>OY821749.1:13309716-14644716 GCA_963682055.1 Primula veris
TTAACATATGAAAATTTAATATTTTTTTAGTATATTCTAGGATTTGTTCGTACCGGAATTATTTTCCAGCGTCGTTCCTTCAAACCTCCTCCGAAAAGCCAATTTGAAATCTTTTCACACGACGTCTACGACCCCAAGAATCCCGACTCATGGAATTATAGAAAAGAATATTAGGCAAGGCATCATACATCATCTCCATGACTTTCTTCAAAAAATTGGCTTACTTGTTCATCAATGACCCAAAGCTCAGCTTTATCATGATCCTTCGGTTTAGAGATGTGGGTTTTAGACTTTTATTTCAATTTTATGAGAACATATTCTGTACAATAAAAATACGTTTGTGATTTTGCGTATTGATGTGTTCTATTTAGGATTGAAATAAATTGCATGCTATTATATATGACCTAAACAGCCCAACCCCCCATGGAATAATTTCACCACAAGCCAAAAACCTCCCAGAAAACCGAATTTTTGTGGCATACGTACTTAATGAATGAGTAGTCTTAACTTGGAAAATATTTTATTGTGATACGATAAGCTTCGGCTGAAGAGCCGGATCGATTCTTATATATTTTTATCCGAGTTGCCTATATCATCTAGTGGAGCGGAAATTCAGGCGTAAACAAGTATATATGATGCGCTAAATAACACGAATGCCTGATATCACTGAGAAACATACACGAGGTTTCTTTTAACCTTATTTCATTTTTATTACAATTTTTAAAATTCATGACTTCTCACTAGCTCAGCAAAAAAAAGAGGTCTTCACTCTTGCTACTAAAACATTAAATTTTTTCCACTCCTAAACTTGAAGCTTAGTTCTTTTGAAGTCGAGACCATTCTAACGTTTTTTTTTTGGTTTGAAAAGAAGAAAAAAAAACAAATTAATAGTATACTGATCATACTTGTTTCAATGTAAGTGAAAAAGTTGCTCCTAAACAATGTAAATATAGCTGAAAGTTCTCGTTAGTGAAAAAGTTGCTCCTAAACAATGTAAATATAGCTGAAAGTTCTCGTTGATTACAAGCTACTACATGATGCAGTTAAAGTTTATTGCAGCTGCTGAAACCCGAAATAGCAATTTTGACAGTCAGTTAAGAACCAAACAACTAATGAGTTGCATTTGGTGCCTGAGTTGATGATACATCTGATCATCTGATGCAAACCCCATCCCGATCGACAGATTTTGATCTGATGGTGAAAATGCTAATATTGACATTGCAACTAAATGTTAATTGCAGCATCCTCCAAGAAATTACAATAGTAAGATAATGAGAATGTCTTGATGACCAGCAAAAGTCTTTTATATATTTCGTTTATGTGGGCAATCAAATCTTATCGAGTTATTATAATTTTGATCTGCTATAAGCTTATAAGCTCTAATACTAGAGGAAAGTACAAGTTATTGCTTCTTTTCAATATTTTAACCAAAAGATCATCCACACAAAGACAATTATGTTACGTTCACTTGTGTCTGTCATGACATCAATTTTACTTTTCGTGAATGTACAAACAATCATAATATAGAAACAAGAGAATGGTAAACAAAGACAACCAAGTCCAACTTTGCATAAACACTCCGGAAAGAAAATTACCTTGCTAATTTTAAGAATTTGTACAATTGTATCACTCCGGAAAATTTAAAAAACCCAAGCTATCTTATATATGAATGGTTTTGTTGCAGCTTTTAGACTAACAAGATATCTTATTTTCAACTAAAAACAAGGTTCATTTCCAGCCAAAATACCAAAAGAGTAAGTTTTGTAAGTTGGCAGGCCAGCCAAATGAAACACAACTTATAGTAAAAGAAAAATTGAGGTCACTCGTTGACATGAAACAAGACCTTAGGATGAAAAGTCTTCCAGCCGAAGTTAATTTAAATGTCAAATATTAGCACCCAAACTTGAAGAAGAATGGCCAGTGGCAGTGAATTTTCTTCTGTTTTTGATTCAACAATTAATGCTTATATCGTTAGCCTTTCATAAAATTAAATGCTTGGTTGTGCTCGTTACTCTTATATAGCAAGTATTATGTGACGAAGGAAAAAAAGGCAACCAACCCGGTTTAAACCTCACACTATGCGTAGAGTTCGAGGAGCGGTCAGACCGCTTTGAATCTACAAATCAACAACCAAAAATTATTTTAAAAACAAAACATTGGGATCATTACCACACCTAAGACCTTAAGATACATAACTAATCATAAACAAGATTGGGATCAACAACCAAAAAATGAGTTAAACAAAATATAGGAAAAATCGCGCCCAAGACTGTACAGAGTAATTTATAAAGAAAAACAAAATCTAAGCCGAACTATAAAATGATACTAGTAGTTTATAATCAACTAACCAAGTGGGGCAATAAATATGTCAAATGCTATTGGTTGTTACTCAACCCACTATGGATTGTTAGTAAAATCAAATCTGACAAATATAAAAAGAAAACACAATCTAATGTGCATGGAGGATTTTTTTTCATTATTCTGATTACTCAGAGTTATAAGACGTGTGATCACAGAGATCCCCACGTCTACGTGGCAAAAAAGTTTTTTTTTTTTTTTTTTTTTTTTTTCTTCGTTTTTTCGTTTTTTCTTTTATTTATGTTTTCCTATGTAAAAACTTTCCAATTTTAACACAAAACTTATCTAATTTAACCCGAAAAAAACCCTAACCATCAATCATAAAACTATTTATTATATCAAATTAATATATTTTTTTATCAAATCAAAGTCACTCTACCATTACAATTATTTTCAATTTTATCTAAAAAAAATCATAGCCATCAACCATCAAACTCCTTCGTATATCAAATTAATATATTTTTTTATCAAATCAACATCACTCTACCATTACAATTATCCCCAATTTTACCAAAAAAAAAACCTCTCCCAATTTACCCAAAAAAAAACTTCCCAAATTTTATCAAAAATTGGGAAAGTTTTTTTGGTAAAATTGGAAAAGTTTTTTTTTGTAAATTGGGATATGTTTTTTTTTTGGTAAAATTGGGAATAATTGTAGTGGTAGAGTGATGTTGATTTGATAAAAATATATATTAATTTGATATACGAAGGAGTTTGGTGGTTAGAGTTTTTTTTTTGTAAAATTGGCGAAGTTTTTTTTTTTTGTTGATTTGATAAAAAAATATATTAATTTGATATACGAATGAGTTTGATGGTTGATGGTTATAGTTTTTTTTTGGTAAAATTGGATAAGTTTTTTTTTTTTTGGGTAAATTGGGATAGTTTTTTTTTTTTTTTTTTTTTAGTAAAATTGGGTATAATTGTAATGGTAAGTGATGTTGATTTGATAAAAAAATATATTAATTTGATATACGAAGGAGTTTGATGGTTGATGGTTAGGGTTTTTTTTTAGATAAAATTGAAAATAATTGTAATGGTAGAGTGACTTTGATTTGATAAAAAAATATATTAATTTGATATAATAAATAGTTTTACGATTGATGGTTAGAGTTTTTTTCGGGTTAAATTAGATAAGTTTTTGGTTAAAATTGGAAAGTTTTTACATAGGAAAACATAAATAAAAGAAAAAAACGAAGAAAAAAAAAAAAAAACTTTTTTGGCACGTAGAGGTGGGGATCCCTATGATCCCACGTCCCTTATAACTCTCAGTAATCATAGTAATGAAAAAAAATCCCCCAATGTGCATACCATGCCAAGATAGGAATCATTAGCAAAAGATTAACTAAAAACAAAGAAAACCAAGTCCAACTTTTTGGATATATAATATACTCACACCAAAATGAATAAAAAAAAAAACTTATTATTTTTAGAATATTTATTTCAACAAGTTACAGAATCCAAATAGCTAAACCTGAAGAGAGTGGTTTGGCTGCAGTTTTTAAACTCATGACTGCAGGGTATCTAATTAGGTTAGACCAAGAATAAAAAAACAAGGTCAATTTTGGCAAAATTAATGCCAGTAAATTTAAGCTAAAGCTGGCCAAACAAATGAATGGAGTTGGAAAAAAGAAAACTAAAGTCAAATGTTGCAATGAAAGAAACAACATGCCTTAGGATAAAAATCTTTGAGATAAATAACGATTAAGTTTCAAATGTTATCAGCCACACTTGTTGACGAATGTCTAATGAAATTTCTTCTGTTCTTTTGATTCAAGATTCAACAACCAAGACTTACATAGTTAATCTCCCATAAAATCAAAGGTGTTAAAAAAAAACACAGAAATCAATTTTTATAACGAATAGAATTATTAACATAAATGACCCGTAAACTAGTTAATTTTAATGAGTTCGTCTTTGCCATTTTCTAAGAACAAGCAATTTTGATTATAAACCACGAAACGGATATATCAATTAACCAAAAAATCAGCTAGACAAAAAATAGGATAACTATACAAATTAACTGAAACAAATTAATCTTGTCTTTCTTTTAAGGAAACACAATCTAATCTACGAACTAAGATACAGATCAAACTACCAAAATAAAACAAATAAAGAAAATAAAAAATATCCTTAGAATGGATGTACATTCTTGCTCATGCCACCATTTACATTAGTAAAGAACCCAACCAACTCCGGTTTATACGGTAGATACGACTTCCGACGATCCTCCTCTCTGGAAGCCACTTTGCTCTTAGTATAAACCTCATGAGCGGAAACATTCGTCTTCCCCTTCCCTCCCCCCTTCGTCTTTGTCGATGTCGTCTTAACAGTACTACTGGCGACAACGACAGAGTCAGGCGCCTTCTTATCGGGTGCCTTTTTATTAAGGAACACGAAAGTGTCCCTACCATCGCTATTGCTCCGGTTGCTCATCTCCTTGAACCGCCACAGCTTCGAGAAGCCAGTGGAATTACTCTTCTTGCACTCGGTTGCGACAGGATCTGATCCTGCCGCCTTCTTGGACCAGGCGCAATACGGTCCTGCAGCCTCGTCCTCATCCCCTCCCTGACTACCTGCCCCTACGAAGACGTTCTTGACGGGGGGCAGCTGGTGAGGGAAGCCGACCAGACTCTGGTCAAACAACGGAAAGACCGGTCTGATCTTCCCGTCGTGGAAAATTTCCTCAGCAGTGGACGGCGAAGCATCGTCGTCCACTGCACATGCAAATGTGAAATCTTCTTCGTCCTCCTCGTTTTCATCGTCCGAGTCTTCATTTTCTTTCATGTTGTTGACATTTTCATTTTCTATTGCCTCGGTATGCGTGGCGAAGATCGACCGTCCAGTCGGGTGAAATATTAACTCGGATTCGTCTTCTAAGGTTGCCTGCATTATTGTTACTTGTGTTTGGTTTGTAATGAATTTGATTGTTTGTGGTTGGACTTTATATACGGTGAAGTGATGACATACGAATAATTAAAGTAATGGTACTAATAGTTTAAATTATTTAAATATTGATCTACAATTTTTATTGCAATGTATAGCTCCATAGTTTCGAATATGCAACCTTTTTGGTCCCAATTATGAAGGGAAATTAGAAACAATTCCTTAGTGATGATCAAAATCTAAAAAATATGGCATTATATGATTATAACACTTAGCAAGGTAGTAATGGGTAGAGTTTTCCTACGACATATATGGTAAAGAAAACATCACTTATAAATCATTTAGCTGATTTTTTAACTAACTTATTTCGAATCTCCTTTAGGATCAAAATAAACTTCTCTTATTTTTTCTACTTTGAAAATTAACTATATTCATATAAAATGAAATGCAAATGACAGATTTAACATCTTGTTATATTTTCGATTTTATATAAGACATATGACTTCACATAAATGGTTTGTTTAGGTTAAAACTTAAAAGTGTCACCTTTGGTGAACCGAGTGAGTATTTTCGATTGATGAGTTTAGTGTTTAGTCCAATATCGACCAATGAACACTTGTAATGACACCTTTGTAGTTCATCTAGGAGAATATTAATGGTCATTTCTATTATAAAATGGTTCTTGAGGAAAATCCTTTGAAAGGCACAAATCGTTTCCATATCTAAAACCATACTTTTTAAGTGTTAAACTAATTGTCAATTGAGTATGAGAGGAAGTGGGTGTAATTTTAAGCTTAAAGACCATTAACGTATTAATGGAAACTATGAGGTCTAACTAGTCATTCTTCAAATACATGGAATATTCGGGGTGTAGTTCGGCCCTCAATAACGCGGTTGGGTGGATTATTTATGTAGCTTTGAATTGACTAAATAAGTATTTGTTTATTATTTTTTATTCTTATAGTTAATGTGTGGTGAGGAAGTTGTTATGCTTATTGGTGACTAATGATTTCTTCGCACGTGCTTCATGCACGTATGTCAATTTTAAAAAAAAAATAAGCACGTATGTCATTTACGGGGGCCATCTAGAATAGTTTGACTTCTATTATTTTCCTTATCCATACAATATTTTGGAGTATTTGAACTTTGACCATTTTGTTTGTAAAATAAGTAGTTGACAGTTGACACACAGGTGGTCAGTTTTTTTTTTCTTCAATTTTATAATTTGATACCCGTCAAATTTTATGTAACAGTATAAATGTACATGTAATTTACTTGATGAACACTATTAGATTGATTTATGAGAAGTTGTCCATATGATAATTACCATTCCCAAAATCACGGTTTAACAGTGGTCGAAGTTCTGTAATTGCACTTTTTATTTATTTTATTAAAATGGTGTGGCTGGTATGGAAGTACATCGAGTACTCATCACTGCTAATAGGCTCTGTTTGAGAAGAAAATGGAGAGAGAACACAGCACGCTTTTGACGGGTACTAATTAATAGGCTCTACTTGATGATCATGGTTTATCTTTTTTGTAAAAACATACTTTAACCCCCAAAAAAAATAGAATTACAGATTTAAGAAATTTCAAAAAAAATTTGTAAACAAGTGCTGTTGCAAATTCAGCTTCCCCTAAATCTAGTTTGATAACCATGAGATATTACTCATATACAGTCATACTGTTAATTATAACTAGTTTTATGTGAGTGTTGAATATTAAAAGATTTAAAATGCCCATGAGTTTCTCGTTGTACTAATTTCCCATCTTTTCTTCTTTTTGATGCATGTTTCCTTGTATGTATAAAGGTGGTGCGTATAACTTTATTCTTAATTATTTTATACCATTGATGATTGATGTTTGCACTTATTTCATTATGTGTCTTGTTCCTGTATGAGTGCATGTCACAGGAAAATACTAGTATAAAACAGTTATTTCAAGAATCGTGCAAAAAGTATATTCATAAGTCATAACTGTCGGTTTCGTGGAACTGTTGGTCTGTTGACTTGACTCTGCTCATTAAGAAGTTGCTTATCAACGTTATTATTGAGTAAAATGATTTGGCCAAGTCGTTAAGGCCTTAGTATACATCGCTCTTGATCGGGTTACGATCTATGATACCTCAAATATGAAGGTTATTATTACAGAAAAATAAATAAATAAAACATGGTAATATCATACCCTTCAATTAACAAAACTTTGCATATTTTCATTAACATTTTAAATAGGCTTGGGATTCACTGTAATAAAACACACTAAACAAGTATGACTGTATGTTTGCTGGATGGAAATACATCCGTTCAGCTGAAATGGTTTGTGGAGGGCCGCAAAAATAATCTCGTAGGGGCCGTTGGTTAAAAGAGAGAAAAAAACCCTCCTTTTTCACCAAGTTTTTAAGCCATTGATGAATGAATCGAACGGACAGGAAAATCCTAATTCGGAGCAGGGGTGGATCCTTGTATCTGCAAGGAGAGTCAAGCGCACTCCTTAGTCCGGAACAAGAATTAAAAAATAAATTGTTTTCGTTTTTTTCAATTATATATATACGTACCTTTTTTAAATATATAATATCTAATGTAAATATATTTAAATTTGTCGTGCTAGCCTAGTGAATAAGTCTTTGTTTTAAATGCTAGAGGTTATGAGTTCAAATTTTTTTACATTTTTTTTACTTGTTTTTAAAAAAATTATACCGCTTATACAAAACTATAGCCATTACTTTTACTATAATTTATTTTTTTACTATATACATTCCGATGGACTTTCCAACACAAAACACATTAAAAAAATCGAAGCTTTGTTAATTACGCCCCCTTCGTTTGAGCTGAAGGTCCGCTCCTGATTCGGAGTAATGATGGGCTCAGGGTCCACCCCGAGTAATGGAAAATTTTCATTCATTATTCATGCATCCTTATTCGTAGCTGTTAAGCACTCTGCTAGAAAATAGTCTGCTAAGGAGTCGTGATCATAAGGAGCCCCTACCACATCATCTCCATTAATGTGGGTGTTTCTTCACATAATTTCAACTTGGGGACTAAGAAAACATGCCACTGCTCGAGTATCATTAACTTGAAATTCTGCTATTATACCATCCACGAAACTATATGAAATTTTGAGTTAACAAACTCATACCTAAAATGGCAAAGCGAGAATTTTCATTTCGACAGTCTAGATAGAACTCGTATGCAAGTCAAACCGTACATAATTCGTCGTCAATAAGTAAATTAGAACACAACAATCATCTAAGAAGGGGTGTACAACCATAGCTCATTTATATCTGGTTACGGATAAGTTTTGTGGCTGTTCTTAAGCAAACAAACTGTTGTGTAAAGCCGGAGAGATAAAAAAGTTTTTTCATCTTTAACATCAGTTTTTCCAGACCACAAAAGTAAGAAAAACAGTAATCAGTTTCTTTAAACTAGAAAACGATCACCATAAAAAAAAAGTAGATTCTTTAAACAAGCAAACAGAATGTTGTCAACTCTAAAAAAAAAAATGAGCTTCGAAGCTATGACCAAACAAAAACTCTTTTTTTTTATAGCCAAACAAACATTTAACTAGAAGATTGACTGCTGTCTCCTGGCCCCTTATCTTTTGGTACAAATAAATTGTTAACATATAGTAAAAAACATGCTTGTTTGCAAAAAGAAATTGTTTTTTCAATCAAAACTAATCTACTTAAGTTACTTTAAATTATATATGAGGAAATAGTTGAAAGATGGTTCAAAACTATTACCACTCTTCAAAATCTAAAAATCTGCACCTGTTTTTCATCCATCCGCACTAGATAAATGAATGTCAATTAAGTTTAATTTAAATGAACACAGCTTAAAAAACTTAAAACTCTTTCTACCTTCTTCAGAAACAAGGTTTAGTAGATTTTAAGAATTAACGTCCGTCCCTTTGAAAAATACTGGTGTAAAGTGATTTCACAACATAAGAATGCTACTTGTAAGGTTTTTGCAATTTCCAGAATATAACTAGTAGCAGTTATATCCACGTATTTTGTATAAATCGGAAAATGGGTTGTCCCACTGTATACTGGAGATCATTTAGATAATGACTTTCCTAGCTCGTAAATGCACCCAGTGCTCCGATAAATCCTTCGTGCCGCAAAAACATAGCCTTTGCTTCTCCTTTTGACCTGAAAATGCAAACGTAAAGTCTCACATCTCAACTTGTTTGGTTCTTTCTAACCAAAACCAAAAGTAGAAGTATATCTTTCAAGGATTCTACAGGTATATATTGGCACGGGCGATAGTTAGGTGATACTTTAATGAAATATTTACTTCTAGAAGGCAAAAATACATAATTAGATATGCAAAAAGAATTTTTTACTTAGAAGTGTTTCACCACCCGAAGCCTGTCACAGTAAGTACCAACTAGCAATCAAAAGAAAGTCTAGTATAATTAATGCAAATCGAAAATTTGGGACTTTATTTTGATTGCTAAAGGGAAAAAGAACTACATTTCTCTTGGGAGTGAAAAGTTATATGCTGTGTAATCAAGACTAGATTATAACTAGTTGTATCACTATTTACGAAGTTACTCAAGGGCATAAGAATTAGATTCATGAATACCAGAACTGAACCGCAACAGAAATCGTATCCATGGTATATTCATGGCCCCGGATAAAAAAGCCTCCGAAAAATATTCTTTTAAGACCGAAACGTAGGGCATTCAGGTAAGAAATCTGAGACAAAAAAAGGAAAGAGAAAAGCCATGATATAATGAGATGAACCGCGAAATAATGAAAAATTGGAGATAATGACGAGCCTTTAACAATATAAGGTATCCAAATCATCTTAAAAAAGTTCATCATATTTATATTTGCAGAAACATTCATTAAATAGTAGATGAGCTATTGCAGAATTCCTTTACAAAGTACTAATTTCAGATTATAAAATAGCAGTATTTGGTGTAAAGGAAAAACTAGATTGCAGTTTCAGTTATACCTACCGAAATTTCATTTCAAAGTGCTGTATAAACATTGGGGCTAATAAGTCTCTTGGGCATACATATATAAATATCCACAAATAACATATTAGAAAACTGGTCCAGAAAGATCATGCCTAAGGATAGGCTCATATTCATAATTATAAGCAATTAAGCACTAATAATGTAAATGCTTTTGAGGTTTCTTTTTAACTTTTAATATCTGAGAAATTTAAGACTGTTAACACATATCCACTTGAGTGTCAGAGAACTAAATTCGCATTCAAAATTTAAGGTCGCCTCTTTATCAAGATGCTGGACAGCAGGTGTTTTTATGTATAAGCACCATTTCGATAAGAAATTACCTGCCCAATATTGTTTGATATCATTCTTAATAGCGATCTTGAGATATCTTCAGGACTGTAATCATCAAGTTCCTTATTTTGAGAAATAGCTTTGCCGAAACTAGAAGCTATTGCTGTAGAGGATAGACCAATCTGCCACCATTAACAAAAACGAATTTACTTAGTCTAGTAGGCAAGGTATATCAGGCACTAGATGGTGTGTTTGGTTATGTTCCTGAATTCTGGAAAAAAAGAACTGTGTGAAACCATTTGGTTAATTGGTTCCGTGATAGGTTTCATTATATAAATACAATAAAAATTGGGATTTCTTTTCTTTTATGATTTGTTTTTCATTAAATTATCTTGAAAACATGGGTTAGATTGGTGTTTAATGACTTTCCGGAATAATTCTTTCAACTGGTTTTGAACCGTACTTGATAAGAATTCGAAATACCATAAAACATGTGAGAAACTCGTTAGTTCTTCACTCATTTGGAGATTGAGCTACTAATACAGCTCAACGATGGTCATTTTGGGGTACTTTTCTCAGTGATTTTGATAAATTATAACTACAACTACAATGAAAGAAAGATAAATTCTTGGATATTCTTTTTTATAATCTTAAATGGTGACTTGATGAGAATTTATAATATAGCTATCCGGGATGACAAGTAATTGTAGAATAGGCCCTTTTATATGTCTTAGTAAGCAAAATCACTGATGTTTCTTGCACTACCAGGTCAGAAATTGAATTTTCTGAAACAAGAACCACACACATTCTAACTTTTAGGATGATTGACCAACTCGACAAAGTGATGGCCGAAGGGATCTTTTTAAATGTCAAGATAACTATGATGAGAAACATATCAGATTGGAGATCTAGAAGTTTTATCTACAAGAAAGTTTCTTCAAAAAATTTTGGACAAGAAACAGATTCAAGCTACTTTTACTCTATGAACAAGAAAAAACCAACACAGCCTATTTCAGAATATTAAACTATAGCTGCAAGAATTTCATGATTGACAAGTAGGATGCTTTGGTTGCATGGTATATCAGGCCAAGTTGAAGAAATATAGATAAGGTCAAAACTTCAGGCAAATAGATTTCAATTGCAATCTTTAACATAGAAAACATTTTCTCCTGATATCAAGTACAGTATTCAACATGTTCCTAAATGACATACAATTTCAATTGGTTATCTTGCATTTTGCATAATGGAATATAATGCATGCAGTTCATGCTAATATAAATGATCCTTCTTTAACATATACGCTGTCAAAGGGACATAAATATAAATCCTGGGTCACATACTGCATCGCTTCCCAATAAATACTATTTCGAAAGCAACCAAGTTTATGATGAAAAAAATACATCTTTTTCGTGTATGTACCTTATTGTAGTCCATTCCTCCATATATATCTCCCACGAGCATGTCTATAACTCTATTATTCCCCTTTTGGCTCATCTCTAGTAATTCATCGAAACTGATTAAAAACCAAAACAGAGTCATCAAAATGCTCCTTCGCTGAAACCCTATCAAAATAAAATTTATGACCAGAAAGAAGAAGAAGAAGAGAACCTCTTGCACTTGGTCAAAAGTCTTCCTAGTCCCAAAAAAGTACCACCACCAACACTTGTTCCACTAACTCGCTCAAAACTGTCATCTCCATCCACCTGAATAAAAAAATATCACAATTTTACATGACAAACACTAAAAATTTCAATTAGAAAAATATAAGTGGAGAAGCATAAGGTTTTACGTAATTAATTTGAGATAGGATAATAGATACAATGGTCCCAGATACAAGCACTTGACCATTACCTTTATCATGCTAACACCAGATCCGATGTTCACTAGAAGATAAGGGTATAAATCACTATGGTCAATCTCAACAAACTCCTTGCAACCATCCATGTAGGTAAAAGCTTCACCGTTAACTGCCTATACGGAAAAAAAAAAACAGAAAATGATTTGCACTAATAAAAACACCAAACTTAAAAAGTACAAGCTAGGTGTATAAAACAACATCTGTACTTTGTCAAATCAGGAAGATAATAAGAAAGGCTTAGCTAATAGCCTTATACATAGAACAGAAATGTGGCTAGCTATGAGTCTTTTGACCTCTTAACCAGTGTTTTTTTTAAGGTCTGCTGAACTGACAACAGCAAGAGTTTTTAGAAAGTGCCACAAGAAAATACACATGTAATAAAAGAACTCAAACCTTAAGTAAAAAATTTGCTCCAGCAACGAGACTACCCATTTCATCTACTTTCTCAAGGTTAATGTCTAGTCTCTCCTTGAACAAACTTGTAAACTTGTAAGCCCCACCACCTGTGGCCTTCAAAAGAACATAATATTATTTATTAGTATTAATTAATTAACCACATGCATAAAAAATGCTGATGGTATAATCTTACATCCATAAATACCTTTAGAAAATATAGTCAGTTTATTGTAACTACAACATAAACAATGATAATTGAAGTGTTGCATCAAATTCCAGTTTCTTAAGACACCGCACTTTGAAATTGTCACTGCTATTTTGTAACCCAGTTGGTAGTAAGTGAAAACCAAATTATAGCCATTTTATTTCCCACTCTGGACTATAAAACAAAACCTCGGGCAAACAAAAATTATATCAATTACCTTCATAATGCACTTCTCCTTGGCAGAAGCGTTTTTCTCCTGACTACCTAAATTCAAATACACAAATAAGCCAAGAAAACAACAATTTCTACTGAAATAACTAAAATTTTACCTAGTAGAAAATTAAGAGAAAATGAGATATGTCTCTTTCATGTCTTAATTCAATCGCGAGTCCGTAAACATCACTACAAGCCTTATATCCAATGTACAAAGAGTGTTGGACAGTAGATTGAACTCTATTGAAGCCAAATCTTTGCCAAGGTATTTAGAGAACACTTTTTTCAGCCGATTATGTAATGTATGTAGTGACGGAGTCTGAGTATGAACTGTCTCATATTAGAGCTCAACCAGAAATAACCCACGTAGTTGAACAGGGTTAGTTCATTACTAAAAATAAATAAATTAACCAACTAATAGTTTGACAGAAGTCACAGAACAGCTGCTCAGATAATAATCACTAAACATGGTACACTTGCTGAAGTGTAAGAAACACTATAGACTGTCCTAGTTGGAGCTCAATTAAAATCATAATTAACCAAAAAAGGAGAATATATGTACCACTGCGATGTAACTGCTTTGATGAAATAAAATCTAAGCAATCATTGATTTTTCTCGTCTCAAATTTAGCAAAATGTAGCCTTCCACATAGCACTGGATTACCGATACGACCATTGAGAAGTTCTAGGCATTCAATTGAAGTCTCTATTCCATCACTATCAGTCCCATTGCTTTTGCCATTAGTAGAATATACCACTTTAATAAGAGTACCTGATAGCAACAACCAATGCACGCCCTCCGTATTAAGATTAATGAAACTCACTTAAATCAAACAAAAAATGCATGTTAAGATTACGTGTATGGAAAATGAAACCGTAGACATAGAACACTCACAAAAACAGGTTGAAGGATTATATGGGATTGTTTAGTACAGCCACGATATTTTCAGTTTAGTAAAATAAGCAGGACGGAAAAACTGATAAAGGAATAGTAGTCCGTGATAAACTTTTCATAAGCTTCCCTTTCAGTTGAACTCCAATAATGCAAGCAAAGGCAGGCAATTAGCTCTATAAATGGAAAATTCAGAACTACCAGAAGTCATACAATGAAAGGAAATGATGAGTCCCTAAGAAATTATGCACTCATTAACAAAAAATGTCAGGAAACGACAAAAAAAATAGAGAACTACCCCGCAGAGTTACGAGCTATTATTGCCACTCATACCTAGTGTATGCTAGCCTCTCATTTCCTAATCTCATATCATATGTCAACAATTGAAGGTAGAAGTGGTAGTCATACCCAAGTGAAATACATCAGAATTAATCTACTTATAATCTCTATAATCAATACTTGATAAACTTATATTATATACTAACTTTTCGTCCCGGCTTAGGTGGTACACCAAATTAATCCCCGATCGAGTAGTATCTCTTTTCTATCAGTAAAATTTATTTTTCCACGAGGCTATTAATTTATAAAGGTTATATTGTTTCAATGGCGTCAAAGCCTCAAAAAAAGCAGTAGGAAAATTAAAATGATTCTAATACATAATTCTCTTCTTCATCTAAGACAGAGAACCACAGTAACTTGGGCTTACTTGAGCTTGAGAAAAACAACAAATTTAGCTAATGTTACTCAGGTCTCGATTCCTTACGATGCAACGCTGTGGCGATTGCGAAATGCTCGTGAGTGATAAACAATAGGATGGAGGGAGAATAAAGAAACTAAATTTAACTCAATCAAACCATAATTAGAGAAACATGGAGCATCATTTACTACAACTTACTTAATTTTCACCAAGTTCGTTTACTACTGTTGCGATGTTTTGCTTCTTAAACATTAGCAATGTATTTAAGTAACTGTAATCTACCACTCAAGAGCATTTCTTACCCCTTGTAACAGAATAATTCTAACCTTAAATTTGAGTTATTAATCAAAGCCGTGATAAAACACAATAAAGCCAGTAACAGAAGAAGCATGACTAGGATCCGAACCTAATAATATTTAACGGCTTAAAAGTTTAAATCTTGTGATGATAATTGTCCTCCAATAACACGTCATTATCGGATAATATTAATGATAAACCCTCTCTATCTCTTAATCCCCTAGTGTTACAAAATAATCGAACTCGGTTTCAACTCGTTCTCTATTGTTCTTCTAGATATTGCATACCTAACATTTTTTTATATAAATGTTGGGAAAACCCGACATTTTATATTTATTTATTTATTTATTAATGATGAAAATGAGTATACCCAACATTTTTCATAAACAAAAAGATGACCCCCGTTACCTTCTCATCACTATAAAACCTGAAACTGATAAAAATGTATATTCAATTTCAGCAAATAATTTATAAAATAAAACATTCACATTCAAGTTTCAGCAGCACCACTGGAAATAGGATTATAAGCTTCTTTTGTTTCTTATTTTCTTGTATGCACTTTTTTCCATAAATTTTATTAGTAAAATTAGAGGTTTCCTCATTTATATAATAATAATAAATAAATAAAACACTGAAAGTAGGAAGGGGGGAAAATCACATACTTAGTAAATACTACTAAACATAACTAAAAAATCACTTATCAAACTAACAATTTACAGTCGGTTAGATAATAGAAGAAACAAGCATTGTATATATATATATAAAAAAAAAAGTATGAAAAATGTGAAAATTGACCTCCAATGTCTACGGCAAGCCTTGACACATCATCATCCGATGAATTCTCCATCTCTCGAATTCTATCTATCTATCTATATATATCTATATATATATGTATGTATGTATTTATTGATCTGTCGTTATTAATCGCTTCTGTAACCACTATCTCTCTCTCTATATCTATAATTATAATATAGATACAGAGTGGGTAATAATCAATAATGAAATAATTGAGCTGGAATTTAACTCCCTCTATAGACTGTTATTATAATAGTATAGATATACATAATTGCTACTATATGTATATTATTATTATGCAGACATAAGTCATCGCCGTGACGAAAATGAGGCGTTATTATTATAAATTGGATTAGACTTAACTGTATTTTGTTATTTACCGAATACCTAACCTTCAACAACAAAAATAATACCAAGTCAATTTGGAAACTGTATTAGTATTACTTTCTATATGTATTCTTTTGTGGTTTTTTAAATTAAAGTAAGAATGTGGTTTAAACCAAAAAAAAAAAAAAAGGAAAATAATTAGGTAGGAATCGAGTTGCATTTGTAATAATTAGGTGTACACGTCCTCACCGTGTGTATATAAATATAATTAATAGCCATCCGATTCCGGATATATAAAGCTAGTTTTTTTTTAAAAAAAATGACAATAGTTAATATAGTAAATTAACATTTATATATAAGAATTAATATAATGTTTGATTGTTGTATAAAAATACACGCATGATGATTTTGTTAGAGAGAAGAATGGAGATGTATGTGAAATAACATTTTTTTAGTTATTTATATATTTGAATTGCACTAAGGTTATATGAGTAATTAGTAAATATAATAATATTTTTGAAAAAATTGATCAAAATTTGTCAGACTCAAAACTCATGAATTTACTTTCTAAAATAATATGATATGTATATATATATATATATATATATGTATGTATATATGAATGATTTGGTCATGAAGTACTTTTGATTTATCTTTCGTGTGTCTTGTTAGTTGTGTCCACGAGTATTTAAGCAATGTACACGTAATTGTCCTTCACGGACGAACAATAAGTCAAGGATACACCGAGTGGCATGTTGGACACTCGACTTGTCGCGTTTGACCTATATCGCCGTGTTGCTATGTTCGATGCTTATTTTTGAAAAGAATTGTATGTTTTATATACATGTATAGTCAATGTAACGTGAACCAACAAAAAAATAGGGAGAGTGAGACACCACAGGTAAAAAATCATCATGCGGGTGTTGAACATCAAGCTCCAAATTCCAATGTTAAACTAAACTAACGTGTAACGGATTGGAAAATGTTCATGTTTACAAACCCTTTAGATGAAAAATTGAAAATCAAGCCAATCCACACCAAACAACCGAATGGTTCGGATTCACAGAGTACCAATTATACTTACGACACTAGCCTATGTCATGCAGCTTAATGAACGTGATCTGATGTATCATAAGGAATTTGACTTTTCTACCGATTCTTGCGGATCGGATAAAAAAATAATTGAATGAGGTATTTAAACTTAAGAGATGAATCGAAAAATACATATTAAACAAATTGTCCCGAAACTCCTGCGGAAATGATTTGAAAGATACAAAACCAATGAGAGTAGTATTTGCTAGCAACAACGTAAAGAGACAGTCAATCAGTTGCGACCCCATTTTGTACCATAAATAAAGCAGACGCAAGCCCTAAAGTGGATCAAATAGAACTCAAGTTGAAACTATGAGTACTACTAACACAATACCCAAAACCGGCGCTATTTTCATTGGCGCTAATAAACACCTAAACACTCTTTCACATTGGCGCTATTTTCATTTCCCCCTCTCATCTAATAATATATACATACATATATATATAGAGAGAGAGAGAGAGCTATGGAAGTCTCCTCGGTTCAGCAGCTATGCAAATTCGTAAGTCAAAATTCACCTATATATATACATACATGATACATATATATATATACACAAAAGTTAAAATATGGAAATTGTAAATTCAAAAGTTATACACACAGTTAAGATGTTTAATTATATGAGTTACTTTTGAAATTTACAATTCCGACATTTTAAGTGTACCGATTTTGCATTGCAAAATTATCAAACTTTGTATTAAATTGGGAAGGAAGGGAGTTGTATGTTTATATATTTTATGTATGTAATTTGAATTTAATGAAAAAGAGATGTTAAATTTGTTCAGTTAATTAGTTGCTCAATCGGGAGATGTAGAATATCGGGGAATCTTAGCAGACTATCAATTTTCGTTAAATCTTCATTGGTCTCAGTTCCTCCGTTGATCGGAATCTCTGGTATTTATTTCTCAATTACTGTTACTATTATTAATTACGTAATTATAGTTCTACAGTTTTTGAAACTTTTATTCACTTGACCAGGAAGAAACGTGAAAAAAGATGTTTAATACCCTGTACAAAACCAATTTAGTACCCAACTTTTAAGTTTTACCAATTTGGTCCCTAACCTATTAATTTTGGTCCAATTAAGGGCCCGGCATCATAAATCGACGAAATTACACTCACTATATCTCACATCTGGAGATCTATTTTTATGGATAGTTACGCAATTGCACTTACTATATAGTAATAGGTGAAATAATTTGACTACAATTTTGTCATTTTCTTAAACACTAGTCCCCTAATTAGACGAAAATTGATAATTGGGGCCTAAATTGATAAAACTTAAAAGCTGAGTACTAAATTGATAAAAGCTAATAGTACAGAGTACTAAACAACATTTTTCCCAGGAAAACTATAGTAAAATGTCTCGAAGGCACAGAATTCACATTTCACATAATATGTACATTCGTAATGAGATAATGTTAAAAAACTAATCCATGTGTTCCGATTTACTTGTCCACCACGATTATACGTGCATGTTCAGACGCAAATAATTTGTTGTACCTAAATTGCTAAAATGACAAATTTGAAAAACTTTCATATACTGAAATTAAATTTGACCGTTTGAAAGATTTTTTAAATTTGTCATTTCGGAAATTTAGTTACGAAAATTATGCATCCCAAAATGCATGTATATTCGTAGTGGACAACTAATATGGGACAGAGGGAGTACGGAACATGCCCTCATTGTCATATCAGTGCACATTTTTCTAATTAAGCTTTTATAGTGGAACTATGTTTCTCTTTTATCTTGTTACGTAGTATAATATACTAAGAGTCTAAAATACAGTGGTTGGTAATCAAATATCCGCTCGTCAGGATTTAAACAGCTGAGAAATGCCTCAAATTCGTGAACCTGTAAAACATGGAATTAAAATTGACACATAGTTATGCATATATAGTGTAATATATGCAAACAAACTATTCAGACAAAAAAATTGCGGAACTAAGGCTCTGTTTGGCAAATATTTTCTTGTCAGAAATCGGAATATAAAAACGGCGTTTTAAAAATCCAAGGAAAATCCAGATTTTTTAATTTTGGTTTTTTTAGCTTTTTTAATCCAAAAATCTGTATTTTAAATGCTAAATAATCTGACCGTCGTAACACCCATTGATTTTTAGAATAAAAAATCTAAAACTCAGCCCAAAAAATCTGTTACCAAACGGAGACTAGCGGCGGTGGTACTAATGGACCTATTGTTTGAATTATTTGGTTAGCAGTTTAGTGATGTCTCTCTCCCTCAATCTATTTTTTATATGTTTGTGGATAACGGTATACGATATTTCAGTTTACTTAGTTTTCCTAATAATATGATTTCCTACATGGTATTTATATGGATTAGTACTGTCACTCCCTGTAATTTGTGATTAACATCTCCATTTATATGTGTTTCTACATGCATGTAGGAATAATGCTAAGCACACAAAATATGTTTGTACATAATATGTGAAATGACATTCCGGTGCAAAGTTTAGGTCCGTGGGTTTTCTTTGTGAGGAATGAGTGGTTGTCAATTAAGGTATATATTTGTACATAATTTTTGTACACCAAGCACTCTTACATAGAGGTTGTAGCACTAGGTTTCTTTATACGCATGTGGCATTTTTCTGTTCGGAACATCAAAATAGTGTATACATATATGGAGAAACCTCATCCATATTTGTATATACATTTGTTTTGGTCATGTTTTTGAACTCTGTTAATACTGAGAGGGAACTATTGTAGCTCTATCTATGCCCAACATTTAAACCTGAAAACCTCAGTTTCTGCTTTTTAAATTTGGTCCATTGTTATGCAATGGGATCGGTCCTGTGTTTTCTTACAAGCTTCTTTTTTGTTCTTTAACTTGAAAGTTGATTTGGAGCGTTCTAATGTGAGATTGAGCCGATATTTCAAGAGCTTTAACTTACCGAGATAAACTTTCTTGTGCCAGTTTCAGATACGGGTGCTGGAAGCTGTTTAAAGGAGTTTCAGTGTTTGAAATATATGTCAGATTCTGCTTCATCTGAAACATGGGGTACTATGTTAAAATTTGCATAACTTAATGAAGCTGAATCCCATCTCTTTAATAGAAAATCAATGTTTTCTGCAGTACATGATGTAGTTTTTTTGTTTACTTCTCAATCCAGTATTCGAGCGACACGTACTTTCTCTTTTGGCACGTTATCAGACTTGTCATGTACCATTTGATAACAAACTGATTTGTTCCTTTTCACTCTTGAAAGGTTGTCAATTGTCATTCATAAGGTTGGCCTTTTTAACTTGTTGTTTTGTCTTGCATTGCAGATGGAGTTATTTATATCACAACTACCAGTAAGTTCACAGTTTAGATTTTCTTTGATCTTCTGCTTATCTAAATTTTCAAAGGATTAATTGGAGATTTTGCATTATGTATGTAGCTTCAAAACTAAAAATTCTGTAAACTGATGAATACCAGTTTCTGATCACCATTGTTCCTTGTTATCCTTCTTATCTGGTACCTAGTGTTTTTGCACATTATCAGATACACAATCATGTCATCATCCACAACGTCTCAATAATCACCATCAGCGTTTATTAATTGTCCTATATCAACTACGACCTGAGTAAAAATGTGGTTAATAATTTAACTACCTCATTTGATTTCGTTGCAGATATTACTGATAACGACATATATCATTACCATCTAAATGTTAAAGAAGCTGCTTGTGGAAGAAATACGACGAAGCAACCTTCAAGTCCTAAAAATGGTGCAAAATTCAGGCATGTAACTTATCACATTTTGTATCTTCTCTCACTCGACACAAACTTTTTTCGTACCCATCTGACTAATAAAAGATAGCTTTTCAGTGGAACTGAAGTCAGTTTCTCCATGTTCGGCAGCCTTGATGAGTTACAGAAAAATATTACAAACTTTCTTGAGAAGGTACTTTCTTTTTTGGAAAGTAGAACTATCTGAATATATTCTATGTTTACTCCAAAAAACGATTTTCTTTCCTCTTTTTACATACCATCAATGTTTCTTTTCAGTTGAGCTGATTGATTTGCATTTTTTGTTTCGCAGATGCTCATTTTAAAGATCCCTGTAAGCTCACATTTCTTGGTTGCTTGTGTTAAGTCTATTTTTGTTGTGCCAATTTTTACCTTTGTTATTTAGATTGCTGTCCTTTTAAAATGTAAGGGAACGCTAACAGTAATAATTATTCATTGAAATTCGAACCTATGTAACAGTTGTTTAATATGATCTGCTTTGAAGAATGCTTAATTTGTTTTATATTGTTGACCTTTTGCCCTCCTTACTACAACTGTGGTAGAGAATGCTAGAGTAACTGAACAAAAGGAATATATCATCAAACTGACTCCCTAATTTCAATCCTTTTTGTTGTTGATATTTTATTAATTATCCGATTTCTGATATAGAGACATAGTATCTGATCCTTGCGTTAATACCACCCATTTAATATCAATTTTTTTAGCAGTTTTCCATCAGAATTTTCAAATTGATGCGGATTAACACATTTTTATTGTTGTTTAGAATATCGCTATTGACCTAGTGGTTGAAGATGGTGAGAAGGATAAATCAATTTGTGAAAGTCTTGTTCCTGCAAATGACCTAATGGAAGCATCTCCAGCTGTTTCAAATATTGAATGCCTGAAATCAGGTCTTGAGAATTACGTTCTCAAACATGGGAAAAAATCAAGTGATATTTGCTACTCTTGCTTTCCCTCCAGGTAAAAGAGCCAAGTGGACTTGTAATAACTTCCTATTGATGGCTTGTTTGGTTGCAGTTTTTAATCTCATTATTCACACATAAGCTGATGTGCATTTAGTTTACCAGCTTAAAACCTTCTTTTTTAAACGATGCCAGCTTAAAACCTGAGCTCTTAGGTTGTTGGATTTAAATTCTTAGAAATTCAAGCTGAGTAAGCCCGTTCTTTTCTCATTTGAAATAAGTCAGCTTATTTGGTTAAACCAAGCTTATTAGTCTAGTAAAGAAACTCAGAGGGTTGTAGTTGCAGGTCTACTTGTATTTTTGAAGGTTATACTTTTGCAGTTCTTTCCCTTATTTTGGTTCTGAAGACAGCAGTGATGTTGGTTTGATTTAGTCGTCTATTTTCCCAGTTACGCCTTGTAAAAGAATGAAAATGTCTAGTATCTGCGAAGATTAGCATTATGGACTATAATTAGAATAACCTTTTTTTATTAAAAAATTCCACGATAGAATGTTACACATTGATCCCATAGACACTTTAGGGTGATTCTTCCACTTCTTTGTTGTTCCAGAATATTTGTGAGCCAATCTAATGTTTTCGATTTCAAGGTTGGAATAGTTAATCATATACTCAAATTGTATATGATTTACTTATCAAATTTGACATTTGGGCAACTTAGTTACGAGTATTTTGGATCTGAAAGTGTATGTATTTTGAGAGTGGGGACACTTAATATGGAATGGAGAGGGTATATATCAATATATGGCCCGAGAGTGGGCGAAACGTAGTTGTCTATTATACATTGTTGGTTCCTACTTCCTATGCAATAATGGTAAATTAACTTCATAATACTCAGACATGATCATAAACAGAAGCTTATTATTCCCTCCCTTCGAGATTTCATGCATGCAAATCTACACATTTGATGTATAATATAAACCCTAAATTCGAGCGTTCATTCTTTTTTCTCCTTTTCTTTGTCAGCGAGCATCTGAAGATTGGAAGTGGAGTAGCTTACAGGACAGGAAGGAACAAAAACACTGCAGAGATTATGGAAGTTGTCATAATAATTAGCGAACAGCCTCAGCAATCCACTCCCTCCTGCTTCAGGGATTGTGAAGCAAAAACCGAGGTACGATTTTTTTTAGTCAATTAACAGTTTCCTCATTTCTTTTCATAGATAACTTTCGTCTTGTTTTTTACTATACATGTGATAATGCGGGTTTTAACTAAAATATTTCATCACTCGCAGTTATATGACAGTACTTAGCTGCTAAAATGGGAAATTCGGTACCACAAAATCAATATTCATGTTTCTCTTACATAAAACAAACCTTACATTAGCATCTCATCAGCCATACACTCTAAAGTCTAAACCCAGTAGAAAAAAACTAAGTTGGACTAATGCTAAATCTGTGTTATAAGTTCTACGTTAGATTCTCCTAAAGATTACACTGCTGTGTGCTAAAAGGAAGGAATGTAGAAAAAAGGGAAGAATATAATAAAAGCTAATATTATCTGCAATATTTTTTCCTGAACTGTTAATTGCTTGTCCATACTGACCTAAATTATATATATATAGGTTTTATATTTCAAGGACTTCTCACCTTGTCCCATTTCTGAATCATCTCTTAATGGATTGACAAGCATTGATTGGAAACCGTATGGATTGTCTTTGCGAAGTGTTGCTGATAATGATTCCCGGGTTTTACTAGAATGGGGGAACTTGCCACCAAATGCACATATTGATATTGCCATTCATCATTATCATAAACAATATCCACCATCTCATCATATTTGCTTTGGTATTTGCATGAAAATTCAATTTTAAAAGGGCTGATGATAGGAAAACATAATTATGTTTGTACATAATTTTGATGGCAGATTAAGAGCCACTCTTTCGAATTCAGACATGTAAATGCATCGACATTAAAAAAAAATGACATCGCCAGGTTGTTTTGTATACACATAATAGGTCACCATTTCTCTCCAGAAAAAAATAGAAAATATCAATTTAAATCTGTGAATGTTTTTCCTTAAAAATATGTGATGGTGCTGTGTGTGAATTTTAGATTCACTTGCTGCTACTTCTTTTTGTATGAGCATACAGATTTTGTATGCGCGCAATTGCACTGCATTACTGTTTTTTTATTCTTTACTGCAAACATCAGTCAATTCCTTAACTTTACACTAAGATTGTGATGCCTATAACCATGCAAAATCCTAATGCTGATCTACACCTGATTAAGAAAGCTGTTAAGCTTGCATTAAATGACTTGAAAGAGAAATATTCAGGAGCTTTGCTAAGTGCACATGCTGTCAAGGTATGCTTTTTTCTCTAAAGGTATTTTCATTTACATGAAATATTAAACTCTTTCCTCTGTCAAGTGTTCATATTGTAGATTGTTGGTTATACTTCGTATAAGTGGAATTTAGGCATGCGAAAAAAGTTCCTGAACTTCTGTGTAGGGTGAAGCACAACACTTCACCATACTTAGGAAGAAATTTTCATTTGGTCCTCATTATTTTAATAAGTTGCATCAGTAAACCCATTGTCTCAATTGCAACAGTTGGTTGGGTGGGATTAAGGTGGGATTGGATTTCAAATGCAGTGGGTCCCACAAATACCATGTTTGGGTGGCTAAATATGGTCGGGATTATTAGTGAAACGGGATTACAAATGACCCTGAAATGGAGTATTTACAATACCATGGGGGGTGTGGTATTAGAAGTCCCGGGACTACATATGAAGGGTTATTCGTAATCCCGCTTGGACTCATAGTCCCGGGACTACGAATACCGCAACCAAACGAGGCCTAATGGTCTTCATAGTTTCAGCAAGTTACACCTGTGGTCCCTTTGTAAGTTCCTATGGGGATCAATAGTTTTAGATAATTAATCTAAACTTCTTACTTCTTTGTGACAAACATAACTCTAATTAAACCTATATGAGAATGAGAGATACTTTTTACCTAGAGTTTGGGGACCATTAGTCTTGAAATTAAAGCTATAGGCATCAAGTGGGACTTAATATGGGGACTATATCCTGTACATAAAGTTGTCGAACTCTGTAAAAATTCAATTCTTCTGCACTGGTCATAAACTCATGGAATATCTGGCCCTGATTTGCAGATTTGCAGTTATGCCCCTGATCTTGCAAAAACAATCGCGGGATTGGTCTTGTCATCCAATGACTCAAACTTCCAAGCCGAATGTCTCTCTCTCCTCCAGTTGCCACCTAAAGGAACTGGAGGGAAGACTTTAGAGGATTGCATTGAGAAAAAGATAACAGCAGCAATAGAGATGAACGATAGAAAACCTCAAAAAAACCGAGAACCTGCTCCATTTCTATTTGAGGACGACCATCTTGAAGAACCAGATGTTTTCGAAGAAGAATATGAAGGTGAAGACATTTACACTTCGTCAGATATATAATACCCTGACTATAAACCCTGACTATAAACCTTGAGAATTGGGTTATTACATGTTGACGGCCATTCTGTAATATGTATAGCTAAGAAACTTTATTGCTAAATAGAGAATATCTTATACCCTCCAAGATTAATTGTATCGATCATCCATTGAAGTCATGATTTCTAAATTTTATTGCTAAGATATTATCTCTTACATTCTGAGTCCAGTGTCAGATATTGGGTTTGTCTGGTTGAATTTTATAAACGTAGGCTCATCACATATTAGCATACAATAAGTTACTGGTTTGAGATGAGGACATTCGAGTTGATATACAAATTATCAATGTTCGTTTGGTACCTTCTCAATGCGGTGCGAAGAATACTGTGTTTTTATCGCGAAACAAACTAAAACTAGGTTGAAAACACCTAAAACTTACAACTAAAGAAAATATTGAAGTCATGATTTCTAATCTGCCATACGTAATTTAACTTACCCAGCTTGACGTGTACTCAATTTTTAAAATGGGAAATTACACGTGTTTTTGTGATAGTATTTGTAAATAAACCCCTGAATCATATTATACAGTTTTTTTAACCGAATATTCTACAGCCCAAATTTCGAAACTCACTACATACGTGTATGAGCTCTGTTTTGTTTACAAAACAATAAATAAGAGCTCAGTCCAAAATATACAGAGAACAGATTTAAAATGTGGAAATGTATACATTTCTCTTCTAGGAAATTGTCTGCTTCAATTAGCCAGACTTAATTCGTATTACATCAATATCAGGAAAACGCAAAGTAATGAAAATAAATGTTGTTAGAAGTTGGTTTTCTGCATCACATACAATTCACAGTGATTTTTTAACATCAATCGCCTGATTCAAATCAATGTCATCTAACAAGTTCAAAGATGTTTTCATCCATGTTTTCTAACATTTGTTTCAAATGCCTCACAAAGATTGCACCTTGTCTATCAACTGCATAGAATGCAAATTTTGAACACACAATCCTACGGGCATGTATATTAACTACATATCATTACATTCATAGTCGATTCTGGAGAATTATGATAATGCATGAACTCAACAAACAATTCTATTGTAAAACTCCAGGGGGAAATCCTTAATCGTCAAAAACACTTACATCAATGGTTTTCATAATAAATTGTTGGATAAATATTAAAAGGCGACAAAACAGACTAGATAAAACCATGGCACCATGCTGCATCCAGTAACTGAACCCCCGTACTTAAGCCTGTAAAAGAAACGTGAAACTCAGAATCAATCTGAACTTTCTAGATTTTGAAACAAAGAATTGGAAGTCGGTGAAACTAAGCATGCAGATGAATCATGAAGCTGAAATATTTTCAGGACAATAATCATATACATCAGTCAGGCAAGTTAAACTAAATAAAAACAGGATGTTAAATATACTTAAAATACACTTATCAACAATTAGTATTGGTGTGTCGGGGATAGAATATATACGATATAATCATTTAATAGATGAAACCTTCATTTTGAAGTTCCTATTTGTTACAATAAGATGATAAACAATTTCCAATAGCACTAGCAACCAATAAATAATAGTTCATGTCTGAACCATTAATGGTTACTAATGAATGCATGTTTTGGTGTCAAATGACTAAGAGTTTCCCGTGTTTACACTTTACATTAAAGTTTATACTAATGATAGTAATTCCTCCTTAAAGCAAAGTTATGCAAATACCGCTCGCTTCATTACACATTACTCTTGACATATTCCATACAAAATGTAAAACTCTCCTTTGGTTGCCAGAATATTGGTTTATGGGTCCGTTTGGCAATATAATTTTTTAGTGGATTTTTGGATTTTAGATTTTAAAAATTTGTGGGTGTTTGGCAAGTCAGATTATTCAGCTTCTGAAAATCTGATTTTTAGGCTAACAAATCTTTAAAATCCAGAATTTTAAAATCCAACTTTTCAGTAGATTCTCAAAACAGATTTTTAAAATATGATTTTGGACCAAAAAATCTGTTACCAAACATAGCTATGATTTTTAAAATCAAAAAATCAAAAAATCTACCAAAAAGATGGATTCTGGATTTTTGGATTTTTTGGATTATTTTAACTAAAAATCTGGATTTTAAGAATAAAAAAATCCTAGTAACCAAACACCTATTAAAAAATCTGATACCAAACACACCCTATGAGTCCGCCCCATATAACAATGGGGACTATTTAATACAAACAAAGGTTGATTCTTTTTTTATAAAATTACATTTTCCCATTATTATACTATAAATAACAAAAGGCACGATACAAATTATTTTTATTACATTTGAACGTGCAATATTAATTTCAACCCCATAGGTTTACCACTCTTGACCACTCAAACTAGACACAGCCAAAGCTGATCCTTAAATGAAAGAAGAGGGGAAAAAATTACACAGAACAAATATGCAATGACCCAGAAGCTGCAAAAGAATAATGAAAAAAGTCATGCAATGGTAATTTTGTCTTTTAAGTTCTAGTTTAGACTTGTGTTTTCCAAAGCTACCTCCCACAAGAAGCACCTATTGTGTACCCTTTCGTACCAAAACTATTAGCGCAACCCCAATTTGGCCAACCAAACACACCATTTATGGGACCTATATCATTTGCAATACAACCTAATGCTCCAAGATGTAAACAAACATGACACATAGATTGTATTAGAAAAGTATGGACCCACAAATCCTGTGTTTGGTTGGACTACTTGAAAATGAACTATAAGTGAACCTTGGATTAGAGGGTCTTCTAGAAAAAACATGTAAGGGTGGCTTTGGAAAATTGGAACATCAAGTCGATTAAGTTTTCAACGACAAAAAGCTCCCAAAATCTAAGTCACAATCCAACAGAAAGTCTAACTAAAATTTTCAGTCTGTGCTATGGTGCTACTTCATCTACGAAGTTAGAGATTTGACTCGCAGAAGGTAAAAAAAACTGAGAAGTCGTTATTTTCATATACTAATAACTTATGTTAATAGCGCAGGTATAAAGTTTGGAGGTTTGACAAGATGATTCTTCGATCTAAATGTGGTATTTCTGTTGTATGGATGCATAGTGTATAAGAATTTCTATACAGATGCATATTGTATGCTACTTTCTTAGTGCGTGTTTGGCATCAACTTTTTTTGTTATTCTTTTTAGCTTTTTGATTTTAAAAAGCCACGTGCGTTTGGTATCACTGCTTTTTTTAGCTTTTAAAAATCTAGATTTTGGTGAAATATAACTAGAAAAGCTAAAAGCCAAAAAGCTACATATTTTGGAGATTTTGGAGATTTTGGTAGATTTCTCGCCACCATTTTAAGAATTTAAATAAATATTGATCTTATCTCAACTAAAATTTTATTCCTATACTTGACGTGTTACTTGCTCGTTTAAATATGATATTATGAAAATTTATCAAAAAAATGTCTTATTAAGTTAGATTGATTGAAAAAGCAAAAAGTTATTAGCTAATGCCAAAAACCAATACGTTGAAAGTTAGCTTTTTTAAGTTTTTGCCAAACACTCATGTATATTTTGGAAAGCAAGCTTTTTTTCTACTGCTTTCTGAAAGCAGCTTTTTGACTGAAAAAGCTGATACCAAACGGACCCTTAGAAAAATAAGACTAAATTTAAGCTACATAAGATGTTCAAAGGCAATACTGGTTACTGGTGTAAACAAATACTACATTGGATTACTAGTTTGAAATTAAAGTCAAATCATCTTTACTACCATAGTGTTGACCGAACCACAAACATAATCTTCTGACTCTGAGCCCTCAACCAAACTAAAGAAGGATACCCAGCCAGGGAGAATAAAGTTATTAGCATAATCTAAACTTATTTCATTCCAACCAGAAAAAAGAAAGGACTAACCTTATTCGCAATGTTGTTAGAGAGCCAATCCAAACCCTCGTACAGACCCTCACCAGAGGTTGCGCAAGTGCTCTGGATGTACCTGTAATAGCAACAAACTACGATTAAACTAACCATCAAATAGCAAAAAATCGTATCACATTATCAAAAGGGTAATAAACTCACCAGTGGCGCTGTCGGAGAGAGTGGAGACCAAGCTTGTCTGTTATTTCAGCAGCATTCATAGCATTGGGAAGATCTTGTTTGTTAGCAAACACAAGCAATACCGCATCTCGCAACTCATCCTGAAACAATAAGCTTAAATTAAGCAATTACAACACCTAAGGTACTTCAGACGACATGTAGTCATAACTTACATATATAGACGTGATGTTAATCTAGTAACATAACGGTTAGCAAAAATAACAGCGCAGCTTATAACAATGTTCTCTTTTTAGGCTGGATGCATGTGTCTGCCTATAACTTGTTGAAGGATAACTCAAAAAAGTAACCCAAAACTTTCCCATAGATTTTATGTGAGAATACAGGAAAACACCAAAATCAACTTGCTGGACAAATGCTTATGGTTCTTCTTTTAGAAAAAGCAAGACAAAACCTTACTTACAGTAAATTTAAAACAAACATTTCAAAAGGCAATAAACCTAACAGTTTTGGCTTTTATGGAATTTTCTATAGGTATACTGTAGTTCGTCGTGCGCAAGTACTTTAGATGACTATAAATATTAAAAACAGTATCATCATTTCAATTTTCAAAATGAGTGTAAATAAAGAAAAATGCAGAGAGAGAGAGAAGAGAAACAACATCTGTAACATTAGAGATCCAAAAGACTTCATGCTAAAATTACCTCATTTAGCATGCGGTGCAACTCATCCCTTGCCTCAACAACACGATCTCTGTCATTGCTATCCACAACAAAAATAAGACCCTGAGTGTTCTGGAAATAGTGCCTCCACAATGGACGAATCTATTTAAATAAAGCATATAAATTACAATATAAACTAAAAGATAACTTTAAGAAAATACTGCAAAGAGATTTGTCCAGTTTGTAGCAGAATAAAAGGGTTCATACCTTGTCCTGACCCCCGACATCCCAAACGGTAAAGCTGATGTTCCTGTACTCAACAGTTTCGACATTAAATCCTGCACAATGCATTACATATTTGTGATGGTAGAAAAGTTATCAGACACCCGTTATAAATTAGAATAGAAAAATTAGCAAATATAGCTTTACAAAAAATACACATACAAACATGTACTCGGCTATTCAAACAATATTTGGACATAAGAACCACCCTATACACATAAAAGAGGAGACAATGACAGGCTTTTATTTATTTATTTAAGCATTCACCGAGTGTTCTATCTTAGGAGAATATGAACTGTGAGAATTTGAGGACTATTACATGCCTAAATTTACTATAACGGAACACTACCAACATAAATAGCTCTGAATTTCATTGCATGTAAAAAACACAGCATCAAAGGAATTACAACTGGCATCCACCCAAAGAACAGACACGGCTCATCTTATACATACGGGAGACATCATGTTATATAAAACAATAAATAATTAAACAAACGCAAGTGAACACATACTAACTTCTAAAGATAACCAGGCCTCTGCAACTGGGAACGACTAAAAAGTAAAGAGTGGCAGAGATTTCTACCTACGTACACATCTAAAACTAGGTGGTTCAGTGAAATTGGGCTGCGTTTATTAGAAGAGTTCTAGGGCTCGATCGATTTTTATAACTTCTTAGGAAAATTATCAAGAAGTACATTTCAGATGAAACCAACTTCGGAGTAGTGGGGAGGGAGGTATATATGGTAACTACAACGATTAATCCCCAAAAGAATTCTTTCCCGGAAAACTTAAAACTAAGAAAATTTAAAATCCTACCGATCAGTGCTAAAAGTCGGAATAGATTTCCTGTTTGCAACTTTAAGCAAAAAAGCTCAACTTTTTGAGTTACAGAAAAGAAAAAATCAAAGTTTTTTATCTTTTACAGGCCAAAAGCAAACTGAAAACAGAAAACCTTAGCTTATCTTTTAAGTTCATGCAATGGCAATTTTGTAATAACCCAAGTTTATATATATACTAGTAATCGTTGCCCACGCGTTACGTGTGCGATACGTAGTGACATAGATATGATCCCGACAAATAAACTTAATATTTTTTTTAAAATTTAAATATCGAATGATTAAATATAATTAATTAACAATCGTATATAAAAAGTAACATAATGTTTTACTCTTATAAAAAATACACAATGATTTTGTTTGGAATATAAATGTGTGGAAAATAACATTTTTTAAGTTATTTATGTATTTGAATTGAGTGATGGCATTTACGAGTAATTACAATATTAGAGTGAGGGTATTTTTGGAAAAATTGGGCAAAATTGGGCAGCCTCAACGATTTTGTTTGGAATATAAATGTGTGGAAAATAACATTTTTTAAGTTATTTATGTATTTGAATTGAGTGATGGCATTTAAGAGTAATTACAATATTAAAGTGAGGGTATTTCTGGAAAAATTGGGCAAAATTGGACAGCCTCAAAATGCTTGACTTGGCTTATATTAATAGTATTTTGGAATATAAATGTGTGGAAAATAACATTTTTTAAGTTATTTATGTATTTGAATTGAGTGATGGCATTTAAGAGTAATTACAATATTAGAGTGAGGGTATTTTTGGAAAAATTGAGCAAAATTGGACAGTCTCAAAATGCTTGACTTGGCTTATATTAATAGTATGATATGATATGATATTTATTCAAAATACAAATACAGAAATGTTTGTATGTCAATTAAAAATAGTAGTATTTGTAGCAATTTATAAAGTTACAAAGATGTATTAAAAACTAAGTCAAAAGTGGGGTCCATTATTTTTGTCAGCTCACCTCTTCCTAAAAATGATATATATGAAACAGATATGTATGAGAAAAAAAAACATACAGATAAACTTGTTCGAATAAACATAGAGGAGAGAGAGGGTTTGAAAAGAAAAAAAAAAGCTCTTCATATTCCTATTCCTTTAATCTTCAATAACTTTTAGCTCGATGATCCGTTTTTCGAACTGGTTTCACTAACGCGTAGCTGACGAAGCGTAGATTAGTTTGAGATGATTCCTTGCGGGTTTGCTCTCAATTTTAAGGCGTAAATCAACCTTTCCTCAACTGCTGTACTTCCAGCCGGTATTGAGCTTCATAAAGGTACCATTTTGGGTACTTAAAGGGGAGTCTTTATGTTGTATTAGTGCAGGAATCGATTTTCTGTTTCCTTTTTGATATTTGTTGTTTATTAAGTAATATTACTTGTAGTCTCAGATGCGCAACTGAACTTGCTGTTCAGTGACTTTGCTGAGGTACCGCTCGGTACGAAAGGGCAGAGTTTTACTCGCTAGGATGGTAAGAATATGTTCCTTGTTTTGTTAGGTTATTCATTCAATTGTGGAGTATATTGAGTTAGTTATTTATGGTATCCTTTAGAAACTTTAATTACTACAGGGATCATGTTGAGCTTTTCGACCAAAGCTCAGATAAATTCTGAAATAATATTACAGGTTTTTCGAGGCTTTGTCCTGGTACTAAATAAAAGATAGTTGGTTATTGTTGGGTTGATTTTAGTATGGTAATTGTAGTTTCACAGCAGAATTGTTGATTGGCTTCGATTGAGGTATCATTCTTGTGCTAAAAAGCGAGTTTTAGTTGTTACGAAAACAAGAATTTGTTTCCTGGTTGGATACAGGGAATTTATCGAGGTATCGTTTGGTACAAAAAGGGGGTTCCCATGTGTATTGTGGTGGGAATCGTGATCATGGTGGCTTTTATTTATATTCTGTTACTTTTAGTAGTACGAATGCTTAGAATCGAAGGTTTTATATAGCTGAATCTAGTTGTTTACTACCTTCGTCGAGGTCCACTTTGGCACCAAAAATGCAGATTTTAGTAGTCGTAGAAGGAAGGAATCGGCTTCATGCTCTGATCCTTTATTGCTTCTAATAGCATGGATATTAATGTATCTATGATATGTGTGCTATCACTTAACTCACAGAGGACTTTTCGAGCCTTTCGACCAAGGCTCAGGGCAATTGTGAACCAAATATTGCAGTTCATATGAGTATATGGCTGTTGATGCAAATGATGAATATGATATATGTTGTTATGATTTCAGTAGCTATATATATTGTAAATATATAATTGTTCTATCATATAACTCGTGAGTAAATTGGAGCAATGAGGCTCCAGGTGTTTTTTCAGAAATCAATGTTTTTCTTTGGTAGTTCGTTGACTAGCAAATCATCTGATCTGAGTACATGATAATTCTATTAGTGATGTGTGCCTCACAGTTATAGTTGTTATAGTGATTACAGTAGCCTATATTACCAATGTTAATGTTGTATCATATAATTCATGAAGTAAAATGGAGTAATGAAATGAAGAAAATAAGGAGTGGTGTGGGGTTGTCGTGAGTCGTTTTCTTTTGTTGTTGGTTTTTTATTGGTTTAGGGTTTACGTGCCAAAAGGGGTTTCGCCGAGCCTAGTGCTCACGGAAAATATGGCAATAGCCGGCGTATGGTTTCACGAGGAGTTGACTCCATACGTGGATCTGAGGAGTTATCCGGCACTCATGTGAATCTGACTTTATACACATTTGAGTCGTTTATCGAGTCACGCCACTTGGCGTAAGTAGTTGAGCTAGAGGAGTTTAGCGGAGGAGAAATAAAAAGACGAAATACGGTTGACTCTCTATTTTCCTTCGTTTTCTTGTCTGCGTATTTTATTATTTTAGGCGGAGGTTCAGATGTACAGAGTTCCAGGACAGGTTGAGCTGTTAAGCGGGGTTGTGAGCGGGCTAGATTTTGGGTTGTGCGTGTAGCATAGACACTCATGGCCTATTTAGTTTGGTGTAATACTTTGTAAATGATGTACACCAGGTGTAGTCGTGTGGAAAACGTACTAATGTAATATAATTTTTGGTGTAATATATGTCGGAGAAGTGTGTTTGGAAAACTGTATTTTCTTCCAGTGTGTTTTCTTTACTTTTCAAATTCAGGTCTCGGGTTTTCTGAAAGTCGGGGCTTGACAAACTGTCTTTTAAGTTCATGCAATGGGGTTGGCCTAAATTTGCCAAAGCTAATCCATAAATGAAAGAAAAAGAGGGGGGGAAATTACACAGAACAAATATACAATGACCCAGAAGCTGCAAAAGAATAATGTAAGTGGCCATGCAATGGCAATTTTGTCTTTTAAGTTCTAGTTTAGACTTGTGTTTTCCAAAGCTACCTCCCACAAGAATCACCTATTTTGTACCCTTTCGTACCAAAACTATTAGTCCAACCCCATTTTGGCCAACCAAACATATCATTTATGGGACCTATATCATTTGCAATACAACCCAATGATGTAAACAAACATGACACACAGATTGTATTAACAAAGTATGGACCCACAAATCCCATGTTTGGTTGGACTACTTGGAATTGAACTATAAGTGAACCTTGGATTAGAAAAGATGTAAAATAGGGTCTTCTAGAAAAACATGTAAGGTTGGCTTTTGAAAATTGGAACATCAAGTCAGGGTTAGGTTTTCAAAGACAAAAAGCTCCCAAAATCTAATAGCCACAATCGAACATAAAATCCTACTGATCAGTACTAAGAGTCAGAACCTCCTACATGAAATTTCTGTTTGCAAATTTCAAGCAAAAGAGCTCAGTTTTTTGAGTTTCAGAAAAAAATAGTTTTATCATCTCAAAGCTCTTTTACAGGCCAAAAACAAACTGAAAACCGTAGCTTAGCTTTTAAGGTGGTCAACCAGCATAAAAGCTGCAACCATACAAAGTCCAGAATAAATATGCAAATAAGCTAAAATTAGCAAATCTACAGTCCAAGTTCCACGAACGAGACTTACCAATGGTAGGGATAGTGGTGACAATCTCACCGAGCTTGAGCTTGTAGAGGATTGTGGTCTTACCAGCGGCATCTAGACCTACCATCAGTATACGCATCTCTTTCTTGGCAAATAGCCGACTGAAAAGCTTGGTGAATGTCAAACCCATCTCTCTTTCCTGTTAGTTGATCCCTGCTTAACAACGAAAAGTCCCATTCACTAAATTCCTGTAAACTTCCTACGATAATCAGACCCATAAGCTCTTTTTGTAATTATAACTTAGTCAAAAAAATAAAGGACACCAAGACTAAGGAATGATCTCAAGCATTTTTTTTAAACTCGCGTTTAAGCTAAAAATGCAAAAGAAGAAAAAAACTTGCTTTCCGCCTTTTTGTGTCAGATAAAGCTTACGGCTTTTACTACTTCAGCACAGTTCATGGAAAAAAGCTTAGCTAAGTTTTCATTTTTCTTAAAACTGACCCCACGTAAACAATAACATGAATACATCATATGATCATAAGATAAACCAGAATACAAACAAAGTCATTAAAAAATAAATAAGGAGACCAAATTAGGCAACCAAAAATCCTAAATTCATCATAACTGAATCCCCGATTTCCTAATTTTCCTAAATAATTCATAGGTTACAAGTTACAATGTTACACGCTTCACCATAAGATGACTATGGAAAAATCACGAAAACAAAACATGAGCACAATTGTTGAAAATTTCAAGTCGAATAATCAGATCTATAATACGCCGCATTTCATATCACCAATTTCCTAATTTCCAAAAAATATATATATGAAAACACAACAAAAATGAGCATGAATGTGACCAGTTGAAATTAGATCCTTAATTAATTACAAATAAAACACCAATTTCCTAACAATTCATAATAATACAAGATGTCAAGATCTAATAATGATAAATTGATCATCGAAATCAACTGAATCAGATCCTAACTCCATGAAAATTTTAAAAAACAATTTCCTAAAATTTCATAATTATATTAACTACATGAGATAGATAGATCATTAGATAGATATAAAACAACAAAATGAACAAAAAATAAAAACAAAAAAACAAATTAAGGATCCACTAGCATGAATCATGATGATCTATGTCTATAAAATGTTACAAAAAATAGATAAAAACTGCAAATCATATCAATCAGATCCTTAATCAAATCAACATTCTCCTTAATTTAGAAAAAAAAAACATTCATATATTTAACAAAAAATAGACGATATAGTAAACCCTGGCTTGATAATGGAGTTAACAAAACATAAGAAAAAAAATATATTAAATTGTAAATCATAAAAATAGGATCCTAAAATTTCATAATTATATTACCTACATGAGATAGCTAGATCTTTAGATGGATATAAAACAACAACAAAATGAACAGAACCTAAAAATAAAAACATTTAAAAAATCCACTAGAATAATTTCCATAAGATGATAATAAATTCAACAAAATGTTACCAAAAACAAATAAAAATTGCAAATCATAAAAATCAGATCCTTAATCAAATCAACAATTTCCCTAATTTACAAAAAAAAAAAAAAAAAAGACACTCATTTATATAAACAGAAAAATACACGATACAGTAAACCCTAGCTTGATAATGGAGTAAACAAAACATAAGCAAAAAAAATAAATTAAATTGTAAATCATAAAAACAGGATCCTAAATAAAATCAATCATTTTTCTAATTTCTAAAAAATAAATAAAAATATCTATAGAAGATCTTACCTTCTATGCAGCAGGATCGAGAGAGATTATTAGGGGGAAATAAAGAAAGGTCTCGTTTAATGGTCACAAAGGTTTGAAATTAAAGTTCTATTTCATCCTCTTGCTTTTATTTGTGACATAATTTTCCTTATGTGAGTTTTGAATTCAATCGTGGAGTAGCTTTTTTTTATCCACAATGGTGCCAAAATGATTACAGATTACAATAATAGGCATGATAGAGTAACATACCCAGCTCCATATCCACCTTATTATTGGTGAGATGTATCTTCAATACATCATATATTTAAAACTGTGTGGAGACATGTATTTATTATGTAAATGGTTTTTAATTAGATCCATCTTATCAAATTTGGAGGTGGATATGAAGATTTCATATCATTTTTATTACAATAATGTTATTTACACTATTTAACACGCATGGACTGTAGTTATTAGGGGTGGACAAAAAATCCGCAAACCCGTCCCTAATCCAATTCGGGCGGATTGGGGCGGGTTGGGTGTCAAAAAAAGTTAAATCCGCCCCGCCCCAATCCGTAAAAAAATTTGTGGGTTGGGTTAGGGTTGGGGTTTCCAAACCGCGGGTTAATCCACTCCAACCCGTTTCAATCCGCATATATATATATATATATAAATTTTCTCAAAATTTTTTTTAATAAGAGTTTCTATATTATAATAGTATTGATTTAAGAAAAATTATATATATAGACAAAAAATCTTTGGATTGTCCAAACTTAAGCTTAATGATTCGATTGATATATTATCTTATAAATTAAATGTATTATCTCGTAATTACAAAAAGAAGAAATTTTTAATCTGGGTCTAGGTAGTATGGGTGGTTAATTTATTTTTAAAAATTTTATTTCTAATTGAAGTATAGACAAATACGAAGTTGGTTCAATAGCTATTGAACTTGTGGATTCAATTAGCTATTGAACTTTATTTTGATTATGTTGATGAAGAACAATTTATTTTGTTTTGTTTTAGCTTTGTTACTTGTTCCGACCATTCTAAACGTATTTTGGTTGGCTTTTAGTTTATATTTCTATTTGAAAGATTTATTTTTTAAATATTTAGGTAAATTATGCAAAATAATAAAAAATTAATGACTAAAATGAAAATTCAAGAAACAACCCGCACCCAATCCGCCCCGCTTGATAATGGGTTGGGTTGGGTTGGAGTTTTAATTATAATGGGTTGGGTTGGGTTGGGTTGGGATTTGAATTTCACTAATCCGCCCTAATCCGTCCCGCCATTTATTTTACGGGGCGGGTTAGGATTGAGACCAATCCGCCCCAATCCGCCCCGTGCCCACCCCTAGTAGTTATCGGAGATAGAAGCAAAAATAGTTAACGAATTTTAATCCATGACGATATGTCGATATCTATGTTCTTTTTTGTGTAATGAGTGGTACACAGTGTACATTCATATTGGTTTTGAAATTTTTGGAACGAAATTTAGACTGGTATGTTCCGGTTAGCAGTATTAAAGCGGTTTGAACTACATGAAGTTTACTTTAACCATTTGGTTCACCTCGTTTCCATTTGCGTTATTAAATAATAAGTAGTATACCATTTGGTTTACCTCGTTTCCATTTGCGTTATTAAATAATAAGTAGTAAATGCTATAACATCTTAGGCAATTATCTTATTTAGTGAGTTTATAACAAGTCAAGTATGCATTTGGATTGGATTAGGTGGATTCTTCCATTTGAATCGAACCTAGTTAAAGTCGGATTAAACGATCAGTAGAGTGAATTAGCGTCGATGGTTTTCCGACAACGTTTCCTAAGTAATAATGTCTACTTATTGTTTCATTGTTATTACATATTGTATGAAAAGTTCAGCTAGTTATAAAAGTAAAGTAAAATAAAGATCATTTATTTGATTTATCACTAATTATAATAACACAAGATCCGTACCTGCATAGCTATAGTGTGTTTATAACTATTATCTATTGAATACATGTCTAAAATTCGATTAAGTCAAATAAGTGACACGATAGTCAAATGAGCAAGGTACGTGTGGTATATTTTTTTTATTGTTAGTCTAATTTTACATTATTTTATTAATAAATCAATGATTTTATTTAGTTTTTCTAATAATCACTTATTCTATATTTTTATAACTTGATAAAGGTAACTAACTACTCCTATGTATCTATTTTTTGAACTATATCTGTTTGAAATGACAAATAAGCAGTTTATTTACAAAAAAAAATATATAAAAACTTGCAAAAAAATTCTAAATGATTTTATTTTTTTTAATATTGAAAGCGTAACGACCAGTTATTAAAAAATGTAGTACTACTACTAGTTAAGCTCTCACTTACCTCTCAATAGTCAACACTTGTCGATTTTCATTAATTTCAAAATTACCTTAAATTGTACCGTATTTTATATAGGCTTCTCTCTTTTTCCCTCTCAAGTGGGCCTATCTTCTAGAAACCAAGAATTTCATTGAAAAAACATTAGCTTGTAAGTACCAAGTATCTATTTGCATTTGCATTTGCATTTGCATTTGCTGCTTCTTATTCCAATCTTCTCCAGGTTGACCTACTAAACTGTGAGGTAAAAACATCATCTTAATTCTTAAATCATTATAATTGCTATTTTATCTTCCTATTAATAGCTGACTTAAGAGTACTATGTTTCTTGCATCACCAGTGCTAGTTTTATTTCAACTTTTCAGTAAATTTTATGTTTTTATGGGGCATTTGGCCTAGTTTTGTGATTTAATTTTATTTGCACATTTAGTAATGATACTTGTTAATTTGATATGGACTAATTTGTTTCAGTTTGAATTGCCAGTATGAGTTTATGACTTGGTGAGCTTTTTTTGTGTGTGCCTGTATTATTTATTTTTATCAAGAATTTAATTGTTATAATACTAGGATTTAGTTCTGAAATTGATATCATGGCCTTATGTTCTTCTTAGTTGTTTATAACACTATATCAGCTTTCCAGTATAAGTTTATGGTGGCTTTTTGCCAAGTTGTGTACATTTATTGCTTCTTATGGGTAATGATACGAAAATGCTTTATTGTCAATTTATTTATTAACTAATTATTTTAGCAGTTATACCGAAGGTGTATTAGATCAATTAGCTGTCTAAGTTCAAGTTCACCATTACCCAATAGAATAAATTGATTTGCACTTGTATATGTCACTAGTGATGGGCTCTTTGAAGATAGTAATTCTTATAATTCACCTAAAAGTTTGTGTCTTTTTACCAATTTTTGTTGAGGTTTTGCCTTTTTCCAGATTTCTCTGTGGGTAATAACTTAGATTTTTTTTATGAACTAGACTAGACTTTGGATCCGTGTATATTGACTCTTAACTCTGTTTCCTTACCTTTTTTTAATCCATTTGAATGTTATTGCCTGTGTTTTTTCCGTATACCAACCCCTACTTTTATATGAAAACAAGATAGAGTTCCAGAAACTTCAGGGAAACCTCTTAACAATATTTCGAGGCTAAATAACCAAATGTGTTTTCTGGTAACGATGGGTTCGTGACCTGGAATAAATGTCAGGACTATAGTTTAAAGGGCATTCTTATATTATAGCCTATACTTTCTTACGATCGTATTAAAGAATATAAAATTTTGTTTTTAATGAATATATTCATTTGTCCAAACTCCAACATATCCTTTTTATAACTTTTACAAATGATCTTTAATAGAATCGTCGACCACATGTAGGAGTCATCCATGGATTCTGATACAACTGCTTTAAGTTACTGGTTGAACTGGAGATTCTTCATCTGTGCAATATTTCTTTCAGCTTCTATGCTTGTATCTGCATTTCTAATTTACAAATTCGAAGGTCCCAAAAGAACGATCAACGAAACAATAGTGGATTCAAGAGAAACCGTGGGACTATTGTACCAGAAAGAGGCATGGAAAACGTCCTTGAAAATAGTTCATCCTGCCTGGCTTCTAGCTTACAGAGTGGTGGCCTTTTCAGTTCTTTTATCATTGCTTGTTACCAATATTGTGCTCGATGGAGGTGACATATTTATCTTTTATACCCTGTAAGTGAACCTTGCAAGACTGTGTTGCTGTTTAATAAATAAGTTTAGCCTTAAATCGAATATCGAGCTAAACCCAAGTACTAAGCAACCCTTTCAAACCTTTCCTGGGTTTTCTATTATATCTTCTTTCATGATATACACGCAGCGATCTTCTTCTCGAGAACATCTAGTTTTTTTCTTTTTGTTTTTTTAAGTTTTAAGTGTATATTTCTGACTGGTTGTGGTTTTTTAATTCGATATCTGAAAAATAATCTGAATGGAACTTTGGAAAATCAGTTTTGTTTTTTCTGTCCAGTTATCCATCTTTCACAATTTAACAAGGATAGGTCTATAAAATTTTGATTTTAGACCATATATGTATTTCAAAATTGAAGTCTAGCAAAGATAAATGGATAGATTGTGTGCAGTGACGAATCCGAAAAGTCAGCAAAGCCAAAAGAAAACCCTTACCAAAGACCCCCTTAGGAGTGAAATTGATTTGAATTCTCATTTTTTTTTTTAAAATGCAAACTTAGTATTACTATTACAAAAACAGAGTGCCAAACTTGGCCACATTACAATGTTAAACTTGAGCTAAGTGATTTGACTTGAGAAAAATGAAGCTAGTTGCTTCGTTGAAGGAATGATTCTTTTTCTATCATATCCTATAACTTGCCAAACGAAGAAGAAATACTTGGTAGTGTAATAACTTAAAGAGATTGAAGGTTAGTTGCTTCTTGAAGGGTTACCTTGACTCTTTGAAAATGGTGGAATATTTGTTCATATGAGGGCTTCCATTCCTTTGAGCAAGAAGTTAATGACAAAGCAAAAAAAAAAAGAGGCCTAATTTGTAGTTGAAATAGATTTTATAACAATGTTTCTTCACCATACGAAAATATTATTCTTTGGCTTTTTCTTTGTTTTTTTTTTAATGTTTTTTTTGGTTGTGATTTTTTTTTTTCTGTTGCTGTTGGACAGGTGGACGTTTTCACTCGTCACCGTATATTTTGGGGTATATTAGGCATCTTCTGATCCTTTTGTATAAATTTTCTAATTTGGTGTATTTAAATTCGAACGAAATGAAGGATGGTAGTTCTAATTGTTGTTTTAATTTGCCAGATTACGCACAAGTGGGTATTTGAATATTAATAAATTTGACCCCACCCCTAATTGTTAGTTGCATGCCATTGAAGGACTTTAGATCATTACACATAGATAGTTTGATCATGTATGGTAACCTAAGTATTTATACAAATGTTCTTAATGTCATATGATTATTAAACTACGAGTCTGACACATTAGACCTAAAAATAATTTGATTTGAATACACTATTCTGAAGTTGGAACCTTGGGGTTTACGTTTTTTCAAACATATACGAATTACAAACTGCTCATATTCTTTTGTTTTCAATTTTTTGTAGTTCGCGTCTTTATTCTCCATATATGGATGCTACCAAGGTTGCAAAGAAGGGGTAATTACTTGTGTCACTTCAGATGCTGAACGGGGAATTTACGTGGCCCCTGTATTGGATAGTGAAAATGCTTCTAAAAGCTTGGATTCAAATGAAGAATCTCTTGTTTCCGAAATAGCAAACACCTGGGGATATGTTCTTCAGATCATTTACCAGGTTAGCATTCTTCAACTCTGTCAGATTTATAAATGATATGCGAAATTTTGTACGGCTAATAAGCGGTGATACTAAGGATAGTAGCCCAGTATACAGAACAAGCCATGTATATAGAGAATATTCTTAATTCTTAAGAAATGGTGTAATTGGTAGTTGCAATGAGAACTGAAGAAATTGATTTGTTTTTCGAAATTTACGTCAGTAAAATGCTACATTATCTTTTCTACTGTATTTATTTTTTAAGTTTTCTCTGGACAGATTTGTGCAGGTTCAGTTGTTCTCACTGATTGCGTATTTTGGTTCCTAATTTTACCATTCATGACCTCTGACGATTACAGATTGGGTTTTGTAAGTTTTATCCTCCCATTTCTGCGTTTTCATCAAAGTAATATGTATAGGCGTACATGTTATAGGGTATGTACTAGATTTTTCATTTGATTGAGTTAGAAGGGACCCCTAAGGACTAGACAAAAGTAATTTAAATGCGAATGTATTCTACCGATCTACAAGATGGATTTTCGTTCAGTTAGAAATTAAAGAATTCCTGTGTTTGCTGATGCTATAATTCATTCTTGGTGTAAAAGTGCTTGGTTTTGTATTTTTTTATTACTTAAGTACTTACCTCTGAAACTTTTACAGCACCGTTATTTTTTTATTAGACAGTTTATAAAACTTGAGTTTATTCTAATAAAAGAAAAATCACTTCCAACTTTTTTATTTAATAAATTCGCCTAGCGACACAGCAAACTAGTTCAAGTCGCACCCATTTCAACACTTAATAGTTAATACGACACCTCACTTGGCCTATATATATACTCACCGTCCATTTATATATGTTAAAGCTTGATAAAGAAAAATGTCTGCACTTTTCCTCAACTTCTTTGTGACTACAAGTCTGCAGTATGCTGATAAGGTTTTCAGTGCAGATCGACATTTGTTTCCATTCCATAAATGCGGTTTTACTCCTTGGCGACGTGTTTTTGAATCGCTTGGTAAGACATGGTAGTAAGTTGTCGTTAAATGCTTATGTTTTCAATTAGCCTTTGCTGCAGCTTTTCAGCAAATAAGCTGGTTTCTGTAGGATGATAAAAAAGGTGGATTCATTCAGCTTAAAACTCCTAATCTTTTTCAGGCCACAAAACAAAATTTACTTAGCTTTTTAAGCTGACCACCAGATGCCATACCACTTACCGGAAAACTAGTTAGAACTTCGAGCTTAAAAGCAGCAAGAGAGCATGCCATTAGTTATTCAAACAGGCCTGCTTGATTATAGCTTTTGAGCGCATAAGCTGGCCGATTTGAGGATGAGAAAAATTCTTCATTTTTTAGCCTTTCATACTAACTGGTTTTATTTTAATTTTCCAGAGGTTCCCTTTCTTCCGAATCACATACTTTATTTTATGGACGGGTATATATGTCACATTCCAGTGGATCATTCATTTTTGCCGTTCATTCTGGTACGCTTGACTAATTTTCCATCACCTCTATTCCCGAAACGGTTTATTTTTTGCTGAAATACAATTTTACTTTTCATTTTTTCTCTTGGTACAGGTGGCCTTACCCATTTCTGGACTTGTCTTCCCCATATGCTCCAATCTGGTATGTAGGGCATGGGTTAAGAAACTTATGACCATCTTCATCTCGTTTTTCAGAAATTGACGATACTTTTCTAGATATACCGTATATTTCAACAACAAAAAATGCATGTATGGACACCATTGCTAGCTTATCTGCTGGATTTGCAAATGATTTGCTCAACTTATTTAAGAGTTTTTCATATGGTTTATAAACCGATTATTATGGATACACTTTGTTGTCGTCTTAAAGAAAAGAATGCGATTTTGTTCTGGTTGACTACCATTTTCGAAATAGTATTATTATGTGTGCAGTAATTTTGTGGAAAACAAACTAGGATACTATTCTAGGTTTTGTAGAAAAAATCAGCTTTCTCTGGACTGTATAGAAACTAAGCCTATGCAGCAAAAACCTGTCTATAAGAGAAGGTTAGACCTCGACATCTTAACATTTAAATGACTGGTTGGGCCTTATCAAGTTGAGGCTTCTGAGCTCAGTATTGTTTTTTTGATTTACTGGTTTTATTCATTTGGATGACCAGCTGAACAGACGAGTATCTTTTTATTTTTCTGCCTTGAAATATCTTCATTTTTTAAGTTGGAAAAATTCTATTTTTTTTTTCAGACCAAAAAAGCTAGTTTGTGTTTACTACTACAAATTTGGAAGTTCTAAGTTGGCCTAAAAATAAATGGTCTAACTCTTACACTTGCTATACCCTGATTATATAAACATTACAGGTACCTGGCAGTGGGGTTGCTGCATCTACCTTGCTATGGCGCATTTGCTCTTATAATTAGACTCAAACATTTTTGTTTATCAACACTTTTCCCAAATGCTTATCAAGTACACTATAAGATCTCCCTAAGGACACTCACGGATACACTCTGACGCGGCAATATAACACGGTCGATATACCCCAAGTCTGTTTTGTTGCAATCGATAGAATAAGTTTCAATAGTCACTATTCTTTATTGTTGTATTTAACACTCATTTGTTGGAAGTGTCGCCAAATTGTTGGTGATTCAAATGTGCTTCATGTAAAAGTACAAGGTGAAGGCTCGCCACTGTCACTCAATACGATTGCACGGTACGATGTGATATAACATGGTCTTTATACCCCGTCACTGTTATGTAACGATAAGATTAATATACTAAAGACACTGTTTATTATTCTTGTATTGCACGCTCATGACATGTTGGAATGTGATTATCCGCTCATCAATTGAGGTCTTGCAAAAATGTTAATGTTGGAAAAACATGTGAAAAACATGGGTGTTTCAGAATGGTCACTGGATCAACTTCGAGTCATTATTTCATGTGACAGTGCTGAGTTTTTTATACCGTACTCAACGTGTTTTAGTAGCTCGTGTGACGAGCTTCGTAACGGTATATCACATGACCTATTCGGAGAATGGGTGTGAATACAAAGTGGCTTCAAAGTTGGTGTCTCGAAAGCTCAAATCTGAAAAAACCGAAATGGTAAAGGAAAACCATTTAGTATAATCCCATATTGGAAGATTAAGAGTTAATTTTACAATATATATATCATGCCAACCCATGTAGTTACTAAACTAACATGTCCACATACACCTAAGAGTATTAGTGTGTACCATACATGCGCGCTCGCTTGTGTCTCGGGTCTCAGGTCTTGGGCACGGGCGCGGGATTTGGGCTTGGGCTTGGGCTTAAGATTTGGAGAATGTCTCGGGTCTTGGGTCTCGGGTCCAAACCCGAATAGGGAGTTTTGTATAAAATACAAAGCAGTCCCTAGAGTTTCCAGCAACAGAAACGCTCCAGCAATGAATGAGATTAAATGCTGCGGATTCTGGGGGTGTAACTCCCAGAATTGATGACCAACATTTATGGCTGCGGTTTCATTAGAGCCTATAAAAGGCAGCCCTCCCCCTCTCATTTCAACACACCAGAATACACACAACACAACATAAGCATCATATAGAGAGAGAGAACCGCACCACCAACAGCTCGACCTGTGGTTCGGTGCCGGTTTCCATACGAGCCACTCTGAGATATAAGCAGTTGGCTTTTCTTTTATATTTCTGTTATTTATTTTTCGGTCATTTACATTCTGTTCATTTCATTTTAGTACCGTTTCTTTTCTGTAATTTACTTTTCTGTACTGTTTCTTTTCTGTATTTACATTTCAGTACTGTTTACTTTCAGTCTTTCTATTCTGTAATTTATTTTTCAGTTCTGTAATTTCCAGTTTTTTTACAAAACCAGTCCGGCAGTTTTTTATTTGTCAAAAACCAGTCCGGCAGTTTGTTTTTTGTTAAAAACAAGTCCGGCAGTTTATTTTATTATAAAAACCAGTCCGGCAGTTTGTTTTTTGTTAAAACCAGTCCGGCAGTTTGTTTTATTACAAAACCAGTCCGGCAGTTTGTTTTATTACGAAACAGTCCGGCAGTTTGTTTTATTACAAAACAGTCCAGCAGTTTAATAATTTATATTAATCTGTCTGGAATTTTAATTAGCGTTATTTAAATTCTGTACGAGTCAGGAATTGTAATTTATATTCCAATTGTGAGAAATAAATTGTTATTTCCATTGCGTTCCTGTCTTTGTTATTTATTGTCCTTTCAATTATTGTTTGTTCGAAATAGTATCAAAACCAACCGTTAATAATTCGGTCTTTCATGCTTGATCCATTTGGAAGCTGACAGTTTTTTTTAAAAAAAATCTTTTTGCTGGGATTTGTGTATGGTAGATTTGACAATCTACAAGAAACAAAAGATTTCCCAACTTTAGACACCAATTACCTAAGATAATTATGCACAAAAAGTGTACCAAAACAGATGTGGTACATTTTGTGAAAAGTGAATGTTTCAACTTTCAAGAGAAATATTATTTCATGGGATCTTAATTATATTATATCCTACATCTTTTCTGGTACATGACTTCGTGTACCAAAAATATGGATGTCAAAAATATGGATGTAATTACTTTCGAGGTTGTATTTTTAAACTTCATTTTTTCTGAAAATAAGCTGAAACCGTAGATTAAATCTACGGTCTGTATTGAATCAATGCAGACCGTAGATTTAATCTACGGTTTGCAGCAAATGTCTGTAAATTACACAGTCAGTCCCTGCTTTTCAAAATTACACAGTCAGTCCATGCGCGAAAATTACACAGACAGTCCCTTGAAAACAGAATTTCACGTTTTTTTTTTAAAAAAATAAACTTTTATACTATACTCTCTCTCTTTCTCTCAAAACCCCCCAATTTTCATCCCAAAAAACCACCCAAATCAATCAAACACATTACCTATCAAATTAATTAACAAAAAAACCCCAAATCATCAATCAAATTTATCCATAATTCAAGGGTATATCTTTTATTCTCTAATTTATTATTTATATTGTGTAATTTCAATTTGTAAAATAGGAAAAAATATATAAAATATGCAAATTGATAATTCACTTAGCTATATATAATTGTTTGTTGTTTGTTTATATTAATTATAGAAATTATAATAATTGTTGATATTTGTTCCATTTTTGCATTTTTTTTTTTGTGTAATTTTAATTTGTAAACTAGGAAAAAATATATAAAATATGCAAAACCATAATTCACTTAGCTATATATAATTGTTTGTTGTTTGTTTATATTAATTATAGAAATTATAATAATTGTTGATATTTGTCTCATTTTTGCATGTTTTTTTATTTTGTGTTTGGTTAATTTCAATTGTTGATAATTGTTGATAATGTGTTTGGTTATGATTAAAAAATTGAGTTATGATTGTTTGGTTTATGATTAAATGTGTGTTTGGTTATGATTAAAAAATTGAATTATTATTGTTTGGTTTTATGATTAAATGTGTTTGGTTATGATTAAAAAATAGAGTTATTATTGTTTGGTTTATGATTAAATGTGTGTTTGGTTATGATTAAAAAATTGAATTATTATTGTTTGGTTTATGATTAAATGTGTGTTTGGTTATGATTAAAAAATTGAGTTATTATTGTTTGGTTTTATGATTAAATGTGTTTGGTTATGATTAAAAAATTGAGTTATTATTGTTTGGTTTATGATTAAATGTGTGTTTGGTTATGATTAAAAAATTGAATTATTATTGTTTGGTTTATGATTAAATGTGTGTTTGGTTATGATTAAAAAATTGAGTTATTATTGTTTGGTTTTATGATTAAATGTGTTTGGTTATGATTAAAAAATTGAGTTATTATTGTTTGGTTTATGATTAAATGTGTGTTTGGTTATGATTAAAGAATTGAATTATTATTGTTTGGTTTATGATTAAATGTGTGTTTGGTTATGATTAAAAAATTGAATTATTATTGTTTGGTTTATGATTAAATGTGTTTGGTTATGATTAAAAAATTGAGTTATTATTGTTTTATTATTATTGTTTGGTTTATGATTAAATGTGTTTGGTTATGATTAAAAAATTGAGTTATTATTGTTTGATTATGATTGTTTGGTTATAATTGTTTGGTTATCATTAATTGGTTATGATTGTTTGGTTATCATTGTTTGGTTATCATTAATTGGTTATTAATTGGTTATTTTATCATTGTTTGGTTATCATTAACCGAGTTATATTTGGTTATCACAGTTAGAATGGCAGATCCAGGTCCACATATTAAAGGCAGGTTGGGTATTTTACGACAGACCGGTCACATTTCTAATCAGACTTGGGATGCTGGAAGAGAAGCGGGTAGAGGAGATGCCAATAAGATTAGGGTTTATAATTATAGTTGGCAGATACCGACGCCTGAAAGGGTAGTTCAAAATATGATTAGGGCTGGTTTTTACGGTATTCACAGTATAGGTAATTATACCGTAGACCGAGGCTTGCTTACAGCCTTAGTTGATAGGTGGCGTGATGAGTCGCACACGTTCCATTTTGTCGGTGGAGAGTTGGGGATATCTTTACAGGATGTAGAGATTATGCTTGGTCTCAGGGTGGATGGTCTTGCTGTTACCCGGTCGGAGCGGAATGATAACAGGGCGAGCAGGTTAGATATGGTAGAGAGTTTGTTGGGTGTTAGACCGGCTGACAATCAAGTGGATAAAAACTGTCTGACAGTTAGACTTGATTGGATGTTACACACGTTTGGTGAATTACCCCCCAACCCTAGTGAGGAGCGTTTGCTATATCAATCTAGGGCTGCCATGTTGTTATTACTGGCGGCACATGTATTTTCAGATAAGAGCAGTGATCAGATTCCACTATGGCCTCTGCCATTTCTGGAGGATTTTGACACGTGTGCTGAGTATAGTTGGGGATCAGCTCTTCTGGCCTGGTTAGAGGCTAATCTATGCAGGGTGGTACGTTGTAAGACAAACGGAGTAAGCGGGGCGGTGATGTTTCTGGATATGTGGGCGATTACCAGACTATTGCCGGTTAGACCATGTGAAGAGCTGCCGGAAGATATCGAGCCACCTGAGGGCTTGCCTAGGTTCCCCCTCGGTTACAGGTATGATATTATTTAGTTTTTGTGTCTTGGATTTGTGGTTTTTTTTTATTGCGTCATCTATCATTTACTTAGCTGCCGGTTATATTTATTGTTTATCGGGTTTTGTTTGTATATTACAGATGGAAGATTTGGAGGCAAACTAACCTTACGCCATATGTCTACGGACATAATGTGGTCCACATACGTGACCAGTTTGACAATATGTCGCCTGAACAGGTAAATTTTAACTTTCGTATTATATGTAACTTACGTATTATATGTTGTATATGTTTGCATTGGTCTTATGTTCGCAGAATTTATTACTAGTATTTTTAAACCCTTGTTTATATGTTCTAATTTTGCTGATTACAGATAGTGTGACAACCTTACGGGAATCTCAATCAGTATCCGGAATACTGCACGCGGGGCCGTTATATGTGGCATTGTTCTGTGCCTCTCATTTGTAATGAGAAGATTGAGTTCCATCCCGCGGACAGGTTCATGAGACAGTTCGGTTTTGTTCAGCAGGTCCCTACATATATTTGGAAACCCAGAAATAGTCACGGCAAGGATAGAAGAATTGGGATTGGGCAAAAACACGATTGGCCTGCACTTTTTGCAGAGTTTATTATCGTGTGGAATGACCGCCACAACCGGCTTGTGAATGGCGAATTTGGTACGGGGACGTCACCGGATTACATGAGATGGTATAGAGAGAGGACCCGCATCTTCATAAACCCACCTGAACTTGCCCCGCCATCTCACGGTTTCCGGGAGCATACAGGGTTGTTCAGTAAAATGGTAACAACTAATTAAAGTTCATTAATATTTGATTGTTATTTTTCTGTTTGTATATTTCAATACTTATAAATCGTTTTTGATTGGGTTTTTTTTTTTCAGAAAGCGGTATTGCGCCGAAATTTCAAATCGTTCAAACAGCATAAATTGAAAACGGAAGTGGACTTACTACGAAAGGACTTCGCTGAAATGGGGTTGAATCCGTATGGGTCAGCTGATGAACAGTCGGATGAGGAGGATGACGATGACGACGACGACGACGATGGTGATGACGACCTACGTTACGACCCAAGAACGTTCACTAGGGCTTCAAGTTGTCGGCGTCCCGACGAAAGAGGCAGAGGGGAAGGCGAATCTAGTAGCCGGGGTAGAAGATCGACTGGAGGTCGACCCCCGACTACAGATCAGGGTCCGGGTCCGAGTTCAAGCGGTCATGGTCGTCGTGCTTCTTTTGCTGGGTCGGAGTACGTTCAGGATGATGTTCCGTTCGATTATCATAGTCAGCATTCAACCGACAGTTGGAGTCGCGGATTAGCACTTACATCCCACGAGCGTGCTCCGTATCCAGAATCGCAGCATCGACAGAGACGGCGTACGGAGCTAAACGAAATCGAAGAGTCTGCTGAGCCGTCATCGGATAGATTAACATCGGCCGGAAAGATGCTCCCTACGTCCAACTTTAAATCATTTAGTCGTTACAACAACAAAAAAATGCACATTTGTGTTTTTTGTAAATGTTTTTTGTATTTGATTTCTTGTTTGATTTGTAAGTTTTATTCTTATCTGAGTTGGAATATTATAAATTCGTAAGTTTAATTTGAGTCGTATGTTTGATTTGTATGTTTCTAAAAAATATTCTATATTTTAATTGATAGCACCAATATTGAGTTTTTACAAACCCTAAACCCTAAACCCTAAACCCTAAACCCAAATTACAAACCCTAAACCCTAAACCCTAAATTACAAACCCTAAACCCTAAATTACAAACCCTAAACCCTAAACCCTAAATTACAAACCCTAAATTACAAACCCTAAACCCTAAATCCTAAACCCTAAACCCTAAATTACAAATTACAAACCCTAAATTACAAACTCTAAACCCTAAACCCTAAATCCTAAACCCTAAACCCTAAACCCTAAATATTCTGAAATATACATGCAAACCGTACATTTAATGTACGGTTTGTACATATTTCATACAAACCGTACATTAAATGTACGGTTTGTATGTATTCTGTACAAACCGTACATTAAATGTACGGTTTGTACCCCTGATTTAAGCAGCGTCATTTTATGAATGTACTTTTTGCACTGAATCACCGTTAATAACGTAAAAAAAAAAAAAACTACAAACCGTAAAAATAATCTACGTTTTGTAGTGTAAATGACATTGAATACCATATCTATCAAAATAATTCCGACAAGACCTTACTTTTGAATTATTATGATTTGACAACCCTATCCGAAAATGACTACTCAATGCATTATTAAAGTTTGGAAATGACTACACCAAAAAAAAAACTACAAAACGTAAAAGTGATTCTACGGTTTGTAGTGTAAATGACATTGGATACCATATCTATCAAAATAATTCCGACAAGACCTTATCACTTTTGAATTATTATGATTTGACAACCCTATCCGAAAATGACTACTCAATGCATTATTAAAGTTTGGAAATGACTACACCAAAAATTCACTACAAACCGTAAAAGTAATCTACGGTTTGTAGTGTAAATTAACACTATAAATATGACTCCATTTTGCCAATTCTAACAAACCATAAAATCAAACACAAACACATTTCGGAAATCTCTAAAAAAATCCTCATTTCTCCCCAATAAAATATATAAACAACCACTTTTCGAAAATGAATTACAACTATGGTTATGACAACAACCAATGGAATAACAACAACAATGCGAATTCATCCAGTGGCTCAAACGATGGGCTAACTGATTATTCAGAGCACTTTGAAGTTGATGAATTGACTTGGGAAACAAGGGATGAAATGCTTGCTGATCTTGCTGATGTGGCTGGGAATTGGGGTTTCATCCTTACGATTCGTAGGTCTGGAGGGGGTGATGGGAGCAGAACACCGTATGTTGATATTGTGTGTGATAAATCGGGGGTTTACGAAAAAAAGAAACCATCTTCCGTAAAATCAGGTACAAAGAAAAAAGACTGTCCATTTTTCATTAAAGGTTACGTAGTTAATGGTGAATGGATGTGTCACATAGAAAATGGACAACATAACCACCCACCTCCAACTTACCTCCAAGGGCAAGCACGACGTGCTCGTTTAACCCAAGATGAAAAAGAAATTGTTAAAACTTTAAGGCAAAGTAGTTTTAAAGTTGGTGCTATATTAGAGGCCATTAAAAATCGAAATCCTGACAATGTATCAAACACTAAAACGATACATAATTTTTTGGCCGGACTGAAATTTAAAGAACGCGATGGTAGAAACCCGATACAGGAACTTTTTAATTTGTTGGATAGACATCGCTACACATTCTACTATAATATGAACCCATCAACCCATTACCTTGAGAACTTGTTTTTTGCACACCCCGATTCTATAAGGATGTTCAAAGCTTTTCCTGATGTCTTGTTAATGGATTGTACATATAGGACAAACCGTTTTAATATGTCATTTCTAGAAGTCGTAGGAATGACATCAACGAACCAAACATATTGTTTAGGTTTTGTTTTCATGAGTGACGAGACAAAGGAAAGTTATATATGGGCATTGGAAAATTTTAAAGTTACATTGGAGGGGTGTATACTACCTAGGGTGTTTGTAACCGACAGGGAAATGGCCTTATCAAATGCTTTATCCGCTGTTTTTCCCGATTCGCATCATATTTTGTGCACTTTTCATATTGCAAAAAATGTTTTGAAAAACTGCCGTAAAAAGATCCCTGATGAGGAGTGGCAAACGTTTCTAGATGATTGGGGTTTATTGGTTGATTCTGAGTCGATAGAGGAGTACAATTATAACCGAACTAATTTCAATACCTCTTACAAATCGTACCCTGCTGTGATTAAGTATGTAGACAAGCTTTTAAATGATTATGCTGAAAAGTTTGTTGCATGCTATACCAACCATACAACACATCTAGGTAACAGAACTAGCAATCGAGCCGAACAACAACATGCTAAGCTGAAAAGATCTCTTTCCACAAATACTGGCACGCTTGAAACCGTTTGGGTAGAGGTCAATAGAATTCTAGAAAAACAGTTTGAGGATATTAAGATGAAGTTGGATAAATGCAAGTCTTATTTTTCACATTCTGAACGAACACCTCTGTTTATAAATCTTAGGTCGTATATCACACACTATGCCTTTGATTTATTATTCCAAGAACACAAAAAATGTAGTGGCCAGGCTGATGAGAATTGTTCTTGCGGTTTCAAATTGTCTCACGGTTTACCTTGTCATCATATTATGAGTGAACATATTTTATTCGGGAAGCCTCTTCCTCTAGAATATATTCATCCATTCTGGAAAAAATTAGACGTAATTGATGATAATGGGAACACCGATGATTATGGGGTAGAGGGTGATCTAGAAGAGTTTAAAAGTGTTTATGCTAGCAAAACTAATGTTGAAAAACGGCGTATGAAAACACAACTCCGAGAGATAACCGTACCAGCCAGAACATCCATCAGTGACCCCGAAGTGAGAGCAAATAGGGGGAGACCTAGAAAAGGCGACAAATCTAGTAAGAGGGATAAGTCGGGATGGGAGTATGTGGAGGAACAGAGTGCTGGTGCTAGTAGGGACAAGGGTAAAGGCAAGGCGGATGAAACACCGGAGGTAAGGGTAAACCCAACTAGGAGGCCGCGAAACCAGAACCCTAAACCCACCCCCAATAGGCCAACCTTCCTGTACAGTGACCAAATATGGGTCATGTTACATAGTTACATCGAAACAGTTTATGATGTGCGTGGGGATGGTAACTGTGGGTTCCGAGTACTTGCAAATGCGACGGGTAAACAGCATGGGGAAGATGATTGGTATGCGATAAGATGTGAGTTGTTTCAATAGCTGCAGCAAATGAAAAGTGTTTACTATGAGCTGTTTGAGAATGTTGGCTTTGAAGCTTACCGGTATGATTATATTTTATCAAGTTTAAATTTTTATCATCCTACAGATCCCGCACCTATTGACAAATGGATGAGATTTCCGTCTTATGGGTTTTTAATTGCTTCTCATTACAATATTCCAATTGTATTGTTGTCCTGATGGGAAAATAATGATGGAGGGGTAAACGTGTGGAACAGTATTTTTTACCTCTTTATACTGGTCCGCCTCGGGGAACGACAAATTACATCCCGACTGTAATGGTGTTCGTCAACAGTTGTCACTATGCTCAGGTTATTCCTAAAGAAGAAGGGATCTTCTCAATGCCAGGAATTATAGCACGGTGGGAACAAACACGCACTGAGACAGCTGCACCATGGAAGGAACTTTTTCGACCAAATTTCAAGTTATATATGGCGCTGGAAAAGCAATCGGGAAAGCAAAAAACAAATCAAGAAGAACCTATAGACCTAAGTCCATAATCAGTTTTTTATTTTTAATTTTATGTAAAATACTATTTTTTTCAAGTTGTTGTAAATTTATATGATGTAAACAAATGTTTAATAAATTTGTTTTATGAAATTTAGTTCATGTAATTTAGTTCATGTTTGCATATTGGGTTAATTTCTTTTATGAAATTTATATAATTTATGATTGTTTCATTCAAGAAAATTGTCGATTGACACCAAATTGACGACTTAGTTATGTTTCATATTGCGTTATACAAGTGTTAAAAACAAAAACAAAAAACTTCACAAAAATTGACGATTTAGTTAATCATTCAATAAATATCAACTTATACACTTAAATATAACATGAACAAAAAACATAAAATTTATCAAATCAATTTTTTTTTTTGTAAATTTGTGTAAATTTTGTGTTTTTTTTGAGAGATTGTTAGAATATTGGTAATTTATTTTATGTATAATTTTAAAAAGAAGGCATTTAGTTTTTTTATTAAAAAAAAGTCATGTTTAATTTGAAAAAAATATTCAGTATTTTAATTTTAATTATTAGAATTTTAATTTATGTAAAAAGAGTAATTTACATAAAATTAAAAATTAAAAACTGATTATTGACTCCAAATTGACGACTTAGTTAATGTTTCATATTGCGTTATACAAGTGTTTAAAACCAAACAAAAAAACTTCTCAAAAATTGACAATTTAGTTAATCATTCAATAAATATAAACTTATACAATTGACAAAAATATAACATGAACCAAAATTGTAAAATTTATCAAAACAACTTTTTTTTGGTAAATTTTGTGTAAATTTTGAGAGTTTGTTAGAATATTGGTAATTTATTTATGTAAAATTTTAAAAATAAGACATTTAGTTTTTTTATTAAAAAAATCATATTTAATTTGAAAAAAATATTTTAATAAGGCATTCAGTATTTTAATTTTAATTATTAGATTTTTAATTTTAATTTTGAAAGCAAATAATCTGAAAAACACACAGACCGTAGATTAAATCTACGGTTTACAGTGATTAACTGTAAACCGTAGATTTAATCTACGGTTTACGCGTTTTTAAAGAAAAACTGTAGTGTTTTAAGTGCACCTCTTACTTTCCGGAATTGCTCAGATTATAATAAGTGCATATTACTGGTATAAAAATTAAAAAATGTGATTGCGCTTATAGCACAGTTATGCTTGGTATTTTCCTTATTACACACCTTTCACTAGTACTTTCTAAATTGCAAAAATATTTACTTTGAAAAGACTACCATTCGCAAATGTCAATTTCTTAATAATTTTACTAGTTTATAAGTACATAGACTACATTTCTCCTTAGAATTGATAGTTTGTTTGTTCTTTTGAAGATTTTAAACTCAAGTTTTTATGCTGTAAAGTCAAAAACAGAAGCATGGAATTAATAAAAAAAAGTTCAGAGAAGTAAATTAACTAAGCCATCTATACTTGTCTACTTGACTAAATGACCATTAGAAGTCAATAATGGTATCCGATTCGATATTTATTCTCAAACTGGCCAGTATTGAATTAAAGAAATCCTGTTCCTTTGCTAAACAAAATCTGGCTTGCCAAACATGTATCAACTGTTTAGCCTGTTTTGAACAGCAAAACACCATTGTGAATTACGCATTCTCATGATCTATGTAGTCCTTTTTTACCCAAATGGTGTTAATTATGGATATTTTTGCTGCCTTCAAAAATTCAAGTCCGCGTGACTTGAATTTTTCAGGCAGCAAAAATGTGTAATTTTGTATGCTACATTTTTATTTTAATGTTTTGAAATCAATATCGAACGATTAACGCTACCGTGAATGTAGTCCATTATTATTTAAGGTGTGTGTACATACTAAAAACATAACACATATTAATGAACTCAAAAATATCTACCCTAAAATTAATTCAAAATTAAAACTAAAAAATACTAAAAACCTAACACATGTTAATAAACTCAAAAGTATCTACACTAAAATTAATTTAAAAATAAAAATAAAAAATACTATTGGTTGACACACCCTAAATAATAGAACATTTTGGAATGAATACCGAACGATTAACACTATCGTGAATCTAATACACTATTATTTGGGGTATGTCACATACTAAAAATCTAACACTTATTAACGAACTGAAAAATATACGAAATAGATCGAACACTGATCGGTTTTTACTGTCTTGAAAAATTAAGATAGACTGTCTTGAATTTTTCAGGACAGCCAAAACCAATTGTTAATCAGTGTTATTGGCCAAAACTGATTCACAATCTAGTGTCGTACTTCAAAACATATCCCTAAAGTAATTGTTTCTGCCATGTAGGTCTTAGTCCAAGTCAGCAAGCTAATTAACTATCATGAAAAAATAACTATGTAGGTGCTATTCTTTTAAGGATTGACGTTATGACTTTGTTTAGATTAATCATATGATCATTTTAAATAAAATTAGATCTTTACTTTTTTATGTTTAAATCATCTAGGAAATCAACTAAATATCTCTTAATAATTAATTAATAGTATGATTATTTCAATGCAGTATAACCTCTACAAATAAATACTTGGTAATTTAATAAATTATCTAAAATAATGTTTTTCACCGACTTAGAACAATGTAAGAAATCACTAATTTTGATAAATTAATAAAATGATAACATTTTGGAAAGATAGTTATATAAATATTTGGTCCCTACAAAATCACAAATTAATAATTCTTCAAAATGACAAACATTATTAGAACGATTTAGTGAAATGCGACTCTATAATCGTTTGCTTCTTCCTAAAATGTAGATCTAATTGGAGAATGTATATTATTAGTTTGCTACACAGTTTAATATGTAACAAAAATACAAGTGAAGTAATGTATTTGATTTTACTAACGAGTTTAATAAGTATTTTTAGTATTATGTATATATAATGTGTTTTAAGAGCATCCGCAATTGTGCTATTAAGTCTATTGTTAGATAATAAACATGTTTTTTCTTCACAATAGTGTTGATAACTAACTCATTAAACTTAATGTTGTTAACATTTTATTATATTTAACAACAAATTTAACATGGTTAAGCGATGATGTGTCAATTTAGTTGACTAACTACTATATTAAATCCTACAATAAAGCAAAAATAACACATTATCTTTCTTATATTTTTCTTTATCCGAAATCAATTATTTATTATAAATCAATAGATAATGTTATTAAAAAAAATGCACTAATGTGAAACTTGTATGTTTGTTAAGATTAACATATACATGTGTCAATATTTAACAATAAAAATTTAAAACAACCATCATGAATGCTCTAAGTTATTAGCGAGTATATTTTATTGAACTCATAAAAACCTCATTAAAATAATAAATTATTAATTTATCGAAGAATTAATACTTTTTAAAATTAATAAATATACATAGATCTTTAATACACCAAACTATCTGCTTTTAAAGATTTGTGTACCCCACATTTTAAATTTTTCAATATGAGTACAACACTATAATAACTTTTCAGTTTATGTATCACCGTCTAAATTAATCACGAAATCATTTCACGTGACATTTGATAAACGTTAATCTGAGAGAAATTTTGTCATTTTGCCCCAAAATATATCATTCTAAAAAAATGTTCCCCCAATTTCACACAACAAAAATTAGCACATAATTCAATTTTGGAAAAAACGGTGTTATAGAAAGATATATTTTGGTGTAGAATGACAAAATTACCCTATCACATTCAAGTTTATCAAGCACGTGCTGTCATGTGACATGATTCCGTGATTAATTTAGACAGTGCTAACTAAATTAGACAGTTTCTTATAGTGTGGTAACCAAATTGAGAAAGTTGACAGATGGGGTAACCAAATCGTTAACATTAAGATAGTGTGATGTACTAACACGGGCGGACCCAGGGGGTGGCCGTGGCCACCCTCGGTGGCGATTTTCAATATTTTTTATTTATGTAATTTAAAAATTTCTAAGATATATAAATAAAATAGTTGTTGGTGTAGTGGTAAAATTGGTTTTAAAATAGTGGAAGATTAGGAGTTCAAATCATGTTACTTGTTTTTTTCTAAAAGTTTATGTTTTTTATCTTGAAATTACCAAATTTCGTAAATGACCATTCTATTTTCCCAAACAAAAATTACTAAGAATATATATTTTATTGTTCAATACCATTTGTTTTAACTTCATAGTTATTTTATGCTATGTTAAACATATAATTTTTTTTTTATTAAATTTTATTTATTTTATTTTCAATTCGACATATTTTTTTACACCACGACAAAAAAAAAACAATGGGCGGTTCCAACGTACCTTGTACTAAAAGTATTTTTTTTTCCCATGATCCAATAATATTACTTAATTAATTGATAAAGGTTAGTTTAACTAGGAAGAAAACCAACAGCTCAATAAAAGAAAAGTTAGGTGGATCATTCGCTGCCACGTGACGTACGTGACGCACGTGACCATATATACACTCCCGCGAAAATCTTTACATATATATATACATACATACATTAATAGATTCATACCCATTAATTTCTCAATCTCTCTCTCTCTCTCTCTCTCTCTCTCTCTTTCACAAGGTAAGTTATAAAGTTAAGCTTATTTTTCTCAATTAAATGTTTTATTCGAGCTTAGATCCTCTCTTTAGCACTTATATGATTTGTATATTTGTCTTATTTTAATATAATTATATAAGTAATTGTTGGAAAATGGAGGGATTTTCAGCGTGTTTACTTCTTTTTTTTAAAAAAAAAAATTGGGTTTAATTTATGTGATTTATGTAAATTCGTAAACTGGGTTTTAATGATTGGGAGTTTTAAATGTGGATCTGATATCAAGTTTTGTTTTTAAATGTGTGTTTTTTTTAGTTTTAATAATCCGTTCTCGTATTTGAATTATTGGCATTTTTAGTTTTTTACAATGTGTTTACTTGCTTTAGATAAAAAAAAATTGGTCTAATCAATTGTCAATTTATTCATGCCTGTGATCATCGAATGTTTAATTTATTTTTGTGTAGGTTTCTGTTCGCATTTTCGGTTTTCTGCTTCTGAGATTGTTAAATTTTTACTGTTAGTTTTACTTTGTATTCAAAAGAAATTGGGTAAGTGATTATGTTGCTTGTAACATGTATATCGGGTCCGATATCATTTTATGTTTTTTTATATTATGGATGTTAAACTTCATTTTATGATTATTGTTTCTGAAATTGGAATCCTACATTGTGTTCACTTATTTTTAAGATAAACTGGGGCAGAATATATGTGAGATGCGTTTAAATCTGTGATCTAGATAAAGTTGTGATTTTTAATTAAAAATCAGATACCATTTTGGATTTTGGATGTTAATTATTGCATCTTTGTTTGTGTTATAAAATTAGGTTAAGAACAAATGGCACGCAAGAAGATTAGAGAGTACGACTCAAAGAGACTTTTGAAAGAGCAATACAAGAGGCTTGTTGGGGCTGAATTGGGAATTAAATCTGCTCAAGTACGTGGCATTTTTAGATTTATATTTTTTATGCAATTCTAATTTTTTGTTGTTGTGTGAATATTATTTATTACCCCAGAAGACCAGAAATTACAATGATGCTTGATGGACCATCCTTCCTTGTTAGTGAAAAAAGCTATCAATATGGGGAAATGAGACGAATACCAATTTAACTTAATAAAACTTTCATTACATGAAGCAAAACATTCAAGCCCGATGGGCCAACTTTTTTCTAAACATAAAAGGCACCAGCTTTTCAACTTTCATTGATAGAAAAAGCTAATAATCTTGGAAATGTGCTAAAGTTTCATTAATGAGATAAACATAAAATATCAATGATTACTTTAGCGTACTGCAACATCACCTCTTCAATGGTGATCCGGTATACATCCTTCATTGGGTTTCCTTAAACTTTCATTTGAAAATTGAAGCCCGCTGACCCAATTTTTTTCTTAACTTTAAAAAACCAGCTTAATTTCTTAAAACCGTAGCCAAACAACTAATAGATGCATTACTGTACCATATCATGCTCTAAGCTGAAATTCAAAGACTGAGAAAAGCCTCAGAATGTGTTAAGAAGTGTTTTCAGCGTAATTGATATCTCCATCTGTTTCGTCGTTTTCATTTTGGAATTGAAGCAGTTGGTAGAAAAATTGTCAGACTGCTCGACAAACAAGTGCAATAGCTCGTGTTTTAAGATCACTCATATCTGCTTCTGTGCTTATTTACACCAATTCTGGGATTGAAATTAGTTAAACATATAGATCCACTTTTTTGTTCTTTTAATGTTTTTGAAATAACAGCGGGTCCTTTTATTTGTTTTAGTTTCTTTATTAATATCTACCGTCTTATTTTCACTGATTCACAGTGCTCTATTTAGTTAAACATACAGAACTACCATTGTTTTTATCTCATTCTTAATTTGATGTCTTGATATAGAAACTAACTAAAACAACTTTCAGTTGGTCTCTAAAACTAGATTCTATATTGGGAAACCTTATGTTTGATTGTTTATGGAACCAACATGCGAAACCTATAGAAAACAAATTTCAGAACCTTTGTCAACCTAATTATGTCTTTCGTAGATTATCTTGTGTTGTTTAAAATTTATTATGTGTACGACGTGAGAACATAATTTTTTGTTTATTAGAACTCCAGTAATATAAAATATTTCTCATGTTTTTCATTTGCCATGAATTAGATTACAGAATCAACGGATGTGAATGCATTAGTAGAAAAAGAGCCATGGCTCTCATCAGAGAAGCTCGTTGTGAAGCCTGATATGTTGTTTGGTAAACGAGGAAAGAGTGGCCTCGTTGCCTTAAACCTAGATTTGGCTCAAGTAGCAACTTTTGTCAAGGAGAGACTTGGCAAAGAGGTACATTTAACTTTTTAAATCCCCACCGTACTAATTTTGAAATTTGTTTATTATCAGGTCCCTGTGCTATGACTCTTAACTCATCTTTCTTGTCAATATAGTGCAAATATACTGTTTAGTTCTGGATGAAAACGGTTAGATTCAGGAGTATTTTGGTCATTCTTTTTCTTTTTCTTTTTGAGATGTCCCACAAACTTACGATACAGATTTGTACTAAATTGACCAAAATACAGTACTACAAGGTATTAAAATTTAAAATAATAAGTCTCGGATGGTATTATAATGAATACGCGTGATAGTTCAAGGTGTAAACCATAATAAATCATAGTTTGAGTGTGATATGTGTTCATTTTTCGTATTCACAGGTTGAGATGGGAGGATGCAAAGGACCCATAACAACTTTCATAGTTGAACCCTTTGTCCCACATGATGAAGAGTTTTACATTAATATTGTATCGGAGAGGCTTGGGTGTAGTATAAGCTTTTCTGAATGTGGAGGAATAGATATCGAAGAGAACTGGGACAAGGTACTGTTAAACCCAAATATGTTTTAAAAAACTCATTAACGACATTTCCCGAATCCTCCAGTTTTATTGCATTCATGTTCTATCGGGTAATAACCCAGCAGTTATTCTGATAATACTTGTTTTCATTAACTTTGGTCTGACATAGTCAGAAATAAGTTGATCAAGTAGTTTAGTAGTATATGACAAGAAATTGATCCTTCATAATTCCCCATATGGAAGACCGTCTTAGTAATCAGAACAAACATGTGGGTAGAGTAATGAATATTGTTTAAGTATTGTATGATTGAATAAGAATTTGACTTTCAGGTTAAGACCATATTCGTCCCAACCGGGGTGTCCTTCTCATCAGAAGTATGTTCTCCACTTGTTGCTACCCTTCCTTTGGAGGTACTACCTCTTAGTTTTTTCGGGCTTTTTTGCAAATTATCAAGTTAATTAGATTCTACCAATCTAATTTAATTTTTAGTGAGAGTATACAATGAGCCTTGCACTATGAATTATAGCGGTTCTTGCCAAACTTAAATGGCTTGTTTTTTTCAAATGACAAACATCGTCTATACTCCCTGATTTAGGTCAAAGGAGTTATTGAAGAGTTCATTAAAGTAGTCTTCACCATATTTATAGGTACGGTGAATATCTTCCTTTCCTTTTTCATTATATGTTAACGTAGCTACCTAATTGACTTGAGCGATCGTCCTTTTCTTCCTCCAGATATGGACTTTACTTTCCTTGAGATGAACCCTTTTACATTGGTCAATGGAAAGCCTTATCCTCTGGATATGAGAGGGGAGCTTGACGACACCGCCACCTTTAAGAATTTCAAGAAGTACACAACGATTTATTTTTATTATCATTGAAAATCTTATGATCAGATTATATTGTTTACTAATTCAATTCCTTTGGATCCATGATCAAAATATCCTTTATTTTTTATTTATACATTTGTATATCTTTTTCAGGTGGGGAAGCATCGAATTTCCTATGCCTTTTGGAAGAGTTATGAATCCTACTGAAAGCTTCATTCATGGACTTGATGAAAAGGTAAAATGATGCACATGAGCTGTCTTTGGTATAATAGTTCCATAGGAATGATTTTACTCTTTCAGGAGGGAAAGAACAGGAATTCGCTGTTTGTTTATTCTTTTCATTTAAGGCTTCTTTTATTATTTCACTGGTCATAAAACTTAGCGTAGTGGTTATATTGTTTATTTTCATACTTTAAATTCCATTCATTATAAACATCTATGGTGAAATTTTCATTAGCAGATTGCCTTAAGAACTGTTTTGGGATGCATTTCACAAAGCTCGTTTATGATTATTGTTTTATGCCTCCTTTTATATAAAAAACTATTTCTTGTAGTTATTCTTAACCTGGCTTACTTTCTAGGACAAGTTTTTTTTTTTTGCATAGATCTTAAAAAAATTCAAGACATTTAAAGAAAGTTCTTGAAAAAATCATCTGCCTTCTGTATACTTCGCTCAGATTTTGACATAAAATTATAATTAAGTAGTTACCTTGTCTTTTTTACTTGCTGTAGACAAGTGCATCGCTTAAGTTCACAGTTCTGAACCCAAAGGGACGAATCTGGACAATGGTAGCTGGAGGAGGTGCCAGTGTTATATACGCAGACACCGTACTATTCGCACTCCAATATAAATTGTTTCTATAAAATAATCATTTTTAATTCATTTTCTTATGTGGAAACTAATTGAAATTATCTAGGTTGGAGATCTTGGTTTTGCTTCCGAGCTTGGGAACTATGCGGAGTATAGTGGAGCACCCAATGAAGAGGAGGTGTTGCAGTACGCTCGAGTCGTCATTGATGTAAGCACCTTTTTATTTACATATAATAACTTCTTTTCCTTTTATTATGGTTAATTCACTTGTTGGGGAAAGGACGGACTTCTACATCACTAAATTTTTTGAGATACAATACGTTAAGGAAACTAAAAAATAAAGACTTTTCTGATTGGCTCCTAGAAAAGTTTTAGGAGAAATAGTATGAGAAAAGCTGGTATTGGAAACCCACAGAAAGTTACTTTTTTCGGTTACAATTTTTTGTTTGGTAAGAAGAAGAGAATAACATGAAACTATTGGAGTTCTTGAGTGGCTTAGTGTTTTCATTCTTTCGCCGTGGATGTAGACGTAGCGAAACGTGTATACTCGTCGTGCTTACTCCCTTTTATTTTATAAAAGTACCATATTTACCATATTTTATTATTAACAAATTTTGTTGTTGACTCTTCCCTTATAATAGTGTGCATCCGCTATGGGGTTGTCACTTGAACTCTGTTGTCCAATTTCTAATTTATTTTATTTCTCGTAGTTAAGCTAAATCTTTTTCAATAATTTACAGTGCGCCACCTCAGATCCCGATGGCCTCAATAGAGCCCTCGTAATTGGAGGAGGTATTGCTAACTTCACAGATGTTGCCGCTACCTTTAATGGCATAATTAGAGCACTGAAAGAGAAGGTAATCTCTTTCTCTCAGGTTCTTTTTATAATTTAGGTACCCATTATTTCTTTACGGAATCTAACTATGTGTCTGTCTTTTATCTTAGGGCATGTTTCCTAATCTTTTATTTTTCTTTACATAGGAGTCGAAGCTCAAAGCTTCTAGGATGCATATATATGTAAGGAGAGGTGGTCCGAATTACCAAAGGGGTCTCACAAGGATGCGTCAACTTGGAGAAGAGATTGGCATTCCTCTTGAGGTATTTTTCTTTTAATTGACAAAATCAATATATGATTAAACATTTAATTTTGACCAAACTATCAACGTTTTAGGAGTAATGCATAGTAATATTTGTTAAAATGGCGGTTGTATTTAGTTATGTGTATGTAATGCTCTCCCGTTCAGGGTATTGAAACATGTAGGGAACATATTGGTGGATCTGCTCCTAAAGCTGCATAAGCAATCTACTAAACATCCTGATTTTGGGAATCTGCAGAAAAATAGTGGGTTATAACCAGTTACCAAAAACAGTTGTAGAGAATAATCGAATTTCTTCCCCAAGTTTAGAAACCTCCAAAAATTATCTTTCAGTTTTTTTCCAAAGTAAAATATCATATGAAAATTAAAAGACTCTAGTTTCCGTCTCCCTGCTGGATCCGTAGTTTGAACAGACTCCCTAGCTTAAAATGTTATTACAGCTTAAGCTCTACTACAAATTTTGTTTTTCTTATAAGTTGGTGTGTAATTGGTTTACTAGCTTAGACTCTATGCTCATTTAGTTCTGGAAAAAAAAAGCTAGAAATTTTAAGCCGGATGAACCCTATCTTTTATCATTCTCAAAATAAGGCAGCTTATAACATTAGAATATGCCCCGCCAAACAAGCCGGTCGTAGACTTGTGAAAATGAGAAAAGTGGTAGAAATTTGGATATTGAAGGGGAAAATTTATCTAAAGATTTCTGAAACAGTTTGCTGTTTTTTGTTTTTCTTTTAAGGTTTATGGGCCTGAGGCAACAATGACCGGCATATGCAAGCAGGCAATTGATTGTATCACTGCAGCTGCCTGAGATTTCTATCATTATGCTTAGTGGTACCACTTTTTATTTCTTTTTCCAGATAAAGCTTTTGATATTCAGTTTTTACTTCGTCTCCAATTTTTGCTGTTGTCATACATTAGCCATTGAATTGTAAGTTGACAGTAATTGTTGGGTTTAATAAAAGGTCTTTCAAACTCAGTATATTAGTTTTGAGTTACTTGTGCAACATAGGTCAAATTGCTAATAAGTAATTGCTCCAATTGAGGGACGGCAAACGGACATTAAACCATATCTGAGGTGGCTATATAATTAATTTTTAAACTTTTTTTCCCAGCATAACGGAATCTTTCGAAACTAAAATGTTGATAAGTCCATCCATGAACCAAGCCTTCATGTTAGCCATTCCAATCAAAGAGCAGTAAGAACCAGAAAATATTACAGACCATGAGAATACTACAACCCACAAGAGCCCTATAACTGCAAAATAAGGGATATAACTTTTTACAAATTTCTATTGGACATAGTTAAGAAACTACTAGTATATGATTTTACAATAAAGACCCCACTTTTAGCCTTATATCCCTTTAACCTTATGCACCTCTTATTGCTCCATGGCAAGTTGTGCCAAGTGAGGAAACCAATAACACACAAGGAGCCACAATGCAATGTTTAGATATTGCAAAGAAAAAACTCAAATTGCAGTATAAACAAAATACAATCAGAAAAGGTAGATTCAATTTAAAGTCTCTGATTTCTCAGTCATTGAGTACAAAGGAAAATAAGAAGCCAAGGGGAAATCTTCACAGCTAGCACTGTAGATCGTGGTGGGCGACCCTACGTTTATGATTACTTCTGTTGAGAAGACCATTAAATCAATGTTCAAGAGGCTTTTAATCGATCATAAACCCATGCATTGGCACTTTGGCAGTACAAACTACAAAGTATCTGTACAATTTCAACGCCCTAAATGATTATGAAAAATAAAAAAATAAAAAAGAATTTGTAAATGTATTTTTAAATATTTGGTCTAGTGGCGGAGCCATGATTTTTGGTCAGGGGGTCACACTTCATATATAAACCGATGAATGCTGGAAAAAAATTATTATCTAACACAAATATGTGCGGAATCGGCCTTGCATATCAAACCTGTTTTTTGATTGTGAAAGGACTTTACTAATTTTGCAAACAATACTATAGGAACAAGCTGCATATATTAATCAAGTTTTATTTTAGAAAATGGCATAAACACCGTTGTTCATTAGCTAACCAATACTAGAAAAAATACCATTAGTTTTCTTCTTTTCTTTTCCTTTCTTATCCCCTATAAAAAAAACATAAGTCTTCAATTCAACATTTACGGCCTTTTTAGATAGCAAGGGCATAATAGTATTTTCGAAACTAAAATGTAAGGGGGTCATGTAGCTCCGCCCGGATTTGGTCCACATGTTATGTGTTGCTTACATCTTTGATTTTGTCAAACCTTAATCTTGATTTTCAAAAGTTTGATGGAAAACGCCTAGCTGAGTTGTTAATTCCATTATGGCCAACATGTTTTTTCACTTGTTCGACGTCTACCAACTTCCATGATAATAAGTGTCGAAAATCATGTACTACCAACTACCATTTGAAAGTAGCACAATACAAGATAATGTGGCCTAATGATTAATATTCATTATAACATCATGCAGGCATACAGCAAATTTGAGTCTTGACTTTTCAAATTACAATTTCTAAAAAATGCTCCTCTAAATTCAACTGGTTTGGTTAGATTGAACAATATGACCAAACAGTTGAGTCCAATCTCTTCAGGTAGAATCTACCTTCAAGCACATTCAACACTAGTTGCAGAAATAAAACTTAAATTAATTAATTGAATAGCAGAAGGTAAAGCATGAAATATATAGTCGGGATCATATAAGATGTCATTTGATTCGTTGAATCCGGATCCAAACAATTCTAATCCTTCCAGTTTGGTTCAAATGAGATTAGTAATAGTATATCGGATATACTAGAATGAGATAAAATCTTAATTTCTCATCCCATATGTTTAGACTTTAGAGACATGTTTTCTTGAACCCAGTCTCGAATCGAACCCTTAATTATGCCTTCAATACTACTAGTTCAGATATTTATGTGGTACCAAACCTTATCTTCAAAATTGTGAACCTGATTTTTTCGAGCTCATATATCGGGTTTAGATCACACTTCACAGCTGAAACAAGAATACATCTAAAAGAACATTAATTATCAGTATTAAATAACTTCATAATGTATTGTTAGCCATCCCTGTATAATATTAATTGCTCTTGTCACGGTGTACACAAAACTATTGGGTAGTTGCATAATTTGTACCAATATACTAGTATTCCGTAATAGCTCCGTTTGGCTTATCCAGATATTGATTTTATATTATAGGCCCCATTTTCCAGTTATCCATTTACCAACGTTATGTTTGTTCAATTATTCTGCTCGTTACTTTTAATGGATAGATCAGATTTAATAATTTTGTTCTTGTGTCTAGAAACGGAATGCGCAAAATAAAATCGCAAATCATTTCCGTTCGCATATTCACTTGGATTGAAATGCCTGTTTCACTTCCTCCTTTTTAAGTTGTATCTTCGAACGTCCGTCCTTCAAGACGACAATTAAGAAAACTATACAAATAACAAGTGTGGGCAGCCAGTATCGACGACTCGTCCTTACGAATGTTCAATTTGGCCATGTTTAAATTTGATTATTTTTGTTAGAAATGATTGATCATAAGCAAACATAAAGTACAAGTTAAGTCAGATAGGGTGCAGACCATCGGGGGTCACGACACCCCTATAACTCCAAAATTTATATATGTTTTTTTTAAATTTTCACCATGTATTGCTACTAAAGTTTGCTAAAAATGATAATTTGACACCGACATAATTTATTATTTCACTAAACATTAGTTTTTAATAATTTCGGCACCCTTATTTAAGATTTCTGGCTTCGCCGCTGACCGGTTGTCCGTCTGTAATTACTTAGTTTGGCTTAGAGCACCGTTTTTCTCTCTTGTATTTTAAAGTATAGTAGCTTGATATGTGATGTAACAGTCGGTTAGGCCTAAATTTGTACAACGAAATGATAGGGGGACCTTCCCTCTTTTATTAAAAGAAAAAAGAGGATACCGAACAATAGCAAGTTTAAACAACCCAATTTCATCATTTTACTTTTGGGGGAATTTTACTTAAATACAATTTGGACAACTCGTTTAGCAAAAACATAAATTTTTCGATTTTTTTTTTCCAACTAGGTCAGTTCAGATTTAATAAAAATACTTGCCAAATTATTTCCGATACTGATACACTGATACTATTAAATTAATTGGGCAATGTTTGTCCAACTAAAGCAGGAGATATATTTACACATATTTAACATGTTTTGTATGTTATATACACATACAGTTTTATATAGTCTTTTGTACACAATTTGTACAATAAATAGACCATATTTGCGTCAAAAAAATATGCTACAAAATAGAAATAAAAAAACTCACCGACGAACACTAATATTGTCGTTGTCACCACCGCCAGTCATGCCGCATATCTCCCTCATCACGAAAATATTAGGTAGATCGCGGTGGCTGTCCATGGAGTTCTTAGGTGTCGAGCAGGTGGCGATGGATGGCGATGAGTGGGGTTTGAGTGAAATAGGAGAGAAAGGAAAGAGAGTGAAAGAGGTTTATGTACGCAAAGTAACTTTTTGATTTTCATCGTCGCGTGTTTTAATATTTAACTAAAATGAAATAAAAATAGTAAGATTTGCGTTTTTATTAAATAAATATTATGTACTATAATTATAATTATAATAATTTTTCCTTTCTTTTTCTATAAGTTAAATTTTGGGAATATCATATTTATAATTGAATTTTAGATTCTCGGTGTATGTCGACTTTGTTATTAACAAAATGACCAAACAACAAATCACTATAAAGAAAACGCAAATCACTATACAAATAAATATTGAAGTATATATTCCTCCAATGTTTATCATTCGAAAAAAGCTTGGATTATTAGATTCTTGCTTGTAGGTTGATTCTTACTTGTATGTTGCTTGTATGTTTAGTTGTTGTTAATAATAAAAAGTTAAAATTATTAAACGATGACATGACAATTTAGTTGACCAACTCATACATTAGTTACTATAATAAATAATAAATAACACATTAGTTCTTTCTTTTTCATTTACAATAATATTATTTTTTATCCGAAATCAATTATTTATTATAAATTAATAGATAACGTTGTTAAAAAAAAAATACTAACTGAGACGTATATGGTTGTTAATTATGTTAACATATATAAATAACATTTAATATACACATGTGTCATTATTTAATAATAAAAATTTAACATAATTATTAGGGATGTTAATTCTAACTAGAGTTGGATAAAATTCCTGAAATCCTACCCAATCCCGGCCCGAAACTTTTCCGACCCGACATAATCCCGACCCGACTCTATCGGGTATTCTCCCGATCCGACCATGCTTGGAATCGGGATCAGATTTGATTTTTAATATCGTCTGTTACCCGAAATATAAATAAATATATAAACTTTTAACTTTTTATATTATAATTAAATATGTAATAAGTTTGAGTGTAGCCAGATGTTTTTTTATGTCATGAAAACCGCATGAAATGGCTGCTGCCATGTACGTTGAGGCTGTACTTTTATGTTTTTTGTTGGGTAAGTTTAACGTAAGTAGGGAACAAGTGATAACTTGGATTGATTAAATTTTTTTACTTTTCGATTTAAAAAACACTTATATAGTAATTATACGTATTAAATTACTGATATAGTTATGTTCTACTTGTTCTTATTTATAAATTAGCCAAATGCTCTATACGGATATATTTTTCATAGTACTCGTATATACAGTATTAAATTATAATGTTTTCTTTTATATATGTCAGTTGTTTCGTAATTTTGAATTTTATCCGTTCATTATTTTGGTGATTCACATAGAGCTTAAAAAATTTATATATATGTCAGTTGTTTCGTAATTTTGAATTTTATCCGTTCATTATTTTGGTGATTCACATAGAGCTTAAAAAATTTATATATAAAATTGGTGTTTTTTTTTTGGTATATTAATTACGTACTTTGTAGTTGATTATCAAAACTTTTTGTTTCTCGATTTAGAATATTAATATGTCGGATTATCTCATCCCAAACCGTCACGTACCCGACCTATCGGGTACTCGAATGGTCGGGTATCAGAAATATCAGGTTCAGAAGTAAAAAATGGTTCGCGATTATTATCAGATCGGAATTCGGATTAATGTATTTCGGATCGGATACCGACCCGATCTAATCCCTAGTTCTAACAAATCAATATACAAATAAATATACTGAAGTATATTATATTTCCAAATATTTATCATTTGAAAAAAAGGGACCGAGCTCCCCCTAGGTTGGAGTACTTAAAACTCTCCCCTTCTCATCCGTTGGATGTTATAATAGATATCCAAAGGCTTAGATGCAAAATGATTTAATTTAAAATAATAAAATATAAAACACAATAAAACTCAAATAAAAATATAAAAACATAGTTGAGACTATGGGTGGTTTCGGTACAGTACCGACTTTTTTGATCATATACCAATGCCGAACCGAACTTGTTCGGTTTGAAAAAAATTATACCATAACCGAACCGAAAAAGTCGGTATACCGAAAGTTCGGTATACCGACTTTTTCGGTTGGTACGGTTCGGTTTTCCGTTTTATACCGAAACATTATTATTATTAAAAGATAATTCTTGATAACAATAAAATAGCAAAAAAGTTTGTAAAAAGTAAAATGTGTACAACTATTCTTATATTTGCTACATTTATTGTGAATTTTATTAAAATAGTAAACACTTATAAAATAAGAATTCTTTTAAAATATTAGACAAGAAAATGGAGAAACACGAAATTATTGTATTTGACTTCGTAAATAGGAAATTAAATCGTAAGAAAAATTAAAATAAACTATAAGACAATTTATTTGTAAGTTATAAATATGTGTATATTTCTATATATTTTATAATTTTAATGTTCGGTTCGGTTCGGTATTGTACCAAACATACGAAATGGATACCGAAACAGAACCGACTTTTAAAGTTTGGTTCGGTTGTACCGTACCAAAAAGTCGGTATACCGAACTTTCGGTACCAATTTGTTTGGTTCGGTTCGAAAATCAATCGGTTGGTACAAATCGGTACAAAAAGTCCACCCCTAGTTGAGACTATCCTAAACTTATTGGGGCTACCCTCAATTTAATTTAAAACAATAAAATTTAAATAAAATATAAACACATTAAACCCAATAAAAATACAGAATATTACTTGAGTCTACATTAAAATTGCTGACGTTATCCGATATTTAATTATTAATTATAATATTTTTTTTATTGATTATAATTTTTTATTTATTAAAATGGATATTAAAACCAAAGAGATATTTAATTCATTGATTTGTAAAGATTGAATTTTAAAATATGATGGGATGGTGTGGTGGATTTGGAACGTCAATGCTCATGAGAAAGGATTGGGATAGAGATTAAAAGTTAAAAATGTTTTTGATGTTTTGATGGGATGTTTTTTATTTTTTATCATACTATATTTTATTATAATTATTTTAATTATTTATAAAAGCATCTGACGGTTGAAAATAGGAGAGTGAGAAACTCCCTACCTCTCTCGATAAGGATAAAGGGGAGTCGGAACCCCCCATTTGTGAAAAAAAGCCTGGTCTAAACAAGTTGCTGACCCACCAGCCAACTCATTTTCTTTCCCAATCTTGAACACATAATATATCTCATACTCCAATTCAATAGAGAGTCCCTTTAAAACCACCCTGCATTTTCTCTCATTTCCCCTCAAAGAGCTGTCTGTCACTTAACTCTTCTCGTTAAGCAAAAACTTATTAAAGAGGAGTAGAAAATAAAAATAAAATTCATACAAAAGAGAACACCATTATTATTAAAAGTATGGCTTCTAAGAGTAATATCAATAACGATACTTTAGAAGCTGATCATTCAATTCATGGACATGTGTTGGAGTCCATCTTTTCGCACGTACCTCTCATTGACCTCGCCCCTGCCTCCTTCGTATCAAAGGGATGGAACCGGTCCGTGTTCTTGTCCCTCTGCCACGTCAGCAAGCCTAAACCGTGGTTCATGGTCCACATGCAAAACACACGATCTAATGTGGTCAGTACCATGCGTGCTTTTGACCCAAGGTCAGAGATGTGGGTTGAAATAGAAGCTGGACCGCCGATCAAGCACGAAACTATGGTCCGATCTTCCAACTCTAACCTGTTGTACACGATTTCACCCTCAAAATTTTCCTTCTCGGTGGACCCGTTCCATATGACATGGCACCATGCTGGACCACCTAAGGTACTATTTTAGTTTAATAATACACATTTGTTACATTTTTATGCTTTATGTCAATCCATTGACTGTCTCAATTATATACGTAAAAAAAAAAAAAAAAAAAGTAACGATACAAATTGGATTCCGTGAATGGTACCAACAAAACGGAGTACCATAACCCGATTTCCTGTTGAGTTAACCGATGAACTTAGTTATGGGATACTTATTTTGAATTCGATAATTTTCAGTATAATTAGACGGTCTTTTGTTGCAATTATAATATCACCTTCTATAGTCAAAAAATTGTTGCTAAAAGATCAGGTTGGCTTGAACAATATATCCAATAATAATTTATAAAGGTACCAGATTGTATTTGTTAATTAAGGGTGTGTACTGCTGTCAAGTGGACTCCACTGTGGTGCAACAACAGTGCCCTGCATCCGTAGCAAAGTTAATCATATATATATTCATCTCCAAACTTATTCTACTTATATTTTTTATTATTAAAATCATTTTTTTTAAAAGCTCGTAACGTTACGCAACGTTATGTGATATAGTGGTTTTTGAAAGAAAAACGCAACGTTAAAACGCTATTTGGATGAAAAAAACGCTAAATTCGTGCTATAGGAACGCTATTTACGCTATAACGGGTGCAGTCCAAAAAAAAATATATATATATATATTTTTTATTTTTATTTTATTTTTGTCAAAATTTTAATGAAATTATTGAAGATTAAAGAGACTTAAACCCCAAAACTCTTGCAAACAAAGTAAATACTCTGATATCTCAAGTATAATCATTTTGTGATTATTAGTTACAATTTTATATATATATTTAGTCAATTTTTATTAAATGTTTTGAATTTAATGTTATATTTATATGTATTTAGGCAAAAAAAAATACACCGTAAAACGCTATGTAGTAACGCTATTTGCGTTTTTAGCGTTTCTCTAAAAAAAAAACGCTACGATAGCGATAACGTTATTTAAAACACCGATTAAAATGTTCATTATTGTTGTAAATTACGGGGGGTGATGTCCAAATGTTCACATGGTATTATTATGACAAGGTCAACAAGGGGTTTTTAGGGTTTTAAAATTTTCAATATAATTAGGTTCTTAATAATCAATGATCAATATATAATAATGATTTGTTGATAAAAATTAGGTGAGCCGAGTGGACCCCATCGTTGCTGTTGTTGGCCGCCACATCATCATTGCAGGAGGCACACACGACTTCGAGGAAGACCCACTATCAGTCGAGATGTACGACCCAGATTCTGCCACGTGGACCACATGTGAGTCAATACCGGAATCCCTCAAACACTCCTCCGCCTCGTCATGGGTGTCCACCGCCATTGACGGGTCTAAACTCTTCTTGACGGAGAAACAATCCGGTGTAACACATGTATTCGATCCTAAAACAATGGCTTGGTTTACACCTTCGGATCTTCTTCCGGATCGTAACATTTCCTACTCCGTCATTGCGTTTGTTAACAACCGTCGGTTCTTGATCGGAGTAACACGTGACGATAACAACGTGGATGTTGTAAAAATATGGCAAATGAACGAGGGGGGATTCGAAGAGATAGGTGAGATGCCGAAAGGCTTTTGCAAGAGCGAGACTTTTTCACTATGTTCGTTAGGAGTTTGTATGGCGGGTGATGTTTTATATATTTATAGTGGTTTTAATTTGGTTATTTGCGAGTTTTTCGGTAGCGAGTGTAGGTGGCGAAGTGTGCGAAATGCGGAGGCGATGATGGGAGAGGGTGTGGTGATGGAGAGGGTGGTGCTTTCGTGCTCCGAGGTTAGAATTGGTGACATAAACAATGCTTTGAAGTCGGAGAATCTGAGGTTTACACCTAGATGATTCTGTGTGTACATAATTTTGTATGTGAAACAACAATTATTTATTATGTAATGTGAAACGACAAGTCTTTCATGTTGTAAACTGTGTTATTTGTAGTGATTCATCCAAGGGTATGGTAAAAATAATTTTTTGTTTCTGTATGAAACATGTGTAGAAATTTCGGGTCCGTTGATTAATAACTTCAAGTTTTGCGGGGTAAAAACCGTAAAATTAAGTTGTTGCACTATCACTTCTAGTCCTAAGGGCTAGCTAAATCGTGCAAATAGTGTATTATAGCATACTATTATGTATTTTTTCTTCAGCTGCATACTCACAAAAAGCTTTTAGATTTTTAGTTTCCAGCTTATTGTGCTAATTTTGAGGAGATTAATATTGGCATATATATAAAATTTAAGAAATCACCATGTGTAGGAATAATGATTCATAGAGTTGTAATTACATAGACGAGAACGTTAAGAAGTAGATAAAAAATGCAAATGTTCATCTAGCTTATGTATATCTTTCAGTGCCGTCTAGTATTTTAGAGATCCAAATCGAATTTCGAAATGTGCCATTTTAATGAATTGTTTTCTAAAAAATATACAAATTTACTATGCATATTTTCATTTTTTTCGAAAGACGGGATAATATTTATTGAAAGATATTAGAACAATTGATTGAATCCTCACATAATATGGAGATTAAAAACCTTGAAATGTGATTTTGCAAATTGTGGACACTTTTTTTGGGGTGTACAAACATGAAATAAACGGTGAGCTTAATAAAAAGTAAAACGAAAATCAAAACTGCAGATTTAGTTTTGAAATTATTAAATCTTTACTTATTTTTGTGCAACTATAATTATTATTTCAAGTTTTTTAGAAGCCAAATAGTGTGGAATTTATTATAAACAAAGTATTATTGTACATATTTCAAGTTTTGTAGAAGCCAAATAGTAGTGGAATTTATTATAAAAAAATTATTATTGTACATATTAAATCTTACAAGTTTTGTTATACATAGTAATATAAAGTATAACATGTTGATTCTTATGCAATTTATAAAAGATAGTATACTTATAGTAATATTGTTAAATTTGAGGCCCCATTTAAGATAGATGCCCAAATCAATTGCTTTATAAATTTGGCATTGGAGTCGTACCTGATATCTAAATAAATAAAAATTCAAAATTATTGATGGTGATTTTGAAATTAAATATATTATGAAAGAGAATAAATTTTACAACTGACTTGAAATGTAAGAATCACACACTTGCATAAGAGTTTTAAAATTTTAAAATTTACGGGTATTGTTGGTGTTTCAGTAGAGACGTCATGGACAACTAGCACTTTCTCCCAAACTATAAGAAATAATACTATACATCATTTTATATAAGCTTTTTCATGCACTATTTGAAGTATATAAATAGAAAAGAATTTAAAAGTTTACTCCATCCATATATCACATCATAATACTAGTTTATATAGAATTTTCACGTGATCTAAGATATTTTGTTAATATACTTAAAATAAATGTTGTTCTCCCACATATGCATTGTGTATCTGTATCATATATATGATCTATGGATTATCATAAACGTGTTAGTACTAGAGGTTTAAGACTCGTTACAAAATTAAAAATCAAACTTGATCATTATATTGTGAATAAATTTTGAACTTTTTTTTCAAAAATGCATTCACTCCATTTTACTAATTACTCTTATACACTTATTCAATTCAGAACATAAATAACAAATATATAAAAATATTTTTTTCAATACAATTCCGTTTCTATCCCAAACGAAATCATTTTACGTGTATTTTTGTATAACAACTAAAGATTATATTTGTTCATATACGGTTGTTAATTTATTATATTTCTTTAATCAATATTTTGAATTTTCTAAAAAATATCAACTTTAAAGTGTAGACATCCATTAATTAGTTAATTATTATATTTATCATATATGGAAGGCAGTATTTATTTTGGAACCACTCGGAACAACAACTACCAACTGCAACATTAAAAAACAATTCTTTCACAAACAGGGACAAATTTGTCAAACAAAAAAAGAGACAAATAAGTGTCAACATAAACATTAAATTAAAGCAACAAATTTACGTATGATAAATCATAGATCACGATTTTGATACTTAGAGTCGAGTATGAAAAAGACGAGAGTTTTTATTATCTTAAGAGCATATTCGTTTTAAAAACTACCACTAAAGTACGATATAATCATAGTAGCAGTGCCAGTATAACAGATTTACCATCATCTTTTTACTAGATATTCATGCCTCTACGTCCTATAGGTGTGCTCAGATACCGTAGACCGTAGTGGTCACTTCTTTTCCTATAGTTCATCTATTTGACCCACTTGTATACGATGAGTTTCTGACTTTAGTAGGAATAATGGTTCTTTTTGTTAAGCTGGTCATTATATTTAGACACATAACACTATAATAGCTTCTTTTTTCCTATAGCACTATTTGCAAAGCCTTGTTTGACTTATCTATGGAGTGTTGTTCATTTTTTTTGTAGATGTTTTGAAACCAACTAACATTTATTTCGTTATCATGTGATGTAGGTCGTCACCGTTTAAACGTGCTAATTTTCTTTCTCATTTATTTTTTACCATTTATAGCCGGAATAAACGAGGTTGTGTTAAATCAAAAGAACTCCAGACGATTAAGTACAAATCGCATTGTGCATCAATTTTTTTTAATATTTTGTTTTGGAGTCTACAACTCGATACGTGCACTGAAGAGATTTTGAGCAGGTTGAGAATATATTGACATCGATTAAGAAGGTGTCATCAATTGAGTCACTATCCTCTGTTATATAGCGAGTTGCTTTCACTACTCGTATGGATGGTTACTGATAGAATATAGCGAATGTTGAACAACTCATGATTTATCGGTAACCCACTTAAACTTCTTGTTCTAATTTCATCGACTTTTGTGCGTTACATTTATATAGTGAAATATTAAAAAAAACATGATTTATCGGTAACCCACTTAAACTTTTTGTTTTAATTTCATCGACTTTTGTGCATTACATTTATATAGTGAAATATTAAAAAAAAAATATGTGATGATGTCAATAAGAAGTTAAAGTAGAAATACTCTCAATCATGTAAACTTAGACTGTGTCAATCAAAACTAGAAGCTCCAAAAAGAATTATTCACAAAACTACAAAAGCGTCATCATAATATTCATAACCAACTCAAATGTTTTTGATAACAAACTCAAATGTTTTTGAGAAAAAAAGACAAATTTGAAGAGAAAAAAGAGAGAGAAGATAATGTCTGCTTTAACACACACATGTTTACTCCACCGGTCCAATTTCCGGTTCATCTCAAAACCGGTTCAATGCTCAGCTGAACGAAAAGCGTTGTTTAACCGAATTGCTCCTGTCTATGATAACGTACGCATTTATATTATATTATATTATATATACCAAATTAATTGGCCTTTATTTTATTACTCACTTAAAAAATTGTATATATTTAAGGTTTTGTAATATTATCTTTTAATTTATGTGCAGTTGAATGATATATTGAGCTTAGGACAGCATAGGATTTGGAAACGGATGGCTGTCTCCTGGACTGGGTATCTTTTTTTTTTTTAATTATTATTATTATTATTGTTACTGTTATTGTGATTTTTATTATTTAATCAGTGCTTTAGATTACTATTTGTTGAAAAGGAAATGGGAAAATTAGAGCTAGGTACGTTTTGGACAACTAATGGGAAAATTAATTCTTTTATTCACTTGTGTATTATTATTATTCAGATATTGTCAAATTATTTTATTCAAATAATAGACCGATGTTAATTTTGACACTGGTTATTTATTTATTATTGTTGTTTTATCAATGGTTTACTTTACTATTTGTCAAAAAGAAAATGGGAAAGTTAGCTCTAGCTAGCATTTTGGACAACTCATTTAGTAAAAAATATGAGTTTTCATTCTTTAATTTCATTTGGGTATTGTTATTTTCACTACAATATAATGTTGATTTAGCGAGAGTTAGAAACTGTTACAAAGCTGTCACTAATTCGAAAATATGTCACAAATTGACTATACTGTCACATCCCCGTCACAAAAACCGTCACTAATAAGGTCGTCACAAAAAAAACCTACTATTCCTGTCGCCATTTAGACATCTTTTCGTAGTGTTTCAAATATTGTCAAATTATTTTATTTAAATAGTAGAAGGGTGTTAATTTTTGACGCTTAATTTGCGTAAAATACACTATCGATAGCTAATATAGAAATAAAGATATAACTTTCTCAACTAACATAATTTGACGATATTTGACCTCAGTGAAATAAAGATTAGAGGTATTTTGCTTAATAATTTCTAAATAAATTGAGTAACTCCCCGAAAAGAATTGTTAAGTTACAAAAAATCACTTCTTTGTTCCCCTTTATGCTGTTTCAGGAAGTTATTTTTCATAGACATGGAATAAATGTTGTGTGGACATTAAATTACCGACAATCCCTTTGTTTCGTGCTTGTTTACGGTGTATCATTGACATTTGCAAATATCATGTTATTTTCAGTTGGATTGGATTAGGTGAGTAATAGGAGCAGTATTTTCTATGAAGAGTTTAAATATCTCATGAATAAAAAAATTAACGGTGATTAGCATCATTGCCCAATTTGGCTCAACTGTTCACATATGGACAGGCATTTTTGTTAACTTTAGAAAAAGAATAAAAGGACTAACAAAATAGAGTATATACGGACATAATGATGTTTCAATAGCAGACATGAACTTTTGATTGGCAGTTATGTAATCTAGACTCATTTCCGTAGAAACTGTCAGTTCTGTGCTTTTTAACGGCATTCATGGAAGTTTAGCCTTTTCATTGGTAGACCGAAAACGGTTAGATGATTAATTAGTTTGCTTGTGAACTAGATAACACATTAATTCTGATGTCCAACACTGCTCATTTTTACATGAAAAGTGATCATGTGGTAAAGACAGTTATGTGATTCTGAATGTTAGATATGCAGCTTTGAGGCATTTTATTTCGAGTTGAAGGGTGTTAGTTAGGCTATGTTCGTACATAATTTGGCATGCCTAAATTAGCCTAATGCTAGTCATTGTGCAAAAGATCGTTGATTGAACAACGGTCCATTACACTGTGAATAAACTTAAAGAAATTTCTTGTTATTAGATTTCGTCTTGCTTTTCTACATAGGAAGTTCAATTTCTTTAAGTTGATATAGTGGGTTGGAAAACCGCGAGCTTTCGAAGCAAGGTATTGAAAGGCTAAGGGCTTGTAAGTGTGTTATAACAAGACAATAGAAAGTTGCATCCGGTTCTAGGTCACATTTGGACACGTCAATTACAAGTAAAGATTTAACTATATTTACTTATATGAAGAAAACAAAACAGTATCACCAGAAAAGCATAACAGTTAAGTAGCAAGGTGAAACTCCTTTCTTAGCATTTGCGTGAACCGTTTGATATTGTATAGTAACAGCTGGGGCTTGGCCGCCCTGCCCTGCCCTATTTTTAAAATTTAAGAAGAGCACCATCCTTGTGTTGGTATCGTTTAGTGTCAAACGATATAGTACTAGTACAATCAGAGTAGAGTGTTCAGAACTTGCCCTTATCGTCAGTGTTAAAATGGGAATGTCGTGAATCAAACCCATCCAAAATGTGGACATAAGGTACATAGATCAAACTTTAAACGGTGACGAGACCTATAGGCCATACCATCCATTTGTTTCGCATATTGTTCATTTGTATGGGTTGAATTTTGAGATGCGTACATGCCATTTATACCGGGAAAAATAGTGGAGATTTTTTGTGTATTTTTTTGAATCCGTTTAGTTAGTTTTCTTTTTTTGTCTCCTGTCAATCGGTTATTGTTGACTTTTGTATATATGCCTTTGATAGGGCAAAAGAGGGAGACAACGTACTAGATTTATGTTGTGGAAGTGGTGATTTGGCGTTTCTCTTATCTGAGAAAGTAGGTCCCAACGGCAAGGTTTGTTATTTTCCCTTTCCTTTGGATCCTTTTGTTTCAATTTACAAAAAGAACAAAAGATTTATCACACTCGCAATCTTTTACTACTATGACATTGCATTATTGAAAACACTATCTATGACCATATTTTGCAGGTAATGGGTCTTGATTTTTCAAAGGAGCAGTTATCAGTTGCTTCATCTCGACAATGTGTACGGTCAAAATCTTGCTACAACAATATTATGTGAGCCCTGGTAATACTAATACAGCTATAGTGACTCACTGACAAATGAAATGTAATGTCAATTGTGATTCTTCTCATTTTCTTGTGTAGTCATTTAGGCATATGCAACTTTTTATGAAAACGTACATGAAAGGTTTTGTTTCTGATGCTATTGCTTAGGCAATTAGCTTGTGACTCGCATCATGATACTTGTGCTATTGCAGTTACGTAGTCTCGTAGCCATAAACTTGAATTATTTAGAGTACAATAATGTTTTTGAACATATCTGATAATTGTACTACAGGAATGATGATTTGGATTAATAAGAATCAAAATATGGCCACCAAATGTATTGTTAATGTCATCGTCGGTCGATTCTAAACCCTTGTTGATTTCAGATCCCAAATCTTTTAAGTCTACAAGCAACATTCATTTATTTCTAATGGTCAATTGATAAACCAGAGGAGTGATGATAAGCAAACATAATTGCGCTTGTACATAATTTTGTTTGCAACTTCTCATCCACTCATTAAAAAAACCACCACCATGGGAGCGTCTAACCATTTCAAAATCGCCACTGAAAATTACAAAACAGACATTTCCACCTCATTATGCATACATTAACCGTGTATGCCTATCGTTGCTCAATTCAAAGGTATGAATAGTAAGTACTGTCTTGTAGGTGGATGGAGGGAGATGCCCTTGCTTTGCCATTTCCAGATTGTTACTTTGATGCAATTAGCATTGGCTATGGATTACGTAATGTGGTTGATTTTGGAAAAGCTATGGAAGAGATGTTTCGAGTTCTCAAACCAGGATCGATAACATCGGTCCTCGACTTCAATAAAAGCACCGATATCTTGGTTGCTTCAGTTCAGGTACTTCAGAAATTTAATAGGTGATATTCATCATCTTGTTCATGAACTGTAGTAAAAGCAATGTAGTTGACCTAAAGTTTTTTTTGTTCTTGCTATCTATTTGCATATATGCAATTGGGAATTAGAATTCTTGGTGTCCCATTGTTGAATAGATAAGTTGCATGATAAAGCATTCACTATAAGGTAGTAAAAGATATTCATTTTTGCTGAACTTGTTATAAATTTCTTCCAACCTCGTTCTGATTTTACGTGGTTTCAGTTTTTGAGTATGAGCAATTCCGGGGAAGATGAAAACAATTTTAGTTAATGTTCTTCATTTAAACAAACAGCAGAATAATTTCCCATGAATATATTCGCTTTACTTCTAGCCTAATCCTGAATTTAGATTTGTATGCTGTCTTTTTCTTTAAATTCTTGCTTGTTCAGGATAGCTCATTTTGTTATAATATATTGATATCCATCTCTAAATTATAAGCAAGGAAATTTTGACAAAGTGAAACTGGTTTTGTAAGGATTGGATGATAGACAATGTTGTCGTCCCAACAGCAAATGTTTATGGAGTTACAGAGGAGTACAAGTATCTCAAAAGCTCGATTCGGGGATTCTTAACAGGTCAATAATTTGTATTATGAAAATTCAACATTTCTTGTTTCGTTAAAATACTCTCTTTTTAACGAAACAAGAAATTCAACATTTTTTGTTTCTTGGCAAAATTCAATATTTGCACATGACTTTTGCCAAAAGATAAAACAGAACATTGCAGATGGTTTTGAAAGTGCATCGTGTTTGGCTGCATTTTTTGATCAAATGAGCTGGCTTGTTTGAGGCCGAGAGAATTTGGGCTGATTCATCTCAAAATATCTCTTTCTAGGCGACTAGGCCCTAAAACTAAAAAAACACTTGTCTATAAGAATTGCCAACCAAATGTACGGCAGCTTATAACCCAAAAAAGAAAAAACTGAGCTTAATAGCTGCAATCGACAAGTCTGAAATCTATAACTAGTTAAATTTGATGATATTTTACTTGATGTCAAATTTGGTGGTTTCTTAAATTGAGACACTAGATTAAAAAAACTTTCAAGTAAACATCATAATTGATTTCAAATGTTTCTTTCGTCCGAAAAGGATAACAACATGAAATTGAAACTTATGCGTCATTGGATGCCTTCATTGTTTTTATCTACTCTTTCTTCTGTTTGAGAATATATCTGTTTATTCATGTTTTGCAGGACGGGAGTTGGAAAAGCTTGCTTTAGATTCAGGATTTTCAAAAGCAAAGCATTACCAAATTAGTGGAGGATTGATGGGAAATCTTGTAGCTACACGATAGACGGATTTTTATGTTTCATAATTAAGTCCCGTTATTAATCCAAAAGGGTTAATAGATGGATTCCATGTTTCATAATTCAGTCCTGTTAATCCAAAGAGCTATTGTAAAGTTCTCAAGTCTTACCTGATGTATTTTTTGTCTTCATGTTCTGAAAGTATTCAGTTAACGGAGTTCTTTTTTCCACATATCTTCTTTTTATACTTTGATGTTAATTACTACGTAAAAAGACCTTAGAATTTAGATATCAGACTAGGGACACGCCACGTGTCATGTGTGCTAGTAGTAAAATATAAATTTTGCTAATTGATTCATCATCTTCTTTTAGACATTCTTGGAACAAATTAAATGCAAATGTAACCGACCATGTCTGCAAGTTTCTTGTTTTTTTGGTTAATAAGAAACATTTTTAAACATCGGAAGCAATAAAAGCCCACAAGTGGGGCACCTCGGAAACACTTAAAATTCTTACATGGGATCTAAAATGATTAGCTATCCAATGTGCGGGCTTGTTATTTAGTCTCGGACACCACTAGAGTCTCCAAGTTCTTCTCCGAGTTTAATCTCTAATGTACTCCACCATTGCTTTGATTTCCCATGGAGGCGTGATCGATGTTTCAGCACGCACCGATATCAAAGTCTGATTATTCGATTCAAAAATGACAAGAGGCCAATGTTGTTTTTTAGCACGAACACATGCCATATGTAAACCCCACGTTTCAGCCATAAGTGCCGACGACGCTCTCATAGACGCACCCCAAACATCAACCATGTCTCCTTTCGAGTCTCTAACAATAATACCGATACCAGCTAATTGTTATGCATTTATAAACGATGCATCGACATTAATTTTTAAAAATCCTAACGGAGGTCTCGTCCATTTACTAGGCATTGATGCAACCATGATAATAACACTCCTTTAGAGTGTCATTATAGGACCGCACTGCTTTTTTTAGAATGTTCTCCGGATTAACTTTTGTTTGGTTAAAAACATTCTCATTTCTTCCTTTCCAAATTTCCTAACATATATATGTTCAAAATTAACTCAACTTTCCCCTGCTTTAGATTAGCATCTTCCAGAAGAGATTCAAACCACGTTGATGTCGAGGTAACCCTATGAGGATCGATACGCAAACCCAAAGGGCTGCCGAACCATAAAGCCCTAACCCAGTTGCACTTAAGAAACAAATGCTCAGTTGTCTCTTTTTCGGCATTACAAAGCGGGCACATAGGTGTAATCAGTCAACGCATTGATCAACATTCTCCAGAATTTTTTTTAGATTCTTGGCGACACTCTAGCTGACCAAACAGCCTTCCAAACTTTGAGTCCGGGTTGGTATGAGGAGCTAGGGCCCAACTCAGAGTTATTCGAACCAATGTTTTAAATAGTGTTATCGCTATCGTAGCGTTTTTTCGAGAGAAACGCTAAAAACGCAAATAACGTTGCTATATAGCGCTTTACGGTGTATTTTTTTTTGTTGCCTAAATGCATATAAATATAGCATTAAATTCAAAACATCTAATAAAAATTAACTAAATATATATAAAAAATTATAACTAATACTCACAAAATGATTATACTTGAGATGACAGAGTATTTACTTTGTTTGCAAGAGATTTGGGGTTTGATTCTCTTTAAACTCCAATAATTTCATTAAAATTTTGACCAAAAATAAAAAATAATTTTTTTTTTGGACTGCACCCGCTATAGCGTAAATAGTGTTCATATAGCACGAATTTAGCGTTTTTCCATCAAAATAGCGTTTTAGCATTGCGTTTTTCTTTTAAAAACTACTATATCGCATAACGTTACGCAACGTTGCGAGTTTTTAAAAAAATCACGAACTGAGTGCCAAATAACCGGATTTCACTGTGTATATACCATCCTTTATATTATATAATGCCAGATCTCTTTTAAAGCTGATTAGAATAGTACAAATACGATTTGCTTGCTCCCTTGAAACTACACTTCTCAGCAACTCACACCATTCCATGTCTTTGATGATTCCTTGATGAAGTCACTGACTTTATCAAAGTCGCAGTCATTCGGCTTAACAGTATCAATGTTAAAAGCCTTCCTTAATTCCATGGTACCCATTTGTCATACCAAAAATTAACCGACTCCCCATTACGTACATGCCATGCCATGCACCTTAACCCTTTTAAAATTACATTTCTTCCTTCTAGAAGACTAGACCAAACCCAGGACGCTCTACTGCCTTTAACAGCATTTTTATTTATTGGCTCTTTGCTTTTACATCACCCTTTCTACTGTTAGGCGGACCATCTGCAATATTTGGACATTCTTTTTGGGATTTGAAAATTCTTTTCTTTGCATGTAAGGTAAGCTTTGATGCACTATGACCAAATAAAGAGGTGTATTATTTAGTCTGAAATCTACAGATTAAAAAGATTTAAAGGGTAGATTTTTAATTCATTAATTGTGTCAAATTGTTCCATTGGAAGAAAATCAAGGAGACTTCCTCCTCTTCTAAATCATTTCTTATAAATAGCACGTTAAATTCTGATTCATTTCTATAAAACAACACGTTTCGTTTTGTTGATCAATTAGGAAACTGACTAAATATAATGATATAAGTACAACATAAAGCACAAATTAGGTGTAGTAACATCCGATTAACTCCTTTTAATATTTCTGCGAATTGTCCTAGACTCCTAGTCAGAATATCATAGGCAACAAAATCATCGTTATCAATCAGATTCAGACCTCTGGTATGGTATTAGTCTATTAGATATAGACTAGGACTATCGGACGATTCTAGTGTGCCAATTCTTTTGGAGTGTTGAATCTGTGCCTTCGTTATTTCCTACCTTTATGAAACAAATTTATCGGATTACTGTAAAAAACTACCGATTTTGTGTTATTTTAGAGTAAAGACTTTGATTTTGAAGGAGCTTCCGTGGGTCCCGGTGACCAATTTCATTTCGAGGCAGTTTGCTGTTGGAAAAATTGTAGGAAAACATGTTTTTAAACATGGTTGTTCCAAGTGGTCAGGGACCATCTTTGAGTCAATTTTCGATGCGACTACTCAGTTTTTCTGAGGCCATACTCAAAGCGTTTGAGTATCTCGTACGACGAGCTTCGCAACGGTATATCGCATGACCTATTCGGAGGAAGGGTGTGAACGATAATTGGACTCGAATGTTGGTACTCGAAAGAGGAAATAAAGTCAATGCTGGAAAATGAGAAAAGAAATGTGATTTAACCCATGAGGATTATCCCACATTGGAAAATCATGAGTGATTTTTACAATATATATACTAAGATATCCCATGTGGATATTATGTAGTGTGTCCACATACACATGCTTGCTCGTCGGGCTTGCTTGCTCGTCGGGCTTGCTTCGAAACTGACAGTAGTAAAGTGACTTTAATGCTGAGATACTCAGCAAGCCTATAAATAGGCAGACCCCCCACATGTCAAAAACATACACAACATTCTGAAATCAAACACCAGTAGCATATATCATCTATCCAAAAATTAGCATTACATTTTAGAACCAGAGAGAACCACCCACCAACAGCTCGACCTTGACTCGTCGCCAGTTTCCGGCGAGTCATCCGAGACGTTGTACCTTGGGATCGAAACGCCAACGCAACCAGAAACCTTAAGGTGGTTGGGCGAATATCGGTTAAGGGCATACTGTTAACAGTAGCCTCGTCTAATTGTTTATTTACATTCTGTCCAATTTTATTTCGCATTTAAATTCAGTTTTTTACATTCTGTCCTTTCAATTCAGTATTTTTAATTCAGTATTTTAATTTCCTGTACTTAGCTGTAGCTTTTATATTATGTATTTACCTTTCTGTAATTTACTTAAAGTACTGTTTCTATTCTGTAATTTCATTTCTGTAATTAGATTAGTTTCAATTCAGTCCTGTATTTTCAATTTAACACAGAACAGTCTGGCTGTTAAGTTTATACTTTCCAGTCCGGCAGTTTCTATTTATTGCAAATCAGTACATCAGATTATTAATTAAATAATAATATGATAACGTTTGCTTTATTTACGTTTCAGTACCTACATGTTGTAATCATTAATTTCTGTATTAGTTTCGAAATTAATAAAGATTACACTGGTTTTTGTTTATTATTGTTTAGTCCTTCATTTATTATTAATTGTTATTCCGTACACGGAAACCAACAATCTTAACCGATACTCTGTTGTTTCTTTCGTGTATTAATTAATACAATTATTTAGTGTAAAAGGAATAATGTTTTTTTGTTTTCAATTCTAAATTATATTAGAAATTGAATACAAAGAAAAATTCCAAGCAGTGTTAATTTTTATTTTTTGAATCTTGTTGATACCAACCATATTGGTATTCAATAAGAATCGTTTAATCCTTTTAATATCAACCGTATTGATATTCAAAAGGATAAAAAGTTTATTTTATTATTTGTTTGATAATTTTTTTACAAACTCAAATATCAGTTTTGGTGTTTGTTTATAGAATTTATTGAACACGTATTTCATACGTTTTGTGTTGTCGTTTCAGATGACAAACACGTCGCCTATTCAGTTGCCTATCGGAAGTGAGCATGACCCAGTGGTTGGTGGAGATGTCCATAACACTTGGGGCGATGCGATTGTGGGGGCTACCGCCGATGACGTAGCTACAGCGGCTGAGGCCGCCGCGGCTGCGGCCATGGCGGATGCTACGGCCAAAGCTGAGGCTGCGGCCGAAGCAGCGGCCACGGCCAAGGCCGCAGCTCAAGAGCCAAGGGCAAGGCACCGATGTATTCGGCTTTGTCTACTTTGCCGACTTCTCATCTGGAGAAACCGGAAAAATTTAGGGGAGACAACTTTAAACGTTGGCAACAAAAGATGCTGTTTTATCTCACGACCCTGAATCTGACCAGGTTTCTTAAGGAGACTGCTCCCGTCCTAAGCGAGGACGATCTGGACGAGCAGTCGTTCTCTGCGGTTGAGGCATGGAGACATGCCGACTACCTATGCAAGAACTATATCCTGTGTGCTCTAGATGACACGCTGTTCAGTGTTTTCGAGCCCAAAGCTACTGCAAAGGAGCTGTGGGAAACTCTCAAAAATAAGTACAAAATGAATAACGTTGGCACAAAAAGATTTGTTGTCACGGACTTTCATGAGTACCGAATGACTGACAGCAGGGGTGTCATGGAGCAAGTTGAGGAGCTCCAACTCATTTACCATCGTCTTGAGGCTGAGGGGCTAGTGATTAATGAGCCTTTCCAGGTGGCACTCATGATTGAGAAATTGCCACCGTCTTGGAAAGACTTTCAAAACTACCTGAAGCACAAGCGAAAGGAAATGAAGCTTGAGGGGCTCATTGAGAAGCTCAATATCGAGGTGAGCAACCGTCGCTCCGTGAGGAGAGTCGGTGGTGCTAACATCCCAATGGCAAAGGCCAATGTGGTCGAAAGCTCCAACGTCAAGCGGAAACGTTTTGACAACGGAGGCAGTGCTGTTGTCGCAAAGAAATTTGCGGGAACCTGCTTTGTGTGTAACAGGACCGACCATCGTGTCGCGGACTGTTATGACAATAAAGGCACTGTTAAGCCCAAGCCCCCCCCCCCCCCGAGGAACTTCAAGGGCAAGGGAATGAGAAAAGCTCCAGCTCAGGCACATCTGGCCGAGGGAGGACGAGATGATGACCACTTTACTGCTGTGGTCTCTGAGGTGAATCTCGTGGGGAGCAACCCCAAAGAGTGGTGGCTGGATACCGGCGCCACGAGCCACGTCTGCTCAACAAGGTGGATGTTTAAGACCTACGAGGCAGTAGAGGGAGAAAGCTGCTTCATGGGAAATTCTGCTACTTCCAAGGTGGAAGGAAAATGAATGGTGGTGATGAAGATGACCTCGGGAAAAGAGCTGAGGTTGACAAATGTTCTTCATGTTCCGGATATCCGCAAGAATCTGGTATCAGGATCGGTGATGGTGAAGAACGGGGTTCAAACTAGTTTTAGAATCCGATAAATTTGTAATCACCAAAAATGGTGTCTATGTAGGCCGTGGCTATATGACCAACGGCATGTTTAAGTTAAACGTAGGGACACCTGCTCCCAATAAAGGTGCTAAAGCTGAGGCTAGCACTAGTAATGTAATGACTGTTGCCCAAGAGGCCAATAAAAATTCTGAGTTTAATTATTTATTTGAGTCATTTCATTTGTGGCATGGTAGATTAGGTCACGTGAATTATAATTCTTTAAAGAAATTAATATCACTAAAACTAATACCGAATTTCGTTTTTGATAAGCAACACAAATGTGAGATTTGTGTAGAGGCAAAATTAACGAAATCATCGTTTCAACATGTTGAACGAGAAAGTGAACCTCTCGGTCTAATACACACGTATGTATGCGACTTAAAGTTTATACAAACGCGAGGAGGGAAAAAGTACTTTATCACCTTTATAGATGATTGTACTAGATACTGTTACGTTTACTTAATGAGAAATAAAGACGAAGCAGTAGAGAAATTCGCTCTTTATAAGACCGAAGTTGAAAATCAACTCAATAGAAAAATTAAAACATTGAGAAGTGATAGAGACGGTGAATATGAATCACCGTTTGAACAGATATGCAGTGAAAACGACATTATACATTAAACCACAGCCCCATACACTCCCGAGCAAAATGGGGTTGCTGAGCGTAAAAATAGAACGCTAAAGGAAATGATGAATGCTATGCTAATCAGTTCTGGGTTATCCCAGAACATGTGGGGGGAAGCGATACTTTCCGCAAACTATGTTTTAAACAAGTTACCACATAAGAAGCGAGAAAAAGACTCCATATGAATTATGGAAAGGTCATCAACCCAGTTATAAGAACCTGCGGGTTTGGGGTTGTCTCGCAAAGGTCCTAGTTCCCACTCCTAAGAGGATGAGAATTGGTCCTAAGACGGTGGACTGTGTGTTCATCGGATATGCACAAAATAGTAGTGCATATCGGTTTCTCGTACACAAGTCGGACAATCCCGATGTGCACATAGATACGTATATGGAAAGCCGAGAGGCCTCCTTCTTTGAGGATATCTTTTCCCGGAAATTACCTACGTCTGTACCAACTGAAGAGTTGAACAGCGAAGGAAATGTGGGGGCAAGTGAACCGACAGAGGAAGAGGAAGAGCCTCGGCGCAGCAAAAGGACAAGGAAGGAAACTTCCTTTGGACCTGATTTCCTAACTTTCATGGTTGAAGGCGAACCGGTGACATATAAACAAGCTATGTCAACACCGGATTCTCAATACTGGGAAGAAGCTATTCAAAATGAGATTGAATCAATCATGCAAAACCACACTTGGGAACTAGTGGATCTTCCAAAAGGATGTAAGCCCCTAGGTCACAAGTGGATCTTCAAGAGGAAGTTAAGGGTTGACGGCACGATTGAGAAATACAAGGCGAGACTTGTAGTAAAAGGCTTCAGGCAAATGGAAGGTGTCGATTATTTTGACACGTATGCTCCTGTCTCCAGGAAAACGTCAATCCGAATCGTCATTGCTCTCGCAGCTTTGTTTGATATGGAAATACATCAAATGGATGTAAAGACGGCGTTTCTAAATGGAGAACTGGAGGAAGAGATTTACATGGAACAACCCGAAGGGTTTGTGGTTCCTGGTAAAGAGCACCAAGTGTGCAAACTTGTAAAGTCTCTATATGGACTCAAACAAGCGCCAAAGCAATGGCATGAGAAGTTTGATAGAATTATGCTATCAAACGGTTTTCACATTAATGAGTGTGATAAATGTGTGTACTCTAAAGGAAGTGGAAGAGACTGTGTGGTAGTCTGTCTCTATGTGGATGACATGATCATAATTGAGAGTAATGATAGAATCAGCTCCACAAAGAAAATGTTGTCACAACACTTCGATATGAAGGATCTGGGTATAGCTGATGTAATACTTGGTATGAAGATTACCAAAACATCAGAAGGATATGCCTTGTCCCAAGGTCACTATGTTAAACAAGTAGTAGACAAGTTTGACAAGGGTAGTAAGACAATGTCTAGAACCCCAATTGAGTTCAACTGTAACCTGAAAAAGAATTTCGGTAAAAGTGTGAATCAATTGGAGTTCTCTCGAGTCATAGGCAGTCTCATGTATATAATGAATTGCACTAGACCAGACATAGCAAACTCAGTGAGTAGACTGAGCAGGTACACAAACAATCCGAATGAGGAACACAGGAAGGCCATAATGAAACTTCTCAGATATATGAGGTTTTCAGCCGATTACGGGCTGCACTATACCAGATATCCAGCGGTACTGGAAGGGTACTCAGATGCCAAATGGATATCAGACTCCAATAGCACAAGGTCCACGAGTGGATATGTGTTTATAATGGGAGGAGATGCTGTGTCTTGGAGATCCTCCAAACAGACATGTATTGCAAGGTCAACTATGGAATCTGAATTCATAGCGTTAGACTTAGCAACCGAAGAGGCAGACTAGCTGAGAAGTCTTTTGGAAGGAATTCCAATGTGGCCAAAACCTGTTCCCGCAATAAGCATGCATTGTGATAGTCAATCAGCTATTGCGCGGGCTCAGGATCATATGTATAATGGAAAGTCTCGACATATACGTCGAAGACATAAATCCGTAAGGGAATAGTTATCCAATGGTGTGGTGTCCTTAGATTTTGTAAGATCAAAGGAAAACATAGCGGATCCATTAACAAAAGGCTTGACTCAAGTAGGAGTCGAGACGTCATCGAATGGAATGGGATTAAAGCCCATTAAATTGGTGGCCCCCACATAGGCAACCCAACCTAAACGGAATATTTCCTGATAGGTTCAAAGGGAAACTGAACTGTGGGGGCAACCGAACAAAGCACTCGAGAACCTGGAGTTCCCAGCCCATTTCCGCGATGACAGAGTGATAGACCTGTACCATTGTAAGGGTGAGCTTGAGGCTCTTAATGATCCAAGTAACTCAACGGTCGAGTAAAGTGAGTCAGGACACTTTCGACTTGGAACACCTATAACGAGTGTGTAAGGCCGGTACCATGTGATGAGCTTGGGCTAATTCACTAGAGCACTCAGTTGAAGTTGCCAATGCAGTCCAGGCCAAATATGGACAACAACTAAAGGGCCTAGTACGTGGGTAGAGAGGGCACTGTGCGGGTGCCATTCTGGGATACACAAAACTTGATGGTTCAAAGCTTTACAGCTACCTAATAGCAGTATTTTGGGTGGTACTCCGCTACGGCAGGTTCAAGGCGCACGCTACCTGACCTTAGGCAGTGAACTTTTGCTGTTCTCTTGATTTGCATTTAGGACATGGGCTTTTGAGCCAATTGCATTCATGTGGGGGATTGTTGGAAAAATTGTAGGAAAACATGTTTTTAAACATGGTTGTTCCAAGTGGTCAATGACCATCTTTGAGTCAATTTTCGATGCGACTACTCAGTTTTTCTGAGGCCATACTCAAAGCATTTGAGTAGCTCGTACGACGAGCTTCGCAACGGTATATCGCATGACCTATTCGGAGGAAGGGTGTGAATGATAATTGGACTCGAAGGTTGGTACTCGAAAGAGGAAATAAAGTCAATGCTGGAAAATGAGAAAAGAAATGTGATTTAACCCATGAGGGTTATCTCACATTGGAAAATCATGAGTGATTTTTACAATATATATACTAAGATATCCCATGTGGATATTAAGTAGTGTGTCCACATACACATGTGTGTATTGTGTACCACACATGGGCTTGCTCGTCGGGCGGGCTTGCTCGGTCGGGCGGGCTTGCTCGTCGGGTTTTTAGCTCAACGGGAAAAGTGCGCCCGTTCGGGAAAAAGTGCGCCTGTTCAGGTTTCACCTGTTCGGGAAAAGCGTGCCTGTTCGGGAAAAGCTTACAACAAAGCTGTAACTGTTGCAATAAATATGAATTCATTGCAAAGTTAATACTGCAGTTTCGAATTTCGAAACTGACAGTAGTAAAGTGACTTTAATGCTGAGATACTCAGCAAGCCTATAAATAGGCAGACCCCCCACATGTCAAAAACATACACAACATTCTGAAATCAAACACCAGTAGCATATATCATCTATCCAAAAATTAGCATTACATTTTAGAACCAGAGAGAACCACCCACCAACAGCTCGACCTTGACTCGTCGCCATTTTCCGGCGAGTCATTCGAGATGTTGTACCTTGGGATCGAAGCGCCAACGCAACCAGAAACTTTAAGGTGGTTGGGCGAATATCGGTTAAGGGCATACTGTTAACAGTAGCCTCGTCTAATTGTTTATTTACATTCTGTCCAATTTTATTTCGCATTTAAATTCAGTTTTTTACATTCTTTCCTTTCAATTCAGTATTTTTAATTCAGTATTTTAATTTCTTGTATTTAGCTGTAGCTTTTATATTCTGTATTTACCTTTCTGTAATTTACTTAAAGTACTGTTTCTATTCTGTAATTTCATTTCTGTAATTAGATTAGTTTCAATTCAGTCATGTATTTTCAATTTAACACAGAACAGTCCGGCTGTTAAGTTTATACTTTCCAGTCCGGCAGTTTCTATTTATTGCAAATCAGTAGATCAGATTATTAATTAAATAATAATCTGATAACGTTTGCTTTATTTACGTTTCAGTACCTACATGTTGTAATCATTAATTTCTGTATCAGTTTCGAAATTAATAAAGATTAACTGGTTTTTGTTTATTATTGTTTAGTCCTTCATTTATTATTAATTGTTATTTCGTACACGGAAACCAACATTTGCATCATCTGTGCTGAACATTTATGACCATAAATCTTGTGTAGTCGTAAAATGCCTAGCATAAAATTCGTGAGGCTATTGTGTAGTATCATTCAATTTTTTTTTATGATAAGCAAAAATAAAATAAAAATGATAGGCGTTTTACGATGAGGAACATTATCATATTGTTGCACATGATAACGTAAATATGAATTGGTTCACATCCATGATACTACTTCCACTATAGGTATGTCTTTTTTTCTTTTTCTTTTTCTTTTTCTTTTTGAAATAACACTATAGCTAGGTATGTCTAAGTGAGAAGAATAACATCAACTACTTCCACCTCATCTTCTTATCGGTATATTTTGGGAAAAAGTATTTTAGATTATTTAATAAATAAATTAATTGATACTCATTATTAGTTTATACTATTATACATGAAGTGGTAATATATTTATGATTCTCTTCTTCCGTTTTTTTCTCATTCTATGAAATTAGTAGTATATTCATTACCATAAATATTAAAATATCAAATGTTTAGCAAAATTGTATATTAAGAGAATATAAAATACTTCATTTCTCATTTACTTCTATTAATAACACTAGATATTGTAATTGTAATAGGATATACTATAAGCATTTAATAACAATGATGTAGACCAATTAAATTAACGGGGTAGAAAAGCGGGTATAACTAGAAATTGGAATATTAGACTCCTCCCCACAGGAGAGTACTCACACTCCTCTTTTATTAGTCATTGCATCTTGTTCATTTTAATTCGATAGCTAATAAAAAAAATATATAAAGCAAAATAATAAACTAGATATATATCGGTGATGCCGAATAATAAAACCATAAAAAATATTGAGAATCCTTGTGAGGGCTAGCCTAAAATAAAAATATATTAACTAATAAAACCCTAATAAAATAGTTGGGAACCCTTGTGTGGCCTATCCTAAAATAAAAAAATAATATTAAAATATATCAGCTAATAAAGCCCTAATAAAATAATTGAAAACACCTTGTGTAGCCCACTGCTAATTAAAATAAAAATAGAAAAAGTGTTAATTGTAATTTATTCTATCATTATCTTAGTTTTCACGGTATATATATATACTAGTAATCGTGCTCCACGTATTGCGTGTGCGACGCGTAATATAATAAAAATATAGAAAATATGTATAGTTATGATATAAATATGTGGATAATGCAAAAAAAAAAAAAAATAGCTTAAGATTTAAAAGAATTTTTGGTTGTTAAAGAGAGATAATTAGTTTTATTAGTTTTTATTTTTTATATTTTTATGTGAGTATGATATTATTATAATTAATATAAATGTGTAGCAGTATTTTTAAAAAAAAATATCGAAATTGAACCGTCTCATTTGAGTTGTGTTAATTTAAATTGGACATTCTAATTTTGGAGGAGTGTATGCGAAAACACGGAGGAAAGAAAGAAGACAAATGGAATGGGCATATGAGAAAAATCCAATGTAATCTTATCATATTAATGTTATTATATTTCTAACCATTAGATCAAAACAAACCAAATCTAGTGGTTAATATAACAAACCAGATCTACTGGTTAATACGGGGAGATTCTGAATACTCCTTCACTATAGAGGAGAGTCTGAGTCATAACCAGTGATAGAAAATTTGGACTCAGTATTATTTTACATGTAATAAAGTTAAGAAAATCCGGTGCAATTCTTCAATAGTTTCTCGTACAATTTTGACCGTGTGTGACTCATGTATTTCATAATTTATTTATTTTGGACAATATTTTTCTACAACCTATTTTGTAAAGATTTACTACAAACTTTCTATAAATATCATTTTCTAATTGGTCCAATTATGATAGAGAATCAATTGTAATTTATCTTTCTATTTTCTTTTTATATTTTCATTCACTTTTAGATCGAATATAATTAACAAGAAACTTTTTATACAAATCATTTTATATTAATGTTTGAATACAATCTTGAATGTCGGTGATACCGACTAATTGATTTTTGAAAGTAATAATTTAAATAAAAAAAAACTATATATTTCATACAATGAAATGAATTTCGTAGTCCGTTGATAGTAGTAATCTTATAAATTACCAAACTTGCAAAAATTAGTATCATTTTCTATTATACCTAATACAAAATTATAACAACTCTATATATGTATCACCGACTAAAATGTAAATAAATAAATTCTAAGTGGTTGGTTTTTTGGTGACTTTTTATATGATCAAAATATTTTATCAAGTCTTTCTAACTTTTTTTAAATCTAAAACGGGTTAATTAGTTTGCTAACAGAAATAAATCAGAATAGAGACCATGAAAAATTAAACATTTATCATAATTCATCAATCATTATATATGACATTTGGAAGGGACGTTGTTGAAAATCAACTTAGCTAGAGTTTGTAGAAAAAATATTATTTACCCCCTTTATGACTTATGAGTTTGTAGAGAAATTAGCTATGCATGAGTAGAAAATCAACCAAGCTAGTTTGTAGAGAAATTAAAATTTTGCAATTCTCTACTTTTAAACTAGTGGCCTTACCTTTTCCTTAAAAAAACAGTATAAGTAAATAGTGTATGAGTTTGGCAGCGCCACCACGAACATATATAATTCATGACAATTTGATATTTATGAAAGACTTATTTTATATGTAGTTTTGAGTCAATCATATAGTTTTTACTTTCAAATGCACATCATTTTGCTATCAAAAACACTTTACATTTTTTGCTATATATACTACGTACCAAAGTAATGAATCTTTTGATCTTCGATAAACCAATGCCTATTTTTTGCTAAATATCAAATTTGTTTGAAAGTCTGATGTTTCGGTTGTTTGGCATCATTTTTACATCTTTTTTGGCGTGGAATCGTTTGTGATGAGAGACAATAATTTGATGATTTTAAAGAAAACAAACAATAACATTGGATGTGTATTTGACTTAAAATGCATCGAAAATCCATTTAAATGTTGAAATATAAATCCAGGTGGAGTTCCTAGACTTGAGCAATAATAATATGCGCATGCACATGTATGAGAAAACAAAATAATTTTATTTATTTTTACATAAGCAGCAGGAATATTAATTGCTTGGAACAAGGTGCGCAGCAACGCATGCCACCTCACCATCTCCAACGATATAATCTACTCTCTCTTTTATTAGTACCAATAGGTCCAATACCAACTAGCTAAGGGGAATAACAATTAGAGTTTAATTTCCATCATGAGTTCACTAAAATGATTTTTGATTAAATCATTCTCAAATATTTAAAATTTGACATGATTGGTCTCCAAGGATATTGAAAATCATAGTAGTAAACTCGAGTATAGTTTTCTCAAAGTAAGTCCGTCATTTTTTATATTTGCTGTTGTTGGTAATGTCTCGTATTGTTTCCCAATTCCTATATTGTGAAAAAAAAAAACCGTAATACTTAAATGACTCAATTTTTGAGATTGGGGGTTTCTGTAATCCTTGTTCGCCTGCATGCAATCCATTATCCTTGTATATCGAACGACGTATAAGCATTCCATTCCATTGGGAAAAAAAAAATTACGTTATTTAGTTATGGTGTAACTCGAGAGTTGGAACCTGATCCGCCGATCAGGGTGACGGATTTCAGCTATGTAACCCCTTTAATTAGTATTGCAGAAATTCACTATATATACATAATTTTTTCTAGACTATTACTGGTACTGTATATATATAAGTTAAAGATAATTAGGATTCAGGACCGAATAGAATATAAGTCCAAGTTATGGAGATAATTGGTGTAATTTACTAATTATAATTACTAATGTATTAGCTCGCTCACCATGCGCACAAAACGACAACTTGTAAAGTTTTGGTGTTTGGTGTATGAGTAAAAAAATTAGTGCCTCCTGTTGCTTAGAATAAGAATAAGACTAAATTTGCACTTTTTAATGATTTCTTGGAATTTTTAATTATCACATCCATAGTTGACAACGTCATATACAGGTGCATGGCCCTACTACAGATCTCGCGACTAATCTGGCTCCATTTTTCTGGTCTCGTCATTTTTTTTTTTATGTTTATTTTCTTATATTTATGTTGTTGAAACTTTTCTTAAACTTTCACAGTTTAGTTTAGAAGTGTATCTAATTATGTGGATCGAATTTCAGAGATAGCATGCACAAGTTTTTTGTTTAAAGTGAATTTAACTATTTTTAGCTTGTTAGATATAACTACCCAAAAGAAAAGGTATGTTTCCTCGACTGAAGATGCTATATATATTAACTTAAAATTTCCATGTTTTAACTTCGAGGAGCCAAATTCTGGAGACGCTTTTAGTGGGGAAAAGCCAGAGTCTCATAGATTATGCAGAACAAGCCCTTAGGCCATGCAAGCATGGCTATATATTAATCTGTAAGAAACTTGTTTCGTCGTAGTTAATTATATGCTCAATTTACATATTTTTTGTTCTCTTCCTGTTTTAAAATATGTTTTAATGATTGGTCAGTTTATTTTAAAAAAAGTGGCTTTGGTAAAAGACAACTAATCAAATAGTTAAATAAACCAATTTAGTTATTCCTAACCACAACTAACAAGTCTTAAACAAATCTACATTACCATACATATCCATCACAGATTTGCAATTGGAGAATTAATAAGTGAGAACTTCCCTCTGAAAATATTTAAATAGATATGGTATACTGAATATATGTCAATATAAAAAAATACAACCTGACACAAAGAACATCTAGGGAAGGGAGAAAGAGAGAGACAAAGTAAAGCAAATTACTTTAAAAAAAACCCATGTAATTCCTATCTGTCCCCATTGTCCAAAGTCTAAAGAATAACACAAAATCATTACACATTATGCCCCAAGCTATGAAAATTCCCCACAATAAAGCTAAAGTGTTAGTCTTTGTGTTGAAGACTGGAAACACTACTCTATACCACACCACCAACCCCTTCTCTCATACTATAATTCCTTACGAGTAGTATTTTTTAATACACAATCATTCATGTGTATTTTTAAAGCAAACTCTTCTCATTCAGATTAAGAAGAAATTCACACCTTGAACAATATTTCATTATATACTCATAAACTCTTCTCATTTGTTTTGAAAAATATCAAGAATGAAGAACCAAAATAATACTCCATAATGAAGAGTTTTGATTGCATAAACCTGCTTAATAGTTGAGAGAGGGAAATCTCTTTAAGCCCTAATGCTCTTAATTAGTAGTAAGCTCACAAGAAAATGACTAACTACCTAACACATGTGAACTCATAAATTAAGAAAATGTAAGTTTGGGAGTTCAAGACGGTTAAATAAAGAGAAAAATTAAACAGCTCTAACGAATATACAGAATTATCTAATCGCAATTGGTCACGTCTGTCTTTCAAGCCTCTACAGTTTATCTTGCAAAGCACTCCCACTTGTATTAGATCAGTCTCAAGTTCGATTTTAAATTCTAATTTTATTTTTTTGTAAAGAACTTTCTTTTATTGCGCATGTCTTGGCCATAATCCAAGGAATACTTATAATATCTCCATACTCACTGACCCACATGTATGATGTATCTAACTACTATATAACAAAAGAAAAAAAACTTATTTTTACTAGAAAATTAGAACATGCCAAGGTATGATGCCATAGAGAGAGAAAGAAGCTATATTGGAGCATTGAAATATGAGAAAATAAATTGGGTTCCTAAAAATGGTGTTATTTGGTGGGGAGATGTGCTACAACAAATGTGATTCCATAACAAGACAGCACCATCTTCCAAAACTTAAAACAAAAAGAGTTGTACTCCTAGTACAAGAAGAAACAAAGGGAAAATATTCCTCTAGGATGGATTTTAGCAGATGTAAATTCTCCTCAATCATTTCTGTTTTTGTATTCTTCTTCCTCTTTGGTCCTATTTCTGTTTTTGGAAATAAACTTCCGGCCAATCAAACGTTCCGGTCAGGCGAACAGTTGCGGAAAATGGAAGTTGTTCGAAACCGTCTCATGAAGATCAACAAAGCTAGTTTGAAAACAATTCAGGTGATTTCATTATTTGTTTCTGTTATCAGTTAGTTATTGTTGGCCAACCACTGGTCCACTATATGTTCTTATTGCTAAACTATCATCTGTAGTTTGATCTTCTAGGCAAGTATTTTTAACTCGTTATTTTAGATCTTTTTATTAGAGAGGATACACCATATCACGTGGAAAAAATGTCCATTTAGAAACAGTATATATTTTCACGGAAGGTTATGGCTAAAGTTTTTTTTTTTTTTTTTGCAAAATGAGATCTCCTATGAATTCGAAAACGAAAAAAGGTATACAAAATGGATCTTAACTCTTTAAGTTATGGTATTCCATAATGATAATAAGGAGCATTTTTAACTCTGAGAGTAAGATTAAATGTGGTATAGATTGCAAGATAGCAGTTCTAGTAAATAATGGCTTTCCACTACACATTCCTCTGTCTTGTATTCTCTTATTTCTGTCACATTTAAACTATTTCTACACAAAAAAAACACCTTTTTTTATTTTCAGAGCCCAGATGGTGATATGATAGATTGTGTTCCATCTCATCAACAAATAGCATTCGATCATCCAGAATTAAAAGGACAGTTTCCTCTGGTTAGTAAGTTCAACTCCTGTTACTTTGTCTAACTACTATTTTATTTTTTTGCGTAAATAAGATAACTACCTGACGAGCTGGTAATAAATTTATCATACAACTAATGAGTGGTAAATGAGGTAGAAGTGAATTCCTTATGACCCTCTTTTACTAGAAGCGAAAAGATTTCTTTTTATTATCTGTAAGGATCTTTGTATACATAAAAAAAGACTTGGTGTGTGCAATTAAAAAGTTATAATATTTGTCTCGTAATATGATATTATTGATCAGGATCCACCAGAGAGAGCAAAAGGTTATAGATCAAGGAGAAGTAACCCAGAAACTTTTCAGCTTTGGAGCACAAATGGGGAATTTTGTCCGGATGGAACCGTTCCAATTAAAAGAATAACTGAACATGATTTTATTAGAGCAAGTAATATAGATAATTTTGGGAGAAAAATAGCAAATCCGGTTCGAAGAGAGTCAACTAGCAGTGGCCATGAGGTTAGCTAAGTTCCTGATCATACCACGATTTTATTAAATCGTTCTAGTCATACATAATTTGCATTTGTTTATCCTTAAATATCATATACTCACGAGTTAAACACAGTTAATTCATGAAAAGGACACTGTCATGACACCATTTATGCATTTGCAGCATTATAAGTTCCCGAAAGTGGTATATATAATTTCGAACTCAGTATTTTATTACCATCGTCTTTCATGTACTTTCACTTTAAAAACTTTCACAAATTCTACTCATCTAATGTTTTTTTTTTCAATTCATTGAAGAAAAGAGACTCACTTGAAGATAAAGTTACTTATATACGAATTTAGAAACCTTTTTGTAGTGGCAGAGTATTTGTTCCATTTTTAAACTTTGTGTAACATTTTATTTTTAAACATATCGGAATGTCATGGTCTATATCTTACTATAGATTCATTTCCACTTGCTCTATATTACAGGCAATTAAAGACACTTAAAATGCTGCTACCTTCCTTTCACATAAATTGGAACCTGACGAAAACATGGCAATTCGAACCTGATAAAATTTGAACCCGTAACAATTGATTTACATACCATCACATTTCTCCCTCCTTAGGAGTGTTTTCTTATAGTACCTCGTTGAACTCATTATTATTAATTTTCCTATGTAGCACGCAGTTGGGTATGTGACGGGAGAACAATATTACGGAGCAAAAGCTAGTATAAATGTATGGGCGCCTAATATAGAGAATCCTTACGAGTTCAGTTTATCACAAATTTGGGTCATTTCGGGCTCTTTCGGAGATGACCTAAATACCATCGAAGCCGGTTGGCAGGTTTGATCTCATTGCCATTTAACTTAAAAATATCAAAATATTAAGGCACAATTTCGATATGGAATCGGATTTTAATTAAGTGGGATACTATAAATTATGCATTTATCATTTTAGAATTGCAAGTTTAGCAGTGTTTTTCATTTAAATGAGAAAAACCTAAATGTAAATAATTTATTATATATTAGATGGTTATCAATCATTACATACCATAAAAGTTAATTTCGTTATATATTTGCAGGTCAGTCCGGAGCTTTATGGGGACAACCATCCCAGGTTCTTCACTTATTGGACAGTAAGTTTCTTTTACATTTATTTTTAAATATTTCATATTTTCGTCTGTTAAAATATAGGTTAATTTCGTCTGTGAAAATATTTAAAACTAGAAACATATTTTAATTTGACAGAGTGATGCATACCAAGCAACTGGGTGCTACAATCTGCTATGTTCTGGCTTTGTTCAGACTAATAACAAAATTGCAATTGGAGCTGCTATTTCACCAACATCTTCATTTGATGGTGGCCAATTTGACATCACTTTACTTATTTGGAAGGTAACATAACTAGAATTTATTACTTTAGATTAGTTAATTGCATTTGGATCACCAATGTTTGGGTTTTGTACTTGTTATACCCCTCAATGTTAAAAGGTAAATATACCTTAAGTTTGGCAGGATCATGATTTGTATTTGTTAAATTTGCGTAATATTCATCTAGAAAATCGCTATTTTACATATGAATGTAACAAATTCAGATAGGAGGAATCAAAAATCCATGTATGCAGAGTTAGATTTACTCTTAAGGTTGGTTATGAAGATCATGCTCCTATTAAGTTATCAGTATAATTCACATATAAATCAGTCTTATTCAGTATTTTTTTTTCAATCTTGATATATTCCTAGTTTGAGTACTTCACAATTTAAATATCAAATTCTAGAAGTGAGTAAGTGGACAGAACTGTAATATTGGGGTCAAATCTGTCATATCTCTAAGATTTGATGATAAACACTGTTGCAAACAAAACTACATAATTTTTTTTATAAGTATCTCATGCGGTGTGAAACTAATCGTATTTATTTTCTATCATTCAGGACCCAAAACATGGAAATTGGTGGCTTGAATTCGGATCGGGGATTCTAGTCGGGTACTGGCCCGCATTCTTGTTCACTCACTTAAGAGAACACGCCGGGATGGTTCAATTTGGGGGTGAAATTGTAGATAACAGCCCAACCGGATCCCATACGAAGACCCAAATGGGTAGTGGGCATTTTTCAAAGGAAGGCTTCTCCAAATCGTCATACTTTCGGAATTTACAAATTGTCGATTCAGATAATAGTTTGGTCCCGTTAAAAAATCTTCAGGTGCTAGCAGATCACCCAAATTGTTACGATATTCAAGGCGGTATTAATAGTGTTTGGGGTAATTATTTCTATTATGGAGGACCCGGTCAAAACCCAAAGTGCCCATGAGGGGTGTAATGTTACCGGTTTCATTTTTGGGGTTAATTGGTTTTTTCTTTCAGTTAAAATTTCTTTTCTCCCATCTGGTCGTTACGTTAAATTCATATTTGTATTAGTCTACTAGGTGATCCATTTTTCCTCCCATCTTTAAAGGGCTTTAATGTAAATGACTAGAAGGCAAAACAGTGAATACAATTTTGATGTAAATTTTTGTCTAGTACTTGTAGTAAGTCTTCAACTTATTTTGTATAGCAGTGAGTAAGAATCCTTGTTACATTGTTGCGCAAATTCGAAATAGCAGAATGCAGTTTCACGCCTTCAATTTAAGACAGTATTACTTTCTTTGATTTTTTGACAAAATGCTTCCTCGTAAAATCATTTTTTTCTTAAGAAAAAAAAATGACATTTTGCAATTAATAGTAGTTGATTAGAATCATATAGAAGGTAATAGAACTTATAATCAAGTGCAAAATCAGTACATATCAATATCATAGATTGGAAATGGTAATCTACTACAAACTTTGAAGGCTTGTATATTTATGATTCATTTACTTGTGATAATCTCAGTATGTCAATGATGATTATTAATGCACTTCATATACATAATACGAGTAAAAGATTTCTATAGTGACACAAAATTTTCTTTCATTTATCATAAAATAGCCGACTTTAGTTGCCATTCTAAGGAATTTGGAAACCAGGAACAGTTTATTTCATTAAACTGGGGTCTCTATTATCTTTCAATTTTTTAGATTATATTCCCTTGTAACATTTTATACCATGTTCAGCAGAAAACAAACATGCTAGATGACATATTTTCTCGGATCAAGATCTTCATTTTCATTTTTCTAGACTAGGATATCTAAAAATACCGAGACATTGACAATAGTGAACAATGAAAGATTTAGAATAAAAAGGCCCAACCTTTTAACTAAGATTCTAGATCAAGACTTTTTAAGAAGGTTTGACAATTTGGAAAGCGGAGCAACTTAAAATAGAAACGAGGAAAGGAAAACAATCAACATATAATCAGGAAGAAAGTACTAAAATTAAAAATGATCATCAACCTCAACCATAAGTGCATAATCCAGAAACCAGATTTGTTAAAAAATAAAATAAAAATCAAACTGTCATCATTATCAAATCATTCTATTTTTCTTAGGCCAAACAAGGTCCATATGATTTCTTCAACGAGCCAGCAAGAAATTGCAACGTGGTGAAGGAGAAACCATCAGTTACGTAACTTTCGTTGCATCTGTATACTTAGAAATGGACCAAGGCATAGATGTTTATAAGCTGTAAGCATTGGCAATTTTAAGCTTGCCACACCAACAGATCCGCTTGCGAATACCACATCCTTTGTCTGTCTTGTCATGAATAAGACAATAACAAAGCTCATAAGCCCTAAACCCGAAAACAATGCTCTCAACATTTTCCAAAACAAGTATTTGTTGTTTCCAGCCAACTAATCTCACCAATATTCAACTGTTTTACTTGTCAAGCAATCACCTGTAACTTATAAACGAGGAGGCTACTACCGCTGAAAAAATGAGGAGAAATAGAGGAAAGAAATGAAACCCTATAATCCCCAAACTTGAACCAATTACCCAAACAAGTGTCATATATTTCTCAAGTCCACACTAACACAAACCACTTTTTTCTTTGTGCAAATAACTCAAAACTAAAATGACTAACTAAATAATTAAGTTATAGCATTCAAAACAACCTTGATAACATGTAAAGAAAAATACAGTAAAATCCCTGTTAATTAAAAACGTCAGGGCCGTGATATTTAAATAATTTAAAGACTTAATAATTATACGATATATAGATAATTTTTAAATTTAACGAGTGTTATTCAGTTTAGTCAACAATGCAAAAATAATTCTATAAAATAAACAGACAACAACAGAATCATATTTAACTAAATTGGCTTAGTTATGTTTGTAATTTATGGAGAACTACTTAAATTATGAAATGGATGAGACCACATATTTCTAAAGGAGTTTTAAGAAGAAAAAAAACCTATTAGATAATTGATTATTTTTATTTAATACATGAGACGGTGATTATTTAATACATTTAATACTTGAGACGGTGATTTGGGGAGAACTACAGTACAGCTGCCCTTGCCTCCCCAAATCACCGTCTCAACCAACCTTTTCCATTACAATATGATTACAGATTCAACCTACCAAACAGTGAATCCTAGCTCACAACATAAAGCATCTTTGTACTACCTTTTGAAGAAATATAATTGCGTTCAAGTTGACGAACACCAAGCATCGTTATACTTGCTTTTAAGATAATGCCATTTTGGACCAAAAAAATAAATGAGAACACATAAGTTTTGCAATTTTACCATTCTTAATGAGGTGAAGCTTTGTTGCAGTCGCATGCACCTAGACAGTGAAACATAGAACCAACACCTAGACATGCGCACTTAGTGCAGAAGGAAGGACTAGGACCATCTACGAAACTCTTGATCAGAGGAGCAGAATATCGACACAGAACGTTGATGTGTGCAGATAAGCAGAAAAAGGTAAAGATGTGTTCACAAAGCATTTGGTTGGAGCAGAGCACAAGAACCAACTAGCAGGAGATGTTGCAGTCCCAGCCTAAACCAGCCTCAAAACATAAAATATAGAAGTTTGAAAAAAGTAAACAATGGCATCATCACTAAGTCCTTGATTAAAGTTGATGCATCTTCAACCAGTCAGCAGAAAAAAAAGGGAAGAAAATATCATCAGTTTTTTATTTAAATTAACAACTAAAAATGGACTAAAGCATCTTATTGTAAATAGCATTAGCGAATTCAAACTTGTTAGACCACCAGGTCATAAAATATTATTCTAGAAGAAAAGGAGTTTTGTAAATATGTAAGCACTAAACTAGAAAATAATGTTCCCAATAATTATCAGACTCTGCGATAACTACCATTGCCCCAGGTCATAAAATAATGACTGTCCCAACCCAACATTCAAGTTGAGCAACACCAAAGAATCCTTACAGTTCCTTTTTCCGAGAGGAAAGTGGATTTAGAGATAATAGCTGAGAACGAAATCCACATTAAGAGTGAAAATATTACCGATTTTTAATCAGGTGGGGCTTTTTTGCAGATGCATGCATCAAAATGTTGAAGACCTAAATATCCGCACCTTGTGCAGAAGGGTAGTTTAGAAGCATCCGTGAGTCGATACTAGACGCGAAGAGAAGAATAACGACAGAGAGGGTAGATGAAGGCAGATCAGCCTACAATAGGTAACATGTGTTCGCATAGCATAAAGTAGAGTAGATCATAAAAAACAGTTAGCAGAGGTGGTACAGGCATGTGCGCATCGCGTTAAGCAAAGAGATGTTGCAGTCTCAGCTAAAATCAGCTTCACCCACAAAATGTAATATGTCAGAAAGGTCAGAGATGCATCACTAAATGCTAGTTCAAATGCAGTTCTTAACGTTCTGAGACTGACTTTTTTTTAAAGCTATGTAGGTGCCTTCCAAGAAAAAAATGTCACGACTGAATGATAATATACAATTGAGGTCCTTGTTTTACAACATACTTAACCAGATTTAAAAATTAAAAGCTAGTAAGGTAGTAACGTAGATAACCATAAGACCAATTACGTATGAATATGATCAATGGCCCACAAATTAGCGGGTTAGCTATTTTTTAAAATTATAGAGAAGATCTTTTAGATATGCTCCCGTCATAACAAACAATGGGTGCCACACGCAACACCTCGTAACCACACATTTTGAGGTTCTCCTTAAAATGAGAAGACCCAATCTCATAACATGATTAAGAGATGCTGCCTCTTGGTGCACTCGTCACTCTTATGATGGGAGGATAGCTATGTGATCAGACATTTATTGAAGGTGAAAACAACTCTAAAAAGCACGGATTCATATGCCACACGCAAAATTACTCAAAAGAACCGAAACGGAAAATAAAAGATAACATGTATAAGAGTAATAACAAGCCAGTAAAGTCTGAAAGACACCTCAAGATTCAGTAATCAGACAGCAACTAAGAGTAAAGGAACCGGAAGCACTCTTTTGGCCGCGGAAGCTGTTGAGAAGCCATCCATGGCGAGGTTCAACACACACCAATAACCAGAATTTAAACGTTCACTAACAACTTATTTTTACTAGCCATACTACTAGGACATAAAGTATATCACACATCTCGGTAAGTCCTTGTCATTAATGCTTTGCCTCCTTCCTCCACATTTAATCTCTGCAACAGAACACAATAGTAGAAGCTCAAACTGAACTCTAAGTACATTGAAAAGAACAGTAGTATATTTTTAGAACTGCATTACAGTAGCATAATTTCTAAAAGTGACTCCGCCTGACTATGTTCAACTCAGTGTTTAGAACTTTAGATCTCTCAAATATAAATGCCTTTTTTGGCTATGTTTTCTAGGCTTCAATTCAAATATTATGATACGGTTAGTAAAAATAGAGCACAAAGCTACAGTGTTAGTTAGCACTAAGAATTCATATTTACCAACATACAGAACTATTGCCATTCATGACTATATCATAGTACAACGTGATATGATATCCGACAACAGTATTCTGTATCTAACACCCGCCATATGTGAGTTAAGAAGAACTACCAATCCAACGATTTAAGTCATGAGTTAATGCATCAATAATTTATGTAAATAGGACATCTAAACTGAAGAACGCGAAGAGAGAGAGAGAATGGTGAAAGGGAATTAGAGGATACATGCCTTTAGTATCCGTTGGCATAGGGTGAATCACGGCGAGACCGGCGATAGGGAGGCGACTTGCTGTAGCTTCTCCCCCGACGAGGCAGCGACCGTCTTCCATAAGGACTATAGCTCCTGTCACAAGTTGCAACCTTGGATGAGAGATAAATACAGTCCAGAGTTAACTATTTCATGCATGAGACTGGAAAAAGACGAGTTAAATTCTATCATTATAAGAACTATTCCTGTCATATCCCTTTTTCTCTTAAATTTTATGACGACTGCTTTATCCTTCTTTATCAGCTACACGAGGGACTAGCATATCACTCATGACCAATCCTTCGTATAGGACAGGTCACTCCAAGATAAAGTTTTGTATCCCACTTGACAGAATATTGCTAAAAATTAACAAAAAGAGAGAAATAAACTTGCCTACGCCCATAAATTGGACTCCCACGTCGCCGAGGACTGGGGCTACGGCGACGCCCACTACCTAAGCCACGTGAACCAATGCGTAAGCGACATTCTCGAGCAAAATGACCAGGTTCACCGCACTCGTAACAGTTTGAGCCATCACCGCGACCACGGTCACCACGACCACGGTCACTGCGACCGCCACCTCCTTCACCCTTTGAATTATGCGACAGCTCCACGCGCCAGCCATTTTTTCCTGTAATAACATAAATGAAAATCTTGAGACCTTGTTAGAGCAAAATAGAAGCAAAAATTAAAGATTACCCCTGTGCCATATCATGTTACAGGTTGTCGGATATCCATGGAGGATATACAACGTCAAAAAGTGTAGCCTCCCATAGAATTTGTGTAATAACAGAGAGTTGAAGAAAGGGAAAGAGCAAAGGCAAGAGAATCTACTAAGGATGCGTTTGGTAACACAATTTTCACCAGAACTTTATGCAATCCAGACTACAAAAAATACTTCATTCTATTTTTGAGAAACCCACTCATGGGTAATATTATAACTTTTCTGCTTTGGACTACTCTGAAAATACATAATATACCCATATCAATGGTGTAAATTTCAGAGACTGTTTACAGTTTGCTCTGCTCACTTCAACCGCTACCATTAGTCAACCTCTCAAATCTCATGTCTTATTTCTTAGAACTGAACTTTCTAAGGGAGTGCAAATCAGCAAAACCTTACTAAGTTAAGTGTTTTTCGGGGCTATTGTTTATCTACTCGTAGCGTTATTAAATTTTGTGCTTTAAAATATTAACTAGTTTATAAGCAAAAACGGAAGAGTGGACTGAGATGGGTTAAGCTGATCAATGCATCATTGGGTAGAGAAAAAGTCAGTAAATAGGGAGCACACTACAGCTGTGGACCAGTGGTTAGGACCTCACTGCCAATTGTTTATTAATATAAGATAAGCTACGGGAAAATGAGTTAATCACGTGAAATAGTCCAATTAAAATACTGGTGCAAACAAAAATTAAATTAGACTAGTTATCTGAACATCTCGCATTTTCTAATTGTAATAAGTTCCAGACTCTTAGTCTTGGGACTAATAGTCTTGCCTTGAAAACAAACAAGGCCTATGTCTATACTCTTCAAGTAGAAATTAAAGTTGCCTAATCAAAAAACTCTGAACCAGAAATCTCATGAATTTAAATCCTTTTTACTTACCATCTAATTCCCGAATTGCATCAAGAGCATCTCTTCGATCATCAAACTCAATAAAAGCATAACCAGGTGGTCTTCGTGCAACCCAAACACTGCATATACTCATTGATGGTGTAAGGTATAAGGAGAGAGAGAATGTAGTTATGGGTACTAAAAAAGCTGACATGTTATACACGAGAGCACAATTACTTCTATGACATAGCGTGGTTTTTTTGTTTTGTTTATTACTAAGAAAAAACATACATAATTTTCTGTGCATAATGAATGTGGCAATCGAACTTTTATACTTATCATGAACTCTGATTAGAACAAGTCTAAATAGAACGATTATGCTCGATCAGATTCGTTACCACACATACCCTGTTCCAATAACAAATCAAGCATAATTTTTTTCATCATGGTGATAATGCATGAAAAGTTCCAGCAAAGTTTTTACACATAGCTTTCAATTAAATTTCAAATCAAACTCACTCATCTTTTCACCATCCTGCTGTTTACCAAGAAAATTGCTAACCACATATGACTCTTTATATATGTAATATATCTAATATCTAGTCGCAATCCCCCAAATTTACCAAATAGACAATGACACGCATCGGAGCTCTAGTCGGGAAAAAACATCCGCGTAATTGGACCCCAAAATTTACAAAGAGATGCATGAAAGACAAAAATTACAACCAAAAGAAAACATTTTTTGCGTTTTTCTTGTACATCTATCGAAATAATATCAGCAGTGTCATCGTAATTTCTAAACTCTTTTTTTTAGGAAACCTAAGAATATTAGTGACCCTCTTGCACATCATTATCTATGTATACAGTGGCGGAACTAGATTTTTTGTCATTGTTGTTGTAATTATAGGCGTCGCGAAATGCAAAAAACCGCAACTTTTTCCAAAAATACATGGTAAAAGATCGTTTCTTTCTCAATATTAAGGTGTTTTAGTCCCTTTAAGCTAATACTAGACTACTAGTTCCTCCCCTGTGTTTGTATAATAAAGTAAAATTTTACATTTCACTTTTTCTTTTTAATATCAATCAATTTAAATACTTATAATCTAAATGTAATTGGGTAACCACTGATCACATACTTACACAGTTATACACTACTGATAATAATGAAACTTATTAAAAGAAGTGATTAACTAAAACATATACTACTAATTAACATGCATGCAAATAAATAAATAAATAAAATCTTATAATAAAAAATAAAAATAAAGAGGAAAATAACCTCCTAATAACGCCATAGATACGAAACTCATCTTCGAGTTCCCTTTCGGAAACTCGAGGCTCCAAATTGCCGATAAACACTCGAGCCATTATATTTCCCTGTTAAAAATAAAATAAAATAAAAAAGTAATAGTAATTCTTATCTTAACTGTTACAAACTAGCTTTAAAAATTACGATTAAAATGATGAATGGGATCGTTGTACCTGAGAGAATTAAGAGAGAGAGAGAGAGAGAGAGTTGTATGAGTTTCTAGTATCTTCCTCGTTCACTTGTTAATTATTATTAATACTACTATTATTAATTATTATTACTTGGTATCTTACCTTTTTTTCTTTTTCATTGAAAGTGAGTTATAGCGTTAATTTCTATCTAAAATGTCTCTTTTTATTTGTTTCAACTTATAAAAGTGATTTGTAAACAAATTAGCATGCTTCTAATTATTATAATTTATTTTCTGTAAAGTATCTTTTAAAAAAAAACATAAGCTCCTAACTTTTACTATTTTGAGTTCTTTGGATTAAATGATAGTTTCGTGAAAGTACTTAGATGAGTGCACTCACGAAGAGTAGCCCCTTATTTTGAAATTTACTGAAAAAGCTTTTTTTTTTTATATGTATTTTGATTAAAATATTAAAAACACCATCATTAAATATTGCGACAAAAATAATTATATATCGGGGTGAAACTAGATTTAGATTGTTGTGGTGAGCTTAAAAAAACTACTCATATAATTTTAAGAAGAACGCTTAAAATAACCGAAAGCCGAGTTTAACCATTTATTTTGAAGAGGCTAAAAAAAACGAGTTGTTCATTGCAAAAAACACAGTAAATTTTAAAATTTAAAAGATATTTTTAAGTTTGCCAACATCAAAAGAAAGTATCGAAAAAGTATTTTGTAGATTATACGGAGAAATATAGAAATATAGGCTATTATTAAAAATAATGGAAAATGAAGTGTTACTCATGTAACTAAAATAACATGAAAGAAATTAAAAAAAAAAATAAGTTGCAATATGTTAGAATCGAACCAATGATATCTCTTTCCACTTTATGAGTGTTACCAAATGAGATAAAAAAATTTAATCAACATCGGCATGATTACTATTATTATAAATAATATGCGCAAACAGTAAAATAATTATGGAGCTATTAATATATATATATATATATATAGAAAAATGTTATATGTCATGAAAAACACCCAACTAGACACTTTTTCGTAAAAACGCTCCAAATCAAGATTTGGTTAATGCAAATCTCAATGGTTTCACGACGGGAATACAAATATGAGTCTTTTTTTTTTCCGAGATGTATAATGACATGTTTTCGAAATTATGGTAAAATTTAAAAATTCAAAACATGTCATTATACATCTCAGGAAAAAAAAAAAAACAAGACGCATATTTGTGTTCCCGTCGTGAAACCGTGGAGATTTACATTAACCAAATCTTGATTTGGAGCGTTTTTACGAAAAAAGTGTCTAGTTTGGTGTTTTTCACGATGTTCATATATCCTCCCCATATATATATATACATATATATATATATATATATATATATATATATATATATATATATATATATATATATATTATGAGGCTATTAATATAGATAATCTAATTTTCTGAAATTTTCTCTATAAAAAAATAATTTTTAAAATTTTCAAGGTGACGGCGGCCACTTCTGCCATCCACTAAATCTGCTCGTGCTCATATATGATATGAATTTTTTTATATAGAATTTCGACCCTTTCATTTAGAATTTATGGTTCCGTCAACGGAAAGTTATTTCTAAAAGCTAAAAGAACTGTGAAATTGTAACTCCTAACCTTTTTTTAAGAAAAAAACTGCTGAAAGAAAAAAAAACATTTGTCAAACATGCACTACATCCATATAGTAAGAGCTAGCAAATTTAACTGCATTTTACAGCGTAGAAAAGACTCAAAAACACTTATTGCCCACACGAATTCAAGTTAATAACCAATGTTGCAAGGAGTCACTAGACTAACTAGTTATGGGTAAACGGTTTTATAAACTTAAATGTATATCTATCCATACCAATGTTTTAAAAATCGCGTTATATAACGCGAAATAGTGTTTTTTGGAAGAAAAAAAACGTAACGAAAAATCACTATTTGGCTGGAATTGCGTTAAAATCGCGCTATAGTGGACCAAAAGCGCAAAAGGCACGAAATTCTGGACCAAAAGCGTAAATAGCGAGTTAGGAAAAAAAAGCTGATCTAAATAATTAATATATATTGTGTAATTTTTATAAAAATATGTGTAGTCTAGATGGTTGAGACAGTGTTGTAATTTTCAGCAGACCTAAGTTCAAAACTCACCAACAACATTTTTTTTTCGATTTTTTTTTATTACTATCTAATATAGCAACCCTATTAACGATTTTAGCATTTCTCTCGAAAAAAATGCTACGATAGCGATAACGGTATTTAAAATATTACAGTAATTTCTTATACCTTCCTACACAAAAAAGAAGTTAGTATACTAGACTCACTTACCCAAAAAAGGTGATCACCTTATATGAGGTTACCACATTAACCCTTTCTGCATTTTACAGCATAAAAAACAATTGGAACATTTGTAATAATGTCCTTTTGACATTTTATTATTATTATTAATGAAATAGTTGGTATTTCCCATCATTTTTTTTTTATATATATAAAGAAATAATACTCTCGGTATTAGCAATTTTTTTGGGTTCTTTTGTCGGGTTGACTTTTAAAGTGTGAGACAAGTACCAATAAGCCAAAAGTCTTTAACTATTGATATCCCTTTTTACTCCAGTAATTTCGTAAAATCGAGAAATTTTTGGATTTTATGTTTGTTAAAAATATAATCCTAATCTGAAGGAATGAATTTGAGTTTTATGTTTGTTGAGTTGTATTCATACATAGAGATGACATTAGTACTGTATATCAACCTTTCTTTTATGGTTATAAATTTATAACGGCTACTCCATCGTTCCTATTTAATTATCAATTACAAAATTACGTGTAATTTTGAACGACCAAGAACTTGTATCAAATTTGTTGGTATAAATTTTTCTAAAAGTTGATAATATAGTTCAAATGTTAAATTTTATAATTAGATTTAAAAAAAATTCATTTCGACAATTTTGATATAAGTTATAAGCCGCCCAAAATTGCACGTAGTTTCATAATGGACAATTAAATGAGAACGGCGAGAGTAGTATTTTGGCACGTGAACATCTAATCAGGAAAGCATGTTTGTTTTCAGGTGACGTCTTTATACAGTCAGCATAATATGAATACAGTCTGAGACTTGTAGTTCTGAAGTACGAGACTTGACTTTTTTTTAAACGGTTGATTTTTCTAAATTAATCTCGTATTTGAGAAGTACGGGTCATAGTTCTGAAACCAAACTCGTACTTCAGAACTACGACTCGTATTTCAAAAGTACGAGTCTTAGACTGGATTCAGATTATCATGATTGTATAAAGACGCTAGATTTTATGTATAACGCATTTATATATAAATGTTTGCATTTCTCATAAATTATAAAGGTGCGAGTGCACGCCTTTGTCATACATACCATCCCCTCCGGTTTGTTTATATAATAATACAAGTCCACAACTACAGATAAAATCATAAAACCGAGTCGAAAAGATTGTACTTGTACTAACAAAAAGTAAACTTGACGATAATTACTGGGAGAAAGAATTTAGTAGGTATCGAAAATAAACGATATTCTAAACATCTCATAAAGGTAAGTTTGTTGGTAGAGGGAAGTTGGGGGTTAAGGTTTTTAAAATCTATGTCCCTAATGCCTTCATGAATATGAAATGCACACTAATCCACGTCCTAGTAGTTTGCCACTAATTGAGAATAGTACTCCATTTCATTTTCTTAATTACTTAATTAAGGTTCCAACCAGATTCATTATTCTCATTAAATGAAAATCAATACCAAATTCTTAAAAATATGGGGCCATTCCTGTAAATAATACACATGGGGCGGAATGCCGGAATAATATGTTTCATATGGTTCCGACTTTGGTGTTTGACATTGCAACTCGACAACTATTAAAACCGATTCTACTTGGAGTTTATGTATACACATTTTTGAAATGATGTATATTGGCAACAAAATTGTCATTTTTTTTTTCACAACTAGACTACCAATTAATGTTAGCAAATTGCTATACATGCCAGAACGTCTACAAACGGTCAAATTAATCTTAAAAACATCATGTGTTTTTTTTCCTAAAAAGAAAAGAGTAAAAGAACTCGTTTGATTATTAACAGTGCCCTGTAGCAAAATTATAGTTAGAAACAGATATTTTTTTGGGTGAATATAGTTAGAATTAGATGATATCTGTGTTTTCGTCTTATAACTAAGAAAAATGATCATAGTACATAGTATTTCTGAGACTTGATTATCAAATATCCATGGTCAAAATATCTTAAAAATTAGGTATAGATCCTCAACCATGCTATTTTTTTTTCACATTTTGTTTTTAACTTTGATGTTCATGGATATTACATTCATATGTATCAAATCTTAAACAAAACTCAAATTCAGATTTTTTAATAACTAACTAACTAAGTACTAAATTATGTATTAAACAACAGCTATAATTAACCCTAACTAATAACTACTCTAGCCTCTAGGAGTGAGTGTATATATAGAAGCGAATAGAAAGAGAAAGGATAAAAATATATGGAAAAGGAGCAAAATGGAAGAGCCAATGTCTCCCGGGGATAGCATGTTCTTTGCTCCTGGTTTTGAATATAGCATCATAGCCATTATTGGTATCAAGACCAAGATTGATCCAAATGTTATAAAACAAGGTTTACAAAAAAATCTAGTCCAACATCCTCGTTTCTCAAGCATTGTGGTGAGAAACCATTTTGTTATTTATTTGCTATTTAGTAATATGAGCAATTACCTTGTGACTATTTTTGCACCTTCTGTGTTAATTTATTTTTCCCTTCAAAGTATCTAGTTTTCTTCATTTAACAAAATGACCAATTGTAAAGTTACAATTAAACATTTATCACTCCTCTATGATTTGTTTATTTGAGTGCCATAATTGTAATCGTATGCAGATTCGTAGTACTCAAACAAAAGCACTCGATCCGTGGTAGACGGTAGTAAAGCATATTCTAAACAAGAACCATTTTTATTTTTATGCAATATGCTATATATGCCCCCTTATCAATTCCACAAATCTCGTTTTTTAATTTATGATATATTAGACGTGTAACTAATATTCGTAATATTGACATTTCATGCAACATGCTTACCTTCTTCTCAGTTCCAGAACTCTGTGCTTTGTTGATGTATTAATTATTAAATGTGCAAAAACAAATCTGCTGCTAACTTTTCTATCACCACATATTTTCAGTCCGCTATGTACACTAATTTATGCAACAATTTATCAGTCCATCACCACATTATTTTCTCCTGATTAATTCTCCATCCCATAATGTTTTCAAGTTATGGGTATTCCTAATCCTAACATGTTTTACGATGAGCATTTCTTTTATCGTTTATATATATACAAGAGCATTACATGATTCTCAAAGTATTAATAATTTTCTTGTTTCATCATTTATTAGTTATTACTTCCTTTAACCTTAACAGGTCACAGATGATAAACACGCCCACAAAATGCGTTGGAAAAAGACGATAGTAAATTTAGAAAATCATGTTATTGTTCCTAATATAGACCCCGACATGGACTCACCTGATCTGTTTGTCGAAAACTATATCTCTGGTCTCACCCAAACACACTTCAGGGACCTATCCAAACCCTTGTGGGAACTTCATGTGCTCAATGTTAAGACATCTCTGGCAGAATCTATAGGTGTTTTGAAGATTCACCACTCAATCGGAGATGGTGCTTCTCTTATCTCTCTCTTCCTTGCTTGTACTCGAAAAACTTCAGATCCATCTGCTTTACCAACCATTCCAAAAAACAAATTAAGAAATGTGTCGACCAATACACGGGGGTTTAAGTGGTTCTTTTTTACCATTTGGTCTTATTTCATGTTAGTTTTGAACACTATCATTGACATGACACTATTTATGGCGACAATGTTATTTCTGAAGGACACAAAAACTCCTTTTAGAAGTGGAAACGGAGTCGGCATAAGTCCTAAGAGATTTGTGCATTGTACAATTAGTCTTGACGATATGAAGCTGGTGAAGAATGCTATAAATGTGGTGAGATCGACATATCTATATCACACCATAGTTTATTTACTGTAATTTATTCTTACATTATTATGTTTCCTGCCATTTTAAAACTTATACTGCTATTTATTTGAACCTTTTAACTTTGTAATGTAGTTCCACATTTAAAACTAAGTTTTCGATGTATACTATCTACTAATCATCTTAATATTTGATATATATTAATATCAGACCATTAATGATCTCGCATTGGGGATGACACAAGCCGGTCTTTCTCGCTACTTCGCTAGGAAATATGGTAGGTTATTTTAGCTACTTAAACTAACTATATCACTTTACTGCACTACTAGTCATCGTAGCTTTTTAAAATGTCCAAGTTGGTCAATTCACCTTCCATTCAGACTAATTATGTTGTCGCAAAATTATTTTAAAAAGAGGCACATTTTGCAAATGGTTGACAGATATTATTCATACCTAAAAAGAAGTATAATAGTTGCGTGATAAGATTTCCACTATTTAAAATAGTACTGTACCATTCATAATAAGGATCAAATATATGATTTTTCAATACAAGGAACTTCTTCTTGTTTGAACTGCAACTTTGGAAGAATATTTACGGTCATAATTAGTGTAACTAGCCAGCAATAGCATATCTGGCATTTAAAACAATTTCATAAATGACTGCACAACCATAAGTTTATTATTCGCTTACTTGCCTTCCTCCCTCTATATAAATGGCAGACAAAGATGAGAAATACAAAGAGACGAAAAAAAGAAAAGCAAATTTTACATCAAAGATACGGCTCAGAGCTGTTGTCACATTTAATGTTAGACCTACTGCAGGAATTGAGGTATGCAAACAATAATACTAATAATTTTTAAAGAGAAAGTACGAACTTGGCCAAAAAATGATTTATTATACGAGTTGGATATTGATGGTTTTCTACAGTAAATTGTTATGTTATATACAATTTTATCAAATTAGCGGGAGTCATTGCCCCTTTGTCACTCTACCTAGTTCCTTTACACATTTAAATTATATTGTTTCATACGTATAGCCTCTGTGATAGTACGTATTATCCTGCCTAAATAGTTGAACAATTATTTGTTAATGAATTACCATATATTTGCTACTTACGTTCATATTTAGAGGAAATTTAAAGTTACCACAAGATCTTCATTACACGCCCAACACTTGAGCAAAAATGTTGCAAATGTGATCAGATCAAACAGTTTCACTTTCTCTGTAATACTTGCACCAAAATGCAAGCAAAAGTAATAAGTACCAAACTTTCTTATTGATATTATCTTGATTTCTCAATGTTTTTGATATGATAATTATAATCAGGCATTAGCTGATATGATGGACAAGTCGTCCAAAGTGAAGTGGGGTAATGCTATTGGCTATGTTCTTTTTCCTTTCGATCTATCTTTGCAAAATAATCCTTTGACTTACGTTTGTCAAGCTAAAGCCACAATTGATCGGAAGAAACACTCTTTTGAATCTCTATTCACATTCTCAAGCACCGTCGCCGTTTTTAAGTTCTTCGGTGCTAAGGTATTAGTAAAACTAGCTAACATTAAGCAATGCATTTTTTAAATTATGCTTCACAATCATACATTTATCTACCTGCTATCCACTATAAATTTGTACCATATTTTAAACAAAAATCACAACTTGTGATTTTTGATGATTAAATCCAAAATTATGCATTAATTATTAATTTTCCTTCGACAATAAATTAAGTATAGGTAAAGTATAAACTCTCGCTGCTGAGTGTTAAAAATGCACCCCTTTAATCTATTTCAAGGTCCTGTGTCAATTGTACACTATCCGGAATGATCGAAATGATTTCTAATTACTGCTTACCACATAAAGGAATCATGTTCACTTTTTTCATCACTTTGAAGCTAGGTATACAAGTGTTCATATAATCAGAAAATTAAGAGTGGTATGTGTCAACAATATTTTGATCTTGTAAACTATATTTTGATCTAATTGCATGTATATATTGATGCACAAGATATATTATAATTACTGCGTGTAGTGTAAGAACTAAGAAAAGCCAATGTGGAATGTTTCAATATCACAATTTACAACACCAAGTTAAACTTTAGTTGTAACACTACGTACCATCTCTAAGATCTTATAATCGTAACTTTCTTCAATCATGGCATGCATCTGTGGTCTATCAATAATATATGAAGATGTCAGTCTCGTTTTTTTATTGGGAATAATAACATGCAGAATAATAACATGCAGGTTGCTGGTTATCTTTCTAATCAAGTTATGTTTAATACAACATTCACAATGTCAAATGTAGTTGGTCCACAAGAAGAGATTAGCTTTTATGGCCATCCAGTGGCTTATATTGCTCCAAGTATCTACGGCCATCCACAAGTTAGCAACTTACCCTAATATAGTTCTTAATTAAGTAGGAGTACATTTTGCATCGCGCATAATTACCTTATAATTAAATGGTTTACCCATTATTCCTTTATATATAGTATATATATGTTGACATGTTTTTCCAAACATATATAAAATCATCCATTGTCCAATTCAATTTTCATCTTATTCATACATTTCCATCAACTACTCGCGATCTTGCACAAATATTAATTATTAGTCAAGTGGCCATGAATGTTATAAAAGCCCGTGAGACCGTGTGGCGTGGTGAACACGCGCGAGCTTGAGCCCGCCACATGGTGCTCTCTCCTTCCCTTAATATTTTCCCCGTTGAAACTAACTATTTTCACCAAACAATCGCAACCTTTTGCAGAGAGGTTACAAGTTTGACAGTTACAACTTGCATCCTTAGTCTGAACATTTGCAAATCTTTGACAAAACCTGAACAGTTACAACCCGTTTTTTTTCCTTTCATTCGTTTCTTTTATAAAGGAGCACGCCCGTTGCCCTTTAATCCATGCATTTACAAATCAAATTTATCACTAGTATTTCGTTCAAATAGTATTGGTATTTTCAGAGAGAGAAACACTCGCCATTAAAGGTCCCAGTGCAATACATTGTTGCTTCTTTCTTCCATAATTATACTATAATCGCTTTATCACATGATATCGCGTTCGTAAGACTATATGCAAGCATTAGGGGACGTCTAAAGTCATAAGGGCATATTATTCTCAAGTAATTGGCTCGACTTGGTGTTCTAGTTTCGGAGCCGACTATCAAACGACATTTAAAATACACACCATTACAAACACCCTCATTATTATTATCTTACAAAATATAGGAGTATACTTTGCACATAGGCTGAGTTCACTGTTCCATATAGTTTAGCAATATAATTAATATAAACATTTTATAGTTAATTCAGCCTAGCTATATTCTTTTTATATCGGTGTATAAATAACTTAGTATCAGATAGTTTTATAAATCAAATTAGTACTGTTACTCTGTCGGTTCATTTCCTATATTAGTAGTTTATTTAATTAGTGAAACCAACAAATATTATTATGCTACTTAATTTGAAGTGTTGGATTTTTTGTTGCATATTTTCTAATTTTTAATGCAGATTTCCTTTTCACATATGCAGGCCTTCACAATTCATTTTCAAGGATATGCTAAAAAGATGACCATTGTATTAGCAGTTGATGAAAGTGTTATTCCAGACCCCCACCAGCTATGTGATGATTTTGTGGAGTCTTTCAAACTCATTAAAGATGCTGCTTTAGAAAAATAATTTGGTTATTTACTTGTAAGTTGTAAGCGTGTTTAAAATTTTAATTAACTCTGGTAACATGTGAGGCCAGTTCTATCGACTCAGAAACTCGGTTTTCTCTGCGTTTGAGAACCCTTCCATTTTTCTCTGATTTAATTGTATTGGAAAATGCTTCATGGCTATGTATCTTTTGGTAAACTGACTTTGAGATTTGCTAAACTAATTTTGAGATGCTCTTAGTGAGTTCGACGAGTAAGCTATTTGGACAAGGATGGCAAAATCCTTCGGTGTGACAGACATTGTGCGTATAATTAACAAGCTATCTTCAAGGAGCAATTTCGTTTTCTGGTTATCTAATTTTAATTACTTTTGAAAAAGGGCTCGAGCATCCTAGGAACAATTTTTTTGCGTCTAAATCACTTTTTAAACTGGCTTTAATTATCTGTCATGTTTCTAAAAATGTAATATAGGAGTAAGAATATAATGATGTTCAGTTGCTAGTTGCCATAATTCTCAGTTTCATATTGCTCTACAAATTAGATAGTTGAACTAAGTTGGTCACAAATATGCGACCATTAACCTCTTATATCTTAAGAATTCCATTTTCCCACCTTGTAGTCGAAATCAGTTATTACAGCAGTGTTCCTTTAATTTTTTAAACTAAAGTCACTGATCTAGAGCCAGTTCACCTACACCCTCACCCGACTGAAGCATCTTTAAAGTCCTTACGAGTCTATTACTGCAAGGTGTTTTAGCACTCTTGTTCATTTCTTTCGAAAGAAATATATCATTTTTCACTCAAGAGGTTAACTTGCTGAATTACAAGCTTCCTTCTCAAGAAAGGTTTACAAGAAACTAGAAAATACAATAATAAATGATTCATAATTGCCAATTTCTTACGTGTCTAACTTGTTCAATGTAGAACAATAAAACACAACAGGTACAATTCAATCATGAAGAGGAGAAAGGTGCAAAAAAAAAAAAAAAAAAGAATCTTCAGGTCCGATAGAAAAACGAAACTATGACATTATATATCTATCCTGCTACTTTTACTCCCAAATCATACTGAACTGGTCTTATTTTGTAGGGATTAGATACACGGGTGTTTTGCAGTAATTCTCACTGTTGGCGCTCCTCAAATCTTGAAAAGGCGAAACTGCAGTAGATTAAAATGTAACGCCAGTCCACAATTATGCTTCCAAAATTTTCCGAATTGCATACCCCAAAGCTAGCTTCTATGATCATGACAAACAATTGAAGTAATCAGCTATTTTCCCCCTTATACTTCTTGATAGACCATTCTGTTTTCTCTGCTGGAATACCATTCTGTTTTCTCTCCTGGAATAGCTAGAGCCTATAATCTAAAGATGAACCCAACTGTCATAGAAACTAAAAATCCACCTTGTTAATCAAAAGCTGAAACCTAACGAGGTCATTGTATATAATATAGTCTGTTTGTAGTTCGTACCTTTGGTCTTGTACATAGCATTAGCTCAAGAAGATTTTATTCCAATATCGACTATGTCCGGAAAAGGGCTTTCTGAGACCAGAAGGGCTTTCCGCATTAAATGTTTTCGTCTTTGTAATGTCAAAAGTATTAAGAAACTATCTGTTTTGACAATGCTATATCCTGCTTTCGTATACATGCTCAACGGAGCAGTATCAATCATTCTGCAGTGCAAATAAACTTCTCCCGAAGAACTCATCTGAGCGATCAGTTGCTCACTTGCCTTCAAAAGATGCCAGCCAATTCCCCTCCTGCCAAAAAGAATGTCCTTCATTGTATAAGTAAAATCAGTTTTAACCTTTAAATCAAGTTCAATTCATCCACATAATTTTTAGCCTTAATAACTGAACTCGAAGTAAGTGACTACCTTGGGCGGGCCTTGTTGAATATATGGAGGTAATATGAGGAATGGAAATATAAGAAATGACTGGAGGATAGCTGCATCCTAAGAAGGTAGCATTTCTTTTAACCAAGCGAAAAGCCAACCTCAAACATTAACCAAGTTTCAAGTCAACCCAGATGAACTGGTAAGTTATTACTTTCCGTAAGAAATGACTTCTAGATCATATCATTCTTAAACAATTATACACAATACCCACATAAGCTGCTATTGACTACTAATTGTATTAACTAATTACGTTACAGAATGTCAGAGCATTCTATTCCGATCTGTTCGCTCAGGAATCATAATTTCAAAGGACGTTTGATTTTAAGCTACTATAAGGGCACACACGATGACCTTAGAAATAATAAGCATTAATTAATCAGTCAAAGATAGTTTTTGACAAGTACTTCATAAAAAAAAATCAATCCTATTTTCTTGCATATTACATGGGAAGGACTAAGTTTCTAGTTCTGACAGTTTTGACAGCTGAATTCAGAGAAAGGGGTAATACAGGGACAACTAATTGTCCTCTTATTAATTATTTATGACTGAAAAATTACAAACAATGTATGAGTCATTCAAAGGAGTAGGCCCGGGATGTGAATGCATTTACCGTTTTTTCAATCACAACACACCTCCACAGTACCCTCAAATATGGGATTGAAGGGTAGTCCAAACAAGAGTTCAATTCTCGGTGCAAAAGAACTGACCATGATACAAAAAGCTAACAACAGAGAGTATAGGAATATGCATTAGCTTCCAACAGTCATCTATATCAGATCTATTAGACACACAGGGCAGAGTCCTTCGAGGGTAGGCCAAGTAGGTGGTTCTTTAACTATTTAGACTGACAGTCTAGTCCCCGGCAGTTTTCACGTTAAACTTACAAAACAAAATTAGTCAAGCTTTATACTGTCAAACAATAGAGATCTGTCTGGCTGCAATTTTAAGCAAATAAGCAATTTCTTTGGGGCTTTGAGGAAAACTGATCTTGTCCAACTTAAATTCCAGTCCTAACAAACAAAAAGACTCTGCCCGAATGTACCACTTATAAGCTGGGAACAAAAATATTGCGATCAAACAGACACTAAATACTTCCTGCAAAACAATAGACCATCAAATCAAAATCCAAATTCTGAAAAACCAGAAAACAAAACATAGGCATTACCTTCTAAGTGTCTTCTTCACGGACATGTTACAAATATAAGGCGAATCTTTAGGAGGGGTTGGTGTTGGTGGCGAAACACTTGCCCCTATTCGATCAAAACAAACCTCCACAGTCCCACTTAAAACCAACTTTTCATCCCCATTTTCTTTATAAAACCCGACAAGTGTAGCTGTGTGGGGCATTAAACTTTGTCTCTCAATTAAGTACTGTTTCACCAAGATACCCAAAAGTGTCACATACCCACCTGAGAATGATAAATCTCATTAGGCAAGTAAGAAGAAGATATGCAGTTCTCTAAGGCTTATTTGGTTGCAGCACTTGAGCAAATAAGCTTTGGGGGTTTGGTGTCCTAAGCTGTACTGAATTCTAATCCTTGCTAGTGTGCTAACTTGGTACCAATTCTGAAGTTATAAGATCCAAAATTGTGGTCCAATGAAGACAGTTAGGTTGCATTTTCTGGTTTTGAAAAAGAAAAAGAAAATATGTTTATTCAAGCTTAAAAGCTACAATGGAACAAGGTCTATTTGGAGGGAAGTTTTCTACTGTATTAACTATATAGATGTATGTTTAGTAATTCACATAATACAATTCTGTTTGACTATCGTATGGGGCTTTGTCGTAGCTTTTAAGCTCAGCTATTTTATTTTTTCCTTTTCTTTTCTTTTAGGCTACTTTGCATTTGGCTGTTCAAGTTAGAAAGTGAATTTTACTACCTTCTCGCCTAAACAGGCCAGAAGCTTCAAGTCAGGTTGAGTTATTTTTTCTCAACCCGAAAGAAACTAATTTTTTTTTCTTTTGCTCACATACGCAGACAAATAAACACTTGCATTTTGTACTCTCCTTCTAAACATTCTTATCTACATTTCTGCTGCAAAGTAAATATACTAACCCAAAAAATATCCTTAACAAGGTTAAAAAGTAAATATACTTGCGTTTCTACTACTCCCTCCGTTCCTATTTAATTGTCCACTACGAAACAACGTGCAATTTTGACCAGCCAAGAACTTGTATCAAAATTGTCGGAATGAAAATTTTCAAAAGTTGATCATATAGTTCAAATGTTAAATTTTATGATTAGATTTAAAAAAAAAATCATTTCGACAATTTTGATACAAGTTATAAGCCGGCAAAAGTTGCACGTAGTTTGGTAGTGTACAATTAAATGAGAATGGAGGGAGTACTAAATCTATGTATCAGTACTCTTAGTAATCGCGCATAAAGAAAGAGGAGTAGGAGTAGAAGTAGGAGTAGGAGTAGGAGTAGGACGGGATGGTTACGTGGCATGCATATTACTATATATTATTAAAATTAATCAATTGGCACCCCTATAATTTTTATTACTCGTACAGTTGTACTCGGTCGCTCCGCTAGTAGTACTAAATCTATGTATTAGTAGTCTAGTGATAGGGAGTAAAAGAAAATTTCAGTTTGATATTTCATAAATAGAGAAGAAATAAATAAAGAAGAAAACATACTCAAGCCCGAAAAAAACATAATCGAATCTGCAAAAGACTCAGCAAGCAAGGAAACAGCTACGTCAACTTGGTCGGGTCTCATGACACGCACCCTCAGCTCACCCGACGCCAGCTCGATAAAGTAGGTAAAATCTTCAAGTTTTTGAAGGGAAATAAGGTCTTGGTCAGATAAAAAAGAGTTGATAAGTAAGGGTTGGGTTAGGGATGGTGAGTTGGAGGAAGATGATTGGGTGGATGAGGATTGAGGGAGAGAGGATGATATTGTGTAGGTGGGTTTATTAAAAGGAAGAGAGAAATGAGGGAGTTTGGGGAAGTGGGTTTTGTCTATGGATAAGTGGAGAGAGATTAATGCTGTTGCTGCTGCCATTTGATGAGAGAGAGAGTTCAACGAGTGTGTGTTTTGGGATATTAAGCTTTTGGCTTATGGTTTTATTATTTGTGAGCTCGATTATTACTCATCCAGCGGTTGCTCTCCATATAAAACTACTAAAAAAAGTCAACACATATTATATTAATTAATTTAAAATTAATTATTTTAAAATTAATCTAAAATTAAAATTAAAAAGTTTTATTGGTTGACACGCCTTTATTTATAGTGTACCGGGTTCATATTAGTGTTTCTTAAAATTTATACATCATTTACCGATTAATTATAATTTACGAAATTACGTATAATTTTGACCGTCTTATAACATGTATCAAAATTATTGAAATGAAATTTTTTTTAAATAATTCATATAATTTAATATTTGAACTATATGATTAACTTTTAAAAAATTTCATTCCGACAATTTTGATATAATTTATTGACCGGTTAAAATTACACATAATTTCGTAATGTACAATTAATTGAGAACTGATGAATATAGTTTTTAATATTATTATTTTTGTTTAATTGTTTTTTTTTCGCATGATAGAGTACAATATCAAATGAATAGAAAAAATAGTCAATTTTTACATTTTTTTTAACAAACATTTTACATATAATATAAAACATTGATTTAAAAAAAAGAACCGAAAACACAATACCGATTAGATAAACGGAGGAGGTGTCGCTCCCAATAGAGAGGGTCTGGTGTACCTTCTCCGTTTTAAAGACTTTGATTTCGCTTTCAATTGGAGTTTGGCCGATATTCTATTGTAAAACCTATCTGTAAACATTTCTAATATTAACTAGAATTATCTTAGGTTGACTGCGGCCGTAATTGCTTTACAAATACATTGCTTTTAAATCTATATGGTGGCTTGTCTAAATTTGTCCATGAAATTACAACCGTTACTTGATCAAATTAAGCTGTCATTGTGAGAGAAACGCCGTCATTTGTGAGTGCAAATACGAGTGTATGAGTGAGTCGTTGACTTATCGATTACGACAATGTTTAAGTCCGAAACGAGTCATTAGAGAAAACCGCAAACTAATCCCGTGACACTTGGCATAGTCATGCCAGAATTCGTGTTATCCAAAGGGAAGGAATATGAGTATTATTATTGCACTGCCTTTCCATAATTTTTCATCTAATAATCGAAAAGAAGATTTACAAAGAACATACATTAAAAAGGAAAAAGGAAATGCCACTTTTTTGCACATATCAATTTCCACATCATAGTCTTTCTACGATTCAAAACTTAAAAGTACATCTACGGAAAACATTGGGAATCTTTAAAGACTCTCGGTATAATTTAATTAAGCTGTGGCAGTACTGTTATATTATTGTAAGCTTTGAACCTCGGAGATGGTTTGTAGGGAAGGGCACCACGATTTTGACCGTGTCATAGCACGTTCTTTTGTGGGTCTATGTCCATATCTCTCGTGTCTCATCGACTGCAGTTCATATCAAACTATAAGTATCATAAATTTAGACGAATGTATGATAGTACTGTTTACTGGCATAAGAACTTTTTTACACCAATCAAGAATTGTGGGTTGAATGTTTCCTTTTTTCTTCTAAAAATTCATACCTGGTACAGATTAAAATTTGGTTAACATAATGTACTTCTTGTGTAACGATAATGGCAATCCATATCTCTAACTATTTATTCTAGTACAGAAACAAATTTTGAGTAATCCCATTTCCAGTAGTTTGGTTCTTGACTCTCTCCGTTCTTTTAAGCTACAATATAGATAATTCTTAAGTTTCCTTCTCCGTATTTTTGTAAAACAATAGAATTTGTCTCGGAAATTCACAACAGAAACATATATACGAATAGAATACTGACTATTATCATATATTTTTTTAAGAAAAAGTAGTACAGATAGAAAAAAGGGGAAAATTAAATCTTCAAGTTACCTGACTTGTTTTATCTATCGATCCTGGCTTTTCATAGTCAGCATTGCTGCTCAAATTATTTGATCGATTCATCAATGACTTGCCATCTAAATATCTTCGGCTCCTACTCATCTTTTCATAATTCTTCTCTTGCAAAACCTTCATAACCTCTATAAACAGAATGGTGAAAACCCAAAACAATTCAGACACCACACAATCGATCTCTCGTAAACAATTTCTACTATACTAGCTAGTTCTCCGCTTATTTGGTTGCATCTTTAAATTAACTTTGCATTTCTTCTTCTTTTAACCCAATGTGCATTTTAGTTGATATCAACTGAGAGGATGAATCGATGACGATACCTTTTTGTTTCTACATGAGGAGTATAGAAGTTTAAGAAATAAGCTATATAGCATATGATTCCTATCATTTCTACAACTTGAAGTTAGCTATCTATTTTTTGCTTCTAATAGTACTAGATTCTGTTCAAGATTTTGATTTCTACATCTGAACAAATGAACCATGCTGAAACATTAAAAATGTTGGAAAGTTCATCGCATATATACCTAGAGAATAAATTGGTTTTTATTAGTTTTGACTTTTTTATGTTTAGGAAAGAAATAAATGAAAACTCTTGAAGAGTGAAAAATGAAATTTCAGAAAGCATAAGGGGAGGGGGTGGGGGGGACTAACCATCGGTTGTAACGAGTCGGTAAGATCTCCCGAGCACAAGAGCTTCACTAGAACGAAGAAGCTTAACGCGTGTAATCCGAGCACCTTTCTCTTCATTGCTAGGTATTACAAGTGAAGCATAGTGACCCGGGTACATCTTCATTATATCGCTAGCGCTTATAGACCAATACAACCTCTCTCTCTTCCCGTTCGGATATTGTATCACTATGGCAACCTCCTGATCAACTGCCTGACAGTTCCCCATCTTTAACTTTATAAAAGGATAACCCGAACTATTTTTTCAGCAGAAGAAAATGACAACTTTTTTTTTACGACGACAATTTAGGTACTAGAAGAATAAATATGTATGTATGTGTATGTATCTTAAGTCTATAAATGAAGTAGTTGAAGGGTAATTTTTTACTAGTACTTAGCTTTATATAGTTTAAGGTGTGAAGTTGTAAAGCCTCCATATGGCTCATCCTTGATTATGTTAAAGCGATTGTGATGTAATGACAATTTTTTTCCTGTCATATTATGTTAGGCATATTTATATAAGATTGATTACACACTATTGGTCCTTGTAGTATTGAGAGTTTTTTGCCAAAATGGTACAGTGGACCACTTAAATTCCCAGAATGGGCTACCTTTCTGAAATATTCCCAAAATGGTCTACTTTCGAAAAACGACCGATCGAAATGATTAAAACGACCGGTCGTTTTATTATTGAACTCTCTGGAACAATTTGGACAATAAACGATCGGTCGAATTGGACAATACGACCGGTCGTTTTTCAGACAAAAACGATCGGTCGTTATGTACATTTCGATCGGTCGTTTTTAGTCTGAACTCACTGGAAGAAATCATACCTAAAACGATCGGTCGTTTCTGAAAAACGATTGGTCGTCTGTTGAAAAACGATCGGTCGTTTTTGACTGTCGCCCGATCGACTGTAAAGAATTTACGGAACAAGGATTTTTTGCAGTTTTGGACACTGATTTGACAAAAAATATATAAAAACATGATCCCCTTTTTGAACATGATCTCTTAAAAAATGATGTCGTAAATTAATATGTTTAGTACGAGAGTGTTGGATCGGATTTTTCGAAAGATTTGTGCACTAGTATTATCACATAAAATGATGTCGTAAATTAATATGTTAGGTACAAGATGTGTAGGTGACGTTTTACTAAACATCCGATTTAAAACAAGGAAATGTCACAACATCCGATTTAAAACGAAGTTAAACAAATCTAAACGATTAAGGAAAACGAACGATAAAATGCAAGCAAAAAATTGGCCATAGTTTTGCCTAAAAACGGTCAATCGCCACAAATGAAAACAACAAAAATAACCCAATCAACTAGATATATATGCGCACAAGTTATAATAACATCAAAATCGCATTTGTAGAATTATAATAACATCAAAATCACAACGTCATACAAATTAACACGTAATGATAAATAGCAACATAACATAAAAAAGATTCATAACATAAATGCAAAGCGTTTGCTACTTATTACATCAAAAACAACGTAGTTCGAAAAGAAAATGAAAAACAAAGGAAATACAACGCAAAATAAAATAGGGTATTTCTCCCCCTTTAACATCATTAAAAACATAAAAAATGGTCAATCGCCACAAATGAAAAACAATACATATAACCCAATCAACTAGCAATATATGCGCACCAAATTCAATAAAGTGATTAAGATAAAAACGCATACTATAAGTGCACAAACTCACAACGCATAAGCAACATAATAATGATCGGTCGTTTTGTAATTATGATCGGTCGTTTTCACTTTCCGACACTGATTTGGCAAGAAAAATATATAAAAATATAAAAATATATATAAAATCAATCAAATATATATATTTATGTTAATTGCACTTATTTATTTATGTTGTTCATTCTAATTTTTATGTTAATTGCACTTATTTATTTACTCTCATACTTAACAAACAGTTTATCTTCTCAAAAAACAGTATGAAAAAACACTGAGAATAAATATAGATATTTCATATTAAAAAAGACAATTACAATCGGAAAATTAAAATAGTACAAGATACATATTGTCTCGTTTAAGCTACAGCTAAAATCATAAGCGTCGAGCACGTATTGGATACGGACACTTACGACAATCATGTCCTCGCCCTTGACAACTAGAACATCTCATAAGTGCTCGTCTCTCCGACTGATCCATACCATTATGAATACGAGTAGATCTTGGACGACCCCTTTCTCTTAAAAGAGTAACATCCGGAAGAAATAATCTATCACATGAATCCCAATAGTCTTGATGCCGAAGAGGACAAAATTGCGCCGAGTACGTACCTTCGTATGATTCAAGACTGTAATATTTTACTATGTAAGCTTCCCAATCAAGACGGTTTGCAGCGCATACGGAAAACACATGTGAACAAGGGATTTCATCACTCTGCCACTTACCGCAATCGCATTGCCAAAGTGAAAAGTCGACAACTTGAGTATTGCCTCCCCTGAAATTTCTTGAACTTGTACACACGGAATAAACCCCTCTTTCATAATCGAAAGTAACATTGGTATGACCAATGTCCGACCTACGTTTCTCTTAAATTTTAAGGATATTGGGACCATATCTTGTGCCGCTGTTTCTCATCCCGATTACTATCTTTTTCCGCTCGCAAAAATAGTGTACCAACTTATAGAAAATAAGCTGCACAGCAGCAGTGATTGGTAAATTACGAGCAGCTTTTAAAACATTATTGAAAATTTCAGCCATATTTGTGGTCATGTTACCATGTCGCCTCCCTTTATCATGAAAATATGACCATTTTTCCGCAGGCTCTCTTATCAACCATTGATATGCTTGAGGATTCCTGACTTTTATTGCTTCCATGATTCTTTTCAATTTTCTTTCTTGTAATTCCCAAATGGCGTTCTCCGCTAACTTGTGTAAGTCAGGATCTCCTTTGAAAGCTTTCTTAAAATTATCCAAAAAATGATTTGAACAATATCGATGAACAAAACCTTGACCACGCCAAACTCCTCTCACTGCACTTAGAATACCAGCATGTCTATCCGAAATTAGACAAATATTCACGCGCTCTTTAATCACATGTCGCATAATGTTAGAAAGAAAATAGCTCCACGAAATTGTACTCTCCTCAGCAACAAATGCACAACCAATGGGAAAAACATGATTATCTGCATCCGATGCCATGGCTAACAAAATCTTACCTTTATACTTCCCATATAAGTGAGTAGCATCAATAGCAATAACTGGCCTACAATACTGAAATGCATCAATAACGGCCTTAAATGTGAAGAAAAATCTGTCCAATACCTCACCCACTGGATTTCCTACCACATCGTAAACTGGCGTGGTCTCATAAGAAGCAACGGTACCGGGATTATACTTTTGAAGCGCTTTCATAAATTTAGGTAAAACCTTATACGAGTCTTCCCAATTACCAAATATCTCTGCGATTGCTTTTTGTTTACCCAAATAAGCTTTTTTGTATGAAACTGACATTTCAAAGCGGGCATTCACAATCTCTTTAACTAATGAAATCTTCATCATATGATTAGTTGTGATGGCATTTCGAATGGTTTGGGCAACAAGATTGGAATCTAACTGTGGATGATCAGTTGTAAGCTCGGCATGAATGCATGTATGAGGACCGTTGTACACCGACACTTCAAAAAATCCATGTTTCTTTCTTAGTGAAGCTCGTAGTTTCCATTTGCATTGTTGAGTTTCGGCCAGTTTACAACGAATTTCCCAAAATTTTGCCTTCGAACTTTTAGTGGAAAAATGGATGTTACGTTTGATTGACCAAAGTTTTATTCCCTTTTTCAACATTTCTTTATCCCTAAATAAAAGACCAATAAAAGGATCATTAACTTGAGGATCCCAAAATCCAGGATACATCATATAATTTCGTCTCTGGTTACTATAATTTTCTTGAGTGTCGAACGGTTCATTAAACAAACTTGACATTGGTTGATGCATAGGAATTTCATCGGGAATAGTATTATTCGCCAATTGTGACCCACTTGATTGGTCGTTTTCATCCTCATCCATATACAAGCCCATTTCAGATGATAATTCTTCGTACTCAACTTCTTGTACATTTTCTTCGTCATCGTCAGACTCGTTTTCGCTAATATTGAAGTCCGGATCTTCATCCTCTGGTTCATCCCCAAGTTCTATCGACCAACCAATATTATCTGCCAATCGACACACTGCATTCAAATGTGTCAAATCTGGTTCGTTGTTCTCAGAATATACCTCTAGCATTGGCTCTTGTCGAATGGGTGTTCTACTTGATGTACCGATTTCATGCATTGGCTCTTGTCGAATGGGTGTTCCACTTGATGTACCGATTTCATTAGTGGAAAGAATATTATAATACAACCCGTAATCTTGATCAGAAGAGTAAACTTGCTCAATTTCAACATATAACTCTATAAACGTTCTTCCATTTTCTTCTATTAACTCAAGCATGGTTTCCAACGAATCATTATCATCAACAGCCAATCGCATATATTTAAACTCAGTAAGTGTAGTCAGATATGGATAACGACATGTTAAACTCAAACGATTTGAAGTCGATGATACATCAAGTACCTTAAACAATTTTTCCAAAAATTGGTCGTATGTCGTGTTTCTAGATACCTTAAAAAATTTTTTATAAGAAATATCATAAGATAACCCCTCGCTAATAGTTTCCATTATCGTACCTCCCCAATAACACATAATTGTAGGATTTTTCATTTCGATAACCACACGGTAAAATTAACAATTTTACTCAAATAATACTCCAACAACACAAAATATTGAGCTTTTACCTGTTTTGGAAGAGATCTGAGATTTGCCCTAAAATGATCTAAGAGCTCTGTTTTTTTTATTTTTACAGTGGTCTGGGAAATGAGATGAGTACAGTGGTCTGGGGAAATGAGATGAGTTTTTTAAGTACAAGTATTTCTGAAAAACGACCGATCGAAATGTACATAACGACCGATCGTTTTTGTCTGAAAAACGACCGGTCGTATTGTCCAATTCGACCGATCGTTTATTGTCCAAATTGTTCCAGAGAGTTCAATAATAAAACGACCGGTCGTTTTAATCATTTCGATCGGTCGTTTTTCGAAAGTAGACCATTTTGGGAATATTTCAGAAAGGTAGCCCATTCTGAGAATTTAAGTGGTCCACTGTACCATTTTGGCAAAAAACTCTAGTATTGACAAACATTTTTCTATTTGGTTCTCATACATAGTTTTAATGGAAACAATATAAGTTTAACAGGTAGTATTACTGGGTCTCTATTTTGTACAGTCATTGAGTTTAACTGTATAAATAGAGGGTTAAATGACAAGTTTTCAATGAATAATTTAATTTTTCAATTTTTATTATATGTTAGACAAATTATGATTTAATAAATTAAAAACAAATTTTAACAACACAATAAAAGACCAAATAATAATATAAAACTCTAAACTACCATAAATTTAATTATTAATCAAAATTTGAAAAAAAATAACAATTGAATACTTATTTTTAAAAAAGAGATTTTGTATCGTTCAATTGATTGACTGCACAAAATAGAAAGAAAAATCTGGTAGTAAATAGTAAGTATACTAAGATATCGCTAAAGAGTTGTTTTTCATTATTTACCTGTGTGAGATATGATAATCGTATTATGAGAAATAAAAAGAAGAATGACATTATTTACCACCTTGGCATGAATATATTAATTGATGTAGCAAAGTTTTTTTTTGTTTATTTAATAACCCACTTTTAAAAATGACGAATACATGATATATAATCATATTAAGTTAATTATGGCCATTCGTACCAATTGTCATGATAACAAAGGAACAGAATGCAACTTTTTTTTTTTTTTTTTTTTTTTCAAAAAAAAGAATGCAACTTTTTTTAAAATAGTTAATGTGCGATACACATTTTGTCATTAACAATGGTGCAGTTTGACAAAAATTTAGTTTGTACGTATTAAACTTGTGTTTTCTGTGTCCCTTTCCTCCTTGATTTTTCTTCTTGGAAAGGAATCTATTATCCTACTCTAATACTAACACTTCCTATAATGATCAATTGATCATATAAGACAAAATAATTCGTTTAAAACCGGAAAAAGATGCATTGTCCCAAGACAGAGTAACTATCAAGTTTCAAGAATTCTCAGGCCAAACTGATTTACATGTTCAGTCTTCTAGTTTAGTTTGTTTGTTTTTATCCGAACCAAAAATATCCCCTTAAAAGCTTGGAATTTTTTTCAGCCAGAAAAAAAAGTAAAAAAGCTATATAAGAAAAACTACTTTTTCTTAATGTCAAATATAAGCTCAACACTTTAATAGAATTGCAACTTATAATCTACAACCAGTACCAAGAACAAATCGACTTAAATAGATTGATACAACTAGAAGTTTGAGGCATAGTTGCGAGGATGGAAAACGGAAACGGCAATCGAAACATAAACCCGTGAAAAAAATGAAAATCAAAAAAAATTAAAATTACACGTGAAATAACATGAAGCGAGAAACAAGAATCGGGAAGCGCAAAATCAGAAAACGGGATTTTTAAAAGTGAAAACGAGTTTCTCAGTAACTATGGTTTGAGACAAGATCAAAGAGTTTTTTTTTGGTACTTGAGCCATTGAGGTATGTGTCTAACATTTAGGGGAGAAGCTAAGTGTGGGCTGACAAGGGGCTACAGCCCCCAAATATTTTGAAAAAATAAATTTTTATAGTGTATTTTTTTTTTTTATATTATGAAAATTGCGATTTAGCCTGCATATTGTTTTTTTATTAATTCAACTCCCATTTACATACAGATCCTGGCTCCGTGACAAAATTGTCTAAGGACTTATGGTCCTGAGAAGTTGTGGCCTTGTAATGTGACTAATTTGATTAGTAATTAAAAGTTCTTCAAATTAAAAAAGCAAGAGATATAACTGCAAGGGTTAAATTTTATAACACGACTGTTATGTTATAGAGAGTGCATAATCTTAGGTTGCGATACCGTGTGCAGATAATGCAAATGAAAGTAGATTTATATATATATTGGGCTTGATTGATGGCAATACCCGGACAATTTAGCTTAATTTAATCCAGTATATAAAAAAGAGTTGGATTTATTCGTTTGAGAACTTCAGCTTTTACATCCCAATATGGGAGTAATATTTCAGTTTTTATAATAGACAATGGAATACATGACAATTTATAAGTGAATATTAAAACAAAAGTTCTGTAACAACAAACAACGATACAACTAAATTAAACAAGCTCTTGTTTGGCTAAACAAGTTCTATTTTAGCTGATTTGATCCCTGGATCTGTCACATAATCAGATAATCTGATCTTTCCGACCCTTATTGCTTTATATATATATTATATCCAACATTTAATTATTGCTTTATAATATATTATATCGTATCGGTAAACGAAAAAAAATTGAAATTACAGGGACACATGTGAGCATATAAGTTACAAATCTGAAAACGAAAAAAAAAGTGAAATTACAGGGACACATGTGAGCATATAAGTTACAAATCTTTTCGAGTAAATTTTGAATTGATACCTTACATATAACTTAATTAATGATTAGTATATGAAATTGAAACTAATTAAAAATTGATCTATTTTCCCTAACTAACCAATAAAAATGTAAAAAAAATCAGAAAAAAAAATTTGAAAAAATGACAAAAAAAAAATGAAAAAATCCAAAAAAAAATTAAAAGAGGCAAAACCCCGAAAAAACATGATTTTTTTTTTTAAAATTCCAAAAAAATCAATAAAAATCTAAAATCAACAAAAATCAAAAAACGCAAAAATAAAACAGTCTGAATTATTTTAAGTCATTTTAAAAACAGTCTGAACCATTTTAAGTCATTTTAAAAACAGTCTTAATCATTTTAATTCATTTTAAAAACAATCTGAACCATTTTAAGTCATTTTGAAAACAGTCTAAACCATTTTAAGTCATTTATAAAACAGTCTGAACCAAAATGACTTAAAATGGTTCAGATTGTTTTTTTTTTCTTTTTTTGGAATTTTGTTGATTTTGTGGGATTTTTTTTAAAAAAATTGTATTTTTTTGGGGTTTTCCCTCTTTTATTTTTTTTTGGATTTTTCATTTTTATTTTTTTTCATTTTTGCATTTTTATTTTCTGGGATTTTTTTATTTTTTCTGATTTTTTACATTTTTATTGGTTAATTAGGGGAAATGAACAAATCCTTAATTAGTTTCAGAAATAATGAATCAATTTTTAATTAAATTTTAGAGCCGGACCAATATTTAAATATTTTTTTTATTTTTTACGACACAATGCTTAATTTTCTCAAAAAACAATTAGTGTCATCTTTGACGTACTCTTGTAGATCTGCTTCAATATTTTGATACTATGTTTTTGGCCCCTAAGTTTTCTGAGTTTTATTCTTGTAAATTACATGCGTTGAACAAATTCCTCGTGTATATCTGATAATGTGATCAGTCACGTGAGGTATTGGGGATATTATTGTTCTCTGCATATTTAAGGAGAAAAATCTTACTTCTTTACTTTCATGATTAACTCACTGTAAGTTGCATCGGTCTCCTTTCTATTTCATTTATTGTCAATTTAAAAATAAAGGTAATATAGTGTAGGACGGGTCCCATCCAAAAAAGACACATTTTTTTTTTATACAGAGATGGAGATTTCATGTTCTCTTTATATTTAGAGAGTGTATAATGACACTGATTTGTGAGTTTTTTTGGACTGAACTTCTTGTATAAATGGAAAAGTGTAATTTGATGCATGACAAACTCATAATATTAAATCTAAGAGTAATACGAATTATAACAAGAAATCAGGGACAAAAAAAAAAACTACATTGAATGATTTGGTTGGATTTTCAGCATACTTATAAAGAGCTTAGAGAACTTCTTGATGCTCTCTAACAAAAAGATCAAATTATCATATGGTTATTAAACGTAGGGTTTGTTTAACCTGCGACATTTAAGCTTCATTTTTTTTATGGTAAAGTTGTTATACATAAGATGTCTTATTTTTTTGCTGTTAATTTTTCTGCTTTTCTCTGACCATAATATCAAACATCAGACAATGGATAAGTTTTAACCAGGATTGACATCAGCGTTTTCTCAGCCTAAAAGAAGCTATAATTAGTTATTCTGCTTAAAAACTGCAATTAATCAGAAAAAGAAATATCTTATGAATTATTGAATGTTCAAAATTATTCTGGAATCTCATCTAAGATTTGATTTCCCAAAAGTCAAGCTCTTTTAGACTTTTTTTTTTTTCTTTCAAGAAAGACAAATTCCGAGTATCATATAATTGGGTATGTATTCTCACATGAGTATTAACTATTAAATAATAGTTATTTAATTTTGATATTAACATTCAACTAAAAAATCTAATTTTAAATAGTATAATATATAGTTATTTAATAACATAAATATATTATAACAGAAATGATTATTGGCACATTGATTCAATAGGTGTATATGCCTTAGTATAGCATCACATGCTACTGATCATTACACTTTGTATATATTTTTAGAAAACATATTAACTTCTAATAAAAATTGAGGTTTATTTTCTCCCTGAACCAAATGGTTTCTCATATATTACTTTACTCTTCTCTCACATATTTGAATTGCAATATATAAAATAAAGTTAAAAATAATATAATAAAAAGTAAGGAAGTTGACAAGCGCATCTGATTGGATATATGTAACGTGTTCACTAAAAATCAAAGAAATTATGTTTTTACAACTAAAATTTGCATTATGTGAAGTAACTTGTAACTGTGGTTTTTCAATTTTGGTTAATGATTTTATGTGATTATTGAATAACTCAATAGAGATTGGTGCTATCCGGACTTCATACTTTACAACTAAAATATTGAAATGTAATCATTACATAATTCTGTTACACACTAATAAATATATCCAAATATATTTTCATGTTTACCATTAAGAATTGTACGAGAATGTAAAATTGATTGAAACGAAAAAAACAAGATTATATGTGTCGCGCTTTCGCATCTGTTGACCATAATCCGTGTATATAAAATCTCATTATATCAAGTTATTGCTGGCATGTTTCCGGTCCGATGTAATAGCATGGAGCCCAAATCATCATGAAATCATTCTATTATAATAAGCTAAACCAAGTCAAATGAGTCTGCCCAATTTAACAACTTTTTTTCCAAAAATACTCATATACTTTTTTATTAATTACAATAATACCATACTCATATAAAAAAAATAAAAATTAATAACTAATAACACTATTTATTCCTCTTTAACAACCAAACATTCTTTTAAGTCTTATCATCTTATACTATTTTTTTTTGTATTATCCACATATTTGTATCATAACTACATTTATTTTCTATATATTGATTGCACCGCGCGTCACACACGCAACGCGTGGGGCACGATTACTAGTACCTCTGTGTTCAAACAAAGAACAACATATTCTAAACAATTACGTATAAGTTTGCGATTTATAACTCAGTGTAACGTGTGTACTCCCGCACTAGATAACCAATCTATTATGTTAAGACTTACTCCTATATATATCTCGACCTCGTCAATATAATCTTTCGGCGCAAATATATACACGACCCGTACCTCGAGTACATGAGTTTATAAAACCTTAAAGAATATTCGTTTCGGCGCAAATATATACACGACCCGTACCTCGAGTACATGAGTTTATAAAACCTTAAAGAATATTCGGATCAGATGTGATATCTACTATCTATTTCGCTTGGCTAACACGTATTTCGGTCAATTTTATACACCACACAACAAAAATAATCGACGAAAGACATTTGTGCACATGAGTCGTGTCTTATATACTCGTGTTTCCAAAACATTAGAGATGCTATGAACCAGGTTTCAGCCAACCGCACGCATACGTACTTATGTAATTTATCATGTAGTATGTTAAATTTATACAAATATAAGATGAAGAACATGGAAAATTATCAAAACATATAACTTTTCAAGTCTAATTACCAAAAACTACAAAACAAAACTTTTATTTTCAAAACATACCACTCTAATAATAAATACGTGTAATTGTGTATTTTAGGCATTACCCCTTAGTTTTATACTTTATTTTTCTTTCTTTTTTTAAAATGAAAGAAAAAGTAAACTTGCCAATTATGAATGAGTTACTCTGCATATTCTTAAGAAGAAAATAACCCATCAACTTACAATTTACATGTGAGCCAAATGCTACTCAGATTAAAGGAATTAAATAACCTTTATGGCGAGTGAATATCCGGACGTTAATTAGCACTAAAGCTTGTTTTATGATAGCAGGTCGGATTTTTAGTTTATTCCAGATTTAGGCAGACCGATCTGTCCCAGACAGATCGGACGCACGTTGCGAGTACATGTCTCTCAGCGTGTGCCTCACACGTGTGGATGCCCTAATCTTTGGTGCCAAAACGCGTTTTTCTTTGGCGCCATTGTGTGTTAAGGCCACTGCGGGCCAATCCGAACTTGACATGTGTTATCCATACTGACATACTGTAAAGTTGTCAGACCATTAACTCCGTTTACACCGTTAGATCATAAAATGAACCGTACAATGATCCGATGGTGGTTATGCATTTAATGACATTATAAATGCCCCTCTAATATCTCATTAGAGGTGGTTGCATTCTCTCGCTAGAAAAGTCTGATTACTCTTGAACTGATTCAGATCGGACTATCTGTTAACCAGACCAATATCTAGATCTCTACCGATATCACTATATAACTGACCTATCTAACTCGCTTTTATATTTAACTAACCCATATTTTCGTAATGTACCGACTTGAGCGTCGGAGGAGGAACGTTCAAAACAAAACCCCCGTGTGTACATGCCTTGGAACATACGGGAAGAAGAAGAGAGAAGGCCGACCTCCTAGATTCGACTCCATCTGACTGAAGACATGAACCGTGACTAATCCTAGCACCATTTTACTTAAAGCTAACATATAACTTATCTGATTACTGTAAGCCAAGTTTACGAATAAAATTAGGCTCGCCAGTTTTTTATAATTCTATATATCATTTTCTGGTGACATTATTTCTGGTGACATTATTGAATGTTTATTTTAACATAATACTGTTTTTGAAAAAAAAAAATAATAATCTAAAATATAGCCGGAAGTTGATAGGAGACTTGATATCTTGTACGTGTGTAAAAATGAAATGTAAACCTCAAAAAATGGTATTTTCTTTATATAAAATTATTGGGAAGATGCAATGCTTGTTATTGGTCCTCGGAGCTGTAACTTCATATTTCACCTTTTTAGGAGTGTTTAGTTTACAGGCTTTTATGAACCTATTAAAGCAAACTTTTTGATAAAATAAAATAAATCAAAATGCTTTATAGTGGGGAAAATTGGGAATGGTTATTTTTTAACCTTTTCCTGACAAAACTAAAAAAATATAAAGTCTTCTAATAAAAGTTGTTTGGTATCATAAAAGTAAAAAATAACAATTTAGTAAAAGGTAAGACATAACTTGTAAGTCACTTATAAATAAATAAATATACTACGTTGATGTCAAACATTATACTACAATTGTTTGAATTAAGTTTTTGTCTTTCAAATATGTAAGATTGAAGAATTATGAGTCAACGGCTGACGTATGTGTAATTCGGTGGATTAACCGGTCAAAGAAAATATAGTAGTTGGCAATAGGTCAAAATAAACCGTATGAATTTCTAGGCCGATGAGCGTCAAATGTTAAATTAGGAGGATTGAGCGGGTTAGCAAGAGCATGAGAGGGCAAATGCAATCTAACTAGATTCTTTTGGAAAAAAAATATGGTAAAAGCAAGCCTCATTCAGTTCATACTAGCCATTCTTCAAGTATCAATGGATTCAAAAGCAAATATGTTTTGTTTTATTCGAAAATTGGATTTTTTGGTGTCTAAAAGCAAGCTGCAAAACGCTATTGTGTTTTTTTCAAAAGATTAAAATAAAAACTTTCGTAATTAACTGGGCAAGCCTAGAGATAATTAGGCAGTAAGCGGGTCTCTAAAAGCCCATAACTTGTTAGTAAATAAAAAAATTAACAACTCATCAACCAACAATCTTCATATGTAAAAATGGATAACTATAAATAAAAAAGATACGGTCACTAGATGACATCTTATTTTGTAGATCATGATTAGTTTTCGTAGGATGGGTATGGTGCATTATCATATTTTGGGCCTAAAAAAACACTTTAGGATCACTAGAGCACATGGTAAAAAAAAATGATGACAAAGGTGAAGACGGGCATGATATAAAAAATGAATCTATGAAATAATTTTGTTTCTTTTTAGGCATTTAGAGGATTTGCTTAAGTCTTAGATGAGTTGTTGATGTTTTTTTGCTTTTTTCCCTTTTTGCAGTCTATCTTAATCTTAGTTTTTATCAGCAGTTTGTTTTTGTTGTGTTTTGTTATATTTTAAGCTAGCCATGGAAGCTTTTTACTTGTTATGAACTTGTTTTTGTTTCAATAAAATTTGACACCTGTTTAAAAAAAATACGGGTTGCTATTTATAATTTCAAATAATAAAAATGCACCATACTCATATACATAACATTGTGCTTATGTCATTCTCGAAAGTAAAACAAGGAATATGAAAGGGACAACTTGATGAGAGCTTTATATTAACTTTTGTCGAATTTAATCATGAGGATTTTGTCAGGATGCCGTGGTAATTTATTATTAAGTTTCAAATTTGAGGATTATGAAAAAACCTTGATCCAAACTATTTCTTTTATGTTTGGTCTGGTTTGTATTGAAATTATGAATGGTTCGATTTAAATTCAAATAATACAAACCGTTAAATAACGGATTGGATTATGATGGAGCCTAATCTGTTCCAATTTGAACCGTTTACATTCCTAGGTGTGGTCCATACAAATTCCGCAACTAATAGGAAGTTAAAATATTGATGCACGCGGACCTTTTTCCAAATACTCAAACTTCCGTTGAATACTCATAGCTTAATTAAATTAAAGTTTATAGAAGAATTTGAGAATGATTTGAACACATGTTTACCTCTACCTGTTTTATTATTTAAACAAAAAACAATCATCGTCGGATGAGTTATCCGGAATTTACAATAGCAATACTTTTTTCTTGTGCTTTATGTTTTCTACTTTTCCTTTGTTATGTACAAGGTGGTTTAATTACTTTTTTTTTATTGCAATGTTGTATATGTTGTATATTTTATTTTTGTGTTATGATTTGATTCAGTTAGATCATTCTCAACTGTATATTTAAATTGTCTATACATGCATATAATATGAATGAAACTGCTCAAAATCCTATTTTCGCTCATCTCTATCTCTATTTATTTGGATAAATTTTGATATCTCTACATTTTCTATTTACATGTGAAGAGTAAATATAGAAATATTAAAAAAAATATATTCAAAGCAAGTTGGATATAAAAACAAAAAATTGTTCTTTTTCGCTTCATTTTTTCTTTTAGGTTTCTTTCTCTAAAAAACGCATTTTAGTAATAATTGTTAATTTGTTTTCATCTTTAAAGATCATGGTTTTTTTTTATTATGTGTTTTCATATTGTATTTTGGTGATGAATTTAAAACAAAAACACTTATTCTTTGATTTTTATTAAAATGTTTATATTTTAAGTAGTATAAAAAACCAAATGTTGTTATATCAATGATAAAAACATGTCAAAAAAAAGGTTTTTTTTATCTGTATAATTTTTTTTATATAGCACTATTTTTTAAATCAAAATATATTATCAAAACATATAACATCTAATCCAAAATAAATAAATATACAATTAAACATATTTATTAGAGTTTTATATTTTAAAAATAAAAGTTTTAATTTTTTCGACGCAAATGGGAGAACAGTGACACCAGAAAATAGAAATCTCTTCTCGAAGCTACCAACACTGTAGAGAGAGAGAGAGAGAGAGAGAGATGGCGAGTCTCATCCGATCCCTCAACCGCACCCTCCGAACAGCCCCTCCGTCGATATTCCTACGCCGCCTCTCCACGTCACCACCTTCGTCGTCGAAGCTTGGTCCGGCGACGATACTCTCCGGCGGCGCCGAACTCATCGACGAAGACTTCTTCTACGACGACTATAACGGCGTCGTATCTCCCCCCGTAGCTGATGACGTCATGCCCTCCCTCCTCTTGCCACGTGTCGTCATTTACGACGGGGTTTGCCACCTCTGCCACCGCGGTACTCTCTCTCTCTCTCTATATATATATGTATATAACTCTCTCTCTATATATACATATTAATAAGTACACTCCATTATTTATTACTATTTTATAGCTCACATATATTCAACAACCATTACGCTTAAATAATACTTAAATGAATATATGTGTGTATATAAATGTGTATTTATATCCTCTGTGGGTTCGTCCACAAAAATGGACGACTTTTCCGTTTTAAATTTTTGAGTTCCTTTCTTACCCCAAATTAATGAGTATTTTGTATGTTATTGCTGAATTTGTGCATTTTGATGTTTTTGTACTTTGTGGATAAACGATTATTATCGATGTCCTTTATTTAGCAAAATCACATGTTCTCAATACTCTATACTGTCTGTGATTGCTGAATTTGTGTCGATTTTGATGTTTTCTCAAAGTTTTAACTGAAATGCGTCGATGTTGGTTGATCAGTTATTTGTGTAATTTTTTTTATCAGTCTGTTATTGTTTTATAGTTTTGGAAAATGTTATTGCCAATCATATGGAATATTCTAGTGTATTTTGACGTTCTTTCACTTAGCTAATGAATAGTTAGAAATGTCACTTAATTATTTATCGGTCTATTGTTCTGAAGGGGAAATTAGTTGTAAGTGCAATTTGAGCTACTCATTTAGCGATATTTGGTGTATGTTATCATACTAGAATTTGTAATTTGATGGTGCTAGGTTTACTTTGAAGATTGCTCATTATTGCTCACATCAGTCTCGTATTACATGTATGTAGCGACTTTGAGCAAAAGATGTTTCTACATCATCCTCAGAGTGAACAATATAAGTTTTCAAAAACCGGTTTTGGAAACAGCGAATTTGACTGAAGCAAATAGGGTAGTTAAAAATTAAATAACTTTGCAAGCATGACGTCGGAAATATGCTTTTAATCATTGTTTTAAAAAGCGCGCTATATTGCGTTATAGTTTGCGAAATAGCGTTTTTTGGCCGAAAATCGCTATGATAAACCGCTATTTGGATGGAAAAACGCTAAATTCGCGCTATAGGAACGCTATTTACGCTATAGCGGGTGCAGTCCAAAAATTTTTTTAATTAATTTTTTTTTTAAAAAAAATTTTGGTCAAAATTTTAATGAAATTATTGGAGGCCAAAGAGAATCAAACCCCAAAACTCTTGCAAACAAAGTAAATGCTCTGACATCTCAACTACAATCATTTTGTGATTATTAGTTAAAACTTTTTATATATATTTAGTTAATTTTTATTAGATGTTCTGAATTTAATGCTATATTTATATGTATTCAGGCAAAAAAAAAATACACCGTAAAGCGCTATGTCGCAACGCTATTTGCGCTTTTAGCGTTTTTCTCGAAAAAACGCTACGCTAGCGATAACGCTATTTAAAACATTGCTTTTAATACAAGGTCCACTCTCTATTTTTGCATTTTTGGACAGAAAAGGAACAAAAGGAATGCAGTATGACACGGGTTATTTAACTTTTCTGTTGGAAAGATGTTAAAAAAAATGGATAGTCAGTTCCCATTGGATTTTATAAATTAGTTTAATCTTTTTTAGGGTAGGGAGTTTAATAGGACTAAAAGCAGCATTTGTGTGAAACGGCAAACACTTGTATTGTCATACGACTGGAATATTTAGGAGTTAAGGTATGAGCTAATGAGATATGCTTGAGAGTCATGTACTATCTCAACATATTCTGACGACCTTTGTTATGTTGAATATTGCCTATTTCCCTCCTTTGATTGAGTTAATTTGCTGAGGTGTTTATTTTTTTAACCTTCCTAGTATAGTGCAATCAGGAATTGCGTTAGACTGACATAAGTTTTTGAAAGTAAGATTATCGCGTCCTTCTTTCCTTCCGCATCTCTGTTTACTTGTGACTTTACTTCAGTAATGCCTTGTTAAAAATGCTAAACTTTTGAAGTTTTTCATGATCAGCTGAAGGACTTTGCATATATCCATTTAGTGTTCATGTTAGTTGTGGGGCTGTTTCTGAAGCTAATTACATTACTGGGGATCTGGCACGAGACGGTCTCAAAATGATGTTGATCCATCTTTATATCTTAGACGCGGGGCCAAAAAGTTTGTAGATGACCGTAGGATGATATGGTTTTGGAGTGTACTAAACCCATCTGAATCTGTCTAAATCTTGACATATCTACATAAATAATCTAATGTTATGACAATGTGCGAAGAGAAGAGACCACCAAATGTGCCTGTATCAGTTCCAAAAAATAGTTATTATTGCAATTTTGAGCCATTTATTGGCTGTTTTCTTTTTAAAATAGTGGATAAGTGTTTGCCAACCACATTATGTACACATAAACGAGGTGTATTTTTCTACTAGTACAACTGTAATCTGTCCGTAGTTAGCCTGGTGGGAGGCGCACTCCCTGTGGTGCGTAACTGCGTATACATCAAGTTACTTTGAAGTCAACTAGGATTTATCTGGGTGCCTTGGTTGTTTTCTATGTTAGTATTTCCCTGCAGATATAGTCGAGGTATGTATCAGCTAGACGGGAGACCCAATTTCTGGAATAGCTAGATAGTGCATGCAGAAAATTATGAAAGCCAACACTAGTCTTGGATTTTTGGTCGATTTTTTATTTTAGTTATATGCACAATATTGTATGAGCATATACGTATTTAGTTTGTTTAAATATTTGATTGCAAGTATATGATCAAAGAATTTGTTTTGTTAGCTTGTAATTACATGTTTTTCTGTTTCCCCTCAGGTTATAAAAGTCGAGAACTAAGCTAATAGCATGTAAAGGAGTTTGCTAATGAAATCTGAATTCCTGTAGTCTGTGAGTTAAGCCAAAAATTGTTTTTGTTTCCCTAAAAAGCATTTTGAGTGTGCTATTCACCTAGTCTTAAGGAATCTGGTTAGCTGAAGATTATATCAACTCTTCACCAAGAATGGTACATAAGCATGCTTTCGTAAACAACATAATATTTATGCTCTGTGTTATCAGGTAGAAATGTAACTAATTCGTCAGAAAATATTTAAAGAAGAATAAGGTTGCAACCATCTTTTGTTTCCGTTTGGCTTTGTAATCTTCCTGAACTTTTTTTTTTGTAACGGGTTTAAGAGGAATAGTGGCGATTGCACGAACTAATGTTTATACTGAAAGAGTTATGGAACTGGTGTACATTAGAGATTCAACCCAATTGGCAAATTGGTCATTCACAAACTTTATATGTTAGAGAGTTTGGTTACTTTTGTACGCTCCTAACCTAATTTGCCCTCATTGTATTGAACTTCTGCTTATTTATCATTGTATTCTCTGTTTCAAAAGTCCCCGCCTTGCTCCGATTAATCCCCGCCTAAGCGCCAGGCCCCGGTCTGGCGCCCCGATTAATCCAGGCGCTTTGATATAGTCAAACCCAGATCAAACAGGTCAATCTAGTCGGAATTAGTGCATTTTTTTTATTAAATCTCTTTTGTTGTGTGACATATTAGCTAGATATATAGATATGGAGATACAACTATAGAGAGATAAAAGAGTCGTCTTTTATTCATTGATAAGTGTAGGGAAGTTACATCAAGAGACACCCTAACCTTCTTTATATAATAGAAGTTAGGGTTACATATGCTAGGAAAGCCCAATAGAGGCCCAATAGAGTAAGGCCCAAGATGGCCAATAATATCCTACAACACTCCCCCTTTGGACGTCTTGATTTCTTCGTCTTCATGTTGTCGATCTGAATCGAGTTCATTCGCAGTGCTAAACACATAAAAACCTTAGGGACGGAAAACCCAGTGTGGGACAAAACCGGTACCTAGGAGAAACTGTGTAGCCGAATGATATAGGCCGAAATTCTACGTAATTAACTAACCACAAAACAGTGTGCCTCATCAAAACCTTGCCGGAGCAAACCTAATGGGAAAATCTCTGATCGAAGGAAAAAGAGTGCAACAGTGGTAGTAGTAGGGGATCAACCACAAAACAGATGCCTCATCAAAACCTTGCTAGAGTAAACCCAGTGGGAAAAACCTTTAGTCGAAGGACAAAAGAGTACACAGTGGTAAGAAGTATACAACAGGATACTCCCCCTAATTTCGGCAATCTTAAGTGAGATATGATGGGAACGTGTCTCGCTAAAAACCTTGCCAAGGAAAACCCAGTGGGAAAAAACCTTGGTCTAAGGACAAAAAGAGTACACGGGCATGCGACTGGATGCTCCCCCTCACTTGCACACGACAGGGTGCGAGGATTTCGACTAAGTATTAATTAGTGCAATAAGCATTCACATGGATGCTCCCCCTCACTTGCACACGACAGGGTGCAATGATTTCATATTCCAAGAAAGAGTACGAGCATTCGACTAGATGCTTCATTTACTTGCACACGACTGGATGCAAGAAAATCTAACGTGAAATAGAACGAGCATTCGACAAGATGCTCTTAAACTTCATATGTGAAGATTTATTTCGGCGAAAAATGCTAAATAGCATAATCTAGTCATGTCTCTCTTGATCGATAATAACAAGTTGTCCTCAAATAAGACAAGTGTTTTATCTGGATCGTGAGACAGAGCATATGTAATTCAAATATGGCTAATACTAGCTCGAAGCTATATACACTCTCTAGTCGTCTCATAGAGCACGAATAGATCAGAGTGATTCGTTTAGAGTCATTCCAAGACCTCCAAGATATTGCCTTATTCCTAATGGCAAAGACATACCATGTTAGGAATATCCCTTATGCGGGTCTGATAAGTAACCAGCATCGGTATAACCGAAAAAAGGGTTGCGTTAATTCGAGTACCGAAGGGGTAGGTACACTCGATGACGCAAATGGGATAAACTAGCCAACTTCCAAAATTACCATAAGGTAAGGGAATGTGTCTTTAGTGCCATTTCGATGGCAGCGTGTTAGCGCGATGCTGTGTCGAGCTATACCATTCACAGCAGACGAGATGTTTGTCCTAGCATATTAGACCAAGTACAATGATGCGCTTAATGTACTTAGATATGAACATCATGGTTCAATATATCTTCATCGTCTCATCAGGGACGGACTGGGTCTATATCAATGTCTAGTGATCGAACGATCATGGGAGAATCTGACGACTTAGCGTCATGATGACTAAAACGTCATAACACCTTCTGGGTGTAGTCTGAATCATGGACTTAGATTCAATCTTTACGGGACTCGATCATCAGGCCGAGTCACTACCGTGTCTTCCCAAGATCCTTCATCTCGAAGGCAAATCCAAAAAAATGGATCGCGTAATAAAACACGCAAAGGCATAATACTTGTTCAAGTATCCCAAGCTAATCAAGTACTCACTTAGGCGGGTATACCACATCCATATAGTGAACGTCTCATTTAATTGAGATCGTGTTCCGTGGTCAGGAACTACTTGATTCAAGCATTATGAAGTCACACAGGGAGCTTCATCTATATCTCTTTGTCTAAATCGCCATAGAGATAAAACAGTGACCACAATCACATGCTGCATAATCAGTTTTTCGGAAACTACTAAACTGATAAAATAGAGGATCGTTATAACGTCCATTACGAGGAAATAAACCATCTCGTAATCAATTCCAAGGTGTGAGAGAAGCCTTGCGCTACTAGGCGAGCATTTTAGAATCTCATTATTCTCATCACTCTTCCTTACGAATAACCAAATAAACGAACTCGTTTAACATTGGTGGTGTTGGAGCTACAGGTCCGAACACACTTTCGCTAAGGAGTCTACTTGGATTGCAAGTTTCCATTAGTCCAGTCTATTCTATGTTGACTTCAGGCAACGGTATATGGTTCCCTGTCATAATTTGCTCATATTATCAGTCGTCACCGAATATATGAACAAGTAATCAATGACATTCTCGTTTCGCTTCAATATCGTCTGAGATATCATGATCGACAGATATTTCGAGATTCTTAGGATGAGGAGGAAATCACACATCTCTTTGATCCTTTATAATCTCGTGCGACAAACGGGTTTCAGTTCACCACCTCTGGGGCCGAACGAATTAAGAACCGGTCAACTTCCTCATATCTTGGGAAGGACGACAGATTGACGGCCGACGGCAGCGTCCTTTGCTTGGCGGGTTCGGCCAAAGCAACGTGTTACGACTGGAACACGGCGTACGACAAGGACGTCTATCCTTGCAAGCATTTTGCAGCAGGTATAAATGATCTCATGACATCTCATAAAGTCATTAAATGCGTTTGGCATTTAGTTAGACTTGAGGGAGTCTATGCACTTACTTATCACTAAGTGCAATTTTGGGGATCAAGCTAAGACTGAGTGGGTTATGCCACGTTATTTCACGTCGTTCCTTATCAACGGTAACGTACAAATCTCCCCCTAACGATGGGGAGAACAGTCTTAGCGATGTCACTTTCGCATATCATGCGGTAAAGAGATCGCTTGCCAAGGTTACTCTATCAAATGATAGGCATGAGATTCATAATCGACTTATATCCCCTTCAGAGGTCCATATTTTGAACGCTAGAGCGGCTCAATCAAAATATTAATTAATCACTCTAAACACGCGTTAATATGAGACTTCTGGCTCATAACCAGTAACCAGCTGGTATGCATATGGTGTTTGAGTGTCTATGGGCCTCATGACGGACCAATGCAGCAAAATAGCATAACTCCACACGGATATATAAATCTTGGTGCGCAAGACCAAGAAATGTGTGCAATCATTTGCAGTCGCATCATCAAACTTTCCGTGAGTCCATTTGGGTCTGAACATAATCGACAGGATGTTCAATTTGAATTTCCAAACTCAAGTAATTCAAATCGAAATTTCGATTATTACTCTTTGGAATTATCAAGTCGACTAGACTTTTCAGGATAATCCGGATCATGAGCCATCAACTTAATGATAGGGCTAAAAGTTTGGAAAGTGCTGCATTTATGTGGACAACAATAATCATGTGACCTTATTGTCGATGCATCAACCATAACCATTTATATTTATGGTCCGTCTTATGGTTGGATAAGTCCACAATAACTCCTTCAATTCTTTACAAGAATTCTACGAGTTCATTTCGTGATCTTTACACATACTAGTCTTTCAAAGTGAGCATTAGTGGCATTAATTTCGGATTAATCACGAAATATATCCTCAAAGAGAATCCAAATGCGATGCGATTATAAATCAACTATCGTCTTTTGACCCGGGAATATCTCATCCGGTCAATGCCACAATATCAAAATGCTCTTATCAATCGACGACAGGCGAATGATAGTACAGACAATCATGTCTTAGCATCTAAATCATTTATCATTCGACGACAGGCGAAATGATAAGGTAACTTTAAATGCTTTAAAGAATGTGGTAGCAACCACTTGAAAGACATTTCAACTCCTCTAAAATACGCTTTTGGTCGTATTGAATGGAGACTATGTAAAGAAATTTTAATTCTTTCATGAGCTATTACCAGATAACGCTGGTTTTCTCGAATATTTTATAACTCAACAAGGTACGGCAGGACCTACATGAGTATAAGACCTCATATTTGACAAATCAATTTGGTTTTACCAAAGATTTCGATTTGGAACGACAGGTCCATAATCATTGTCACAAAGGACTCTTTTAGGCAAGTAGTTGGTGAAATTATGTGGTACACTGTTACCCACTATTTCCAAAAAAAATCAACTACCCCACAAGTATTGCCTAAAATTTCAAAATTTAAAGTTTGGTCACATTTGTCAAAAGGGATTTGCTCAAAACACTTTAAATTATTTCGAGAAATTTCGTAAACAGGTAAACCATAATCCAAAAGTATGTCCAAATGGAAAAATCATAATCCAAATGGAAAAACATAATCCAGATGAGCGAAAATAATGGTTCAATCAAAATCAATAAAGAAAGGTCACAAACTCATTTGAGCCACAAAACCGGGGGTCTCAAGAGTTTCCTTTCAGTTAGCTTTAACCACATTAGCATCGGTTTTTTTTACCTTTGTAATAGTTTTGAACTATTTAAGAAGTAACCGTGCATGACCTTTGTCTTTATAGCATAGAGTTGCCTCATTGAGCATTATCTCTTGCTTTGTGACAGCGGGCCATATTGTTCCTTTCAATTACTGTCTTGGAGCCACAGGTTTTCGATTTTGACGATTGTCTAAAATCTCGCTTGGCTAGGCGATTCATCGGGATCGCGACAGTTCGAGACAAATAACACTTGTCTCGGTTCTCGATTCGTGAAAAAAATGTACACGAAGAGCATGAATATCAGGCAAACAATTCGCCATTGATCCAATAGGATTAAAACTACTCACCGGGGTAATTTTCTTATCCAATAACACATGGGTGGTAAAGGAACATGGTGAATATAAATTCACGATACTGCTTATGGAATACAATTTCCAAGCTAGTATTTTGGTGAAGGATTGCTCCAATATGTCAATTTCAGACATTTGTTCACCATAGACGTCATCACGTCTCAAATGTGGCGGCGGAATAAAATCAACGCCTTAGCATTCATCATGAGGGTAACAACAAACTCGTGTTTTACTCATAAAAGATGGCATCCAAAAAAAATTTGGGCATCACATTTTCACACATCAGGGTGACTAACATGTGGTGACGGAATAACATCGTCTAAACAGTCGCAAGTATGTTTTGTGAATTTTCTCATCATAGATGGCATCCAACATGTGTTGAGAGTTCTGGATTATTTTTCATATAAAACGACTGGTTTATATGTTTATGGTTTGCACAAGCATAAACTTTATTTTGAAACGACAGGTTCGAAAAATAGTTTTGCTTTTAATGTGAATAGGTTCTCATTGATCGAACGACAGGTCGATACAGAGACACCAATTCGGCGAAACATACATCACTATATAAACACACTCGGGGAAATTATTATTTAGTCAACCCCTTTCGGTAGCTCTACTTGAAAAACGACCAGGAAAGACGGTGAGGGTGGAGGGCACGAATGCCACTTAAAACCCGACCTCATTAGGATATCGACTTCCGCCTATATCTTTCCTAGACATCGTATCCAAATAGGTGAGCCTAGTTGGGGAAGGTTCATAATTTTTCCAACTTAAATGTGAAAATATATGATTTCGCAAATTAATATATCATAAACATGGCAGTGATTACATGGAATAACATGGCAGTGATTACCATATCTATATGGTAATTTTAACATGCAAAGGGTTAATGTACATGGAAACATATCAATTTATTCAATTAACATGTAATTTTTATTCACTTGCCTTTTTAATAAATATATATATGCATGTGGGTGAATATTTAGACCGAATATTGACTTTTATAACACATATATATTGTTTTTATACATGTAATATACTACAGGGACTACGCGTGTAATTTCAGTATACTATATCTATTTGCAGCGTTATTACAACTTCAGTCTATAATTTCAGACAAGTTCAGTTTAGTCCTATAGTAATTAACATGCACAGTCAATAGTTTTCAGAGAATTACAGATTGGTTTACTGGTTTCAATCTATTACAGATTCAGTCCAAACAGATTTACTAGATGTGTTTTTTTTTTTTTCGATTTACAAGCATGTTTGCAGTTACATACAATTATCAACACACATACATATATTTTACAAGCATGTCAGACCAATTCATGATGGCATGCAATTTAAGTTCATAATATAAATAGACATGCAGTTCATATATGTGAGCCTTAAGGGCGTGTAAACCAATTAGTTTTGTCTCATAGCATGTTCAATATCTTGCAGTACAATAAAAAAATAGCATGATCTTATCAAACCACATATAAGTACAATTTATTCATGCTCATATATACCGTCATATATACACCTGTAAACTACAAGTCTTATTAGTATATAATTACAAGCAGCAAGCAAATTTTCGTGTGTAACTGCGTATGCATGTTTTATTTGTAAGGGGTAGAAAAAATATTTGTATACCGTACTTCTCGTATTTTGGTGAATGTCGATATAGTAATAATTCAATTAAACTCGGATAAACCTCAAGGTTTAAAAATACCCAATATCCGTGCGTTTACGTAAAAATCTCCCATATCCGCGAGCGTATATAGTAGTCTCCACGGGCATCGTGCTGATAACGTGTTGTGTGACATATTAGCTAGATATATAGATATGGAGATACAACTATAGAGAGATAAAAGAGTCGTCTTTTATTCATTGATAAGTGTAGGGAAGTTACATCAAGAGACCCCCTAACCTTCTTTATATAATAGAAGTTAGGGTTACATATGCTAGGGAAGCCCAATAGAGGCCCAATAGAGTAAGGCCCAAGATGGCCAATAATATCCTACAACATCTTTAAAATTATTAGTCCAAAAATCATGTTTATAATCAAATCAAGATTTGCGTGTACAATTTGTCTTTGAATGCATATCTATATTTATTTTGTTTTATGCTCGACTGTACATATATACTATTTACATACCTTTTGTTTGAATTCTTGATACTATACCGATAAACTAATGATGTATACATGTTTAATTTAACTTGTTAATTGAATTTACAACCTATATGCCGAATGAAAATCCAAAAAGCCGCACTAAAATGTTAAAATATGGTTTTCCCGCCTAGGTACCTCCCGCTTTTAGTCCGCGTAGCGACTTTTGAAACCATGATTGTATTACAATTTGATATGAAGATTGAGTAAATTTGCAGATCTGTTAAGTTTCAAACTTCTCATTATAGTGCAATTGCGAAATATTGAAGTGTAACAGAAGTATACTTTAAGTAATATCCTTGTTTCTACACGTATTTTTACAGTTCTCGCGTCTTTTTTCATTTTACATTTCAAGGGTTCACCGACTTTGGCTGTTATCATTCCTTGTAACACAGGAATGTAAATTGCCAAGGGATTAAAGTTCATGGCAATTATGAGCTGAATGATTATTTTCTTTGGATTGTCCATTGAGACAGTTTGAAAATGATTCTGATGAACCTTTATATCTTAAACTCTTGGGCTAATAAATATGTGAATGACCGGAAATGATGGTTTCAGAGTGTACATCTACTTCTGAATTGATATCTTTCTTAAATTTTATTTTGTCCTTGCTACCTTTCTGAATAAAATATTGCTTAAGATACTTGATTTTTTGTACTTGTATGCGTCTTGAAATCCATTCTTGGTTAAGTTAATTGCGAAACATAGAGTCTGTAGTTTTCCCTTATTTGTTTTAAATACACTGTAGGGGTGAAGATGGTGATTAAAGCTGATAAAGATAGGAAGATCAAGTTCTGCTGTGTTCAATCCAAAGCTGCTGAACCTTACATGGGTCTCTGTGACGTTGACCGTGAAGATGTTCTTCGCCGATTCTTGTTTATTGAAGGCCCAGGACTATATCACCATGGGTCAACTGGTTAGAACACTTTCTCTTGTCATCTAAGTGAGATAACAACAGTGTCTCACTAATATTAAAATTGACACAATTTGCTTGTACCATCTTAAGGTAGTCGGTATATAAAAGGAAACAAAATCAAGGTTGTTGGGTTGAAATTGCTTTGTGGTTTCGTCAAACTGGCAAAATTTATTTTCTAATAGTTCATTTGGAGATGAAATATAGCAAAAAAGATGTAGTTACTAATAAATTGTGGACTTGTTGGACATCAATGACATGTGGCAATTACAGTAACCTGTTCTATTTGTATTCCTCAAACACCCACCCGCCTTTGATGTATATGGCCCTTTGTTTGCTTCGTTTCTAAATTTAAAATAATTACTTTTCGGTGGTTCTTGAAAGAATATTGCCATATAATTTGTAGAATTGAACTTGGGACTCGGTTGTTGGTACTATTTTAGTTCCTCGAGAACCATTTGCATCATTTTTATTTTTATTTTGCCTTTTCTCCACCAGCCTTCTTTTTTGTTGATATTTTTTTTAATCTTTCTGCTCTCTATACTGTATTCATACTGTGTCCATGTTTCAGTTCCCTAATTGTGCTTCTACAGGGTGGTAATCATAAAATCGTGCTTAAGTTATTGTTCTCTATAAAATATAAGTATCACTCTGTTTGCTATCTTGATTAATTGTCAGATCATGTGCATTGTTTTTGTCATGGTAGGCTGCTGATAATGTTATTATCACAATAAGAAAAGCTGATTTATTTTTGTAGTTATTAGTAACTTGACACGAGGTTGGGTGGGTATGGGAAATGAAAAATTATGAAATTTGTTGTGTTTGCTTCTGTTGTGATACTGTGCATGTGTGTGTATGTGCGTTTAAACTTTAGCTTGTTTTGTTCCCTTCTTCTTTCTTCCCGCAATGTTTAGAGTTTTCGTAACTTTGGGTTTCTTTTCCCTCCAGCTGCTCTGAAAGTATTGTCTTACCTACCCCTACCTTACTCTGCATTGAGCTCTCTTCTCATAGTCCCAACACCTCTAAGGGAAGCAGTTTATGACTATGTTGCCAAAAATCGTTACAACTGGTTTGGAAAAGACGACGACTGTTTGGTTCTGAAAGAAAAAGAGTTGCTAGAGCGTTTTATTGATTGGGAAGAGCTTATAGAGCGTGGCGGTCCAGATTTCTGATCGGTTCTTGTATTTCAGTCACATTATATGAAGGTTTAGGTACAAATGACTTGGTTGCTTAATGTAGATTTAGAAAGGGCATATTTTACTTTTCCTCATTATATTATTACTCCTGTCCCATTTCACCACTTTAACAGTCGATTCCAACTCCTTAAATACGGATCTATTTCTACTTGCGGTTAAAATCTCGGACTACGGTGGAGGAAAAATGTACTTACTCTATATGAAAGAGTTCTGAATAGTTGGTTTATGAAAAGCCATTAGATGGCTGGCCTGTTTTGTATTTGAGCTGCGTGAAGAAGAAACCTTAAACGATGAAATGAAACATATCTTTGTCCATCCGAGACATATCTTTTGGTCATAAATACTCATAGTTGTGGCGGGTTTATCATCTATCTACTTATCAAAATATGTGTGCTTGTTGTCTAACATTCTATACCTGTTTGATACTTCTTTATGTAGTAGTACATTTTTTGGCCTGTTTTATTATTAAGGAAATTCATTGTTGCACAAAAGGAATATTAATAGCCAAATATTGCTGTGGGATCGTCTAGCAAGCTTAGATGAGCTGTTTACTCACGAGTGCAATAATTTATGCTCGTGCTTGTCTTGTCTAAGACTAAAAATAACCGGTTCACTTGTGGTATTTGTAGTATTTAATATCAGTACGAGATGTATCAGCCTACATGTCAAACCTAATTGGCAATTTGGCATAATACTTGAAAAGCGGTATAAACAGTTGTGTGACAATGTTGACACAACTTTTGTGTAAATCGAAACACTTGATTACTTGATAGCTGTGAGTTTCCAATGGCGTTTCCTGTACAAAACTTGTATCACTTGAGCTGATAAACACCACATTTTAGGTGTTATGCCTGATATGGTTTTGTTTAATTTTTCCTACTTTACTTTTCTTCCTAAGTATACATCAAGAATACAAGCTGAATACTAGGCAACTACACTATCATCTATACCTCAAAAAGAGTTTATGAGATCATCGTATGAGTTTATGGACAAAAAGTTTAGTAGTACAACTTATTGAAGTAGTTGCCACTTGATTACTATGTAATGTCAAATAGTATTAGGATGAGATAATAAGTATACCTAGAAGATAAGAGAACTAAACTGGAATTACTTAAAGAGTACATATTAGTATCGGACAAGGTGTGTTAAATTATATTCTTTTTATAGTTAGTCAAATGCTACATTGTTTTCTTTGTAAATCATTAAAAAAAAATTCATTATTTTTTTATAATCACCGATTTTTTTAATTTATAACTTGAAACAAAAAACAATTTTAAAAAAAAGGTAAATGTTTATATGTTCTTTGAATTATCTGTCTTTAAAAGGCCAAATAATGCCAAATAAACAATTAAATTGTCAAAATGTTATAAAAACATGAAAATCATTTTTTTTAGAAGTAGTACTAACAAAATGATGAAATCATTGACTTTAAAGAGTTTTTTTTTACAATCTTCTTAAACATTTATTAGTGGAAACAAGGTATAATTAAGATAACTATACAAAAAAATTATAGTCAGGCTCACCTGTTGCATTAGTGTCTTGGGTGCTGATATGTTTATCCGTTGTGTTGTTTTTCCCTAAGGAGATCACAAGATTACAAGTTATAGATGTCATAGGCCAGAGAACACATTCTAGTATATACCACTATAAACATAAAGAGTAACGTCAATTAGACAAAATTCCAAATTGCCAAATCATTTGTTTTGAATTAACTTGCCTGCAAACCACAACCAACCGCTATATATATGTGTAGCTTCAAACTTAGGAATAACATATACAAAAAGAAATCAACTTGTTAGCCCATTAAACCAGACAACAATATTTTCATTTCAAGGAGTTCATAAGGCTATGGCTTTTCCATTCTCAGCTATTAAATTTGCTGCAGTTTTTGCACTTTTTGTGATGGCTGTGAGGGCATACGAGGATATGTCGAATATGCCAAATATGCCGTATATGCCCGGTATGGCCCCTGCTCCGGCTGCTTCTCATGGTGCAATCAACTCTTTGCCATCAGCTGTGTTTGGTTTCATTATTTTGGCTGTGTCACTCTTTAATCTTAACAAAATGTTCTGAGAACTTTTTGTTGTTGTTTTCATGTCGAGTCTCTTCCTTTGGTGTGTTTCGTTTAGCTGTTTTTTTTTTTTTTTTTTTTTTTTTTTTTTTACTGTTTTCGTGTATTTTATGAGAGTTTATGTGTCGATCATTTTTCTATTTAAATAAATAAAAACGCAATGGGAAGATCAGTCTTTGTTTCCATATTATTTATTAATAAGATGTGGCAATTTCTGTTTTCATCAACTATGCCAGCAAAAAAGGGGTTGAAATATTCGAAAATCAGTATTCCGTTTGCTAAATGCAATTGGAGCTAACTTGAACCATTAATGTTAGTGTAGAAAGGACTCGAGAAGAATTGCTAGTGTTAAGTCTGCAACTGTATGTTAATAAGAAGCGAATTTTATCCCGCAACGGTTCCAGAGAAAGAAAGGACCTTGTAAGAAAGCCCATATCAATAAGTTCGTAGAGCAAGCATCCTTAAGAGTAATATGAAAATATCGGTCACCAAATTTTTGTCCCCGCAAGTCGATGTTTTGTAGGTTACAACAGTTTTGGGATAGAGTGAACACAAATACGCATCCCCATACATTTTTCTTACTACAAATTTTGTAGTAATAGAATAACAACAAATTTTAGTACTACACCGTTGATAAATCTAGCGACATTCACTTTATATTTTTTAGTGTTTGTTCCTAGAAGTTCGAAGAAAAGGTCATTTCTCTGAAATATTAGCCTATAGTTAAAAAAAGCACAAAAGTTATTATAACTATATTAGCGCAACAGAATAAAACAAAACAAAAAATTAACGCAACAATCAGGATTCAGGAACTAATTTTGGGAGCGACTCAATAGTAGCGTTTGCATCCTTTACATCTCCTGAGTCAGCCAATTGTTTGTCCTCTCTGTCTCCAAAAGGCCGTAGATAAAACTATCCGTGTTAAAGCCATAAAACGGAGTATCTCCTACTAAGACCCAAAATTATAATATGCGCCATGCTTGATTTCATCAAAATTTAGACACTGATGGACCTCAAAATTTGATGGGACTTGGTCCTAGTAGATTTACTTGTAACATATTATAAGCTTCATTGATTTATGTAAGTGTTAGATTTTGTCTCTATGTTAGAGAAAGGAGAAGCTTTTGTCCCAATCATAGCTTTGTTCTACTGCTAATTAAACAATCTAATGTGCACATAAAGAACTGTTTAATTGCAACTTTTATGCAAATACGTTGGAGTTTTAGGATGTAGTGAAAAGCTATTCAAGTCAAACGTGATATAAAAGCTTAGGTCTTGACTTTATGAACAAAACGCACCTCAACTTTGAAACACAAAAGCAAAAGAACGGAGCTTAAGCAAGGCTAAAATATCTCTTTAAGTGTATATGGAATTATGGATACTGGATACACATCATCATCATTTAGCCCCCAAAAACTCATCCCCAAAATCCTTACCCTGATCGCATTATCTCGGACACAAGACAATTTATGTGTGAATCGCGTTATAGTTTTGAAATTTATATTTCGTATAGATTAAATTTTTAGTTAAGTGTAATGACTAGATGTAACACTACTCTAGATTTATATTGATTTAATAGCTATTTAGGGATGAGACCACGAGTTTAGGAGGTTAGTTCTAATTAAAGGCTAGATAAGAAGGGTTAATACAGATTGCTCTTCTGATGGTTCTTATTCTTCTACGTTCATAACCAACCAACACCATTTTTTTCAAAGTAAAATCAAGTCCACAAAGGAACAGCAAAACAACCCTCTCCCATTCTCTCTTTCCCTTGACAATTAATTTTTTTTCCATTATAAGGGAAGAGAAGTACTGGCAAAAAAAAATGTCTGACGGAAATCCATTTGCAGATCCACCCAAGAATGCAAAGCCCGAAAGTGGCAAACCAGGCTTGTACGAGAAGAAGAATCTCTCGAGAAAGGTGAGCGAGAATTTCGAAAAAACCAAAGTTGCAACGACTACTGGGATGAAAAAGATGGCTAATGGGGTCAAAGAAGGAGCCTCGGCTAGTGCTTATTGGATGAAGCTCAAGTACAACTCTATCAAGAACCAGAGGAAATGAAGGAGAGAAATCTACTATTCATACAAAAAACATGAATACACAATTGACATATATAATATCGTGTGGGAACATAAGCCCCGTGATTCTATCGAGAGTTATGTGTGTGTTTTATGTGTGCATAGTGAAATAAAGCGTACTTTTACGAAGTTATGAACCTATTGTTTGTTGTTGTAATTCTTTAATTTGGTGCGTATCTTTTCGATTCAAAACTGCATATTCATATACATGCACAATATATGTATAAATCTATCAGATTGGGGTATATGTTGTCTATTAAAGGCGTCTTTTACTACAGTTGCTGTCTTTTCAATGTTTCCAATTTTGTTGAAATGTAATTTTGATAAGATATGATCGTAGAAACAGGAGTGTTACACGTAATTTCCGGACATGATTTCCTGAAGTCATGAGAAACAGTATCCGTATCAGAATCGATGAACTCCTTTCTTAATACAGTTTGCATTAATGTATTATGTATAGGCAGGCAAGGCCTTTTTCTGGAAGAAAAAAAGACCCAGATAATGTAAGATGCAGTTCTGCTTCTCTATTTCGACAAATGGTCCCGAATCCATTTACCGGCGGCTGAATCAAGATTAGCACACAAACTCCGCGTATAAAGATTAACTGTAAACTATGTGAATGTGACGACCCAGATTTCCAGAAAGGAATTTCTGTGGTGCGGTATTGTGCGTCAGTTACACATCGCCCAGATATGAGAGTACTCGTGTGATTTATGAACTTAAAGATTCATTTCCTATCAAAAAAGCCTTTTAAAATCGTGCGGCACAATAGCGAGGACGGAACTCCACAGTTAAGCGTGCTTAGCTTGGAGTAGTAGCAAGATGGGTGATCCCCCTGTAATTTGTGACAAAGCGGACAATATTATTGATACGGGCGTGGCGGTTCGGTCCGTGGGGCCGGGTCGTTACAGATGGTATCAGAGTCTCTATCTGGCCGGAAATGTGAGGACTAGCACGTGTGTGTGGGCCCCTAAAGGACGACGTGCTCGGCGAGGACGTCGTGCCTAAATGGAGAGTGATTGTGACGACCCATATTTCTAGGAAGGAATTTCTGTGGTGCGGTATTGTGCGTCAGTCCCACATCGTTCAGATATGAGAGTAATCATGTGATATATGAGCTTAAAGATCAATTTTCTATCAATAAGACCTTTTAAAGCCGTGCGGTACAATAGTAAGGACGGAACTTCACAAGTTAAGCGTGTTTAGCTTGGAGTAGTAGCAGGATGGGTGACCCCTTGAAAATTTGTGACAAAGCGGACAATATTGTTGATACGGGCGTGACGGTTCGGTCCGTGAGGTCGGGTCATTACAGACCATTACTCCACATATATAAACTCTTCTACGTGTTTAAAATTTAAAAATCATTATTTATATCATTATACGTCATACTTTCAAGTTTCAATATTAGAGGCCTAATACATCTTTGAAAATTGAATTTTACTAACTAGCTACACATATATACGTATATATGTGTAGCTAGAAAATAATCCAAAATAAAAATAAAAATACCTGAACTGGAACTAGAAGGTGAGTAATTAGATTTATAATAATAAATAATTGATTTCGGATAAAGACTAATGTTATTGTTAAAAAAAAGAATTTATTATTTTTGCTTTATTATAGTATTTAATGTAAGTAGTTGGTCAACTAAATTGACATATGATCACTTAATAATATTAACTTTATTATTAATATAACAAGAATAATGTTAACTAAATTAAGTTTAATGAGTTATTTAATGATATAATAAACTAAAGTAAAACTAGGTAACAATTTGACATAATATCAGGCCTCTTACTTGTAAACAAACAAACAAACAAACAAACAAAGTGGTAAAAAACTAGAAAAACACAATTAAATCCCGCCATGACCACACACTCCCTTATCTCTCCTCTCTTCTTCCCCTCCACCTTAAAACCCTTCACCAAAACCCTAACCCACAAAAACCCACCTTTTATTTTCCTCTTCACACCCCTCAACTCTCGCCTATTTCTCAATCTGCCCCTACAAATCCAATCTTCACCATTCTCAACCCAAAACAACATTCTCAACGACGATGACGACGACGACGACGATGACGACGAGGCCGCTGAAGAATACGAAGTCGTTTTATCGGACATCGATGATGACGTGGCGGAGGAAAGTGATGACGTGGTGGAGGAAAGTGATGACGTAGCGTCAGAGGAGGAGGAGGGTGGTGGTGGTGACGTTGCGGGGTTTGAGGAGATGAAGTGGCAGAGGGTGGAGAGGGTGATACGAGACGTGAAGGAGTTCGGGGACGGGATTATTGACGACGATGAGCTTGCTTCTGTTTACGATTTTCGTATCGATAAGTTTCAGGTTCCTTTTTATTGTTTTTGTTTGACATATTTTAGCTTGTTATGTTTTTTGTTTTTTTTAATGATAGACTGTAGTCTTGCTTTGTTGATCGGTTTAAGATCCGTATTGATAAGTTTCAGGTTCTTTCACTCTCTTTTTATTGTTTTTGTTTGACAGATTTTGCTTGTTATGTTTTATTATGTGTGTAACGATGGAGTGTAGTTTTTGCTTGGTTGATCGGTTTAAAATGCGAGTGTTTTGGGGTTTTATTGCTTGGAAGTGTTGTTGTTTTAAGTTGCCGGGAAACCGAAACGTGTAGAAAATGTAAAAAAGAAATTCTAGAATTTACACGTGAAATAATGAGAAGCGGGAAACGAGATATTTGAAAGGGGAAACGTGTAAAAAATGAAAAAGATTCTGAAATTTACTCGTGAAGTAATGAGAAATGGGAAAAAGAAGCCGGAATCGGGAATTTTGTAGGGAAAACAAGTAAAAAATGAAAAAGTTTGTGAAATTTTCACTTGAAATAGTGAGAAATAGGAAACATGCAAAAAAAAAAAAGATTAGAAAAAAAAGATTGAGGAGATGAAGTGGCAGAGGGTAGAGAGGGTTATAAGGGATGTGAAGGAGTTTGGTGAAGGGATTATCGATGACGATGAGCTTGCTTCTGTTTATGATTTTCATATCGATAAGTTTCAGGTTCTTTTAACGATGAAACCCTTTTTTATTGTTTTTGTTTGACATAATTTGGCTTGTTATGTTTTAGCATTTTTTAAGGATGGACTGTAGTTTTTGCTTGGTTGATCGGTTTAAAATCCATATTGAAAAGTTTCAGGTTCTTTTCGCCCCTTTTTATTGTTTTTGTTTTGCTGATTTTGGCTTGTTATGTTTTTTATTTTTTTAATGATGGAGTGTAGTTTTTGCTTGGTTGGTCGGTTTAAAATCCGTATTGATAAGTTTCTGGTTCTTTTTGCCCCTTTTTATTGTTTTTGTTTTACTGATTTTGGCTTGTTATGTTTTTTCTTTTTTGTAATGATGGAGTGTATTTTTTGCTTGGTTGGTCGGTTTAAAATGCGAGGTTTTTGGGGTTTTATTGCTTGGAACTGTTCAGCTTCATCCCACTCAGTAGAACTCTAGTTTGAAATGATTGTGTCAAGAAAGAGAGAGTCTAATTGCATCTTCGATTTGTAGCTTTAGTATTTTATATTTTATGATAAACTGCATTTGATTTGGGTGGTCTATGTTAAAATGCTAGCTGTTCTGTTATATTGCTTGAAAGTGCATATTTCTGAAACTGGAATTTATAAGTTCAGCTTCATCCTACTGGGTACTCAGTAGAAATCCTAAACCTATGGATGTGTTGAGAAAAAGAGTATTTTTCCCTTGCACTCAACATATTCTATTGCAGCTCTAAGTTGTAACTAATTATTTTTATTTTTTATGATAGACTGCAGTTTATTGGGTTGGCTAGTTTGAAATATCAGTTTTTAGGTTTAATTGCTAAAGTGTAATTCTATTTAAATTGGTTTAAGCGTAGCTTGATCCTACTCTGTAGAACTCTAAACCTTTAAGTTTGTTTCCTTTTATATTTTTGAAAGGTTTTATGGCAGCTTTAAATTGTAGCTTACTGCTTAGTATGTTTTTTTTTTAATATTCAATGGCAGGTTATGGGTTGGTTAGTTTAGAATAGGTGTTTTTAGGTTTTATTTCTTCGAAGTATTTAAATTAGAATTTGGGTAGGCTCAAACGTTTATATTAATTGAAATGCAATAAGTTTACCCGCCTGAGGTTGTTAGTTTGAAAGGGGAGTATCTAGGTTTTATTGCTTGAATGTGCATTTTAAAAAAATAAAATCTGATAGTAGATTATTATGTTTCTTTATGATAAACAGTTTATTTGGCTGGTCTGTTTGAAATGCAGTTTATTTGGTATTTATATTTAGTGGGACGTCATAACCATAATATTGAAATGATTAAATTTTGCTGCTGACCTTCTGTACTCAATAGTCATCTAACTTTTTTTAGAACACTTTCGTTTCATTTTGAAGCTATATTTCTTTCACTTTTTTCTTTACAAAATATTACTCCTGGCAACTATCATAACTCAAGTTTCATTTGAGTTTCACTTAATTGTTAAGAGTTACCTCAAAGTATCCTTAAATGCTAAAGAACTTCCCCAAATGTTTCCTTTGGAGCATTCAAGAGTGCTGTACCAGCTTCTTTAACACGTTCCCCAATAAAGAGTGTGTTTTCTGCTACTGTTCTTGAAAGAATGAAGACTAGATTCTGGACTAGTTAGTCCCACGTTTGGGGTGGATTTAGTAAGGATAAGCTGTTAGCCGTAAAGCTCAATCTAGAGAAGAAAACACAACACAACAAGTGACAATTGTATGTGTCATACACTATCATGTAAAGTAAATTTTCCTTAGGTTTACATGGAAAAAAGAAAAAAAAAATAGCCATCAAAATTCATTTACTATTTGAGAATATTACTCGCAATTAGAAGAATGGGGTTTCAAGATTATTACGACTTTTGTTTTTTTACCTCTAGAAAAATCCTAGTTGTGCCACTTTCCAGTAATGGATGGGTATTGTAAGTTTGTTGAACATTGCATTACAATTGTTCAGATGTAGATGACTTGATTGTTTGCTTGCACAAGTTGGCATTTCCTCTCATTGCATCGGATTGCTAAACACTCTTACAGTAACGTACACAAATACTTATGCCATAATGTCTGGTATGTCGGTGAACATCGGTTGATTGAATCTTTGTTGCGTAAGGATCAATCTACTCAAATATTTGATTCTGAAATTAGTTGTATTGATGACTATCTCCCTCATTTTGGCTTCTTGCTCTGACTTTGCATAATGAGTTACTTGTTCAAAAAAATATATCATATCTGTTTCTCCTATTTTAAGCCATTTTAATATTTTATAGCTTTTATCCAAAACGACGATTAGTATAACTACAAGGGATGCTTTAAAAAATGGATTATGATGTTTTATGGATTTATGACCTATCAATGTTTAAACTTGAATTGACTGATTAAGTTGTGTTAGTATTTTCTAGTTAATAATTCGACGTGAAATCCACTTTTTCCTTTCTCAAATGCCGACAAGCTCAATTTTTTTCAGCGAGAGGCAATTCAAGCATTTCTACGTGGTTCGTCGGTTGTAGTGTCTGCACCAACGAGCAGCGGCAAGACGTTGATCGCTGAAGCGGCATCAGTTGCAACAGTGGCTAGAGGGAGAAGAATATTTTACACTACTCCTCTCAAGGCATTGTCAAATCAGAAGTTCCGCGAGTTTCGGTATTTAGTTTATGTACATATGCACCCTCAGCAAAAATATTCTTAAAATTGTACCGCACGTAAATATTGTGACTTTATTTTGGCTGTATTGTTGTGTAAATAGTGTATGCTTTACTTTTTACTTGTAGTGAAGCATTTGGTGGTGATAATGTTGGTCTTCTTACTGGAGATTCAGCTATAAACAGAGATGCACAAGTTCTAATCATGACTACTGAGATTCTACGCAACATGTTGTATCAGAGGCGAGTTAATTTTTTCTAGTGTCATATTGATTATGCCCTAGGCATATCTTACATGATATGCTTGAGGTGGTGTAGCCACTTTTTGTTTTACATTTATATTTTGTCAAAAAGCTAAAAACCACAAAAGTTTTATATTTAACTTCATAAAAGACTACACGCCAATAGCACAAAGATGCTAATAATCAGTGTACATAATTTTGTAAAACGTTGGTTTTTGTTGAGCTAAACTCTCTCTCTCTCTCTATATATATATATGTATAGTTATTCATTGTTCCATTTCAGGACAATCTTCTCATTATAGATAGTTTTGCTGTTGTTCGTAAAATCTCATAAATAGTGTCTTCAACTGGATTCCTATTTTATTAAATGTTACTCAAAAGCACAGACTTATTGATTAGTGTTGAATGGTTGCTGATTCTTTTTGCTGCAGAGTAGGGTCGGCATTAGCAGACAGTGGGCTCTTTCATGTTGATGTTATTGTATTGGATGAAGTGCATTATCTCAGCGATATATCTCGGGGTACAGTGTGGGAAGAGATTGTGCGTAATTTCTTTCTGCTTAGTTTTGCAATTTATGTCCAACAGTTATTCATTTACCAAGCGTAATCACTGTCGTGTTTTATTTTCCAGGTTATTTATTGTCCAAAAGAAGTTCAACTCATATGTTTGTCTGCAACAGTTGCTAATCCAGATGAATTAGCTGGCTGGATTGGTCAGGTACAGTGTTTTTTCCTGAATTCCTTCTCAAAAAGTGCCTTACACCGCTTCAAGATTGTCTTATTTTTAAAAGCTGTGATTACTATGGATTAAATAGACTTAAATTGACTTTGCGAGCTGTTATTTTACAAACTGTTATGTTATAAAGGGGTGAATATATTATCAATACATATTTTACAAACTGCTATATACATATATTTTACGTATGAGAAGACATCTTATTCATGAGAGGTCGACTTAATTAACAGTTTCTGAATTGTTTTTTGCACATCGACTTAAGTCGACCTCTTATCTCCATTTGGTTAGTTTTCACTCGATAGTCGCTTTACATGTCTCTTTTTCTTTTCATTTTTTGCAATTAGGATCCTTTGACTTAGCTAAATACGATTTTAGATATTTGAATGATTGGTACTGTGGGTGAAATCTCTTTGTTTTCTTGTTAGTCACATCTCTTTAAATCCTCTTTGTTTGCTAGAAAATGACAAATAATTGATGTTTTTTTTATAATGACTGTTCTAGATCCATGGTAAAACTGAGCTGGTGATATCATCCAAGCGTCCGGTTCCGCTGACTTGGCACTTTTCCACAAAGACATCATTGTATCATCTTCTTGATCCGAAGGGTGAAAGCATGAATAGGTACTTTTTATGTACTGCTTCATTTTGTTTTCTTGAAATGATTTAAAGCGTATGAACTAAGTCTATGAGTTCTGGATTTAGTTGTCCGTGTAAGTGTTTAGATCTTTGTCCTTTGATTACATCATGTACTTTTTGCCAGTGCATTTTTCCGTGCTGTTTTTTTTAATTGCTTTAGCCTGATAAAAGATATTGAACATTTAACTGTTTCAGAACATTTCATTCTAGTCCGAAACTACTCGGTCTTTAGATGAAGAAATCCACTCAAAGCATCTGAAACTTTACATTTCTTACAGTCCTACTGTTTGATCAACACATTTTAGTTTTTCTTTGATGCTGCGACAAAGGGTATCAATTTTCGCTGTTTACCATTTATTCTAATGCATTTTTTTTTTGATTTATAATCTTGTATAGCTCTTCATATTTCATTGTCTCTTCGTACCCCAAAGAGTGCATTTTTTTTTTGCTATAGATGGCTCAAAAGTGTTTCTTAATATAGGAAATTGGCACTTAATTATATGGGAGTTCAGCAATCCGGTTTAAAACTAGAAAAAGATGAGGGGTCTAGAAGAAGGTTTCCAAAAAGACTTGGTAGAGACACAAGATACAATAGCTTTGATGTGGATGCCACTTTATCCAAACATGATATAAACACCATTCGCCGTTCACAAGTATGAATTTGTAGATAGTCTGTTCCCCATTTGGCATTTACACATACTGACATATTACATTATGTAATGCTCCCAAAAGTCTTCCCCCTGACATGGCAGTATATGTGGATCTATCCTGTAATTGTTGTTTTTTAAATATTGAAAATAATGAAGATACAGTGGTCCACATTTGCATCCATGTTAGCGTTTGCGAATTTTGGTAATGAAAGCGTTTTTGTTTCAAAGCAGGGTTGTTTCCAGTTTTATGTAGTAACTGACTAACATACGTTACATACCTTCATATCTTGGTTTTGTACCCTATCCTTCAAAAGATAGCAATTACTTATTGTAGCAATGCATTTCTCGTCTATTTAGCATACTTATTGTTTCAAATAGAGAAAAGTGATAGTTTGGTGTATTAATAAGTTATGAAAACCATTTATTAATACATCATTATATCGTATTTTTTTGACTTTGGAGTTTGGACACTAATCTATTACATAGGTTGGGTTTTTCTTTCCATATGTACTATGTAGTGTATTAGTGGAAGTTTAAGATAGGTTGGTTTAATAATTACAATTTTTGTTATGTTTGGTCATAAAATCGAAGTAGTCAGTAGTGTGATAAGTTGGTGTACAAGAATGTAATTATACCTCCATATTAGGACGCTAAAGGTTTTTTTCTTATAACTTTTCAGGTCCCTCAAGTAATAGATACACTGAGGCACCTTTATACGAGGAGTATGTTACCAGCTGTTTGGTTTATATTTAGTAGAAAAGGATGTGATGCAGCTGTACAATATGTTGAAGATTGCAAACTTTTAGATGAGTGTGAAGTGATTGAGGTTGAATTAGCGTTAAAAAAGTTCCGTCTTCAATATCCAGATGCTGTGAGAGAATTGTCGGTGAAAGGTCTTCTACGAGGAGTTGCTGCTCATCATGCTGGTTGTTTACCCCTTTGGAAGGCTTTTGTGGAAGATTTGTTTCAGCGTGGACTTGTTAAGGTAGCCTTTTTTTTTTCTACATACATCAACACGTAACCTTAATAAAATTCAAGGAAAAACTAACATCTGTATTCTCAAATTAGGTTTACTTGCAAGTAAGGTAAGTAACTAGACTTTTACTTATCAGCGCACATGCCAACTGAGTATAAAAGAAAATTTATTTGCTCATTTGCTTACTATAAAAAGAAATTACACTACTCTAGTTGAGTGAAAATATTTTTACCCCTAGTTGTTGAACTCATCCATCTTAAATTTTCTATATATTTTCAAATTAAATAACCAGAAAAGCTAGCTTTTAAGCTGATCAATCAAATTTAGCATATAAGAAAAAAGGTAGCCAAGCTTAAGAGATTCAACCAAATAAGGGGTAACTAACTACCGAACGAATGCTATTAGTTGCTTTTTTATTTACTGTTATAATTTTTATATGTAATACGTAAATATATCTAACCTTTACCTTTTTTCTAATGAGTTGAAATAAACATTGAAGTGACCTGCAAAATGAACTTATAAGAAAACTTGAAATGTCGCAATTAAACTTACAAGTAAAGATTTACGCACTAAGACTCTTACAATTCCGGATGAACCTTAATATTTTTTGTTTGTTTTACTTTTCCTTTGGATTATTGTTAAGGTTGTTTTTGCATTGGAAACTCTTTCTGCTGGTGTCAAACTACCAACTATAAAGTACCTGACATTTGGTTGGTATATCTTATAAAAAAGAATCTTATTTGTGCATTCTCAAAATCAAGTTTACTTACAAGATAAGGTAACAAACTATTTACTAATCGCCAAATAATGAGCTTGCCAAACGAGAACTATATAAATCAAAATGTTGCGTATCTATTTACTAAGGATAAATTAGGCATTACATTTCCTTTTAAGTCCACTCCCAAACTACCCTTTAAGATTTTTTTTTTTTTACTTTTAATCTGTTATTGTACCTTTTTTCTTTGGGGTTCTTCTTAAGGTTGTTTTTGCGACGGAAACTCTTGCTGCCGGTATAAACATGCCAGCTAGGACAGCTGTGATATCAACTCTGAGCAAAAGGAGTGAAAGTGGGAGAACTCAATTAAGCTCTAATGAATTGCTTCAAATGGCTGGGAGAGCTGGGCGAAGAGGAATCGACAAAATGGGATATGTAGTTCTCTTGCAAAGTACATACGAAGGTGCCGAAGAAGGTTGTAAAGTTCTCTTCTCGGGTCTTGAACCTCTCGTGTCGCAATTTACAGCATCTTATGGGATGGTCTTAAATCTTCTCGCGGTATTTGCTCTTCACTTTATTGGGCTTGTTTGCTTGGTCTGATATCATATCTTTCTTTTTGACCTTTTGTACTTAAAAATACAAAAATAAAACGTGGTATCTGGTTACACCAATAAAGGTATACTGTAATCTTTTTAATAGTATAGGTTTATGTAAATTTTTTTCTATTTAAAAGTATAACTTTCTTTAATTTAAACTAATATTAACGTTTTTCACGACTCCCAGCATAAATAAATTATAATTTTCATTTGCTAATTACATCTATCAGTAATGTTAAAAAGTCTACCTTCACCAAAAGAATATACATTTTAGTAACATGTAAACAAACTGTATCACAGTTTTATATATAAATGTATTATCAGAATAAGATTTGCGTACCAACCTACTGAATATACCACTTAGTTCACTAAAGATGCAGTTCTTAACGGTTTAGTACACTCATTGTACAAAGTAGAAAATAAAAATCATAGATTGGGATACTGAATATACCTACTGAATATACCACTTAGTTCACTAAAGATGCGGTTCTTGACGGTTTAGTACACTCATTGTACAAAGTAGAAAATAAAAATCATAGATTGGGATACTAAATAGTTATAGAAAGAACATATTTTATTCTACTCAAATGTTTTTTTATATTTTGTACACTATTCTCAAGTATTTCTATTTGATCCCCAACGTATGTTTTTCTATGTAGTGTAAAATTTGATAATATTGTTAAGGGGTCCCAGTTAATTGGAGTATACTGAACAGATTGAAATGTGATGATATGGTACAGTACAATGCTATAGTTACCTCCTTTTAATTGCATGTGGTTTTTATCAAAATTTAACCGTAAAAAACACTATAGGGTGGAAAAGTTACTCACAGGCCGAAAGAATCGGATAATGTTAAAGCTTCTCGAGCAGGAAGGACTTTGGAAGAGGCAAAGAAATTAGTTGAAAAGAGCTTTGGAAATTATGTGGGGAGCAATGTTATGCTTTATGCAAAAGATGAGCTTTCTAAAATACAAAAGGAGGTAGAATTTCTTACTTCAGAAATTACCGATGAAGCCATTGATAGAAAGAGTCGGAAGCTGTTATCTGAGAGGGCATATAGGGAAATTGCTGATCTGCAAGAAGAATTAAGGGTATGTAAAGGCTCAATCCGTGATACCTAATTTAACACGAAGTGGGATATATCATTTATGATCTATATATGTTTGTATAACAACATAGTTATATGGTTCATTATTCTTCCTAGGCAGAGAAAGTTATACGGACGGATTATCGAAGGAAAATGGAAATTGAAAGAATTGCAGCTTGGAGGCCTATATTTGAAGAGTTGGATGGTGAACTTTTGCCTTTTATTTCGCTGCAATATAACGATGCTGAAGGAACTCAACATCTAGTCCCAGCTGTTTATTTAGGGAAAGTGGATTCTTTAGAGAGTTCAAAGCTTAAAAACATGGTTAGTGATAGATACGTGATATGAACAAATTTATTGTATTCTGTTTTAAGGCCTTTTTGGTTGCAGCTTATAAGCTCAGTTTTGTCTTTTGGGTTAATTTGGTTTTTCTCCAATTATATTTTGAAACATTTGACTCATAAAGAGCGCTTTGATGTGGAATGGAATCAGGAGAAATCGTTTTCCCCTTAAGAGATGCAATTCATTCTGTGGTCAACTTGAAGGCTAATTTTTCTTTTTCGTTGATTGTTTTGAAAAGCTAAATTCATGATGGAGATGGATGAAGTTGGTCAAGAAAACAACCCCATTTGCAAAAAAAAAACTGTAGCCATACAAGCCTTATGTTTCGCGATTGTTTTACATTTCTATGCTTACAGGGTCTTGCAAATGAGTCGTCACTGAATATACTCGAACCGGAAGTGAGTGACATCGATAAACAAAACCACATCGAATCTTCTTATTACGTGGCCCTTGGTTCGGACAACTCTTGGTATCTTTTCACAGAAAAATGGATGAAAGCAGTTTATAAATCAGGTTTTCCAAATGTACCCCTGTCACATAGTGATAAAGAACCTCGAGAAATTATGACGAACCTTCTGGATAAGGGGGAAATGCAGTGGGAGAAACTAGCAGATTCTAAGCTTGGTGGGTTGTGGTCTATGGAAGGGTCTCTAGAGACGTGGTCGTGGAGTTTAAATGTGCCAGTCTCGAGTAGTCTTTCCGAAGATGATGAAGTAAGTAATAATTTAATCAATCCGATAATTGATTGTTATTTTCAATAAGATTTTTAAGAGTTTAATGCTTTGCAATTAGCTTATTTGATGAATATTTTTAAGATAGTAATATAAAAGAAAAATGTATGTTTCTTGTTTCCGTGTTTCCTAACAACATATGAATTATGAAAAGTACATAGTGCTAGTCCCCCACTGTACCCCGAGATATACAAAAAGAATTCAGAATTGATGTTTGCCAAATAAGCAATTTCAGCAGACAAAAGTATGTGAATATCAAAAAAACATCAGCAGTTACCTTCCGAGTGCAATTTCTCAAGTACCTATCAAGACTTCTTTTAGATGTTGTGTTACAATTCATAACTATATATATGGGCACAAGTGGTTAGCAGTTAATTACCTGAGTTTCCACATATGTTACAATTGATATATATATCTTCATCCAAAAATACATGTTCAGGGTTACTTATTTCTTCCTTTTGTTCTTCGTCTCTATTTTTTGACTATTTGGTACTGAAGGCTGACTAATGCTAACCTTTTCCATTTTTAGGTTGGACAATCTTCACCAGCATACCTTAGTGCTGTAGAGTGCTACAAGGACCAACGAAACAGAGTTTCTCGTTTGAAGAAAAAGATATCCCGGACAGAAGGATTCAGAGAATATAAGAAGATTTTAGACAAGGCTAAGTACACCGATGAAAAAATCCAACGGTTAAAGGCCAGATCCAAACGTTTAAGCAATCGGATAGAGCAGATTGAGCCCTCTGGTTGGAAGGAATTTTTGAAGGTTAAACAAATATTTGTCTTTGCATTTCTTATTTTGATTCACAGGGCAATTCCATTAAGTGAGCTATATTCGTTTTTTTTTTGAAAGTATATATTCGACTTTTTTTTCATCAAGTAGTAGTGGAAACTTTTCATTCATTCCCATTTAATGGTGCTGCAAACTTGCCCCTGTTATGCATATCCAAAATACTTTTTTCCCGATTTGTATTCCCATTATTATAAAATCAGTATATCGAATCTTATACCAGTCAAACCTTGAAATGTATGCTCATCAAAAGTACCTCTAAAATGGAAACAATTTTTTTTTGTAACTAAATGGAATTAAGTATTCCATTAGTTAGTCAATCACTCAATGATAAACTTTTTTATTATCTATGTCATACTTCTTTTTGGTGAACATATCTATGTTTTGTTATTATGAAAGAAAGCAGATTTCTAATGTCTTAACTGTTGCCAGATTAGCAGTGTCATACACGAAGCAAGGGCCTTGGATATTAATACGAACATGATATTTCCTCTGGGTGAAACTGCAGCTGCTATTCGTGGAGAAAATGAACTGTGGCTTGCGATAGTTCTTCGGAATAATATTTTACGAGATCTTAAACCAGCACAGCTTGCTGCTGTTTTTGGAAGTTTAGTTTCTGAAGGAATTAAAATTCGTCCATGGAAAAATAACAGGTAAACTCATGTTTTTGCTTGGACTTATTTCAGTCGACTGGTCTATATAGTTTGACTTGTAGGTTGAGGGGGGAAAACAACAATAGTTCCCAAACTTTAGATCAAATTTCATTTGACTCCCATAGTTTCAATTGCGCTATGGTACTCATACTCTAGTAAGTTATTCAATTTGGTCTCCATAGTTTAGGTGAATACACTGTTAGTTCCCAGTTCCCACGAGTTAAGTAGGTTACACAAGTGGCCCCTTGTATAACATCATTGGCTCTTTTGAAAAAGACCACTGGTGTAGCTTACTGAAACCACGAAGACAAAATCTGTTGTCAATTGGATCGACGAGGATCCTGAGTGTAACTTATTCAAACTACAAGATCAATAGTGTCGCAACTGGAATTATCTGAACCAAATTGTAATATTTCACCAAGTATGGGGACCACTGATGTAAGGAAATTGATTTACAAATTTCGAGACCACTTGACTAGATATTTGTTGATATTTTCTGCAGCTACGTATATGAACCTTCGAATACCGTTAAAAATGTTATCGATTTTCTGGGTGAGCAAAGAAGCGCTGTTCTTGAGCTTCAAGAAAAGCATGATGTGGAGGTAAGTTAGTTGGAAGGATACAGAAGCTCTTGGTTGTACATTTACATGCATATGTATATTAGTATATGCATTTTTATATGTTTATATGTATAAATGTTTATGTATATATATATAGGGGGAATTCCTATAAGTATGCCATAGCAACTTATATTCCTCCTAGATATCTTGATAAGTTCACATTCCTCATAGGTACCACTTTTTAATTATTTAGTTTATTTACTAAATGGTCATACAAACCAAAATATAATAGATATATTTTCTCTCTACAAACCCAAAAAAATAGTTTTAAATTACAACAAAATAAACAAAAACACAAAAATTATAAAAAATCACAAAAATCACAAAAAATTATAAAAATTGAAAAAAATCACAAAAAATCACAAAAAAATCATAAAAAAAATCACAAAAATTAAAAGAATTATAAAAAATGAAAAAAATCACAACCTTTTTAAAAAATTACAAAAAATATATAATTTTTTTTGTCAATACAACACTTTATACCAAAAAAGCTGTTTTTTCATAAAAAACACTTTTCATCAAAAAGTGATTTTTTTTTATACAAAAAGTGGTTTTTACATGAAAATGTGTCTTTTTTAATCTAAATGAGCTGAAAGTGCATCTAGTTCAGTCGAAAGTGCATATAGTTAGTCAAAAGTGCATAAAATTGAGTCGAAATTGCATTCAATTCAGCTGAAAGTACATCTAGTTCCGTTGAAAGTGCATACAATTCAGTCGAAAGTAAATATAGTTCAATAAAAGTGAGTATGCATATAGTTCAGCTAAAAGTACATCTGGTTCAGCTGAAAGTGCATCTGGTTCAGCTTAAATTGCATCTAATTTAGTCGAAAGTACATATAGTTAAGTCAAAAGTGCATATAGTCTAGTCGAAAATGAATATAGTTCAGTTAAAAGTGCATATAGTTTAATAAAAGTGCATATAGTTCTGTCAAAAATGCATCTCATTCAGCTAAAAGTGCATCTGGTTCAGCTGAAAGTGCATATGGTTCAGCCAAAAGTGCATCTAGTTCAATAAAAATGAATATAGTTCTGTAAAAGGTGCATCTGGTTCAGTTAAAAGTGCATCTGGTTCAGCTGAAAGTGCATATAGTTCAGCTGAAAGTGTATCTAGTTCAGTCGAAAGTACATCTAGTACAGTCGAAAGTGCATAAAGTTCAATAAAAGTGCATATAGTCCAGCACAAAAAGTGCATATATTTTATTTTAAAGTTAAAAAAAACTGGGTGGATTCGAACCATCAACCTCTTGAACATCGGTGTTGGGTGCAAACACTCTTACCAATTTGAGCTTATGGATTTAAAATTAGTTACTAAAAAGGCAATTCAAACTTTAACAAGCATTGAAATGAGTCAAACGAGAGTTAAATACATAAAATTCACTTTTTGATGAAAAAGTGTTTTTTTTTATGAAAAAACGCTTTTCAGTGTAAAAAGTGGTATATTGACAAAAAAAAATTATATTTTTTTTGTAATTTTTTAAAAATTGTGATTTTTTTCATTTTTTATAATTTTTTTTGTGATTCTTTTTTCATTTTTTTTATAGTTTTTTGTGATTTTTTCCATTTTTTTATATTTTTTATGATTTTTTTTCATTTTTTTTGATGTTTTTCATTTATGAGGGAGGGAGAGATATTTTATGTTTTTTTTATGAAATTAGATTTTTTTTAGTTTATATAGTATGAAAAAGTGATACCTAAGAGGAATGCAAATTATAATAGGTATCTAGTGGGAATTAAAGTTCAAAAGTGGTACCTATGAGGTATTAATCCATATATATATATATATATATTTATATATATACGAATCTGTAAATATTACGATACTAAGCATGGGAAGCATGCAGATACCGTGCTGCCTGGATAGCCAATTCTCAGGGATGGTAGAAGCGTGGGCCTCTGGATTAACCTGGAGGGAAATCATGATGGAATGTGCCATGGATGAAGGAGATTTGGCTCGACTTCTAAGGCGAACAATTGATTTATTGGCTCAGGTTGCACTTACATTTCAGTTTTCTTCCCCTATATTAAATTTTGCATGCATAATTTAAGAGTAGTTTTCCAATTGGAACAATCAAGACCTCAAGTCATTGAGTAAATATGACCAAATAATCACTTTACAACAAAGTGACAAGATCATTGCTTTATGTCTACTTAACAGTTATAAGGTCGGGTGATTATAGTGAAAGGGGTGAAAAGTCAGTAGTCTATCTCAGCAATGCACTTGTAGTTTTATTTCCAGTGAGTCAGTTTCATCTACCTGTTTCTACTACCAAAATGTAATTGTGTGCTTCAAACTTCCTTATGTACTGTCAGGACACTGCAGTATGAGGGCATTGAAAGGAATCATCTACTTTCAATTGACTATAATAAGAACGAGTTTGAGTTTTTGGTGGGCATGTGCTAAACTTATGATCCTGAATTTGCAGGTTCCTAAATTGCCTGATATTGATCCACTGCTGAAAAGCAATGCGGTCACTGCATCTAATGTTATGGACCGACCACCAATCAGTGAACTGGCTGGTTAACAAATTGAAGAGACAATCTCATTTCCTAATTATCAGTTATATCTACGGTGTTGATTCTTTTCTTGGTCAAGGTTCAGTTTTTGTTCCTTAAACTGAGATATGCATTATTATGTGGGGCTCCTCTGGTCCCAGAATTTGTATATTTTTATGACAAACTAGTTTTCTGATGGATTAGAAGTTGGTCTCTTTTCACTCTAATATGGCTTGTCTAGGAGAATGTTTACCAATCTTGATTAATGGTTGAGGTGCCAGTTTATTTAGAATTGAAGAAGCAAACATTGTATTACGAGTAGTTGGAACAAGGGTGATACCATAATTTTTTTAGCCTTTTCATAATTCGGCTATGTTGATACCAACAGGAACTTCAAGAAAATTGGCTCATTTGACAACAGAAAAAATTGATTGAAATATCATTTGCTCTTAAAAAATTCAGCATAACTTGAGAGTTAAAGACGATTTGAAGTACTCAAATAAGACGGCATTCAAATATTATTTTCTTAAATCTTGCTAACAGTCTTCTTTTCCTGTTTAGGTTATACATGTGTTGCACTTGTACCATTGTCCTGGCATTAGCCATTGCTGTTCTGTTTTATGGCTACGTAGACTGTAAAATGCTGATGATGCAGAATTTGGTAACCTCTTGAATTCTCTTAATTTAATCTGTGCATATAGTGACAGCCAAAAAATATGGAATACTACTGAATACTGTCCACTTTGGTTCCTTGATTTATTTGATTGGTTAATTTTCCCTTGTTTTTTTTTTCAGTGCTCAAATGCAGGTCTGAGTTTGTAATTGATCGAAAGTCACGAGCTTTTGCAACACTCTACAAATAAAGCTTGTATAGGCGTATTAGTTAAAATAGACCCTGTTATAATGCTATAGTGATCAGGTCTCCTGTTCTATTCGCAGCAAAAATTATCTTAACGTCGATAAGATTGTTGTGTTGTCTGTATTTTATGATTTCTCCTGAAAGATTGTAACTACTTAAGCTGCATATAAATCATGGTCTGTAATACACAGAATATTTATTGTTGAACAAAAGTTTATGGATTCAACAATAGGTTAAGAATTTATCATGTTGATTACTCGAGGAGTAGTGAAGTAATTTTTTGGCTTGTCTATCTCTCTCTAGAAATTGCAGGTTAATGCAAGACGTAAATGACACTCAAATCATTACAAAATTAACAAGAAATGTGCATTTTACATATTGTATTAACAACAACCATTCTCAAAGTCCAGTAGGGAGAATCATTGATTAGTACATAAAAACATACTTTAATTTTTAAAATCCCGAATTCTCAAGTCTTGTTTAATATTTGGTACATATAATATAGTATCAAAGTTAAAAACAAATAGTAATAAGAAGTAGTATCGTGTAGCCTATGCATTCGGGTAAGATCGCAAGACATTAAATTTGAACTTAGCACACTTGTGGAGACGAAAACAATTGGAATAAATTGAATTTGTGGTCATCTTAGCTATAGAAAAAAGTGATACATTTTTTCCAAAAGTTCTTTTGTTAAGCCAAATTTGCGATATATGATGGAAAATGATGTCCAGTTGTTCATGTGCGTTATCGTATTTAGCATAATTTTGTACAAGTTACTCCCTCTTAGTTTGAGAACCATAATATAAGTGGTTCCGCAGGCTCGAGTCGGGGTCAATCTGGTTGTGGAACTACCTTCTTCAAGCTTGAAGGATAATCTCCAATGTGAAAGTTCTGTTGATGCATATAACTTCCTTCTACTTAGACAAGACCTTAACCAGAAGTTTAATAGAGCATCTCAATAGCATCGTAAAGGTGCTTACTTAGTAGTAGTAGTAAATTTACTTTCGACTGTGGTAAACCAATTTTTTTAATTTCCCGGAGCTGTTCCTGCACCCACAGTTCCATCATTTCCGGCAAGGTGCTTGTATTTATCTTTCCTTGTATAATTGGGCTGGGTTTTTCGAAACCCGACCCGACCCGACCCGCACATCAATCCGCACATAACCCGACCCGACCCGTTTGATCAAGAATTTTTTTGATAAGCCAAATAAGTGCAAACCATTATTAAGCATCTGACAATAACCATTTAATCAAATTAGAAAAGCCTAAAAATCTTATTTTTTTCAAATTTTTCATATTTACCTGGTAAAAATTTATAATAATCTAAATTATTATTTACAATAATATCCAAAAAATTAAAAGGAAAAAAACTGACAAAAAAATAAAATAATAAGCTAAAATAAAATAAGAATATATATATATATATATATATATATATATAGAGAGAAAGCTAGTACACAAGAGAGATGACTAATTAATTTGGTGAATGAGTCTCTTTTAATATTTTATCGTTGAAAGTTCACATTTCTCATAGCTACCACTTTTTAATTATTTAGTTTATTTACTAAATTGTCATAAAAACCAAAATATAATATATATATTTTATTTTTCTACAAACCCAAAAAAATAGTTTTTTTTTTATTTTTTTTGTAATTTTTTTAAAATTTTGTGATTTTGTGATTTTTTTTCATTTTTTATGATTTTTTATGATTTTTTTCATTTTTTATAATTTTATGTGATTTTTTTCATTTTTTGTGAATTTTGTGATTTTTTATATTTTTTATATATTTTTTTGTAATTTTTTTAAAATTTTGTGATTTTTTTTATTTCTTTGTGATTTTTTTAATTATTTTTTTTTATTTTTTGCATTTTATATAATTTTATGTGTTTTTTTTTTTTCATTTTTTATGAAATATGTGTATGGCGTTTTGGTAAATAAAATAAATAATTAAAAAGTGGTACCTATAGAAAATATGAATTTATTTCTAACTTGCACAAAGTTGCACAAAAGTGCAAAGTAACCCAATCCAACCCGACCCAAATAATCATGCACTTTTATTCAACCCGTACCGGGTCGGATCGGGCCAAAATCCGAAATTCTGCTATAGACTTTTGTATATAGTTTGCCACGTCATGACTAGACTTGCCACCCTGGCAATTCCATTCATGAGGTAACTTATTCAAAAAAGTGATTTCATAGGATGGGAAAGGGTTCATGAAAAAGTAGAATGGGTCCATTCCTGTCCACCCTCGAGCTGTTGTCCCATGGAACATACTCATGTGATTCACCATCGCTACTGGCACGAGTTGGTCGGTTAACTCTGCAAATAAAACCGAGAATCTGAAAAGGTAGGGCTCTCGACAAGTTGTTCCCTCCGGGCATATGGCCAGATCACCTTGACAAAACAAAGTGAATATATATATGTTAGTGCTTAATATATTACAATTCTTTTAAGAATCGGAATTTTAACTTGATGCAAAATCTTGCAAGAGACCATTCACCTTTTACACACTGAGTTGTTTATAATTTATATATTTAAGAGCCAACTAGTATAAACTATCTTCACATGAGAAAGTAGAAACTATGTAAATGGCCTCAGTACTCGGCATGTAGCTCTGGTTGTTACCATCTAATTAGATTATCATATTCCCTAATGAAAGGATAATCTATCTAACTAGGTTCTAACACCCCAAATCTATCAGATACTACTTAGTAAACTAGAAAAGAAAATTTCCAACCTTCTTGTAACATCTCCTTGATCCTGGAAGCATCCGTTGCACGGTCCCTGCTCAGCCTCACAGTCTTGATTGGAGACAAGATCTCTGAGAGCCTCGACAGAAAGTAAGTAACCGCCGAAACAGGTCTCCCAAGGGCATAAGAATGGAACACCGGATCTAGAAGTGTCCGATGAGAACATACAAACAACACTCCCGATTCACCTGAAGACTTGTTCATTGCCAATGGAGGGGACCCTTTGTTGGTTTCCGTGTACGAAATAACAATTAACAATAATTAAAAGACTAAACAATAATTAAACAAAACCAGTGTAATCTTTATTAATTTCGAATTTGGAATAGAAATTAATGATTACAACATGTAGGTACTGAATAGAAATTAATTAATAATCTGATGTATTGAATTGCAATAAATAGAAACTGCCGAACTGGAAAGTATAAACTTAACAGCCGGACTGTTCTGTTTTAAATTGAAAATACAGGACTGAATTGAAACTAATCTAATTACAGAATCTAATTACATAAATGAAATTACAGAATAGAAACAGTACTTTAAGTAAATTATAGAAAGGTAAATACAGAATATAAAAGCTACAGCTAAGTATAGGAAATTAAAATACTGAATTAAAAATACTGAATTGAAAGGACAGAATGTAAAAAATTGAATTTAAATGCGAAATAAAATTGGACAGAATGTAAATAAACAATTAGACGAGGCTACTGTTAACAGTATGCCCTTAACCGATATTCGCCCAACCACCTTAAGGTTTCTGGTTGCGTTGGCGCTTCGATCCCAAGGTACAACATCTCGGATGACTCGCCGGAAACTGGCGACGAGTCAAGGTCGAGCTGTTGGTGGGTGGTTCTCTCTGGTTCTAAAATGTAATGCTAATTTTTTTGAGAGATGATATATGCTACTGGTGTTTGATTTCAGAATGTTGTGTATGAATATGTTGTGAATGTTGTGTTTTTGACATGTGGGGGTCTGCCTATTTATAGGCTTGCTGAGTATCTCAGCCATTAAAGTCACTTTACTACTGTCAGTTTTCAAAATTCGAAACTGCAGTATTAACTTTGTAATGAATTCATATTTATTGCAACAGTTACAGCTTTGCTGGAAGCTTTTTCCCGAACATGCGCACTTTTCCCGAACAGGCACGCTTTTTCCGAACAGGCGCGCTTCAATCGAACAGGAACACTTTTCCCGAACAGGAACAGGCGCACTTTTTCCCGTCGAGCTGAAAACCCGACGAGCAAGCCCGCCTGACGAGCAAGCCCGCCCGCCGAGCAAGCCCCCCCGACGAGCAAGCCCGCCCGACGAGCAAGCCCGCCCGACGGGCTTGCTCGTCGGGCGGGCTTGCTCGTCGGGTTTTCAGCTCGATGGGAAAAAGTGCGCCTGTTCCTGTTCGGGAAAAGTGTTCCTGTTCGGTTGAAGCGCGCCTGTTCGGGAAAAGCGTGCCTGTTCGGGAAAAATGCGCCTGTTCGGGAAAAAGCTTCCAGCAAAGCTGTAACTGTTGCAATAAATATGAATTCATTACAAAGTTAATACTGCAGTTTCGAATTTCGAAAACTGACAGTAGTAAAGTGACTTTAATGGCTGAGATACTCAGCAAGCCTATAAATAGGAAGACCCCCACATGTCAAAAACACAACATTCACAACATATTCATACACAACATTCTGAAATCAAACACCAGTAGCATATATCATCTCTCAAAAAAATTAGCATTACATTTTAGAACCAGAGAGAACCACCCACCAACAGCTCGACCTTGACTCGTCGCCAGTTTCCGGCGAGTCATCCGAGACGTTGTACCTTGGGATCGAAGCGCCAACGCAACCAGAAACCTTAAGGTGGTTAGGCGGATATCGGTTAAGGGCATACTGTTAACAGTAGCCTCGTCTAATTGTTTATTTACATTCTGTCCAATTTTATTTCGCATTTAAATTCAGTTTTTTACATTATGTCCTTTCAATTCAGTATTTTTAATTCAGTATTTTAATTTCCTGTACTTAGCTGTAGCTTTTATATTCTGTATTTACCTTTCTGTAATTTACTTAAAGTACTGTTTCTATTCTGTAATTTCATTTATGTAATTAGATTCTGTAATTAGATTAGTTTCAATTCAGTCATGTATTTTCAATTTAAAACAGAACAGTCCGGCTGTTAAGTTTATACTTTCCAGTTCGGCAGTTTCTATTTATTGCAATTCAATACATCAGATTATTAATTAATAATAATCTGATAACGTTTGCTTTATTTACTATTCAGTACCTACATGTTGTAATCATTAATTTTTATTCCAAATTCGAAATTAATAAAGATTACACTGGTTTTGTTTAATTATTGTTTAGTCCTTTAATTATTGTTAATTGTTATTTCGTACACGGAAACCAACAGAAGTTTTTTGTAAAAATGATACAAGAAAAAGTTAAGATAACAACAGTTTATTTTTTAAAAATTGTTGGTAAAATGAGTGTCGCTAAATTTTAGCAACAGCTTGGCAACAAAAACTGTTGCTAAATTTAGCGACACTTATTTTACCATCAATTTAGCAACAGACGCTTTGATGATAAACTGACATTTTTTTTTTTTTTTTTTTAGTGGAAAGAGCTTTATGAAAGAATATTTTTGCCTTGTTTTCAGAAAGTTTCATATGTTACCAGAAAACAAAACTAAGCTTCTCAACTCTCGAGAAACATTAAACCAAGTATCGAGATGAAATTCCAAAACCCTACTCATATTGATCTTTAAATTACATCTTTAAACAATTGAGATTTTGTATCTGGATATATACAAACCTTGCATAAAGACGTGAATGGAAAATCAGTATACCTATCTCCAAGGCCGATCTCGGGCTTTTCAACTCCAAAAGCTTTAACAAGAGCATTAGCTTTTTTATTCCCCACAATCACACCTGGCTCTTTAACAAACCCTGTTGCCCTACCCTTATAAATCTCAATCTCAGTTTCCAAAACCATATTTGCCCCCCTAAAAATTCCTTCAGAAAGGGTTCCACCATAATCTGAGGATTCACGGTGAGCACACATTTCTTGCCACATGACGAGAACACCCTCCATGACTCCGGATGGAGATCCTCGGAGTAGAATTTTGGTAGCACGGCTCGTACCACTGACTCGATAGCAGATACTCCATCCGTTCCTATTTAATTGTGCACTACAAAATTACGTGCAATTTTGACCGGTAAAGAACTTGTATCAAAATTGTCGGAATGAAATTTTTCAAAAGTTGATAATATAGTTCAAATGTAAAATTTTATGTTTAGATTTAAAAAAAAATCATTCCGATAATTTTGATATAAGTTATAAACCGGTCAAAATTGCATGCAGTTTCGTAGTGGACAATTAAATGAAAACGGAGGAAGTATATGTTAATAACATCCAACATTAAAATGATCAGTAGAATAAGAAAGATAGTGATATAATCGTAAGATGTAAAACAGAAGTTACAAAGAAGTTCAGAAGGACAAGTTTTGTCATATTGGTTTTACTTGATACTCCGTCAGGAACAGTGGTGGTCCAAATGTCACCGACATCTTATTTCGGATTGAAAATTTTCACTTTTACACCTTTTTTGAACAAGATAAAATTCATTCTTTTGTATTGTTCAATACAGTTTTTTTTTAAATCTCAGACGGAAATAGATACATGAATTGTTTCCCAATGCCTTTATTAAAAACCACTGTTTTAAAAAGCTCGCAACGTTGCGCAACGTTGTGCGATATAGTGGTTTTTGAAAGAAAAACGTAACACTATTTATGCTATTTGGATGGGAAAACGCTAAATTTGCGCTATAGGAACGCTATTTACGCTATAACGGACGCTATTGCGGGTGCAATCAAAAAAAAAATTAAAAAATTATTTATTTATTTTTATTTTGGTCAAAATTTTAATAAAATTATTGGAGTTTAAAGAGATCAAACACCAAAACTCTTGCAAACAAAGTAAATACTATGACATCTCAAGTATAATTATTTTGTTATTATTAATTACAATTTTTTTTAATATATTTAGTTAATTTTTATTAGATATTTTGAATTTAATACTATATTTATATGTATTTAGGCAAAAAAAAAAAAAATATCGCAAAGCGCTATGTAGCAACGCTATTTGCGCTTTTAGCGTTTCTCTCGAAAAAACGCTACGGTAGCGATAACGCTATTTAAAACACTGTTAAAAACCGTAGTTTACTGACAGATATTGCCATTTAGTGACAGATTTGTAACAAATTTGGACGTCCTGATTAGAAACTTTTTTTTAATGAAACAATTATAAATAATTTTCTATTATGAAATAGTCTGTGTGGAGTGACAAATAGTTGAGAACTTGAGGTCACTAACATAGGTTATTTGCTATACTGATACGGTGATTCAATATTTCTTAGATTCTTAATGCTTAAAAATCAGTGTCAGAGATCAATAGATGGAGGGCTGAATTTAAAAAAATAATATGAAGAGTGAAATCGTTATTTTCGTTAAAAAAATTGCATTGTAATTTTATTTTTTTGAAAATATAGAAAGGGAAGGACTATAGCCTCTGGCAGTGCCCACGTAGCTCCTCCCTGTTAACGATAACACTTTTCTTTTTCCAAATCAGTTAACTTATAATTAACCCAGAAGGATGAGAATAAAAGCCTGTAAGGAGCAACACCCAAGTTGTGAGGAAGCTAGAGAACCAAACAAAATAAACATCGGTGCTCACTACTTTTGTCGATCACCTATATATTACTTCATCCGTTTTCATTTAATTATCTATTACGAAAACACGTGTAATTTTGACCGACTTATAACTTATATCAAAATTGTCGAAATGAATTTTTTTAAATCTAATCATAAAATTTAACATTTGAATTATATGATCAAATTTTGAAAATTTTCATTCCGACAATTTTGATACACGTTTTTAGTCGGTTAAAATTACACGTAGTTTCATAATAAACAATTAAATAGGAACGGAGGGATTAATTATAATAGCTATTTTTCCCTTCTATCATTTGTAAAGCGAACATGCCTTAGATCACCTTGAATTCTGGATCACTATTAGAAATCTTAGAATAAATCAGAGAAACCAAGTTGAAACTGAAAATAAAATTCCACGGCTAGTCTAAAGATTATAACATTAGGGCTTAGATCATATAAAAGTGGAGAATTATGCAACTGGATATATACGTAGTTATACTACCTTCATTCCGGACAAAGTTGCGAATACAAAAACTTGCATTCCAGCAGATTAATTCGGACACGAAGTAGTAAAGCAATCCAGCTAGAGGCGAAGACAGCAACAATAATAGGAGCCTGAGAGGTCCTCCGGCCTCGAAAGCAATCAATGCAAAGCACGGAAAAGAGCTCCTTCCACACAGCAAGGTCCCGTCCAAGTTCGCCACTACTGTATGCTTCTCTCTCCCGGTAGTGTCGCAATTTCCCACTACAAGAAAAGCCATTTAGAAAGAGAGGATATATTATAGATCAGATAGAGAATGTGTTGTGTAAATTTTTTGAGTAGGTACATATAGACGTTGAGATAGGGCCAAGGGGAACACTAACGAACCTCTTAAAATGGAAAAGGTTGTATGCATGCTAATTAATAAGAAAAAAATGATAAAAGTAGTATAACTCAAATATTACAATGAATACATTCCAAAAATTGATAATAATAATTATTTATTTTAAATTAGGAGTATATTTGTAACTTTCAAATGTAATTAATGATACATTTTAATATTTATCGAAATAAAAAAACACACTTAAAAAGAGACGGATGAAGTAAGATATAACGCCATAAAGGCATGCATATAGCCAATTTCTTCGTAATAAACTAAGCCTGACTGAATTTATTAGTGCTGAAAAGAGCTATAGTTTCTGCTGCCAAACAAATCTAGCCAGATCTCATACGTATATAAGTTTCAAATTATAGCTATTTGAATTCTTGAAAAGATTATATCCACATGTTTTCTAACAAATATCTTAACTTTTATCTCAGGTATGCCTACGGTTTTGTTATATACTTTAGATGCATAATTATCATTTTTTTGGTTAGAGTTGGTATATATTTGGCACAAAATTTTGATCATTGGTAAAACTTGCATGTAGTTCATGATATGGTTTTCCCCTTATACCATTTGATCATTGGTACGAGGGTTTAAAATTGATCAGTGGTGGTACAAGGGTATATATCCACGGATTATTGCAGCATGGACAAAAACAGTTAATTAAGTATATATCATCATTCTTGACAATTTTGTGATATGTACCGTTAGGTTAGGGGATTACTTTTTTTAAAAAATAGCTCTTAACAGTTTTTTTTTTTTTATATTTATTTTGTTTTAAAATCTTATAGAGATAGAGAATATGTAGTGTAAGTTTTGGAGTAGGTATATTATATATAGATGTTGAGATAGGGACACTAACGAACCTCTTAAAAAGGAAAAAGATTGTATACCCATGCATGGTAATTAATACCAAAATATGCATGGTTATACATATAGTCAATTTCTTTATAAACTAAGCCTAACTGAATTTATTATTGAAGAAAATAGCTGTAGTTTCTGCTGCCAAACAAATTCTAGATCTCATACGTGTATAAGTATCAAACTACATAAATTCTTGAAAAGACTATATCCGCATAGTTTCTGAACAAGTATCTTACGCCTATCGATCTCAAGCATGCCTACGGTTTTGTTATATGCCTAAACGTTAGACACGTAATTTCCACCATGTATAAGCATGCATCAGTTTTTTTTTTAGAGGTTTTTTTTTTTTTTTTGGGGAGATTAAACGTGTATATAAAGCCAAAGGCTCACAATGCCCCAATGCTACAACGAAGTCGTAGAAAAGAAAGCGCCTCATCGAAGTAATGATGGGCATAACCTCCAAACATTACAAATAAACTTATTTATAGAATTATTTTTTATATTTTTGAATTTATTCAAGCTACTCGCAACAAACACTCCAATCTCCTTGATAATATTTCCGTGAGTGAATTTAATTTCTTGATACAATCTAGCATTCATTTCACGCCATATACAATAGATCGTAGAAGCGATAATGATACCAATTAACGAGTCGGACACCGTACTTCCTTTGAAGTGAACGTTAGCCCATTTTACCCAAAAGCTCCAAGATCCATTTTGCCCTACCAAACCGTAGGATAATACGCTAAATACGTCGAGAGAAAGAACACTCAAAGAAGAGGTGGTCTCTTGTATCGAAATGATGGTAACAAAACTCGCATCGGTTCACTTGTACCAACCACATTTTTTGTAAACGATTAAGAGTAGAGAGACGGTTTAGACAAGTTAGCCAAAAGATAAAGCTAAATCTTGAAGGAACATTACGAGCCCAAACAAACCGAGTCCAACGCTTTATCGGTTTACGGATCCGAATAACTCTACATCTTGTTAGAGTTGATATATACATATTTATCAAACTCTTTTTTGATCATCTGTAAAACATATAATGCGTTTGGACATGCAGTCTAGTCGTAATGATTACTTCAGCATGGTTCCCGAGACGTGGTCACGATGATAAGTTGTGGTACAAGGGGATATATCTACGGATTAATGCAGTATGGACAAAACAGTTATATATCATCATTTTTGATAATTTTATGATACGTACCCTTAGGGGATTTTATTTTTTTTTAAGAAAAAAATGTGCAGTTCTATTTCCTATAGACTTTTAGTATTCCTTTGTTCTAATGTTAGATATTTAGAATATAGCGAATAATTTCCTATTTGTAGTAATAAAATAGGTTTCGAAAGAAATTCTTCCATTATTAAAACCTAATTAGCTATAATATTGGTGTTCATACGTATTAAGTATCAAAATTAAAACCCTAAACTTTATAACTTTTTATTTTACACATTGGACATGCATGTTACCACAACATTCTCGAAACACACAATTTCTTTCTGTTGCTTTTGATCCATGCATATCCTCTATTTAATTGTACCAAAAAAAAAAAGCATACCCTCTATTTAAACAAAAAATAATAATAATGTATAATCTCATTGCTGCCAATACCCATATATACTTCAACCCCATTTGCCAATCGATCCCTTTTTGTTGCTTATATTATTCTCTTATTATTTTGTTCTCTACTGTTTTGCCTCTTAATATTACTACTACATACGTACAATGCCGTCAACCGAATTTTCTGTTCGTTTTTGTTTTTTCTCTTTGTTTTTCCTGTCAATTCTCAAACAATGTTAAATTCCTAAGTTGGGCGCATCACAATTGTCGGGCAGGCTTCAAATTGTACATGCGTTCAGAATAACATTTGGCATGATGAGGACTTCGTTCAAAATTATGCTCAGTACGTACATATATGCTTTCCTACTTAATTATCATGCAAATGCTCAAACTAGATACTCGGGAAGTTATTTTCCTAAAAATTGTTTTCGCTCTATTCGTTTATTGAGGCTTTTGGCCATATTTTTATTTTTTATGGAAATTTCTTGACTAAGGCTAAGGGCGCGTTCGGTATTGATTTTTTTAGTCAAAAAAATTGCTTTTATAATGCGAAAAATCTTGCTCAAAATAAACAATTTTTTTTAAAAAACGAGAACAAAACTTGCATAAAGTTGCCCCCACTTAGGTTCCTTCCCTGTGCCACAACCGATCAATATGAATTCCCAAACTGTTATGAAGACCTAACAAAACTCTTAAATACCATGTGAGTGATCCGTTAATTGAAGAGGTCTTAATTGAGTTTTTATGTGGGAGATTACGATTCGGGAAAAAAAATATATTTAGAGAAAGTGGCTTAAACTGGGGACGTGCTTAAACACTGGGTTGAGGCGGGAGGAAATACCTTGAATATAATAAAGGCCAAACTAGAGAGGAATATAAATTAAACAATGGAGTTCTAAGAATGATTTTTTTTTTTTGTTTGGGGGCGGATAGTAGTTATATCTTAATTGTAACAGTGTTTTAAAAAGCGCGATAAAGCGCTTTGCGAAAAGAAATTGCCTACACTTTTTTGTTTATGGCTGATAAAGTGTTATTAGTGCGGTTTTTGTGTTTTTTTCATGTTTTTTTTTTCGCTTTTTCACGCTTTTTATGCATTTTTGACGTTTTTTGTTGATTATATATATATATTGTTAGGACCAGATTTCTGGTCTAAATATTGTTAATTGTCTATTGGTTTTTACTAGATAAATCCTAACTGTTATTAAGAACTAAGACAGGATTGACAGGTTCCAAGTACCAGTTGCAACCTCAGTTGCAACCTCTGCTGACAGGTTTCAAGTACCAGTTGCAACCTCAGTTCAAACCTGTTGTTCAGCAGAATTCTGTTTAGTTCCATTTATCTGCATAACCATTCTTTAATATAATTACTTGTTTTAAAGTATGCAGGATATATTCTCATAAGGTCTTAAACGTTTTATATGTGTTTATTGAGAATATCAAAGTGTTAAGGAAAGATGTCTTATTAAAGATATAAAGAGATTAGTTTATAAGGTTGTTTCCTTTTGAATATGATCTCTTCTCTTATGATTATCCTTATCACTTGTTTCAATCTTTGTTCCCTATCAAATCAGTATGATATGTTTAAGATTGAATAAAATTAGGAGTTAATGTCTTACATGAATATCTAAAAGATATTATCTTACCAAGATATGATCTTTTTATATGTTTCCTTGTTATAGGAAAATACTAACTCCTACAATCAAGCTTGTTATTTAACAGGTATCAACAAATCATGATTGAAGTCTATTCACGCTGAAGAATCACATATTACATGGAAAGACTAAAGCCAATCATTAAAGTCAAAAGCAATCACAAAAGACCTTCAAAGATAGAAGATTGTTTTTGCTTATATATAGTTGATAACTAAGCTTGTAAATGTGGATGTTCTAAATTATAAAGAACTTATTTTCTAGAGAGAATACACGTGAGCTTTAAAAAGAAAACAATGGTGGGATGCCATAGATTTATAAGTGATAGTTATAGAGTAGGAGCAATATAGTGATAGGCAGAAAAACCTAGAGGGAGTCTAAGTTTTTCATTAAGACTTGAGTCATATATTGTAAGCTTTTTATAATATCATAATATGGGTAAGTGCTCCGGAGACGTAGCCTAGTTAGGTGAACTCCGTTGTTAAATGTGCGTGTGAATTATTTTCAAGTACATTTAATTTTAAAACAGTTCTGTCCATTAATACACTTGGTTCCAACTGCAGTTCCAACATTACTTGGAACCTTAAACACTTGGTTCCAACTGCAGTTCTAACCCCACTTGAAACCTTACTGCAAAACTGCATCTAGAACAGCGGATAGGAATTTCAATTGGTATCAGAGCTTCACACTAGATCTTACTTAGTGTGGATCCTGTGTTCTAGTAACAATGGACTTAATGAGGGAAGGAAACTCCTTCAACAAACCTCCATTGCTTGAAGGAGGAGTAAACTATGGAGTATGGAAAATTAGAATGAGGTCTTTCATCAAACAGCAGAATGAACATGCATGGAAGACTGTTATGTATGGATGGGAGGCTCCAACTACCATGGATAATGAAGGAGAACTGATTCTCTTACCTGAAGACAGATGGTCTGCTGAAGAAGACAGAAAATCAAGTGCCAACTCAACAGGCATAAACTTGATTTTTGCTGGTGTAACCCTCAGCGTATTCAGGTATATCTCTCATTGTGAAACAGCTAAAGAAGCATGGGATATTTTGCAAGTTACTTTTGAAGGAACCACTAAAGTAAAAGCTTTCAAACTTCAACAGTTAACTACCCAATTTGAGAACTTAAGAATGGAGGAAGATGAAAACATTGAACAATTTAATGGTAGAATCTGCCACATTGCTCATCAAGCTGGAACCTTAGGTGAAAAATACAGTGATGCTAAACTTGTTAAGAAAACTCTTAGGTCACTCCCAGAAAGGTTTGAAATTAAGGTCACAGCTATTGAAGAATCAACTGACTTAGATAATCTTAAACTTGAAGAACTCATAGGAAATCTAAGTACTCATGAACTGAAATTCTTCAAACATAAAAGACCAGAAAAGGGAATAGCATTTCAAGCTAAGAAATCTGAATCTAATGCCTGTGATAAAATGAGTGATGAAGAACAACTAGCTTTCTTTGCAAAAAAGGTGTACAAGAAGTTTTATAAGAAAAAGGAGTATGATACTGGTTCATCTAAAAACTTTCAGAAAAAGGATAACCAGTTTAAGACAGAGTCTAGGTTCAATAATAACTCTACAGGAAAGTGGAATTCCAAAGAAAAGGATAACAAAGAATACAAACCTAAAGAGATTCAGTGTAGAGAATGTAGTGGTTTTGGTCATATTCAGGCTGAGTGTGCAAACACTTTAAAAAGAAACAAAAATGCTTATATAACCACTCATAGTGATAGTGATTCTGAGAGTAACAATGATGAAGAGGATGGTTCCAATTTTGTTAATTTCATGGGAATAATCACTGAAAAAGAACCTACTTATGAAAGTGACTGTGAGCAGGTTTCAACCCCAGTTATAACTGCCTGTGAAACATATAGCAGTGATGAGGAAGAGCCTTCTGATGAAAACATTACTAAGCAATACCTTGTTCTGTATGAAAAGTATAAATGTCTGAGTAAACAATCCTTGATCATAAGCAAACTGAATGTTGATCTAAAGGATGAGGTTAAAAGTCTTACTGAGAAGCTTAAATTACAACTGGCTGAACTTACTGAAACTAAAAAGATAATAAAATTGCTGAATGTTTCTGCTTCAGATAAATTAGATGACATGCTGTCATATTCTAGAGGCTCCAAAGATATCAGTGGTCTAGGTTACTATGGTGGTAAGAGTACAGGGAAAACTACTTTTATTGAAGCTGTTGCTAAAGCTAAAACTCATGATTTTGACCACAAGGTTAGAAGCTCAGTTGCAACCAGAGTTGCAACCAGGAATAAAACTCAGGTTTATGTAAAGAAGGTTGGAAGCTCAGTTACAACCAAAGTTGCAACCATGAAGAAACTGAATAGTTTTAGAGATAAAAGTAACTTTATGTTGAAGTTGTGTAATTTCTGTAAAAAACCTGGTCATTCTGAAATTCAGTGTTATTTAAAAAGAAACAGAAAGTATATTTCCCAGAAAACCTGGTTGGCTTCTGTCAATAAAAATTTGAAATGGGTCTGGAAAGTTAAAGAAAAAGCAACTTTAGTTGCTAACAACAAAGCTGTTATTAACTCTTTGAATGCTGTTACTTCTAATGATTGGTATTTTGACAGTGGATGCTCTAAGCATATGACAGGTACTGCAAGTCTCCTAAAAAATGTCACCATTCTTACAGGTAACACTGTTGTGTTTGGAGGTGGAGATACAAGTAAAATTATTGGTAAAGGTACCTTAAACAAACCTGGAATGCCTAATATTGAGGATGTTTTTCTTGTAGATGGTTTAAAAGCTAATCTTATTAGTATCAGTCAACTCTGTGATAATGAAATGACTGTTAAATTTGACAAAGAAAGGTGTCTAATTACTAATCTTAACAATGATTTAATCATGACTGGAGTTAGATCAACCAACAGTTGCTATGTGTTTGAAAAAGCTGAAAAAGAATTGCCTCAAAGTAAGTGTAATCAAGCCATTACTAATAATGTAGATATTTGGCATAAAAGGCTTGGGCATGTGAATTACAAAACTTTAGATAAGCTTGTTAAAAAGGAATTGATAAGAGGAATTCCTAAACTTAGTGCTAAAACTCAAAGTGTCTGTGGTGATTGTGCTATAGGCAAACAAACCAAAAGTATTCACAAAAGTACTAGTCTAATCTACACTAAGAGAGTCTTAGAACTTCTTCACATTGACTTGATGGGTCCTATGCAAACTGCTAGTATAGGTGGTAAGAAGTACATTCTAGTAGTTGTAGATGATTTCTCCAGATACTCTTGGGTAGTGTTCTTAAAGGATAAGTCTGAAACTTTTGAACTATTCAAAACTCTGTGCTTAAAACTGCAACTTGAAAAAGGTTCCACTAGTGGTAATATTGCTAGGATTAGAAGTGATCATGGAACTGAATTTGAAAATATCAGGTTTAAAGAATTCTGCAACTCCTTAGGAATATGTCATGAGTTCTCTGCTCCTAAGACTCCACAGCAAAATGGCATAGTTGAAAGGAAAAATAGAACCATTCAGGAAATGGCTAGAGTAATTCTTAACTCTAAGAAACTTGCCAATAGATTTTGGGCTAAAGCTGTTAATACTGCCTGTCATATAGTTAATAGAGTGTATATTACTAAAGGTACTTCCATGACAGCTTATGAAATATGGAAAGGTAGAAAACCCAATGTAAAGTATTTTCAAGTTTTTGGATGTGTTTGCTACATTCTCAGAGATAGAGAGCATCTTGGTAAATTTGACTCTAAAAGTGATAAAGGGATTTTTCTTGGTTATGCTCAGAATAGTAGAGCATTTAGAGTCTTCAATCAAAGAACAAACTGTGTTATGTAATCTTATAATGTGTTATTTGATGACCTAAAAACTGTTGATGAGATTACAGGTGATGATGAACAGGCTGAGACTACAGAAAAAGAGAAAGAAGAAACTCAACAAACTGGAAGTCCCAGAGTGGTTGGAAGTCCAGTTGCAACTGAGGTTACAACTGAGGTTGGAACTGAGGTTGGAACCACAGTTGAAACCCAGAATGCTGCTGAATCTGAAGAAGAAGAAGAAAGTTCTCATGCTCAGTCAACTAGCAGGCCTCGCTATGTAAGGACTCATAAAAATCATTCTCTTGACAATGTCATAGGAGAAGTTACTTCAGGTATGAAAACCAGAGGTAAAAGAAATAATGTTGTTCACTTTGCTTGTTATATCTCTCAGTTAGAACCTAAGAATATAAAAGAAGCTCTAAAAGATAGTGAATGGATTTTAGCTATGCAGGATGAATTGGCTCAATTTGAGAGAAATGATGTATGAACTTTAGTACCCAGACCTTCTAATAAAAATGTTATAGGGACTAAATGGATTTTTAGAAATAAAAGTGATGAGGATGGAGTGATTATCAGGAATAAAGCTAGGTTGGTAGCTCAGGGTTATACACAAATTGAGGGAATTGACTTTGATGAAACCTTTGCTCCTGTAGCTAGAATTGAATCCATTAGAATGCTACTATCTCTTGCATGTCTGTATGATTTTAAATTGTTTCAACTTGACATAAAGAGTGCTTTTCTTAATGGTGTGATTAATGAAGAGGTTTATGTCAGTCAACCTAAGGGATTTGAAGATCCTAACTTTCCTGAACATGTTTATTTGCTGAAAAAGGCCTTGTATGGTCTTAAGCAAGCCCCTAGAGCTTGGTATGATAGATTAACCAAGTTTTTGCTTGAAAAAGGTTTTAAAAGAGGGGGAGTTGATAAAACTCTGTTTACAAAGAAAACTACAAAGGATATAATTGTTGCTCAAATATATGTTGATGACATTGTGTTTGGCTCATCTTCTAATAATAGGATAGAAGAATTCATTTATGATATGAAAAATGAATTTGAAATGAGTGGTGGAGGTGAATTGACTTATTTTCTAGGATTGCAAGTTAAACAGAATGAGAAAGGGATTTTTCTATGTCAAAGCAAGTATGCAGACAATCTTGTTAAGAAGTTTGGTCTAAGTGAGAGTAAAGAAAAGAGAACTCCTATGAGTACTACCCTTAAACTGTCTAAAAATGATAAAGAAAAAAGTGTTTGTCCCAGTCTTTATAGATCCATGATTGGAAGTTTGCTGTATTTAACTGCTAGTAGACCAGACCTTTGCTTAAGTGTAGGAGTTTGTGCCAGATATCAAGCAAATCCTTTAGAACCTCATCTTCTAGCTATCAAAAGAATTCTAAGGTATGTAAAAGGAACACCTCATCTAGGCCTATGGTACTCTAAAGATACAAACCATTTTCTTAGTGGCTACTGTGATGCAGATTGGGCAGGAAACATAGATGATAGAAAGAGTACTTCTGGTGGTTGTTTTTATTTTGGAAACAATCTTGTTTCTTGGTTCAGTAAAAAGCAAAATTGCATATCTTTATCTACTGCTGAGGCAGAATATGTTGCAGCTGGAAGTGGATGCACTCAACTAATTTGGATGAAACAAATGTTAACTGATTATAATGTTAAGCAAGAGATATTAACTCTGTTTTGTGATAACAAAAGTGCTATAGATTTGGCTAAAAATCCAGTTCAACATTTCAGAACCAAACATATTGATCTAAGGCATCATTTTATTAGAGAACTAGTTGAAGAAAAGAGTTTAATTTTAGAACATGTTTCAACTGAAAGACAATTAGCAGACATTTTCACAAAGCCCCTTGATACAAACAAGTTTGAATCATTAAGAAGTGACATAGGGGTATGTCATTATCAATCTAATTGAATACTTTTGCTAAATATGTCTGTGTTGAGTACCTTTAATAAGTTTTATTTCTAAGGTTAAAGTCTTATTTTGAGCTATGATGTTTTTGTCTTGAAAAAGCCGCTTTTTGGTGTCTCAAAAACAGATGTGAGGTAACTTGTCCTTAAAAACCTCTCTGGTAATAGAGTTGCAAGCACAAAGTGCAAATTTTTTATGATGGTTGCAAGTTCAGTTGCAACATCAGTTGAAACCTCACACTCTCAATAGTTGGTTGGAAGTTCAGTTGCAACATCAGTTGAAACCTCGTGTTAAAAATACTGGTTGCAAGCTCAGTTGAAACATCAGTTGAAACCTCAGTCTACTTTATAACTGTCAAGACAAAGTCTTATTTTTTTTGACATCACTTATACTCTTTCCTTGCTGAGGTCATCAAACAAGTTTTTGTGTAGGGATAAAAACGGATTTGTTCAATATAAGCTCCTAAAATCTAATCTTTATTAAGGCTATTCAATGATAAACATATTTTCTTAGGTAAATTGCTAGATTTTTGTTTTTTTCAAAAGCTTAAATATCTTTCTAATTGCTATCTTTATCTTGAATCAATTCAAATTTCCTTCAAAGCTTCAACTCTTGTATTTTCAAATTTTGGATAAATCTGTTTGTGCAAAAAGGAATGTTTATCTGTATAATTGGTTGGATGTATTTTTTTTCGTGATCTTGCTGTGATTTCCTTAAATTGTTGATAAGATATTTCCTATTTTTTAGCCTAAATCTGTTTTAAAATTTATTTGCATGTATCTCCTTCCTATTTCAAAAAGATATGGACTTAATTGCTCTTTATATAAACTTCTTTTTACTATCCAAAATCAACTACAATTTACAGAATCTCTCTCTCTCTCTAAACTGTTAAAACCTAGGTCTATGTAAAATCCTCTTCAAGGTTCTAAGTAAGGTTCCAACCCCAGTTGCAACCATGTCTACGAACCCCAATTCTGATGATGACTGCACTCTAAGGGACTTCATAAACAAATCTCCAACCAGTCCTAGCTCTAAGGCAAAGGTAAATGAGTCCTCATCTTCTAAGAAACATAGGACTAAAAAACGTGCTAGGAGGAATCCTGAGAATGAGCCTATTAAAGATAAGTTTGAGTTTGTTCCTAGATTTAATGAAGTTGATCCTCGATTCTGGAGTAGAAAATCTTATAGGAGATTTAGGGCTTACTCTAGTAAAGAAATCCATTGTGAAAGAAGGCTCAATTTGGTTAGTTATCCATACATACAAGTGTATGTTGAAAAAATGCTCTTTGCTGTTGGATTAGGAGAAACTATTTCTTATGCTAGTTCCTACTATCCTGCTGTAGTTAAAGAATTTTATGCCAACTTGACTAGTGGTGTCTTTGATAAAAGTAATCCTATGTTTGGAAGGGTCTTTCTGAGGGGAATAACTTTAGACTTTACACCTGAGTTAATTAATAACTGTCTGAATACACCCAATCCTTCTGTGGATAATGCTGAGTATGATATGGAAGTTATTGCTCTGGTTCTAACTGGAAAGAACACTAGCTTTGATGGTACTTCCATCAAAACATCCTCTCTCACACTTTGTGCTACTGTATTGCACAAAATTGCTAGGTTCAACTGGACCCCTACCAAACAACCCTCCAGAGTTAACAAAGACATGGCCATCTTTCTGTATAAGATAATGTCTTCTCTACCCATAAACTTTGGCCATCATATCTTTAACCTTATAAGGGATTTCAGTGATGATAATTCATCATCCATTCTGCTTCCATTCCCCTGCCTAATCTCCAGTATTATTCTGGGTCAAGTTGCTTCTATGAATAGAGATTCTCCTATTAGTATAACTAATGAACCAATCACAGATTGTCCCTCTGCTCTCTATATTTCTGCCAAACTGTTAAAAGAAGGGCATGTCAATGACATTTCTGGTGACAAAGGGAAAGAAAAAGAAGAAGAAACTTCAACTGCTCCTTCAGCAAAGAAGAAAGGTGTAAGGTGGTACTTACAACAGAAGTTGGCCTACAATCAAGAGAGCTGAACTGGATGCTGATGACTATCAGATAAATAAGCTGCTGGTGAATCTCATAGAAAGTGAGGATGATGACAGTAATGACACTCAAAGTCATGATGGTTTTTCAATCAGCAGTGAGGATGACAATGCAGAAGATGAAGAAGTAGTCAGGCAGAATCCTCTAAGAGAAAGACCCCCACAGTGTGATATTCCTAGTGACTAATTCCAATGGTTGCTGACAAATAGGGGGAGTGAAGTTTATGTTATGTTTTGTTGATTAGTTTCATTCTGATGTTTTCAAGACTTTATTCTGTTTTTCAATTATGCTGTATTAAGACAACTTTAGCCTGTTTGGCTTTAATCTGTTTGGCTTTAATAATTCTGCAGTTTCCTTCTGAAAATATCTTGATATCTTGTTGAAGTATGAATGCCTTTAAACTTGAAACAGGTCTGAAAACTTACTGTGTGCACATACATTGTGCTTATATGCCTGCAATTCTAACATACAGGGGGAGCTTACTGATATTGAATTTGCAGGTGGTTGGGATGATTTATAAACTTTATTGATTTGTCAAAACCAATGACAAAGGGGGAGATTGTTAGGACCAGATTTCTGGTCTAAATATTGTTAATTGTCTATTGGTTTTTACTAAATAAATCCTAACTGTTATTAAGAACTAAGACAGGATTGACAGGTTCCAAGTACCAGTTGCAACCTCAGTTGCAACCTCTGCTGACAGGTTTCAAGTACCAGTTGCAACCTCAGTTCAAACCTGTTGTTCAGCAGAATTCTGTTTAGTTCCATTTATCTGCATAACCATTCTTTAATATAATTACTTGTTTTAAAGTATGCAGGGTATATTCTCATAAGGTCTTAAACGTTTTATATGTGTTTATTGAGAATATCAAAGTGTTAAGGAAAGATGTCTTATTAAAGATATAAAGAGATTAGTTTATAAGGTTGTTTCCTTTTGAATATGATCTCTTCTCTTATGATTATCCTTATCACTTGTTTCAATCTTTGTTCCCTATCAAATCAGTATGATATGTTTAAGATTGAATAAAATTAGGAGTTAATGTCTTACATGAATATCTAAAAGATATTATCTTACCAAGATATGATCTTTTTATATGTTTCCTTGTTATAGGAAAATACTAACTCCTACAATCAAGCTTGTTATTTAACAGGTATCAACCAATCATGATTGAAGTCTATTCACGCTGAAGAATCACGTATTACATGGAAAGACTAAAGCCAATCATTAAAGTCAAAAGCAATCACAAAAGACCTTCAAAGATAGAAGATTGTTTTTGCTTATATATAGTTGATAACTAAGCTTGTAAATGTGGGTGTTCTAAATTATAAAGAACTTATTTTCTAGAGAGAATACACGTGAGCTTTAAAAAGAAAACAATGGTGGGATGCCATTGATTTATAAGTGATAGTTATAGAGTAGGAGCAATATAGTGATAGGCAGAAAAACCTAGAGGGAGTCTAAGTTTTTCATTAAGACTTGAGTCATATATTGTAAGCTTTTTATAATATCATAATATGGGTAAGTGCCCCGGAGACGTAGGCTAGTTAGGTGAACTCCGTTGTTAAATGTGCGTGTGAATTATTTTCAAGTACATTTAATTTTAAAACAGTTCTGTCCATTAATACACTTGGTTCCAACTGCAGTTCCAACATTACTTGGAACCTTAAACACTTGGTTCCAACTGCAGTTCTAACCCCACTTGGAACCTTACTGCAAAACTGCATCTAGAACAGCGGATAGGAATTTCATATATATATATATATATTCATTATCACAATTAAAACCCTCAACTCAATAACTTTTTATTTTACATATATTTGACATGTTACCACAACATATCTCGAAAAAGTACGTAATTTTTTTCTGCCGCTATCGATCCATATCATCTCTTTAGATAAATGAATAAATATAAAATGTATAATCTCTTTGTTGCCAATACCCATATTCCAACCCATTTGCCAATCGATCCCTTTTTCTTTTTGTTTTTATTATTTTTATTGTTTTGATCTCATCTGTTTTGCCTCTTAATTTTACTACTACATAACATAATTTATTTTCCTTTTTGTTTTTTCTCTTTGTTTTTCCTCTCAAACAAATTTTAAATAAATTCCTAAGTTGGGCGCATCACAATTGTCGGGCAGGCTTTACACATGCGTTCTGAATAACATTTGGCATAATGAAGATTTTGTCCAAAATTATACCCTTATACATGCTTTGTACTTAATTATCAAACCCTTAATTATGACTTTTTTAAAGAATTAACACATATCAATGTAGTATTATTGAACAACAACATCGTTATATACAAAGATAAATAATTTGCATCTGTTTTAGTATTTTTACCTGATATTAATAAAAAATTTAACCACCGGCTTTTAATAATTGAGTCGTTTTTTTTGGCAAGAAAGAAAATATACCTGATTACACAGGTTAATCATAATTGAGTCTCATAATTTATAATGGTCATTTTATGAAATAAATCTTCATTCTAGATTTGACCCCACTACATAAATTGCATCAAGGGACGGATCAAGTATTTTATATTTAGTGGAGCACAATTTCAATGTGAATAAAAAATAAAGTAAAGTAGATATGACAAAAAAAAAAAAAACTTTATTACTAATTTAAAGTAAAAATTATAGTTGCCCTCGACGCTTTCCCAATTTTTAAAAATACTCCATAATTACATAATTTTCTAAAGTACTAGAGATTTCTTTTTCGGTATAAACCATTAAACTATTGTTCAACCAATCATCACCCATTCGGTTGCGAAGTTGAGTCTTCACTATCTTCGTCCCAGAAAACGCTCTTTCTACGGTTGCAGTGGCGACGGGCAAAATTAAAGCCAATGTCAAAAGCTTGTAAACTAACAAATATGTCAAGTTTCTTCTATTATTAACCATCATCCTAGTTACGTCGCCTAACCCTTTTATGTCAACAAAATCAATATTTGAGCACATATTGTTGGAAAAAATTGTAGGAAAACATGTTTTTAAACATGGTTGTTCTAAGTGGTCAGGGACCATCTTTGAGTCAATTTTCGATGCGACTACTCAGTTTTTCTGAGGCCATACTCAAAGTGTTTGAGTAGCTCGTACGACGAGTTTCACAACGGTATATTGCATGACCTATTCAGAGGAAGGGTGTGAATGATAATTGGACTTGAAGGTTGGTACTCGAAAGAGGGAAAAACCGAAATCTGGAAAATGAAGTAGAGAGTGGGAATAAACCATGAGGGTTATCTCACATTGGAAAATCAAGGTTGATTTTTACTCTATATATACAAGTCCATCCCATGTAGTTGGTAAACTAATTAAGTCCACATACCCATGAGTGGGTTAGTGTGTACCACACACGCGCGCTCGCTCGGGTCTCGGGACTTGGGCCGCGAGATGCGGGATTTAGGATTTGGGATTTGGGATTTGGGATTTGGGATTTGGGATTTGGGATTTGGGGAATGTCTCGGGTCTCGGGTCTTGGGTCTTGTACTAAACTGAAAAGGGACTATGCAATGCAAGAGCAGTCCCTAGAGTTCCAGAAAGTTTGAAACTCCAGCAGTAATAGAGGCGGATTCTGGGGATGTAACTCACAGAATTAAATGACCAATAAATTCTGCGATTTCAGAATTTCTCTATAAAGAGACAGCCATTCCCTCACATTCCATACACGAAATCAGTCTCTCTTCTCTCTAAAACAACATATTTTTATTCATAGCATCTTAGAACCAGAGAGAACCACCCACCAAAAGCTCGACCTTTACTCGTCGCCAGTTTCCGGCGAGTCATCCGAGAGACGTTGTACCTTGGGATCGAAGCGCCAACGCAACCAGAAACATCAAGGTGGTTGGGCGAATATCGGTTAAGGGCATACTGTTAACAGTAGACTCGTCTTATTTTTATTGCTATTCTGTCCATTTCATTTACGTATTTCAATTCTGTCCTTTTTATTTCAGTATTTCAATTGCTGTTCTTAGCTGTAGCTTTTAATTCTGTTTGTACCTTTCTGTAATTAGTTTAAAGTTCTGTTTTATGCTGTAATTACTATTCTGTAATTTATTTCAGTAATTAGAATAGTTTTAATTCAGTCATGTACTTTCATTTTAAAACAGAACAGTCCGGCTGTTAAGTTTATACTTTCCAGTCCGGCAGTTTCTATTAATTGCAAATCAGTACATCAGATTATTAATTAATAATAATCTGAATAACGTTTGCTTTTATTTATATTCAGTACCTACATGTTGTAATCAGTTTATTCTATTCCAATTGGAAATTAATAAAGATTACACTGGTTTTGTTTAATTATTGTTTAGTCCTTTAATTATTGTTAATTGTTATTTCGTACACGGAAACCAATAATCTTAACCGATATCCTGTTGTTTCTTTCGTGTATTAATTAATACAATTATTTATTTTTTATAAGAAATAATACTTTTTTGTTTTCAATTCTAAATTATATTAGAAAATTGAATTACAAAGAAAAATTCCAAACAGTTTTAATTTTTGTTTTTGAATCTTGTTGATACCAACCGTATTGGTATTCGATAAGAATCATTCAATCCTTTTAATATCAACCGTATTGATATTTAAAATAATAATAAAGTTTATTTTTATTGTTTGGTTGATAATTCTTTTACAAACCCAAATATCAGTTTTGGTGTTTGTTTATAGAATTTGTTTTGTACACGTATATCATACGTTTTGTGTTGTCGTTTCAGATGACAAACACGTCGCCTATTCAGTTGCCTATTGGAAGTGAGCATGACCCAGTGGTTGGTGGAGATGTCTATAACACTGGGGGCGATGCGATTGTGGGGGCTACCGCCGATGACGTAGCTGCAGCGGCTGAGGCCGCCGTGGCTGCGGCCATGGCGGATGCTACGACCAAAGCTGAGGCTGCGGCCGAAGTAGCGGCCACAGCCAAGGCCACAGCTAAGGCTTCGGCAAGAGCCAAGGCTGCGGCCAAGGGCAAGGCACCGATGTATTCGCCTGTGCCTACTTTTCCGACTTCTCATCTGGAGAAACCGGAAAAATTCAGGGGAGACAACTTTAAACGTTGGCAGCAAAAGATGCTGTTTTATCTCACGACCCTGAATCTGACCAGGTTTCTTAAGGAGACTGCTCCCGTCCTAAGCGAGGACGATCTGGACGAGCAGTCGTTCTCTGCGGTTGAGGCATGGAGACATGCCGACTACCTTTGCAAGAACTATATCCTGTGTTCTCTAGATGACACGCTGTTCAGTGTTTTCGAGCCCAAAGCTACTGCAAAGAAGCTATGGGAGACTCTCGAAAATAAGTACAAAGTGAATAACGCTGGCACAAAGAGATTTGTTGTCACGGACTTTCATGTGTACCGTATGACTGACAGCAGGGGTGTCATGGAGCAAGTTGAGGAGCTCCAACTCATTTACCATCGCCTTGAGGCTGAGGGGCTAGTTATTAACGAGCCTTTCCAGGTGGCACTCATGATTGAAAAATTGCCACCGTCTTGAAAAGACTTTCAAAACTACCTGAAACACAAGCGAAAGGAAATGAGGCTGGAGGGGCTCATTGAGAAGCTCAATATCGAGGTGAGCAACCGTCGCTCCGTGAGGAGAGTTGGTGGTGCTAACATCCCGATAGCAAAGGCCAATGTGGTCGAAAGCTCCAACGTCAAACGGAAAAATTTTGACAACAAAGGCAGTGCTGTTGTCGTAAAAAAATTGCGAGAACCTGCTTTGTGTGTAACAGGACCGACCATCGTGCCGTGGACTGTTATGACAATAAAGGCGCTGTTAAGCCCAAGCCGCCCCCCCCCCCCCCCCCCCCCCCCCCCGCGAAAAACTTCAAGGGCAAAGGGAAGAGGAAAGCTCCAGCTCAGGCACATCTGGCCGAGGGAGGACGAGATGATGACCACTTTACTGCTGTGGTCTCTGAGGTGAATCTCGTGGATAGTAACCCCAAAGAGTGGTGGCTAGATACCGGCACCATGAGCCACATCTGCTCAACAAGGTGGATGTTTAAGACCTACGAGGCGGTGGAGGGAGAAAGCTGCTTCATGAGAAATTCTGCTACTTCCAAGGTGGAAGAAAAATGAATGGTGGTGATGAAGATGACCCCGGGAAAAGAGCTGAGATTGACCAATGTGCTCCATGTTCCGGATATCCGTAAGAATCTGGTATCCGGATCAGTGATGGTGAAGAACGGGTTCAAGCTAGTTTTAGAATCCGATAAAAATGTAATCACCAAAAATGGTGTCTATGTAGGCCGTGGCTATATGACCAACGGCATGTTTAAGTTAAACGTAGGGACACCTGCTCCCAATAAAGGTGCTAAAGCTGAGGCTAGCACTAGCAATGTAATGACTGTTGCCCAAGAGGCCAATAAAAATTCTGAGTTTAATTATTTATTTGAGTCATTTCATTTGTGGAATGGTAGATTAGGTCACGTGAATTATAATTCTTTAAAGAAATTAATATCACTAAAACTAATACCAAATTTCGTTTTTGATAAGCAACACAAATGTGAGATTTGTGTAGAGGCAAAATTAACGAAATCATCGTTTCAACATGTTGAACGAGAAAGTGAACCTCTCGGTCTAATACACACGGATGTATGCGACTTAAAGTTTATACAAACGCGAGGAGGGAAAAAGTACTTTATCACTTTTATAGATGATTGGACTAGATACTGCTACGTTTACTTAATGAGAAGTAAAGACGAAGCAGTTGAGAAGTTCGCTCTTTATAAGACCGAAGTTGAAAATCAATTCAATAGAAAAATTAAAATATTGAGAAGTGATAGAGGCGGTGAATTTGAATCACCGTTTGAGTAGATATACGCTGAAAGCGGCATTATACATCAAACCACACCTCCATACACTCCCGAGCAAAATGGGGTTGCTGAGCGTAAAAATAGAACGCTAAAGGAAATGATGAATGCTATGCTAATCAGTTCTGGGTTACCCCAGAACATGTGGGGGGAAGCGATACTTTCCGCAAACTATGTTTTAAACAAGTTACCACATTAACACATAGAAATAATGAAATTTTGTCCATTTCTTTTACGTATTTCAATTCTGTCCTTTTTATTTCAGTATTTCAATTGCTGTCCTTAGCTGTAGCTTTTAATTCTGTTTGTACATTTCTGTAATTAGTTTAAAGTTCTGTTTTATGTTGTAATTACTATTCTGTAATTTATTTCAGTAATTATAATAGTTTTAATTCAGTCATGTACTTTCATTTTAAAACAGAACAGTCCGGCAGTTTCTATTAATTGCAAATCAGCACATCAGATTATTAATTAATAATAATCTGAATAACGTTTGCGTTTATTTATATTCAGTACCTACATGTTGTAATTAGTTTATTCTATTCCAATTGAAAATTAATAAAGATTACACTGGTTTTGTTTAATTATTGTTTAGTCCTTTAATTATTGTTAATTGTTATTTCGTACACGGAAACCAACACATATCTATAATGAAATTCTCAAGTTGATTCGAGAGCGATGGAAGATCAAAATATGAAAAATATTTTGGATACAACTTTGCAAGATGAATCAAATTTTCAATGTCAAAAGAAGCAAATGAGTCATATGGGTTTAAGCATGCAACACATAGAAATAACTCTGTATTTGTCTCATTAAATCGACAATTCAGTTCTTAAAGTTGCATATCTATTACGATATTAAATAACTCAACACGATAGTGATGATAGTTTGTCCTCTTCTCGGCTTTACGCAATGATTTCCCCTTTAACACGCATGCGTCTTCCATTTTTGGAATGGAAATTGAATTTTTCTGACAAAAGATAGAAACTTTCTCTATCAAAGGATCCAAACCGTCATCCCTCAACATTTGAAGTCGTGATTTAGATATAGTAACTAATCTCATAGCATTCTCGATATCTTGATCTTTCCTCTGTAGCGCTTGTGATAAATCATTAGTGATTACCAAAACTTCTTCCATCATATGCATCGTGAACGTGAAATCAAAAGATTGTATAGAGCCCAACATAAGAGATGTAACATACTTATGAACCCTATCTAATGCATCATCTTAAATCACAAGTAGCACATCAACCACTGCCCCAAACAAATTAATTAATCTACTTAATGTTCTGTAATGAGGTCCCCAATGTGTATCACCTGGACGAACAACAGTACTTTCTTGATTCAACCCCTGTCCACTCTCAATTTCTTCGTTAGTAAGATTATCAATTATTCTAGTAGCCTGTGCTTCCCGGAACATATCTTTTCTTTTGCAAGATCCCCCAACCGTATTCACAATATCCAAAATCGAGTAAAATAATCTATTAATAAGTCCATGATTTTTTTCTACTGCCACAAGAGCTAACTGAAGTTGATGAGCAAAACAATGAATATAATGTGCAGTCTCATTTTCTTTCAATATAAAAGTCTTTAATCCGTTATATTCCCCTCACATATTGTTGACACCATCATATCCTTGCCCACACAACATAGATATACTCAAATTACGTTTTGAAAGTAGTTCATCAAGGGCTTTTTTGAGAGAAATTGACGTAGTGTTCGAAACTTTTTTAAGACCCATATATCGCTCAACTACACACCATTTTTTATTCACAAACCTCAAAACAATGGCCATTTGTTCTTTCGTAGAAACATCGTGAGCCTCATCAATAAAAACAGAAAATAAACCATTATGAAGCTCTTTTATTATAAGAATAGTGGTTTATTGGGCATTAGCTTTAACAATATCCTTTTGTATCGCAGGAGCTATTAATTTTAAATTTTCTTTTGCATTATTAAGCACAACATTACTAATTTTCGCATTATTATCGGCAAGAAATTGCAAAAGAACAATATAAATCCTCGGTTATTCGAATTATTCGATTCATCGAGCCGCAAAAAGGAAGACCATGATGCAAAAGGAATCGACCACACTTAACTGAAGAAGAAAGTTGAATTCTATAATCAATTTTTGCTTGCTAGCTCTGTTGTCTTAGCAAAACTAGATTCAATATGTTGTTCCTGCTTAAGTAAATTGTTACATTTTTCAAGCGCTTTAGCATGACAACTATTAGGACCCCCTTCATGTTTTCAAAGTTTCTCTTTCTTTTTCCAATCCGTAAAACCTTCATTAACAAATGCATCACCACCCGCTGAATTACCACATTCATTCTTAAATAAAAATAAGTAGCAACAAAGACAAAAAACAGCGTCTTTTGTAACACTATACTCTAACCATGCATATTCATCAAACCATCCGGAAACAAATTTTCTGTCCTTGCCAGCCATTTTAGTTTTCTTAAAAGTATGTTCGCGAGGTTGACATGGCCCATTTAAATAATAGCACCTACGTATTCTATCACGAATATTGGGGTCATAATTCATAATACGAACTCGCTGACCTGGATCAGAAGGAAGTTCAGGCAAGTCAGAATCAATATTTTTTTTCCAATAATTTCAGAATTCTGTTTCTTAGAAGACTGGCCACTATGAACGGATGACGATTTTTCTATGGAATCCTTCTCAAGAGGTTCAACACCATCCTTTGAAGATGATACGTCTACATTTGGTTTTTTAATTAGATATTTCATCATCTTTACCTAAAAAAACAAAATTTATTAACTACTTTAATAAACAAAAAAAATTGGATGTTTGTTGTTTACTCTGTAGACCGTAATTGCAAATCCTATAAATTGGGTTGATAAAAAAATTGAATATAAATAAAAAAATAATTAATTTGAACAATATATTTTCCACAAATCAAACAACAAACTGATAATAGTAAACAAAATCATCAAATTTCACCGTATGTTCAATAAAAAATTGAAGAATAAACCCTAAATAACTTAGTTGATGATAGCTTGTGATGAGGATTGACGAGCCAATAACTCTTGAGATATACGTAGAGAAAGCCGAAGCGGAGACGCATAATGGGAAAAATATGTGAGAGATCGATTTCAATCAGTACTATTATTTAGCCACCGAGAGTTTTTGAGTTTTCAATTCGTCACTTCTGTACTACTTTAGAGATATAATACATCATATGTTTTTTTATAGTATATATACTAATATTTTATATTATATTAATTATATATTACCGCAAGGGTATTTTTATAATTTCACAGAATAAATTTTTTGGAGGCATTACCCATGCTCCTAGCTGTATCGGCCTGATTGCATCAAATACCACTTACTCCTCTAACTATAGAATTAATGGTAAGGAAACTATATATGTACTTGTATAGTTGTATCAATTTCATCTGCTCGGATTAAATTTTCCAATCTCACCTTAAATAAATAAGGGGAAATGATCACTCACTATATTAGTTAGAACTTAATTGCTAAAATTAAAAACATAATGAATGTTTAGTACGTGGGCATTATTTGGTGCCCATTTTACCCCTTATTTATGTTATCTACGTTTCTCTCTCCTCCCATTATTTCTCCCTAAAATCCGAGCCCCCCAAATTTAGCATAAATCAAATGGAATTCCATATTTTCTATAATCAGATTTATTCCCCTTCATCTTTAAAGTTCAAATTAGGTTTTTTATTTTATTTTATAGTTTTATCTATTTTTTTTCCTGGTTTCAAACTTTCAATTGTTTGATCTATGATGCTATAAAATCTCACTCATTAATACTTACTTCTTCTATTTTAATTGTTATTTTTGGTGTTATTGGTGTTTGATTTATGATTTAGTTAACGAGAGAAAATTGTCGAGTTTAGTCTTGTTATGGATATTGTTGCTCCCGATGCTCTAATATTTTTTCATTGATACTATAGGTACGATGCTCTTTTAATTTTTTAAATTTGTTATCATTGTTCTTGGTTTTATGTGTTTGTTTGATGGTCTATGGTTTTATATAATGTTTTCTGTTATATTTTCTCTGTGTTTCTTAATCTTTTATTTATATGGTGTAATTCTCTAATGTTCTAAAAAAAATTCCATTGATGCTATATGTTTTCTTGGGTTTTATATGTTTGTTTGTTAACCGATGCTATAAATGTTTATTTGATGATATGAACTTTTTGCATCTCAATTAAAAATATATTTTGTGAGATTTAAGATAAATCTTAATTTTCAAATTCACAAAATATGCATACCGCTTTGATTTTACTTTGATGCTATGTGGTATTATATCTTAATCAACTTTTTTTAAATTTCCGAATATTCCTTTTCTCGTTGCTCTTCGATGCTATGTTGTTTTCCAATTTTTATATGTTTGTTTGATAACTGATGTTCAATGTTTATTTGATGTTTATCAACTTTTTCCATCTCAATTAAAAATACATATTTTTTGTGAGATTTAAGATAAATCTTATTTTTCAAGTTCATAAAATATATGCACAATTATTTGATTTTACTTTGATGCTATGTGATGCTATATCTTATTCAACTTTTTACATTTCCGAATAGTCCTTTTCTCGTAGCTCTTTGATGCTATCTCGTTTTCCATTTTTTATTTTTTATTTTACTATTTTGGTATTTTTTAGAAAGATATTTAATGAAAAAAATAGCAATTTTGAAAGAGATGGAGATTTAGTCTTGTTAAGACGTTTAAAGAGGAAAGAGAAATAAAATGAGAATAGGTGGGAGATTAAGGGAAACATATTTAAAATGAGGGGCATTTTAGTACCAAATAAATCAAATGTAGTAAACATTAAAAAAGAAACTGAAATTTGGGTTTTCTTATATTAAGTCTATAGCAACGTACCAAACAAAAATTTCCCTAATAAATAAAGAGAGATAGTGTTTCGCCCTAAATATTAATTTATATGTATATCTACTGTATATCAGTATATGTATGTAACTGTAGTAAAAAGAATTATTTTATATATAAGAATATATGAGCCATGATCGTTTTGTCATGTCAATGATCCAACGATTGAAGTTGAATACTATGTGAAAAATACTAGAATACCCTTAATTCAAAACAGTAAGACAGCATGTGTCATGCACGTGATCCTTTTCTATTGACGTCAGTTAGGGTTTTGGATGGAAAAACTCAAAAATCAGAAAAAGATGAAATATGGAATAAAAAATAAAAAATATGAGAATTGGAGTAATAAAAATGATAAAATTTAGAGTATAAGACATTATAACACCCCATGTATAAGTCTTATATTTGCAATTTTAACTATAAAGTTGGACAAGTGTGCCACACAACAACTCATGTATCATGTATGCTATCATAGGTGATCAGTTACTATATGCATCTTTTTGAATAGTGAAAGACTATGGTACCAATTTACTATTTACAAATGTATGTGCGCTCACATGTTCTCTTTCCTCTATTAATTTATTTTCAAATTAAACCATCACATTATCTAACAAGTTTCGATAGATTCATAATTAAATTGAAATACTTAACTTTGGTGCACATTTGCTCAGTTTACATTATCAGTTTTTTTATCAGTTTATTGGTTTTTTTCAAGTGTATTTGTAATTATTTTATTAAATCAATGTTCTATATTATTTATAAATGGTTTGTTCAAAAAAAATATGTAAATTTATATATTTTTTGGGTATTTATTAATATTAATAACTTATAAATTACCAAACAAACAATAAAATACCAAAAATGTATATAAAAATTCAAAATTTTCAGATTTTTTTGAATTAACACTTTATAAATAATATAGAAAGTTGATTTAAAAAATAAAATTGAAAAATAATTACGAATATACTTGAAAAGGCTGATAACATAATGAAAACCTGAAAAATGTAACTTAAGGAAATGTGCACCCACTTAACATGACTTAAATAAGTATCAAAATCAATTTTCACTATTAGTAGTTTTTTGTGTGTGAATTCACTATTACGTTCAACTTAATGAACTTTTTTAAATAATTTTTCTAAAGTATATATGGATAAGTATATCATTTCTTAGGATAGCTAAATTGTACATTTGGAATATGGTTTATTTAATTCAAAGTATATATCAACTTAAATGTATATAAAAAGTCGTGTATTATAGATGATATGTCGGAAAAAAATATGTAAGTTAGATGATTTGTTGTGGGAGAATATGTTATATAGGATGTGTAAAATAAAAAAAAGTGGTTTGGTGATGTAAAATAGACGATCAATGATGAGATGTACTGTGAAAAACCAAGAAGGTCTATCAGAACCATAAGTATTGCAAATTCTTTATGAATTTCATATTTCTTTAAATCAACACCAATTTGTCTAATCTGGTATTTAATGTTCTATTTATTTTATTCATATTTTCCACAGAGCCGTCATTTCCCGCTAAAGCCTTGTATTTATCCTTCCTTGTCAAATTAGTGCACTTATAGGATAGATCCGAAGCTATAGTCCTTTGTATGAAGTTTGCCACCTCGATAGGTACCTTGCCCAAGAATGTAACTTCATAGGATGGAAAAGGGTACATAAAGAAGTAGAATGGGTCCATTGCTTTCAACCCTCCAGCTGTTGTCCCATGAAACATGCTCATATGATTGACCATTGCTACTGGCACGAGCTGGTCCGTTAGCTCGGCAAATAGGGCCGAGAACCTCAGGAGAAATGGCTCACGACTAGTGGTTCCTTCTGGACAAATGACAAGGTCACCTTAAAAGGAAAAAAAACTGCATTTTGTTAGTATTTCTCATGTACAAAGAACCATGCATCAATAAGGAAACGATGCAAAGTCATCTTTGTTAGTTGTTCTTTGGTTTCAGAAGTTACTGTATGCTTTCATATTCAACTCACTTCTTGCCAAGTAACTTTTTTCCCGGCAAGTCTTTATAATTCTGTAAACTTTTAGAACAATCAGATATAAAACCGATCAACATATATAACATGCCGCCCTCTTAAAACCAAGTGGTCTAATGACTCTAATGGGATTTAAACCTTAGCTTATGCCACAAATGTACAAAATGCCATGTAACCACCGCAGCATCACGGTACCTAAGCAAGAGTTGAAGGCCCTTTACTTGTTGCTTATAAGTTGCAGTTGATATGAATTGTTTATCGTCATATATATCGTCCAGTAGTAATGTGTGCAATGCTGAGAAGTAGTCCCTTCTTTCCTCAGATTCAAGATTAAATAATTTGGTTTATTTACTCAAATTAATTACAGCTAAAACAAGCTAATAATTTTTAACCTGCTAGTAGAAGCTTTTTAATTATACAAGCATCCTTGGTTCGGTCCCTGTATAGCCTCGCGGTCTTAATCGGTGATATAAACTCAATAAACCTTAACACAGAGTATGATACAGCTGGGACTTGTCGCCCAAGTACGGCAGATGAGATAAGCGCATCAATCACTGTGCGATGAGAACAAACAAACAGGACTTCAGAAGGCTTGTCCTTCGTCGGAGGCTGGCCCTTGACTGTAATTCTAATGCCAATGGCCCTCCAAACGTTAAATAAAAAGGGCATTGGGATTATAACTGCTGCAGCAACGCGAATGATGGAGAGGAGAAAACCAATGGGGAGCCATATGAGAATAATGAGGGCTTTTATCGGGTTTGGCTTTTGGACTAAGCGACTGTCGTGGAATATAACGGGTTTAGGTAGTTGGTCTTTTGTCACGGGCTTGGTGGAGGAGCTTGAATGGACCATATAGGCTTCCTGTATGTGTATCAATCAGTGTTTTGAATAGCGTTATCGCTACCGTAGTGTTTTTTCGAGAGAAACGCTAAAAACGCAAATATCTTTGCTACATAGCGCTTTGCGGTGTGTTTTTTTTTTTGCCTAAATACATATAAATATAGCATTAAATTCAAAACATCTAATAAAATTTAACTAAATATATATAAAAAATTGTAACTAATAATTACAAAATGATTATACTTGAGATGCCAGAGTATTTACTTTGTTTGCAAGAGTTTTGGGGTTTGATTCTATTTAAATAGCATCCGCTATAGCGTAAATAGCGTTCCTATAGCGCGAATTTAACGTTTTTCCATCCAAATAGTGTTTTAGCGTTACGTTTTTCTTTCAAAAACCACTATATCGCACAACGTTGCGCAACGTTGCGAGTTTTTTAAAACAGTGGTATCAATCTATGTATGTTATGTTACCAGTATATGTATTACAGTTTGTTTGATTGCAGTTTTTTAAGCAAATAAGCTAGAGTTTTCTTGGCTAAGAAAAAGATTTATTCGGGTTGAGTGCTCAAGTTTTATTATAACAATATTGAGGCCTTGGTTGGTTGCACTTTTAAAGCTTAAGACTCTTTACTGCTAGAGATCTGAAAAGCTCGCTAACCAAATGCTGTTAATGTTTCAGGCCATGTTAACTTTAACTTTTAAACAGCTTTTTTATAGTGAGTTTAATTGATCAAGTGAATAACTCATCCTTTTTGTGTGTCTTGACCTATATACTAACGACTTTAAACTCGATGGAACCAACCTATTTTCACAACAACAACAACAACAACAAAAATCCAAAATTATGCTTTGTTTGACTTAGTACTTTCAAGCCAATAAGCTGGGGTTCTTTAAGACTGGAAAATCTGGTTTTGTCAACATTAAAACATCTAATTTTTAAATAGAGGAGAAAATTAATTCAGTATCAAGTTGGCCAACCAAATGGAGTGTTATTGATAAAGCTATAACTTTGGTCGGTTGCGTTAACCTTTTCAACAACAATATAATGTATAAAGATAGAATAAATGATGAACCCTTCTTTAATCTTTATTAAGCTCGGTAATATAATTGCTCGGAATACAGTTTTCTATTTATATCTATGCTCGGCATTACAACTTGCTCTGATAATCTTGATCTTTCTTCGATCTCGGTGTTCGGTCTTGTATCTTGCTCGGTTTTCCTTTTTATATGGTGAGTTCTGACAAGTTTTTCTATTTTCTCTCCTTCTCTCTATATTTTTTAGATAGATTTTGTGAACCTCTTTTTAGGGGGGGTAGTTGGCTATTTATAGACAATTATGCGTCATTGGATGTTGACAAATGTCTCCATCTCAAGAGCCAACTCATGGGCTTTTTCGTTGTGGATCTTTATTATTGGGCTGGACCCTTATAGATAATGGCCTGTTAGGAAAGCTCTATTTAGACCATGGATTTTTGGGTGTTAGCCTTGGATACCCTCAAATAATGGGTGGGTCGATTCGTACCCGAATAGATATATTCGGGTCCAATTTTTATGTTCTATCAAGTGCTCCCTGACTTTCTCGGTGTGGTCTCCACGTCGAGGGAGTCATGCTCGGTCTGTCGAGGAAACTACTTCTGTCTTGCTATTCCCAATGTTTCATCGAAAAATGTCCCTATTTATGACTGCTCCCTGGGACACATTTAATGTCTTGGGAATTCGCATACCTGCTATCCAACTTCGATGTGACCCTTGGTATTCCCCCAATTGCCTATAAAATGGGATTGCTCCCTCATAAATATTCCATTTCTTATTATTACGAAGAACGTCATGGCCTCTCCCAATGGTGCTACTGGTGGCAACTCTGCCGAATACATTGCTCATTTAGAAAACGAGGTCAAGAAAGCTCGTGCTGTGAAAAGGAAGCTGGCCGTTACGGTGAAGAAATTGTTTGATATGGATGCGGCTCATCATATGACGATGGCTGATCGGGATTGGGCCTTTGAGCGTATAAAGAGGCTCGAGGCTTCTCTTGCTAAACAAAGGGCGGCAAAAAGAGCCAATAATCTTGCCTTCAAGGAGCTGCACAATCGGTCCAAACCGGGGTCGGATGACGTTGAAGCAGGCTCTTCCTCGGAATAATTAGTTTTTGTAATTTATTTTGTATTGGGTATTATCCCCAGTTGTAATCGAATTATTGGAATTAATAAAATATTTCCTTATTCTCGTTCTTGTATGTTTATCTTCTTGATACCTCATTGGTTGACTTTAATTGGACTTGAACTGTTGTTAGTTAGCCATAAATGTCCTAGGGAAGTTCAAGAGGGTTGGTCTTTTTTCGAGATGATCTTTGATCTACCCCTTCTTCCTATAAAAGGGGCTGTACCTGTCTTTTTTGTTTAATTTACTCCGTATCAATGCACAAATGGATTCTCCTCGTGAAACTAGTGATGACAACCTTCCTGAGTATGTTGCCCATCTAAGGAGGAGGCGAGGAAGTCTCGTATCCTCGAAAGGAGGGTTGCCTTTCTAACCATTGAGGCTCGTCGAGCTGTCGAGATGGATGAGCGCTTGGAGGCCATGGAGAGTGAATATCAGAGGTCTCTGATCGACAATATTTGGGCTCGTGCTAGGATCAAAGAGCTTGAGGCTTTTAGAGAGAGGCATATTGCTTCCAAGAGGGCTTATAAATTGGCCCTCAAGGAAGTGTATGCTCGGTCTAAAAAGAAGCCTGACGATGAAGCTGGCTCTTCTGAAAAATAATTCTTTTCTTTTCATTTTTGTAATTTCCTTTTGTTGACTAGTACCTTGTAATGAAGTTCCAATTAATCAATGAAGATTCTTCTTTTTCTTGCTCTTATCTGTTTTATTCTTTCAATGCACTGTCTTTACTGTGCGCGCGTGTGGCTTCATTAATGGGTTTTATTGGGCCCTGTGTTTGATCTTACCGACTGGGTTTTCTCGAGCCCAGTGCAAAGAATATGTATTTTCAATGTTCTTGGAGATTGTTGCACTTGCCTATATTGACACGCGTGTAATTGCTTTTCCCATGAATATTTAAAATAATGGCACAAATCCAAGGGTTTCTTTTGAACAGTCGCGTCTCTTTTAATGCACACGCTTCTCTAAACCCTTTCTGGCTAACGGTTGCGATTATTCACCTTAAGCCTTTATCAATTTCTCTATAAATACCCCTTTGAAGCTTGTATCTTTCCATAATCTTTTCATACCAGTTTCTTTCAACATATATTTTTATTCTATATATTACGATGACCTCCCCTTTTTCCAATTCCTCCTTGACCTTGCAAGTGGAAGCTTTCAAGGTCTCTTATGGTAATGCCTTGAAACTTTTAAGAGATGCGGAGGCGGAGTTAGAAACAATGCGGGGTTACCATAAGGAGATGGTGAGAGAGTTGACTTGGGTGAATGCCGAGTTGGATTACTGCAGGCGTGCTAACCAATCCATGCTTGATGAGAACACCGTTCTAAGGAGGAATCCCTCGCTCCAAGATGCTGCGAGCCCAGCAGGGCTCTCTCATCATTACCGATCATCTTCCTCCTAACAACCTTTTTCTGCCTTTTTCTCTTGCACTCTTCTTCTTTTCCTCTTTTTCTGTTTTTCTGTTTTTCTCATTTTTTTCCTTTTTCTCTTTATTTTCCAATTTTCTTCATTTTTTCATCAAGTTTTTCTTTCTCTTTTTCTTTTTCTTCTGTGCCTCCTCTTTCTTTTCCTCCATCTTCTGTCTCACCACTACGATGTAACAATCAACCCTGAGTTCCTCGGGTTTTTTGTTATTTTCGTTTTTCTTCTTCGTTTTCTTGCAGTCTTCTTCTTTTCTGTTTTATACTTTGTTCTCTCTATTTGAGCCGGACTCTTCTCTTTTATGTTTCTTTTCTTCGGATTTTTCACTTCTTTATGTTCCTCTTCATCTTTTTCTTCTTCCCCTCCTGCCTCCTGTTCGCTGGGCCTGCTGATATAGTCGATCTTCTTTGTATGATCTTCTGTAATAGAATTTTCTTTTGGATGTTGTCCTCTGATGTAATAGTTTTTCCTTTTGATGTCCTCTGATGTAATGAACAGCGATGTATCCCATCTTTATTAATGAAAATTATATTTGCCCCTTTATCTTGCACTTCTTTTTATGTTGCACTTGTGGTTTGTCGTTTTTCTGGAATGTGGACCATTGCACTTGTGGTTTGTCGTTTTTCAGGAATGTGGACCATTGAATATCTTGTATCTTTATTTCTTGCCGTACTGCAGCCGTGTGACTTCTGAGACATGGCAGGTTTGGTCAAAGATGCATGTTCCCGAGCATTGTCAGATAATATGCATGTTCCCAAGTATTTGTCAGACAACATACTATCTTTGCCCTATAAATACTCAACCTTTCCTTGGGAGATTATCCTTATCATAAACTTGTGTTGGCTTCTCCCTCATCCCTCTTCTCCTTTTGTATCATAACAACTTTCCATAATGTCTGAGTCCGTGACGAGATACCATGCTCAGATGAAGGACTTGGATGCTGAGGTATCTTGGGTCCGTCACAGAATGGCCAGTCTAGAGAAGGAGTATGGTGTTTTGGCTTTGAGTTTGTTCGACTCTCATTCCGATGAGACAATGAAGTGGACCGAGATTTCGGCCTTGAGTCGTCAGCTTGATAATTTGTTGTTGCACAGAAATCACCTGGCTAACTCTTGGTACAAGGCCGAGGAGATTTGGGATCGTGCTCAGGATGAGTTTGATAACTCCCCTCAAGGCCTAGCTAGTATGACGGTTAGGATGGCTCGGCTTGAGGAGCGCGTCAGGGTCCTTACTAGGACTAACACCGACCTCTCCAGGGAGAATGAGTGCCTGGTAGTCATGAATGACTCCTACCAAGCTTGATTAGACTGCTCTGCTCGGGTAGCTTTCTCCCGATTTGGCAGTTAGGTTTTCCCGCCCATTGATCTTTAATTTGATTGGGCCAGTGTTCTGATGTATTTCTTACTTTTTTCTTTTTCTGTTTCTGGGAAGTTTGTACCTTTTCGTATCTCGTGCCTTCGTCCTGTGAACTGATGCCACGCCTCGTACTTTGTGCTTCATCATTTCTTGTGCCCTTTGATTCCTTATAAATGCTCCCTATTGTTTGTACTTCATTACCAATCCTCTCTCTTTTGTTTTATAATTTTGCTTCTTCTAATTTGCTTTTATCCAAGATGGCTCCCATCACTAGATCTGCTGCCAAAAAGAAAGCCCTTCTCGAAGAGGAGGCTACTTTTATGCTACCCCGTCCCCCTGGTTTCGGGGAAGAGGAATTAACTCCTCTTCAGTTGAAAGAAATTGAGGTGTCGTGACTGAAAGCCAATCTTAAATGTGCTCGGTCCGAAGAAAGATGGTTTAAACAGTATTGGGAGGAGGAGAGTGCTGCTCGCTTTGAAGCCGAGCAGAAGTGCAAGTCTCAATCTCATGCTGTAAAACAAGTGGAGATTGGTATTTCCCATTTGATTAGGGAAAAAGAGCGTCTGGAGGAGCTCTTGACGAAGAAGGATGCCGACGTGGGGGGTAGTTCCAAGAAGTAGGATGGGTGTTTTTTCTTGTAAACTTTTCTTTCCCGTTGTATGTGCTTGTTTGTATCCCCCTTTGTGGATGAATAAAACTTCTGCTTTGCAATTTGATTCTGTCTTTTTTATTTGCTTTGCCTTTATGTTGAAACCATACGATGTCCCTCAGTATTGGACACCGAGCAAAGTGCACGGTTATCCCCCCGGAAGAACGTTGCTAGACCGGATGCTTAAAAAGTCGTCGAGCTAGGAACGAATTGGTTAGTGGGATATACTGTCTTAGGTGGCAGGATCTGGAGCGTTGATTTGTTGAAAAATAGCGGTTGTGGATTTTTATGTGGCTGAAAAAGAATAAACCTCTGTCACACGAAAGGACGGTTATTATTTTATTCTTTTTGTGGCTCCACTCCTTTTAACTATGCTGAGTAACCCTTTGGTTTTATCCCATAATTTTCTGAAAAAAGATCTCTGATTTTCTCTCTCTAGGGTTTGTGTTTCCCGCTAAAAGATATTCTGACTCTATCCCCAGGGTTTCTTCTTATTGCTAAAATATTTGCTGCGACGATCTCCTGTTTGCCCTTTAATCATGACTGTAAGTGCTTTCGTATCTTGTGGGGCTTTCTGTATATCTCTGTGCTTTGGGTCTTATGTCTAATTTGTTGTTGCTATCATGTATGTGGTGTGGATATGTGTTCTTTCTTGCCTATACATGTCTATCTAGGTTGGTGATTGGTGGTTTTTGGTTATGTATAGGATTTTCGGTTGTTGGGTTGGTGGAAAAGTGTAGGGTTTCTGGTAATTGGGTGTGGGAACCTGCTTCGTGTGATCTGTTTTTGGTTAGTATATTGATAAAGTTTTTATGACGTTTGGATAGGAAATTCTGACCCAATGCTTGGCTCAAGTGGGCCCATTTATGGAAGAGGATTTTAAGAAGCTGGCCGGGATACCCGACGACATTCACATTCGACTGCCTGTCTCCGATGAGGAGGTCATGGGAATCGTACCTGCCGGCGAGGTAGTTGTTCGTTCCTCGGCGTTCTTCACGGGGGGTCTTAGACTTCCTTTCACTGAATGGATGGCCTCGTTCTTTGAGGCTGGTCAGATTGCCCCGGCCCAATTGGCCCTGAATGGCTATCGTACCCTGAACGGCATTCGAAGGTTGTCGGAGGTGTCAGGGATCAATGTCGAACTGAAAGACGTGTTTGGGGTCTACAGTTTGAGCTTTGATCGTCGTAGCTCTTATTTGAAGACGTTGCGCTCCTTCTCTCGGCTGGTCATCGGTCTGCCAGATACTAACAAGGAGCATAACCTGGGTATTATGATTGCTTCTGGAGAATGGGGTTGTGCCGGGCACCAGATTCCGGGACCGGCAACCACCGCCCCTGATGTGACAGACCTCGGCGCTCCCAATGTCGAAGCTCTTTTAGCCCTTTGCATGTGGTGGGGACCTGGACCGACGAAGGACCCGGCAAGCCGTACTGTCCCCGTGCTGTTAGGTTATCCTGCGGGGCCAGTGACCAAGGGTAATCCGGCGCCGGAGATTCCCATAGAGCCCGAGGGGGAATTCCTCAAAATCGAGCCTCATACCCCGTTGTTGGAACCCCGAAGAGGACTAGGGTGCCGGGTACGTCGGTAAATGAGGAGGTTACGGTTGCCTCTCCTCAAGATGACTCTGCCAAGACGGCTTCCGCGAACGTTGATGTACGTGTATTAATTTTGTAAATTGTTTTTGCTTTATTTCCCTTGTTCCTTTCTTCATTTGTTATCATGTTTCAGCTATTGACTTCTTTATTGGTTACACTTGCCCTTGCCCGGTCAATGGGTATTGTTGTGTTTCAGGGGTCGTTCGATAACATATTCGGACATCTCAACCTCATGGTGAACATGGGTGAGGATACGATGAGTCTGCCTGTCATGTCGCCCATCCGAACTGAGGATGTGAGTGAACGCATGGCCCCTGAGACTGTGCCTTTGGAGAAGGGGGTTAGGGATGAGGTGAAGGTGGAAGCCGGCAAGGTGATTGCCGAGGAGGTTGTGACGGGAAGGGAGGATGAGGTTCCTCCCAGCTCGGAAAAGGTGGTGGTGAACGGGGTCGCGATGGCCCGTTATATTGATCGGTGTGGGGGCAAACTGCTGGAGCAGCCCCGAGTCTTAAGGATGGGGTATACTGCTCTAAAGCCTCTTATCTTCAAGGATGCGGAGGAAATGGCTGCTCGTCCTTTAGTGTCGGTCATTGAGCAGGCCAATAATGATGCGCTTCGGGTATGTTTCGCACGTCTTTTGTTATACAGGTCGTTATACCCTTAGTTGGCTGGTGTGATGTTTTTGAAAATGGTGTCTGATGTTTTTGATTACAGATTTTCGTGGGTTCCGTAGTACCGAGGGATCAGTTGGCGGCGCTCGAGGCTGAGAACGAGAAGCTAATTGTCGAAAAGAAGGCAATGGCTGATGAGATAGCTCATATGCTCGAGGCTGAGAAGGAGAAGATAATTGCCAAAAGTAAGGCAATGGCTGAGGAGAAAGCCCAGATGGTGAAGTTAGCCGCCGATTATGACAAGGTGGTGGGGGATAACTTGCGCTTGACCGAGGAGGTTAAAAGGCTGGAGGCTGAGAATGAGCTTATGGTCGAAAAATACGACCTATTAGAAGCCAATAACGTGCTCAGGCAGAAGATGTGGAGGCTGAAAAATCCGAGGTTGCTTCTTTGAAAGCGGCGCAATCGGAAGAGCGGACAAAGTTTATAGCCATTGCCAATTTTTCCGTCTTTTGTGCTCATGTTCGTGCTCTGAATTTTGCAAGGGTACCTCTGTCAGACCGGGCATGGTCGGAATTGGTTTATCCCTGTCTGCAAGGTGCACCGCCTAAACCTCTAGATTGGGCCAATCTCCGGGATGAAGAGCTCCCCCGGCTGCCGGGGCAGACGATATCGATGGCTTTTCATCCCCATTCCGGGTCAACTCCTTCTACTCCTCGGTCTGCTACTGCTGCTACTCCCCCACCGACATCTTCTCAGGTGGAGCACTGATCATATGCTTGTAGTATTTTTTGTGTAGCTTAGTGTAGGGTCTTTTGGTACCCAGATTGTGGGCCGTTTTTGTATTTATAAGGACATTTTGTTGGGAAGTTGATAATATAAGTGCCCCGTTTTCTTCCTGTTTGGATTTCTTGGTTAATTTCGTTGTCTGTTGGTTGTTGTCATCTTTTGAAGGACATAAAAATCTTGTCAGGTACATGTTAATCCCCTGGCCATGGTGGTATGGGCTCCCCCTAGTCGTAGTGTAGATGATAATGTTATAGGTGATCTAGAAAGGTCTAAGGCGTCCCTAACTGGGGAACTGAATTCTGCTCGCCGTGAAATCGAGGATCTGAATATTCATATTTCAAACTTGTCGATTCGGTTACGTGATTTGGGAGAGAAGTTCAGCAAAAAGACCGCCTACTATACAGCCAACAAGGGTAAGGCCAAAGCGCTTCTTGGTGCACTTCGGCGCTCTCATGATGAAGCTCGAGGCCGGGTGACGAGCTTGAACTTGGTGTTAGGGGCCGTTTTCGAAGATGCGGATCTGCTATTATCCTTCGTCAAAGCCTATTGGGATCGTGCTCAGGCACTAGAGGTGTATGAGTATGTGAAAGGTACCCGTGGTGTTATCCCGCGGAGCGTATGGTTGATGTTATGGCCCGGGTAGACGAAACGACGGCTACGTTGAACAACTTGGATGCCTCGGTAAATGGTCGTTTGGGTACGCAGATAGTTTCGCTGCGGGACCTTCATTTTGCTGACGCCGCAGAGACCTCGGCTTCCGTCGAGGGTTTATCTGACTGAGTTTTGAGAGTAGTTTGCATTTCGAGTTTCTTCAGGCTTGTATAAAAATATTATTTATTTGGATTTTGGTTTAGTCGGTTCTTTAGTTGTATTGATGTTGCTGTCTTTTTCCCTTCTTCGTAGGCATTTCCTACTGTGGTGCAGCAGACTGGCTCTCCGCCCCCTGTTCGCGTAGGACAAGAACCGACTGGTGATGCCAGGGTTGGGGGTTCGTCTGATGCAGTAGAGGAAGCTCGTGCCCATTTACCTCATATCCTGATAGGAAAGAACGAGAAGCTACAAGTTCAATGTGCTCGGCTTAAGAAAAAATTGCGAACACAATCTGCGTCATTCCGTGCTTACGTGGGTCGCGCCGAGCATATTTACGAGGTGCAAGAGCGTCGTCTGGCCCGGTATTGGCGTTTAAAGGACAAGTGGTTCGGTAAGCTAAAGCTGTTAATACCCCAGGCCAATGTCTTGATGAATTTTTTCGTGCGTCAACACGTCGGCATGATGTTTCTGCCGAACTGTATGAAGCTCGTCAGCACCCTGTGAACGAAGCTCGTCTTAAGGGTGCGTCTGTTGCCCATGAGAACGCAAAGGGGTCTGAGTTCGCAGCCTGACTCGAGGTAGGGCAGCATGTGGGTGTTTACACGACCAACTTCGATTTACTTATTTCTGAGGAGCGTTTTGAGGGTCAAGAGACCGACGAAGACACGGCTACAGATGATGAGGAGGTCAGGCTGAGTCATGTACCGTCGTGTTCGTCGTGTAGCAGTTCTTCTTAGTTGATTTCTTTATTTATTCATCGTACATTATTGCCTCCGTAACGCGGGCATGGACTATTTGCTTCATTCCTTTATTCATGTACTGTATCTTTTTATTGCCTTGTTGATATTTCCTCGAATGGATTGTTTTTCCTTTGTTTTCTTTGCTTGGTAATTGGCTGCCTCCGTAATGCGGGCTTGAATTATTGGTAGCTGTATATTGCCTTTTTGTTTGGCTTTAATTTGCTTGATTTTTGATTATTGGTACCTCCACACTTGCCTCTTTGTTTGGCTTTCCTTTGCTTGATTTTTGATTATTGGTACCTTCACACTTGCCTCTTTGTTTGGCTTTCCTTTGCTTGATTTTTGATTATTGGTATCTTCACACTTGCCTCTTTGTTTGGCTTTCCTTTGCTTGATTTTTGATTATTGGTACCTGCACATGTGACTTGAGTATTTCTAGGCATTCTTTTAGACATGCCATGTTGATAATTTCATAGTATTCCTGGACACTTAGCCGTTTGGGAATTTCATAGTATTCCTGGGCACTTAGCCGTTTGGGAATTTCATAGTATTCCTGGGCACTTAGCCGCTTGGGAATTTCATAGTATTCCTAGGCACTCAGACCGTTTGGGAATTTCATAGTATTCCTAGGCACTCAGGCCGTTTGGGAATTTCATAGTATTCCTAGGCACTCAGGCCGTTTGGGAATTTCATAGTATTCCTAGGCATGTCTGCCATGTTGGGAATTTCATAGTATTCCTAGGCACTTATGCCATGTTGGGAATTTCATAGTATTCCTAGGCACTTTGCCATGCTGGGAATTTTATAGTATTCCTAGGCCTACCCTTAGGCATGCCGTTTGGGAATTTCATAGTATTCCTAGGCACTTATGCCATGTTGGGAATTTCATAGTATTCCTAGGCCTACCCTTAGGCATGCCGTTTGGGAACTTCAGCTGCACTTGTTAGACAACATGATTAGATATTTCATTTATGCAAATGACAATGTTATTAAGCATGAGAGGTAAGGTAGCACCTGTACTGATAAGATTGCTTACGCGTAGTACTTCTTTAGGTTAGCCATATTCCAAGAATTTTTCTCGCTTTTGACGATCATGTGGTATGTGTATACCTCCATTGTCTTTCCTATATGCTTTTGGCAAACATTCATTATCATCCTCTGATATGTTGCCCCCGTTTTGCGTAGGCCGAACGACATTACCGTGTAGCAATAGTTTCCCAAAGGCGATATAAACGATGTCTTCTTTTGATCTCCTCGAGCGAGGAGGATTTGGTGATATCCCCAGTATGCGTCGAGGAAGGTCATCCTCTCTGCTCCCGCCGTTGCATTCACCAGTTGATCAATCCTTGAGAGGGGGAATGAATCCCTTGGCAAGCTTTGTTCAGATTGGTGAAGTCTATGCACTCTTTCCTTCCCATTCTTCTTAGGGATGATGACCGGATTGGATAACAACTTCGGGTAGAACACCTCCCTTATGACTCCGGCTTACAATAGCTTTCAGACTTCAGCAATTATAGCCGCTCTGTGCGGGACAGATACTTTCCTGCTCCAATGAGCTACTGGCTTGAACTCGGCGTTAATACTTAGGTGGTGACATGCCGTTCTCGGGTCTAGACCTGGCATGTCCTTGGGGCTCCATGCGAATTTATCGATGTTATCGAAGAGGAACGATTTCAGCTCCTCGTATTCCTCTTTGGGAAGGCTATCTCCGATGAGGAAGTAGTGTTCCTCATCCATATCGGGGATAAGCATCTTCCTAAGCTTCTCTCCCACCTGTTTTTCAACAACCCTTTCGGTTTTGGCTATATGGTTGATCAGTTTTTTCGTGCTGGTGGGTTGTTCAATCAACGACCAGCTGCTTTTTGAGAGCCGCGGTAATGTCCTTACAGCGTCTTGAATCCTGTTGACATCCTCTGACTGTCTCGATCTCTCCCCTACCATTTGGGTATTTCACTTTTTGGTGGTAGGTTGACGGTATGGCTCTCATGGCATGCAGCCAAGGTCGGCCCAGGATTGCGTTGTGGCCGGAGTTGTCGTTGACCACTAAGAACTCCACGGGAGTTGACACGGATCCAGTCGTAACACTAAGGATGATCTTTCCCAACGGTTTTGTCATCTCGGAGATGAACCCGATCAGTGTGACATCGGTCGGCTGCAGGTCTTGTAGCTTGAGCTCCATCTTGTCGAAAAGCTCTTTGTACATGATATCACAGGAGGCTCCTTGGTCGACAAGCACTCTGCTGATCGTGTCTATGCCAATTTAGACGCGGAGGTTAATGGCGTCCCCATGGGGGTATATCACCCCTTCTTAATCGAGAACTGAAAACGAAACGAGTGGGTGTCATCGCGACATGCATTGCCGTTTAGAAGTTGATGCCTGTGACGCCTTGGCTACTTGCCCGAAGTGCGCCAGTTGCTGCTGTTGTGTTCTTTCCCCGCCAGCGGTCTTGGGTCTTGACAAATGTACGACGTTGATTGTTTTTTCTTGCCGGCTGTCGGCTTCCTCGATGGCCAGTTGTTTGACTTTATTCGCAGCGCCTTTGATGAACTTGGTTAGGTGTCCCGCATCGCCCCATAGGTTCATTTTCCATCGCAGGTTGCGGCAGTGCTCGGTGAGGTGCCCGTGGTCCTTATGATAGGCGCAGAATAGCTTGGGGTCTCTATGATCAGGGGGGTGGCGATTGGCTCTGGTCGGGAATACCAGCTTTCTCTGCAAATATCCTTAAGGATATCCTCGGCAGACAGGTTGAAAGAGTATCTCAGTTCGACCGGTTCGAAGCTCTTCTGCCTTTCCCTTTCCTGGTAGCGGCCTTGTTGTGGCTGGTTGGTTGGCATCAGGTATGTGAGCTGGAGGGGTTTGCGCTCATCGATCTGTGTGGGGTAAGCGATCTGGAGCGGTTTGGGCTTAGGTTCTCGGGGTCGCTCCACCCTGCTAGGAACTTCGGGACCTTTGTCCCGTTTGGTCGGTTTGAAAGCCTCCCCCTAATTGTTCCTTGCTCTCTTGCGGCCCAGCTGTGCTTCTCAGACCGACTCTCTTCTTGGTAGAGTTCGGTTGAGGAGTCGTACTTCCTCGTTCTTGTCGGTGAGGTGGGTACAATAGGCCAACAGAGCGTCAGTGGTCGGGAAGCTTTTGCCTATGAACTTCCTTCTCGCCCAATAACCGATAGGAACGGAGTTGATAAAGTTTTGGATGGCTATGTTACTAGCGTACTGCGGAATCTGGTTAGCCACGTCGATGAAGCGTATGCAGTAGTCATTGAGTCGCTCGTTTGGCTGCATAGCCATTTTCAGAAGTGTGTCGATGTTGACATTCTTCTTCCGATGAGCAGCATATCGGGTGGAGTACGCGCGGAGAAGCTCCGTCCAGCTTCCTATGGATCCCCGTGGCAGGTTGTGATACCACGATGAAGCCTCTTGGCCCAAGCTGTTTTTGAAAAACTTGCACATCAGTGCAGGGTCATCACTCCACAGCTCCATCCTAGTTTTGTAGTGGCGCAGATGATCAATTGGGCACCTCTTTCCATCGTAGAGCCGGAATTCGGGGATAATGAACCCCAAAGGATTGCGGTGCCGAGTGATATGCTCGGTGCACGGAGTTTCTTGGCATATGTCCCAAGCCTGTTGGAACGCTTCATCCGGAGCTTGGTATGGGGGGTATTCCCCATAGTGAGGTTGTGGGTAATATCCTACAATGACCTTATGCTCCGGATATCTACCGTCGTTCGGGTTTCTGTTGGGGATAGGTCCCCTAGGGGCGTTTTGACGGTCGGCAACCGTTGGGGTCGTCTTTTGGACATGTTCTCCTTGTCGGGGTACCCTGATATCATATGTTCGGCCGGCCACTTCCATAGCTGCTCGGTAGGCAGAATCTTCCCTCTCGTGTCGGGGATCTGTATGCGGATTGGTCGGCAGGTTGGGCGGTACTGTGACGCCGGCTGCTGCCATGGCCGACATGCATGCCGCCAGCTGGGCCTGCAGCTGGGTATTGCGATTTTCAGCGGCCCGTGCCAGTGCGGCCGTAGTCCTATCTTGGTGAATAGGAGTTTGTACTTCCACTGTATATGGTGTAATTATCCGCGGTGGGAGGGTTGAATATGAGACTATCTGTTCTAGTACGGGGTCGTCGGGCATGCCATACTGGTGGGCTTCATTCGTTTGAAAATGAACCCGTTGGGGACTAGAGTTGACCGAGGCTGTCGGCAGAGGGGCCATTGAGCTTGGGCACGCGTTGTTGTGCCTAGTCGCGGTCGGCGCTCGTTCTGCCTCAGTGTCTGTAGGGTTTTCGTCGATATGACCGTCGACTTGTGGGAGCTGATCGGTTTGTTGTTCTGTTTGGACGTTAGAGATGGTTAGTCGAGATCCGACCTGAAATGCTTCGTAGCGGTCTCTGATGTTGAGGAGATGCGCTAACACGTCTTTGTGGACTGGGATTTCCTGGTTATTCGATGTGCCTACTTCCTCTGGACGGGTTTCTTCGTTGGTGTTTGCCATTTGTTGCTCGTCTGGTAGAGTGTTGGTGTTCGGTTTCGAAGCTAGTTGCGAACTAGATCGTTCCCGGAGACGGCGCCATTTGATAAAGCCATAACTTTGGTCGGTTGCGTTAAGCTTTTCAACAACAATATAATGTATAAAGATAGAATAAATGATGAACCCTTCTTTAATTTTTATTAAGCTCGGTAATATAATTGCTCGGAATACAGTTTCCTATTTATATCTATGCTCGACATTACAACTTGCTCTGATAATCTTGATCTTTCTTCGATCTCGGTGTTCGGTCTTGTATCTTGCTCGGTTTTCCTTTTTGTATGGTGGGTTCTGACAACTTTTTCTATTTTCTCTCCTTCTCTCTATATTTTTTAGATAGATTTTGTGATCCTCCTTTTAGGAGGGGTAGTTGGCTATTTATAGACAATTATGCGTCATTGGATGTTGACAAATGTCTCCATCTTAAGAGTTATCTCATGGACTTTTTCGTTGTGAATCTTTATTATTGGGCTGGACCCTTATAGATAATGGCCTGTTAGGAAAGCTCTATTTAGACCATAGGTTTTTGGGTGTTAGCCTTGTATACCCTCAAATAATGGGTGGATCGATTCGTATCCGAATAGATATACTCGGGTCCAATTTTTATGTTCTATCAGTTATCATATATTCATATAAATAAATAAAAGTAAGAATAAAAAATATTCCATGGAACCAAACAAGAAAAGACAATATTGTGTACAAACCTTGCACAAGGCCATGAAAGCAAAATCACTAGTTCTATCTCCAAGTCCAATATCAGGCTTCTCATCACCAAAAGCTTTAACAAGAGCATCGCCTCTTTTATTTCCCACAAGCACACCTGGCTTTTTTACAATTCCTGTTGCCCTACCCTTGTAAGTCTCAATCTCAGTGCCCAAAACCAAATCAGCTCCCAAAAAGTCCTTCATGAATGGTTCTACCATGATCTTAGGGTTTGCGGTGACTACACACTTTCTTCTGCACAACGAAAACACTCTCCATGACTCCGGATGGAGATCCTCCGAATAGAATGTGATAAGTACAGCTTTTGTAGCTGACTCTATACTTGACACCTATTATACAGCTTTAACCATATTAATCTTGGATATAAACAAATTAAATCATACAACACTATCTACTAGCTAGTGATTTGGGCCATTTGGCAACAACCAGAAAAACTTTCGTGATATATTTTGGTCATCTTTAATATAAGAATATAAGATCTTTCTAAAACTAATAACTATGACACAAAGTTAAAGATTCAAATTTAAATTTTGGAAGTAAAAAATAGAAACAAAAGCACAAAAGAGTCATGTAAATTATAGTTCACATGTCCAAACAAACAAAATTATTGGAAAAGTTAAAATATATATATTAACATTGAAACAAAACAAACAAGATGGAGAACTTTAATTCCCTAGTTCAAATTTTATAAATCAACTACATCAAAATTTTCTTAAACATCTACAACTTATGTTACATTAAATTTTTTCAGATTATTAGGGGTTAATTTCAGTTTAGTGACGTGTGTTTTCGACCAATATTGATTTGGTGACCCCACTTTTAAAAATCTTAATTTAGTAACCTGTGTTATACGTCGTTAATGATTTAGTGATCTCCCGTTAACTTTTTAAATGGAAACCGTTAAACTTAACTTTAGAAGTTTTAAACATTTTTAATGTAGTCTCCTCCATAGTTTAATTATAAATTAATAATTCAACCATTAAATTGACAAAAATGATAAAATTAACCATTTTTCGAAATAAAAAAGAAGTTTTGTTTTTTAGAAAAAGAAGCATTTTAAATTTAGAAAATTTTCTCGAGAAAGTTCTATTTTTTATCAAGAAAATGCGAGTTTTTCAAAAAAGAAGAAGAAGAAGAAGAAGAAGTTAATTTATGATTAAAAAAAGAACTAAATTGTTTTCTCTTTTACCAATACAATGTTTGCTTCAACATTTTCTTTCTCGAATTGTTTACTTAAGATTAACTTTACTAAAGAAAAAAAGAACTGCGAAAATAATTTTGTTTTTAAGTTTAAATTCTTTAGATAATGCAACCTTTTATGTGAACTTGATTTATTTTGGAAAAAGATTTATATACTAAACAATTTGTTCGTAGAGAAAAAGCTTTCTTTAAAAATCGAGATTATTTGTTAATTATTTTCTTTGAATTTTTTTTAATATTATTTCTTACTTATTATATTTAAATTTTGTCTTTCTAAAAAGTAGTAGTTTTAAAAAAAAAAATTATAAGTAGTGTTTTACACATTTCTGCAAAAATAATAAATAAAAATGCATTTTTTAAAAGCTTTTGAATCGTAGAAAAAATGTTCCTTATTGTGTTACAAAAAATTAAGTCGAAATATTATAATTTAATTTTTCCGAAATGAAATTAGCAACTTTTATAATTTTAAGGTTAAATTATAAAGTTTCATACTATACGGACTAAATTGGTAATTTATAAACTTTTTCCATCCAAAAAATTTGACGGGAGGTTACTAAATCATTGACAATGCATAACACAGTTCACTAAATCAAGATTTCTGAAAGTCGGGTGACCAATCAATATCAGTCCAAAACACAGGTCATTAAGCTGAAATTAACCCGATTATTAGTACTAATTAAGGGTTATGGATAAATCATTACTCCATCCGTTCTCATTTAATTGTCCACTACGAAACTACGTGCAATTTTGACCGACTTATAATTTGTATCAAAATTATCAAAATGATTCTTTTTTAATCTAATTATAAAATTTAACATTTGAACTATATGATTAATTTTTGTAAATTTTCATTCTGACAATTTTGATACATGTTTTTGGTCGGTTAAAATTCGACGTAGTTTCGTAATGGATAATTAAATAGGAACGGATGGAATTAAATAGCAACGGATGGAGTAGTACACAGCTTGTATGACTTTTATTTGTTACTATCCAAAGTTAATTAGGTCGAACATATGCAGAAACTAAAATAACCCATGGGTAGGAATTGAAGATAAAGTGTATATATATATATATTTAAGTCTTATAATTAAATCAATAATAAATGGATATGTATGGTGTATGGACTCCAAACTGGTTGGAGAAAATTCGAACTCTTCTTCAATGGTTAACATAGGTTAAGATTGATTTTTTGTTGCTATTCAATACTCGCATATTTAAGAGTCATTACTAACTAACCGGAAAGAAATCATTACTTGTAATGTTATAGAACAATATCAATAAACTATTATTCCAATCTACATTTTTTCTATTGTCTATCCAGCCTATTTCATTCTATTAACATACTTTTTTATGTTGTTATGATAGCTGGATATTTTTATTTCATCTATCATTCTTTTAATGCAATTATACCAAGAACTTATCGTGTGACGTGACATATCATTAAGAAAAGTTAATGAGTAAATTATTTTTAACAAATTAATTACAAGTATTTAATATTTAATAAGATCGTGAATTTATTCTGTGGCACAAGTTCGAAATGGTCAGGCAGAGACAATTCAGTTTTTTAAGTAATTAAATTAAGTAATGAGCTCCAGGAAATTTGATGAACCATAGCATTAGTTCATCAGTGATAGTAAAAAAAATCCTATTCAAGGACGAGGCAAGCTTAGTTAATTAAAAATATTTTAATTTATGTTCTCTTAAAGAAGTGACAGCATTATATTTGCCAATAGATCGATAGTTAAAGGTATCATAGTGAGTTTCCTAATAAGTGTGATATGGTAGTACATCATTTAGAGCAATCAATTTAATTTTGCATGAAGTATTGTTTGTGTGAATAATATGAGGCTGACACAGATAGTTTTCAAATTTTAAGAAGTCAATAGTCTTTATAATTAAGAGTTTTAACGACTGTTGAAGATATTATAACCTTTACGCCGGAGAAGGTTGAAAAAATAAGAACTTGAATTCCAGCAGATTCCGACACAAAATAATAAAGTATTCCAGCAAGCGGTGAAGCCAATAGCAAGAAAAGGAGCCGAAGAGCTCCTCCAATATCAAATGCCATCAGTGCAAAATAAGGGAAGGAGTTGGACTACAGAGTAACGTTCCGTCCATGTCTGCCACAACCGTATGCTTCTCTCTCCCAGTGGAAACACAGGTTGTTGGGAAATCAGGCGCACTTGAAGAAAGACAATAATATATATCGCACACCCAATTTGATAACGAATTTCACCCAACAATGGTTACGTTTCCGGGCCGCTACACATGACGCTTATATATATATATAAGGAGTATTACAAATTTAATCTAACTTGATTACAAAGGTACGATTCTCTCACAACTAGAACTCTCTTCTTACAATATTCTTACTCAAATATGTGATAATTAAAATAAAAGATAGGTGACACATATATAGAACTCATAATGGGTCTTATTACAATTGTTAGTGATATGTGATAATTAGTGATCATGCGCAAAACACATTTGGCTCCACAACTCAGCAATCTCTCACTTGAAGTCAAATGTCGAGTGCTTCAAAAAAACTCTGATTATCCCCGACCACTGAACTCACTATGCTCACCCGAGGAGAATGCTTCCATCGGTATCATTTTATAGTAATTAGTACTCTTCCATCGTCGACGAGTTACCCATACTTCCAGTGTAGCGGCGACCCTGATTCTCAAGCTCGGAGTTCTACTGAGGTCACACATAGCCTTAGTTTGTCGATTGTAACAACCTTCGTTAGCATGTCGGCGGGGTTTTTAGCGCCCTCAATCTTTTCTATCGCGAAGATTCTATCTTCTAGAACAGCTCGGATAAAATGGTAACGAATCTGTATGTGCTTGGTGCGTGAATGAAATACAGAATTCTTAGCTAGCTGAACTCCACTTTGACTATCACAGTGCAGAACTCTCTTGTCGGTTTTCTAACTGAGCTCTTCTAAGAAACCTTGCAACCAAATCATCTCTTTGCTTGCTTCCGTCATCGCGACGCACTCAGCTTCTGTGGCTGGCAGTACGACGATATTTTGCAGCTTAGATGTCCAACTTACAATAGTACCACCGTAGGTACAAATACATCCCGTTGTACTCTTTCGGCTATTCAGATCACCAGCCATGTCAGTATCAACATAGTCGTGCAAGCCTATCGAGGTCTTTCGGAAACATAATGCCGAACTCACAGTACTCGAGAGATATCTCAATATCCACTTTACAGCTTCTCAATGGTGCTTGCTCGGGTTACTCATCTAACGACTAACAACTCCCACTGTGTGGGCAATATCCGGTCTTATACACACCATAGCGTACATCAAGCTACCAATTGCTGAAGCATAGGGTATGTTCGACATACGATCATTTCCTTCCTTATTCGAGGGTGATTGGTCCTTCGACAAGTTAAAGTGTGCGGTTAGGGGTGTGCCCACAACATTGGCATCACTCATACTCACATACTCGGCTTGCGATAGAAATAATGACTCATCCATTCCTCGGGAGATCCTCATACCGAGGATCTGCTTTGGGCTCCCAAATCCTTAATCTCAAACTGTTTCGTCAGCTGTTGCTTTACCTTGTTAATTTATTCAAGGCTCGACCCGGCGAGCAACAAGTCATCTACGTATAGAAGTAAAATGACGCACGAAGAGTTCTCGAATCTCTTTACGAAATATCAGTGATCACTATCACTTCTTTCGAACCCGGTACCCACCATGAAACTGTCAAACTTTGTATACCAGTGCCATGGTATGCCTATCTCATCACGTATAATGATGTTAAGTTATAAATCCAGCCGAGTTGTTATTTTTACAGTAATACATAACCTCTAGATTCAGTATACCTATTTACTTCCACCCATTGGGTTTCATCTATCTACTATCTGTAAAGGTATTGTTACTTATTGATATATTACTTACTGATATAGTTTTAAGTTGACTTTTATTGATATAAAATGGTTTAATTGGTACGTAATTGGTATGTCTTTTGCATGGTACCTAGCAAGCTTATATTACATCTTTTGTTTTAAGGCTAATGGTCAATTGGTCATACAATGAACGTGTTTGGTTGCATTTTAGGTGTATTAGCTGGATTTTTTGAGTGTGAGAAACCCCAGCCCCTATAAAACCTCATCTTTAAAACTGGACTATACTTGTTTTGTTCAATTTTGCTGAACTTGTTTTGTTCTCTTTTGCTTTTAAGTTGGACCATACTTACTTCACCATCTTAATAAAGTTGAGCTATTCTGCTTAAAAGTTGCGACCAAACAAGTCTCATGTTCTTTTACATTTTACAAACTAAAATACTAGAAAAGATCAGTTTTTATTAATTTTTTTCTTGACCAGGACTTGTAAATTCATATTAATCCTTTTTCTATATAAATGTGTGGCAGAGTGCCTTTCCAAGGTGGCCATGAGACTGCAGGTCGTGGGTTTGCTGGTCGTGGAGATGAAGTAGAATTAGCTTTAACTTTAACTCCAGCCTTCTTTGTTTTGCCGTCAAAGCTAGAAGGATCAAGCTAAGAAACAAATCACTTTTCTCAAATTCAAGGTGAGAATATTTTTTTTGCTAAAATCAATCAATGTTGCAGATCTGTGATAATGAAGTGATATTTAGATGTGTTTCATTTTTCTCTAATGTTGGTTTTGAGCTATGGTTTTGTGCGGTTTATTACAGGTTGAATTGCAAGAAAGATGGAGCTCTCACGACGAGCAGGCGAATTTATTCTTTGACGAGCGCTCCATCCGTCTGTTAAGTTCTTAAAGCTCATCCCTCCGTCAAAGCTCATCCCTCGATCTCGATAGAATGACGAGCGCTCCCCACAGTGGACTGGAAAAGAAGTTGAGGCAAGATTTACTATTTTCAGATGACGCTTCAACTACAATAATTGATTTCACGCTTACCATACGTACCGAAAGCTACAAAGTTTAGTTGTGATAGCCAATGACATTGGTTGATTATTTGATTATAAGTAGGCTATTCACTAGTATGTAATTTTGATGTATCAAATTTGTGAACAAGTATTGTTGTCGAATTTGCATTAAATGGGTGTTAATTACGGGCTTAGTTTTATTTTGATAAGAAATTTGTTTATTTTTTTGATTAGCTCTTATAATACTTTTTTATATATAAAAAAATACCATATGATTATAAATTCAGTATCAATGTTGTAACAAAAACAGCAACATGACTGAAATAGAATAGCAACATGATACACAGAGCAGCAACAAAGGAAAAAAGTGAAAAAGGCTTTTTAAATTCTATATTTTGTTAAATTTAGCAACATATCACCTACACTTCAAATTGTGTTGCTTGTTTGGATAAGAAAGCTGAGCATTCAGCAACAGCTTATTAATGTTGCTAAAATGTTGCCTCTTTTACCCGTATGTTTCTAATTCTCTTACCAGAATTAGCGACATGTAGATTACCGTCAGTTTTATAAGTATTACAGATCTGTTGCTAATTATTGATTAGCAACATAATTGATTAGTTAGCAACAGTTTTTTCTCTGATGGAAAACTTCCTTTTTCTTGTAGTGTTATGGCAGCCAAAACAAGCAACCATCTTATACGCCGATGTTCAAATAAGCACAGAAAAATGAAAGGACAAAAAAGGCGAATAGGTTTATAGATTTTATTAAAGTTATATATGATTGTTAATAGGATATAATTGAATTATTTGAGAAGTAATTGATAAGAGGATGTAATGGAAAAGAATCCCCAATTTAAAAAGGGCTTTCGGAAAAAAATGGGTTTTACAGAATCTTTAGTTTTATTAAAAAAAATAATCCATTATTTTTAAGACTTATAGAAACAACCACATGTTTCTATTCTATGATCTATTACATACAAATTTCAAAACACAACACAATACATCCAAACGTTAACAAAAGTAGCAGTTTGATCCTAATGATTAATGACAATTGATTAAAAAAAGATAAATTAACAAAACATATTACTTTTTAAATTAAATTAACAAAAACATACTCAAAAACTTTTCATTATAAAAAACATACCAAATAAATTTAATGCTGTTTATTCTCTTTTTTCTCTCTCTTTCATCTTACTCTCTCTCCCTCCTTCATTCTTCTCTTTCTCACCAATTATTCTCTGTATCTCTCTCTGATCTTACTCTCTCTCTCCTCATTCTTCTCTATATTTTTATTTCATATCACACTCTATTTCTCTGTTCTCCTCCATCATGAAAACTCACTACTAACTATCGAACACTATCTAGATTATATAGACATTCATATAGATATAAATACAGATATATATACATACGTAGTACACAAATATTACACTGGTTGATACCCCGTAATATATGAAAAATATATGTAATTGACGAGATTGTTTTCTATTTATTGAGTTTTGAGACTATTGTAAACCTTATGTGTTTCAAGTTGAAAGAGCAGAATCCATATGTACAGTATTGAGAGAAATCCATATGTAGGGTATGAAGTTTTGAAATTAGGATATGAAGTTTTGAAATTATGATATGAACTCTTTTTTAGATATTTGATTGTGATACAGAACATTTAGGGTATGAAATTTTAAAATTAGGTTATGACGTTTTATAATTAGCATATGAATATTTTGTGAGTTTTTAGTTATTTTTAGAGAAAGAGATGAGTGATTAGCACGTGTTAGAAAAATGTGCGATTATCGTGTGTTAGAGAGAGATGTGCGGTTAGAGAGAGAGAGTTACGGTTAGATAGAGAGAGAGAGAGGTTAGATTATGGTCTGATTAGAATTAGAGAAATAATAAGTATATATAGGTATGTTTTTAATAATTTAAATTATTATGGTATGTTTTTGCTAATATAATAGGGGTAGAGTGTGTTTTTGTTAACTGTCCCTCAAAAAAATCATTGACTTGAACGCTTTCAATTAAAAAAGAGTGAAACCAAGTCAAGTTAAAAAAAACGCCAAAAAAATTATGCGTCTTAGAACCTGGAAGGCACCGGACCGGCTCTGGTAGAGATATATAATGCTTGAGATTAATTTAAAAGAAGAGCAAAAGTAAAATGTATCTAGCAACAGGAAAAAAGAGATCTAGGCCTAGATAAGATCAAGTATACTTGTAACTCATAACATTGAACCCCCGGTTACGTGAATGTCTGGGGGCTTCTCCTCTTATATTGTGCAGGTAGCGTCGTCTCTGATATTTTGGAAGACTAAATTAAATTTTAAAAAGAGGTCTGAAATTAAAGTTTTTTTTTCCAATAATGATCATTAATATGACTTTTTATTAAACCGTGTTTAAAGTATTTTTTTTAATTATAACTTATTAAATACAATAAACTATTCTAACTAGAACGTTTTCCTTAATTATTTGTTATTTAACTAGGAATGTTGCTATAGTCACCCAAATATCTGACCCAAAAATCTTATCCGCTAATTTGACGGATTAGATGTACCAATCATGTATTAGGTGAAAATTATTTTTCAAAATCACAAATAAAAACATTGGTCCATCTCATCCGCCACATCGATGGATAAGGTTTTTGAGTTGAAAATTTAGTGAGAAAAAACATTTTCCTAACTAAAATGTTTTTTTTTGGTATTTTTACTTTAGATGTGTCTAACGACGTCATTATATTTATTCCAAAAAATATAAGAGTCGATTATGTTATTACTCTTAAAATGAGAAACTGTTATTACAAAATTTATAAAATTTACATTCACATTTAATTATCTTATAAAATTAAAACGTGTTTTGACTATTAATCTTCACTAAAAGATGCAAATTGAGTGCATCTGTACAACCATGGGGGTGGTGACATAGGATTTAGTCCAATCCGGATGTGATTATTTATCGGATCTTATTTTTTAATCTCATTCGTAATGCATACCCGGTTATTAGTCCAGTGACTAATAGCTGTGCCGCAACCAAACAAGATTCAAGTGTTTTTCTATAATAGTGATAAATATCGTATTTGTTGGAAAACTTTTGGTTTTCTTGGAATGAATGCTATTAACTTTGTGGTTATAAAAAACATTTATTCCCCCATTTATGTGGGTCTTTTTATTTGTAAAAGGAGTTACAAAGACAATGTTAAAAAATGAATGGTCTTGTAACATTTTTAAATACTTTTCCATGAAAAACATAACATACATGCCATACACACTTTCACACATACACGTGCATACATATAGAGAGAGAGTACCGCACCACCAACGGCCCGACCGTGGCTTGGTGCCGTTTCCGCTGAGTCACATGTGATAGACGTTGTACCTTGGGAACGAAATGCCCCATTTAGCCAGAAGCAGAGGTGGCGGGGCAAATATCGTTTAAGGGAAACTCTTTGCAGTTACCTCGTCTCGGACTTTAGTCCATTTCGGTATTATCTACATTATTTTATGTTAAAGCTTGTAATTGATATTTATATATTTGAGTAAACCATTTTCTGTTTATTTTTCCATTTCTTTTTCGTAGAAATTATTGTGTTTATTTACTACGTACCCAACAATCTTAAACGATATTTATGTTTCGTACGTTAATACAATAATTTTGGTGTTTGGATAAACAGAAAATTATTTCCGTGGCTAATACAATTCTTTGGAAAATCATTTTCTAACAAAACTTGGTTTTAAGAATTTGGTGTTTCCGGTTGAATTATCGAAAGCGGTTTTCGTTGTTTTACCTTGTTTGGGATTTTTGTATAAATCACTTTTACGGTTTTAAACCATCCATTATGCATAGTGCGTGTGTATTTTGTGTATGATCATGTACAAGCATGGTTAGATATATTTTATATTAAATATAAGTTTTGAGCTTGCCATGTTTAATTATTTGGTGTTAGCCACGTCCATGTGTGTTTTATATCCGGTTTGTAGTTTGTGTACATGATTTTTAAGATAGTAATTTTGTCCAGTAACTTATAAAGCATGTTCAATGAGTTGTTAATTAATTCTTAGACTCATTTGATGTAAAGAGCTACAATACATTTGTGTGTTATTGGTTATAGTCCATTTCGATGGGATGAGTAAGCAGATAAGACCTCAAAGAAGACTTCTGATTGCAATCACATGCTATAAGAGAATTACTAAATGTACAGGAACCATCCTGTTTGGGAAAAGAAAAAACAATATATTTTTATTCAATATCCGTTTAACAGATGCTCTCACTGTGCGTACTTTAGGCTAATTGATGCGTTATTTCGGACCATTGATTATTGTAAATTCTGAATCCTAGCCTTATATATAATGCTGACTAATACATACACATACAGGGGAAGAGCTTATAAAGATACAGAAACAGAAATTCCATGGGTAGTATAGTTTGTTTCAATTTTCAAGTCTTCCCATCATTTCATTGTGAAACGGTTAATTGAGAATTGGAATTAAAAAGTATTGTTGCTGCTTTTAATGGGTGTTTTAATTTCACATGTAACTGTTAAAATTATATACATGTTATTTAAGGGTTTGTAGTATTTAAAACCATCCATGTTTGTCAAACGTTATGTTTGCATTATTTATTTATTTATTTGAATATGATGAGTTGTAAAGGGTTACAACACAATTACATGGATTAAATTGTTTTCGGTTTGTTATTCCGGAGGATATAATAAACAGATTGTGTAACCGTTTTAAAGTCAAAAAATAATAGAGTTTAATTTTGGACTTAAATGGTGATTAATTTTTTGTAGTAATGAGTATTGAGACACATTACGAAACCGTTTCTTTTGTACTATTACTATAATAAGTCATGTGAATAATTCAGTAATGAATGGATTTATTATCATTTCATATTATGAGTATTCTCGTTACATTATATTATTAGTGAATTTTATACATGTTTATTGTTTCATGTTAATAAAGTACTAACAATTTCCAATGAGTATTTGTGTAGACATCTCTACCATGGAATTGGAGGATTGGTGATTATTCGAAACAGTTCTAGTAAAAGCCATTAAATTGGGGATTACGACAGAACTGGTTTCGAAATAGTTCTTGTAAAACTATTTTCTGATTTTTCAGAATTTGGGGCTTACGACAGAACTGGTTGAATTTGAGATTGTTCTGTGTAAAATCAGATTTATCTGGTGTTTACAGCTGAATAAATCTTTCAGAATTTGATAATATTTTTCGGTAATGAACTAAAATACTCTTGCAAAATCAATTTCTTAAAAACATACGTGGTTATAGAAATTTGATGTTTGCAAAGGAGGAGTTTTAGTTTCATTTTCCGAAAATTAGATTGTGCGTGTTTGTTATTTGAGATAACGAACAGTTTCCGGTGGGAAATGTCCGGAACACAGTGGGTGTTGAAACAGACCAGAACATTATGGGTGCCGGTGTAACTCCTATTAATTTTGCATGTGTGCATATTAATGAGAGGGTTACAAATTTGGAATGACCATTATTAAATACATTTATTTGGTGAAATAATGGGTCGTAACTCCTTTTAGTTGTGATTTATTGTAATTTAATTTGGAGGGTTGCAAATTTTATAACGGTGATCATTAATGAGATTAATGACGAGTATTTATAACTTCTTATTAATTGTGTTTTAACACAATTTAATTTGGAGAGTTATAAAATATTGTAACGATGCACGTTGATGACAATTATTAAGAGTTTATTAGCTCGATATTAATTGCATGAATTAATCGGTTACATAATTGGATGAAAGTTTATTTAATAACAAACTTTGTTCATCCAAGAGCAAATAATTTAATGATTAACAAATTATAAATGGTCGTTGCGTTTATTTTAAGAATAAACAAATATCGGCTAATTTATTATTTGTTGAAATAATATCTTATTAATTTGCTGAAAGAACATTTAATAATTTGTTTTAATTAACATCTTATTTATTTGTTGGAAAAACATTTAATAATTTGTTGAAATAACATATTATTAATTTGTTGGTAAAACATATTGTGAATATGTTTAACTTGCTATTATTGAAAATAATAATTTAGTAATATTATATTACTATTATTGGGGGAGAACCCCAAGTGTCCCCAAATGTGGGGGCAATCCATCGATACTGCAGATCGAGAATCTAGTCATACCCCAACGCGTCTGCGGACGAGTGGAAAAATACCTAACGGTTTAGTGGTATAGACCTTAAACGTCTGAAATAAATGATACAATTCATTTAGCATCTTGAAACCGGTTAAGTGTCTCAATTAAAATGTGTATGTTCTGAGTGAGGACAAAGGGAATGCATGAACTGTGGGGGCGTTAATGTGTGGAAACATTTTAAACGTTTGGAAATCCACTAACAAGTGCAAGCATAAAAATCTGAATCATGACTAGTGGTTTTGAAACCTAAAGGGCAGTAGCCATTCGGTAGCAATAACACTAGGATCAAATTGTGATAAGTTTGCTTGTTTGTGACAATACATGAGTGAATATTTGTTCAAAATGAGCATTTTACTCGATACTCTTGTGGTCAATAATGACATGTTGAGTTATTCAACTAAGTCACTGATTTGACATGATATAGTAGGTCATGAAAATATAAAACCATAAATGTTTTATTTTTCTAAATCTATTATTTAAATTGAAACACAAATATGAGTTTGTGTTTGAAGCAATGTATTGCTAAGTCTTCAGTTCGAAGTTTCGAACGGAGTACATAACCTAATGGTTTGATGCATTTGAGATGCGTGCAAAACCAAGAAGGGTTTAAAACGTATTTTCTCAATTTATTGATGGTTGTACTAAACACTGAAATGTCTACTTGATGAGAAGTAAAGACAAATCAGTCGAGATATTCGTTGAAGTAAGAATGAATATGTGAATTCTATTGTTGAGGATTAAGGCTTGTCAGAAAACATGTTTAATCATGGGTGTTCTGTTGTGTTAATCTATCAACTTTAATCCAATGATTAAGTGTTAATCATTAAATGATAGACTATTCTTGGACGTGTTAGATATTGTCTAACTAGTTCCGAAATGGTATATTCACATGGATATGAATACATGATCAGTGTGATTGAAACAGTGAACATGAGACACCGTTTGCACAATTGTGTGGTTGGAATGTCATGTTGATAAGTTCAGGGTTAAACTCTGAGTTTGTGTGGGAAGTGAGCTTTCCGCAAGATATGTGTTGAACAAACTACCTCTTAGGAAGTTGGACCAAACAGTCAGAATTATAGAAGGCATGGTGTCTGACTATAAGTTCGTGAAAGTTTGGTGCTACCTAATAAATGTCTCAATCTTGTTCCTTGAAAGACTTGGATAGGATCGAAAAAACGGTAGATTGTGTGTTCTTCGGATAAGCACAAAATATAGTGCTGATCGGTTTCTAGTACATAAGGCACATTGCTTTAAAGTGCATATAGAACATTGTTCTATGGCCGAGAAGCATACTTTCTAAAAGATAAGTTTTCCGCAAAACTCTAACGCCTGGCGAGTGTGACCAATACGTTGAGGGTTCATAGCATTACGCTACCCAAGACAAGTGAACACTCAAACGGTGCTGGAAAAATGTGGAAAGTGAATATTTTAAGGAAGATGAAGTGCATCGGCATGGTAAAAGGGTAAGTAATGAAACTTCCTTTGTCCCTTGACCTTCATGAGTGAAGGTGAATCGACGACATTGAAATAATCAATGTTTTCCATATAATGTGTATATGGGAAGATGCCATCAACAATGAGGTTGATAGGCACGTGAGAAATAAAGTCAATTACTTTAAGTAAACTGACGGTTTTGATAATTTTAATGTCTATACTCTAATCTCTATAAAAAGGACGCATCATTAATTAATGGAGATATAGAGAATTAGGAACAATCCATTGGGTCGTGGTTCCGTGTAAAGTAAGCCAAGGTGCAAAAACTTGTTAAGTCGTTATATGGACTAAAACAAACACCTAACTTATCATAGGTAGTCTCTTGTGCGTCAAGAATTGCACAGTACGAGGTCCATTAGTGGATATGTTTTTACTTAAAGAGTTTGCAGTCTTATGGAGGTCTGTAAAATAGACCTGCATAGTTGGAGAAACGGTAGAGTTAGAATTCATAACATTGAATCAAGCTACAGAAGAGGCAGATTGGCTGAGAAGTCTTGGGAGGTATTCCAAGTGGCCAAAATCTGTTACCGCAATAAACGTGTACTGCTGCAGTCAGTCAGTTATTAAACGGGATCAGAATAATTTGTATAATAGAAAGTCCCGACAAAGTCATGACATATTCGTCGGAGACACAAATCCGTAAGAGAAATTGCTAGCAAAATTGTGGTATCCATAGACTTTACAAGGTCTAAGGATAATAATGCGGATCCATATACAAAATCCTTGACTCGTGGAGGAGTCGGAGCATCATCGAGTGAAATGGGGGTTGAAGCCCAATAAATTGGAAACTTTCACATCAGCTACCCAACCTGTACTGGAAATTTCAGTCTCAGGTTCAATGGGAAAACTGAACTGTGTGGGTTACCGAACAAAGCACTCGAGAACATAAGTTCTCAGCCCATTTCTATGATGAAAGAGTGATAGACCTGTACCATTTTAAGGGTGAGCATAAGGCTCTTAATGAATCAAGTATCTCGAATGTCGAGTGGGGTGAGTCAGGACACCTTTGACTTGAAAATCACATATAACGAGTGTGTATGGCCGATACTATGTGATGAGCTAGGGCTAAATCGCTAGAGCACTCGGTTGAATTTGCCAAGGCAGTCCAGGGCCAAATATGGACAACCAAAGGGCTTAGTAAGTGGTGTAGAGAGGACATTGTGTGAGTATTACCCTGGTATGCACAAACGCTAAAAGGTTCAAGGCTTTAAGGCTACCCAATAGTAGCATATCAGATTTTACATCACTATGGCAGGTTTAAGGCGCGCGCTACCTGTCCTTATGCAGTTAATTCTCGTGGTTCTCTCGATTGCATTTAGTTGCACGTTGCATGTTTTAGATCGCATTCATGTGGGGGATTGTTGAAAAACTTTTAGTTTTGTTGGAATGAATGCTATTAACTTTGTGGTTATAAAAAAACATTTATTCCCCCATTTATGTGGGTCTTTTTATTTGTAAAAGGAGTTACAAAGACAAAGTTAAAAAATGAATGGTCTTGTAACATTTTTAAAGACTTTTCCATGAGAAACATAACATACATGCCATACACACTTTCACACATACACGTGCATACATATAGAGAGAGACTACCGCACCACTAACGGCCCGACCGTGGCTCGGTGCCGTTTTCGCCGAGTCACATGTGATAGACGTTTTACCTTGGGAACGAAGTGCCCCATTTAGCCAGAAGCAGAGGTGGCGGGACAAATATCGTTTAAGAGAAACTGCTTGCAGTTATCTCGTCTCGGACTTTAGTACATTTCGGTATCATTTACATTATTTTATGTTAAACCTTGTAATTGATATTTATATATTTGAAGAAACCATTTTCTGTTTATTTGTCCATTTTTTTTCCGTAGAAATTATTATGTTTATTTATAACGTACCCAACGGTATTTTATTTACACATTATCGATTATTTGTTTCCTACTTAATGCTTATTTCAGTTTCAAGATATCAATAAGAATAAGCAGTTAAGTTGCTTCCAACTTGTCTCTAAATATGTCTAATTCTATCAATTCTTATTTTTATTCTACATTTTCCGATAACTATACGATGAAATAGCTAATTATAAATAAATGGACAATATTTCTCTACAAACTAGGTTGCAGAGATTACTAACAACTCTTCCATAACTTATATAAGATTGATGAACTATGATAAATAATCAATTTCTCTTGTAGGCATGTTGTAGCTAGCACCCGTCCCAGCCCCCTAGAACCTAGCTAGTCCCTGATAATATTTGTTGTACGTTATTACTTATTTGTCAAATTTTCTTGATAACATCTCAAAGAATTCTAATTTAACAAGCCTCCAAATTCTATTTTAATCGAAAATGGGGATTGTTAGTTTAACACTCAACTTACAATTATGTCACACAACCTCATATTTTAACCACTTCACCGACATAGTTCAACTCATCACACCGGGTTTGTTAATAATGATAATATATAAACAGCTGAGTATACTAAAATGAGTAAAGTTTTACGTGATATTAAACAACATTTAACTTTCAGGTTTAAAAGATTTAGTTACTCAAACCAACATTCCCAATCTAGTACTTGATCATTCAAATTTGACTAGTTCATGAGTTATTTTATTTAAGGAAAGCCACCTGCCTAGATTCACTGGGAATAGAGCGTGTAGGAACTTCTCGGAAATAGAATAAACCTAAATTTAATGTGAATAAATTATTAGGCATATCTAATACAAAACGGTAGGCAAAGCTACAAATTTGAAAATAAAAAATGTTTATGAGTCTTGATAGATTCATTTTTATTTGACCAAATTCCGAATTTATGCAGCAGAAACAATTATAGGATCAGTTTGTCATAAGCTTTTTCATTTAAAAAGTTTCTTTTTAAAAAGCAATTGGAAAAAATCTTGCTTTAAAAAACATGTAATAACTGTATGGTAAAAACTTAAAAAAATCAACTTTCAACATGTTGATTTTTGGCATTAGCTAATATATTTTTACTTTTTCTATCAAAATAACTTATAAGACATTTCTTTTTTATAAATTTTACTTTAGATAAGATCAATAATTATTTAAATTATAAAAGTCGTGGCGAAAAAGCTATCAAAATCTCCAAAATATGTGTCTTTTTTATTTTTAAGTTTTCTAGTTACATTTCTCCAAAATCTATATTTTTAAAAGCTAAAGAAAACAGTGATACTAAACGCATATGACTTTTTAAAAGTCAAAAGCTAAAAAAAAAAAAACAAACAAAAAAACTTGATGTCAAGCATGCATATAGTATAGAATATTCCGGCCCATTCCGGGTTATGCTTTTAATTTCTTAGCACTTGACCATTTACTTTCTTTAAATTTAATTACAATTCTGTTATTAAAAAAGAAATGATTATGAAAGTAAGACGAGCAACAAACTGCATCGTTAGCCCTTTCTGGATCGTAAAATTAATACTTTTAAAAGTTTTCAAATTATATTGTAACGATAGTTATAACAGTCTTTATTACTGTGGATTCTGTATAGAAAGACCAAAGTCATGCTCCTGCATTTGAAAATTTGTATAATAAATCGTAAAAATATTACTGTATGTCAGTAAGGAGAGAGGGCACATGGTCCACTGGAATCAAGTGGGCAAGAATGTGTCGCACTTATCTCAAAAATTTTAAAAATAATTTTTTTATATAAAAAAATTTAGATATTTAAAATTTTATACATTAATAGTTCTTTAATAAAGAAATATTAACTTAGTTCAAATAATAAATATAAATTTTTTATTTTCACAAGCTTGCTAGTTTGAATTTTATGATTATTTTTTACTGTTAACATTACCTTACTATTAAAAACAACATTAATTTACTATTTGACTTCTCCATTAATTAATTGACTTTTTAAGTTAGTATTACAAGATTTTATAAATAAATATTTTAGTTTAGTTTTATAGTTATATTACAAAAAAGTTTAAACTAATAAATTCGTATTTATAGTCAAATTTTTTGTATCGTTTGAAATTTTTTGATCAATGGACAAGTCAGCTAAGTTTTAATCTCCAATTTTCGTTGGTTTTTTATATCATTTATTGTTATTGTACTAAAAAAAAAATCAACGATCTTCCAATAATTAAATTCTGGTTTCGCCATTGTGGACTTGTATCACAATTTCATCCCTTCCATTGCACTTAAGGACTCGCCATTATAGCATATCATATAATGAAACAAACTGACTATATCATTTCATTAATGAAACTGTTACAACTCAATATGACTTTCTAAACTTTCTTAATTTATTGTCGTATTACATTATGCAAAAATACTTGTATATTACGCTTGCAGGAAATGTTATTGGTATTTCTGGTTACAACTACCAGTTGCAACCACAGTTGCAACCTGCTTATGCAGATTCCTGCAGAATCTGTATTTTTTGCATTTATTTGATTGGCAAAGTATTTTATTAATGCAGATGATATTCTCACGTTTTTATACAGATATGTTATATGCTTTGAGAATATTTGTTTATTAAACAAAGATAATTATCTTTCCAAATCGTGTGAGATTTGTTTTTAAAAAGATATTATCTTATGAAAACATTTGTTCTATATATAACTATCAAAAAGATTGTCAGAATCTTTTTAAATAAATATATTATCTCATAATTAAATATATATATTACATTGTGCTAACAGATTTGATTAAATTTATTTGTACTTAATTTATGAGAAATATAGACAGGATATCTTGAAGGTTGAAATGAGTTTATCTCCTAAAAATGAGCTAACTAATCTTCTTGTTACAAGCAAAGTGTCAGCCGAATTTGGAGTCAAAATAGACATGTGATCCTAACAAGATTTATTTCTAAATATATTACAAACATGGCGATCAAATATTCAATCAATGAAGCATGGAATAGGCAGACGAAATCTTTGAAGATTGAAGATAAGTCGTGCGGAGATTTGAGAGATTTTTATTCTTATAAATAGTCTCATATTTGCTTGTAAATGTTTGTGTTCTAAACTTATAAAAAACCCAACTTAGAATGAATACACGTGAGCAAAAAATACGAAAGTAACAATAACGGGATGTTATTATTTATGAGTAATAGTTATTTAGTAATAGCAAAATAGTGATATGCAGAAATTTATAGAGTGAGTCTGAGAGTTTTTCATAAGTGTCGTGTCCTATTTTGTACGTTTGAAATAATAATACAAATTGAGTGAGTGCTCCGAAAACGTATCCCTGGAACTAGGGGTGAACTTTGTTACAAATGTCTTGTGTTATTTTGCTTTCAAAGTTACAGACGTTCTTTGTTTATCATATTAACTTGGTTGCAACCACAGTTGTAACGGCAGTTGTAGCCATCAGATTTACACCAATTAGAACTGCGGATAGGAATTTAGAAACCCCAATATACATTTAGCGTAATAAAAATATTGCTCTTTAACTACAAATCGAATGTATTAGTCTTCATGAACGACTAAAGAAAAGAAAGCCTCATCTATAGGATGATCTTGAATCTCCAAGAAGATTTTGAAACCAACCCTGAATATAACATCCCACTAATGAAAACTTAATAAACATTAACAACCTACCGCACCACCAACGGCCCGACTGTGATTCGGTGCCGTTTCCATCGAGTCATATGTGATAGACGTTGTACCTTGGCAACGAAGTGCCACATTTAGTCAAAAGCAGAGGTGGCGGGGCAAATATCGTTTAAGAAAAACTGCTTGCAGTTATCTCGTCTCGGATTTTAGTCCATTTCGGTATCATTTACATACTCTTAATTTTGAAGGTTGTAATTGATATTTATATATTTAAGGAAACCATTTTCTGTTTATTTATCCATTTTTTTTCCGTAGAAATTATTATGTTTATTTACATCGTACCCACCATAAAGTTGTACCATTCTTCAGAGTGTGCAATCTTTTGAAGAAAATATATAGAGCAATGTATGACAATATAAACATGAATATAGAGAAAATTATTTCATCAATCAAATATGTTTGTCAGTAGGGTGGGCACCTTCAGTCCGGATCGGTTTTGGGTAGACCGGAACCAAAATCGAAATTTTAGTCAGTTCGGTTTTCGTGTTTTGAGAATAGAAACCGAACCGGACCGAAACCGGTCGGTCCGGTTAACGGTTCCGATTCGGTTCAAAGTTTCGGTTCGATTCAGACTTGTGTTTCGGTTCAAAGGTTTGATTCGGTTCAATTGTTTCGGTTTATGCTTGTTACTTTTATTTTCTTGTCCATTTAAAAAATAAATACTTTATATATTTAACATTTTTTAAAATCACATTTACATAAGAAGTAACATTGGAATTTGCATAGTGTATACAATATAGTAATAGTATACACTGTAACTAAAGAAATTATCTAGTATACATACTCATATAAGATCGGTTTTAAATTCGGTTCGGTTCTACATTTCAATTTTGGTTTTAAATCTGGTTCGGTTTTCGGTTTGTTTTCAGAGAACCGAAACCGACCCGAATTATGGTATTGGTTTCGGTTCCTGTTCGGTTCACTACATTATAAAATTAAAACCGAACCGATCAGTTCGATTTCCGGTTCGGTCAGGTTTTCCCTTATTTTGCACACCCTTGCTTGCTAAAGAGTATACAGAATTCCCTATTGGCTTTTCACTATAGAAAGTGAATAAGAAAACTAAGTGCAAATTTAAAGTTATATATACCTCCTGGTGATTTTTATAAAATCGATACAAATGGGATTTATATCTATAATCATCTATTTTGAGGTTGTGGCCAAATAGATGATTATAATAACAATTCCAAATTGTAACCAAGCGTCGCCCAATCTTGCCTTTGAGAATTTTTTTATATTTTTTTCAAAAATTCCCCACATATTTATTCGACCATGTTTAGCTTAATTATAATAACTAATTCCAAATTGTAACCAGGCGTCGCCCAATCTTGCCTTTGAGAATTTGTTTATATTTGTTTCAAAAATTCAAAACAATATATATAGTTCATATATGTAGATGAAAATGTTTAGTAAAATGGTTGAGCTAGTTTATTTGTGTGATTGATATGATAAATTGTGAAAAATAGGGAGCAACTTTTTAGTTCTGGCCAGCTAGTTTTTGAATTTTTTTTGGTAACAGTTTGGATGTAATTAGTTACTCAAATACTCAATTGAGAAGCAAGTTTATCATGATTTGGTGGTTAAAATTAGATGCAAGTATTAAGCTATAAAGTTCTATCATTCTTTATAGTGTGCAATCTTTTGAAGACAATATATAGAGCAATGTATGACAATATAAAAATGAATGTAAAGAAAATTATTTCTGATATAGATGATCAATCAAATATGGTTGCCAGAAAGTACAGAGAATTCCCTATTGGCTTTTCACTATAGAAAGTGGATAAGAAAACTAAGTGCAAATTTAAAGTTCTATATACCTCCTGATGATTTTTATAAAATCGATACAAAATGGGATTTATATCTATAATCATCCATTTGGAGGTTGTGGCCACCTTTGAGACGCATATATGGTCATTTTATTAAGAGGTTTTGTTGTACTCAAAGTAAACCATGTATTGAGCTTACCAAAAAAATCATGTATTGAAGCTTAGGCTAAGGCTGCTAATGGGTTTAAAGGTAATTGTTAATGAAAAAGCAATTATTACGAATAATTCTCTTACCCTAGCTTGTTATTATTATCATCAAGAAGTCCAAAAGTACTTGAGACATCACAATATTAGTAGTCGTATAGGGAAGAAAACTTGTCTAAAATTCTTTTGGCTATTTCGACAAGTACTCCTCGATGACAAATCATATATTCTTCTAATAAATATGGATGTCCCCACAAAGTTGCATGAAATTCTTCTCGAGGATGAGAAGTGAACCTATTACATATGATGTTTAGCTTGATTCTCATTGTTTTTGGATCAATTCGCCGTTTTGTTTCTCTCTCTCTCTCTCGAATATTTAGTAACAATTGAGAAGATGATCGGATCACCTGGTCAGACAACATTTTGATTTGTATAAAGGATACATGAAAGCTATTTTACGAAGTTTATCCTTGAAGATTTTTGTTTTAATAATTTGGTTCCTTTAGAATATTTGGTACTCGGTTTTGTAATTTGACTATTACAAACGGCTTTTGACTTTTATTAATTGTTTGCATGTTTTCCCCCCACATATTTATTGGACGATGTTTAATAAAATTATGGATTTTCCCATCATTAATTAAGAAAACAAACTCCATAATTTATTTACCACGTAGCTTGCATATGTGGCCTCATTTTACCTACAACATAACACAATGAATTAGGGATATATGGAAATGACTAATTAATTACTAGATACTTGATAGACATTTTGAAGTTAAGGCTGTTAAGCTACTTGAATAAGTTAGGCAATGGTTTGGAATACTCTATAACATACATGAATAATTAACCTTTGCAATAGGGGTGGGTAAAAAATCCGTATACTCAACCCGTAACGTCCCAATTCGTACTTATTGGGACGGGTTGAGTGTTAAAAAAAAATGAATCCGTCCCGTGCCAATTCGCTATATATTTTGCGGGTTGGGTTAGGATTGAGTTTTCCTAATCGTGGATTAATCTGTCTCAACCCGTTTCAACCCGTAATATATATATAATTATAAATATGTATATGTATATTTATATATACATTGTGTGTATTTCAAGATAACAACCTTCCATTCGTGTTATTTTAGTTTTATTACTTGTTCACGAATGTTTTAAACATATTTTAATTTGTTTTAATTTATATTTCTCTTTAAAAAGTTCAATTTATTTTAAATTTTAGGTTAATTATGCAAATTATGAAAAATAAATGAGCAAAATAAAAATTTAATAATCAATTTCAACCCAACTCGCAATTTATTTTGCGGGTTGGGTTGGAGTTTTAATTATAACAGATTGAATTGATTTGAGTTGACATTTAAATTTTATCAATCCGTCTCAATCCGTCTCGCCATTTATTTTATGGATTGAATTAATATTAAATTCAATCCGCTCCATGCTCACCCCTACTTTACATTATATAGTACAACGCGCTCACAATTCTACTAGAGGGTCCAAACCGGCCACCATTAGAATAAGCAGTTAAATTGCTTCTAACTTATCTCTAAATATGTCTGATCACTGATGCTCTCAATTCTCAACTTTTTTCTACATTTTCCGATAATTATACGATGAGGCAATTAGTCCTTATCAAATAACTAATCATAAATAAATTCAATTGCTATTATCAAATAAATTGAATACAATTTTATTCCTGATCTTTATGTCCTTTGTAGGAACTTAATGTTTATTAAGCTTTCATGAGTGAAATGCTATATATATCCAGGGTTGGTTTCATAATCTTCTTGGAGATTCAAGATCATCCTATAGATGAGCCTTTCTTTTCTTTCCTCGTTCATGAAGAGGAAAATACATGGGCGGCATTGAGATTTTTGTCCCTTGATGTAAAAAGAAATTGAGCCCTTTTTTCGATTGTCGTTGAAGTATGAAATTTTATAATAAAATATTTTAATAGTAGAATAATCCAAATTTAACTATAAAAAAAAAAAATCATTAATATAAAAAAAATCTTGCCCTTTCACTTACTTATTGTATTTTTTTTACTAGAATATACACGTATGATTTTTTTATATACATATAAAAAAAAATTGTATGTTGGCGTCGTGGCCTCATGGGGTTCTGAGCGATTCAGCGGAATCATGAGACTTAATGTGGTCGCACCTTCTACACCTTCTCATTTGTAGTTAAAGAGCGGAATATTTTTATTACGCTAAATGTGCATTGAGGTATCATTAGTGAAATGTTATATTCAGTTTGTTTCATCATATATATTCCATAATGTCAAGTAACTAAGAGGAACCGTATGAGCATCATTAATTATTTTCTCAAATGTAACACGTTTTATATATTTTAAGAAACCGTTACATTTACATAAAATTTCAGTTTTTCTATTAATTTTCTTATAATAACCCTACATTGTTTCTTTTTATTTGTTTATTATCCTTTAATAATCATAGCAATATTACAACCACAAAAATATGGACCACATGATAGTTTATTACTATTATATTCATTTAGAAAATCATATACATTTCTCATCTATAAGTTGAATTTTTTGTTTTCTGAAATTTAGAAAATTTATAGGGTTTCTGATGCATGCTTCTTTTTATAACATAATCCTCAAATTTTTTTAAAACTATGTTTTGAGTTAACAGATGCGGATGCTTTAAGTTCACCCGTAGTGATGCAATTTTGATAGAAGTGGACCATGTACTTATTTTTATGGTCGTATCACTCGGATATGATTTCCTCTGCTTAATTTTTTTAGGCCATCTATACATTCTTCATCTTTTGCAATCCTCCCCCCTATTGACATACAATAATATTTCTACGATTTTTTATGATTTATTTTTCTTCAGTTTTTCAAATGCAGGAGCAGAGGACTTTGGTCTTTCTATAATCCATACTATCAAAGACAGTTAAAATAATCGTTACAATATTATTTGAAAACGTTTAATCAAAACCGTTGGTATTTCAATAATTCAATACAAAAGTGAATGGTACCTAAGTACTAAGAAATTAAAACCATACCCCGAAAAGGCTAAGAAATGAAACTTCAAGACTCATAAACATTTTTTTTTTTAAATTTGTAGCTTTGCCTACCATTTTGAATTAGATATGCCTAACAATTTATTCCTATTAAATTTAATTTATTCTATTTCCGATAACTTCCTACACACTCTATTCCCGGTCTAGGCAGGTGGATATAGATATCCTTATAAAAAATTGACTCAACTAGTTAAATTTGAACAAGCAAGAACTATATAATTTGGAATGTTATAATTGAGTAACTAATTAATCTTTTAAACATGTAAGTTAAATATTTTTACTATCTCGTAAAACTTTACTCATTATTATTCTACTCAGAGGCGGAGTCATGGTTTCGATTAACCGGGACACAAAACCTCCGTTTAAAAATGTACATATATATCTTATTTTTCTGTATATGATAAACATATTGTAAATGAAATTTTCTACTCTTCAATAACCTCCACTAATTGATTATATTGTGCACATATGACTTTTTTTTATCAATTGCGTTTTGATAAATTCAGACATATACTTTACTTATATTTAGTACAATTAATTAAATAGAAGTCTCGTATTTTTTTAGCTCAGTATAGATATGTATATAGTAGATATAGAGAGAATATAGAGAGAGACAACAAGACGGTTCTTTATTCATTAATAAGTGATAGAGATATACATCAAGAGACTCATGACCCTCTTTATATAATAGAGGATAGAGTTACATATGCTAGGAAAGCCCAAGATAGCCCCAATACAGTAAGGCCCAAGATGGCTAATAATATCTTACTACACTCCCCCTTTGTACGTTTTGATTTCTTCATCTTCATGTTGTCGATCTGAGTTGAGTTAATTCGCAGTGCTAAACACATAAAAACCTTAGGCCCGAAAAACCCAGTGTGAGACAAAACCGGTACCTAGAAGAAACTGTGTAGCCGAATGATATAGGCCGAAATACCATGTAAGTAACTAACCACAAAACAGTGTGCGTCATCAAAATATTGTCAGAGCAAATCCAATGGGAAAATCTCTGATCGAAGGAAAAAGAGTGCAACATTGGTAGTAGTAGATTATCAACCACAAAACAGGTGCCTCATCAAAACCTTGCTAGAGTAAACCCAGTGAAAAAAAACCTCTAGTCGAATGACAAGAGAGTACACAGTGATAAGAAGTATACAACAGGATACTCCCCCTAATTTGGGCAATCTTAAGTGAGATATGATGTGAACATGTCTCGCTAAAAACCTGGCCAAGGAAAACCCAGTGGGAAAAAAAATATTGGTCTAAGGACAAAAAGAGTATGCGACTGGATGCTCCCCCTCACTTGCACACGACAGGATGCGAGAATTTCGACTAGGTAGTAATTAGTGCAATAAGCTTTCTCCTGTATGCTCCCCCTCATTTGCACACGACTGGGTGCAAGGATTTCATATTCCAAGAAAGAGTACGAACATTCGACTGGATGCTTCATTTACTTGCACATGACTGGATGAAAGAAAATATAATGTGGAATAGAACGAGCATTCAACGGGATGCTCTTAAACTTCATATGTGAAGATTTATTTCGACGATAAATGCTAAATAGCATAATATAGTCATGTCTCTCTTGATCGATATCAACAAGTTATTCTCAAATAAGACAAGTACTTTATCTGGATCATGAGACAGGACATATGTAATTCAAATATGGTTAATACTAGCTCAAACTCATATACACTCTCTAGTTGTCTCATAGAGCACGAGTAGATCAGACTGATTCGATTGGAGTAATTACAAGACCTCCAAGATATCGTCTTATTGCTAATGGTAAAAACATACCATGTTAGAAATATCATTTATGCGGGTCTGATAAGTAACCGGCATCGGTATAACCGAAAAAGGGTTGTGTTAATTCGAGTACCGAATGGGGTAGGTACACTCAATGATGCAAAATGGGGTAACACAAGCCCTCATCCCCAGTTACCTTAAGGTAATGGGAAAATGTCTTTTATGCCATTTCGATGGCAGCATGTTCGCACGATGCTGTGTCGAGCTATACCCTTCACACCAGACAAGATGTTCGTCCTAGCATATTAACCAAGTACAATGATGCGCTTATTGTACTTAGAACATCATGGTTCAATATCTCTTCATCGTCTTATCAGGAACAGACTGGGTCTATATCAATGTCCAGTGATCGAACGATCATGGGAGAATTTGACGACTTAGCGTCAGGATAACTAAAACGTCATAACACATCTGGGTGTAGCCTGAATCATGGAATTACATTCAATCTTTACGGGACTCGATTATCAGGCCGAGTCACTACCATGTCTTCCCAAGATCCTTCATCTCGAAGGCAAATCCAAAAGTGGATCATATAATAAAACATGCAAAGGGCATAATACTTGTTCAAGTATCCCAAGCTGATCAGCTACTCACTTAGGCGGGTATACCACATCCGCTCATATTTTATTAATCCATATAGTGAATGTCTCAGTCAATTGAGATCGTGTTCTGTGGTTAGGAACTACTTGATTTAAACACATGAAGTCACATGGGGACCTTCATCTTTATCTCTTTGTCTAAATCCCCATAGAGATAAAACCATGACCACAATCGCATGCTGCATAATCAGTTTTTCAGAAACTACTAAACCGATAAAGTAGTGGACCATTATAACATCCATTACGAGGAAATAAACCATCTCGTAATCAATTCGAAGGTGTGAGATAAGTCTTGCACTACTAGGCGAGCACTGATACAGTCTCATTATTCTCATCACTCTTTCTAATGAATAACCAAATAAATGAACTCGTTTAACATTCGTGGTGTTAGAGCTACAGGTCCGAACACACTTTCGCTAAGGAGTCTACTTGGATTGCAAGTTTCCATTAGGCCAGTCTGTTCTACGTTGACTTCAGGTAACGGTACATGATTTCCTATCATAATTTGCTCATATTATCAGTCGTCACCGAATATATGAACAAGTAATCAATGACAGTCTCGTTTCGCTTCAATATCGTCTAAGATATCATGATCGACAGATATTTCAAGATTACCAGGATGAGGAGGAAATGACACATCTCATTGACCCCTTATAATCCTGTATGACAAACGAGTTTCAGTTCACCACCTCTGGGCTGAAAGAGTCAACTTCCTCATATCTTGGGAAGGATAAAGACCAACGGCAGCGTCCTTTGCTTTGCGGGTTTGGCAAAAACAACGTGTTACGAAAGGAACAAGGCATCCGACAGGGACGTCTACCCTTGCAAGCATTTTGCAGCAGGTGCAAATGATCTCGTGACATCTCATAAAGTCATTAAATGCGTCTGGCATTTAGTTAGATTTGAAGGAGTCTAGGCAGTTACTTATCATTAAGTGTACTTTTGGGGATCAAGGTAAGACTGAGTGGGTTATGTCACGTTATTTCACGTCATTCCTTATCAACGGTAACGTGCAAATCTCCCCCTAACTACGGGGAGAACAGTCTTAGCGATGTCACTTTCGCATATCAGGGGGTAAAGAGATCGCTTGCCAAGGTTACTCTATCAAATGATATGCATGGGATTCATAATCGACTTATGATCCCTTCAGAGATCCATATTTTGAACGTTATTGCGGCTCAATCAAAATATTAATTAAGCACTCTAAACACGTGTTAATATGAGGCTTCTAGCTTATAAGCAGTAACCAGCTGGTACGTATATGGTGTTTGAGTGTCTATGGCCTCATAACGGACCAATGGAGCAAAATAGCATAACCCCACACGGAAATATAAATCTTGATACGCAAGACCAAAAATTGCGTGCAATCAATTGTAGTCGCATCATCAAATTTTTTGTGAGTCTATTTGGGTCTGAACATTATCGACAAGATGTTCAATTTCAATTAGCAAACTCTAGTAATTCAAATCGAAATTTCGATTCTTACTCTTCGGCATTATCAAATCGAGTAGACTTTTCAGGATAATCCGGATCATGAGCCATCAACTTAATGATAATGCTAAAAGTATGGGAAATGATGCATATCTATGGACAACAATAATCATGTGACCATATTGTCGATGTATCAACCATAACCATTTATATTTATGGTCCGTCTTATGGTTAGATAAGTCCACAATAACTCCTTCAATTCTTTACAAGAATTCTACGAGTCAATTTCGTGATCTTTACAGATACTAGTCTTTCAAAGTGAGCATTAGTGGAATGAATTTTGGATCAATCACGAAATATATCCTCAAAGAGAATCCAAATGCGATGCGATTATAAATCAAGCATCGTCTTTTGACCCTGGAATATCTCATCCGGTCAATGCCACAATATCAAAATGCTCTTATCAATCGATGACAGACAAATGATAGTACAGACAATAATGTCTTAGCATCTAAATCGTTTATCAATCGACAACATGCAAAATGATAAGCTAATTTTAAATGCTTTAAAAAAATATGGTAGCAACCACTTTAAAGACATTTCAACTCCTCTAAAATACGCTTTTGGTCGTATTGAGGGAAAGTTATGTAAAGAAATTTCAATTCTTTCATGAGCTATTAACAGATAACACTGGCTTTCTTGAATATTTTATAACTCAATAAGGAACGACTGGACTTACAGGAGTATAAGCCCTCATATTTGACAAATCAATTTGGTTTTACCAAAGATTTTGATTTGGAACACCAGGTTCATAATCATTGTCACAGACGACTCTTTTAGGCAAGTAGTTGGTGAAATTACGTGGTACACTGTTACCCACTATTTCCAGAAAATCAACTACCCCACAAGTATTGCCTAAAATTTTATAATTTAAAATTTGATCACATTTGTCAAAGGAATTGCTCAAAACACTTTAAATTATTTCAAGAAATTTCGTAAACAGGAAAACCATAATCCAAAAGTATGTCCAAATGGAAAACTCATAATCCAAATGGAAAAACATAATCCAGATGAGCGACAAATCGGCTCAAAAATTAATAAAGAAAGGTATCAAACTCATTTGAGCCACAAAACCGTGGGTCTCAAGAGTTTCCTTTCAGTTAGTTTTAACCACATTGGCATCGACTTTTCCACATTTATAATAGTTTTGAACTATTTAAGGAGTATCCGAGAATGACATCAGTCATTTATAGCAGAGATTGGCTCCTTGAGCATTGTCTCTTACTTTGCGACAACGGGTCATATTGTTCATTTCAAGGACTGTTTTGGAGCCACAGGTCTTCGGTTTTGATGATTGTCTAAACCTCGCTTAGCTACGCAAGCGTCATGCTCACGACAGTTTGAGAAAAACAATACTTGACTCGGTTCTCTATTCGGGGACAACGTCAACAAAGAGCATTAGCATCAGGCAAACAACTTGACAGTGACCCAATAGGATTAAAAACTGATTATCAGAGAATTTTCTCATCCACAAACAGATGGGCGATGAAGGAACATAGTGAATATAAATTCATAATTAATACTTCTTACGGAATACAATTTCCAATCTAGTATTTTGGTGAAAGATCAATCCAATATGTCAATTTGAGACATTTGTCACCATAGACGTCATCACGTCTCAAATGTGGCGACGGAATAAAATCAACGCCGTAGTATTCATCTCGATGGTAACAACAAACTCGTGTTTACCCATCTAAGATGGCATCAAAAAAAAATGGGCATCACATGCTCACACATCTGGGTGACTAACATGTGTTGGCCTAAAATAATTCGCCTAAACATTTATTTCGCAAGTTTGCTTTGCGATTTCCTCATCATAGATGGCATCCAATATGTGTTGAGAGTTCTAGATAAGTTATCATATAAGACAACTATTTTATATGTTTATGGTTTGCACAAGCACAAATTTTCTTTCAAAACGACAGGTTCGAATACTAATTTTTCTTCTCATGTGAATTTGTTCTCATTGATCGAACGACGGGTCGATACAGAAACACCAATTCGGCGAAACATACATCACAATATAAACACACTCGGAGAAATTAATAATTAGTCAACCCCTTTCGGTAGCTCTACTTGAACACGATCAGGAAAGACGGTGAGGGTGGAGGGCATGAATGCCATTTAAAATCCGATCTCATTAGAATATCTATTTCCTAGACATGATATCTAAATAGGTGAGCTTATTTGGGAAATGTTCATAATTTTTCCAACTTAAATGGGAATATATATGATTTCGTAAATTAGCATATTTTACACTTGGCGGTGATTACATATATAGATGTTGCTACTTTTGATATTTACTAATTATCATCAATCAGCACATAATATATCATAATTTATACTATAAAGATCTAATTATTATTATTAACTGTCATATGTGAAGATTTTATTCATGGTAATTACAACATGCAAGCAAGTAATATATTCTTAATTACTAATTAATTCTATATGGTAATTTTAACATGGAAAAAGGTTAAATTTACATGAAAACATATCAATTTATTCAATTAACATGTAATTTTTTTTCACTTGCCTTTTAATAAATATATATATGCATGTGGGTGAATATTTAAATACCGAATATTGACTTTTATAACACATATATACTATTTTTATACATGTAATATACTATAGAGACTATCCGTGTAATTTCATCAAACTATATATCTTATTCTCCGCGAGCAAAGTGCCGATAATGTGTTGTAAGTCTCATTAGCTCAGTATAGATATGTATATAATAGATATAGAGAGAATATAGATAGACACAACAAGACGGTTCTTTATTCATTAATAAGTGATAGAGATATACATTAAGAGACTTCTAACCCTTTTTATATAATAGAAGTAAGACCAAAGATGACCAATAATATATTACAACAGTTACAATATTATTTGAAAACGTTTAATCAAAACCGTCGGTATTTCAATAATTCAATACAAAAGTGAATGGTACCTAAGTACTAAGAAATTAAAACCGGGTGATGCTAGACACACAACTTGCACACAACTCCCACACTCTCTAGTTAATGAAAGACATATGTATCCCTCCAAATGTACATAAAACACAATCTATAATTTGATAAAACAAAATATAAATATTCAACATAATAAAAACTCAACCTACTAAAAACCCAAATAAAAATATAATAGAACCCTAGTTGATACTACCCTAAATTTAAATATTAATTAAAAATAAGAAAAATTATTAAATCTGGTATTACTAATATATACATATATATATAAACCCAATCTACTAAAAACCCAAATAAAAATATAGTAGAACCCTAGTTGAGACTACCCTAAATTTAAATATTAATTAAAAATAAGAAAAATTATTAAATCTGGTATTACTAATATATATATATATAAACCCAACCTACTAAAAACTCAAATAAAAATATAGTAGAACCCTAGTTGAGACTAACCTAAATTTAAATATTAATTAAAAATAATAAAAATTATTAAATCTGATATTACTAATATATATATATATATATATATATATATATATATATATAGATATATAACTCACACACTCCATACATGTATATTTGGAGGAATAAAAATGTATTTTTTTAACAAAAATATATTATTATACATGTAAGGGAGTGTGCAATACATGTAAGAGGGTGTGTAAGAGAGTGACAAAGTTGTGTGAATATCTTTTTCCATTAAAACCATATCCCGAAAAGGCTAAGAAATAAAACTTCAAGACTCATAAACATTTTTTATTTTAAATTTGTAGCTTTGTGTACCATTTTGTATTAGATATGCCTAACAATTTATTCACATTAAATTTAATTTATTCTATTTCCGATAACTTCCTACACACTCTATTCCCGGTCTAGGCAGGTGGATGTAGGTATCCTTATAAAAAACTGACTCAACTAGTTAAATTTGAACAAGCAAGAACTAGATAATTTGGAATGTTATAATTGAGTAACTAATTAATCTTTTAAACTTGTAAGTTAAATATTTTTACTATCTCGTAAAACTTTACTAATTATTATTCTACTCAGTGGCGGAGCCATGTTTCGGTTGACCGGGACACAAAACCTCCGTTTAAAAATGTACATATATATCTTATTTTTTTGTATATGATAAGCATATTGTAAATGAAATTTTATACTCTTCAATAACCTCCACTGATTGATTATATTGTGCACATATGACTTTTTTTTTTCAATTGCGTTTTGATAAATTCATACATATACTTTACTTATATTTAGTACAATTAATTAAATAGAAGTCTCGCATTTTTTTTAGAAACTACAAAATATTTTAAGAACAATCATTTTATTGTTAAAATGTAAAACTAAAATATTATGGATGCAAAATATTAATTAAAAAGAAATGTAATATAAGCAAAAATTAATTACGAAATGTAAGGATAAAATAGTTTCGATTTTTATTTTATTTTAAAATCTTTTGAAAGCTAAAAAATATAAATTCACCCAAAAAAGAGACAAAATTTGCTGATGAGTGATTTAAACTCATGACCAAAAGTAAAAAAAAACTTTAAAAGTCAACACTCAACCACTTGCCTGCAAAGAACTTTAGTTAGATTTTACACCCACAATAGTAATAATTCAAAATTCAGCCAAGGTTTTAGACCCCACTTGACGTACACCGGCTCGGCCCTTGATTATAGTTAAGTTGTTTATTTATTAATTATCATTGTTAACAAACCCGGTGTCATGGGCTGAACTATGTTGGTGAAGTGGGTAAAAGATGAGGTTGTGTGACATAAAACTGTAAACTACTATCCCCAGTTCCGATTAAAAAATAATTTGGAGTAAATTAGAATTTTTTTTAGATGTTATCGAGAAAATTTGACAATTCAGTAATGACGTACAAACAAATATTATTAGGGACTAGGTTACAGGGGGCTGGGGGTGGGTGTTTAATTGATAAGTTTATCAAGAATTCTTATTTAACACATGGACAAATCAATAAAATATTTGTTTGGTCCTATTTTTCCTACATCTTTATAACTCATGCTCAAGCGGTGAATGAAGCCACTTAATTCACACCTACGATAATTTAATTTATTTGTTGTCCATGAACATGCTTTGACTCATAAAGAAAATTCTTTCTCAACCTTGTAACTTTTTCGACAAAGGGATATTTAACAAAAAAAAAATATATCTAGACCTAACTAAATTAATACAAATATATCTTAAAAAGTTTAATTATCAAAAATATATATTTAATTAATTAAAAAAAACATTAATATTAGAGTGCATATACATTACCATTAAAAGGTCCTCTAATGGTAATAATTGATATCTCTTTATAAATAACAAACTCGATTATTATCTAGACGATGTGAGATAATTACTCTAACACTCTCACTCGCTCGTGTGCCGACATATTAAATAGGAATGTGAGCCCAACATCGCTAGACACGCTCTGATAGCATATTAGAGTCCATATATATTACCATTAAAATGTCTCGTAATGGTAAAAATAGATATCTCTTTATAAATCACAAGACCGATTATTATTATATAGACGAGGTGTGATAATTAATCTAGCAATTAAAAAAGGTATGAACTTAGTAAATAAGTGTATGAACTTGTAAGATGTAAAAAAACGGTATTAAGTCGAAAAAAACGGGTATGATCTCGAAAAAAAAGAGGATATGAACTAAAAAAAATGGGTATGAACTTGAAAAAAAAGGTTATAAACTCGAAAAAAACAGAGTATAAAATCGAAAAAAATATGGTATGAAATCAAAAAAAGAGGATATAAATTAAACTAAAAAAAAACGGGGTATGAACTCGAAAAAAACGGGATATGAACTCGGAAAAAAATATGGTATGAACTCGAAAAAAATAGTGCATGAACCCAAAAATTAAGGGTATGAACTCGAAAAAAATAGAGTATGAACTCGAAAAAAAATCGGGTATAAACTCGAAAAAAGAAAGGGTATGAATTCGAAAAAAATGAGTTATTAGTTGAAAAAAACGGGTATGAACTCAAAAAAAAAGTGTATGAACTCGAAAAAAAATGAGTTATTAGTTGAAAAAAAAAGGGGTATGAACTAAAAAAAAAAGTGTATGAACTCGAAAAAAAATGGTATGAACTCGAAAAAAAAGAAGATATGAACGCGAAAAAAAATGGGGTTTGAATTCAAAAAAAAGAAGGTATGAATGCGAAAAAAAATTGGGTTTGAATAGAAAAAGAAGAAGGTATGAATTCGAAAAAAACAGGGTATGAACTCGAAAAAAATGAGATATGAACTCGAAAAAAATGAGATATGAACGCGAAAAAAAGATGGCATGAATTCGAAAAAATGGGGTATGAACTCGAGAGAAAAATGGGTATAAACTCGAAAAAAACGATATATGAACTCGAGAAAAAAAGCGTATGAACCTTAAAAAAAAAGCGTATGAACTTTATAAAAACGGGGTATGAACTCTAGTATGCACTGGAAAAAAAAAGGATATTGAGACGAAAAAAGAGGGTATGAGATCGGAAATTGTTAGGTTAAATGTTAAATTCTGAAACTTTCAAAGTAAAACTATAACTTTTTAAGGTGTAGCGATCGTATTTGATTAAAATTTCATCTTTAATATTCAATTAAAGTATAGTTATAACTTAAGTGACTAAACTGAAAATAACAACACCATCAAATTTACAACTAAGGTCCCTGGTATGAATCTAGGGTTTGTAACCTGGCCATTAACCTACCTTCAGGATGCCACCCATGACCCTGTCTCCGCCACCTTCGCTTTGCAAAGAGAGAATGAGAATAGGCTTAGAAGAGAGAGCGACGGAGGAGAGTATGAACGATGACCACTGCCGCCACCTTTGTCTCCGACAAAGGTGGTGTGACAGAGGAGAGAGATTGAAGATAGAGAGAGAGACGACCACCAATGCTGTCGCTACGGTCTCCAACGATGGTGAGGTGGCTGAGGAGACTGAGGAATTATGTGGGGTCCATTGTAGAGAGAGAAACCAACTGTTGAAACACCCTTTATATATAGTCTGGATTTTTTATAAAATAGTCATACAATGTAGGTTTTTATAATTCAAACTATTTGGTTATGTTTATTTTTTAATTTAATTTTAAAAGTGTTATTTTTATTAATTATTCATTTCGTTAATCGAACGAAATTTATAATAGTCGATCTGATCTCGTCGTTTTCAATATTCAATGTCCCATGATAACTTGAGATTGCCTTTAATATTGGAGTTGCATTTTATACATTTCTAATATCCAAAAAAAATACAAAAAAATATGATCTCCACTTACGTCCTTAGTCCTTGGTGCACTAATTCTTAGACATTCACTATTTTCTTAACTGGCCCTTCTTCTCTATAAAATTATAATCCGTTAATTAAAAATATTTTTTTTTCCTTCATATTTCTTTTGAAATCTAAAGGTTTGGTTGGAGAGAAAGGAAACAATTTCCCCTAGAATTGTTCGAGGAGATAATTCGGTTGAAAGTGGTATAATCTTGTTTTACTCGCCGTTTTGGTTTATAAGAACAATCCAAATGCGGGACGTTTTAACTTATGAATTGAGAGTCAATAACGTTTATTCTGTTGGAAAACACATGTTTAACATGGTAGTTTCTGAATGGTCACGAGACCATCTTTGAGTCAAGATTCCAAGTGACAGTCGTTATCTTTTGGCACCATACTCGAGACGGTTGAGTAGATGGTATGACAAGTTTCGTAACGGTATGTCGCATGAACTATTCAGAGAATGAGAGTTAATGGAAATTGGCGTCAAAAATTGAGGTTGAGAAAGAGGAAAACTTTTAATGCTGGAAAATGGGTTTAATGAGGATAACTCATTGGAATTGTTCACATTGAAAAATGAAGAGTCATTTTTACAATATATATACAAAGTTATCCCTTATGGATATTAAGTAATGTGTCCACATACACATGTGTGTATTGTATACCACACACGCGCTTGCTCGTCGGCGCGTTTGCTCGTAGGGAAAAGCGCGCCTGTTCGGAAAAAGGGCGCCTGTTCGGGAAAAATGTCCAGCACAACTGTAACTGTTGCAATAAATATGAATTCATTGCAAAGTTAATACTGCAGTTTTGAATTTCGAAAACTGACAGTAGTAAAGTGACTTTAATGGCTGAGATAATCAGCCAGCCTATAAATAGGCAGACCCCCCACATGTCATAATACACAACATTCTGAAATAAAACACAGCAGCATATATCATCTCTAAAAAACAGCATTACATTTTAGTCAGAGAGAGTCATCCACCAACAGTTCGACCTTGACTCGTCGCCAGTTTCCGGCGAGTCATCCGAGACGTTGTACCTTGGGATCGAAGCGCCAAACATAACCAGAAACCTCAAAGGTGGTTAGACAAATATCGGTTAAGGGCATACTGTTAAACAGTAGTCTCGTCTATTTATTTTCTGTCCTTTTTTATTTCATTTCATTTTTGTAATTTAATTTCAGTATTTCAATTTCATGTACTTAGCTGTAACATTTAAATTCTGTTTTACCTTTCTGTAATTTATTTAAAGTACTGTTTCAATTCTGTAATTTAATTATGTAATTAGATTAGTTTCATTTCAGTCCTGTAATTTATTTACAGAAACAGTTCAGTAGTTTAGTAATTATACTATTTTGTGTGGCAGTTTCTTTTAATTAACAAACAGTCCAGCAGTTTAGTTTTATACTATTCTGTCTGACAGTTTCGTTTAATTACAAACTAGTCCAACAGTTTAATAACTTATATTATTCTGTCTGGAATTTTTATTAATTGATTTTACATTCTGCAGGTGTCGGAATTTGTAATAGAGTCACATTTCATTATAGAAATAAAATTGTTTATTTTTTGTAGTTCTTTCACTTTTAATTATTGCTTTTACGTACACGAAACCCAACATATTCAACAATTGATAATTAGGAGATTACAATGTATAGCATATAGATAGATAGTAAAGGGGTAAAAAGCTTTAGTATTATTAGTTTTTACCAATGGAGTAAACAACTTTTAAATTTTATCAATTTAACTTTTGATCAGAAGAAATATATATGAAATTCATAAGCTGTCATCTTTTTGCAGTCACACATATATAAATACAGTCTAATTTTCGTTTCTCACAATTCAAACTTGTACATCTCACTCACGAGGATCGACTTTTTTGTGAACAAAAGTAATTATGATACTATTGGAAATCCCAAAAGCTTGCCACATGGAATTTGGGGACCACATTTCTATTAGTTGTGTTCTTGTCTTCTTGTTCATTTGGATGAAAGAAAAAAATCTCTAGTTTCATGGTTTTTAAAGAGTTTTTTTCTGAAATGGCCTATCTGGGACTGAAAAATTCCAGAAAGGGCTACCTTTCTGTAATATTCCTAAAATGGTCTACTTTCGAAAAATGACCGATCGAAATGGTCAAAACGACCGGTCGTTTTTATCATGAACTCTCTGGAACAATTTGGACCAAAAACGATCGGTCGTTTTGTACATTTCGATCGGTCGTGTCTTAAAAACGATCGGTCATGTCTTAAAAACGATCGGTCGTTTTATTGTGAACTATCTGTAAGAAATCATACCTAAAACGATCGGTCGTTTCAGAAAACGATCGGTCGTTTTTCTTGTGAACCCTCTCTGGAAGAAATTTGATCTGAAAAGATCGGTCGTTTTTTCAGAACGATCGGTCGTCTGTGGAAAAACGATCGGTCGTTTTCACAGTCGACCGATCGACTGTAAACAATTTACATAACAAGAATTTTTTGCACTTTTCGACACTGATTTGGCAAAAAATATATAAAAACATGATCACTTAAAAAATGATGTCGTAAATTAATATGTTTAGTACGAGAGTGTTGGATCGGATTTTCCGAAATATTTATAGCACTAGTATTATCACATAAAATGATGTCGTAAATTAATATGTTTAGTACAAGATGTGTAGGTGACGTTTTACTAAACATCCGATTTAAAACAAGTAAATGTCACAACATCCGATTTAAAACGAAGTTAAACAAAGCTAAACGATTAAGGAAAACGAACGATCAAATGCAAGCGAAAAATTGGCCATAGTTTTGCCTAAAAAGGGTCAATCGCCACAAATGAAAAACAACACAAATAACCCAATCAACTATAGATATATATGCGCACAAGTTATAACAACATCAAAATCGCATTTCTAGAATTATAAATACGCAATCTCACAACGTCATACAATTTAACACGTAATGATAAATAGCAACATAAAAAAGATTCATAACATAAATGCAAAGCGTTTGCTACTTATTACATCAAAAACAACGTAGTTCGAAAGAAAATGAAAAACAAAGGAAATACAACACAAAGTAAAAGAGGGTATTTCTCCCCCTTTGACATCATCAAAAACATAAAAAAAATAACCGCCTAGTCGCGGTGGGAGGTCGCGTCGTCCTCTTCATCGATGTCATCGTCGGGACCGGCTAGATCGGAAAAATACCCGTAGAACTTTGCCCGTTGCTTGGCGCTTATCCTATCAATTTCGTCCAAGTCTTCTTGACTTGTGTTCATGGAGCGAAACATGCGTCGGTGGAGTCGCGCATTTTGATATTGGTCGATGTATAGATCGTCGTAGAATTGTTCGGTGCGCGGAGGACGGTTGGAAGATCCGACTTGAGCTTTTCCGCGACCTCGAGTGGGACGAGAAGAGGAAGGAATGTGAGACGGGGGAAGGGACTCGGAGGAAATAGGCACATCCTCACGAGCGGCTTGCAGTGTGGCCTTAGGGCCAACATATTCTTCCTCTTCGGGGGAAAAAGGAGTATAGTCGGGGCCGGACACCCGTTTACCAGACCAAGTAATGGTCTTGGCGGTAGTGTTGAATTTTATTGACATTTGGGCAAGATAAGAGGTGTCCCAAATGTGTTTATCCTTGTTCTTGAAAAGGGTTCCACCGGGAACAAGGTTGATGTCTTTTAAGATTGCCGAAATCAAGGCACCGTAAGGTAGCCCATTCTTAGATTTCGTTTTGAGCGAATCCATCTTAAAGAATATGAGTGTCGCGAAGTCAAGTTTGACTCGGCGATGGATGCACCCTAGAAGGAAGATGTACTCATTGGTAACATCCGTGAAGTTTGAAGTATGAGGGAGGACAATATGGGAGAGGATATGGTAGGCTAATTTATTTCGGAAGAGAAGGCCGTGGGCTTTGTTAGAGCGATTGTTGTGGGTGGGATGAAATAGATCATCTTTGAAATCGGTAAAATTAACAATATCGAGCATATCGCAAAGTTCGTCACTTTGCTCGTACACCCCCTCAGCATCGAGGTGTAGAAGATTTCGTAAACGGTCTATACCGTAAACGAAGGGTTGTCCGTTAAATGATTAACGCAAGCGGAGTGCGTCATCATGATCCCTATCAAGAACTAGGTTATGGTAAAATTCATAGACATTTTCAGCGAAGAAAGGTTCTTTTAGAGTAAGAATAAAGTCAAGTTTTTGGAAGTGTAAATCTTGCATGAGAAGGGGAAAACGTTCAAGGAATAGAGGCATGTCTATGGTGAAGTTAGACAATATACCTCTTGTAGCTATTGTTGGTGGATAGAAAGGAGGAAGAGAGCCGGAAGAGGCACCGGGGCCCGATGATGGAGCGGTGGAGGAGCCGGTTCGGCGACCGCAAGGAACACGGGGGCGAGTGGACGGAGGCACTTAGTCGTCCTCTTGTTCATCAACGATGTGGGGTTGTGTCGCTTTCTTGGTTCGAACCATTGTTGGTTTTAAGAAAAAAATTAGGGCTTTTGAAGAATTGGGGTTTTTAAGAAAAACGGAATGAATCGATAGTGATGATACGAATAATAAGAGGAATTGGGTTATAAATATATAGAGAATGTGGATTTTTGAAGAATTTTAAGAAATAGGACGAATTTTTGAGAGAGAGAGGCTGTGGAATTTTTGAGGATTTTAAAAAATTTGATTAGGGTTTCAAAGATAAACACTGAAAAACATTGAAACGATCGGTCGTTTTTTTGTTTCGATCGGTCGTTTTGGAACGAAATTGTTCCAGTGAGCACACCTAAAAAACGAACGGTCGTTTTTAAGAACGATCGGCCGTCTGTATAAAAACGATCGGTCGTTTTTATGTTTCGATCGGTCGTTTTGGAACGAAAATGTTCCAGTGAGCACACCTAAAAAACGAACGGTCGTTTTTAAGAACGATCGGTCGTCTGTATAAAAACGATCGCTCGTTTTTACAGACGATCGATCGACTGTAAATAGGTTACAGAACAGGAATTTTTTGCACTTTAACGACACTGCTTTGGCATAAAAAAATATAAAAATACTGAAATATATATAAAATCAATCAAATATATATATACTAGTAATCGTTGCCCACGCGTTGCGTATGCGATACGTAGTGGCATAGATATGATCCCGACAAATAAACTTAATATTTTTTTAAAAATTTAAATATCAAATGATTAAATATAATTAATTAACAATCGTATATAAAGAGTAACATAATGTTTTACTCTTATAAAAAATACATAACGATTTTGTTTGGAATATAAATGTGTGAAAAATAATATTTTTTAAGTTATTTATGTATTTCAATTGAGTGACGTCATTTAAGAGTAATTACAATATTAGAGTGAGGGTATTTTTGGAAAATTTAGGCAAAATTAGACAGCCTCAAGATGGTTGGGTTGGCTTATATTAATAGTATGATATATATATATATATATATATATATATATATATATATATATATATATATATATATATATGTATATTTCACACATCAAACATGCCTAACTCTCGTCGAATAAAACAAAATTGCACTTATTTATTTATGTTAATATATATATTTATGTTAATTGCACTTATTTATTTATGTTGTTCATTCTACTTTTTATGTTAATTGCACTTATTTATTTACTCTCATACTTAACAAACCAGTTTATCTTCTCAAAAAACAGTATGAAAAAACACTAAGAATAAATATAGATATTTCATCTTAAAAAAGACAATTACAAGCGGAAAATTAAAAATAGTACAAGATACATATTGTCTCGTTGAAGCTACAGCTAAAATCATAAGCGTCGACCACGTATTGGATACGGACACTTACGACAATCATGTCCTCGCCCTTGACAACTAGAACATCTCATAAGTGCTCGTCTCTCCGACTGATCCATACCATTATGAATACGACTACATCTTGGACGACCCCTTTCTCTTAAAAGAGTAACATCCGGAAGAAATAATCTATCACATGAATCCCAATAGTCTTGATGCCGAAGAGGACAAAATTGCGCCGAGTACGTACCTTCGTATGATTCAAGACTGTAATATTTTACTATGTAAGCTTTCCAATCAAGACGGTTTGCAGCGCATACGGAAAACACATGTGAACAAGGGATTCCATCACTCTGTCACTTACCGCAATCGCATTGCCAAAGTGAAAAGTCGACAACTTGAGTATTGCCTCCCCTGGAATTTCTTGAACTTGTACACACGGAATAAACCCCTCTTTCATAATCGAAAGTAACATTGGTATGACCAATGTCCGACCTACGTTTCTCTAAAATTTTGAGGATATTGGGACCATATCTTGTGCCGCTGTTTCTCATCCCCATTACTATCTTTTTCCGCTCGCAAAAATAGTGTACCAACTTATAGAAAATAAGCTGCACAGCAGCAGTGATTGGTAAATTACGAGCAGCTTTTAAAACATTATTGAAAATTTCAGCCATGTTTGTGGTCATGTTACCATGTTGCCTCCCTTTATCATGAAAATATGACCATTTTTCCGCAGGCTCTCTTATCAACCATTGATATGCTTGAGGATTCATCACTTTTATTGCTTCCATGATTCTTTTCAATTTTCTTTCTTGTAATTCCCAAATGGCGTTCTCCCCTAACTTGTGTAAGTCAAGATCTCCTTTGAAAGCTTTCTTAAAATTATCCAAAAAATGATTTGAACAATATCGATGAACAAAACCTTGACCACGTCAAACTCCTCTCACTGCACTTAGAATACCAGCATGTCTATCCGAAATTAGACAAATATTCATGCGCTCTTTAATCACATGTCGCATAATGTTACAAAGAAAATAGCTCCACGAAATTGTACTCTCCTCAGCAACAAATGCACAACCAATGGGAAAAACATGATTATCTGCATCCGATGTCATGGCCAACAAAATCTTACATTTATACTTCCCATATAAGTGAGTAGCATCAATAGCGATAACCGGCCTACAATACTGAAATGCATCAATAACGGCCTTAAATGTGAAGAAAAATCTGTTCAATACTAACCCACTGGATTTCCTACCACATCGTAAACTGGCGTTGCTCATAAGAAGCTACGGTACCGGGATTATACTTTTGAAGCGCTTTCATAAATTTAGGTAAAACCTTATACGAGTCTTCCCAATTACCAAATATCTCTGCGATTGCTTTTTGTTTACCTAAATAAGCTTTTTTGTATGAAACTGACATTTCAAATCGGGCATTCACAATCTCTTTAACTAATGAAATCTTCATCATAGGATTAGTTGTGATGGCATTTCGAATGGTTTGGGCAACAAGATTGGAATCTAACTGTGGATGATCAGTTGTAAGCTCGGCATGAATGCATGTATGAGGACCGTTGTACACCGACACTTCAAAAAATCCATGTTTCTTTCTTAGTGAAGCTCGTAGTTTCCATTTGCATTTTTGAGTTTCGGCCAGTTTACAACGAATTTCCCAAAATTTTGCCTTCGAACTTTTAGTGCAAAAATGGATGTTACATTTGATTGACCAAAGTTTTATTCCCTTTTTCAACATTTCTTTATCCCTAAATAAAAGACCAATAAAAGGATGATTAACTTGAGGATCCCACAATCCAGGATACATCATATAATTTCGTCTCTGGTTACTATAATTTTCTTGAGTGTCGAACGGTTCATTAAACAAACTTGACATTGGTTGATGCATAGGAATTTCATCGGGAATAGTATTATTCGGCCATTGTGACCCACTTGATTGGTCGTTTTCATCCTCATCCATATACAAGCCCATTTCAGATGATAATTCTTCGTAGTCAACTTCTTGTACATTTTCTTCGTCATCGTCAGACTCGTTTTCGCTAATATTGACGTCCGGATCTTCATCATCTGGTTCATCCCCAAGTTCTATCTCATTTATATTGTTCGACCAACCAATATTATCTGACAATCGACACACTGCATCCAAATGTGTCAAATCTGGTTCGTTGTTCTTAGAATATAACTCTGTCATTGGCTCTTGTCGAATGGGTGTTCTACTTGATGTACCGATTTCATTATTGGAAAGAATATTATAATACAACCCGTAATCTTGATCAGAAAAGTAAACTTGCTCAATTTCAACATATAACTCTATAAACGTTCTTCCATTTTCTTCTATTAACTCAAGCATGGTTTCCAACGAATCATTATCATCAACAGCCAATCGCATATATTTAAACTCAGTAAGTGTAGTCAGATATGGATAACGACATGTTAAACTCAAACGATTTGAAGTCGATGATACATCAAGTTCCTTAAACAATTTTTCCAAAAATTTGTCGTATGTCGTGTTTCTAGATAACTTAAAAAAAAATTATAAGAAATATCATAAGATAACCTCTCGCTAATAGTTTCCATCATCGTACCTCCCCAATAACACATAATTGTAGGATTTTTCATTTCGATAACCACACGGTAAAACTATCAATTTTACTCAAATAATACTCCAACAACACAAAATATTGAGCTTTTACCTGTTTTGGAAGAGATCTGAGATTTGCCCTAAAATGATCTAAAAGCTCTGTTTTTTTTATTTTTACAGTAGTCTGGGAAAAGAGATGAGTTTTTTTAAATAGGAAGTATTTCTGAAAAACGACCGATCGAAATGTACAAAACGACCGATCGTTTTTGATCTGAAAAACGACCGATCGAAATGGACAAAACGACCGATCGTTTTTGGTCCAAATTGTTCCAGAGAGTTCATGATAAAAACGACCGGTCGTTTTGACCATTTCGATCGGTCGTTTTTCGGAAGTAGACCATTTTGGGAATATTACAGAAAGGTAGCCCATTCTGGGATTTTTCAGTCCCAGATAGGTCATTTCAGCAAAAAACTCGTTTTTAAACTTAAAAGAAAAATTAAAATTGAGCAAAAAGTTAGAAATGATTAATTTAAGATCTTGATAGAGAAAATGGATAGTGTATATATAAGTGGCTTTGTTTGTGGTATATGAAAAGAGAGGCCAATGCATTGAAATAAGCAATAACCCCATGGAGAAAAGTCAAAATTGAAGTGAAGTGGAAATTGATTTTTGTAACTTTCATCATTCATCGCGTCTAGAAAGTTAAAAAAAACCCAAAGGAAATAGTCAGTGGTCAACCTCTATTTTTTTTAATTTTTTTAAGTTTAAAAACCATGTTTTTTTTTTACTTTCATCCAAATAAAAAACCCATTTTTTTAAAAATATCAAATTATACAAACATATACTTTTAGATGAAGAGAAAATGAGCAAGAAAACAAGAATACAAACTAATGGAAATGTGGTCCCTAAATTCCATGTGGTAAGCTTTTGGTAATTTCCAATAGTGTCATAATTACTTTTGTTTACAAAAAAGTCAATTCTCGTGAATGAGATGTACGAGTTTGAATTGTGATTAACGAAGCTTAAACGATATTTATATATGTGTGACTGCAAAAAGATGCCCCACCTTATGAATTTCATATATATTTCTTCATATCAACAACAATTTGTCCAATCTGGTATTTAATTAATGTTCTATTTATTTTATTTTATTCATATTTTCCACAGACCCATCATTTCCGGCTAAAACCTTATATTTATCCTTCCTTGTCGAAACTATAGCCCTTTGTATGAAGCTTGCCACCTCGTAGCTAGACTTCCCACCTGAACACGTTAATTCGATAGGTATCTTGCTCAAGAATGTAACTTCATAAGAGGGAAAAGAGTTCATAGAGAAGTAAAATGGGTCCATTGCTTTCGACCCTCGAGCTGTTGTCGCATGGAACATGCTGATATGACTGATCATCGCTACTGGCACGAGCTGGTCCGTTAGCTCAGCAAAGAGGGCTGAGAATCTTAAGAGAAAGGGCTCAGGACAAGTGGTTCCTTCTGGACAAATGTGAAGGTCACCTTGAAAGAAAAAGAAAAATATTTTCATTATGATAGTATAGTTCTGTACAAAAAACAATTCTTTTAAAAAAACACCTTATATTGCGTAACATTTTACGATATAGCGCTTTTTGAAAAAAAAAATTGTCTATGCTAAAACGTTATTTTGGTGGAAAAACGCTAAATTTGCGCTATTGGGACCAAAAGCGCAGAATACGCGAAATTTTGGACCAAAAGCGTAAATAGTAAGTTAGGAAAAAAACAGCGGATCTAAATAATTAATATATGTTGTATAATTTTCACATAAAATTGTGTAGTTCAGATGGTTGTGACGGTGCCTTCTATTCTAATCGACCTAAGTTTGAAACTCATCAACAATAACATTTTTTTTGATTTTTTTTAATTATTTGCATTCTTTATTCAATTATACCCAATATAACTATACATTTTATCTCTTGTTGTTATGTATTCTAAAATTTAGTGCATATTTATCCCAAAAAAAAATGCATCATAAAACGCTATTTAGCAACGCTATTTGCGCTTTTAACTGTTTAAAAATGTCACGATAACGATAACGCTATTTAAAGTTTCTATTAAAAAAATGTCACACTAACGATAACGTTATTTAAAATATTGCAAATAACAGCCAACAGGGAAGAAATGCAAAACCATTTTTCTTAGTTCTTTGGTTTGAGAAGTTCTTTTATGCTTTCGTAGTCACTGGTCACTTCACTTCTTGCTTAGTAACTTTTTCCCCTGCAAGTCTTATATATAATTCTGCTTTTAGAACAACCGGATCTGAAACCGATCAAGATATATCATACATACATTAGGGATTTAAAAAACACCAAGTAGTCTAATGGGATTTAAACCTTAGGTTATTCCCACAAAACACCATGTATCGTCCGCAAGATCACCTAAGCAAGGTTTAAGGCCCTTTACATGTTGCTTATAATAAGTTGCAGTTAATATGAATTGTTTATTGTCCTGTCATCCATTACTCACAAGTGTTATGTGCGAGACTGACAACTCGTCCATTCTTTTCCTCAAATTAATGATTAAGATAATTTAGTATAGGGCACGTCTTTTCTCGGTGCATTTTCGCACCTGTTAGTTAAAGTTTATAACTAATAGGTGCGATTTTGGCTCTTCTAGGGTTGACTATTTTTTTTACTTTTCTCAACAACAACAAAAAAATACATAAAATATTGTTACATAATAAAACTTGGTTTTCAAAGTTAGAATCTGAATTTTAAAAATTCAAAGTCACTTTTTTATTTGATTTGATTTTTTATTTTTTAAGGAAAAAAATTAATTTTCTAAAGTTGAATTTGTAAAATTAAAAAGTAGATTTTAAAATTAAACAAATCAGTTTTGTCTTATTTTGGTAATTTTTGGGCTTTTTCTAACCTTGTTAAAAAAAATTGTGAAAAACTAGGAAACAAAATTCAAAAATAGAGTTTGATATTTTCAACACAGTTTCCTAACTTTTATAATTACGTTTTTTTTAGTTTTCCTTTTTTCTTAAAATTTCTTTATTATTATTTTTAATTTTGTAATCTCAAAAAACATTAAAAATTTCCAAAAAAAAACGAAAAGATAACTTATAATTTTGAAACTCCGTCCCTAATCTTTAAAACCAAATTTTTAAAAAAAAACAAATTCAAAAAAAGTAAGAAAAATTCAACTTTTTTTAACCAAAAATCAAAAATCAAAAATCAAAATCGTACCTATTAGTTTCTAAGTGTAACTAATAGGTGAGAAATTGCAGTGTATTGGGAAAATTTGCACTGAAACAAGACCTGCCCTTTAGTGTATTTCCTCAAATTAAATCTAAAACATGCTAATCATTTTTAACCTGATCGTAGAAGCTTCTTAATGATGCAAGCATCCTTGTTTCGGTCCCTGTTGAGCCTCACGGTTTTAATTGGTGATATAAATTCAATAAACCTCGAAACATAGTATGATACAGTTGGGACTTGTCGCCCAAGTACGATAGATAGGACAAGCGCGTCAATCACCGTGCGGTGAGAACACACAAACAGGACTCCAGAATGTTTGTCCTTCATCGGAGGCTGACCCTTGACTGTAATTCTTGTTGGAAAAATTGTAGGAAAACATGTTTTTAAACATGGTTGTTCCAAGTGGTCATGGACCATCTTTGAATCAATTTTCGATGCGACTACTCAGTTTTTCTGAGGCCATACTCAAAGCGTTTGAGTAGCTCGTACGACAAGATTCGCAACGGTATATCGCATGACCTATTCGGAGGAAGGGTGTGAATGATAATTGGACTCGAAGGTTGGTACTCGAAAGAGAAAATAAAGTCAATGCTGGAAAATGAGAAAAGAAATGGGATTTAACCCATGAGGGTTATCCCACATTGGAAAATCATGAGTGATTTTTACAATATATATACTAAAATGCTTGCTCGTCGGGCTTGCTTGCTCGTCCGGGAAACGCGTCCAGCAAAGCTGTAACGGTTGCAATAAATATGAATTCATTGCAAAGTTAATACTGCAGTTTCGAATTTCGAAAACTGACAGTAGTAAAGTGACTTTAATGGCTAAGATACTCAGCAAGCCTATAAATAGGCAGACCCCCCACATGTCAAACATAACATTCTGAAATAAAACACAGCAGCATATATCATCTCTCAAAAATCAACATTACATTTTAGAACCAGAGAGAACCACCCACCAACAGCTCGACCTTGACTCGTCGCCAGTTTCCGGCAAGTCATCCGAGACGTTGTACCTTGGGATCGAAGCGCCAACGCAACCAGAAACATTAAGGTGGTTGGGCGAATATCGGTTAAGGGCATACTGTTAACAGTAGCCTCGTCTTATTTTATTTCTATTCTGTCCATTTCATTTACGCCTTTTAATTCTGTCCATTTCATTTACGTATTTCAATTTTGTCCTTTTTTATTTCAGTATTTCAATTGTTGTCCTTAGCTGTAGCTTTATATTCTGTTTGTACCTTTCTGTAATTAGTTTAAATTTCTGTTTTATGCTGTAATTACTATTCTGTAATTTAATTCTGTAATTAGAATAGTTTCAATTCAGTCCTGTACTTTCATTTAAAACAGAACAGTCCGGCTGTTAAGTTTATACTTTCCAGTCCGGCAGTTTCTATTAATTGCAAATCAGGACATCAGATTATTAATTAATAATAATCTGAATAACGTTTGTTTTAATTCATATTAAGTACCTACATGTTGTAATCAGTTTATTGTATTCCATTTGGAAATTAATAAAGATTACACTGGTTTTGTTTAATTATTGTTTAGTCCTTTAATTATTGTTAATTGTTATTTCATACACGGAAACCAACAATCTTAACCGATATTCTGTTGTTTCTTTCGTGTATTGATTAATACAATTATTATTTTTATAGAAGGAATAATGCTTTCTTGTTTTCAATTCAAAATTATATTAGAAATTGAATTACAAAGAAAAAATTCCAAACAGTTTTAATTTTATTTTATTTTCTTGTTGATACCAACCGTATTGGTATTCAATAAGAATCGTTTAAATCCTTTTAATATCAACCGTATTGATATTCAAAAGGATAAAAGTTTAATTTTATTATTTGTTTGATAATTCTTTTACAAACCCAAATATCAGTTTTGGTGTTTGTTTATAGAATTTATTGTACACGTATCTCATACGTTTGGTGTTGTCGTTTCAGATGACAAACACGTCGCCTATTCAGTTGCCTATCGGAAGTGAGCATGACCCAGTGGTTGGTGGAGATGTCCATAACACTGGGGGCGATGCGATTGTGGGGGCTACCGCCGATGACGTAGCTGCAGCGGCTGAGGCCGCCGCGGCTGCGGCCATGGCGGATGCTACGGCCAAAGCTGAGGCTGCGACCGAAGCAGCGGCCATGGCGGATGCTACGGCCAAGGCTGAGGCTGCGGCCGAAGCAGCGGCCACGGCCAAGGCCGCAGCTAAGGCTGCGGCAAGAGCCAAGGCTGCGGCCAAGGGCAAGGCACCGATGTATTCGGCTGTGCCTACTTTGCCGACTTCTCATCTGGAGAAACCAGAAAAATTCAGGGGAGACAACTTTAAACGTTGGCAGCAAAAGATGTTGTTTTATCTCACGACCCTGAATCTGACCAGGTTTCTCAATGAGACTGCTCCCGTCCTAAGCGAGGACGATCTGGACGAGCAGTCGTTCTCTGCGGTTGAGACATGGAGACATGCCGACTACCTATGCAAGAACTATATTCTGTGTGCTCTAGATGACACGCTGTTTAGTGTTTTCAAGCCCAAAGCTACTGCAAAGGAGCTGTGGGAGACTCTCGAAAATAAGTACAAGGTGAATAACGCTGGCACAAAGAGATTTGTTGTCATGGACTTTCAGGAGTACCGTATGACTGACAGCAGGGGTGTCATGGAGCAAGTTGAGCAGCTCCAACTCATTTACCATCGCCTTGAGGCTGAAGGGCTAGTGATTAATGAGCCTTTCCAGGTGGCACTCATGATTGAGAAATTGCCACCGTCTTGGAAAGACTTCCAAAACTACCTGAAGCACAAGCGGAAGGAAATGAGGCTGGAGGGGCTCATTGAGAAGCTCAATATCGAGGTGAGCAACCGTCGCTTTGTGAGGAGATTCGGTGGTGCTAACATCCCGATGGCAAAGGCCAATGTGGTCGAAAGCTCCAACATCAAACGGAAACGTTTTGACAACGGAGGCAGTGCTGTTGTCGCAAAGAAATTTGCGGGAACTTGCTTGTGTGTAATAGGTCTGGCCATCGTGCCGCGGACTGTTATGACAATAAAGGCGCTGTTAAGCCCAATCCCCCCCCCCCCCCCCCCCGAGAAACTTTAAGGGCAAAGGGAAGAGGAAAGCTCCAGCTCAGGCACATCTGGCCGAGGGAGGACGGGATGATGATCACTTTACTGCTGTGGTCTCTGAGGTGAATCTCGTGGGGAGCAACCCCAAAGAGTGGTGGCTGGATACCGGCGCCACAAGCCACATCTGCTCAACAAGGTGGATGTTTAAGACCTACGAAGCGGTAGAGGGAGAAAGCTGCTTCATGGGAAATTCTGCTACTTCCAAGGTGGAAGGAAAAGGAATGGTGGTGATGAAAATGACCTCGGAAAAAGAGCTGAGGTTGACCAATGTGCTCCATGTTCCGGATATCCGTAAGAATCTGGTATCCGGATCAGTGATGGTGAAGAACGGGTTCAAGCTAGTCTTAGAATCCGATAAAATTGTAATCACCAAAAATGGTGTCTATGTAGGCCGTGGCTATATGACCAACGGCATGTTTAAGTTAAACGTAGGGACACCTGCTCCCAATAAAAGTGCTAAAGCTGAGGCTAGCACTAGCAATGTAATGACTGTTCCCCAAGAGGCCAATAAAAATTCTGAGTTTAATTATTTATTTGAGTCATTCATTTGTGGCATGCTAGATTAGGTCACGTGAATTATAATTCTTTAAAGAAATTAATATCACTAAAACTAATACCAAATTTCGTTTTTGATAAAGCAACACAAATGTGAGATTTGTGTAGAGGCAAAATTAACGAAATCATCGTTTCAACATGTTGAATGAGAAAGTGAACCTCTCGGTCTAATACACACGGATGTATGCGACTTAAAGTTTATACAAACCCGAGGAGGAAAAAAGTACTTTATCACCTTTATAGATGATTGTACTAGATACTGCTACGTTTACTTAATGAGAAGTAAAGACGAAGCAGTTGAGAAATTCGCTCTTTATAAGACCGAAGTTGAAAATCAACTCAATAGAAAAATTAAAACATTGAGAAGTGATAGAGGCGGTGAATTTGAATCACCGTTTGAGCAGATATGCACTGAAAGCGGCATTATACATCAAACCACAGCCCCATACACTCCCGAGCAAAATGGGGTTGCTGAGCGTAAAAATAGAACGCTAAAAGAAATGATGAATGCTATGCTAATCAGTTCTGGATTACCCCAGAACATGTGGAGGGAAGCGATTCTTTCCGCAAACTATGTTTTAAACAAGTTACCACATAAGAAGCGAGAAAAGACTCCATATGAATTATGGAAAGGTCATCAACCCAGTTATAAGAACCTACGGGTTTGGGGTTGTCTCGCAAAGGTCCTAGTTCCCACACCTAAGAGGATGAGAATTGGTCCTAAGACGGTGGACTGTGTGTTCATCGGATATGCACAGAATAGTAGTGCATATCGGTTTCTCGTGCACAAGTCGGACAATCCCGATGTGCACGTAGATACGTATATGGAAAGCCGAGAGGCATCTTTCTTTGAAGATATCTTTCCCCGGAAATTACCTACATCTGTACCAACTGAAGAGTTGAACAGTGAAGGAAATGTGGGGGCAAGTGAACCGACAGAGGAAGAGGAAGAGGAAGAGCCTTGGCGCAGCAAAAGGACAAGGAATGAAACTTCCTTTGAACCTGACTTCTTAACCTTCATGGTTGAAGGCGAACCGGTGACATATAAACAAGCTATGTCAACACCGGATTCCCAATATTGGGAAGAAGCTATTCAAAATGAAATTGAATCAATCATGCAAAACCACACTTGGGAACTAGTGGATCTTCCGAAAGGATGTAAGCCCCTAGGTCACAAGTGGATCTTCAAGAGGAAGTTAAGGGTTGACGGCACGATTGAGAAATACAAGGCAAGACTTGTAGTAAAAGGCTTCAGGCAAACGGAAGGTGTCGATTATTTCGACACGTATGCTCCTGTCTCCAGGAAAACGTCTATACGAATCGTCATTGCTCTCGCAGCTTTGTTTGATATGGAAATACATCAAATGGATGTAAAGACGGCATTTCTAAATGGAGAACTGGAAGAAGAGATTTACATGGAACAACCGGAAGGGTTTGTAGTTCCTGGTAAAGAGCACCAAGTGTGCAAACTTGTAAAGTCTCTATATGGACTCAAACAAGCGCCAAAGCAATGGCACGAGAAGTTTGATAGAATTATGCTATCAAACGGTTTTCACATTAATGAGTGTGATAAATGTGTCTACTCTAAAGGAAGTGGAAGAGACTGTGTGGTAGTCTGTCTCTATGTGGATGACATGATCATAATTGGGAGTAATGATAGAATCAACTCCACAAAAAAAATGTTATCACAACACTTCGATATGAAGGATCTGGGTATAGCTGATGTAATACTTGGTATGAAGATTACCAAAACTTCAGAGGGGTATGCCTTGTCCCAAAGTCACTATGTTAAACAAGTACTAGACAAGTTTGACAAGGGCAGTAAAGCAATGTCTAGAACCCCAATTGAGTTCAACTATAACCTGAAAAAGAATTTCGGTAAAAGTGTGAATCAATTGGAGTTCTCTCGAGTCATAGGCAGTCTCATGTATATAATGAATTGCACTAGACCAGACATAGCAAACTCAGTGAGTAGACTGAGCAGGTACACCAGCAATCCAAATGAGGAACACTGGAAGGCCATAATGAAACTTCTCAGATATATGAGGTTTTCAGCCGATTACGGGCTGCACTATACCAGATATCCAGCGGTACTGGAAGGGTACTCAGACGCCAACTGGATATCAGACTCCAATAGCACAAGGTCCACGAGTGGATATGTGTTTATAATGGGAGGAGCTGCTGTGTCTTGGAGATCCTCCAAACAGACGTGTATTGCACGGTCAACTATGTAATCATAATTCATAGCGTTAGACTTAGCAACCGAAGAGGCAGACTGGCTGAGAAGTCTATTAGAAGGAATTCCAATGTGGCCAAAACCTGTTCCCGCAATAAGCATGCATTGTGATAGTTAATCAGTTATTGCGCGGGCTCATGATCATATGTATAATGGAAAGTCTCGACATATACGTCGGAGACATAAATCCGTAAGAGAATTTTTATCCAACGGTGTGGTATCCTTAGATTTTGTGAGATCAAAGGAAAACATAGCGAATCCATTAACAAAAGGCTTGACTCAAGTGAGAGTCGAGACGTCATCGAACGGAATGGGATTAAAGCCCATTAAATTGGTGGCCCCCCCATAGGCAACCCAACCTAAACGGAATCTTTCCTGATAGGTTCAAAGGGAAACTGAACTGTGAGGGCAACCGAACAAAGCACTCGGGAACCTGGAGTTCCCAGCCCATTTCCGCGATGACAGAGTGATAGACATGTACCATTGTAAGGGTGAGCTTGATGCTCTTAATGATCCAAGTAACTCGACGGTCGAGTAAAGTGAGTCAGGACACTTTCGACTTGGAACACCTATAACGAGTGTGTAAGGCCGGTACCATGTGATGAGCTTGGGCTAATTCACTAGAGCACTCAGTTGAAGTTGCCAAGGCAGTCCAGGCCAAATATGGACAACAACTAAAGGGCCTAGTACGTGGGTAGAGAGGGCACTGTGTGGGTGCCATTCTGGGATACACAAAGCTTGATGGTTCAAAGCTTTACAGCTACCTAATAGCAGTATTGTGGGTGGTACTCCGCTACGGCAGGTTCAAGGCGCGCGTTACCTGACTTTAGGCAGTGAACTTTTGCGGTTCTATTGATTTGCATTTAGGACATGGGCTTTCGAGCCAATTGCATTCATGTGGGGGATTGTTGGAAAAGTTGTAGGAAAACATGTTTTTAAACATGGTTGTTCCAAGTGGTCAGGGACCATCTTTGAGTCAATTTTCGATGCGACTACTCAGTTTTTCTGAGGCCATACTCAAAGCGTTTGAGTAGCTCGTACGACGAGCTTCGCAACGGTATATCGCATGACCTATTCGGAGGAAGGGTGTGAATGATAATTGGACTCGAAGGTTGGTACTCGAAAGAGAAAATAAAGTCAATGCTGGAAAATGAGAAAAGAAATAGGATTTAACCCATGAGGGTTATCCCACATTGGAAAATCATGAGTGATTTTTACAATATATATATACTAAAGTATCTCATGTGGATATTAAGTAGTGTGTCCACATACACATGTGTGTATTGAGTACCACACATGGGCTTGCTCGTCAGGCGGGCTTGCTCGCCGGGCGGGCTTGCTCGTCGGGCGGGCTTGCTCGTCGGGCCGCTTGCTCGTCGGGCGGCTTGCTCGTCGGGTTTTCATCTTGACGGGAAAAAGTGCGCCTGTTCCCGTTCGGGAAAAGTGTTCCCGTTCGGGAAAAGCGCGCATGTTCGGAAAAAGTGTGCCTGTTCGGGAAACGCGTTCCTGTTCGGGAAAAGCGCGCCTGTTCGGGAAAAGCTTCCAGCAAAGCTGTAACTGTTGCAATAAATATAAATTCATTACAAAGTTAATACTGCAGTTTCGAATTTCGAAAACTGACAGCAGTAAAGTGACTTTAATGGCTGAGATACTCAGCAAGCCTATAAATAGGCAGACCCCCCACATGTCAAACATAACATTCTGAAATAAAACACAGCAGCATATATCATCTCTCAAAAATCAGCATTACATTTTAGAACCAGAGAGAACCACCCACCAACAGCTCGACCTTGACTCGTCGCCAGTTTCTGGCGAGTCATCTGAGACGTTGTACCTTGGGATCGAAGCGCCAACGCAACCAGAAACATTAAGGTGGTTGGGCGAATATCGGTTAAGGGTATACTGTTAATAGTAGCCTCGTCTTATTTTATTTCTATTATGTCCATTTCATTTACGCCTTTTAATTCTGTCCATTTCATTTACGTATTTCAATTCTGTCCTTTTTTATTTCAGTATTTCAATTGCTGTCCTTGGCTGTAGCTTTATATTCTGTTTGTACCTTTCTGTAATTAGTTTAAAGTTCTATTTTGCTGTAATTACTATTCTGTAATTTAATTCTGTAATTAGAATAGTTTCAATTCAGTCCTGTACTTTCATTTAAAACAGAACAGTCCGGCTGTTAAGTTTATACTTTCCAGTCCGGCAGTTTCTATTAATTGCAAATCAGTACATCAGATTATTAATTAATAATAATCTGAATAACGTTTGTTTTTATTCATATTCAGTACCTACATGATCAGTTTATTGTATTCCATTTGAAAATTAATAAAGATTCCACTGGTTTTGTTTAATTATTGTTTAGTCCTTTAATTATTGTTAATTGTTATTTCATACATGGAAACCAACAATTCTAACGCCAAGGGCCCTCCAAACATTAAATAAAAAGGGCATTGGAATTATAACTATTGCAGCGATGCGAATGAGGAGAACCCCAATGGGGAGCCATAGGAGAATGATGAGGGTTTTTATCGGGTCTGGCTTTTGGACTAAGCGACCGTCATAGAATATTACGGGTTCGGGTAGCTGGTATTTTGCTACGGGCTTGGTGGTGGAGCTTGAATGGACCATGTAGGCTTCCTGTATGTGTCGTCCATCAATTCATATATATATGTTACCAGTATACATATTAGAGTTTGTTTGACTGCACTTTTTTAAGCAAATAAGTTGGAATTTTCTTGTCTAAAAAAAAGATTAATTTGTTCGAGTTAAGCAAGTCAGCGAAGAAACAAAAGAACAATATTAAGGCCTTGGTTGGTTGCACTTTTATAGCTCAATACTCTTTACTACTCGAAAGCTGCAACTACATACCATAAAATCTTGCTAACCAATTGCAGTTCATGTTTTAAGGTCATGTTGATTACAACTTTTTTATGAGTTAGTTTAATTGATCAAGTGAATAACTCATCTTTTCTTGTTTCTTGACCTATATGCTAGCAACTTTGAACTCGATGGAACCAACCTATTTTTCCAACAAAACAAAAAAAAATCCATAACTGTGTTTTCTTACTTTTGTAGTTTTGTTTGACTAAGTACTTTCATGCAAATAAACTGAGGTTTTTTCAGGCTGTTAAATCTGGTTTTGTCAACATTAAAGCCTCTAATTTTTAAAGCAGAGTAGCAAACAAGAAAAGACCTATTGTGTACAAACCTTGCACAAGGTCATGAAAGCAAAATCACTAGTTCTATCTCCAAGTCCAATATCAGGCTTCTCATCACCAAAAGCTTTAACAAGAGCATCAGCTTTTTTATTTCCAACAAGCACACCTGGCTTTTTTACAATTCCTGTTGCCTTACCCTTGTAAGTCTCAATTTCAGTGCCCAAAACCAAATCAGCTCCCAAAAATTCCTTCATGAATGGTTCCACCATGATCCTAGGGTTTGCGGTGACTACACACTTTCTTCTGCACGACGAAAACACTCTCCATGACTCCGGATGGAGATCCTCCGAATAGAATTTGATTAGTACAGCTTTTGCAGCCGACTCTATACTTGACACCTGTTGCAGTTTGAACATTGCATAAACTATATTCTGTAATCTGTATGTCTAAACATTGGAAGGAGTACAGCTAGTCATGTTTGCACCAGAAAATCTATGTATTTTGACTTTATTGGAATAAATATAAATTACATTAGATTTGATAATAATATATTTGATTTTATTTGATGTAATTTGAATAAAAAGGTTATTAATTATCATATGTCAAGATTGATTTATTGTTGCTATTCAATACTCGGCCTATATTATAAATTCATTACTTGTAATGTTATATAACAATATCAGTTAACTTATTCTAATCTACATTTATTCTATTGTGTATCTAGTTCATACTTTTAAAGGTTCACTATATATCTATTTTGTGATATTATCCTTTCTGCTTTTTATTTTTGACTTATACCGCATCAGAACATTTTTCAGTACAAGTTGTAACAAGGAAGGAAGGGAAATGTAGCCAAAAGTTTTATGGACAGATTATTATGACAATGTCACGTAATGTATATGTATTGTTAAGTAAATATATCTTATTTAGTTTTGTTAACTCGGACACTAAAACAACAAATTATTTAGATTAAAATACAAGGGGGTGGTTAAACCGCACCAAAAGCACCACAAAAGGTGATACTGAAATGTCACAACGATCCAAAACATTAAAAAAATTGAGAAAAGTACAGCATGCAAACGAAAAGGATAACTTATAAACATCAGGGGCTTCGATTGTAATATCTGTCCAACTTCTAGCAGAAAGTAATGACGTTCTCCATGAAAAATTATGAACCATAGCATTTAGTTGATCGGTGTGTTGAGATATCTATTTATACACAGTGATAGCAATAATTAGCAACAACAAAATTCCTATTTAAGGACAAGACATGCTTAGTTAAAAATCTTTTTAGTTTATCTTCCCTAATACGTGTGATAAGAATTACTCCATAGTACATCATTTTAGAGGAAACAAAATAATTTTGCATGAAGTATTGTTTGTATGAATAATATAAGGCTGACACCAGATATTAGTTTTCAAATTTTAAGAAGTAAATTGTTTGTAAGAGTTTAACATGGCAGGACACGGGTTAGTTTTCCAACTTCGAACTGTCATTTATTGAAATATTATAGCCTTTACGCGGCAAAGGTTGAAAAGATAAGTACTTGAATTCCAGCAGATTCCGATACAAAATAATAAAGTATTCCAGCAAGCGGTGAAGCCAATAGCAAGAAAAGGAGCCGAAGAGGTCCTCCGATATCAAATGCCATCAGTGAAAAATAAGGGAAGGAGTTTGGGCTACATAGTAACGTTCCGTCTATGTCTGCCACAACCGTATGCTTCTCTCTCCCAGTGGAAGTACAAGTCTCTACCAGCGGAAAGGATTTCACGGCCATGTTAGAGAGGGAAAGAGATTGATTAGTGAAATTATTTTTAGAAGCCTTGATCAAGTCCAGGTATATATAGAAGTCTTAAGTCTAGCTAACTACACTGCCATTGCTATATAAATCTAGAAATCCATCTCTAAATATCTAATCTCTACTTTCCAAATTGTTTGTCCTTATTTCTCTTTTATAAGTTCCGTATTGTTTATCAATTTTTTACAAAGCCAACTATAAGAATCATACTAGCTAGTGTTCCCATTTTATCCTTTTTGCAAATTAAAGTCACTATATAAAAATCAACAATGGGTATTATCCGTAATATATGACGTTTTGATCATATGTTAGGCGAAACCCATAGATTGGTTCACACGTTTATTCAGGTCAGGGAGGTATTCTATCATTAATTTGTTAGCATAATTTCTTAGTATATCGTATCCACTATTCATAGGGTATAGCAAGTCCGGTGTTCATAAGGGCTAATATAAATCTGTGACAATTGACAATTTTTAAACTGAACTCTCTGTAATTAAAGAAAAACGGTTTCCACATCAAAAAAAAAAAAAAAAACTAGAGCAAACTTAATTACAATAACGAATTCCAAATTGTAACCAGGCGTCCCCAATCTTGCCTTTGAGAATTTCTTTTTTCAAAAATTTCTAAACAATTGAGTAGTTCATATATAGATGTAAATGTTTAGAAAAAATGGCTGAGCTAGTTTATTTGTGAGATGGGAAAAAGTACACTTAGCACATCCAATTATCAGTCGTTAATAAAAAAATATCAAACTATCACCATTAACAAAATTAAGTACTAAACTTTCGTTCTCTTTTCAATATATATCACCAAATCGATTTCAAAATTATGTCAAGTCTCATCACGTGACCAAATTAAAAGTTATTGTATCCTATCTTTTCCCTTCAAATTAAAGGGTATAGTTTATTGTATTTTTCTATGTTTTTTGTTTTTCAAAAGAAAAAAAAAATGAGCACGAAACAGTAAAATAATCTTTAATTTGGTCGCGTGATAGACATGAAAGTTTTTCACTAAACAAAAATGAACATAAATGTAATTGTGGGGACCTTTAACACACATTTATGGTCAATTTATTAAAGGGTTTTATTGTACTCAAAAGTAGATCATGCATTGAAGCTTAGGCTATGACTTTGCTAATGGGTTAAACTAATTGCTATTGAAAAAGCAATTAATACGAATTCTCTTATTCTCGTTATTATTATCACCAAGAAGTGCAAAAACCGTGGGAGGTCACAACAGATACTAGTAATCGTATTAGATCATATTGTAAGTAAGAAAACATTAGTAATTAAGCATATTCTATCATTAATCGTCTAAATTTTTTTTGGCTATTCCGACAAGTCCTCCATGACAAATCATATATTATTGTAATAACATGAATTTTCCCACAAATTTACATGGTATTCTTCTCATAGATTGAGAAGCGAACCTCTTACGTAAGAAATTTAGCTTAATTCTATCTGTTTTGGATCAATTTGCCGTTTTGTTGATCTCTCTGATATTTGGTAACTGTTGAGAAAATGATCGGATTAACTGGTCATACAAGATTTGGTTTGGCGAAATTTAGACACGTGAAAACTATTTTACCAAGTTGGTCCTTGAAGATTTTAGTTCATTTTAAATTTATTCCTTTTAGAATTGATACTCTGTTTTGTAATTTACTATTCCGAACTGGTTTTGACTTTATCTTTTGTTTGCGGGATTCTCCCACATTTTTATTTGACAATGTTTAGTAATATTATGAACTTACCGCCGAATAAATATGTGCACACTTCTTACTGTTGTTTATAAACTACTTGTAAGAGCCGTAGATACAAAAATGCTACATAATAAAATTATTATTTTTATCGTCACTCTACTCACAATGATTGTCATGAGAAGTGTAAACAATGTGTGTAAATAATTAATCATTTTTCACTATTGATTGGGAAAACAAATTCCCCAATTTGAGCAAAAATGGTTGGTATAAGTGGTTGGCATTCGAGTATAACACGTTCACCATCAGGGTTCGAACTCTGCCGCATGCGAAACATGTTTATCTCGAAATAATTAAGTGTTTCTGAACAAGAAAAAAAAAAAAAAAAAAACTCCCCAGTTTATTTAACAAGTAGCTTGTCATATGGCCTCATTTTACCTACAACATAACACAGGGGATTAATTAAGGCTATGGAAATGAATAATTTAGATAGTTGTTAAACTTTTTGATAAAAAAATTCTGGCTTCTCACCTGCTTATGTCTGTTGTTCTTATAAGATCGGTCGGTTAAATGGTCCAACAAATTAAATGACATTGTATTATGACGCTTTCTTATTTGCCTACATTTAAGAAATAGGTAGCTGGAAAAGCATGCAGGGGTTAGGTAATTTCTGGGGCTAAAGCTTTGGACACGTCAATGTGATGGTGTATTATGTATGTACTATTCAAAAGCTTTAGAATGAGGTGTATTATGTATGTACTATTCCCTAGTGGCTTGATATTTGCTAAATAAGTGTACTGAATAGAATGAGGTCCAGTTTTGACTTATAAAATATTTATATCTTAATTGTCTAAATGTACATTTTTAAAATTAATCATATAATCCATTTGATTAGTTTTTTTAAATTATTGATTTTGGCAACTTAGATATGATATTTTAGCAACTTAAAGTTACACGTGGTTTTCTAGTAAATACTTCTTTGAGTACATAAAATATTTTGGTATTCATACAAGTTTAAAGTTAAAACCCGTCGAATTCAACAAAAGTCTATACGAATTGGAAAAAAGTCATAAGCTCAACATCCCGGACAACAGACATCGTTGCAAAGTTCAAAATAATCATCGTGACTGTGATATCTTTCTTTTAATTAGTTTCCAAACTAAGACCAATTCAAGAGATTTTTTGAATTGTGTTCCTCTTGTTTTGTGAATTATATCATTATATAACAAATTACTTGACCCATTATTAAACTATAAGAAAATTACAAAAAAAAATGCTATTAAGTAAACACTACAACTACTCTTCAATTGAACGCATTGATAATCTTTTCCGCAGGGAAAATGAGTTGTTACCTAATGAATGCGAAGATTCATCAACTTCCACCCCCAACCGATGCCAACTCGCCAACAATTCTGTTAAACTCCTCATTCGTACACTAACTAAACCCTCCGGCCCCTTCAAAAACAAAAGACCATTGGCATCACAATGACTCTCATGTTTGGCCAATTTTCGTTATTCCGGATTTACATTCCAGACTTATCCTTCTCGGTTGTAGAGCCAAGAAAAAAAATGGCTAAACAACGAATACGTCATGCACATGTCTCTATATCATTATTCCAAGACGATAAAAATATTTTGCTTTTGAAGAACTTTTGTCAAATCGGTGACCGACCTCAAACTGAGGGGCCAAAAGCCACTCATACAAAAGAAAAAAGCTTATCATGAACGAGGTTATGTCCTCAAATGAATGTCCAACGCCTTGACAATATTGTTAAAACCACAATGCTTAAGAGCGAGACAAAGAGAAAAGGTCGAAAAGATAGGATGACTAGTGCGACACTTTAATTAGAGCAATCCTGTAAACCGCCATAAACGGTAAGATTGTCACCCAACAACCACTACCAGGGACATAACACGCATTTATAAGAGTCCTAAAACGAGTATCTCCGTGAGAAACTAACAACTCTTACCGCACTCTCTTTCTGTTTTAACCACTGCTGAGTTTTTGCTACCTTCCAAAAATGACCAATTAACACAAAATAACTTACGCCAAGCGTAGCATTCCATTCCACAAGTAATGTTACGTTGTTGCCTTACCCAACAACTGAACGTCGGTCCTTGCTCTTAGACAAATTTATTATAAAATAAACAAATTTATATTAAAATTAAGTGGATTACAAATTAAGCGCAATCAGCTAAAGCAAAAATGTAATACGGAGTACTAGAGTAATGATATGACTACATCTATTACACTTCTTGCTAATTTCTTGCGAGAGTAATGAAAACATAATTCACAAGAAGTCAAAAATATAAATTTGAGCTTTTATCCTCATTGCTCTTAGAAAGAATGTAGTGAGAATCGTAAGCAATGTGTACATATAATCTGTAATACGACTTGATTTAATAAATTTAGTGTAATTTCAAAACTCTTGAAAATAGTACAAGTATGGAAAATAATTACAAATGATTAATGGAAGTGCTAGCTATAAGTTTTTGTCAAAGGAACTCCAAGAAAACTCCATAACCGAATTTGATTAACACTATGTAGGTGAAAATTAAATATTTCTGATTAAAAAAATGGTACTAGGATACCGAAAATGAAATAGGATTTAGGTCAAAATTTAGAAGATATATGTGGCAAAAAACTTATATTTCAAAAGAAAAAAGAAAAATTTGTTCTTTCCAACAATCACGGATTCCATTTTAGTGATTAAGTATACGGATTAGCTTAACACCCTTTAAGTTCAAACAAGCCCTACATATCACTGAGACGAGTGGGAAATGTTTAAAAATAAAATCCATATTACTTGACGCTACCAAATGAATTATTCAGTGTGAATTGCTAAAATTAAAGCTAGATCCTTATTGTTATATTTTAAATTTGAGAAATGATTTACCTCGCATATTTTTCCAGCTAAAAAATCAACCCGCTGACATGATATGCTTACGTGGCATGTCTACTAATCATGTAATGCTTACTCATCAATCATCATTTATAACCAGACATTAATTCGTAAATGAATAAGAAGACGTTAATTGCTCAACTGCATTGATTTATAAATTGAAACGTACAAGTTGTAAGGAAGGGAAATGTAGCCAAAAGTTTTATGGACAAATTATTATGACAATGTCACGTAATGTATATGTATTGTTAAGTAAATATATCTTATTTAGTTTTGTTAACTCGAACACTAAAACAACAAATTATTTAGATTAAAATACAAAATTGTACAAATTATATAATAGATTTGTAAGTTATGTTTTGTCTTATTCAATTATCTCTTCTTATTACTTTATGCTGTTTTTTTTTTTCATGAATTTTTCATTGTCCTCGTTCATTATCTTTAATTATTTAGACTTACATAGACCAATAATAACATGTTAGTGTCAAAGATAACAAAAAATGGAGTAATATACTTCCGTAGATAAGAAATGTAATATGAAGCATGTAAAAGAATTATGGCACTAATTACTATAGTATTATTGAAAATATGAATAACCTTTTTGTTTTCCATTAATTACATTGTTCTTGGTATTGAAAGATGATACCATAGTTGCGAATTAAGCCACCTCAATGGGTAAACATTTCGGATAAAGTTATTTTGGGTTGGAATAGCAACCCTCTATAGATTTTGATTGGTGTTTAGGCAGAATCAATACAACAAAGCCGGATCCTCAAATGAATAACAGCCTTAAAACTTTTTCTACCACCAAAGAAAAACAAACAAAACGCAATAGACTAGTATCACCCACTACTTTCAAAACGACAAGCTAACAACATGGCACACATTAATATTAAGAGCAATTTGATCCTCTCTACCATGTGAAATTTTTGAAAATTAGTATCAAATTGTGGCCCCAAATATCTTTCATTTAAAAACAAAAGATTTGAATATTGAAGTTTCTTCACACCTAGAGAACTGTAACTGCAAAGTCACCGTAGACATACTTAATAACATACAGAATAAGATACTTTCGAGTATTAAGTGTTCACAAAATACGTAGTTTTTCCACGTAAATTCAGACTCTAACATGTAACATCATAACTATATAAAAATATTAACGTTGGTTTAGTAAAGTTGTCACTATTTTAATTGACACAAATATGTCATAAATAGACTAAAGTTTTGTCACAAAACTTTTGGCTAAACTGCTCTTCACAAAAAAAAAAAAAAAAAAAAAATGCCAGTAATTGTACATCTCTTTTTGTAATTTCACTTTTTGTAATTGCCAGTAATTTACTAGATCGAATCAACATAACTTTTTGAACATCCAACAACCTTCTAGCCTTGAAGTTTATTCACACCTTTCAAGAACTAACTTATTTATATACTAGTAGTCTAGTACTCTATAACACCGCCACAACAATAAAAGTGAAAGCCATTCACTTTCCAAATCTACTCCACCACCCAATCCCAAAAAAAACTCTAAAAACAATGGCAACGGAAAATGTGACACTAATTGGGGCATGGCCAAGCCCGTTTGTAATGCGGGCTCGGATCGCCCTGAACATCAAGTCAGTGGATTATGAGTTTCACCAAGAGCAGCTCGGAGCTAAATCCGAGTTGCTCCTTAAATCCAACCCTGTTTACAAGAAGATACCGGTTCTCATTCACGGTGATAAAACGGTTTGTGAGTCTCTTGTTATCGTGCAATACATTGATGATGTATGGGCATCTGGACTGTCCATTCTTCCTTCTGATCCATATGATCGCGCCACCGCTCGCTTTTGGGCTGCCTATATCGACGACAAGGTATCATGCTATAAGAGTGTTTAGAGACATTAACAGCAGAGATTGCTTAGATTTTTAATTAGATACAGTAAAAAGTTATGTTTACGGTGTAAAACTTCTAGCCTTTTCAGATCTAATTTCAAGACATGCTAAATCTCCATTTTGTTAGCTAAATGTAGCCTGGCTTTTAAAAAAAGTTACAAAAATTTCAGCTTAAAAAATGCAACCAAACAAGATTTATGGCATGTTGATTAAGGGGTAAGATTCATTTTATGTTAAATTAAGGCGTCTTTTTAGAATTGTTTTAATTTTCTTACCTGTAACATTTACTTGTCCTTCACATTAGAAAAGATAATTGCTTTCAAAAAATAAAAACAAAATATTATAAAGCCATAAAGGTAAGATCTGAAATCAGGTAAGTACAGGGCAAGGCCGAGTGATTGGGTTGCGCTAGTCGGATATTATATATACTCCCTTCACCAACAGTCAAGGGTGTTGCGTATTTTTATTTTATTTTTGACAAGGTTCGAATATACATAGAGTCATCTGGGATTATTACCACAAAAATCCATAATGCCGTCTTATAAGAACAAAGTAATGATACCTGAAGGTCCAGAACCCAATTTCTTAGGATTGAAAACCAAAAGGCAAGATTGTATATGTATTTTTTTACTTTATACTTAAAAGATATGTGCAAGATTTAAGGAACTTTTTTAAAATAGTCGTAGAGTGGACGTCTATTTGCGACAAAAGGAGTATGATTTACTCATCATGAAACGTGTTTTAACACAGTCCTAATTCAGTTCATTATTTAGGAGTTTACTTGTCATGAGACTTGTTTTAACACAGTCCTAATTCAGTTCATCATTTAGGAGTTTACTTGTCATGAGACGTGTTTTAAACACACAAGTCCTAATTCAGTTCATTATTAGTCTGCAATTGGCAGATTCCAATTCATGTGGAACATGATAAAGCATAAATTTCTATGATTTATCATTATGTCCAAATCGTCACTGCAGCTGTTTCCGGCAATGAGCAGCATACCAAGGTCCCAAGGAGAAGAAGCGAAAAAAGCAGCTATCAACCAAGTGATCGAATCCATATCCCTTCTCGAGGGCGCTTTCGTCAATTGCAGCAAAGGGAAAAGCTTCTTTGGCGGGGACCACATAGGCTATCTCGATATTGCCTTTGGCTGCTTATTAGGGTGGCTTAAAGTCTCTGAGGTAGCAAACAAAGTTAAGCTAATAGACGAAGCAAAAACACCCAATTTGGCGAAATGGGCAGAGAAGTTTTGCGGTGATAGTGCTGTTAAGGATGTTATGCCGGAGACAGAGAAGCTTGCCGAGTTCGCTAAGGCTCTCATGGCTAAGTTCAAGGCTCCCCCCTCAGCCTAATTCTTTCTAGACTATGGGTTGTGATTGCTTCTTATGTCTTTTGTGTTTTTTTGCCTAGCTATCTTTGGTAATTTGGGGAAAATAAGGAGTTTTTTGTTTTTAATCTTGAATAAAAGCTTCCACAACTGCTTTCATTTCTTATTTTTGATGATTTTCGTATGAGCTGGATTTGATGAGATTCAGAAGAACGCAAAAGAAAACGTAATAGGTTCATCGAGCTTAAACCTTCAAGCTTTTTTAGGAGAGAAAGGAAACCGTCCGAGTTTAAAGCTGCAAACATATTCTAAATTTCCTACTTGACAACGTGAACTAATCATTCCAATCCTGCTTGCACTTTAATGTTGCTTTTTGGTATAGATTTAAGCTCAGCTTATTTTCTTTAACATTAACTTCTTTAGTATTCTAGCCTAATATGACAATAGGCTTTAAAGCCAGTTGAAAGACGTTTTGTTCCCAAGACTCAAATAAGCAAGCTAATTTGCTTATTAGCTTTAGCCATATAATCCTAAAACCGGAAAAGAAAAGAAAAAAACAAGACTCAATTTTGCAAGGAATACTGGGGAAAATCAACTATCTGCGTTGTTAAACCGGAAGGAAACATTAATGTAAGAGGAAAGTGAAATCGACTATTCAAGTATTAAAAATGTATACGATTAAACAAAACATTTTTTTGACAGAGGACTTCACACAACCCACAAAGATCAAACCAGAGGTAACGTCAGAATCCAATTTAATCGGCTGATATTTGTGAACCAATGCTTGGCATGTTGAATGCACCGCGGTAACAAAGTTCCTGTGCAAGAGACACACATCCACTTGCCCAAGTTATTTATAAGTTTGATAGTTTCACAACCAAACACAAATCACGTGAAATTTGTGTGGAGGTCGAAAGCAAATAAATTTTGGCTTATTTAAGGACAATCAAAATATATTACTTATTTACAAAGCTATTCTACCAGGAAACCAGACAGTACATGATAGTTAAAAGGCAAATGAAAAATAAAATAAATAAGAGTTGCAACCAAGCCTCATCGTGCCAATTAGCGCTAAAGATTGGGTAAAAGGACACTTTGAGATGAATTGCAAACTCGGAACTTTAGGCAAGCACACTCTATATTGTTAACCCTTGAAGAATCTTGATAATTACACAACCAAAAAGGAGAAAAGCATGACAAAAATTATTATAGCATCCCGACAACAACAAAAACAATTTAAATCATTAATTAAATTACCTAAATGAACATAGAAGACTAATTCAGCACATAGTAACTATCATACAATTTTTTTTTATCGAAATTCCCATATCTAGAGAATGTCATCGTAAGCGATAATTTCTCTACCCTTGAAAGCAACCGTTGTTGACACAGAATCGGTATTTTCGGCCCTAGGGTTAACAATGGCGGACCCTAATCTCTTACCTCTTCCATGTCTACTGAGAGGAACCTCGGGTCTCACAAGCTTCGATGAAAATGAATTAGGACTAATATCTTTTTGAGAAACACTTTTTCTCCAGGGCGGCACGGAATTGGTCACCCACGTCACTTGTACCTAAGTAAAAGAATACTATTAATACATAAATATTTTTCTCAATGAAAAGTAACTAGCACAAACATAGAGTTATACCTAGAATTAAGTAGCGGAAATATATCATTCATCAGCATATTACTACTATGTTTTCCTATTGTATGATGAACTGGAACACGTTATTGGAAGTTTCAGTTAGAATAGGCAGTGATGTTAACTTTTGAGCAATGTGAAATTTTGATTTTTCTGTCATTCATGGTAGTTAAATTCTTCAGAGCATAATCAGGAAAAATGCATAGCCATACCGAAATAATTGATCAGCCAATAAATCCTTTTCCAACACCAAAAATGCAGTTCTGGTCATAGCATTAGTATGAATGAATGAATACGATTAATTTCTGCTTGAGAAACTAATAAATTTAGGTGACGACTGCTAAAAAATATTACATATTGATCACTTCAGACGGGCATGTCTGTCTAACTGAAAAACACTCCTATCACAAAAGTAACTGTTTCTAGCACCCTTAAAGATCAACTTGACATGCCCAGTAAGCTTGAAGTGTTTTAGGTATGCTGTCTTATTCCCGTAAGCAGCAAGGGCATTCGACTGCAGTTCATTCCCACATACAAAACACACTTCATTTGTAAAATTATTTCCTAATATTATATTACTGCACCTAGAAATTAAGTTCCCAGAACAGATTGTATCACAGAGTAAGACAAATATGGTCTGTCTCTTAACATAGGAGGGATTTTCACTCACAGTTAATTTCGGAAAATTAGATAGTGAGCTTCCGGTAGCAAATTTATTTATGTACTGCCAATATTAGGAATTCTTCCTCTATCATCTTCATTCGCTTTTTGTTACTCATCTTCACAATAAGAAAACACCACACATATTTTGTGCCAATAAACTCTTGTTCATATAATATTATTACAAATTTCCGGTTGATAAAGTCTGTACTTTTAACTCTTTAGGTGGTCAATTTCACATATATCTTTATTTTATAGATTGACTAAGCCAAGATCAAGTGCTAATTTTTACTTGAGGTCCATACACTTTTCAAATTTTACTGGTCAATCATTTACACTTCTGAGCGAGAAACAAATGCACATGACAGCTTCATTCCCGTATCTTCTACTATATATAAATGGGGGCCACCGATAAAGTTTACAATTTTACCCGGCAGATAATAATGTGGCATGCATGGTTAAGCGCAGTTGAACTAACAAAATACAATTAAGCTCTAAAAGTACAGGTACAACTCTAACTTTTATATTATATTCAGGCCTATGGCGGGTAGATACAAGATAGATACACAAACATACACATATACACGGATAAGATCAGTATTTAGTGAGTATCCCAAGTTGTAATTTCCATACTAATAGCCTTATTAATAAAGTTAATAAGCTTAAATCTAAAATTGAGCTCTAATTGCATTGAGGCCTGATGCAAGATGCATTAAGATTGAGTTCTAAAAACTATTCCAATAATCAGCTAAAATCGCAATATAGTGAAAATTCCACTTGCAATCACCTTAAAATAATTATTAGAAAAGCTGAAAACCAACATATTCTAATAAAGAATTACCCTAAAAGACCAAATTTCAATTCAATCATGAAACTAAAAACAACAAGCCCAAAAATCTACCTAACTGCAGTTCAACCATTAAATAAATAAATAAAAACTATAAAATCTCAAATCGCAATTCAACCAGTAGATTTGTTAGAGATAAAGAGTAGGTGTGGGAAAGTTAATAATAATAAATAAATAAACTAAAACCCACGGCCATATTTCCTTCATTCTCAGCTTCCCTCTCTGCATTAATTTTTCCCTTTAAAATCTATAAATTACCTAATTTCATTTACTTCTGGGTAGGTTTTACGCACACATACCATATCACACGAGTCCAAATCTTCTACATACTCTACCCCCTTCCGTGACCCTTTGCTTATTTTATCCAAAAATTTGTTTTAAAATGCTTGAAAAAAATTGTACAATTACTATAAGTCATGTATCAATACATTCCAATAATTATTATTTTTTTTAAATCCACAAACAATTTATTTTGGAATAAATGTATAAATTAGTGTAAATTAAACATTAAATCTTAGAAAAATTGTCTAAAACAATATTATGTCCAAATGTTTTAAAATTTGAATACAATATAATATAAAACCTTATAAACTTGCGGAACAAGTTGTGAAAATTTAAAATTTGAGTGAAAATAAGCAAGGGGGCATGGAAGGGGTAGAGAATAGGGGGTAGAAGATTTGGACTCATCTAGTATATTTATATGTAAAAATTAATTTTTAATACATACTATGGTACTCAATTATCATAAACCCGAAGTTGTGTTTCAATTAAGTCCTACACTATCAGAAAGTGACAATTACAGTCCAATATACTCAATATTGTTTAAGAATTGATACATATCAATGTAGCATAGCAACAGTCAGCAGAGTTAAAGACAGGGTAAAAGCAGCAGCATTGAGCGAGATTTTAGATATGGATCTTTTGTAATCAGCGACTTTGCAGCGGAGGGTGTCTCGTCTCCATAGAGTCTCACATCATCTCTCATGTCATATCCTCACTATATAGATAACACTTTTCTATAATAACTTTGATTTTAAAAATAATAAATAAAAGGATTGGGAACATTGCATAATTTTCAGCTGACTTTGTAAAAATGGACAAACAACATGCAACTTCCCAAAATATAATTAAGAACAAACAATTCGGAATCGAGGGAGTATATATATGCAAAGTGAGAAAACGACAGTTATTTTTTGAGGCCGACCAATTTTGCCATCTGAATCCCAAAATACCCCTCGACAATTGAAGACTTGAAGTTAATACCATGCCTGCCATTCTATCTGAACTAAATCTATTTATGAATTACTTAATTTCTTTGCAGACACTTATTTCGTGTCTAGGGCAACAAAAACCTTTAAATACCATTCTATCTGAACTAAATCTATTTATCAATTACTTCATTTCTTTGCAGACACTTATTTCGTGTCTAGGGCCTTTAAATATACAAATACTAGTAATTGTGCCCCACGCGTTGCGTGTGTAACGCGCAATGCAATTAAAATAAAGAAAATAAGTGTAGTTATGATACAAATATGTGGATAATACAAAAAAAATATAGTATAAGATGATAAGACTTAAAAAATGTTTTGTTATTAAAGAGTGATAGATAGTGTTATTAGTTATTAGTTTTTATATTTTTTTATGTATGGTATTATTTTAATTAATAAAAAAAGTATAGGAGTATTTTTGGAAAAAATTGGTTAAATTGGGCAGGCCCGGGTTGGCTTATTATAATAGAATGATATATAGATACAGAGATATAGGGAGAGAGAGAGTACAGGTATAGAATGAAGGGTGATGGGAAAAGATGAGTCCAGCGCAGGATCAACAGCTGACGTGGCGGAGTCAATTGATCGGAAAGTGACGTAAGCGACACCGCCTGGCTGCACGGTGATCCGGGAGATGGTATGGTAGATCTCGAACCGGGACTTCACCTCCAGCACCGAGCACTTCGATGGGATTCCGATCACCACCACTGTCGCAGGAGATTTTGAGGCGAAAGGTGTTTCGTCTGGCAGAGAGAGGTGGCAGCGGCGCTTACGGGAGGAGGTGGACGAGGAGTAGGGCTTCTCTCTCTTCCGGCTCATCTTTCTTTATTTAAGTTAAAGATAGAGAGTGTGGGTGAATAAGTTATTTATTACTCAACTTATTGGTACTAATATTAGTAATTGTTTTTTTAACAGTAATTTACAAGTAACACACAGTTTTTAAATAAGTTGTAATACTGTTTGACACCAGCTTAGCTTTTTAATTATAAGTGACTTGTATCTTATTTTGTTGATCAGTCTTAACTTATAACTGACTTGTAAATATACAAAATGATTTAACTGATTATTTTTTTTGAAAAAACTTAAAAAATACTCAAATTCCTACCTTCTCCTTCTTTGAGCTTTTTTAACTGTTCTGTCCCAAAAACTAGCTTTTAGAAAGCTAACCAAACACTCCTAGCTTTTTTAATAAAAAAGCTAAGAAAGCTGGAAAAAAAGTTAGTTGCCAAACATGCCCTTGGTACATAATAACAATATATAGTTTAAAGCAAAAAAATATACTCCGTAATATATATATATATATATATATATATAATGGTTCTAATAGAGAGAGAGGGAGAGAGAGAGTACAGATACAGAATGAAGTGTAATGGGAAAAGAGGTATCCAAGGCGGCATCAACAGCTGACGTGGCGGAGTTAAATGATCGGAAAGTGACGTAAGCAACTCCGCCGGGCTGAACGGTAGTCCGGGAGATGGTTCCGTAGATCTCAAACCGGGACTTCAGCTCCATCAGAGAGCATTCCGTTGGAATTCCGGTCACCAACACCGTCGACGGAGACTTAGAGTCGGAGGGTGGTTTGTCTGGCAGAGGAAGGTGGTGGCGGCGCTTACGAGAGAAGAAAGAGAAGTAGGGCTTCTCTCTCTTCCTGCTCATTTTTCTTTACTTTGTTAGTGTGAGGGTCCGGAATCTTATAATGGATGGGGTTATCTTCTCTTTTTTCATCATAATTTGTCAAATTAGACAGGCTGTTGATTCAATTGTGCCACAGAAAAGAGTTTTTCAGACTATACTAAATGTATAGTCTGGCTCCCCCTCTGCAAATTAGAACCATCTGTCAATTTGTTTTTGGCTCATCAACCATTCAACCCACACACTTATACAATTTTTTTTTAACAATTTTTTTAATAATATTAACGTATTGTACTATAATAACATTAACCTATCTAAACTTTAAATTGTTAATTGTTTGTAACAATTTTAATCTAACAAGTGAGCTAACATAGCGATTGTTTATAATCTTTTAACAATAATACTAATCTAAGTAGCACGGCTACTTCAAAATTACCGTCGTATAAAAGTTCTCCTTTGATACGTATTGAATAATTAAATTTTCAAAAAATATTGATATTGTTGTAAAATATTATTGAACTATTGGGCTTATACTTTATGGGCCCAAGTGGGCTTATAACCCTATCCCTCTATCTATCTCTATCTATATAAAGAGGGTTAGAGTTCTTGTATTTCACAGTGATTCATACATTCTGATTAATAAAGACATACTATTCTCTCTCTCTATATCTATAGATATCTCTATATATATCTATAACGAGCTAATATGTCACACAACACGTTATCGGCACTTTGCTCATGGAGATTGGAGTCCAAGTTAGGAGAATAGGGTTTGTGCTCGGAGATATTGGATTACAAAAAAAAAACAAAAAACGGCTAGGGTTTTATTATTGTTGTTCCCGGTCAATCATTGAAGCACTTGGTAATTCGGTACAATTACTAAATCCCTACTTGTTCTATTAATTCTCTATAACATAACATGAATAAACTCCGTAATTGCTTGGTGACATGTTTGAGTTTGGAACAAACCTTGATTCAATGATAGTATAAATTTACACGCTACTGTTGTACAAGTTGAAGTTACAATTGTTGTATCTACCTTATATGTTAATATACTAATCCTATGGGTATAATCAGCACTGCTTACCTCATATTGAGATTGAGATGAAATTCACATGATTTGATTAATATGCCACCTTACCTATTTGACAACTACTACATTGAATTGCTTGTATGAAAATTCCAAAGTAGGATAATATTGCATGTAATCCTACTGTGTATAATATTATAATACCACTGTGAAACCTTTTATTTTGTACAGGGTATTGATGTATATATGTCGTGATGTTCTAAAGCAATTATGAAACCTTTACTAGTGATAAATAAATAAATTTTCACATGTTAGTGATTGCCAGGAAGTTAGTCACGTATGAAAATATTCTGTGTTAAAACTACCATGTATAAGACTTACACATAAAAGCAATAGATTTGTATGATATTAATTTATATCTTGCTAGTGTAAAATTGGTAAATAAAATATATTACTAACATGCATGATTTAGTTATCATGAATAAAAACCTACACATATAGCAGTATAATAATAATATATTGTGTTAGATATTGCTGGTGTAACTTTGGTAAATACTAATATAGATTGATTACATTAATTTGGATTCCTTATTAGAAAATATGTACTACCATGCTACTGCTATATTATTTAATCATGCAAGCAGGTACGATCTATGTATTTATTTACTGCCATGTACACTTGTGTAAAATATGTTAATTTGCGAAATCATATATTTTCACATTTAAGTTGGAAAAATTATGAATCTTCCCCAACTAGGCTCACCTATTTGGATACGATGTCTAGGAAAGATATAGGCGGAAGTCGATATCCTAATGAGGTCGGGTTTTAAGTGGCATTCGTGCCCTCCACCCTCACCGTCTTTCCTGGTCGTTTTTCAAGTAGAGCTACCGAAAGGGGTTGACTAAATAATAATTTCCCCGAGTGTGTTTATATAGTGATGTATGTTTCGCCGAATTGGTGTCTCTGTATCGACCTATCGTTCGATCAATGAAAACCTATTCACATTAAAAGCAAAACTATTTTTTGAACCTGTCGTTTCGAAATAAAATTTATGCTTGTGCAAACCATAAACATATAAACCAGTCGTTTTATATGATAAATAATCTAGAACTCCCAACACATGTTGGATGCCATCTATGATGAGAAAAATCGTAAAAACATACTTGCGAAATGACTGTTTAAACGTTGATTTTAATCCGTCACCACATGTTACTCAACCTGATGTGTGAAAATGTGATGCCCAAATTTTTTTTGGATGCCATCTTTGATGAGTAAAACACGAGTTTGTTGTTACCATCAGGATGAATGCTAAGGCGTTGATTTTATTCCGCCGCCATATTTGAGACGTGATGACGTCTATGGTGAACAAATGTCTGAAATTGACATATTGGAGCAATCCTTCACCAAAATACTTGCTTGGAAATTGTATTCCATAAGTAATATCGTGAATTTATATTCACCATGTTCCTTTATCGCCCATCTATTATTGGATAAGAAAATTGCCCCGGTGAGTAGTTTTAATCCTATTGGGACAATGGCAAATTATTTGCCTGATATTAATGCTCTTCGTGTATTTTTTTTTCACGAATCGAGAACCGAGACAAGTGTTATTTGTCTCGAACTGTCGCGATCCCGATGAATCGCCTAGCCAAGCGAGATTTTAGACAATTGTCAAAATCGAAAATCTGTGGCTCCAAGACAGTAATTGAAAGGAACAATATGATCCGTTGTCACAAAGCAAGAGATAATGCTCAAGGAGCCAACTCTATGCTATAAAGACAAAGGTCAAGCACGGTTACTCCTTAAATAGTTCAAAACTATTATAAAAGTGAAAAAAACCGACGCTAATGTAGTTAAAGCTAATTGAAAGGAAACTCTTGAGACCCCCGATTTTGTGGCTCAAATGAGTTCGATACCTTTCTTTATTGATTTTGATAAAACATTGAGCCATTTTTTCGCTCATCTGGATTATGTTTTTCCATTTGGATTATTAATTTTCCATTTGGACCATACTTTTGGATTATGGTTTGCCTGTTTACAAAATTTCTCGAAATAATTTAAAGTGTTTTGAGCAAATTCCTTTGACAAATGTGACCAAACTTTAAATTATGAAATTTTAGGCAATACTTGTGGGGTAGTTGATTTTTTTGGAAATAGTGGGTAACAGTGTACCACATAATTTCACCAACTATTTGCCTAAAAGAGTACTCAGTGACAACGATTCTGGACCTGTCGTTCCAAATCAAAATCTTTGGTAAAACCAAATTGATCTGTCAAATATGAGGTCTTATACTCATCTAGGTCGTGCCGTACCTTGTTGAGTTATAAAATATTCGAGAAAACCAGTATTATCTGGTAATAGCTCATGAAAGAATTAAAATTTCTTTACATAACCTCCATTCAATACGACCAAAAGCGTATTTTAGAGGAGTTGAAATGTCTTTCAAGTGGTTGCTACCACATTCTTTAAAGCATTTAAAGTTACCTTATCATTTCGCCTGTCGTCGAAATGATAAATGATTTAGATGCTAAAACATGATTGTCTGTACTATCGTTCGCCAGTCGTCGATTGATAAGAGCATTTTGATATTGTGGCATTGACCTGATGAGATATTCCCGGGTCAAAAGACGATGCTTGATTTATAATCGCATCGCATTTGGATTCTATCTGAGAATATATTTCGCGATTAATCCGAAATTCATGCCATTAATGCTCACTTTGAAAGACCAGTATGTGTAAAGATCACGAAATGAACTCGTAGAATTCTTGTAAAGAATTGAAGGAGTTATTGTGGACTTATCCAACCATAAGACGGACCATAAATATAAATGGTTATGGTTGATGCATCGACAATAGGTCACATGATTATTGTTGTCCACAGAAATGCAGTATTTCCCAAACTTTTAGCCCTATCATTAAGTTAATGGCTCATGATCTGGATTATCCTGAAAAGTCTAGTCGACTTGATAATTCCGAAGAGTAAGAATCGAAATTTCGATTTGAATTACTTGAGTTTGGAAATTAAAATTGAACATCCTGTCGAAAATGTTCAGACCCAAATGGACTCACGGAAAGTTTGATAATGCGACTGCAAATGGTTGCACGCACTTCTTGGTCTTGCGCACCAAGATTTATATTTCCGTGTGGGGTTATGCTATTTTGCTGCATTGGTCCGTCATGAGGCCCATAGACACTTAAACACCATATGCGTACTAGCTGGTTACTGGTTATGAGCCAGAAGTCTCATATTAACGCGTGTTTAGAGTGATTAATTAATATTTTGATTGAGCCGATATAGCGTTCAAAATATGGACCTCTGAAGGGGACATAAGTCGATTTTGAATCCCCTACCTATCATTTGATAGAGTAACCTTGGTAAGCGATCTCTTTACCGCATGATATGCGAAAGTGACATCGCTAAGATTGTTCTCCCCGTCGTTAGGGGGAGATTTGCACGTTACCGTTGATAAGAAATGACGTGAAGTAACGTGGCATAACCCACTCAGTCTTAGCTTAATCCCCAAAACTGCACTTAGTGATAAGTAAGTGCATAGACTCCCTCAAGTCTAACTAAATGCCAGACGCATTTAATGACTTTATGAGATGTCACGAGATCATTTATACCTGCTGCAAAATGCTTGCAAGGATAGACGTCCCTGTCGGACGCCGTGTTCCTGTCGTAACACGTTGTTTTGGCCGAACCCGCCAAGCAAAGAACGCTGCCGTCGGTCGTCAGTCGTCAGTCTGTCATCCTTCCTAAGATATGAGGAAGTTGACCGGTTCTTAATTCGTTCAGCCCCAGAGGTGGTGAACTAAAACTCGTTTGTCGCACGAGATTATAAAGGATAAAGGAGATGTGTGATTTCCTCCTCATCCTAAGAATCTCGAAATATTTGTCGATCATGATATCTTAGACAATATTGAAGCAAAACGAGACTGTCATTGATTACTTGTTCATATATTCGGTGACGACTGATAATATGAGCAAATTATGACAGGGAACCATGTACCGTTGCCTGAAGTCAACGTAGAATAGACTGGACTAATGGAAACTTGCAATCCAAGTAGACTCCTTAGCGAAAGTGTGTTCGGACCTGTAGCTCCAACACCACCAATGTTAAACGAGTTCGTTTATTTGGTTATTCGTAAGGAAAAGTGATGAGAATAATGAGATTGTAGAATGCTCACCTAGTAGCGCAAGACTTCTCTCACACCTTGGAATTGATTACGAGATGGTTGATTTCCTCGTAATGGACGTTATAACGGTCCCCTACTTTATCAGTTTAGTAGTTTCCCAAAAACTGATTATGCAGCATGTGATTGTGGTCACTGTTTTATCTCTATGAGAACTTAGACAAAGAGATATAGATGAAGGTCCCTGTGTGACTTCATATGCTTTAATCAAGTAGTTCCTGACCACGGAACACGATCTCAATTAAATGAGACGTTCACTATATGGATTAATATAATCCGAGCGGATGTGGTATACCCGCCTAAGTGAGTACTTGTTTAGCTTGGGATACTTGAACAAGTATTATGCCCTTGCGTGTTTTATTACGCGATCCATTTTTGGATTTGCCTTCGAGATGAAGGATCTTGGGAAGACACGGTAGTGACTCGGCCTGATGATTGAGTCCCATAAAGATTGAATCTAAGTCCATGATTCAGACTACACCCAGAAGGTGTTATGACGTTTTAGTCATCATGACGCTAAGTCATCAGATTCTCCCATGATCATTCGATCACTAGACATTGATATAGACCCAGTCCGTCCCTGATGAGACGATGAAGAGATATTGAACCATCATGTTCATATCTAAATACAATAAGCGCATCATTGTATTTGGTCTAATGTACTAGGACGAACATCTTGTCTGCTGTGAATGGTATAGCTCGACACAGCATCGCGCTAACACGCTGTCATCGAAATGGCATAAAAGACATTTTCCCATTACCTTAAGGTAACTGTGGATGAGTGCTTGTCTTATCCCATTTTGCGTCATCGAGTGTACATACCCCCTTCGGTACTCGAATTAACGCAACCCTTTTTCGGTCATACCGATGCTGGTCACTTATCAGACCCGCATAAGCGATATTCCTAACATGGTATGTCTTTGCCATTAGGAATAAGGCGATATCTTGGAGGTCTTGGAATGACTCCAAACGAATCACTCTAATCTCGTGCTCTATGAGACGACTAGAGAGTGTATATGGCTTCGAGCTAGTATTAGCCATATTTGAATTACATATGCTCTGTTTCACGATCCAGATAAAACACTTGTCTTATTTGAGGACAACTTGTTGTTATCGATCAAGAGAGATATGACTAGATTATGCTATTTAGCATTTTTCGCCAAAATAAATCTTCACATATGAAGTTTAAGAGCATCCAGTTGAATGTTCGTTCTATTCCACGTTAGATTTTCTTGCATCCAGTCGTATGTAAGTAAATGAAGCATCCAGTCGAATGCTCGTACTCTTTCTTGAAATATGAAATCATTGCACCCCGTCGTGTGCAAGTGAGGGGGAGCATCCAGGTGAATGCTTATTGCACTAATTACTACTTAGTCGAAATTCTCGCACCCTGTCAAGTGCAAGTGAGGGGGAGCATCCAGTCGCATGCTCGTGTACTCTTTTTGTCCTTAGACCAAGGTTTTTTCCCACTGGATTTTCCTTGGCAAGGTTTTTTTAGTGAGACACGTTCCCATTATATCTCACTTAAGATTGCCGAAATTAGGGGGAGTATTCTGTTGTATACTTCTTACCACTGTGTACTCTTTTGTCCTTCGACTAGAGATTTTTTTCCACTGGGTTTACTCTAGCAAGGTTTTGATGAGGCACCTGCTTTGTGGTTGATCCCTACTACTACCATTGTTGCACTCTTTTTCCTTCGATCAGAGATTTTCCCATTGGGTTTGCTCTGACAAGGTTTTGATGAGGCACACTGTTTTGTGGTTAGTTACTTACATGATATTTCGGCCTATATCATTCGGCTACACAGTTTCTCCTAGGTACCGGTTTTGTCCCACACTGGGTTTTCCGGCCCTAAGGTTTTTATGTGTTTAGCACTGCGAATGAACTCGACTGCATGAAGACGAAGAATTCAAGACGTCCAAAGGGGGAGTGTTGTAGGATATTATTGGACTATTGGACTTGTACTTTATGGGCCCAAGTGGGCTTATAACCCTACCCCTCTATCTATATAAAGAGGGTTAGGGGTCTTGTATTTCACATTGATTCATACATTCTGATTAATAAAGACATACTGTTCTCTCTCTCTCTATATCTATACATATCTCTATATATATGTATAACGAGCTAATATGTCACACAACAGATATGATAAATAATAGAGCGAAAAATACTAAAAAATAGATAATTTTTCAAGAAATATTGTTATGATAAATACTAAAATAGAATAGTAGTAGTCATTGGTCAAATGATTCAAATCCAATTGAGGTTTGATTTTTGTATACTCTTGGTCTGTTTGTTTTTCACTGAAAGAGCCTACAAATAGCATATGAGTATCATATTTCATCCGTACTAATGTTTTAAAATTAATAATCGTTCCTTTTAGAAAAAATATACGTTATTTTGATTTATTTTTCTATTTATATACATTAGTCATTATGCATCTTGAGATTCTTAACATGTATAAATAAAAATTATGTCAAAATAATTAGCATACCATAAACGTACTCATCCAAAAAATTTAAAAAAATTGGTATTTTTGTACCTGTATCCCGGCTACCATTCCCATAGGCCATATCCTTATCCATGGAACTTAGATACTCATACACTTAAATTATTTGACCAATGACAAAACTACATGAAACTTTGATTTACAAAAATCTCCTATTAAAATCAATGAAACATTTTTAAAATAAATTTATTTTGATTTTTTTGTTTGCAATGTAACACAGTTTTAAAATTTACATAATAACATTACATATATCAGTTTATTGAAGTCTTCATAGGTGTTATCTGAAGGACAACCCGTACTTTATTGTGTAGTAATAAAAGCAGTCAATTTTCAGTTTCCTAAATATATTTTTTCAAACGATTTACCTAAAGAAAAATGCTAAGCATTGACAACTTTGTGCATAAATATCAAGACAATAATGTAACTAGGCTACTTACTATATGCCCATTCTTCTACAAGTAGCAAATAAATCATAAATTTCATCCACAGTTAAGCATCCACTACACAACTAGTACAAACACGATCAATTGCATTGAAGATCACAGCTTTTTGGCCCGTCCATCTTGTCATTTCTTTCTCGAATGGTAGCATATAACTTGAAACACCATTAATATATTTGGGTTAACTGATCCCTCGATGTGCTCTCGAAGATCTTGTTAGCATTTTGGACCTCAAACCCGTCTCGCCTATGAGACTCATTAACCTACCATAAATTCAAAAGTACTTTAAAAGCAAAAACAATTTTAAAGATTATTATTATAAATAGAAGCGGAATCAATCAAGAACTTTAAATTTATGACGTGTTTGGGTAAAACTTGTAAGTTAAAAGGTCACTTTATTTGCTTTTGCCCGTTTAAGCTAAGTAACATTTAATTGTTCATCTTTTATCAATTTTTATGCTTCACTTATGCACCATAAAAGGTAGAAGTTTGAAGGTGGAATTATCTACCATATCCATCCATTAGTTTAAAACGAGCTCTAGTTTTGCAAACAGAGAGGAAAATTTAGAAATGGATTTGGCAGATTCATTCCTTTCGTATGTTTTCACTTTATACTTTCTAAAAGTACCACCAGTTACAGGGACGGAGGACCAAAACGGAAACTTGTTTTCAGTTTCTACACGTTCTATAAATGGTTTCTATATGTATTCTAAAGTTCCAATAAGTTTACAAAAGCTGAAACTTCTTACCACCAAGGCAAACACTATATACTGTATTAAGGGGGTATTTGCATTTATATGGGAAGACTATATAATGGCAAGGGGTGTGTTGAAAAAAAGAGAACATAAAACTGAGCAATCGGTTCGCCAGCAATAAAACTAAGCTTTTTCTTATTTGGCCTGAAAGTACTGGAAGATTTAAAGTTGGATCAACCCGATTTTTTTCTCAGCGCCAAAAAAGGCAGCTTATTTGCTTAAATCTACAGTCATACAAACCCAACGATTGAGAAAAAGAGAACACAACCATAATGGCTTGTTTGGCTGGAGCTTATTTTCATTTTAAATCTTAAGCAGCAGAGCAATTGGTATGGCCAGATTAAAAACTTAGGTTTTATCATCTAAAATAACCTGCTAGAAGTTATAATGAACATATTTTTTTCCGTGTCAAACAAAGACTATCCTAAGATCTATAGCCGAACAAACCATAAAAATCACTGTATAGAAAACTGCTAACCTTTTCTTCAGGTAAATTCTTGAACTGAGGAAGGACTAGACGTTCAGCGAACTCGATATACGAACAAGGTACAGATTCACTTACACCATCGGGAAACGAGAAAGAAACCAAATCTGCCACAGTCGAACTTTGTAGTAGAAGACCATCTGGGCTCACTGATAATGAAGATTAAACATATTCCATTAGCTACCCAACATGGTCCTATGAATATATATTGAAATAAATAAACAAAAAAAAAGTCTACCTACTATTAAGAGATTTTATTATACCCTCTTACATTATAATCTACTCCATCAAAAGTTTTGGTGAGTAAAAATTGGGTATAGGAAGGTAACACCACAAACTTTTCGTTTATCAAAAAAAATCAATAACAAGAAACACTGAAAGGCTCATATTTATCCTTATTCATCAAATATCTAATAAGGGCTTGTTTTGTTGTATCTCAAGTGCTAAGTTTTTTTGTCTTTCTGATTATAAGCCTGCATTTGGCCAGCCAACTTGAAATTAATTTTTCTTGTTTTGCTACTCTGGCATGAAAGAATTCTTAAGCTCAATGAAACCAATTTTTTTCCTCAACCTCTAATAAGCCAAGGTATATTCTCAAAAGTTGTTGCCAAACAAGGCCAGAATTAACTCCTTTTTCACAGGTAAACTGTTCAAAGGACAACACATATTTTAGTTGTGGGGTAAAGCTTTACTTGGTGCACCAAAGTTTTGAGCAATTAACTTTTAATTAATTTTTTTCCTAAAACTCTACACATCCAGAGCTCATTAAAAATACACATAATACAAGTATTTCAGATGCATGTAAGGAATAAAGAAGAACTGAAGGGTAAGAGAGTTAAGGCCACCTACCTTTAAGGATACCTCCTTCAGAATTCAACTTGATACCATTCTCTTCTATGAACTGATTGAGGCTTTTAATATTTCTTAAATGAGATTTAAGACGATGTGTAGATATGGTAACGTGATTGACAGCATAACCGTTTACAAGAGTCCAGGCAGCATATTCGCTTTCTCTGGAAAATCATATATATATATATATATGTATGTCTATATATAGTTAAGAAATGAACAATTTGAGAACACCTCGGAAACAAGCAGAAAATGGTGAAGCAAATTTTATGCCAAAAAAAAAAATGGTTTTCTTAAATCATTAAACAAATAAGTTAGATTTTTAAGGCTAAGAAAACCGGATCATTCAGCTCAAAACTTCGGCAAAAAACCCCAAAAAAACTCCGTTTTTTCGCTAATCAACCAAATGCAGTGTAGCTTCTAAGCAAAAAAAGGGAAATTGGTGTGCTTTAAAGCTGCAACCTACTAAACCCAAAGTGACATGCTTCCTAATGGCACATCTCATATGGCAATCAATCTGAAAAGTGAAAATGCATTCATGTCGTACAATACTTGAAAACAAGCCTTGATATTAGTTCACGACTTCCAGCATTTTTATTTTATTTTACTCAACCTCAGACAGCTATTTAATTTCTATATACAGTTCGTTAAAGACATAGGACAAAGCATGCATGCACATAGTAGTTAGTACACAGTTCATGGTAGTAAATGATTAAGTTCTGTTTTTTTTTTAAATAATCTTATTAAAGAGGATCAAGGGATTTCACACCTACCCCCATTAACAAGACTCGAACCCTGTACCTAAGCTATTCCTAGCGGGTTCTAGCCACTAGGCTTACTCCTAGTGGGTTGATTAAGTTCTGTTTATTTCTACGTGAAAGGTTTCCAAATTTTCCTGTTTGTGTTCATCAAAACGTAAGTAAAATGTTCTCACATAAAATTATATGTCTGCTACTAGGGCATAATAGTATTGCAATGCGAGCATTTACCAGCGTAATAATTTACAAGTAAAACATTTTCTGAGTAAAACTATATACTACATCGAAACAACCAGAGCAGTGGAGACATTTTGCTAGTGCTCACAACTATGCATGTACTTGAGTAAGTCGGAAACTAAATTTAATCAATGCTCAGACTAACAAGTCAAGGTTCCCACACGTACACCATAAACAACGAAAAAGATATACTTGTATAATACAGACTGGGGACTTAAAAACCATGTCATCCCATAAAAATAATAATTTACCTTGATAATTCTTGATATTCAGAAAACAAAGGTGCTTCCCATGGTAAAGATCCCAGTGCACTCGCCAGAACAGCATACTTGCTTCCTCCAGTGGACATTTCTGTGTATTTTCTAATTATTTTCTGCAAACACAATATGATTAAATCTTAAGAGATTTGTTCAATCATAATTTATTAAGTAAATAAAGTACTAGCTTTTATGAACTAATAGAATAGCTCAAAAGATCGTGCTTAAGCTTATAGAACTTTTAAACAAAAGAAAACAAAAAAACTCACTTAAAGACTGAATAACCAATTAAGACCCATCTTAAAAGCTAAAAAAGCAAACAAGAGTTGCTTATAAGCTCTATGAACACGAATTTGTATGAGTAAGATAAAAATTAGACAGTTGGTTCGAGAAAAATTATTCCTTAAATTTACACATCGAAGCAAGTACTGTATCAAACAGTGCACCTGTGTTTGAGAGCTCATTTGATCCACAAGAAGTTCAGATATAAATATTCTAGGCAAAGGCCCATTTACACCACTGCCACCACCAGATTCTGAGCAGCTCGGAGGAGAGAACCAGTATGCTTTCAAATTTTTTTCCGGGAATCTCAACTCATCTTTTCGTGTATAACCGAAATCAAGAAAGAAGCTCGAAATCGAATCAATTCCATGTCCATTTACCTGAAAGTATATGCACCAAATGGGATGATACGTCCAAAGATATATACAAATGAAAAAACATCATCTTGGTAGATAAAATTCTCTAATAATGACGACAACTATGAACTAATCATACTATGATAATAAACTTTAGTTCAGCGATGTGTTTATTGCCAAAAAAACCAAACTTAGTAATCCAAAGAAAAACAAATTGAACGAGGATACTTTGGTCGGGGAGACCAAGTTCATCTGTTTTGACAGTCATAAATCGTAGTTTATTATGAATAGCACATCCACTAATAGCATTCACATGTCTAATTGTTGTATATGCAGCAATATTGACTCGTTTATACATTTGTTTGGACAACGTAACTGGTAGACTAGAGCAATCCGTATTCAAAAGTCAAGAACTGTAAACCACCAAAGAACACAATTGTCAACGTAAGAGGCTCAAATAAAAAATCACTTCCATTTGTCAAGTCTATAAGAAGCACAATAAGTAGGAATATCATTTTTGCATACCCCAAAAGTCCTAAATGCGATATGATCATAGGATATTTGGTCATTTTCAACCAAAAGAACACCCGCCAATACTGCTTTAGCAGTTGGGTTCCTTTTGTAGTACACTGCTTCCATATTTGACAAGACGCTCCTCAAGAACGGTTTGCAGTCCTACAAATGAACAAAAAATATATCATAAAAACAAGTTGCTAGTGTGCATTACCAACTGAGAAAAAATAAACTAACTATCCAGGCAGAAGCAAAGTCCGTATAACAACAAAGGCCATACATGTATGGAGCATAATTAACGATAAGATAGAGGCATAGCTGATTCGGCATTCAAAGAAAATTGTTTGAATAAGGGTTCTGTACATGGTTTAAGCATTAAATTAACAATGATGAGAGTACGATAGGTTATCAGCTAGCAAAACGTTGTCCCAGTCTATATAGTTATATACCTATCTAGTTTTGATCTTTAAGCAAGTAAAAAAGCCTTGTTTGAGGTTGAAAAAAAGTTAGGCTAGTCCAACTTAAAGATTGAAGTGTTTTTCAGGTCAGAAATGCAAAAGATCTCAGCTAGTAAGCTAGCCAACCAAATATAATACAACATATAAGAAGACAAAAGATAAAGCAAAGAGTGCCTTGCTTGAGGTTGAGAAGAAGGTTAGATTAATCCAACTTAACAATTTAAGTGTTTTTCAGGTCAGAAATGCAAAAGATCTCAGCTAGAAAGCTAGCCAACCAAATATGGTACAACATATAAGAACACAAAAGATAAAGGAAAGAGTAAAAGGAAAAGCAAACTGAGTTTGAGAGAAATTTTTTTGTATTTATTCAATTTAGAGTTCAAGTGTTCCTATGTCAGCAATGCAAAAAAGAAAAGGAAAAAAACACGGCTATAAAGCTAGCCAGCCTAACAAAATGCAAATTATAAGCAAAAAAACTAGTTGAGCTTAAAAGCTGCAGTCAAACAAGAGACGCCCAACTTCTTTTCTTTCCCAAATGCCATAGAGATGAATTCTTCACCTCACTTTTACACTTTACATATTGATATTAAAGGGTAAGAACTTAATCCATTAGTCAACAAAACTAGGCAAGTAATGTCTTCTATTGTTAATCCAAATCCCAGATCATTATTACAAACCACAGAACTTCTATGTCACAACCAACAACCTTAAATTTTCCCAAGTGCTACAAATGAGAGAAATCTGATTCAGCCCATAAGCAAAACAAAGTAAGATCTAGTTAAAAGATGCAAACAAACAAGTCATATGACTTATTTCACACTTAAAGCTTCTCTAATTGGAGATTTTAAGCTCAGCTTATCTGTTTGTTTGTTTATAGAGCTCGTTTTGTTTTTGCCATCTGAGCTTTCAGTTATAAAGCTGGAAAACTAAAACTAGGAAACAAACTAGTTTGGCTGCAGGTTTTAAGCAAATAAGTACAATTTTTGGGGTCGAGAAAGAGAATCTAAGTTCATCCAGCTTATAGCTTCCAGCATTTTCATTTTTCAGGCCAAGAGACCAGAAAAGCTAGCTAGGTCAACAAAAAACCATCCACATTTTAAGAATAAACAAAAGATACGAGCTTAAAAGCTTCAACCAAACAGGGCCTGAAACTCAGATAAGCCAACTTTCTTGCTAAAAGCTGCCACCAAAGAAGCAGATATGTACAACAATAGATTATAAAAATTGAAGTTATAAATCCAATCTATGCACACACACACACACCAGCAAACACACTAAATTTTCATAGCAACGGACAATCTGCCCACTCAATTCGTCAAGTGTTTTTATCTGCTCACCTTGGATAAAAAGATGTTCCTTTTCTAGTGTTACTCGAGATTCCAATACTCGGACTGATATCCACTTTACCGCAGTAATTTAAATTCAATAATGCTTATTCAATTCAGTTTATTACCGATTACAACATTAACCGTAATAACTACAGACGAGCTTAAAACTCGGCCTATGTTTCGATGTGGGTCAAAATCTCAAGCCTCAGTGCAAAATCTGAACAGGTTTCTCACTAAACTCAAACTCATAATATATGAGAAAAACCCACTCAAATCAATTTTGAGCCCAAACCTAAATAAGAGGAATTGATTTATACTTCACACTACCTGTCATAATACATACTCAGAACTAAATCTACAAAATTATACACTGCAGTAAACAAGTCAAAGAACCGAGATCAGGAGGAGGCTGAAATCTAGCGGTGGGACCAGGAAAGGGCTGAAATCCGCAAATAATCAATTTCACAGTCAAAGAACTGCTAATCATAAAAAATAGTAGTAATATGGGAGTAAAGTCACCATATCGCCAGTACCTCCCTCGGTTAAATTTAATTCCTGGATATGGACATTCTAGTAGCCGACATTCTTATCTGCAATATTTTGCAGTTTGCACTAAAGTGAGAACAAGGAATGAATAATGGGAAAGTGAAGCTCGGGCTTCTTCCATTTTGTTCAAGTTATCAATTACTACCTGAGATGTTTTAATATATAAGATGCTCCCAATTTACCTTTTTCTTGATGAAAATTACCAGAACAAATAGACTTTTCCTGTTACTTACCCAAAAACAGATGATAGATATTTACATACATACCACGTCCGAAAATAATATGCAAGTAGTACTTATATTTTCCTAAACCTAGAATAAAACCGTCTACATCAGAAACAAGCATAAAGACCGAGCTCCTTCTCCCAGAAAATAATCACTTTAAAACACTGTGAAGGGTCTAGTTTTTTCTTAATTTCTCACGCAAATACTACAATTATTAAGCATGACTACTATCCTCACCCTAACCCATATATAGAATCCTGTAAACTTTTTTAATCAATAACTAAACTATAAAGTTGAAAGAAACACTAAAGTAACAACGAACTTAAAAAAAGTTACCAAGCAACTCTCTCCAACCCGACAATTTCCATTTGCCAAAAACTTGTTACATTTCCTAAATTTTGCATTCCACCATAAACTTGTAACTGATAATTTTCTAACTATAAGTCTACGAATCTCGCAAAAATAATAAACAAGCCGCCTTAGATTACTTTAATAATTGATACTCCCTCCGCCCCTAAATAAGTGTACCGCTTTGAAAATTGTGCTTAAATTCGAAGGACCCGATACAATTTCACTTAAAATTCAAAGAAAAACATCAAGATTTTCAAACAAAAACCATTTTTACTTAGAATGCGAGGCTAAAAGTGTAAATTTGATATGATTCAACAGCCAGTACACTTAAATAGAGATGAAGTTAATAGTAATTATGTCGTACTGATTATTTTGTATAACGAACTCGTCTGTAACTACATTACGCTACATAATTCTCTATCTTGCTTTTAATTTTTATTCAAATAATGTAATTTCCTCCTATATTTTTTTACCAGAATAAGATACACATACAAAAAAGATAGATATACATACATATAGCAATATATGTATATATAGAGAGAGAAACTGACGAGTCCATCGGAAATGAGGGGGATCTTGTCTTCATTCTGGAAATTATTAATAAGATCTGCAAAAACAACGACGAATCGTTATTTATTAACACAAACCTTAATTGAACAAAATTGATTAAAAGTAAATAAATAAATAAAAGGAATAATATATTATTTATGATTAGAGATAGAAACCTACCTCTGGCATTGTTGCCTATATCTGAATATTGGCCTGCGCCTTTCACCATTTCCGTTTTCTAGAGAGAGATAGAAAGAGAAATGAGAGGGAGATTCGTACAAAATTGAATTGAATTTGTTTAGGGCTTTTTACGGTTTTGAAAAACAAGCTTTTGTGCTGAGTTGCCATAATTTTTCTTTTTATTAAATGGTACACAAACTTACATGTTTGTTGACAGATTAGTACACCTCTTTATAGAGCATCTCCTATGCATTGTTGCTTTTGAACCTTTTGGTTTAGTTAAAAAGATGAAACATACTTAATAAACAATAAATTGATATTTTACTTGCACAATCGCATCTTTAAGTTTTATGTTGTTTGTTATATGATACATTAGAATATTTAGTTCGGAAAAAAATACGTTTATTGTACTGTACTATCAATGTTTAACAATTTTAGGTACTTCACTATCAATTTTAACAATTGAGGTACTAATCTACGAAATTTATCACAATTGAGGACATATGGTTAAATAAAATTATGAAATGTTACTCACGTTATCTTTCCTATCACATGGTCAGTAAAATTCTGTCAACATGCATAAAAAAAATTGATCCTCAAATATGAGATATAGCGACTGCAATTTTGTCGATTTATGTTGTTAGTCCCTTAATTAGACGAAATTTCGTAGTTCGGTATCTCAATTGTTAAAAATGATAGTACATTATATAAATCGTTAACCAACTGCAGTACAATAAACGTATTATTTTTTTTTCATAGTTAAGAATCTATTTTATATTCTCAAATGGCCCGTATACCCTCTCCCTCGCTGTTTTTTTTTCCTCAATTGGTCCACAGAACACTCAATATTTCATTTGCTACCCAATTTTTTTTAAAGTGACGCTAAATGATGATGATGTGGCTGGATTCACTTAATGATTACATTATACCTCTAAATGTGATCATTACTGATAAGTTCTTAGACTCTGACACTAGCCAGTTACTAGCATGCTTGTTGGAGATGCCCTTGCATCATATGCAATGGTATGTTATCGTTAGAAATCGAACCGGAAGCAATACAATTCATAATCTCGTGACAATAAACGTGACATTTAAGATACCATCATACTTTCATAACTCTTTGTGCATGAATTTTATACTAGCCATGCAAAAGAGTATTAGTTGAACCGGAAAAATAAAATTTATAAGATACTACCAAAATAGAATTTGTTAGCCATTATAATGCATACACAATTAATAAAAATGCTTATTTGTATGATGTTTGTAAAACTTAAAAATGTATTCTTAACTTAATTTCATGGAAGTGTATATATTTCTAGCCAATTCATTAAAGATATATCATCATTATTTATTATAGAGAACATATCATGTAGCATGTTTAATTCCCCACTTGGTTACATTTGTTTTAATTATTACACACGAAAATATTATGAAATACCAATACTTTTTATAACGGGTTACGAATAGAAAAACCATATATGACTCGTTTAACGACTGTAATCGATCTTAAAATTATCCATAATGACAATTTGCACACCAAACTCTCTCAATGATATGAAGGGCCGGCCCTAGCAATTCGGCACCGAAACCGAAGTTTAGAAAAAAATCGGCATTTTTTTCTTAGTTAATTTGGGAAAGAAAATGATTAATAAAAATATAGAAAATATAACAATAATTCTGATTGTCAAAATATACAAATAAAAGTTTTAAGTTAAAAGAGAGTTTGAATCTTATTCATCTTTTAATTTTAAAAAATTATACTTTCCACAAAAAAAATAATACATATTAGGGAGACTCGAATATTAGACCACACTTTGGTCTATATAATCAAATGAATATGTTTATATTTATGCACATTAACCGAAATTTTCTATATAGTAACTAAAACTATGAATTTTTTTTTGGCACTTATTGATCTGACGGCACTTAAGCTCAATGGATTATGTAGCTTACAGTAGGAACTGCCCTGATTATTGATATGTTTTTATGTAGTGGACGCCTAAAAATTGAAAAAGTTAAAGTATGAATTTGTCGACTAGTTTAAGTAGATAACCCATTCTTAATGAAGTATAAAGACACCAATAAATGAACAAAAAAAAAACATCGGTTTTGTTCATTTTCGTTTGTTAACTCAAGAGTGTTAGTTCATATTCGTTTGTAAACAAATGAACATAGTCAAACTCTTGATGAACAAATCACAACTTGTTCACAAATAGTTCGGTTACAACATATTTTTCTGTCACTTAACGAACCAAACCCTTAATAAACAAACAATATCGTGTTCATATACTTAAGAAACGATCAATTTCTATTCAGATTCAGCTTTTATAGTTAACGAACCAAACACGATATGTTTGTGAACGTTTTGACGACCATAAATTTTTCTAATGTTTTTGATTTGTTGGGGGTAGGGATGACAATTTTTCGGGTTTTGACCCGAGCCGACCTGCCACGGATCGGGTAAAAGTGAAACTTTATTTGGATAGGGTCGGGTCAGGTCAACTTGAGTAAAAATACAACTCTGAAAGTGAAAGTTTACACAAATTAACATTCTCTAGCTTCTCTCTCCCATGTCCATTAATTTCTCTCTCTTTTCTATAATAATAATGGTATAATAATACATATACATATATTTTATGGTTTTCTAAATAAATATTATATATATTAATTAATGATATTTATGGTAAATGTTAATATTAATGTATTAATTAATGACTAATATATTATCGTCATTACTTTTAGAAGACTTTACGGAAAACATATACATTTATATTACATTTTTACATATAGCAATGTTTTAATTGAGGAAATTATGAGCCGAAATTAATTCAATAAATATGGAAATGTCAAATAGAAGATTACAAAATTTAAATAACTAAATTAATGTGAACGTGTATTTAATGCCACATTATTATATATATATATATATATTATATTTTTAAATCAAATAATTTTGTACTTTACCGTATGAGTTTTTAATAAATTATCTTACAAATCTTAACATCTATTAAGTTTGTTTTTCAAATGAAAAAAAACATGTTATAAAAAGCGGGTCAAATGGATCAAAGTCGGATCGAATCAAATGAGTAAAAGGTGTAAATCTTGTATATGAGTGGGGTGAGATCGGATTTTGAAGGATCCGAACCAATGGATAGTTAGGGGATATAAAATGAGATAAAAATCAAAGTTTAAGACCACTCTGTACTCAAAAGTCAAAACCCTCACAAAGTTTGAAATAACAAAACATAGAAAGAGAGGCTAATAAAACCCAACAACAATAACACAATGCTTAATCTCTCTATCTCTTCTTCTTCTCCTTCATGTTTCACCATCCAAAACCCTAGAAACACCCACTCTCTCTCATCCCACCTCTCTCTCTCATCCCTCCCTCCCACAACCTTATACCAAAAATCCACAATCCATAACCGTAACCCAAACCTAAATCTATCCGTAAAGAGCCGATACTCTCCCGTCGTTTCACAATCAGGTATTTTTTTATTTATTTTCTGGATGTAGTTAATTTAAATATTTTTTTATTGGGAAATATTGAATTTGTTGGAGGGTTACTACTCACTACTTGTTTTGTTATAATAGTTAAGGGAACAAAATAGCTATCTTTCTTATAATGAGAAAGAAGGTATTTTAATTCAACTTAGATTTTTTTAGATTATTTAAGCCAGAAAAAACAGAAACTTGTAGCTTAAACACCTAAGGCCAAAATCCTTAGTTAAGTATCGGAAACCGAAGCCTAAATCTCGACGAAAAAAGAGTCACACTATCCGATTAATGTAACCATGTTGGTTTTTTACATTTTTTTGTTACGAGTAAGTTTTTAGTTAGTGGTAAGTGAACACTCTCCGAATACGTAGTTATAGCTTTTATTTGAGCAGAGATAATTCCGGTCAATTCATCTTAGTGAAGCTTGCTATTTATTTGATTGCAATGTATAAAAGCCAGATTAGAAAAAAAAGAAGATGTGAAGCTCAGCTTAAATTGCTAGATTACTTAAGGTAAAATTAGCATTAAACCTAAGAAAGACTGTGCTTTAAAGCTGAACCCCTGACAAAGTTTATACATTGAGTTTGTTCAATTCATAATGTGAAAGATTTATTTTTTATTGTTCTGCTGACTAAGGGCTTGTTTGGTCGCAACATGTAAGCTAAAGGTGATTTATTATTTTGTTTATAAAGTGCGCATTTGCACTGCACTTTGTTAGCCAGCTTAGAAATGACTTTACTTTTAGTTTTTTATCCTCGTGGGAGATCAATGTTTAAGAAGCTATTAGAGTTAAGATTTGACCGTCTGTCCCTGCACTATCGATTACTAAACAGTAGTATCTGGTCTAGTTACTATAAATTGTGAAATCCGTGCAGTGACATAAACTGATAAATACCTTTATAATCAGGATCGAACTAATTGGTTCCATATTTGCGGCTGAAATAGTCTGGACGGACTACTACAAAAAAAAAACTCCTTAAAAAGATATTTTCCCAAACCTCCTCCATCCTTCCCAAGACTGAACGCTCCGATTTTTTAGAAGTTTTCGTTACACTTATAGTAATCAGTAATTTTGGATCAGATGGAAGCTAAAAATTTTGAGGGGTGAATCTTAGCATTTGTAATGTTTCCATACATAGTTCAGCCTCTTTCACCCGACATCACATGGGAAAGAAACTGCCTTTACCATTTTCCCTATTTTTATTTACACTATAAAATGGAAGAACCTAACCACATAAATCATTGTTTTTGAAAGTGTCTGTTCTCAAGTTGCAATTGCAAACTCAATATATGAAAGAACTGTACCTTTACTAGTTATGTATCAATTTTTCTTTCTTTGTATGCCGTGTGAGTGGCCGATTTTATTTGCTAATTTTGTATTAACAGACTGATTGTAAGGTTTTTAATGTAGGAGAATGATTTTGGTATTATTTCCAGGTTAAGATTGTTAAAGTGTTAAAATTTATAGGATAACTTGCTGAGTTGTGTATATATATATATTTTGTCTTCTCATCTGCAGATGTTGGTCTGCCGCCAAGGGTCTTTGTTGGCCACTCTATTTACAAAGGGAAAGCAGCCCTGACTGTGGAGCCTCGCCCCCCAGAGTTCTCACCTTTAGATGTACATGCAAATTTGTTTTATTTCAGTTATTTGTAAATTTAGGTTGTGTATATTCTGCGGCTGTCTAGCTCTTGATCTTGTTTTCTGCTACTTGTTTTTATTTATCATTGTACATGTATTTATTAAATTGTCACTGTTGTATTTTTGAATTTGATTGATTCTAGTCCGGGGCATTTAAGCTGTCCAAGGAAGGTTATGTGTTGCTACAGTTTGCTCCTGCAGCCGGTGTTCGTCAATATGATTGGAGCAGAAAACAGGTATAAAAAACCCACTTAGCAAATTTTTGGAAAGTTTGAATTCATTTTTATTTGATTTTTCGCTATTTTTGTGCTGGTAATGCCCCCTTTCATTGGAACTGCATGCATTATATATGTATAGTTGTAAGGGGGATTCTACGAAAGTAAATAAATATGCTATATTTTATTTTTTATAATTCTAAATATGTAGTTGAGGAGTCCAAGAATTTAAATTTTTTCTAGTTGATTTTTTCAATTATTTATGATCTTATCTGTAATGTTTTCAAACTTTCAAAAACTTTTTTTATGGGTTGGTTGTGATGATTTTTGATGTTTTCATTTAAATTTTAACGTTTACACTGTCAGTCATTAGTGTGTTTATATTTATTTATCCATCCAACTATGTTTATGTTAATATGTTTGAAGAATTGAGAAAAGAAAACTATCAATTTCAACAAAACTTTACGTGGAAAATTTCCTGTTTGCGAAATGAAATTGAACACAACCTAAAAAAGTTCCCTGCAAAGCTTTTCCTAGGAAAGCATATCCTGCAGAGAATATTCTACTGTGAAACAAAGAAAGCCTAAGTTTAATTTTGCAAAGAGTTTGCAGAAAATATTTGAAAGTGGTATGTTTTCGTATGAAAGCTTAACGCAGACCGTTATTTGACCCGAGACTTTCATATTGCACCCGTTGAAAAGAAATACCATTTGCAAAGTGAATGCCATCGCTTTTTAGGTTATTGGGGACTTGATTTATATATGCACATGCTTTTGCTCCATAAGAATAATTATTTGCAGAGCGAAACAAAATCTGAAGTAGGAAAAGGGCATCTTCTTGCAGTAAATGTGTTATTAAAAAATCCATGGCATCTATAGGTTGCTATATCAGATACTAAGTCAATTGAACTCTGTAGGCCATGCTGTATCCTCAACTTTGAACTTTCGTTGCATACATATCTCTAGGTATTTTCATTGTCGGTGACTGAAATCGGGACTATAATGAGCCTTGGAGCTAGGGATTCATGCGAGTTCTTTCACGACCCTAACAAGGGGAAAAGGTATTATCATTTTCTTCGTTCATGTTTCAAGTGGTCTATTACTTCTCTTTCTAGAGTATTTTTCTTTTGAAATTTGAAAATACTTAGAAACTGTCTAGAAACTATGTTCACTTAGTTAGGAATGACTGTTTAATTGCATTTTAGATGTACGGGATTTTACTTTTTTAGGGGGGTTAGGACAATAAAATGTGCAAGTAAGTTATGTTTGGCTTTTTTGAGTAAATTCACTCTAAATTTTTTATGATTGGCACCATTACTTGTTCTAAAATCTTGAAGTTGGGTAATTGCTTGAGACTTTGTTAATTTTTCCAAATATTTGCTCCTATTGTGTAGTGATGAAGGTAAAGTGAGAAAGGTGTTAAAGGTTGTGCCCCTTCCTGATGGCTCTGGCCATTCCTTTAATCTCAGTGAGCTCCTATCTATCTCAATTCCTTCCCTTTTATAGGCTTGTTCTGTTGCAGCTTTCAAGCTCAGCTTATTTGTTTATAAGCAGCGGTTTAGTTGGTTGGCCAGCTTGAAGACTGAGCTTTTTTCTAGCAACTGGCCTGATAAAAATAGAAGGTTAAAGCTGAATGAACCTGACATTTTGGTCAGCTTTTAGCAATTTAACATATTTTCCTAAAATCTGCAACGTGCACCTTTCTTCTAGGGATTCTTTGGTTGCTCCTTCTAACCTCTGGTTATTTGCTTATAAGCTGCATGCAATGCATTTTCCCAGCCAGCTTAAACCTGAGCTTTTCTAGGTTGTGGCCTGAAAATTTTGGTTCTACTGAACTTTATATCCCTAGCTCTTTTATCAGTCTCATATTAGCCAGCTTAAAAGCTGCAAAGTGCACTTTTTAATTTCAATCTAGCAAAAAAAAATTATTGATGAATTTTCTATGTGACACATTGAAGGTGTTCAAAACAAGCTAATAAATTTGGAGGAGAACATATATATCCCTATCACCAAGGCTGAGTATACTATTCTTATCTCCGCATTCAACGTATGATCTACTTTTCTTTTCGTCTCTCACTCCTCTAACCTTTTGCCGTTTTATTTTCTGATTTTTGTTGATTCTGAACGAATTTAAGATTAGTAGTAGCACATTGTAAGGAAATTGCCTCCAAATACTTCTAAAAGATTTTAAAATGCAAAAATAGATAGAAGCCAGTGCACTCTTCTCCCAATATAGGAGTTTGTTATTTTAATTTCATCAGTGATGGAGTTTAGTCTTGTTATGATTCTCAGTCTTCCTTAATTATATATCCGCTAATATTATAACCTAACAAAAAAACCGTATTCCTAGATTACTGGAAATTATGTTATGTCAATAATTAAGATAAGACTGTGGTGCTGATGGTAGGTGAATCGTCATCTATGAAGGTATATGCGAAAACTGTCTTTGATTAATTTCAATAGCTCACATTTTTGCTCTTCTTGTATTCAAATTCAGCTAGGATTACTTCATACTCCATTCAACGCATAGATAAAATTAGTAACCTCCCTCTTTCATCCCTAATTTGTCTTGTATGTATCCAGAACAGTAGAACACTAGGAACTTATTTAGATATCCTTTGTTTTTTCTGTGCAGTATATTGTGCCATACCTTTTAGGCTGGCACTCGTTTGCCAATTCTATAAAGCCAGAAGACTCCAGCCGTTCAAACAATGCAAACCCCAGGTCATCAGATTTTGAATGGAGCCGATAATCTCAGCTGTTCAATATTATTCTGTTTGTAGTAGCACGGCAAAAAAAACTGAGAAAATGTTTCCTGTTCGTCGATTAATTTAAAAAGAAAGTATGAAGAAGAGATTGGCACAATAGTGATGGGTTACTTTCTAACTGCAGCACTGTAATGTAAATTTTCTTATGTAGAATATTTGTTATTCACTGATGTATCTGGTCTGGTTAGTGATGTAACAAAGGATTTTTTGTAGTTTGTGATGATATATCGATGTTTCTTAATTGAAAATGATTGGTAAGTTTGTTTAGTTTGTTCGACATGAATTTATGAAGCTAACTGCTCACACCTGCTATTTAGCTGAAAATATGTTTCCAAATACTATTACTTAGTAGCAGTTTTTATGATATTGTTTTTTACATATGGTGATTCCAGTGGTTAATACACCTAATGGGATATCATGTTTGTCGTCTTTTTAAACCTGTTATTTGATAGAATTTCAGGAAAGTTTGAGATTCGTATAGTCTAAAAACTTGTTCTTGTGTAAGATATGAAAATAAAGTTTATCTTTTAGTTTCCGACTCTCTGTCCTGTATACAGTGGCTTGGTTGGCTGCAGCTTTGAAGGAAATTAAGGTTTTTAAGTTCGAGAAAAAGGCCGAGTTCCCCTAGCTTGAAGCTTTTAGCTTTTTCAGGCCAAAACCCCCAAAAAGACTCAACTTTTTAGTTGTTCAACCAAAGACAGTCTTGCTTACAAGCATAATAGCAACATATAAGATGAGCTTAAAAGCTGCTGGCAAATAAGGCCTGGGAGGAGATTAATAAAGAAGGTAAAGCTACCATTTATTTCAGTTCTCATATTGCAGAAGCTAACATAACTTCCCAAATCTCAATAAAGCCAATGTCTCAAAGCACACAAAATGCAAAGAGTGATGTTCCAGCTGAATAATTTGGACGACCAACATGATACCCACTTCCCACATAAACGCACCCGTAGCTAACAGCTGCACCTCCATACACACTAGCACCCGTATTATATGACCACAATATTTCACCACTTTTTGCATCCATGGCGTATAAAGGGCCGTCAGAGGCCACTGACCCAGCAAAGATGACTCCATTAGCTACTGTCACAGGTCCATCCGCGTCAACCTTGCTTGGGTTTGCAGTGGACCATAAAATCCGACCCAAGGCTGCGTCCAGAGCCACCCAGCCGCCTCCCGTTGTGGTGTTGGTAGAGGGGGAAAGAGTGAAGTTTTTACCGTTGCTATTGGCAATGTTTGTGTATACCCTTTTACCATCTGTAGCTGCTCCCCATGTTCCTCCCCCACCCAACCCTCCTGGTCCTGCTAACTGCAAAAATTGTATGAAAAAACAGTAAAAAGAAGTTCCTTGGTAACACATGATGATTGTCCCCATTGATTTTAAAGCTCACATGTTTTATTTTCTGTGCATAAGTTACAATTCTGTATTTAGCCGAGGAGTCTGTATTTCTGTCTCAAATTAGACAACTTAATTGTTTGAATTGATTAATTTTTAAGTGAAATGACGATTCTTTCTTTTTTCGTCATAATCAATTTTAGCTATTGGAGCTAATGCAACTTAGTTTGAGTGTGAACAACTAAAATTTTCATTACTAAATTCAGGTGATCTCAATGCAATCCATCATCTTATAACCACCTCTACAACCTTGCAATTTAAAAGAAGTATTTCTAAGATACATTTTCACTATATTTTCTAATTAAATCGATTTATTTAAACTCACTCTTAAGTAGGAGGATAAGTCATGGTCAATTCATTACATAACAGTTTATAATGGGACATACCTTAAACCAAACAATATCTCCAGTGTCACGATCGAGAGCCCAAGCGAACCCACTTTTCTGGACCGCCACAACAACATCACGCCTTGTATTGTTTGCACGAATAGTAAGCAACATAGGAGCCTCACCAAAGTCGGCATCCAAGTTTGGTCCCGTGGGGCAATCTGGATTACCTGGAAACAAACAAGCAAACACAAAAACATCGTACCCACCCAACTGCTTGAACCATTCTATTTTACCCGTATATATATCTAGAGCCAATATCGAATCGAAGTGCACATCTGGTGCGACACACTGATCAAATTGTGTTGGCGTAGAGTTATTATTTTGTTGTCTCTGACACTCTAGCACGTCTGGAGGGGCACTGTAGAGTTGTCCGGTCCCTATGTAGACGTGCTTTCTTCTTTTATCGATGGAAGGACTGCTTCCCCATATGGGGGCTCCCGAGTAGCCACCTTGGGTGCCTCCATTATCCGGAATTGTATAAGTTTGCCAGATAATTTTACCTGTTTGGGCTTCTAGTTTTGCTAGACTGCCTCGGAACGTGAAGCTGGTAAGCTTCCTTCTAGTGACGAGACTCCGATATACACCGCTCTACAATGATTTAAAACATATATTTTGTCTTCCATCCATACAAAGTGTTGTAATCAAAGCCAAAGAAATGAGAGCAACGTATACTGTATTTTAAAGACAGTATTTTTTCATAATGTGTGGTAAAACTCGAACTTTTTTAAGAAATTATACTTCAACGCTATAAGTTCAAAAAAATTCAAAAAATCCAAAATGAATCAAAAAGTGAGTTTTAAAACTCAGTTTGTAGATTTTAAATTTTCAGTTTTAGATTTTTTTTAATATTTGGAATTTTCTTCAAAAAAAAACAGAAAGAGTCCATAATAGAGTCAATTGATAGTTGATACCATAAAAAACTTAACATCGTATATTCGAGTTACGGCTTATGGACTGGATTTAGAAAATTGAATTTGGAAAACGACACCCTCATTAGATATACTTACCTGTTATAAAACGTCCCTGATTGAGTGATTAAGGCTCGAGGACGAGGGTCCAACTTAGTAGACCATATAAGACGTCCCGTCTTGCGACACAATGCGATCACCACTGCCGGACCATAAATTCCGATGACCAACTTATCTCCCGCAATCGCTGGCGTCGACCGACAAACAGACACGTTAACCTGTAGTCCCGTTCCACTCAACCTGGTTAGCTCACCGACGTTTTGGTCCCATATCAACTCGCCATTAAAAGCATTTACTGCGTAAATGTGTCCGTTCCATGAAGGGAAATATACTACGCCGTCGGCCACCGCTGGGGTAGCAGATATGTCTTTTCCGGCGAAGAATTTCCATTTTAGGTGGAGGTGTCGTACGGTTATAGAGTTGATTATGAGTTCTCCGTCGGCTTGTCTTCTATTTGTTATACCGTTTCCGTGACTAAGCCACTAAACCATGAGGAAAAGATTCAAAAGAGTGAGTGACTGGGGGTAATGTAATGTTAAAGTTTTTGATTTAGAGCCAAGAGATAAAAATAGTTTCATTCAACTTATAACATCTAGCAAGAGCTTTTTCATATCAGAATAATTAGAGAAAAACCAGTCAAGTTTAGCTCATCAAACTTCAAGAAAGAATAAAAATGATCAACCATTTGTATTAACATCATATTTAGACTTAAAAGCTGAACTTTGATCCGCCATTAGTATAAATATATGATCATTTCTGTAACATTGTCAAGCGTATAGATATTTCCCCGAAGATGACGAACATAATTTACATTGAAGGATTGACCTTGTAATCTTGAGAAATGTAGAAATACTCACAACATTATATAGTATATCTTAATCCTAAACTTCAAAGTACAATTTTATGTATAAAAACCTTATTACTGAGAACTGAAATCTAAAGGGAACATTTAATCTAAACATTGTCTATGGTAAAGTCTGCCAGAAAATAAATACATGAAAGGAGAACTAGCTACACATTACTTCTGCAGCGGCTTCATCCACAAGAACTAGACATATCACCATGAGAACAACTGCGAGAAGTCTGCCACATTTTTGCCCCTGTGTATATATATAGGCCATCGAAGAAATCTACGTTTTTGTCCCACGGAAGTATAAAATAAAACGTTTCTTTTCAAAATTTTAGAGTTCCGTAGTAGAGAGAAGTATACAGCTAGTTTTAGAGATAGGTTTCATAAATATGCAAATATATCAGACATACGTAAATATAAAAATCATAAAACTGCAACTTGGTAGTTGACTATGAAAACGGTAGCAAAAACAAGTGATTGTTTAGTAAGCATACGGCAATATGGCAATACGATTTGGTTGAGAAATGCAAACAGCTAGCTAGTTTTAGTGATTATACATTGGATCGGTAAATGCAGATTATTGAAGTAGATTTAATATGAAGATGATAAAAGATTGGAACTTGGAATTAATCTATAGTTGCTATTGCATAAACTGTTGGAATCCGTATTATATTATAAACGTCCAACTTTGTGGATCGGTTTGAACTGGTTAACTTTCATGAAAAATGTGTGAGAAAGTGGTATACTTTGACTGAAATATAATGAAGAATAAGTTCAATAATTGTGTGAGAAGGTGGAGTTTAGCCTCCATTTAGCATCTAGTTCCTTGTACTTACGCGGTTCTATATGTGTACTGATATACAGTATGTTGAAGAACCAAAATTATGCAGAGGCGAAGCCAAAAATTGTTGGAAAAACATGTTAAATACATGGGTGTTTCCGAATGGTTGCTGGACCAACTTCGAGTCATTTTTACATGTGACAGCGCTAAGTTGTTTATACCATACTCAACGCGGTTGAGTAGCCCGTGTGACGAGCTTCGCAACGGTATATCGCATGACCTATTTTGAGAATGGGTGTGAATACAAAGTGGCTTCAAATTTGGGCTCTCGAAAGCTCAAATCTGGAAAAAACGAAATGGTAATGGAAAACCATTTAAAATAATCCCATATTGGAAGATTGAGAGTCAATTTCACAATATAAATACAATACCTACCCATGTAGTTGTTAAACTAACAAAGCCCACATACCCATAAATGGGTTAGTGTGTACCACACACGCTCGTTCGTGTCTCGTGTCGCAGGTCGCGGGCTTTGGGAATATCTCGGGTCTAAACCCGAATAGAGAGTTTTGTATAAAATACAAAAGCAGTTTCTAGATGAGAAATAAATTGCAGCAATTTCAGGAATTAATTGAGCGGATTCTGGGGGTGTAACTTCCAGAATTGATGACCAACATTTATGGCTGCAGTTTCATTAGAGCCTATAAAAGGCAGCCCTCCCCCTCTCATTTCAACACACAACTCACAGCATAAGCATACATATAGAGAGAGAGAACCGCACCACCAACAGCTCGACCTGTGGTTCGGTGCCGGTTTTCATACGAGCCACTCATTGACAAGAGTTGTACCTTGGGAACAAAGTCCCGAAACCAGAAACCTTTAAAAGTGGTTCGGAAAATATTGTTTTAGGAAAACTGTCCAGCAGTTGCCTCTCTTTTTCATTATGTTCTTTCATTTCAGTACCTTTAAATTCTGTTCTTTCATTTCAGTATTTTACATTCTGTAATTTACTTTTCTGTACTGTTTCTTTTCTGTATTTACATTTCAGTACTGTTTACTTTCAGTCTTTCGATTCTGTAATTTACTTTTCAGTTCTGTAATTTCCAGTATTTACAAAACAGTCCGGCAGTTTGTTTTTTGTTAAAACCAGTCCGACAGTTTGTTTTATTACAAAACCAGTCCGGCAGTTTGTTTTATTACAAAAACAGTCCGACAGTTTGTTTTTTGTTAAAACCAGTCCGGCAGTTTCTTTTATTACAAAAACAGTCCGGCAGTTTGGTTTTTGTTAAAACCAGTCCGACAGTTTCTTTTATTACAAAACAGTCCGACAGTTTGTTTATTTGTTGAGTCAGGAATTGTAATTTATATTCCAATTGTGAGAAATAAAATTGTTTATTTCCATTGCAGTCCTTGTTCTTTACTTTATTGTTTGTTCGAAATAGTATCAAAATCAACAATCTTAAACAATATTATTTTTTGGTTTTACTATTTTCGAAAAGAAAAGGACTTTTTTTTTATTTTATTTTGTTGACGTCTCGGTTTTTATTATCGCAAAATCATTGCTAGTTTACTAGAAATTGAAATTTGCACATAGAATAAATCCGAATTGGTTTTAATCTTTTTATTCTAGAATACTATAAAAAATTCTTAGTGAAATCAAAATTGATTTGATTTTCACGCTAGAATATCTTTTATTGTTTTATTCTTTTGAAGCAAACTAATTAAGTTATAATTATTATTTGCGATTAAGAATTTAGATTTCTTGCGAGAAACTAAACGGGATAATTTTGTCATTTCAGATGACTAATGAGGATCAAACACCCACCGTTCCTTCGGGAGACGTGCAGGGCGCACTTGTGATTGGTAGTAGCCATAACAATGCGAGCGCTGCGAGTGGGGGGGCTCAGGCTGAGGCTGAGGCCGAAGCTGCTGCGGCAAAGGCTGCAGCCGACGCCGATGCGGTAGAGGCCGATGCTATGGCTGCGGCTGTGGCCGCAGCACAGGCTGCTACTAAGGCTGCGGCCAAGGCAGCGCTTATGGCTGCGGCCAGGGCAAAGGGCAAGGCTCCGGCAACGCCGTCTATGCCAATGTTGCCGACCTCTCATTTAGAGAAGCCGGAAAAGTTTAGGGGCAACAAATTCAAACGTTGGCAGCAAAAGATGCTGTTTTACTTATCTGCCCTTAATTTGACCCGCTTTCTCAAGGAGACTGCACCCGTCCTAAGCGAGGACGATAAGGATGTGCAGAAGGTTTCGGCGGTGGAAGCGTGGAAACACGGCGACTACCTATGCCGGAACTACATCCTGTGTGCTCTGGATGACACTCTTTTCAGTGTATTCGAGCCTAAGGCTTCTGCAAAGGAGCTTTGGGAGTCTCTCGAAAGAAAGTACAAAGTGAATAACGCTGGCGCAAAGAAATTTGTCGTCACGGACTTTCATGAGTACATGATGACTGATGGGAAGAGTGTTATCGAGCAGGTTGAGAAACTCCAACTCATATACCATAGACTTGAGGTTGAGGGGTTAGTTATCAACGAACCTTTTCAAGTGGCATTAATGATTGAGAAACTGCCACCTTCTTGGAAAGAGTTTCAAAACTACCTGAAACATAAGCGAAATGCTATGACCTTGGAGGGATTCATTGAGAGGCTCAACGTTGAGCAAAGCAACCGCCGATCCGGAAGGAAAGGCGGTGGCGGAGCAGGCAACGCGGTTGCCAAGGCCCATGTGGTTGAGGACGCTGTGTCTAAGCGGAAACGCTTTGACAGCGGAGTCGGTGCCTCTCTCAAGAAGAAATTCATGGGAGACTGCTTTGTGTGCAACAAACCGGGCCATCGTGCCGCGGATTGTAAGATGCGCACCGACAAGCCCAAACCCCCCCCCCCCCCCCCCCCCCCCCCCCCCCCCAAAGAGGAAGTTCCAAGGGAAAGGGAGGAAGAGGGCACCTGCTCAAGCTAATGTGGCTGAGGGAGGAGATGATGCTGGACAGGACTATATACACCTGAGTACTGTGGTCTCGGAAGTGAACCTGGTGGGGAGCAACCCAAAGGAATGGTGGCTGGACACAGGCGCCACTAGTCACATCTGTGCCAGCAAATGGATGTTCAAGACCTATACGGCCGTGGACAATGAGAGCTGCTTCATGGGGAACTCGGCTACTTCCAGGGTGGAAGGAAAAGGAACCGTGCTGCTGAAGATGACATCGGGAAAGGAGCTCACACTGAATGGCGTGCTCCATGTGCCGAAAATTCGCAAGAATCTGGTTTTCGGGTCTGTTATGGTGAACAAAGGATTTAAACTTGTATTTGAATCTGCTAAAATTGTAATCACCTTAAATGGAATGTATGTAGGCCGTGGCTATATGACCAACGGTATGTTTAAATTAAATGTTGGTACTCCGGCTCCTAAGCCGAGTCTGCTATTGTGGGTACTAAGGCTGAGGCCAGTACCAAGAATAATGTAACCGTTAATGTTGCCCAAGTGGCCAATAAAACTTCATTTGCTTATTCTTCCGATTCATTTAATTTATGGCATGGTAGATTAGGTCATGTGAATTCTAATTCTATGAAGAAATTAATATCACTGAATCTATTACCTAATTTTGTATTTGATAAACAACATAAATGTGAGGTTTGTGTTGAGGCAAAATTAACCAAGTATTCGTATCAACATATTGAACGAAGTACTGAACCTCTCGGTCTAATACACACGGATGTATGCGACTTAAAGTTTATACAAACGCGAGGAGGGAAAAAGTATTTCATCACGTTTATAGATGACTATACTAGATACTGCTATGTCTACTTAATGAGAAGTAAAGACGAAACGGTAGAGAAATTCGCTCTTTATAAGACCGAAGTAGAAAATCAACTCAATAAAAAGATTAAAATGTTGAGGAGTGATAGAGGCGGTGAATACGAGGCACCGTTTGCGCAGATATGCGCAGAAAGTGGCATTGTACATCAAACCACAGCCCCATACTCTCCGGAGCAGAATGGGGTTGCCGAGCGTAAGAATAGAACGCTCAAGGAAATGATGAATGCCATGCTAATAAGTTCTGGGTTACCCCAGAACATGTGGGGGGAAGCGCTGCTTTCCGCCAACTATGTATTGAACAAACTACCGCATAAGAAGCGTGATAAACCGCCTTATGAACTATGGAAAGGCCATCGGCCGAGCTATAAATTCTTAAGGGTTTGGGGTTGTCTAGCGAAGGTCCTTGTTTCGCTTCCGAAAAGAACGAGAATAGGTCCAAAGACGGTAGACTATGTGTTCATAGGATATGCACAAAACAGTAGTGCTTATCGTTTTCTCGTGCACAAGTCGGATAATCCCGATGTGCATGTAGATACTATCATCGAAGCTCGAGAAGCTTCTTTCTTCGAGGAGATCTTTCCCCGCAAGTCTTCCATAACTGTAGAGACTGAGGAGTCAAACAGTGAGGAAAATGTGGGAGCAAGTGAACCGTTGGAGGAAGAAGAAGAAGAGCCTCGACGTAGTAAAAGGGCTAGAAAGGAAACGTCTTTTGGCCCAGATTTTGTAACCTTCATGATAGAAGGTGAACTGGCGGCATTCAAACAAGCAATGTCTTCCCCGGAAGCCCAATATTGGGAGGAGGCGATCAACAATGAGGTTGAATCAATATTACAAAATCACACTTGGGAACTAGTGGATTTACCACCCGGGTGTAAGCCACTAGGACACAAGTGGATCTTCAAGAGGAAGAGAAAGCTCGATGGAACGATCGAGAAATACAAGGCGAGGCTTGTAGTAAAAGGTTTTAGACAAACCGAAGGTGTCGACTATTTCGACACCTATGCTCCTGTCTCCAGGAAGACGTCAATCCGGATAGTCATTGCTCTCGCAACACTGTTCGATCTGAAAATACATCAAATGGATATTAAAACGGCGTTCTTGAATGGTGAGCTGGAAGAGGAAATTTACATGGAACAACCGGAAGGGTTTGTGGTTCCACGTAAAACTCACAAGGTGTGTAAACTTGTGAAGTCCTTGTATGGACTCAAACAAGCACCGAAACAATGGCACGAAAAATTTGATAGAGAGATGCTATCAAACGGTTTTCGAATAAATGAATGTGGGAAATGCGTCTACGTAAAAGGTAATGAAAAGGACTACGTGGTAGTCTGGCTCTACGTAGATGACATGATTATAATAGGGAGTATTGATAACATCAACTCCACTAAGAAAATGTTGTCACAAAAATTCGAGATGAAAGACTTGGGTGTCGCTGATGTTATACTTGGTATGAAAATTACCAAGACATCAAACGGATATGCGCTATCTCAAACTCACTATGTCAAGCAGATGCTTGACAAATTTGATAAAGATAGTAGAGCTACATCCAGAACTCAGATAGAGATCTCAACCACCCTGAAAAAGAATTTTGGGGAGAGTGTGAGACAATTGGAATACTCTCGAATAATAGGCAGTCTGATGTACGTCATGAACTGTACTAGACCAGACATAGCCAACTCAGTGAGTAGACTGAGTAGGTACACCAGTAATCCCAATGAGTAACACTGGAAGGCCATCATGAGACTTCTCAGATACATGAGATACACAGCCGACCGATGGTTGCATTATATCAGATATCCAGTTGTACTGGAAGGGTATTCTGATGCGAACTGGATCTCGGATTCCAATAGTACACGATCCACTAGCGGATATGTGTTCGTGATGGGAGGAGCAGTTGTGTCATGGAGATCATCCAAGTAGACCTGCATAGCTAGATCAACTATGGAATCCGAGTTCATAGCGTTGGATCTAGCAACAGAAGAGGCTTACTGGCTGAGAAGCTTTCTGGAAGGAATTCCAATGTGGCCGAAATCTGTCCCAGCAATAAGCATGCACTGCGATAGTCAGTCGGCTATTGGGCGGGCGCAGGATCATATGTATAATGGAAAGTCCCGACATATTCTTCGGAGACATAAATCCGTAAGAGAATTGTTAGCTAACGGTGTGGTGTCATTAGATTTTGTGAGATCTAAAGACAATATAGCGGATCCATTTACAAAAGGCTTGACTCATGTAGGAGTTGAAGTTTCATCGAGGGGAATGGGGTTGAAGCCCATCAAACTGGAAACCTCCTCAGAGGCAACCCAACCCGAACTGGATTCTCCAGCGTCGGGTTCAATGGGAAAACCGAACTGTGGGGGTGACCGAACAAAGCACTCGGAAACTTAAGTTCCCAACCCATTTCTAGGATGAAAGAGTGATAGACCTAGACCATCTTAAGGGTGAGCATGAGGCTCTTAATGAAAACAAGTATCTCGAAGGTCGAGAGGGGTGAGTCAGAACACCCTTGACTTGAAATCACATATGACGAGTGTGTACGGCCGATACTATGTGATGAGCCATGGGCTAAATCACTAGAGCACTCGGTTGAATTTTGCCAAGGCTGTCCACGGCCAAATATGGACAACAAACAAAGGGCTTAGTAAGTGGTGTAGAGAGGACACTGTGTGCGCATTACCCTGCTATGTACAAACGCTAAAGGGTTCAAGGCTTAAAGGCTACCCAATAGTAGCATATCAGATTTTACGTCACTACGGTAGGTTCAAGGCGCGCGCTACCTGTCCTTATGCAGTGAACTCTTGCGGTTCTCTCGTATGCATTTAGGATCATTTTTATTTTCAGCCAATTGCATTCATGTGGGGTATTGTTGGAAAAACATGTTAAATACATGGGTGTTTTCGAATGGTCGCTGGACCAACTTCGAGTCATTTTTACATACGACAGCGCTAAGTTGTTTATACCATACTCAACGTGGTTGAGTAGTCCGTGTGACAAGATTCGTAACGGTATATCACATGACCTATTTGGAGAATGGATGTGAATACAAAGTGGCTTCAAAGTTGGGTTCTCGAAAGCTCAAATCTGGAAAAAATAAAATGGTAATGGAAAACCATTTAGAATAATCTCATATTGGAAGATTGAGAGTCAATTTCACAATATAAATACAATACCTACCCATGTAGTTGTTAAACTAACAAAGCCCACATACCCATGAATGGGTTAGTGTGTACCACGCCCGCTCGTTCGTGTCTCGTGTCTCGGGTCGCGGGCGCGGGTGCGGGCGCGGGCGTGGGCTTGAGCTTGGGCTTGGGCTTGGGATTGGGATTGGGATTGGGATTGGGGATTTGGGATTTGGGATTTGGGGAATGTCTCGGGTCTTGGGTCTTGGGTCCAAATCCGAATAGAGAGTTTTGTATAAAATACAAAAGCAGTCCCTAGAGTTTTCAGCAACAGAAACGCCAACAATAAATGAGAAATAAATTGCAGCAATTTCAGGAATTAATTGAGCGGATTCTGGGGGTGTAACTCCCAGAATTGATGACCAACATTTATGGCTGCAGTTTCATTAGAGGCTATAAAAGGCAGCCCTCCCCCCCTCATTTCAACACACAACTCACAGCATAAGCATACATATAGAGAGAGAGAACCGCACCACCAACAGCTCGACCTGTGGTTCGGTGCCGGTTTCCATACGAGCCACTCAGTGACAAGAGTTGTACCTTGGGAACAAAGTCCCGAAACCAGAAACCTTTAAAGGTGGTTCGGAAAATATTGTTTTAGGAAAACTGCCCAGCAGTTGCCTCTCTTTTTCATTCTGTTCTTTCATTTCAGTACCTTTAAATTCTGTTCTTTCATTTCAGTATTTTACATTCTGTAATTTACTTTTCTGTACTGTTTCTTTTCTGTATTTACATTTCAGTACTGTTTACTTTCAGTCTTTCGATTCTGTAATTTACTTTTCAGTTCTGTAATTTCCAGTATTTACAAAACAGTCGGACAGTTTGTTTTTTGTTAAAACCAGTCCGACAGTTTGTTTTATTACAAAACCAGTCCGGCAGTTTGTTTTATTACAAAAACAGTCCGACAGTTTGTTTTTTGTTAAAACCAGTCCGGCAGTTTCTTTTATTACAAAAACAGTCCGACAGTTTGGTTTTTGTTAAAACCAGTCCGACAATTTCTTTTATTACAAAACAGTCCGACAGTTTGTTTATTTGTTAAAACCAGTCCGGCAGTTTGTTTATTTGTTGAGTCAGGAATTGTAATTTATATTCCAATTGTGAGAAATAAAATTGTTTATTTTCATTGTAGTCCTTGTTCTTTACTTTATTGTTTGTTCGAAATAGTATCAAAACCAACAAAAATCGTATACGAGGATGTTAAAATTTACATCCACTATTAAATTAAGTGTAATAAAAAATGTGAGGGATGTCAAATCATCGTTTTTAAAGTATTTTACTGAAAATATATGGTCAAAAATTGAGAAATTCATAATTATGAGGGTGTCGTCGCCCCCGATATTCTGCACTTAGCTTTTCCTGCACTATGCATAATTATTTAAGAGCAATTAGAAAATGGACACTTCGGTGTGAAGATATATCCCTGAAACATCTATTCTACGTGTTAATTTATTAATCTTGCCAAAATATATTTTCGGGGTACACTCAAAGAAGGACCTTCCAATTTTTGCAGCCATTTGAAAAAAACTCTCACAATGCCTAAATTTTGTACTAATTATAAATTTGCTGATGATAATGACCTATCCATTTTGGGACACGATCTCCACACTTGTCAAAAAGTCAATGCTTATTTTCATATTATAACGAGGAAGATCCACAATCTATGTACTCAAAATAATGTACAAAATGGATAAAATCATACTATATTGTTAAGAAAGAGAGTACCTTGATTTAAAATATTAGCACGGAAAGAGAGTACATTGATTTAAAATATTAGCACGGAATTTGTGTGAATTCATAGGCTTACTCTCTTGATTTAAAATATTAGCACGGAAAGAGAGTACATTGATTTAAAATATTAGCACGGAATTTGTGTGAATTCATAGGCTTTCTTATTGAAAGTTAAGTCAGCGAATTGAAGTGTTTTACATAATTAATATCTTCTGCTTATCGAATACGTGTGTTTTGCAGTGCTATTATTCTAACTTTTGCGAGTTGAATAGTGTAATTGTTAGTTTGGCTAATGCCGATGCTAGTAGGATTGAGTAGTTCCTATGATATTAGATGGTGGGACTGTCAAGGCATTGAGCCACATTTATTTTGTGTCGGACTCAAACGGAAGCTAACTGTAGACTATCGGTGGCGACGACACCCTCCATAATTCTAAAAATTATAAGTTTTTCAGCTTTTCGTCATGTATTTTTACTAAAATACGTTAAAAACGATATTTTGACATTCTTATTTTTATAATATAAATTTTGGCACCCAAATATACATTTATGGCATCGTGTCCTGGGACTTACGAAAGAACCTGATCTCGTGAAATCTTAAAAGCAGGTGTTACTTAGTTACAATGAAAGGAGGTGTGTTCTCACTACACCAAAATGACACTTTTGGAAAAGAAAAGAAAAAATGCGCTTCTAATAGTTTTTCAAACACAAATATGGTGTGCCCATTTGTTTCGATTCTAACCCAATCCGTAAAATAAATGTCGGGGCGGATTGATGAAATTTAAATCCTAACCCGATCTAATCCGTTATAATTAAAACTCCAACCCAACCCAATTCAACCCGCAAAATAAATTACGGATTGTGACGGATTGAGTTTAGATTGATTCTTAAATTTTTATTTTGGTCCTTCCTTTTTCATAGTTTGCATAACCAATCCAAAATTTAAAATAAATTGAATATTTCAAACAGAAATATAAATTAAACTCAATCAAAGTAAATTTAAAAAATTCACGAACAAATAATAATATTAAAATATAAAAATAATTAAAGGTTGGTATCTTAAAATACACATAATATATATATATATATATATATTGCGGGTTGAAACAGATTGGGACGGATTAACCCGCGGTTTGTGAACCTCAATCATAACCCAGCCCGCAAAATATATAGCGGATTGGGGCGGGCGGATTGATTTTTTTTGGACATTCAACCCATCGCAACCCGCCCCAATCCATACGGATTGAGTTACAAGGCGAATTTACGGATTTTTTGCCCAGCTCTACTGTGCCAGCAACGGTTCATTCGTAATTTTCGAATTGGAATACTTTTTCGGTGTTACCACATTAGCACTCTTTAAAACCGTTCGTGAATCACATTCCAGAATATCTTAAAGGCGCATATTAAAATGTTCTCAAGGTGTTTCAATTCAAATGTGCTCAAGTTTGTACAGAAGGAAGATTGAATTTGTCCCTGAACTTTTGGAAAAGAATTTAACAATTACTACCTAAAAGAACAAACATATATTTACCATATGTTGTGACATTACACTATCACAATATATAATTACAAGATGACACTAAATACCTCAGTAAAACATCAAATATAAGATAAGTTAAAGAAAAACAAAAGCTTCCTAAACAAACAAAAATCGCCAAATAAACACAGTTCCCATTTTTTTCAAAGTTTCAACAACAAGAAAAAAATTCAAAATAAACCTAAAACATTGGAAACCATCACAAAAGAGGCTAATCAATTCTCCAAAATCTAAAATTGTTGCAATGCCAATTCAGGACACTTGGCACGACAACGAATAAGGTGACAATTAACCATACACTATGTATGGTATGCGAAAATGGTACCACATTTGATAATGTTTGTAATGTCATGTTTTGATTATGATATCGTTTTTTTTTATATGTATTCGTATTTTATTTTTGATTTTTTTCTTAAATCAACGTTTTATTTTATTTCTAAATCGTTTGTTTAAAAAAATCTGTAAAATTTGTATTTTTATATTTTTTTTGTTATTTATTAATATTATTATCTTATAAATTGTCAAAACAAATAAGAAATAACCAAAAAAATATAAAAAATTAAATTTTATATTTTATAGTTTTTTAACAAATAATTTAAAAATAAAATAAAATCTTGATTTATAAAAAAAAACTGAAAAAAAACAAAAGATGACTTACAAACATGTTTATGTACTCGTGAAAAGAACCGGTCAACTGAATTATAAAACCCGCGTATTTAACCCAATAGAAATTCACTAGTGAGTCGACCAACCAATAGAGTTTATACACGTGGATAATTGACGTGGATTCAATACTGAGATACACTTTCTCAGTAAACTATATCTACATCCTTAACCTTTGAATTATTTTTAGATTCACCCCTCAACTTTGGAATATTACTACTTATCGTTCTGACTTTGAAGTGTTGGTAAGTTTTTTGCCTGAGTGAAGTTTACAATTACGATATACTTGATGGAACCGCAAATACCTTACATGAACAGTAGCCTAGAAAATTTACATCCAATTAATATACAAATGATTAGTAAAATTATTTGATGGAACACAATAAACTCTATATTTCATCACACATTTTGTACGATTTAAGGTTTATGATTCATGTACGCAAGATGGCAAGACAATACAATTTTAAGTTTTTTTTTTTTTTTTTTTTTTTTATGTGAATATGCCAACTGGTTTAGATAATTTACATTTTATGATTGAAGAAAATTGTTTTTAGTAATGGTCAAAAAATGTCACAAATTTAAGCAATTGTCACAACCCGTTGCTAAACCGAATGTCACAAATATCACCATCATTATTACCATCACTATTTGGACATTTTTTTCAGTGTAGTTGATGTTCAACCCATTATATATGAAGAAAGAACATACTTAAAGATCGATCTCTTCATCTCCTTCTTGGGTGTTTTCTTTTAAATATGATTTTTTTTAATCTAAAAATACTCTACTACTTGAACATATACGATGACCCACAACACAAAATAAGTATACAAGACATTGTGAACTCGTAAACAATCACATTTCAAATAAGATATGCATATGAATAACTATGGAGTCAATAACTGTTTTTTTTTACAAATATAAAGAAATAATAAACCGAGTATAATGATTTACAGTTAATTTAATTACGACATATGTTTTTCTTCTCTTTAGCACCACTTAATGGATCAAGTCCAAAAAAAAAAAAAACCTACACGACTACATGTATATACTTACTATAAAATTCTATAAACTAATTTTTAGCTAGTATATTAAATGGTATCATTAGTATTTTCTTTGCGAAAGTAATTCGTTACTCATGTTTCAGATAAAGCGGAAACGAGAATCCCAATAATGGGGGTATTTGTAACGTTCTCAAACCCAAAGAAAACTAAAAAAAAAACACAAAATAATACGGGACCCAAAACACAATATTTCCTTTCTCCTTTTCGCACCAAATACACAAATATATACACACATATTATATAGAGAGAGATATAGAGTGAGAGAGATCTGTTTATAAACCGAGAAGAGAGCGTCTCTCTCTCTATATATCAATTGCTCCGGTGAGAGGACACGTGACATAAGATCGGAGATGGAGGCTCACGGCGGAGGTCTTCGGAGAGTGGTGGTTTTGGCGTTTTGCGTCGCCGGAATCTGGTCCGCGTATATCTACCAAGGTGTCCTCCAAGAGACTGTGTATGTACCACTTCATATATTATTTATTTATAATTTTCTTTTTATGTATGCATGATCGAAGTTTTGGCTGATTTCGGAGTATCTGATTTTAGTTAAGGATAGCATTGGAAATTAGAAAATCATTGTATGAATAGTTATTAATCTCTACTTTTAGGACTTGTTTGGATGCAGCTTTTAAGCTGTTCCTCTCTGTTTTTTTTTTGCGGGTGGTTCTTCATTTAGTTAGTCAGCTTAAATTCTGAGAATTTTTGGCACCGAAATTAAATAAACTAGATATTGTTATATACATACAGTGGTTGTTATATGCTACTGCCCATTCTTTAGAAAAACTCGGTTACTGAACAGGGGAGCGATAAAGATGTTTTTTGAAATATGATATTGTTTATGATAATTTGAGAATTGAGATCATGTTTAAGTTGGGATTTCGTGGTTACCCATTTGGACTGGTTATGCTTGTGAGTATGCATGATTAGTATGGAAATGAGGGAAAATATGAATGGTATACGCTATTTTGTACAAGCTATGATACACATTGGATGTCTTTTATTTATGTATAATTTTAGTTGACTATGAATTATGAATTCTGACGGGTTGCATCTTGTTAGGTAAACTCTTTTTTAGCTCAAAAGGAGTTTTTATTTCCTGAAAATGGTAGAAATTTTAATGGAGATGACAATTATGTACGGGTGATAGTTTTGCAGTTTTGGGGTACTTAACGGGGTTGTAATAAGGGGTTCGAGGGTTGGCGAGTATATTTTAGGCCAGAAAATGTAGAATTTACAAACTTGCCGAGTATCGCAAAGCACTATAGTTTTGTCTCTAGACGCTTGTTTCCTTATCCCTTGTAAGCTGTTACGAAGTTGCAGAAACTAAAACATGGTTCATCCAGCTGAAAAAAGATAGCAATAAATTAAATGTTTGAGCTAAAAGAAAAATCCTAGACATTTACATCAAAACAAGTCATAAGATCGAAGTATATAATATGGCATGCACTATCGCCTCACAAGTTCACAGACCGGTATGTAGTTAGAGAATTGATAATGTAATTTGAGAATAAATGGTCCACCTATTATATAAAAGCATATTGACTTTGTCACTTTTGTCCTCAATTTAAAATAGATCTCTCTTTAGTGTGATGCTAGTTGCTCATTGGATGAGGTCTAAATTTGTTATTTGTTTGAATATTTGTTCAGGTCAACCAAGAGGTTCGGCCCAGACAAGGAAAGATTTGAACACCTTGCATTTTTAAATCTAGCACAAAGTGCTGTTTGCTTAGTTTGGTCATTTATTAGTAAGTTCCCATTTTTATGTACTCCTATTCCAAACCAGATGTTTTGCTACTTTACTCGACTAATTTTATGTTATTCTGTCACAGTGATAAAGCTTTGGTCAAGTGGTAGCACTAGCGGTGCTCCATGGTGGAGTTACTGGAGTGCTGGTATTACTAATACTATCGGCCCAGCTATGGGAATCGAAGCATTGAAATACATTAGTTACCCTGCCCAGGTATTTCTAATTCTCCTGTTTAGCATACGCATATAGTTTAAAACTTTGCAGTTGGTAGCACCACAAATGGAATATAACTTTAGAAAACTGTTATCACGGGCACTGAATGTATATGTCAGGAGAAAAGTACATGAAAGAGAAATATATTGATGTTTGGAAGTGAAATGACTCATTTTCAATGAGCATTGTCATCCTAAACATGGAATTAGATTGAATTGTGAACGGGGTGTTTACATTTACTTCACTATAAATAGTATTCAAAACAAATAGTAGTTGTTTTTATATCTAAATATGGGAATTAGATTCAATTATGTATCAGAATTTTCCTTTAAACTTAACTTTGTGAAAACAAAGAGTTCATTTAATTTTATTTTATTTTCACCTGGGTATACGAGGTTGGCAAGATTGCAGTAAATTTGTAAGAATGTCAGAAAGACTGGCAAACTAAAGTAATATAACCAATATGAACATTAAGAATTAGTTTCTCTGTATAATATTTGGCCTATTATGCTGTTATGTGCCAATCAAGCAGTATGATGTCTGAAAGCTTAGATTGAACAATCTTAAGGAATGAGGATACATGTCAATACATTTAGCAGAGGCAATCAATGTCTCTAATTGTTTATTTAACATAGTAAATGAGAAAATGGAATTGTGGATTTGTAATTTTTTTCTGCTTGCAACTCCTTGCAGGTCCTGGCAAAGTCTTCTAAAATGATACCAGGCAAGTTTTATCTCCTAATTCTTACTTTCTTTTCTGGAAGCACGGCTTTATGTGCTTTTTTAATCTCTTTATGCACATTGATTCTACAAGAAAAACTTAACCTCTTAATGACAAAATACCTTAAACTGGGTAGAATGTCTTAATGACCATTCCAGAAATATTTCAAATGTTCTGTTTCAAAGTTATGGAAAGCTTGCTATACACAAGTAGTCAGGCATCATAATAAGAAGTTTTGTTAGTTTCTGTGGAGTTAGTATTTACTAGATTGTCATAAGGTTTTGGCTTTAGACTTCCATTGCCATCCATTTGTTGGTAGTAATTACCCTTTTTATTTTATTGTAAATTATTATCGATGTAATGGTTTTATAACTTATAAGTTCTGTTATAATGTCTTTATGCAGTTATGTTAATGGGCACCTTAGTTTATGGTATTAGATATTCTTTTCCTGAGTATCTTTGTACCCTACTTGTTGCTGGTGGTGTTTCTACATTTGCTCTCTTGAAGGTACCACATCGACTCTGCCTTTCCTTGCTCTGTTTTTTTATTATCAGTAACTTACAAGAGATGATTTTGCTGGATAACTTTACTACGAGCCTGACTTTAGTTGTGTCTTTGTTGTGATCTGCTATGTCTCAGACCAGCTCAAAAACCATTAGCAAGTTGGCACATCCAAATGCTCCACTCGGATATGGGTTATGTTTCCTTAACCTTGCATTCGATGGATTTACAAATGCTACACAAGATTCAATTTCTGCAAGGTATTTCAGTCAACAAACATTCTGGAAACTACCAACACTATTATCACATATTACCTTATTAGATCGATTTAATTTAAAGAAGTCATAGTTTACATATTCTCCAATCTGTCTGACTACAAAACATAGGACGGTGTTCTGTTAAATATGCCAACTCTTTTATGTGAAATTTCATTACAGTCTTGTGGATTTTTATTACAGTAACTCCTCTTACAGTTATTATTAGACGATAACCGACACTTTTAAAGCACCAAATAATAGAAACAAAACATAGCTTAGCTGTGTAGGATACCAGATAGTTACGGGATAAAATATACACTATTCTATCAGTGACTTGTTATTTATATTTTATAAAGTAAGTCAGGTTGTTTCTATTCTAGTCCGTATCCCCTAATCTAGATGTTTTCATGTAGACTGTAGTGTAGAAAATCGAAAGTGCTAATTGCTGAAATTTGTAGGTTAGTGTGCCTAAATATAGTATATCCGATCATAATTTAGTTTACAGAATTGAAATTAACCCAGGGATTGATTGATTGTGTAGAACTTAAGGTTTTCAAATTACGGTCCTAACTCCCATGTTAGAACTAATGCTCTCTTCATATTCAGATATCCGAAAACAAGCGCGTGGAATATCATGCTGGGAATGAACTTATGGGGCACGATATACAACATGGTTTTCATGTTCGGTTGGCCAGGTGCTAGTGGCTATGAGGCAGTTGCGTTCTGTAAGCAACATCCTGAGGCAGCATGGGACATCTTCCTCTACTGCTTATGTGGTGCAGTCGGACAGAATTTTATCTTTCTAACAATTAGCCGATTTGGTTCTCTCACTAACACGACCATCACCACTACAAGAAAGTTTGTAAGCATTGTGGTATCTTCGGTTCTGAGTGGAAATCCATTGTCGTCGAAGCAGTGGGGGAGCGTTTTTATGGTTTTTTCAGGATTGTCTTATCAGATTTACCTCAAATGGAAGAAAATACAGAGGATGCAGAAGAAAAGAAAGCCTCTGTGAAGATTGATTGATAATTGATTGATACAAGTTGAACATGGGATAAGTAACTTATCCCTTGTGGAATTTTCCTTTAAATTTTAGTTTTTGGTATTTTTTACATAATGGCTTTGGTTTTGTTGTTTACAAGATAGGCAAGTGTAATCGGATAGAGGTTATAGAAATCTACATATATTGAGGGATGCTTTGATATGATTCAGATTAATTTGATCTTAATTTCTACTCCACTATTGAAGGGAACTTTAGCAGAAAGTTTAAATTAGAGAGAGCCTATTTTTTACATAATGGCTTTGGTTTTGTTGTTTACAAGATAGGCAAGTGTAATCGGATAGAGGTTATAGAAATCTACATATATTGAGGGATGCTTTGATATGATTCAGATTAATTTGATCTTAATTTCTACTCCACTATTGAAGGGAACTTTAGCATAAAGTTTAAATTAGAGAGAGCCTCTGTTCAATATTTAGTAATATGTTGAACTTGGGATAAAGTAACTTCCTTTTTCATTTTCGGGTCGTGGTATTTAACCTTGAGGTTGAATTGTTGTTTCCCCAATATGGGGATGGCTATAGAACATTTTCCGTTGATTGATTGAAATATTATGATTGAAGTATGAACTAAAGATGCATATAATTAGATTATCATGTCTGTTGAGGGGCAAAGCCAAAAATAATTTGGGACTTAGGGAGTCGGGGAAGTGGCTGAGGCTTATGATTTGTACAGTTGGTTCAGTAGATTTCCATATGTATGCACATCAAAGCTGTAATCTATGTCGAAGTTGAAGACTTGAAGTCAGATGTTATAATAAACACGAAAGCCCTGCAAAATTTTATTTTATTTCCAATTTTGCATACTTATGAACACCAGAAGCATCGCAAACTTGATGTTATCTATTCCAACTTACTTGTTGCACTGTATTACGAACCTAATATTGTTAATTACTAATCATCAATAATATTAGAATTTTAAGAATATATAAGAAAATTGACACATATTATTATTTCATCCAAGTGAACCATCATTGTAACAAATTTAGGCAAATCTTGCCGTTAAAAATTGTATTACAGCCCAAGAGGATTAAAATTGAAAAAAATAAACCAAGTCTTCACATATCTATATTATTATTTTATGTCAACACCCCTTATGAAACTTTGAAACAACTATTTACAAAAAAAAAAAACCCTTCGTGTTCCGAAAATGCCCCTGAAAACTTAACTAAATTACGAAAATACCAACTATTCTTTAATTCAAAAGTTAAAAAAACTGTTCTGAACCGTTGGTTATTACTAATAACCGTTCACTATTTTTTCCGAAATATATTTTTATTATATCTCTTTCCCATCGTTCCCTCTTTTTTCCGAAATATATTTTTATTATATCTCTTTTCCATTATCTCTTTCTATTTTATTCTTGTAACCTCCGTGTCTCCTTTATTTCTCTCCCTCTAAAGTACAAATCTAACGATTCTGATTTCAATTTGTTTAATTATTATTAATTTTTTACATTTATGTAAATATATTATTTGATTATGAATTTTAGAATGTGACAAATATTTATTTTGGAAAAGAGTTATCACTAAGTCATCTTTTACACCAATCTCCTCTAAAACTCTCTTTTACCAATCTCTCTCTCTTCCTATGAACCTACTAATACTCCGCAGACTAACCTCTCTCCTCCATAAACCCGCCACCCATCTCCGCCGCTTCTCCGCTTCCACCAATGGCAACGACTCCGACTGGAACGACTCCTGGGAAACCTCTTGGCTCCCTCCCCATAAACCCACCACCTCCACCACCCAACAAGACCCATGGGAGGACCCACCTCCCCCTCCTTCTCTCTCCTTCCCCTCTCCCGTCGAAGATACCGAGACGAGGGCCTTCGTTGAGAACATGAACGAGAACTGGGAACAAAGAAGAACCCGTAACATCAACAACAATAATAATGGTATGATTTAATAAATAATAATACTCCCTCCCTCCCGAAACAACTAGTGTCATCACTTTCCATTTTGTGACCTTTCAATATTAGAGTCCACTTTTCTTTTTTAGTAAATTTTCTACTTTTTATTTTTTGAATTATCTATTTTCGGTAGGGAAATCCTATCAAATTTACAACTATAAGCTCATATTATAAGTGAGAAATAGTTTTTATTTGAAAATTTTGATTTTTAAATATCTATTTTTGGTAGGGAAATCATATCAAATTACAACTATAAGCTCAGATTATAAGTGAGAAATAGTTTATATTTGCAAAATTTTGATTTTTTGATGCTTTTTTGTTGAATTGTAAGTGAAATTGGTTCAAATGCTTAAATATCATAATTTTTGAAGCAGAACAAGTATTTCGGGACGGAGGGGGTAATAGTAATGGTAATGTGGTGAGTGGGGTGGAGGGTATGAAGAGGGATTATAGGGTGAAGAAGCAGAGGATACACGCGGGTTTGTGGGTGAAAGAGATCGAGAAGAGGGAGGAGGCTAGGTTGATGGGGGACGATGTTGCTGGTGATGATATTCAGAGACTCCTTGATTCCTGCTCTGAGTTTGTTTCTACTTTTTTGTATTATATTTCTACATATGCAGTGGCGGAACTATAACTGTTTTATTCGTAATTATGCTGTACTGAAAGGCTAAAATATTTTTCAAAAAAATTAATTCAAGATACCAAGAAAAAGGTTGGTTTTTTTCTCAATAGGGGGTGTTGGTGTCCCTTTTAGCCTACTGGCTACTACGATATCCTGAGCCAAATCCTCCCTTGTACATATATTTGTGTATATATTTATTATCTATATGGAGGTTTACTATAATTTGCAACTTTGTTCGTGTATATTTGGTGTTCTTATGTTCTGCTCATACTTTGATGAGTAAAAATTGAATTTGGGAATGGTTTCATACTGTTATTCTGCCACTAAAATACTCAACATTCCCTCTATTAAAATTGTTCAGCCAAAATTTCTCGAACCAGTTGGGTATCATGTGCTTGTTCTGCTTTAGCTGATTTTGGTTATGGATTTGTACATGGTTATGTTTATATGTTATCAAATTTGTTTATATAGTTTGAATGCTCATGTGGTTTGAGTTTGGCCTCACTATTGGGCTCGTTTTGTGAATTCAACTATTTACTTTGAAAATGCAGTACACTTGATTGGCAAGCTTAATATGATACATTTGTTTGTAATTTTTATATGCGAAAAAGCTACATCTTTCCAAACCAGCTTCAAATTGAGTTATGCCTTTTTAGCTTTCATTTTGGTTCTGTTTGGGGTGTTCACCTTTAACTCAGTTATTTTGTTGCTTTTTGACGATATTAAAGGGAGTGGTGTCTGGTGATATTCAAGGGCTATTTAATTCCTCATCTGTGTATGTTTTTCTCTATGTTGCACGGATATGGATACTGAGTATCGTATCCGATACGATACGGATACGAGAATACATTTTTTTTGGAAAATTTAGGATACGATACGGCTAGGATACGTCAATCATTAAACTATTAATATATATATTATATATAATAAAAGTAGCTGCAAAACATTCAAACCAAAAATTAGTATTTAGTTGTCTGAAACTTTATCCAGAACATAACACTTGTCCAATATAGTTAGCTAGGAGAATCATTACAAAAGACACTTGTCTGAAAGATCAACTACTAGGATCATTACAAAATATACTAGTATATACTAGCTAAACATCGCCATATTATTACTATTAGAGTCCATGCACTTCCCACCATAAGACCTTGTGATAGGAAGAAGAGGAACTCATATATAAGCATAGACTAGGACCAAGAAACCACCAATGTGGGGTAATATTTCAACACTCCCACTCACTTGTGGGCCGAGACAAAGAATGCCCAATGGACCAAATGCCCACAAATGTAAACAGACAAGACAACAGGGGAGCCCAACAAGTAAACAAAGAAAGTCCGCTCTGATACCATATTAGAGTCAATGCACTTCCCACCATAAGGCCTTGTGATAGGAAGAAGAGAAACTCATATATAAGCATAGCCTAGGACCAAGAAACCACCAATGTGGGATAATATTTCAACAATTACAACATATACCAGCTGAACAGTGCTAAATCATTACAAAAAGCTCTTGTATCCTCTCTTTATATTAGTGTGTATGTATATATCTTCTGTGTTTATATGTGATGTGTGAAATCAAAGTAGATCTAAAAGTACTTTTATCCCTTTATGTTTATTCCTTTTATGTTTTAGCTTTTTGTTTTTTCCAAAATTTTCAAAGAATATCATTTTCACCTTGCCGTATCCAAAACGTATCCACGCCGTATCCAGCTGGTCAAACCTCAAAATAGTCAACGATACTCCAATCCACGTATCGAATATCGTATCCCCGTATCGGGGGCGTATCCGTATCCGATACTCCAAAAAAATAAAATTTCAAAGTATACGTGCTACATAGGTTTTCCTAATTGATATGAATGTTTATGTAAATGTGTAGTTGCCTGTCTATGTTACTAAGTTTGTTTGGGTAGCCTTGATTCTTTCGGACTCTTGAATGTTCTTGCGATTTGAATTTGCAGCATACTTCGATTTGTCTTTTTGCATACTTTTTTTGTGCTATTATTTTGCTGGGTAGATTCATTGCATTTAGTTAGCCAGCACAAAAAACTTAGTTTTGATACATGTTTTATGTGAGAAAAAGTAAGCTTCTATAAATTAGTTTATCTGGGTAGAGGTTAGAAGTTCATGTTGTTTCCTTTTAATATCTAGATTTCAGGTTGGATAGTATTCTGTCATTAACCTTTTTATGCTCGGTTGTTTTTAGTCTTTTTGGTTTATAAAACCTTTGTTTAAGATAAAATTTTCTAGATTTTTTCGTTTGTTTGGGATAAGCTAGATTTTTCAATGTTTTAACTTGTTAGCGGGAGCTTTTAGCTCTATGTTCGAGGTTACACTGCTTCCATATGTGTTTATATTCCTGATTTACATTTTGAGTACATAATTCTTAATTCTTGTTGATTGTTTTGTTTATATCGTTGTCAGTTAGAAGTTCAGAGTTTAGGGAGAGTGAGACTGAATAATTAAATCATGAATTTGGGGGAAAGCGGAATACTTGGTCTCTGCTGTCTGGTGTCTATGTAAACAAACCGATATTTCTAGCAGATTTTCCATTCAGATAGATATATAAAAAAAGATGGGCTTTAATTTTTTTGTTTGGCAACAAGTGGAGTGTAAGACTGGATGCTGGTTGAAAAGGTTACTTGAATGGGTTGTTTTATACATAAACCGTATGGCATTGTCTGGTTAATTGTTATTTGGTTATTTCATTTGAAAACCTTCCCAGAATTCAGGTTGTATTTCATGGAATGTATTTTAGGCTAGTTTTGGGACGGTATAGTCAAAGACTAGCCTATAACTGCTTGTTTGATATGATTATATGAAACCATAAACCGTAGAGTTTCACTTGTCATTTTTTATATCATATGCTGGAAAGAAACACAAGATAGCAAATTATATGCAGTAAATTATGGTGGTGGGTCGTCTTATTAGTCGAGTTATTTATGTCAAATGGTTCATATGATATTTGCGAACATACCTGGCATGTTTGGTGTAGTTTTGTCATTTCTTTGTCTCGAACCCTGGAAGGTTGTTGGGTTCCGAGTTTAAACTTTAGTTTCCAAGAACTGTGGTTTGAAAACCCTACTTCAGGAAAATAGAGTTAATGCAAATTAAGTTTTATAGACACCAAATATGCTTCCAAAAATCATCTTTTAAAATCATGATTTGAAGCCTTACCAAATTCTGTACGTACAACAAATGCAGGATCTTTGATTCTCCTAATGCTGATATAGACAATTCGAAATTCCCAAGCTCATCAGAGCTGAAGAACAAGCCCGATGGTTGGGAAACAACAGCAAAAGCACAAGATGGGAGTGTTTGGGAGATGTCACAAAGGGAAGATGACGTTCTTCTCCAAGAATTCGAACGCAGAATTGCATTTTGCAAATTCCAGGTTTGTCAAATTTTATTGCACGTTATAATGTAAAGTTTTGACTGATAGTGATTGCCTTGATGCTAATAATTAGCTTGATGTTTCCATTCGGATACGTTTACAAAATATATGATATATCTTTCCAGTGTCCTGTGATTGGATTAGGAGAAAGTCTTGAGGAAAAAGTATCAGTGAGTTGACAAATCTTGGTCCTGTTTGCATGAGTTATACTCTTTCTGCTGTTTATAAAGAAATTGGTTCTTTAGCAATAATTTTGCAGTTAAATGTGTTTCCGATTCTATTCTGTGAAACAGCACCCTATCTTTTTTAAGTGCTTCTTTGATGCAACTTCTAAGCAAATTGGTTTATTTGAGACTATAAAAAGTTTTGGTGTCCTCAGCTTAAAACCTTTAGCATTTTAAGCTGGCAAACCAAGTGGACTGCAACTTATAAATATTTTTATCAAAATGAGTTCAAAAGAAGCAACCACATAATTTATGTACATATTATTTACCCTTGAACATAAAAGTTGGGGGTTTTGGTGTGATTGCAAACCAACTATGTGGTTCCTCAAAATACAATGTCTTAATATGCTGAAAACATGGATTTCTATTGCAATTCATGCCTCTTAACTTTTCTCACTTAACTTTTTTCTAGATCCATTAGTTCTTCTTTTCAGTCCTTTTAACCTAAAACTGATCTATTGAGCTAGTCTTAAGCTCTGGTGATTTATTATTTGCTTATAAAATGCATTGTATTTGGGTGACCAGTTTACTATTCCATCCGTTATTGTAATGCAGATAGCGAGTTTTATCAAGACACATATATTTAGTCGAAGAAGACCCATTGATGGTTGGAAATATATGATAGAGGAAATAGGTCCAAATGCTCGTAAAGGCAAAGGTAGTGTTTCGAGGATACCAAGTTTATCGGATGAAGCTACTCAACCATTTAGAGAAGATAGAACCCCTATAGCGACCAATGCTGGTTACTTGAAGGGAAGGTAGTTTTGAAATAAATTCTACTTGGTTTTAGGAAAATTGTATGGCTACCCGACTACGATGCAAGGCCTAAAGTCGCTTAACTATATATTGGAATGGCATTTTGGCTTAACAACTTGTGTTGTGTAAATTAAATCTTTTGAGTTTCATATATATTGAACGTTCGTATGATGACCCTTTCTTATAATTTTTTTTAGTAGCGGCAATATTTTTCTGCACATTTAGGACCTTTTCAGTATTTAAGTTTGAGGTGCTTTTGTTGGTTTGGCTGCCACTTTCAAGCAAACAAGCTGCTTATAATTTTTTTTTTTAGTAGCGGCAATATTTTTCTGCACATTTAGGACCTTTTCAGTATTTTAATTTTGACGTGCTTTTGTTGGTTTGGCTCACTTTCAAGCAAACAAGCTGCTTAATTGAGGATGAGTGAAAGCTGGGTTAATTTAGCTCAAAGATTCAAGCTTTTGGACCATAACACAAATACTTTGGTCACCCAAATTCCTACAACTTATAAGCTTAAAACAAAAACTTAAAAGTTCCGACTAAATAAGCTCTGAAACATTTGTAAAAATCCTACTAACATTGACCTTACGTGAAGATCATTGAGATGATGGATTAGCATGAGTGTGACTAACTACCCCATCTTCATGAATGTGAGTCATGTTTTTTTCCCCTCGTCTCATGTCATGACTTTTGTAATCCCCCACTGCTATATAAATGCAAAATCTCCAGAGGAAAAGCATTGCAAAGTAGATTGATCTTGTTTTAAGTGAAACGTAACTTTATCGAAGTCCAATTTCCTCTTACATCTCATGTCTAGCTATTAGAACAAATTTACAACGCATGGTATAAGTGGCGTCCAAGGTGTATGTGAGAATTAGAGAAAATTGAGTTCAGTTTTGTCGGATGCCTTTAAAAACCTCCAACATCTCATATCCGACCATAGGCACAAAAAATTACACCACATACTATAACAATCAACGTTTGTTCAAGTCGGATGTGAGAATTGGAGCATGTTAAGTTCGTCAACATTATTTTTGTCGGATGAGTTTAATATCCTCCAATATCTCATATCCGTCTAAAGCACACAAATATACACAACATTGTATAACGATCAAAATTGTTTTGAGTTGTATGTGAGAATTGAAAAAAAAATTATGTTCAATTGGCTTAACTTTCTGGGATGACTTTATTTCCTCCAATATCTCATGGCTGACTATAAGCACACAAGTATACAATCACATGGTATAGTGATCAAATTATGTTCAAGTTGTATGTGAGAATTGGAGAGAATTAAGTTCATTGGCGTTGGTTGACCTTGTCGGATGAGTTTAATTTCCTCCAATATCTCATATGCGATTACAAGCACAAATATGCATTACCTGGTACATCAATCAAGATTCTTGGAGTTGTATGTGAGAATTGGATGTAATTAATTTTGTTTACTCTAATTTTGTCAAATGAGTTTAATTTCCTCCAATATCTCATGTCCGACTATAAGCACACAAGTATACAATCACATGTTATAGCGATCAAAGTTTGTTCGAGTTGTATGTGAGAATTGAAGGAAATTAAGTTCATTGGCTTTGACCTTGCCGGATGAGTTTAATTTCCTTCAATATCTCATATGCGATTACAAGCACAAATATGCACTACATGGTACATCTATCAAGTTTATTCGAGTTGTATGTGAGAATTGGATGAAATTAAGTTCGTTGACTCTAATTTTGTCAAATGAGTTTAATTTCCTCCAACATCTCATGTCCGACGATAAGCACACAAGTATACAATCACATGTTACAGCGATCAAAGTTTATTCGAGTTGTATATGAGAATTGGAGGAAATTAAGTTCATTGGGTTTGACCTTGCTGGATGAGTTTAATTTCCTCCAATATCTCATATGCGATTACAAGCACAAATATACACTACATGGTACATCAATCAAGATTCTTGGAGTTGTATGTGAGAATTGGATGAAATTAAATTCGTTGACTCTAATTTTGTCAATTGAGTTTAACTTCCTCCAATATCTCACGTCCGACTCTAAGCACACAAGTATACAATCACATGTTATAGCGATCAAGGTTTGTTAGAGTTGTATGTGAGAATTGAAGGAAATTAAGTTCATTGGCTTTGACCTTGCCGGATGAGTTTAATTTCCTCCAATATCTCATATGCAATTACAAGCACAAATATGCAGTGAGTGGTACATCAATGAAGATTCTTGGAGTTGTATGTGGGAATTGGATGAAATTAAATTCGTTGAATTTAATTTTGTCAAATGAGTTTCATTTCCTCTAATATCTCATGTCCGACTATAAGGACACAAGTATACAATCACATGTTATAGCGGTCAAAGTTTGTTCGAGTTGTATATGAGAATTGGAGGAAATCAAGTTCATTGGGTTTGACCTTGCCGGATGAGTTTAATTTCCTCTAATATCTCATATGCAATTACAAGCACAAATATGCACTACACGGTACTTTTATCAAGTTTCTTCGAGTCGTATGTGAGAATTGGATGAAATTAAATTTATTGACTCTAATTTTGTCAAATGAGTTTAATTTCTTCTAATATCTCATATCGGACTACAAGCACAATTATACAGTACATGGAATTTCTTGTTTTGGACCTGTCTCTTCCCATTGCCCTTTAAATAAAGGTATTTGTCTTTTATCTTTCAATGTTGTAAGTCAATGAACATGCATGTGATGAATGATGCCAGAGAGTGAAGTTCGAAGAAAACCAATTAACTGTGTATGAATGGGGAAGTTCTTTTCTTCAAAAGGAGACCGAGGAGGAAAGAAATAGCTTTGCTATTAACGACCATTTCTCCTTAATGCTCCAGGTTCAAAGTTTCTTCAAGTTATATGTGATAATTACTGAAAAATAAGTTCATTGGCTTTGATTTTGTCGGATGAGTTTCAGTTCCTCCAACATCTCATGTCCAACTACAAGCATCAATGCTGCAACGGTCAAATTGTGTTTGAGGTTGTATGTGCGAATTTGAGGAAACTGAGTTCGTCGGCTTTAATTTTGCCGGCTTAGGTTAGACTCCTCTAATATTTATTTTTTAAGCGAAATTCCAAGTAAAAAGTATGAACTTTTGTGGTTTTTATTGATAGGTTAGGGGAACATACATAAATTAATGTATAAGAATTCAAGTAAAATTATGAAATAGCAGACATTTTTGATCGACTGTAATTGAGCAAACAAATTTTCCTTATTCTTAATCTTTATAACCATCATGATTTTTTGGACACAAGATATATATCTAGCTGTGTGACAGTCATGAGTTTTGTCTAAGGACGTCCTTATTACACAGTGTGCCAGCTATAATAATATCGGCATACCAAACAAATAGTACATCTCATCTCATTTCAAAAAAACAAAACACAAAAAACAAATAGTACATCAAAATATAAATATAAGAGCTGCAGTTTTTTTTTTCCCTTCAAATTTTTTTAAAAAATACATTTTTTCTAATTTTGCATAACACTTTTACATTCACACAAAACAACACCTAACATATACATTTATTTATTCTCTCTCTCCTTACAATTGATAAATGTGAAAAGTATGTAATGGTACAATTTTTAATGTTAAATAATAAAAGAGGAAGACTCTTTGGCTCCTAATTTATGATGCATATTGGACCTCATTCTTAATTTGATGATTTGTAAGGGGTTCCTGCAATACTGTGATTTTTTGTTAGAAGTTTAGATATTTCTTAAAATATGGATTAAAAAAGTAAGTGAAATGTCTGGGTTGATCTAACACTGTACAGGAACTTGGTACACATTTTATATTCCTTTGATGGTGTTTACAAATGGCTCGATAAGGCAATAAAACATATTTCATGCACGGTTAACAAAACGATGATCTTATTACATATTTGTATTATTCATGTAATTGATCAAGTATATATCCCTCTCATATTTGAAAGTTACATGTCTTACCATGTCATTAAAGGAGAGATTTTATTTAAATAAGTTACGGAGGTGTGTGTATTGATCTAGAAATACCAATCTGTATAAATTACACATACGTTTGTTATGGTTTGTATTCCAATTGTAATCATGCACATATACCGATAGGGAGAGGGGAGAGAATGATAGAAAAATCATAAGGAACTGTGGGGAGAATTTACTCAAACATAAACTTTTAGTGTGTAACTAGTATTAATATAGAATATATGTTGATATTATTATCCGATAGATCGTGACATGTGTTTAAAATATGTTGCTGACCTTTTATTGTTATGAGGTATTTTAGTGTGTAAGGGGTATGAGTTTCAATATGCTATCAGAGCTCGGTTAGTCTCAAATGATGTTGGGTCAAACTCACACGTTCTATAATGGACGTTATATTACACTTATTGAGTCCGTTGGTGAGTAAATGTATGAATTTCAATAGTATATAAATTAAGCTTCATTTGGAGTCTCAACATTTTAACAGGCTTTGAGACGACCCTCATAACAGACCGAAAAGAACATAAACTAGGCGACTATATTGGATTATTAGGTAACGACCTTTCTCCTCATATATATTAATGAAGAAATGTTAGTGTAATAACTGAAATATAAAACCTTCATACTATAAAAAATGATTAAAAATCAAAAGGTTACAGTCAAGCTAGGATTAGACATGGCATGTGTGTTAGCAATTCAATGGTCCCAAATGGAAAATTAAGGTCGAATTAATTTGTTTCCTAATACAGCAAAACCAGTCGTCTGTATGTAAAACCCGGCACCAAAACTAGGGGTGCCACCGCCATATATACAAAAATTCGGGGATTTAATATTTTATACATTAATAATTCATCGATGAACAACCAGTAACTTAGTTAAAATGGTTAACATAAAGTTTGTGTGTCACAGACTCACAATGTCTCTAGTTCGAATCTTGTGGCTAATGAAAATTTTCAAAAATTGATAATATAGTTCAAATGCTAAATTTTATGATTAGATTTAAAAAAAAATTCATTCCGACAATTTTGATATAAGTTATAAACCGGCCAAAATTGCACGTAGTTTCGTAGTGAACAATTAAATGGGAACGGAGAGAGTATGTTTTATAAATAAATGTTTTTGTGTAGTTTCACAGTGATATTACAACAAATTTAAAATAATAAATTCGTATTTGTAGTCAATTTTTCTGTATCGTTTAAATTTTTTAGATCAATTGACAATTCGGTTAAGTTTTAAATTGCAGTTTTTTTGGGTTTTTTATACCGTTTATTATTATTGTATTAAAAAAAAAAAACTTACGACCCTCAAGAATTGAATACCGATTCCCCCCCTATTATATTTGCGTCCCATCTTATGTAAGAATAATAAATAAGCATTGTGTGGGTACATATATCACTGTGTAACTGTGTTATCAGTTTAGGTCTGTAATCAATGGCCATCAAGTAGGAATCCAAATACACCTGAGATAATGAACATAGAAGTTTGTTTATCGTCAAATCTACAAATGTCTATGTTAACATGTAAATTTATCTTTTTCGTGATACTTACCCAATGAAACAATACCCATTTATTTATGCATTGTCATTTGTCGGAGTCGAAATTCTTTAGCATCATTTCGACTAGAGGGTTTTTGTTGAAAATCATTTAAACTATTTTTGGCGAGAAGAAGTTGGTTAGCATTTCGAGTATAGAAATTTTGTTTCAACCTTATAGAACTTAAATGTGCATAAAACATTGTTCTTGAGTATTTGTGAATCTGTGATACATTCTACTAAATATGTTTAATTAGTTACATATTAATCCATAAATCTAAAACAGATCACATGAAACCACAAACCCTAATAATATTATGAATCTCTCTCTGACCTCTACTTTTATGAACTTCTGTTTAGAATTCGTAAACCCTAGGATTTGTTCATTCCAAAAATCCTATTATCACTCCTCACTCAGTACTAACATAAAATTATCATACTAAATTTGAAGCACATTGGAATTCAGGCAAAATGGTTGAAATAATACCTAATTTCACCAACATACGAAAACATAGATATTAATGTATATGTATATATATATATATATATATATATATATATCAATATAACTGAATGAAACAAACTTTGAAAATACAAAACACGCGCACGCATTTAGGAGGCTAGGTACGTACTACTTCAGCGCTACTTTATCATGTCTAGCTCGTCGACCTCTCCTCCTTGGTCTTGATTTATTAGTAGTTTGGCTTAAACGCGATTTCCCACCACTGCCACTTCCATCATATGGTCCAGATTTGTTTTAGCTAGAGATCCATTGTGCCCGAAAAATTCATGAAATGTAGCCCACTAGCCATATGCAGATTTCCACTATTATTATTAGTAGTGTTCCTAGAAGAAAAATTGGTTAAGGAAAACATTTCACTCCCCAAGAATTGGCTACTACTAGTGTTAGGGTTTGATACCATCCATAGTGCTCCTGGTGCTGTTTGTCCCGCCATAACGTTCCCCGAGCTAGACTGCACCATAAAGTTCCCTTGTACACGATTGTCTAAAGAGCTGAACTCTTGTTCAAGTCTCCTTTTCCTCGATTCGCCTCCTTCCGATAACAATGGTAGCGAGTCGATACTAGGACTGAGTATCACTGGCATGGATGGGTCGTCAAACCCATCCCAGCTTTTATTGGGCCTGCTGAGGCCCAATAGAGCGAGGTTCTTGTGAAAAAAACCTGGACTATGAAAATGGGAAGGGGAAGAGAGGGTCGAGCTAGACCTTCCACGGTGTGATATGTTTAGAGAGTTGAAGTTGGCCGGGATAGTCCCGGTCCCTGTGGCAGCAACCACAGAAGGCTCGGCCTGTTGGAGTAGCCACTCTATGGTCTCCCCATCGGACTTGTGTCCCAGCTCTCTGGTCAGCTGGAAGACCCTCGCGGCGCACAATGCTGGGATCCTTATCCGGCGGCCCCTGCCATCCACCTTCGTGTGGCGGTCCTTAATGGAAGCCTTCTTTGGAGGCTGTTTTTCGGGTTCCTGTGGGTGGCCGCTGCTCGAAACTTCTGATTGGTTTCGTCTTTCAAGTAACTGTAGTGGAAAACTTGATCTTGGTAAGCCATTTTCATGATCACCTTCCATGATCATGTATAGTACTGTATAAGAAAATCTATATATGTAAAGCCTATTTTTATCTAGATAGGTTTGATTAATGAAGGGCTGAGTTGTGGCCAGTGGGGATGGCAAGCTTTAAGCAACAAATACAATGAGTGGAATTATAAGGGGTGAGCTAAGAAAAGCAAGCTCCTTTATGTATTCAATTGTTTGCATGAGGTTGTAAATGTAATTCTAATAATAGTGGGAATCTTTTACAAACCGCTACTGACAATTTTTAAATTTGAGGAACTTTTGTGGTTGATTTCTACAGTAAATAGATAGTTGAAAAATTGTTATTACTGGATGTTTTGGACTGTATATCAACTTTTGTTTGATTCATATTATAAAAGTTAATGATTTTTGTTTGATTTTTTGAAGTGAAGGATTTTTTGTTTAGTCCATTTATTTTAAAATATCGAAGTGAATGAGTTATTTTTTGTTAATTCATTTTAAATACTTGAAGTTCATGAACTTTTGTTCGCCGCATTCACTTCACTTCAAAATATTGAAGTGAAATAGGACTTTTTGTTTGGTATTTTAAAGTGAGATCTTTTGTTTGATTCATTTACTTTAAATTTTTGAAGTGAAATTTGAAGCGAATGTATTTTTTTTTTTTAAGTGAATGAGATTTTGTTTGATTCATTCACTTTAAAATCTTGAAGTGAATGAACGTTTTTTTTAATTTTTTTGTTTTAATTTTGTTTTCCGTTTTATACATTTTATTTTTTTAAAATTTTATGTATTTTATGTATTTTTTAAATTTTTAATTTATATATATTTTATTTTGGTTTCTTTATATTTTTTGTATATTTATGAAGTGAATAAGATACTAACGAAGTAAATGAGATAAAAATTACAATAAAATAAAATTAGTTTTTGGGACTAGCGCTAAAAGTGAATTAAGTTTATTTTTTGGTATTAAAATTGAATTGCCTCCTTAAATGTATATGATTAGCTACTAGCTAGGTTGAGTAATATTTATTTAGTCTTTTAAGGTACGTAAAACATCTCGAAAATAGTCGATCAAGTTAACATTTTTACAGTTTAATTACATTTAAACTTATGATGACTTATTTCATAAATGAGTTTTTATTGGGTTTTAAAACTATTTGTAATACATAAAGCCTACCTTATTAGACTTGTCTATCATTGTTTTGTCTTTTAGAAAAAAAAGATAGTAATATCTTGAAAAATATTATTTAGGATAACTTGGATGGACTTTATTGGTGCTGGACAGTCGTATGGTTTCAGACTCCACGTGTGGTGTTCTCTATAACACTAAAGTAGGAGGCAAAGTACTATTCAAATTACGTGAAATTAAAAGTTTTGCAGAAAACGAGTAAGGAAAATTTATGATACATGCGTTTTAAAATCATGAATACTTTGCTTACATATGTTTTCTCATTTCTGGTTCTATTTTATGGTAGGACTTAGGAGTATCTCATTATTTTGTATTGACGTGTAAAATTCAAATAATCATCCGATAAGAGGCTAATTAATATATGCATAACTAAACTTCAGGATGATCAGTTGATGACTAAACGGCTCCATTATAAAATGATAACTTTTTACATCAAGTATAACAAGCCAACAAATCTTTGTTTTGATTGATAATTTTTTCATATCTATATTGTCGAAAAAAACACTTTCAAAAGTTAATCACATAGTTCATGGTTAGAACTATACGATTAAATTTTCAATTTTTCCATTTCAAAAATTTTAATATAAAAAATTTAATGATAAAAGTTACACGTATTTTCGTAAAAGACATTTGTTTAAGAACGGAGAGACTATTAATAACAATCATATACTAACCATGATATATATCAAGCATATAAGGAAACAAGCAAATTTAACCACTATGAACTTTATATGTATGCATGTGTATATGTTCACTAGTGTTCATCTAAATTGGGTAAATCATGCGTATCAACGTTAAATAAGTTCATCATGTGTAATTTAATTAGCTTTCAATTTCAAGTTACCTATTTTTACTACTTTTCTTTTGCTAATTAATTTTAACATAAACAAATATCACAAAGCCATATATATTATTATAATTACGACATTTATATACTCACTTCATTCCTAAATAAATTAGCACTTTCAACATAATGCTACTCACTCATTCGTGAAATTAAGTGATCATATGAGACGTAGAAATAGTCCTTTACTTTGTTCTTTTGAGGGTGACTAAACAAGGCATGTTAGTTACTCAGTTAGATTGAAGGTTCACGTCTACACGTAGTTGCAGGATCTCACCAAAGTACACAAATATGCAAATTAATAAAGAAATGAAGTTTTTCTTTAACCCCATGCAACCCCAGAAAGTGCTAATTAGACAGTTTAACATAGTTTTGAAGGAACCCTTTAGCTCAACTAGACTTATCTGAAGACCAACAGCAGATAAAACATCAACTGGACTTCTTCAAATATACAGTTTTTCTTTTACACAATTTTCTATTTTTTTACTAGCTTTACTGGTTTGTTTTTTCAGTCCCAGACATAAAACGAGTTGTGTTCTATTGTGGCTTTATCCCCTCTTGTACTCGATGCGTCCTACAAAAGCCTCAACCAATTCGTCTAGAGAAAGATCTTTAATTTCTCATGTGGCGTGATGGCCTATATTTCCGTTTTCGCTGCTTTCTTTGAACATCATTGCTGTTGATGATGTCTAATCTCATGCGGAGTTTTTCCTTTGTCACATCCCTTTTTTCGTCAACTCGACCTCTGAATGTATTCTAATCAACTTTATTAAGTCAATGGGTAAGGTAGAATTTCAACTAGAGTTTATTCGTTCTTATAGCAACTTCATAGGAACTTATTGCAACTTTTGCCGATTTATTATGCTGATCAACAGCCGGAAACATTATGACGTTTGTTACGAAAACAAATGGCGGAACTCAGCACTTTAGCCTTTGTGGCTCTGCCATGATTGTATCAGTTACTATTTTATTTTGCGATAAACTAGAAAATGATCTCATCTTCTATTCTTAGGAAAACTATTTAACCACTTCTTGAAAACCGTATAATTTCGAATTACCGTTGGGCAAGTATTAAATAACATTACGTGCCAAATTTGCATATGTCATGAAATAGTAAAAAGTTCAATCGACTTTTGGGAAATAACATGATTGCCAGTAATTTGCATATTATAATTAAACTTTGAAAATCCAAATTTTTGCATAAGTTCGTAGAATTATTAAAAAATAGACAAATCGATTGCCAAAATATATTGAAATGGGGATACTTTTTGTTGAATACACCTGTTGGAAAACATTAATACTGCTTTGTTATAGCTGTCAAATTTGCCGATTGATATCAATAAATGATCAAACTTCATTAGTTTTTTTAAAAAAATGATCAAATTATCTAATAGTGGACCCAATTCCTCTACATGTAGACAGTGCGATTTATCTTCTTTAAAGAGTTTGCGCTAGTGCCAAACTATGTTTCTGATGTGGATGCCTTACCTATATAATTATTCAAGACAAATTTGTCGGACTATTGGTGATTATCATGAGCTACAAGGGAGCATCATTATTTCTTTCCCACCCAACTTTTTTGGAACACATATCCACTTACATACTAGTATATTGCTGTTAGATATTTATAAATAAAGATAAAACGATAAGTTCATCTTATTATATTGTAATTTGTAATTACCACGGTAATTTTATAATAAAACTTAAATAGACAACAGTTGATCATCCATCCATATTAGAGCAAAAACATATATACTTTAATTCACCCTCTTTCGAATATAACCGTCTCTGGGCCATTACCATTAGTAATATTGATAAAGCCATAATTTTGGTCGGTGGGTTAGACTTTTCAACTACTATAATAATCAATTGACAGTAATTATTAAACACTTCTCAATCTTTATTATTGCTCGACAATTATAATTGCTCGGTTTACAATTTCCTATTGCATTTGTGCTCGGATTGGTAATTTTATCTAATCTTGGTTTTTCTTCTTCCCTTCGGTACTCGGTTCTTTATTTTGCTCGGTATGCTTTATAGTGTGATAAGCTCTGACAAGTTTTTCTATTTTCTCTCATTCTCTCTATATTTTTTGATATGTTTTTCGGATCCCTCTTTTAGGGGGGTACTTGGCTTTTTATAGGCAATTATGCCTCACAGGATGTTGACAAATGTCGCCATCTTAGGCGCCATCTCATGGGCTTTTCCTTTGTGGACTTGTACTACTGGGCTGGACCTTTATATATAATGGCCTGTTAGGAAAGTTCGCTTAAGACCTTGGGTTTTTGGGTTTTAGCATTGGGTAACCTCTAATAATGGGTGGGTTGATTCATACCAGAATAGAAACATTCGGATCCAATTTTTATGTTCTATCAAGTGCTCCCTGACTTCCTCGGTGTGGTCTCCACGTCGAGGGAGTCATGTTCGGTCTGTCGAGGATGCTACTTCGGTCTTGCTGTTCCCAATGCTTCATCGAAAAATGCCCATATTTATGACTCTTCCCTGGGGCCCATTTAATGTCTTGGGAATTTGCAAACCTGCTATCCAACTTCGATGCGACCCTTGATATTCACCCATTTGCCTATAAAATGGGATTGCTCCCTCATAAATATTCCATTGCTTGCCATTACTAAGAACGTCATGGCCTCTCCCAATGGTGCTACTGGTGACAACTCTCCCGAATACATTGCTCATTTAGAAAACGAGGTCAAGAAAGCTCGTGCTGTGAAAAGGAAGCTGGCCGCTACGGCGAAGAAATTGTCTGACATAGACGCGGCCCATCACGTGACGATGGCTGATCGGGATTGGGCCTTTGAGCGTATAAAGAGGCTCGAGGCTTATCTGGCTAAGCAAAGGGTGAAAAAAAAGAGCCTATAAGCTTGCCTTCAAGGAGCTGCACAACCGGTCCAAACCAGGGTCGGATGACGTTGAAGCAGGCTCTTCCTCGGAATAATTAGCTTTTGTAATTTCTTTTGTATTGGGTATCATCCCCCAGTTGTAATCGAATTATTTGAAATTAATAAAATGTTTCCCATTATCATTCTCGTCTGTTTATTATCTATTATTTTTTTATTTTTTTTATACCTCATTGGATGACCGAATTGGATTTGAACTGTTGTTAGTTGGGCATAAATGTCTTTGGGAATTTCAAGAGGGTTAAGTCTTTCTTCGAGATGACCTTTGATCTTCGCCATTATTTCTTCCTATAAAAGGGGGATTTACCTGTCTTTTTTGTATAACTCTCCTTATTAACGAATCAAATGGCTTCTCCTCGTGAAACTAGTGGTGACAACCTTCCTGAATATGTTGCTCATCTAGAGGAGGAAGTGAGGAAGGCTCGTATTCTCGAAAGGAGGGTCGCCTATTTGACCATGGAGGCTCGTCGCGCTGTTGAAATGGACGAGCGCATGGACGCCATGGAGAGTGAATACCAGAGGTCTTTGATAAACAATATTTGGGCGCATGCTCGGATCAAAGAGCTTGAAGCTTCTAGGGACAGGCACATAGCGTCCAAGAGGGCTTATAAATTGGCCCTCAAGGAAGTGTATGCTCGGTCTAAAAAGAAGCCGGGTGATGAAGCAGGCCCCTCCACCAAATAACTCTTTTCTTTTTATTTTTGTAATTTCCTTTTGTTGACTAGCACCTTGTAATGAAGTTCCAATTAATTAATGAAAATTTTTCTTTTTCTTGTTCTTATCTGGTTTATTCTTCCAATGCGCTGTCTTTACTATGCGCGCATATGGCTTCATTAATGGGTTTTATTGAGCCTTGTGTTTGACCTTATCCACTCGGTTTTCTCGAGCCCAGTACTAAGAATATTTTCAATGTTCCTGAAGATTGTTGCACTTCCCCATATGGACACGTGTGTAACTGCTTTTCCCATGAATATTAAAATAATGGCACAAATACAAGAGTTTCTTTTGAACAGTCGCGTCTCTTTTAATGCACACGCTTCTCCAAACCCTTTCCGGCCTACGGTTGCGATTCTTCACCTCAAGCCTTTATCAATTTCTCTATAAATACCCCTTCGAAGCTTGTATCTTTTCATAATCTCTTCATACCAGTTTCTTTCTACATATATTTTTATTCTATATATTGCGATGGCTTCCCCCTTCTCCAATTCCTCCTTGACTTTGCAAGTGGAAGCTTTCAAGGCCTCTTACGGCAATGCCTTGAAGCTTTTGAGAGATGTCGAGGTGGAGTTAGAAACAATGTGTGGTTACCATAAGGAGATGGTGAGAGAGTTGACTTGGTTGAAGGCCGATTTGGATTATTGCAAGCGTGCTAATCAATCCCTGCTTGATGAGAACACCGTTCTAAGGAGGAATCCTTCGCTCAAAGATGGTGCAAGTCCAGCGGGGCCCTCTCATTGTTACTGACCATCTTCCTCCTAATAACTTCTTTCTGCTTTATTTTCTTGCACTCTTCTTCTTTTCCTCTTTTTCTGTTTTTCTCTTTTTTCTCACATTTTTTCCTTTTTCTCTTTCTTTTTCAATTTTCTTCATTTCTTCATCTTTTCTTATCTCCTTTTCTTTTTCTTCTGTGCCTCCTTTTTCTTTTCTTCATCTTCTTTTCACCACTACGATGTAACAATCAACCCTGAGTTCCTCGGATTTTTTTGTTCTTTTCGTTTTTGTTCTTATGTTTATTTTCTTCGTATTTTTATTTTCTTCTTTATGTTCCTCTTCCTCTTTTTCTTCTTTTTTTTTTTTTACTTCTTTCCTTCTTGCCTCCTATTCGCTTGGCTCGCTGATATAGTCGATCTTCTTTGGATACGTTGTCCGATGTAATGAACACCTATGCGATAGATTTTCTTTTGATGTCCTCTGATGTAATAGATTTTCTTTTGATATTGTCCTCTGATGTAATAAACAACGATGTATCCCATCTTTATTAATGAAAATTATCTTTGCCCCTTTATCTTGTTATGGCTTTATGTTGCATTTGTGGTTTGTCGTTTTTCTGGAATGTGGATCTTTGAATATCTTGTATCTTTATTTCTTGCCGTACTGTAGCCGTGTGACATCTGAGACATGGCAGGTTGGTCAAAGATGCATGTTCCCAAGCATTGTCAGACAAGGCCATACTACATTTGCTCTATAAATACCCATCATCTTTTCGTTTATAATTATCACCTCTTACAAACTTTTATTGTTTTCTTCTCTCTCATCCCCCATTTCCTCTTGTACTATAACAACTTTCCAGAATGTCTGTGCCCTTGGTGAGATATCATGCTCAGATGAAGGACTTGGATGCTGAGGTATCTTGGGTCCGTCACCGCATGGCCAGTCTTGAGAGGGAGTATGGTGTTTTGGCTTTGAGTTTGTTCGACTCTCATCCCGAGGAGACAATGAAGTGGACCGAGATTTCGGCCTTGAGTCGTCAGCTTGATAAGTTGTTGTTGCACAGAAATCACCTGGCCAACTCTTGGTACGAGACCGAGGAGATTTGGGATCACACTCAGGATGAGTTCGATAACTCCCCTCAAGGCCTAGCTAGTATGACGGTTAGGAATGCTCGGCTTGAGGAACGCATCAGGGTCCTTACTAGGATGAACACCGACCTCTCCATGAAGAATGAGTGCTTGGTTGTCATGAATGACTCCTACCAAGCTCGGTTAGATTGCTCTGCTCGGGTAGCTTTCTCCCGGTCTGGCAGTTCGGTTTTCTCGCCCATTGATCCTTAATTTGATTGGGCCAGTGTTCTGATGTATTTTCCATTTTGTATTTTGTATTTTGTTTTTCTTTTTCTGTATCTGGAAAGTTGTACCTTTTTGTATCTCGTGTCTTCGTCCTGTGAACCGTTGCAACGCCCCGTACTTTGTGCCCTTTGATTCCTTATAAATGCTCCCTATTGTTTGTATTTCATTACCAATTCTTCCTTTCTCTCTCTTGTTTTATAATTTTTGTTTCTTCTAATTATCATTTATCTGAGATGGCTCCCATCACTAGATATACCTCCAAAAAGAAAGCCCTTATTGAAGAGCCTACTTTCATGCTACCCCGTCCCCCTGGTTTCGGGGAAGAGGAATTGACTCCTCTTAAGTTGAAAGAAATCGAGATATCGTGGCTGAAAGCCGATCTCAAATGTGCTCAGACTGAAGTCAGGAGGTTTAAACAATATTGGGATGAGGAGGGTACTGCTCGTTTCGAAGCCGAACAAAAATGCAAGTCTCAGTCTTACGCCTTGCAACAGGCTGAGATGGGTATTTCTCGCTTGATCAAGGAGAGGGATCATCTCAAGGAGCTCTTGGCAAAGAGGGGCGCCGAGGAAGGGGGTAGTTCTAGGGTTCAGAAATAAAGAAGTATTTTATTGTTGACGTCTTTGTAGTTTTTATTCTTTTTTTGTTGTAACTGGTTGTTTTCCCCCTTGTGGATGAATAAAAATTCTACTCTTTTCGCAATTCGTTTATTGCTTATTTTGGCTTCATGTGGAAACCATACTATGCATCTCAGTATTTGTCACTGAGTTATCCCCCCATAGAGCGTTGCCAGACTGGAGGCTAAATTGCCGTCGATTTAGGAACGGTCTTCGTTAACCCTGTTCGGTGTCCCTGTGGGAAGAAACCGTATGGCGTCGAGAAAGCTGTTCGGTGTGGATCCTCGGTGGTAATTGTTGTGCCATATGGCTTGTATGAATACTGGTAGCGTATGCTGTAAGATTTTTAGTGGTGGGGTCCACTAGCCGTTTATATAGGTTCAATGATGTGAACTGTATGGGTTAGTGGGCTTAGCTTTTGACATGGCAAGATCTGGAACGTTGAACTTTAAAATATCTGTGGGCATGTTGACTTTTCTGTGGCTGAAAAGAGGGAAACCTCTGTGACATGAAAGGACGGTTAATATTTTATTCCCTTTATTGCGGCTCCACTCCCTTAACTTTCTCCAGTAATTCTTTTTGATCTTACCTTGCTCCCATAATATCCCCACCTTTTTCTCTCTCTAGGGTTTGTGCTGCTCTCTAGAAAAAATATCTCCTGTTATCTGTTTCGAAGGAAAAAGAATATTGCCAAAGCCGTACGCCCCCTACTATAATGGTTGTAAGTACATTAATGTCTTTGATTGATTCATCCGTATTCCCATATAGGTTTGTGTTGATTCATTGTTGGTGGTGGATTGTGTATTTTCTACTGGAATTTTCTATTTTAGAGCTTATGTGTAGGCTATATATGCTTGATTGGAAATTGCTGGCGTATGTGCCGTATGTGCTGCTTGTGTATTTTGTATTGGAATTACTTTTTGGTATGTGGCGTTTGATTGCTGGTTGGTGGTTGATTTGTGGTAGGTCTCACTGTAGGTTGTTTTAATGGTTGGCTGTGTTGATATCACAGGATCTTCTCACCCAATGCCTGGCTCAACTTGGGAGTTTTAATGAGGCAAAATTTAAAGAACAAACAGGAATACCTGCGGACGTGCACGTTCGTCCCCCGAGGACCTTGGAAAAGGCTCAGGGGCATGTGGCCGCCAACGAGGTAGCCCTTCGGTCTTCTTCCCTGCTGACCGGTGGAGTGAAACTCCCATTGTCGGACTGGATGGTCTCCTTCTTTGAGGCCTTCCAAATTGCTCCCTGCCAACTTGCGCTGAATACGTTCTGTATACTCAACGGTATCAAGAAGTTGTCTGAGTTGGCAGGCGTGTCAATAGAGTTGAAGGATGTCCTGGGGATCTATGGGTTCCAGTTTGAGATGCAGAGCTCTTACTTGAAGTCGATGCGTCAATTCACCCGACTTGTTATTGATCTGCCCGACACGAACAAGGAACATAACCTTGGTCTCTTGATCGTGTCTGGGAATTGGTGTCCTGCTGGTCGCTAGATTCCTGCTCCTGCTGAAGCTGCTCCCGAGCTTTCGATCCTTGGTACTCCCAATCTGGATGCTCTGGTAGCTCTTTGGAGTTGGTGGGGACCTGGGTCCGTGAGGGAGGCCGAAAACCGTGCTGCTCCCAAGTTGTTGGGGTATGTGGCCGAGGCTGATAATAGGTGCGATAATGCGCCGGTGATCCCCAAAGAGACGGTGGCTGAATTTATCTCGATTGTTAAGCCCCGTGTCGTATCGTTGAGTAAGAAGGCTGCTCGGCGATGATCGTCCGAGCCTCGGGAGGGTCCCACTAAGAAGGCTAAGGTTACCAAGTCGACGAGTAGTGATGTGGTGCCCGAAGGGGGCCCAATTTTGGGCGTAACACCGGCGACCACTATATCTGACTTCCTCCCCGTGGATCAGACACCTCAACCCGTGCGGAGCTTGGATGGGGGAGTTTAATCTCTCCCTCAGGAGAGCTCAATCTTGTCGGTCGCTACCGGGGACAAGAGCGCTGCCGCCTTGGTAAGTATAATTGTCGATGTTATTTGTAATTTCATTTGCTCTCCTTTATTTGCTATTTGTCCTTCAGTCGTTGACTTCTCTGTTGGCTACGTTCGCCTTGGCCCGGTCTATGGGCGTTGTTTTGTTTCAGGGGTCGTTCAGTGACTTGTTCGATTATGTGAACCTGAGCGTGGGCATGGGAGAGAATACGATGACTCTTCCCAATATCTCACCACCGGAAGAGGTGGAGAAGGTGGTGGAGGATAAGGCCCCTGAGACTGGTGCGGTGAGCGTTGAATTGCCGACTGCTGATGAGTATGTTGAGGTCGTATGCAAGGAAATGGATGTGCCCGATGAAAAGGTGGGCGAGGGGAGCGATGGAAAGGCAGAAGTGAACCTGGAAGCTATGACCCGTTACATTGATAGGTGCAACGGCGATTTGTTGGGGAACTCCCGAGCATTGAAGATGGAGTGCACAGCCCTTATGCCCCTGGCGTACCAGAATATGCTGGATATCACTGCCCAGCCTGCTGTGGCGACCATTGACAAGGCCCACGTCGATGCTCTCTGGGTAAGCTCAGTCTGATTGTTAATGTGTATGATTTTGTTTGTTGGTATCTTATTTGATATGCATGCAGATATGTCTCGCCACCGCTGAGCTAAGAAACCGGTTCACGGCCTTGGAAGCCGAGAAGGAACAGCTAGCGGCCGAGCACAAGCTTATGGAGGAACAACATGGGATCGAGGTTGAGAAGAACACTCTTTTGGCTAAGGAAAACGCTAAGCTGGCTCAGGAGAATATGCGGCTGGTCGATGAAAATAAGGTGGTTGTTGCTGAGAAGGGGGTCGTGGCCGACGAGAAGGCAAAGGTGGAGGCTGAAAAGAAGGTGCTGGAGGACCGGGTAGCCTTGTTGGAGGCTGGTCGAGCAGAGGATCGGGACCAGTTCACTAAAATCTTCAATTTCTATGCCTATAGCTATCATGTACGGGCTTTGAATGTGGCGAGGGTCCCTTTCTCTCATCCGGCCTGGGCTACCTTTACGTATCCAGCAAGTCAAGTTGCGCCTCCTTTGCCCAAAGATTGGGCTAATATCCAGGATGAGGAGGTGCCTCACATGCTGGGGCCATTGTCTTCTTCCGCTCCTCGACCGTATTTCGGGGTCAAGCTCTTCAACTCCTCGGGCGGTGACCCCTCAGGGAACTTCTCTTCCTCAGTCTCCTCCCACTCAGGTTGATCCTTGATCTGGCTCCTTTTGTTAACGTGTTTAAGTCGAGGTATGCATTGTTTTTGGCAGCCATATGTAGGCTGCTTGTATAAATCACAACTCTTTTGGGAAAGTTGATAATATTTTTGCTATGTCGTCATTTGGCTGTTTTTATCGCTTTCGGTATCGTTCCTTTTCTGGTTAGTAGTTTTCGTGTGTTTGAAGGTTGTGACAATCATGTCAGGTGCCGGTTAGCTCTCTGGCCATGGTGGTCTGGTCCCGACCAAGTGGCAGTGTAGGTGACCGGGTAGGTAGTTCCGAGGAACCTAGTCCTCATATGGCAGAATTAAACGTTGCACGTCGTGAGAACGACGAGTTGCAAGCCAATATTGCGGATTTATCGACTCGTCTACATAAGTTGGGAGAGAAGTTCAGCAAGAAGACCGCCTATTATACTGCAAACAAGGGTAAGGCCAAAGAGCTTCTTTGTGCGCTTCAGCGCTCCTGGGACTAAGCCCGAGGCCGGGTAACGAGCTTGAACTTGGTATTGAGGGCCGTTTATGAGGATGCCGACTTGCTACTATCTTTTGTCAAGGCATATTGGGCCCGAGGTCGTGCATTGGAGGTGTATGAGCATGCGAAAGGTGGGCGTGGTGTTGCCCGAGCAGAATGTATGGTTGATGATATGGCTGGTGTAACTGAGACCACGGCTGCCTTGAACCGCTTGGATGCGACTGTGAAGGCTCGCTTGGGGACGCAAATAATCTCGCTGCGAGATATTCATTTCGCTGACGCTTTAGAGACCTCGGCTTCTGTCGAGGGCTTATCTGACTAAGATTGAGTAGCTTGTATTGCGTTTCACTTGCAGCTTATTATAAAAGTAGTCTCTATTTCGATTTCCTGCCTTTTCTTTATATATATATTTTACGAATATTCATCTCCTCCCTTCTCCTCTTTTTGTTTTTGTAGGCACATGCTACTACGTCACACCAGGCTGGTTTGCCGGACCTTGTTGGACCGGTGCACGGACCTACTGGTGCTGTCCGGGATGAGGCCTCATCTGGTGTGGCTAGTGTAGTGCGTGCCGATTGGCGTTATATCGACCTAATGGGCAAAAATGACAAACTGCATGGGCGGTGTGCCCGACTTAAGGAAAAGCTGAAGGCCCAGGCAGCGTCTTTTCGTGAGTACGTTCACCATGCCGAGCATGTGGTTAAAGTTCAACTACTTTGGCAACTACTTTGGCAAATTAAAGTCGCTGGTCGCCCGAGCCAATGTGTTGGTGAAGTATTCCCGTTTGTCCCGAGCTAGGTATGATGCATCTGCGGCTATGGCCGAAGTCCGTCAGCTTCCCTTCGACGACGCTCATCGTAAGGAAATTGCGGATGCTCATGAGACCGTAAAAGGAGCCGAATTCGCCGCTCGGCTTGAGGTTTTGAAATGTGTTGGTTCTCATACGACCAATTTTAATGCCCTCCTTTCTGAGGAACGTTTTGATGGTGAGGAGACCGATGGGGATACATCGACGGATGACGAAGATGTTATGCTTGGTCAATTACCGTCGTGCTCCTCATGCAGTAGCTCTTCTTAGCTGATTTTTTATTTTTCTTCAAACATTGTTGCCTCCGTAATGCGGGCGAGGACTATTTGGCTTATTTCTTCATTCATGTATTGGATCTTCTCATTGTCTTGTTGATATTTCATTTGACTGGATTGAGTTTCCTTTGTTGTTTTCGTCGTTGGGCACGTTGTCGCCTCCATAACGCGGGCTAGTACTATTCAATAATCTTGTTTGGTTCTTGCTCATTGGTATCTGCATACTTGTCTCTTAGCTTGGCTTTCTTTTTGTTCGTCTTTTGCTTACGGGTACCTGCATATTTGACTCTTTGCTTGGCTTTCTTTTTATTCGACTTTTGCCTACGGGTATCTGCATATTTGACTCTTTGCTTGGCTTTATTTTTACTCGACTTTTGCCCACGGGTACCTGCATATTTGACTCTTTGCTTGGCTTTCTTTTTACTCGACTTTTGCCTACGGGTACCTGCATATTTGCCTCTTTGCTTGGCTTTCTTTTTACTCGACTTTTGCCTACGGGTACCTGCATATTTGCCTCTTTGCTTGGCTTTCTTTTTACTCGACTTTTGCCTACGGGTACCTGCTTATTTGCCTCTTTGCTTGGCTTTCTCTTTACTCGACTTTTGCTTACGGGTACCTGCATATTTCATTCTTGAATATTCCTAGGCACTTTCTTAGACACTCTTTTATAAATGCCATGTTGGGAATTTCACAATATTTCTAGGCACTTTCTTAGACATGCCATGTTGGGAATTTCACAGTATTTCTAGGCACTTTCTTAGACATGCCATGTTGGGAATTTCACAGTATTCCTAGGCACTTTCTTAGACATGCCATGTTGAGAATTTCATACGCCTCCTTGAAGGACTTGTTAGACAACATGACAAAATATTTCCTTTATTCAACAGCAACAGATAATGTCATGACAAAACAGAGGTAAGGTAGTACCTTGGATGGTAAGCTAGCCTATACGTAGTACTTCTTTAGATTAGCTACATTTCAAGAATTCTTTTCTCCTCGGCTATTGTCGAACAGAACGCTTTTAAGCTTGTAGGACACTGGGCTTGTTCTTTTAACGATCTCGTATGGGCCTTCCCAGGTGGGGCTCAGTTTGCCATGTATCTCGTTTCTGGTATAGACAGTTACTCATCGCAGCACCAGTTCTCCTACTACGAATTCCTTGGTCCCTTTCACCTTCTTGTCATAGGTTCGCTTGACGCTTTGTTGGTATTTTGCTAGGGTAAGGGCCGCTATCTCTCTTTTCTCATCTAACATGTCGAGCTCCTCTCTCATTCTTTGTTCATTGTTTACTTGCTCGACTAAAGTTGTTCGGAGGGTGGGTAGGCCGATTTCTGTTGGTATGACGACCTCCACGCCTTACGCTAAGCTGAACGGTGTTTCCTTTGTGCCCGTCTTCGATGTAGTTCGGCAGGACCATAAGACGTTGAGCAGTCGCTCAGGCCATCTCCCCTTTGCTTGTTCCAGGGTTGTCTTTATGCCATCTAGGACAGTTCGGTTTGATACCTCTGCTTGACCGTTGCCCTGTGGGTATGTTGGAGTCAAATAGAACTTTCGGATACCGAGTTCTTTGTACCAAAGCTGCAGATTGGCATCCTTGAACTGGGTGTCGTTGTCTGCGACAATGGCGTATGGTATACCGAACCTAGTGATGATATGCTCCCAGACGAACTGTTTGACATTGCTGGCTTTAATTTCTCTGAGAGGTTTAGCTTCCACCCACTTGGTGAAGTAGTCTGTCGCTACAATCAAATATTCAATGCTGCCGGGTGCCCTGGGAAGCTTCCCGACTAGATCAATTGCCCATTGTGCGAATGGCCATGGAGCCGATACTGGGGCCATCAAAGATGACGGGAGCCGAGGTATTTTGGCGAATCGTTGGCACTTGTCGCATTTTTGGACATAAACGTCGGCATCTCGTTTGATATAAGGCCACCAATATCCCTGTGTGATGGTCTTGTTAGCGAGGGACCTTCCTTTGATGTGTGCTCCGCATGATCCTTCGTGGATCTCTTCCAAGACTGGTTGTTGCAGTTCAGGCCGGACGCACAGAAGGTGAGGCCCTCGATAACTGAATTTGTACAGTTTGTCGTCCTCGGATAGCCAGAACCGAGGCGCCTTTCTTGTAATTTTCAACGCTTTTATCTTGTCTGCAGGGAGCGTCCCGTCTCGCAGATAGTGAATCATGTCGTCCATCCACCCTAGCTCGTATTGGATTGACGTTACCCGGTCTATTTTTCTGGTGATACTCGGGGTTTCCAGAAGTTCCACTGTTATTGACCGTGTGTTGGCCAACGTTAATGTTGAGGCTAGGGTGGCCAAGGCGTCGGCGTGTGCGTTTTCGGTGCGATTGATCCTTATTAATTCGCACTGTTTGAAGGTGGCCATTAAGCTTTGGACTTTCTCTTGGTAGAGGATCATTCTGTTGTCTTTGGCCTGGTACTCACCGATGGCTTGATTGACGATCAGCATGGAGTCAGAACTCACAGTTAAGTGGCAGCATCCGAAGGACCGGGCAATGAGCATGCCGTTTATCATGGCTTCGTACTCTGCCTCATTGTTGGTAGCTCGGAAGCCCAGTTTGATGCTTTTCTCTATGATCGCACCCTTGCTAGAATTGAGGACGATTCCTGCTCCTGATCCGTCCTTGGTGGCGGATCCATCGACATGTATTTGCCAGTGAGACTGGGGGGATATGGCCAATGGCTCGTCATATCCTTCGGTGAACTCGGCGACGAAATCGGCCAAGACTTGTCCCTTTACGGCATGTCGGGGTGCGAACTCAATATGAAATTGGGATAGCTCGACCCCCCATGCCGCAACTCGGCCGCTTATGTCCGTCCGTCGAAGAGATTCCTTGATGTGGAATTTCGTGTAGACTTGGACCTGGTGAGCGATAAAGTAGTGTGGCAGCTTCCTGGTCGCAACGACCAATGCCATGCATAGCTTTTCCAATGGTAGGTAGCTTGTTTCGGCTTCGACCAGAGTTTTGCTAACGAAGTAGATCGGGAATTGTTCTCGACCTTCTTCTCTTAGGATGACCGCACTCACAACTGTAGTGGAAACTGCTAGGTAGCACGCCAGAATATCCCCTTTGTTTGGCCTTACTAGAAGTGGCAGCGTCCTTAAGTACTCTTTGAGGTTGTTAAATGAAGCTTCACACTCCGGGTCCCACATGAACTTTCTATCCTTCTTGAGTGATTCAAAAAATGGTTGTCCCTTGTCCGCGGATCGACTAATGAACCTGCTCAGTGCGGCCATCATTCCCGTGAGCTCTTGTACCTACTTCTTATTTTTGGGTGCTGCTAGGTTCCGTAGAGCTGTGATCTTATCGGGATTAGCCTCTATTCCTCGTCGGCTGACCATATGCCCCAAAAATTTTCCTTTACTGATGCCGAATGAACATTTGCTCGCGTTGAGCTTCAGTTTGTGCTCGCCCAGTGTTTGGAAGACGTCCTTAATGTCTTGGAGGTGGGATGTGGCCCTTTCGCTTTTGACGACCATGTCGTCTATCTACACCTCCATTGTTTTCCCTATATGCTCTTGGCATACCCGTGTTATCATTCTTTGGTATGTTGCTCCCGCGTTGCGTAGGCCGAACGGCATTACCGTATAGCAATAGTTTCTCAAAGGCGATATGAACGATGTCTTTTCTTGATCCTCATGGGTGAGGGGGATTTGGTGATACCCCGAGTAAGCGTCGAGGAAGGTCATCCTTTCTGCTCCCGCTGTCGCGTCCACCAGTTGATCAATCCTTGGAAGGGGAAATGGATCCCTCGGGCAGGCTTTGTTCAGATTGGTGAAGTCTATACAGACTCTTTCCTTCCCGTTCTTCTTAGGGACGACGACCGGATTGGATAACCATTTTGGGTAGAACACCTCCCTTATAGCTCCGGCTTCCAACAGCTTTCGGACTTCTGCAATTATAGCTGCTCTGTGCTGTACGGAAACTTTCCCGCTCCTTTGAGTTATTGGCTTATACTCGGCGTTAACACTTAAGTGGTGACATGCCGTTTTAGGGTCTAGGCCCGGCATGTCTTTGGGGCTCCATGCGAATTTATCGATATTATTGAAGAGGAACGTTTCCAGCTCCTCGGATTCCCCTTTGGGGAGGCTATCACCGATGAGGAAGTAGTGTTCCTCGTCCATATTAGGGATGCTCACCCTCAGGAACGTCTCTCCCACTTGTTCCTCAACAACCCTCTCAGTTCGGGCTATTTGCTTGAGTAGCTTCCTCGTGCTCGTGGGTTGTTCGACAACAACCAGCTGTCTCTTCAGAGCTGCGGTGATGTCTTCACAGCGTCGTGAATCCTCTTGACATCCTCGGGCAGTCTCGATCTCCCCTCTAGCGTTGGGGTATTTCACCTTCTGGTGGTATGTCGAAGGTATGGCCCGCATGGCATGAAGCCATGGTCGGCCCAATATCGCATTATGGCCTGAATTGTCATTGACAACTAAGAATTCTATGGGGACTAATACGGATCCCGTCGTAACAGTTAGGATGATCTTTCCCAAGGGTTTAGTCGTCTCGGAAATGAACCCGATCAGTGTGACGTCGGTAGGCTGCAGGTCCTGCAGCTTGAGCTCCATCTTGTCAAAGAGCTCTTTGTACATGATATCACAAGAGGCTCCTTGGTCGACAAGCACTCTGCTTACTGTGTCTATACCAATTTGGACGCTGAGGTTAATGGCGTCCCCATGGGGGTATATCACCTCTTATTCGTCAAGATCCGAGAAAGAAATGGGTGTGTGTCGCTACGGCGTGCACTGCCGCTTAGAAGTCGACGCCTGTGACGCCTTGGCTACCTGCCCAAAGTGTGCCAGTTGCCGCTGTTGTGATCTTTTCCCTCCAGTGGTCTTGGGTCTTGACATATGCACGATGTTAATTGTTTTGCCTTGTCGGTTGTCGGCTCCATCGATGGCTAGCTGTTTGCCTTTGTTCCCGGCGCCCTTGATGAACTTGTTGAGGTATCCTGCGTCACCCCACGTGTTCATCTTCCACCGCAGATTGCGGCAGTGCTCGGTGAGATGGCCGTGATCCTCATGATAGGTGCATAAGAGCTTGGAGTCTCTTAGATTGAGGAGAGTAGCGAACGCTTGTGGTCGGGAATACCAACTTTCCCTGCATATATCCTTAAGGATATCTGCAGCAGACAGATTAAAAGTGTATCGCAGCTCGACCGGTTCGAAGGTTTTTCGGCGTTCCCTCTCTTGGAACCGACCTTGTTGAAGCGGTTTAGGGGGCATTGGGTAGGCGATCCGGAGCGGTTTAGGCTCGCTGATCGGCATCAGGTATGTGAACTGGAGAGGTTTATGCTCGGGTTCTTGGGGTTGCTCTACCCTGTCATGGACCTCGGGACCTTTGTCCCATCTGGTCGGTCTGACGGCTTCCCCCTGATTGTTCTTGGCTCTCTTGCGGGCCACTTGTGCTTCTCGGACCGACTCTCTTCTTGGCAGAGTTCGGTTAAGGAGTCGCATTTCCTCATTCTTATCGGTGAGGTGGGTACAATAGGCTAGCAGAGCGTCAGTGGTCGGGAAGCTTTTGCCTATGAACTTCCTTCTCGCCCAATAGCCGCTAGGGATGGAGTTGATAAAGTTTTGGATGGCTATGTTATTGGCGTACTGCGGAATCTGGTTTGCCATGTCGATGAAACGTATGCAATAATCATTGAGTCGTTCATTCGGCAGCATCGTCATTTTCAGAAGAGTGTCGATGTTGATCTTCTTTTTCCGATGAGCAGCATATCGGGTGGAGTACGCACAGAGAAGCTCCGTCCAGCTTCCTATGGATCCCCATGGCAGGTTGTGGTACCACGACGAAGCCTCTTGGCCCAAGCTGTTTTTGAAAAACTTGCACATCAGTGCAGGGTCATCACTCTACAGCTCCATCCTAGTTTTGTAGTGACGCAGATGATCAATTGGACAGCTCTTTCCATCATAGAGCCTGAATTCGGGGATGATGAACCCCAAAGGATTGCGGTGCCGAGTGATATGCTCGGTGCATGGAGTTTCTTGGCATACGTCCCAAGCCTGTTGGAACGCCTCATCCGGAGCTTGGTACGGGGGAGGGGGATATTCCCCATAGTGAGGTGGTGGGTAATATCCTACAATGACCCTGTGCTCGGGATATCTATCGTCGTTCGGGTTTCTGTTGGGGATAGGTCCCCTAGGGGTGTCTTGGCGATCGATGACTGTTGGGGTCATCTTTGGGATATGTTCCCCTTGTCGGGGTATCCTTGTATCATGTGTTTGGCCCGCCACTTCCATAGCTGCTCGGTAAGCGGAATCTTCCACGTTATGTCGGGGGTCGGCATGTGCATTGGCGGTTTGAGTGGGTGGTATCGTGATACCTGCTGTCGCCATGGCCGACATGCATGCGGCCAGCTGAGCTTGAAGCTGGGCGTTGTGACCCCACTCGGCTTGTGTTAAAGCGGCCCCGTTCCCTGCTTGGGGAACCATGGGTTGTACTTCCACCGTGGACGGAGTAATTATCAGCGGTGGGAGTATCGGTGGTCGGGACGTTTGCTCGAGGACAAAGTCCTTGGGCATGCCAAACCGGTGGGCTTCGTTCGTTTGAATATGAACTTGGTGGGAACTGGAATTAACCGAGGCTGCTGGCAGTGGGACTCTTGAGCTCGGTCCTGCCTGGGATTCGGGTAAGTGTCTTCTTGCGCGCCTTAATACGGGTAATGCTCGTTCGTCATCCGAGGACGTAAGGTTCTCGTCGATGAGCCCGTCAAGCTGTTGGGGTTGTTCGGTCTGTTGTTTTTGGTGGACATTGGAGGTTGTTGGTTGGTTTCCGGACTGGATAGCGTCATATCTATCACGGATGGCAAGTAGATCGTCGAGGTCTTGTTGGCTAATTTGTATGTTTTGGTTATTGGTTTCTACTATATCGGGATGGGTTTCCTCTATATTGGTCACCATTGTCGCTCGCCTGATAGAGTATTTGTGTTCGATTTCGAAACTAGTTAGGAACTAGATGATTCTCGGAAACGGCGCCATTTGATAAAGCCATAACTTTGGTCGGTGGTGTTAGGCTTTTCAACTACTATAATAATCAATTGACAGTAATTATTGAACACTTCTCAATCTTTATTATTGCTCGACAATTATAATTGCTCGGTTTACAATTTCTTATTGCATTTGTGCTCGGATTGGTAATTTTATCTAATCTTGGTCTTTCTTCTTCCCTTCGGTACTCGGTTCTTTATCTTGCTCGGTATGTTTTATAGTGTGATAAACTCTGACAAGTTTTTTCTATTTTCTCTTCTTCTCTCTATATTTTTTGATATGTTTTTCGGATCCCTCTTTTAGGGGGGGTACTTGGCTTTTTATATGCAATTATGTCTCACAGGATGTTGACAAATGTCGCCATCTTAGACGCCATCTCATGGGCTTTTCCTTTGTGGACTTGTACTACTGGGCTGGACCTTTATATATAATGGCTTGTTAGGAAAGTTCCCTTAAGACCTTGGATTTTTGGGTTTTAGCATTGGGTATCCTCTAATAATGGGTGGGTTGATTCATACCAGAATAGAAACATTCGGATCCAATTTTCATGTTCTATCAAATATACTTATATACTCATCGTACTTTCCAATTCCAAATAATAACGTAATCAGTAAATGGCAATACTACAGTACATAGCGTCTTATTACAAAGAGCATCCAGATCTTTTATGGAAAAATCGCTCTGCATTTGTCCAGAAACAAGGAATTCAACACATTTTATGTTTGAATACATGTATTTTTTTTTAGAGTTTTCCTTGTAATTTTGGTTTTATAGCTATTGTTATTGTTGTTATACTCTTTAGATGGTAACCAGAAATGACATATATTATATATACGTCGACCAATTTTTAAAATCTTATCGACTATAGTCATCCCACCCTACTTTTCTAAAAACACACGTATGACTTTGTATTTTAAGTCGAAATTTTAAATTTAGAGTATTTTGCGTAAAGAACACCAATTGACAAATGAATTTCACCATCTGGCTCAAACATTGTTTTGGTTCGTCTCGCCATTTATTCTCCCCTTTCACGATTTAATGGCCGTGCATGGTGCAGTGTAACAGTGTCACTGTCTGTAACTATCTTCCTCTAAAACATGTTAGATTAGTATCAAAGTTCATAGCTTTAGCTAACAATGATCTCATTTTTGTGAGCTATTGCAAATAGTTAGCTGAGGTTTACTTTATGGGAAAATAACTCAATTTGAGTAAATATTTAAAATTGAACTGAATAAATGAATTATGTCTCTGTATCATTGCCGTTTCCAGTTTTTATTTTTCTTAATAGTAATCGTATTTCCGTAACTCTTAGCCATTCAAAATCAACAAGAGACTACGGTATTCTCTTAGATATCCGCGAATTTTTAGCTTCAAGAAACTATACAAGTTCTAAGTTCACTAGATCAATGGGAATTGGGAACTGTCTTTCTCAAGAGCATTCACATCAAACTCATTATAAATTCTTTTGTATGATGAGCGAAAATATTATTTTTTTATATTTAAGGAGTCATTTATACTTTGCATTATTTTCTAGTCTCACCAAAACATACTCTCTATAAATACTTAATTATTGTTAGTATTATTTTTTAATAATAAATTCTTTTTTTATAGTTAGAAGAAACACAAATGGTAAGGTGTGGTCCAAACAATATTAATTTTTAATGTTTGATAAGAACAATTTCATCTCTACTTATAAAGAGAGATAATGATACTCTTCAAAAATAAAGAGTCAATTATCAGACTGATATAATAATATTTTTTAACTAAACTTATCAAATGTAGAGAAAATGAATTTTGGTGAGACAAATGTATTTTCCATTTTGTATTTTGTATTTTGTTTTTTTGCCCAAAAAGGCCAGAATCTTCATTCCTCAAGCTGAATGAACCAGCTATTTTTCAACCTAAAAAGATCCAGTGTATTTTAAAAAAAGCTGCAACCAGACGAGCCCTTAATAGCAAGGCTTGGGCTTGGGTTGAAACCCTTCTCGAGCTTAAAAACGATGCACATTGATTTGCCATGAACTTATGCAGAATCGGTAAAAAAAACTTATCAAACTTGCGACCAACTGATTATAAGTTTAACAATACACGTCTAAATTGGACAAAATACATGCTTTTAAGTTAAGAAGTTAAAACCTTTTTCAGGTATGAAGCCGGACTTAATAATGCTCTCGTCGAGCCTAACATGGAAGTAAATGTAATAAAGGAAAGAGAATCAAATGAACAGAACTTTATCGACTACGTTTGAATATATTCTTGCCTTAAACTTGAATGATGAGCACAAGAAACAACTAATGGAAATAAACCACTGATAACCCTAAAATAAACAAAATAGTACTTCTTCCCTTCATTCGCAATGAAACAAGTCGAGAAAAGGCTAGACTAGACTTGACCATAATTTGTACACCAAAATAAGATTGCTAGCAGTTTTCCACACCTTGGGCAAATATTAGAACTTAAGTAGCTGAACCAAACAGGGTCCAGTCGTGTATCTTGAAGGTAGAGACCGCAAGCTTAAAAACATCAACCATTGGCATACCGTCCGACTGTGTAGCTGGACCCGCACTAACTGCATTTGCACTTTCACTCAACGGGCTGTAAAAATATTACCAAACCAGTCCAAGGTGTTAAAAAAGATTAAGAAGAGACCTTGGCCTTTTTTTGCCAAATGTCAAGAGGACATATTTTTTTCCTAATTTTATGGGAAGCACACAAGTTTGTTCCGAATATCCTAAGAAAACATATCTTCAATGCTTTAGAGGCGGAAAAGTTGTTCTATAAATATCTTTGATCCATATTCTTTTCCAAAATATATTATTGTTCACCTAGATTACTGTTTATTCAACTTGCAACCACAGTCTCTAATAAGACTAACACACATTATACTATTTTAAACTATAGTCATTCACCTCCTTGCCAAAACACGAATTTGTACTTAGGATATGCATATGAACAAGCTCACTGCCATTATTTTTAGGTTTCTATGACGATTTTTAAATATACTAAACTAATAAATAAAAAACTTGCTAGTCGCTACCAAAAGCACAAAAAAATTCACAAAAGATGCTTAAAATCATATCTTCTCCCCACTATAAAAATACATAGATTATTTTTAAGGTGTAAACGAGCCAATTTCCAATACTTCGTAAGTTTCTATGGTATGTGCAGTTTAAGAGGCTATAAAATAAACTAATGAGAAAAACATCTTTTTCTCATGTATTGTACTCATCAAAGTTACAATAACATTTTACACTGTTTTGATGCTCCTTATTTTAGAAACATGCTCATGCTTAATTAAAAGATGCAGTTTATGGGCAAAACTTAGTATGAATGGGACTTACTTGATAACGACAGGTTCATAAGCCGTGATTAACACATCGGTACCAACTTCTTTCAGGCGCAAATTCGCCAAGTACACCTATAAGGAAAAATAATCCAACTTCAACTTAGCAATATGTTCATATCTAAGTAAGGGAATAAAAATGTTAAAGACAGACTCACCTTGACTATGTTTTGGGCTTCCCTTCCTTGCCGTCCCTTTGAAATGGCCTGCAAATATATATAATTGAAAATGAGTCGAACAAAAAAATTCATATTTCAGTTGTAAATAAAACAAAGGGGAGAACCTAGATACAGAATTGAAGACGCAAGAACCCTACACAAATTCATAGACACTCTTTCACCATAGGGGGTAAAAACTAAAACAGACTGGAAAAACACCAAGGCATAAAAGAATCAAAAGAGTTTGAGAATGGATGATGCGGTTTTATTTACCATCTGGCCAACTGCGCTTGTTGCTACTGCAGGCGCGTTCCTGAAGCGCAACCCGCTAACCTCGATAACTTCTGACTGCTCAATAACCTGAAATAAAGATTAAATTTAATAAACAATTTGACCATACAAAATTTTGTACTCAACCACTGGCACAAAGGGAACTACAAATACAGAAAATACTAAAGTTTTGTATTTGTAGTTCCCTCTTCTCTAAGTTGGGAAGCGAAGAGTAGAACTATAAAAGAAACACTACGCAAACCATTTAATAATGTGACAAGCAAAACAGCAGCTAAAAACATCCTAGAGGAATTCGGATGGAGAAAAAGGAGCATGTAGATGAATGTGACAAGCAAAATCCCCAAATAATGGCTTTGGCCATGTCCAACATTCATCAAATTGAGAAATTCAGAAAGCTAAGCCCACTATACTAATCAGTCATAACTCCTAACCACATATCTGTACCAATTAAAACTATACTCTGCCGGCTTGGAAGAGACATATCACTGCTATAATGTCAAGTGTACGTCATCTTTGTTTAAATGGATGTACAAGATCGCCCTTATTATTTGATACAAACAATCGAACAAACAATGTGCGATCTTAAGCAATGACGTGGTATCTTAGCATTCTAACAAACAATCCAAAGATTATATACACCATCTTGCTTATCAAGTGAGTGTAGATAAACTTTCCAGTTCTACAGATGTCATATTAACCAAAGAATAAATAAATAGCTTATAATGAGGATCTTGGTAACTTACCGTGGCACCCTCAGCATCTTGTTCAATAGCGAGATCTTGAAGGAACCATGTAGCACTTCCATTATCGGCAACATCAAGCTTCAAGTCTAAAAGCTCAATTATCAGGCTCTCGTCACGCGCAGGGTCAACAAATACCTCCTTTAATCGCAAGACAAAAAGAACAAAAACAATTAGGCTATCCACAATTAAATTTTTATAATGGATAGAATTTGCGTTGTTTTGTACTTTGGCTGCAGCTTTGAAGCTCAGTTTCTTACTTTTGTCTTTACAAATTTGGACAGCATTTCATTGAAAAGCTCAAATGCTGAAAAATCTACAAGCTTAAAGATGGATGACCAGTATTTTCTCGACCACAAAAAATGCAGCTTATTTGCTCAAAACAACCAAACAATCCACATATTTAATAAACATGTATAAACAAGGGATAGTGAATTGGATAACTAACCTGATGATCTGGGACTTGCCTTATCTTGCTAACATCCTGAAAGCAATGTAAAAGGGATCACCAAAAATGTCGAGAACTAATATCAAACACCTCATCTAATGTATTTGGTAAATAGACCGTACAGATAAAATTTTGGTACTGAACATGAATTGCTGATACATATTTATAACTTACTGGACTATGTTTATAACAACACTGTCTATATGATTACGTTTCCTTTTGCAAATTGTAAATTGCACAGCATCGTTTATTGTAAACTAGCTTAGGACCTCATACTAATTTCTAACTTCACCAATGACATAACAGGTAACTCTAATTATGAGAATGATTTTGGTACATCGAGAATAAATATGTTGGAGAAAAGAAGAAAGCATCCGACATCTAATTATCTTATCAAATAGAGTGGAATGGTGATGAGAGCAAAAAAGAACATCCATATACCAATATCGTAAATTGAGTTATAAAAGAAAAGACCTATACAAAAACAAAAGCATTTGTTCAAAACTTCAAATTTAATTTCTTTCTCTTCAACTATAAAACTTCTAACTTTTTATGAACAGTTGTTTGGTATTATTGACATGTACTTAAAATTTAAGTTCTTAGAGAAGTTCAAATATAATATGATTTAGTATTTTTCTGAAGTATTATTTTGGTAGTAAAAAATTAATGTCAGAAGTGATTCTGGGTATGCACTTTGTACTCTAAGAATATTGAAAAGCATTTGACACAAACCCTATGGTATTCTCCGCAAACAAACTAGGACATAACTCCAAATCGAGATTTAAGAACTTGTTAGGCTGCCGTTTTTAAGCAAAGAAGTCAGCTTATCTGGGGTTAAGGAAAAAGCTGGATTAAGTCAATTCAAACATATACTAAGTTTTAGCATATCATCCCAGAAAACAAGAAAACAAATATTAAAATCTGGCTTGAAAAGCTCAACCCAAATACCAATTTTATAAGCAAAAAAGCTCAACTTAAAAGCCCTAATCAAACGAAGCCGAAAAGACAATTAAGCAGATTCTAACGTCTAAGACTTGTTTTACACTTTGGCTACAACTTTTAAACACATAATCCAAGCTTATATCAAGCTGAAATAACATTAAATTTATACATTTATCATCCAACAAAATAAATAACTAATTAAAGGCTTTTAAGCTGACTGGAAAATCTCAGCTCACCTAAACTAACCTTAAAAGGCTGCATTCAAACCATGTACAAGACACCAATCCATATATATAAAGTTAAAAATTATATTAACAAATCAACACAAGAAACTGAAGCAACACAAAAAGGCAAAAACTGAAATTTCAAAAAAATAAATATAAACCTGGAATCTAATGGGGAATGTGGAGGAAATTGCGCCGCCAAAGAGAGGACGCTCCATACAGTGATCCGCTGCCATTTTATTTTTTTTATATTTTCTTTCTGCTAATAACAAATTAATAAGTGGGTTTAGTAGAGAATTGAAAGAGACTTAATTTAGAGAGAGAGAGAGAAAGAGATGAATTATGTTTTATAAAGAGATTATATTAAAAACTGTATATATTATATTTATAAGAATTAAGAAGGGAGGTTTAGCTTGATTATCACGCTGACTAAATTCAGAGAGTGGGACGAGAGAGATATGGTAAACGTTTTTGTTTTTTCTTTAATTATATGAAAAATATTCCATTATGGAAAGATTTTATGAGATTTTTGGAATTAAGTCCTTTTAAAAAAAAAAAAAAAAACTGTTTAACAGGCCGGGTCGGGTTGAGTTTAAGTCAATTCCGTATTGTTTTTCGTAAATATTTATTCAATTTCTTTGTGGTCAAATTAAGTCATTTTTCTATGGTATTTAGTTACTCAGGTTGATTATGAATAAAAAAAATAACAACATAATCATGCCTAACTACTTTTACGGGAACATCAAACTTGTATCGTTAAAAGTTAATAAGTACATTATATTCAAGCATATCATCGTGTTCAAAATGTTTATATAAGTAACTTATCATGAATAGGTGCGGGTCTATAGAGATGCGGGTTGTATAGGCGAAATAGGCAACCGAACCCGAAAGACAAATAAATTTTGTTTTTTTAGGAAATGTTCCACTTTTAAAAAAGTGAAAAACTAATTGCAAATTAGTACCCATACCCATTAGTAACAAAACAACTTAGGCTGACAACTTTGACCGAGATCATTCACCAGTCTCCGACGTTGACTAAAAATATAAAAATGCAAAAAAACTCAACAAACTCAAAAATCCAAAAAATATATATATAGAAATTTAATATAAAATGACAGCTTGATAGAAAATATTATACAAGAATAACAATCTAATCGACAGACTAATACATAAATGACACTCTAATAGATAATATTATACAAAAGTGACAATGTAATATAAATTATAGTACATTAATGACACTCATAGACATTGTTATATAAAAGTGACAATATAATAGAAATTCCAATACATTAATGACATTCATAGACACTGTTATACAAAAGTGACAATGTAATAGAAATTTTAATACATTAATGACAGTCTAATAGACAATGTAATACAAGGATGACAATTTAATACAAAAATGAGTGTCTAATTTTAATAAACTAATCTAAATGGACATTGTTTGTAAGTGTAAATATACAAATAACTTAGGGTTCAATTGCAATAAATAAAATTGTCAAAATTTATCGGATCAAGCCCTTATTCTAAAGAATGTACATTCATAAACTTTTTTGAAAATAAATAAATATGAATTCACATATTCCGTCAAGAATTAACACATATAGTCTAATATAGTCATCATTAGCTTTAACCCCTATTGGGGAGCCGTTGCTGCTAGAGACGAACATCACCACGACGAGCTCATTTGACACCCCCAAATATGTCGACTGAGAGAGATCTTCAGGAAAAGGCTGAGTGCTTTGAAAAAAGATAAAGTGACGATAACAAAAAGAGCTGTAAGAAAAGGCCGCGATGAGGAGAGGGGGCTATTGAGTAAGTGAGAGCACGACAATGAGTTAAAAACTTACTAGACAGACTGTCGTCGGAGCTATGACAGCAATGCAGCTTCAGAATAGTTGTGGTGGCAGTTATATATGTTATTTTAGAGAGAGAAAGTGTAATTGGTTAATAAATCAAAATAAAATTGATCCATTTACATGCTTATGTATCTGTACCAAAATCCAATTATTATTTTTTAAACGGACACATTTCTCTTAGTATAAAATAACGAAATACTAAAATTTGTGAGTATTTTTAATTTATATCACACTCTCCCTCTAGTTTTTTTTGTTTTTGTTTTTCTCTATTTTTTGATTTGATGAGTCAACAAACTTTTTAATGCTCAATGGTCAGCCCATAAGAAAAAAAATTCTTACCTAGGGGCTCTGGTCATTAGGGCGAATTCGATTAGACGTTAATATCCAACTTTAGTCATTCAGATTGTACATAAGACGGATATTTGGCAAAACAAACTCGTCCGCTTCATTAAACATTTCGGACAAGGAAAAACTTTCTCAACAAACCTACAAACAACTACGGTCCGTTCATTTAATTCGTTCGAATCCCTACAACACATACATATTTGAACATTTAAGTGGAATGTCAATATTGAAAGTAACAATGTTCTAAAAGGCATAACGGAGAATTTTTGAAAGAAATTGGTCGTTTAAAGCATAATCTCGATTAATTTCACTTAATCATCATCTAATCCGTTTAGTCTCGCTTAATCCTTTAGGCTTATACCTATACCGTCCAACCACCTCCTAATTTCCGACTTGATAGTCTTTCAGAAGACTGAAAATCAATACAATGACTATTTCACCGTGTTATTGTGACACTTTCTTTTGAATAAAATTTACTCCCGTTTTGACACTCAAAATCACAAAATCATGTGTACCACTTCATTTCGTTGTGTACAAAAAAAAAACACCCAGACTTTTATTTCTCTATCAAATTTCAGACTTATTTACCATCAACTCTATCTCTCTCACTCCTAACCCTAATTCCTCGATCTTATCTTATAACCTAATTCCTCATTTGGGTATCTTAATTACATGTTTAATTTAAGTGGGTAAGTTCCAATTTCACAAAAATTGTCTGTGGAGAAAGATATAGATATAGTAACATATAAAGAGAGAGATGAATAATAACAATATTAATAATAACCAGAAAAAGAGGAACTTTCAGATAGAGGCATTTAAACACAAGGTGGTTGTTGATCCAAAATATGCAGAAAAGACTTGGAGAATTATTGAGCATGCTATTCATCAGATTTACAATCACAATGCAAGTTGCCTTAGCTTTGAAGAGCTTTATAGGTATTTTTTATTTAAAATATAATTAAAATTTCCAATTTTGTATCAATCTTTCTTTTTTTGATCATTAGGAGTATGATTACTAACAGTATCATTATTGTTGTTATTTCCCTTTCTTACCTTTCTTGTAAATAGATTAGTGTTTTAGATGATGGATCACTAAGATTTTCACTTGAAGCCCTGGAACGAACCAGGTGGAGACGGCCGGGGCTTCCCATTTTGATAAAAAAAAATTTGATAAAATTATGAAAAAGTAATACTTGTTTTTCTTTGCATTTTGATTAAAATCTTTAAAAATTAACGTTCCTGCCCCACATTTTCCAAAATAAGCGTTTCAGCCCCTTTCATTTAAAGTTTCTGGTTCCGTCCCGAGTTGTTGATAAATGATGATTAAGTGATAATGTAATAGCTGTAGGTGCATGTTTGAGGATTATTTGGGTGGAAAATGATGGTATAATTTAAATCATGGTTGCGGTTTTTTAAACTAAACACCAACCCATGAATATGAAGCAATACTTCACCAATGTTACATTTCATAATAATTTATGCACTATTCTATTATTTTTTTTTATGTGATACAGTACTATGTCATGCTTTGATTTGTTCAAAGGTGAAAAATGTTAAGTGATGTACAAATTAAAAAAAGATTGTTAGTTTGGGGTACATAACCAAAAAAATGTGCGAAGTTGGTGACAAAACTGTAATGATTTTATTGGATGTTTGGGTCTGTGTGGAGGTTGAGACATTTTGTCACTAGTTTTAGGCTTTTAGCTGTTCTTTTAGAAGAAAATTTGTAATCACTGTAGAAGGATCCATTAAATTTATATGGACTATCCAGATGTTGATATTGACTATATTATCTACCCAGTGCTAATCAAATTTACTCTTTGCTATTGATTATTTTAATTTGTTAAAACACTGGTTGAGTATCTCTTGTGCACCCAAAGTTATTGAGCAGAGATAATCATAGATTGATTCTTTCAATTTAGGATTAGGATTAGTGAGTTGATTGATCGAGTAATTTGACCTGATTTCCTGCTAGGAATAGAGGGTCTTTTCCTATTAGTAATTGTGACTTCGTTTGTTGGGGACATTACTTTTTGCGTTCTTTCCTGTTACTAGTTGTGACATGTAAGAAAACATGGAGTGTGCCCTCATATGTTTCCCTTTTGCTGTCTTTATTCTAAAAAATCTTCTAAGCCGTGAAAATATAATTAAACTCCCCTTATTTCATTTAGGCTCCTTTCTTTTTTCCCTTTTGGCTTCATAGCTGCACCGCTTTTAATTGTTCGGCTTAAACTTGAACTGTGTGAGTTTTTTGCCTGGAAAAAAGCTAGTAGCTTTAAGGTGGATGAACCCAGCTTTTTTGCCAGGCTAAATTCCAGCGTATTCGATTAAAAACTGTAACCAAACCAGCTATTTTTGTGTTTATAAATTGTAATTTGGCAGAGGAACTTTATTCACTTGTTACGACTCTTTCGTATATGTGATTTGTCCCATAGCTAGTTAACAGATGTATATTTTCCATGATGTTCCCCATATCAGGATACCTGCAAGAATTCTTTGATCTTTTTTTATTGAAAGCCGTAACGAAAGATTGAATTTTTTTTTATTATTGAAAGCGGTAACGAAATAAGCCCACTTTGAACTGAGAATACCTGTAAAGATATGATATATTGGGATAAAAAGTTGAAAAGTCCAATTAGAAACTGGATTGGAGAGATGGTTTGTTTGGTTGTATTGCAGCTTGATGCTTGCTTTTCTGCCTTCCCCTTTTACGCTGATGTGCATTTTGCTTTCCAGATTCTAAGCTGTTTTTCTGTCATAACTGAGCTACAAGATTAAAGTTGGATTGTCGTACCTTGTTTCTCAATTATTTAAAAAAACTTACTTTTTCGCTTAAGAAATTACAACAAAACAAAATATTGGAAGATAAAAATAGAAATTTAAAGACATGGATGGAACAAATTGGAAACCAACTATTTGGGCTTCACTATGCTTTGAAGGTTTCAATCTCGGCTTGGCAAAAACATAGTCTCGTTTTTCACACACTGATCTTCAGATTATATTAACTACTTAGCACTTCCAAGTTACAAGGTTATATTAATTCAACCTTATGTATCCTTACCCTATTTTACCATGTGCATATATGTGCTTATGGATGTGCATTGGTATATTCTTATTAAAGTATCTGTTTGGTCTCAGAAATGCTTATAATATGGTTCTGCACAAGTTTGGTGAGAAGTTGTACTCGGGACTTGAGTCAACTATGACACTTCATCTAAAAGAGATATCAAAATCCGTTGATGCTGCTCAAGGTGGGTTGTTTCTCGAGGAGCTTAATAGTAAATGGGCAGATCATAACAAGGCTTTACAGATGATTCGTGATATTTTGATGTACATGGACAGGTAATGTAGAACTAGAAGTATAGAGAATAGAAAATAGTGAAACAAGATATTAACTATCGAGAAAAACGGTTACATAGCATTGCTGATATTCTGTTTCTTTTTAAACTGTACTTCTGAATAAATGTAACAGGATGAAATAAGGCCCTGAATATGGTTTCAGCTTATGACCTTAGTTTTTTCTTCTTCCTTTTTTGTTTGGCTTCGACTGTATTTGGTTGAGCAGCTTAGAAGCTGAAAATTTATGGTTCTTTGTCCTGAAATTTTAAGAAGCTTTAAGCTGAAAGGTCGCTTAAATGCTTCAACCAAGCCCTAAATAAGTATAAAATATTTTTGGGGGTTTCCACGCCTTCTGCAAATAAACCTTTCAACTTTTTTCTGCATCAACAGGACTTTTGTTCCAAGTACCCGTAAGACACCTGTCCATGAGCTCGGCCTAAAACTATGGAAGGACTATATTATATACTCGTCGAAAATCCAATGTAGGCTTGAAACCACTCTTCTCGAGCTGATATTGAAAGAACGAACTGGGGAAGTAATAGATCGAAATTTGATGAGGAATATTATCAAAATGCTTATGGATTTGGGATCTTCGGTATATGAAGACAATTTCGAAAAGCCCTTTCTCGCAAGATCAACTGAATTTTATACGATTGAGTCGCAAAAATTTATAGTGGAATGTGATTGTGGCGATTATTTGAAAGAAGCGGAGAGGCGATTAAATGAAGAGATAGATAGAGTGTCTCACTATTTGGATACAAAAAGCGAAATAAAGATAACCAATGTTGTTGAGCAAGAGATGGTTGCAAGTCATATGCAAAGATTAGTACATATGGAAAACTCGGGGTTGGTCAATATGATGCTTGACGATAAGTATGAAGATTTAAGGCGTATGTATAGCTTGTTCCGTCGGGTTCCAAACGGCCTCTCGACAATTCGTGATGTGATGACGTGTCACATTCGGGAAACGGGCAAACACCTCGTGACGGATCTCGAGAAGTTAAAGGATCCCGTGGAGTTTGTACAATGCCTGTTAGAGGCGAAAGATAAGTACGATAAAATCATAAATTTGGCTTTTAACAATGACAAGACGTTTCAAAACGGGTTAAATTCGTCTTTTGAATTCTTTATAAACCTTAACACTCGTTCGCCCGAGTTTATTTCCTTGTTTGTTGACGATAAGTTGCGGAAAGTGTTAAAGGGGGTTAGCGAAGAGGATATCGAGGTTGTTCTCGATAAAGTGATGATGCTTTTCCGGTATTTACAAGAAAAAGATGTTTTTGAAAAATATTATAAACAGCATTTGGCGAAACGTCTTTTATCGGGGAAAACTGTGTCTGACGATGCTGAGAGGAGCTTAATTGTAAAGCTCAAAACCGAGTGCGGATACCAATTTACGTCTAAGTTGGAAGGAATGTTTACTGATATGAAAACGTCTCAAGACACGATTCAAGGTTTTTACGCTAGCCAAGGCGTCGAGTTAAATGACGGTCCTACTCTCGTGGTTCAAGTTTTGACGACAGGGTCTTGGCCAACACAATCTAGCGCCACATGTAAACTCCCTGAAGAGATGTCGTCTCTTTGCGAGAAATTCCGTTCGTATTACCTCGGGACCCACACTGGACGGAGATTATCTTGGCAAAATAACATGGGCACCGCCGACTTAAGAGCCACTTTTGGGAAAAGCCAAAGACACGAACTCAACGTGTCGACTTATCAAATGTGTGTTCTCATGTTGTTCAACGATGCTGATAGAATAAGTTATAGGGAGATTGAACAAACCACAGAGATTATTTCATCGGATTTGAAGAGATGTTTGCAATCTCTTGCTTGCGTAAAAGGTAAAAACGTCCTTCGTAAAGAGCCAATGAGCAAAGATATAGAAGAAGACGACACTTTCATGGTAAACGAAAAGTTTACGAGCAAGTTTTATAAGGTGAAAATAGGAACAGTTGTGGCACAAAAAGAGTCGGAACCTGAAAAACAAGAAACTAGACAAAAAGTCGAAGAGGATCGAAAGCCACAAATTGAGGCTGCTGTTGTGAGGATAATGAAATCGAGGCGAGTTTTAGATCATAACAATATTATAGCAGAGGTGACGAAGCAGCTTCAGGGCCGTTTTTTAGCGAATCCCAGCGAGATTAAGAAACGTATCGAGTCGCTTATAGAGAGAGAGTTCTTAGAGCGAGATGCATCCGATAGACGACTGTATGGATACCTTGCTTGAATAAGCAATAACAGTGGATATATGTTGTTTCGTGCAGGATATATTTTGATAAATGTGTTGTACCTTGATTGAAATTCACAGATTATTTTTATGTTTTCTGGAAGATTTTTGGATTTAAGTGAACCTTTGTTTTGTTTCTTTACCTATGGTTTTTTGCAAAACTCAGGCTACTTATCAAAGCTAACTTCATAGCATGCATGTAGCTAATTGTATATGCACATGTATGTATATTATTTAAAACGTTTAGCTTTATGTAAAAGCTAATTTCTTGTAAACGGTTTGCTCATTTTTTGTAGTTTATTTTTATTAAGATTAACAAATCTTATCGTCCACATCATCACGTTTTCTGCGTTTGCTCAAATGAACTGCATGTTTATTGGATTGTAATTGTATATGCGGTGTAACGTTGAAAGTGAGGGCCCTTAAAATTGTTTATTAGTTAATTCGTATAAACCTTTTATAGTCTGCATTTTTGGATTTCGTTTCACAGTCTATTTTACTTGTATGATCTTCTTATCACTTCGCTAAAGGATACGCTGTTAGTTTTGACTGCAGCAGTTTCCTATTAGAAAACTGAAAAAGCATAACTTTTAAGTTCGCTAGCCGAAGTTAATAAACAACTAGTGAAAAAACAAAAACAAGTAGACGAGTCTTGAGTCTTAAGGCTAAAAGACCAAATAATGAGATAAAATAAAACAATTCAACAAGCTTGTTTCCAAAAAATGATATAAAAAGTTCAGATTTTCTATTTAAAATGAAGCGACAAAAAAGTTTTAAAAAAAAAAAAAACAAACAAACAAACGTACGTACAGCAGCATATCATGTGCTTTGCTGTATCAGAACAAAATCAGAGCAACAAATAAAAACTAAATTGTGAAAAGAGGTCTCTCGAACATGAATGTCCGACCCCAAGAGTTCACACTAATATACGTGACATAGAGCCTTATCTGATATTCCCTAACCAACTTGGTGCAATTACATATATTACAAAAGTTAATTTTACTCAAAGAAAGACGAAACTAAATACTGAAACAACTAATGTGAATCTGTCATTTGTAATGCATTGCAAAATTTCCCCAAAGAATTAAACTTCTCTTCAAACAATAAAGAGGACCCAGTGCAACGCCAATCCATGCATGGTCTGAAAGGCTGAAAGTATACCAACATACCAAAATTTGGCCGTGTTTTAGGCAATCCTTATCGTGAAATAGGAGCATTATGATCCCCCGTAACCCAATATTGTTTTATACAAATTAAAATCTTTTCAGGAAAAAGGGGACCGTCTTCATGATCAATCATTTTGGTATTCCATCTCATGCCGCTTACTATTTTCTTAACCTTAACAAGCATATCGATGCTGTCTCGGAATATGACGGTACCCTCTGGTCGTAGAATTCTATCCATCTCCAAAAGAATATCCTCAAAATTACATCTGTAAGGGTATCGTGAGAACATTGTCAGAAAAACAAAGGGAAATTAAATCTGTAACCGTATGATGAGAAATATTATCAAAAGATTAAGGCCTAGTTAAATCTTTCTTCTTTTTTTCTTTATGCTGGAATAACATAACTTCTTTCTAAAACTCAAAGAATCCAGCGTAGTTGAGTAAAAGCTACAACCAAACAAGCTGTAATTCTTGAAAACTTCGTTCGGATCAACTTGTTTGAAAATAAACAGCCATTACGATATCCAGGACTTGTTTTGCTGCAAAATTGAAGTACTAAGATGCCTTCTTTGAGGCTGAGAAAATAACTAGTTTCATCCTGATTTATATTTCATCTAATATAAGGCAAGGAAGTAAAAATAAACGGGTTTTAAGCTCAACAACCAGAAAATTGCAGCTTATAAGCTAAAAATCCGAGCTTAATAATTGTAATCAAATCCAAACAGTCTTTAACTTGTTGGGACCGTATGTAAAAAAACAGGGGAAATGAACTGTTTGTTCAGCTTCCTCTCCTAGTTTCTTCTTCAATCTAATGTTTACATAAACACATTTACTCACTTGTTTTTGTACATACTGAAGACGCCATTGGCATGAATGAGATCATATGTCCTTGGATACGTGGAGAAAGCTTCACACCTTATTTCAAATGATTACAGTGAAGTGAAAACGGGGATTTGTTATCCAGTTACGCCTTGAAAAAGGTAAGGACTTGAAGAGCAAAAAAGATAAACTGCGGTGCAATAATTTTTTTCTCTTTGGAAAATTAACCAACAGTAATATAAATCAAATTATATAAGATAGATTTTTTTAGGTTGAGAGAAATGCTAGGTTGATCCAGCTTTAACCTTCTAGTTTCTTCAGGTTAGAAGACCAGAAAAGTTCAGCTTGATCGACCAAATGGCAAATACATTTAATCATTTGAAAAAAGAAAAAGAATCAAATAGGCTAAACTTAAAAGCTCCAATGAAAGGATAATAAGATTAATGTGCAATATATTCCACCAAACACAATTCTTATATCTGTATATTATCCGAAAAATACAAATTTCAATGCAGTAAATATATTTTACTTTCATAATTGTAAGATACAACCAAACAAGCTCATTGTGGTCGTACATGTTGCGAAAATTGGGTTTTGGGACGTAATAATATCATTTTTGGTGGGGAAACTGGAATCCGGTACATAGGGGATTTGAGAGAATTAGGTAATACTGGTAATGATCCATTAGAGAACAAAATGATATTACTATAATACAAAATTACAGCACTGGTATATTAAGAGTATTACCAGTCGTGGTAGATGCCAATCAATCCTCTCTCAAATACAATACCGAGCGTGTTTTTCTCTGCAATATTAGGCACAACATTCATAACCCACAGTTTAGAAGATTCAAGAGCCGCAGCAAAACTTCCAAATCCAGCGTTCATATCCATTATATTACGGTATCTTCCCGAGTCTAAAATTTTAATTATACTTCTGTACATGTTTACATGTTTTTTCCATTGTTTGTTGTCCTCTATATAAGCATTGATGGGAACTCCCGAGATAGCACCGCTAGCGATTCTGGGAGGTACAGCGTAAAGCCTCTCGGGAAATGGCTTGATTTCGTCGTTATTAGCATTAGGAGATGGAGTTACGCATTTGTCCATTTTCTTATACCTAGTGGACAAAAGAAAGAGAACATTGTAAAAAAGGTGGGCCACTCTTTTTGCAAAAATGGACTAAGGAGACATGAATTGAAAATAAACTCCTGATATCTTAGGAACAAGTTTGTCAGATATGAACACAGACTAAGGCTTGTTTGGTTGCAACTTTAAGAAAATAAGATGAACTTTTCGAAGTTGAGACAAAAAAAAAGTACCGCTCATCCAGCTTAAAACTCCTAGATTTTAGGCCACAAACCCAGAAAAGCTCAACTTGTATATTGATCAACCAAATGCGGTCCAGCCTTTAACGGAAAAAATATAAGCTTAAAGCTTGTAAACAGACAAGGCTTGAATGGCGCTTGACCAGAGATTGAGAAACATTGGGATAAAAGAAACATGTTCGTGTTATTAGGTAACCCACTAGGAATAGCCTAGTGGGCTAGAGCCTGCACTATCAAATAGGAAGTGCAGAGTTCGAGTCTTGTTAGGTAGGTGTGAAATCCCTTGATCTTTTTTAATAAAATTAAAAGGAAAAAAAAAATGTTAGGGTTATTAGGTAACTAGAGCATATCAAAGACTACAAAGTCTACAATTAGAGTAACTGCAGATAATGCACTTACTGTCTGACATCATAATACAGTAGTGAACTGAAGAATAAGTCGTAACAGTTTTTGAAAATCATAAGTTTCAGATAACTAATTATTTACGATTTTGGGGGAGCTGGTGCTGTTCATACTTTCCATTGAAGCTCTACTGTTTTTTTAAATTACAGGTAAAAGGATGTTTAAAAGCGCTTTTACATGCTTTCTACAATAATATTGCGTGAAAAGGAAAACAACGCGACATACCAGACATTATCTGCATTAGCGGTTGTCTCACAAAAATTGGTCAGGGAATTATCTCGACGACATGACTCAGCATCTACTCTCTTTTGCCAAACAGCAATCTCACCTTTTTCGGACTTTTTCTCCCAACAAAGTAGTTTTGCAACTTCCTCAATCTTCCTTTGCTCCTCTTCAAGTTCTTTTTTTGGGCGTTCCCATGCTAGATAGTTTGTTTCATAATTTATCGGTGGACCAGAAAGAATCCAATACCCGCCTGGTCTAAGAACACGATCAACTTCCATCATGTACATTCCATCTAATAAAGAAAAAGAATATGAAAATTTCTTTATATAACAATGGTGTAATACTTGCACAATAAAATCAGGAGAGGAGAAAAAGGAGGAGTCATTTTTCTTTTCGTTTGGACTGCTTCTGATTTTATGGCCTTGTTTGCTTGTAGCTGTTAGGCTCATCATCTTTTCTTTTCCTTAAACTCTTAACCACATTTTGATTTATCTGCATAAAGCTGAGTTTTTTTGTGTTTTAGGCGAGAAAAAGCTAGAAGCATTAAGCAGAATGAACCATGATTTTTCTCAACCTAAAAACAACCCACTTATTCGCTTCAAAGCTTCACCAAGCAAACCTTACAGGGGGAAACCTTCAAGCAAAAAAAACTGGATTGCTTTAATTTGAGACGAAATCTGGATTTATCGAGCTAAAAGATTCTAGCTTCGTCTGGCTAACGAACCAGAAAAACTCAGCCTTTTAAGCTGATCAATCAAAAGTATGCAAGCCTTTAAGGGAAAAGGTCTGGATTCTTCAATTTTGATGGAAAAGCTGGATTTTTTCCCAGCTTAAAGCTTCTAGGGTGGGGCTTTCCGACAACACTCCCTCCCTTTTTCAGATCATTTTTGGCAATTTATATGACTAAAAGGAATAAAAATATCCCCTTGACTTATTGCTAAATATATTTTCTAAATTTCACGTTTTGATATGTCTCAAAATTTTCACTTCATTGTCAATTGCTTTTACCGTTAGATCCCCAACGAATTAAACAACGAGAACAATGAGCCATATCAAAAACCGCAGAGGGATATGGCAATTTCACTGTCGCAAACACGCCTATGACAGCTGGCACTCCTCTTTCAAGTGCAAACTGGACTTGAGCTTCATGGTTGTCTCTTGGTGCAAAAGACATTGTTATAACGTTTCTCTTCCAAAGATACGCGCCCCAACTTGCAACCTGAAGTAAACAACCAATTACAGAAAAATACAGTTTAAAGTACTTATTAGCAATAACCAATAAGCCAAGGTAGTGATCTTTCTTTCGGTCATATTTTTGACAATATACAAGTCTCTCAGTAAAAACCAATAAATCAAGATAGTGATCTATGTATATTATATTGACAATATACAGGTCTCTCAGTAAAAACCTCTTAGAATATGTATTTAGGTGTAAACCTATTTTGCAGTATATATGTCTAAGTAGGAAAAAAAAGTCCATTTTGACGATTTGCCAAAACTAGTCTAATAAACTACACCTAAATGAAATTCACCCTAAGTAGTAATGGTCCCTCAGAGCCTCACAGAAGGGACTTTCAAAAGCAATGGAAATGAAAGAAGCTGACATTGAAGTAGATTAAGGACGGTGTCTTCTAAATCGAACTGTAACTTAAAATTGGATTTCTCGCCTCTCCATCTATTAACATAGCACTCTCATATGACTTGATTAGTTGCACCTTTTAAACTTAGATTTTTCCAGGTCGGGACAAAATCTGGTTCATTCATCTAACTGCTTCAAGTTTTTTCAGGCCAAAGCCAAAAAAAACCCAGAGATAAAGCAAATAAGATGGATTTTGAAGGATGGGAGGAAAAAAGATCATCCAGCCTAAATCACTTGCTTTTACAGGCGACAAGACCAGAAAAGTTCAGATTGTGAGCAAATTACCCCGAGTCTTTGAGGTTGAGGAAAAACCTGGGTCTATACAGTTTAAAGCTTCTAACTTTCTCATTTTGTTCAGCCAAATAGATTCTAGCTTATAAACAAACAAACGAAAAAAGAAGAGAGGGGGGTGGTTAAAACCTGCAACCAGAGAGGGACACTGTGGCATGTTTGGACGGACAGATTTCAAGCTATAATATCAACTGAAAAATAAAATGAGAGGCAATTTGGGTAAACTGTAATATAAATTAGCTTACCCCACAACCAATGTCCAAAGCAGTTCTGACAGTCCCATCATTTATCGGGATAACAGAAGCAAGTTGATCGATATACGTATCAGCGCCTTGAGGAAACTGGGTCCCACCACCCGGAAACCTAAACACATTCCCCTCGTATTGTATCCAATTCTCTAAAGCTTTCTCAACTGTTAAATTCTTATGTGGTACATTCACATACGGTATATAATCGCGACTTTTTGGCCACGAAAATGGCGTCACGTATCCTTTTGGCGCGGGAACAAGACACCGTAGTTTCTCACTCCCTAGAGGACAATGCCGCTCTCTATATACCATGTTATCTCTCAGTTTGGCCATGGAACGTGACTGGTCTTGACAAGGGGTGTAATCCGTGTAAATGGGATCGCATGGGCTATATATGATGCTGGATACGTTATCATCAACGACACCGTGTTTAGTATCGAAGTTGAGGTTAGAGAGGATGCTGCATTCAGCTCCACTTTTGGACATTTCGTGAGCTATTATATCGCCTCTTCCGATGCTTCTTTGCCATGTTCCGAGTATATAAAAGAAGGAACACAAACCAATAACTATGAATATTGATATGGAAATTCTAATTCTACCATTTCCTGGACTTAACCTTATAGCCATAATGCATCTGCAATGGAAAAAAAATGAATTCCAAGAGAGCTATAAAAGGTAAAAAGAAAAACGTTAAAAGGAAAAGTTGTATAAATTCATATTTTATTTTGGAAAATTCTTACAGCGACATGGAAAATCACCTAAGTATATAATTGCATAACAAAATGGAAAGAAGAGAGCAAAAATCAATGCAAAAGCAACCGGACAAATGATTTCTTGCCTTCTAGTCGTCAGTTGACATACACAATGACTGGCTTTCTCACCGACATTTAAGTTAACAATACCAATTACCAAGTTCTTAAACAAAACAAAAAGAACAGAAAAAACTGTGAATGCCCACGATCTATATACCAAATTATCAAGAGAAAAACGAAACCTTTGTTTTTGTCAAAATCGTTCCATTATATAATTTTTTGCACTCTGTACATGAATTCTACCCCTCAATAACCCTGGAACTGCCACTTATTCCAACTCCAATAACATACTAAAAACCCATGAAAAGTTCAAAATTACCACAATTGACCCTTTTGTACACACCATTTTTAATGAATCAAAGTTTACTCGCAACCGTATTTTAGTTATAAAAAAAACATTTCAATTATAGCACTCCAGCACTTCTGGATTAAGAAAGAAAGATAATTACTCCTAATCTTCAACTTTCATCCCTCCCCAAGCAAATTCTAGTTGTGCAACTTATTATACAAATATTAAAACAAAAACACAAAAAACCAGTCTATTGGCAGAACCCTACTATTCATATACTTCCATATATTGAGGGAAACAAAATAGAATTTGAAAAATAATAAAAATGAGCAGTTTTACCAATTGAAGAATGAGAAAAGCTTTGTTTTCTTTTTCTTTTTCTTTGCCGGCTAGACTCAGCAATGAAAGAGAAAATGGGATTCAAATGTAAAGATTAAAGAATAACATGTGTTGTATATATTTCTAGTTTTTAAATACATGCATATTGTAGTAATATAATATCTTCTCCGGCAAATGATACTGACTAGTAGTTTACATTGAAATTTCACATATGCACAGCATGTACGTCTCTTTGTGTCTGTGTGTGTGTGTGTGTGTGTCCATCTGTCTTTCTCTCTCGTTAGGGACAATTAAATATCTATTTTTGTTTGAACTTTCAACAACTGATTGATAAAGTTGAAGAAAAAGTTTATTATCAAAAATCATATCCTAAAACTTTTATTCTCAAAACATACAAGTCTAATAAATATGTGTAATTGTATATTTGTATGTTTTGGGAATAAACTTTTAGGTGTTGTATGTTTTGATTGATGGTATGTTTTGGGCATTGACTTTTTTTCATTTACAAACTTGTTTTCTTGTAATAAATAGAAAGGTTTATAAAGAAGAATACGAGTGGTACATGTCAAATTTTGATTTTTTAGGTGAGTTTGTTTTAACTCTAGCTGCTCAGCAATTGTAAATCATGTACACTAAACATTTTGATCAACGAGTTAACATGGAAGATAGAAGAAATTTTGGCAACCACCTTGAAATAATTTACATACATTTTCAATATTCTCTAAATTATATCTAGGAAAAAGATCATAACGATGCACATGACTAACTATGAACACACATTCCTGCATGACTAGTTGCAAATAATATGTTCGAATTAATAATCTTAACTTGAAATTTTTAGTAATGACGAACCTAGATAGCGAAGAGAATACCAATCTCTTAAGTCTTTAATAAACAAATACGGATGATTTTATAATTTTTCCTTACTCAGACACCTACAGGGGCATTGAAAGGTCAAAGTGGAGACTAAAGGAAGTTGATGGAATTGGGGTACAGTTTTGGAAAGCCAGGTCAAGAAAGAAAAACAATTAAGTTTTCGGAGATCGATTGAATGAACTCTTAACATTAATGAGCCGGCACTGGCAACATGGATAAATGTATAAATGGGGATGATACTAAGTTACTAACGTCTTGCGTAAAATTGATTCAGTAATGTTTTAACCTATCTAATCATTTTTACTGTTTTATTAGTGCTTTTCCTCGTTTAGTATTTCATGCCGTCAGGCACCATGCACGTGTTCGAAACTATAACCTTGAGCTATTTTTAAACTATGGAGACTGTTAAGTGTATTTTGCTCAACAAGTTTGAGGATAAAATTGAGGCTGTTCGTGTACATCACTTAAAGACTGTTAAGTGTATTTTGCTCAACAAGTTTGAGGATAAAATTGAGGCTGTTCGTGTACATCACTTAACATAGTGTCCGTGTATATCCGTATATACAAGAAGTGAAACCGTATAGAGGCGAGTGGTTTTGTTTCAGGGGGATCTGCTCTTTATTCAATGTTTTCGGGATGCTTCATTTACTGGATTATCCAAATTTACATCTATCAAAGTTGGCAGACTTGAGACAAAGACTGTTCCACAAGCATGACCACTCTTAGCCTTTTCAAATTAGAAACAGTCGCACAGCATTGTAAATGATAATAAAATAACAAGTCTTATCTTTTAAGTATATACTGAAAAAAAAGTATGTGGACATTATAAAATCAATAGTACAATATACAAATCATCAATAAAAGAAATGAAAGTGACAAGAATTCATCATCAAATGACGGGTAAAAAAAGGAAGGAAACATTCAGAGTCAACTAAAGAATTTCCATTTAGTTAAATGTACCACTTTGGCAGATGATAAAGACTTCTAACTCGTAAACAGAACCATCACGAATTGAAGATTTGGGCAAGTTTTTTTTTGACATTTTCCGTTGACCCAAAAGCTGTTTCTTCAAAATTTAAAAGCTTGCTTTAAAAAAGCTTAAAAATTAACAGTCAAAACCACTTTCCAAAAAAGATGAACAAAAACAATGAGTTGGCACTTTTTTTGAACTCTCAAGTCAAAACCACTCTTCCAGCAAAAGATGAACAAAAACAATGATTTAGCACACATCAGGAAAAAGTTATATCTTCAAAAGAACAATCAATAGAGATTCAATACCGATAAAACAAGATAGGCCAACTATTTTAGCAAGTATCATGAAAGGGAAGCACTATCTCAATGAAACTGACGACAAATTCAACAAAAGTAAGAAACAAAACATAAATCCGACATCTCATAGTACATTTCCCTGATACCTATTCATTGGTTGTTTCCAAAATTTTCCTTGAAGCAATTTCAAGATAAAAACTACTTCTCAGATCAATTTTTCACAGCAACCTTGTCTTTGGTCTTCTGAATTTTCAAAACCTTCTTCACAATCTTTTGCTCTTCCACCAAGAAGGCTCTGATGATCCTGTATAGAAAAAGATCAACATGACTTGGCACGCTGTACATGGAAACATTCGAAATAAAACAGAAAAAGGAAATAATTTTTCCAGTTAATGCGTTGTTTTCTGGGACAAACAACTCTATTTGTTTCCCACAGATTTAAAAAAACATAATATCAGAAAATTATGACAAACAAAAACAACACAGGATTGTGAATCATATTTTTTTTAAGTAAATCGCAATCCTGAAGCAGGAATGCAAAAATGCGGACAAGGAAACTTATCAATCAATAACAATATTTTGAAAGCTAGGTTTCACACAGGCCATCATTATACATGTTTAGCATGGGTTGAAAAGAAAAGATGGAAAACTCTCTTATTTCCATTCCAACCCATTCTTCAATATGATGCTAACTGCAACATGGAGGGAGTGGAATGAAGAATCAAAGTTATGGAATCATCTACTTTTGGCATCAGTAATTAGAACTTCAAATTCAACCAGATAAAAAAAAAAATCTGAAGGAAAAAACCCAACATACATTATTTAGGGTTCAAGATTCGTTTTAATGAGCTTACCTTTCTCTGACAGCTCCACCAGACAAGACTCCACCATAAGCACGGTTCACAGTCCTCCGATTTCTAGACAATCTCGACCTCTTGTATTCTGTAGGTCTCAAATGAGGAATCTGCAATGATCGGTTCGTGATTTAGTAGACATAACACAATGTTCTTCAGAAAAAAAAATGTGTTTTGTTATACTACAAACAACAACTACCCATATGTAATCAAATAAGTAACTGGCAAGCCTAATGAACCTACAAACAGAGAAGAGAGGGGAATTTGTGAAAAGATGCCAAAATACGGTGACCACGCTGTTTTCTTACAAGTAGCATTTTTATCATAGGCTTTGAAAATGAAAAAGAGAGTAGTATACAAGTCATATGAAACTGACAGTTGGCCATCCTTCAATTAACTTCAGAAAATATAACTCATAAAAGGATCCCATCAATTTAAACATAACTAACTCTTGCAACACTTGTAAAACTACACAAAATAACAAACTAAGAAATAATTTCTTCAGTATAAATTGATCCTTTTCTTTTCTAGAACTATAGAAACCAAGAAAATGATAACTTAGTAAGTAAATGATTACTTATAAAAGCAAGTTGTAGTTAAGTTTATTGGATTTAAGTACAATCATTCCAGTTTAGTTTCTATTGCGAATTTCAATTTTAGACAACCAATTTGACACGACAAGAAAAGGAAATACAATCACAGGTAGATCAAAGCTAAAATAGAATCCACTGCTACTCAGCTTAGTTAAATTAAAAGAGCTTTGGAAAAAGGTGTACCCCTTGGATTCTCTTTCCTGTGACAGGGCATTTTGGACCGCTTGCCCTCTTCTTGGTAGTCTGATACACAAGCTTCCCACCTAATACGCCACATAAAACAATTAGAATCAACAATCATCTCATCGAAATATAACACATTAATGTGTAGAAGATAGTAACCATTAGACAGATAAAAGAGAACATGTGTATATACAAAAGAGTGATATGGAAAAATGAAGATAAGGTTAACTGTACATGATAAAAATAAATACATCATCCATAAACAAAACAGAATATCAAACAAACATGGATGCTAACCAGGTCAAAAGATCTAATATCCAGCATTAAAGAATCGTAATATTCAGACATTATACAATAATACAAATATGCATATATATGTCTATGATCATGAAATCCAATTTAATGCTTCATAAGTTTACCATATGGACAATAAAAGAAAAGAAAAATCATCGTTATGCTTAAGCAGAGTTCTAACTTATTTTTATTTATTTTTAAAAAGAAAGCCTAGAAGTTTCAGGAAGGAGCTGCATAAGCCATTTTGCTCAAAATCTACAGTCCAGAAACACACATAGGCACATCACACCAACTCAGATATTTAAACACGTTACAGTTAAACAAATAAATGGGATTCCGAACTTACTTAAGGCTACAACGTGTACATGTACCAATCTTAAAACTTTGAGCTTTTCTAAGTTTTGAGTAGGGATGATGAACTACAACTTAAAAAAAGGGCATACCCAAGTACACTGAGAGCCTTTCTAATGATGAATAGAAAAGAGAAGTTTCGAGCCTTGTCAACAAAAGGGATAAATATATTACATATATAAACGAAACAAAGGCACACGAAATTTACTTATGGGTACAACATTTAGACGTTTCTTTCTGAAAGATTCGACCTTTTTCTAAGTTTTGCAGAACATATGATCTTAAATTTCTGATAAACAAATGAATGCAGGTAGGTATAACTTATAAGGAAGCGAAAAGGACAAACACCAAGAAAACTAAATTAACAAAAAAATAACATACACAGGTAGGGAAAGAGCTAAGTGGCAGCCATTGGCCACAACACCCCCCTATAACTATTAAAGTAATATATAAAATATCCGGTTTAACTGTAGCTTGTTTAAAATGGTGATTTGGCATCTCTAAATTGTTTTTAACCTAGGAATTTATTTATTTATATTGTATATTCGTCTCTAAGTACAATTATTGGCTTTGCCGATGTAAACATGTTAATTCGAATCCGTATACATGATGATTCTTCGAACAATTTCATCTTTTCTATCTTTGAGCATATAAGCTAAAAAGCTGAAATAAAAAATGAATGAATGCCTATATATGTATACATACACGCGAGGAAGTGGAATGAGTAGCTACATACAACTACCACTACAAAACTAAAGATCATCCACGGAAAATTAGAAGCTTTATACATGATAAATAGCCATTTTAGTTAAATGCTATAATCCATAAACACAGAGACACGTACCCAGATAATAGGAAGGAAATAGGAAAGTAAATTCACTTATAAGCTATGACTACAACATTTAGATTTTTCGTTCTCAAAGCTTCCATTTTGTCCAAGATTTGCATAACATGTGATCTTAAAATCTGAACATACATAGAGATATGCACAATATAACTACAATTACAAGATTAAAAATGATATACAAGTAAATTCAACCCCTTAACATGATAAAATTGCAAAAAAAAAAGGTCAGATTTTTTAACCCAGATAGCCATTTTTCTTAAAAGACATACCCATGTATTAGAAAAGTTAATGGGATATCAGATTCACTTATAACATTACATGTACCTATCTCAAAGATTTTAGCTTTTCTCGGTTTTGTATAACACATGACCAAAATATCTGAACAAACATACTTATATAGACAATATACAATTACAAAAAAAAAAAAAGAGTAAATTCAAAGCCTTAACATGATCAAAGTTGAAAACAAAATGCAAGTTTTGAAAAAATAGCCATTTTGCTTAAAACCTACATACCCGGATAATAGAGAAGTAAATGGGCTAACTACATAGAGATGCACAAACATAGAGATGCACAAGATAACTACAATTACAAAAAAAAAAAATATCACAACTGTTTGAAACCTTGACATGATAAATTTGCAAAAAAAGGCAAGTTCTGGACTCAAATAGCAAGTTTTGGACTCAAATAGCCATTTTGCCTAAAAAGACTTTAACAAATATTAGAGAAGGGGATATTAAATTCACTTATAACTACAACATTATATGCATATATCTCAAAAGATTCTAGCTTTTTCTAAGATTTGTATAACACAGGACATTTACAGCTAAACAAATATAGGGATAAGCACAATACAGTTACAATTACAAAATTAAAGATGATAAACAGATCACTTCAATACCTAATAGTAAATAGTACATATAGATATACATACACACGTGACATTTACAGCTGAACAAACATAGGGATAAGCACAATATAATTACACTTACAAAATTTAAGAAGATAAACAAGTTAGTTCAATGCCTAATAGTAAATAGTACATATATATGTATACACACATGGCATTTACAGCTGAACAAACATATATTTAAGTACAATATAAGTTACAATGACAAAATTAAAGATGATAAACAAGTCAGTTCAGTGCCTCATAATAAATGATACACATAAACAAGTCAGTTCACTTACAACTACACCAATATATGTATCTATATCAAAGATTCTATCTGTTCTTAGTTTTGTATAACATATGACAATTACAGCTCAACACACATAGGGATAAGTACAATACATATACAATTACAAAATTTAAGATCATAAACAAGTGAGCCCAATGCCTAATAGTAAATGATACATATACACACACATGAATATATATATGACATTTACAGCTGAACAAACATATGGATTAGAAAAATGGGATAACAAATTCACGTAAAACTAGAGCATTATATGTATCTATCTCAAAAATTATAGCTTTTCCAAGTGATACATAACATATGACATTAAAAGCTGAACAAACATAGGGACAAGTACAATACAGTTACAATTACAAAATTTAAGATGATTAACAAGTCAATTCAATGCCTAGTAGTAAATATTACATATAGATACATATACACACAAATGAATATAAATACATATAGATATATATACAAACGTGACATTTACAGCTGAACAAACATAAAGATAAGCACAATATAATTAAAATTGCTAAATTAAATATGATAAACACACATAACATTTAGAGGTGAACAAACATATGGATAAGTACAATTAAAAAAATCAATGATTATAAAAACAAGTCAATTAAATGCCTAATAATAAGTGATACACACATATATACACAAATGAATAAATATATACATATAAATAAATAAGAGGTGTTTTTACCAGGGGTTTTGACAATGCGGTGTTGATTGGATTTGGTGGCATAGCTATGCCTTCCTCTGTATGTTAGCCTCTGCACCATCTTTCTCTCTCTCTCTCTCTATCTCTCTCTATCTGGCTGCTGAAGCGGATAAGGGAATTTAGAGAAATAGATTTAAGCTATTTATATTCACCAAGTGTTTTGCCCTACTCTCTCTAATGGGCCAAATAAAGCCCAATGCTCATTTATTAGTGTTAGAGAGTTTTATATTAGCCCCAATAATATTTTTGGCCTCGTTTGTTTCTGGGACTGTTGGTATGAATATTAGGAATTCCGTCGGGATCGCAAGCGGGATTTGGAATGAAATTCGGGTTGATAAGCTTGAGCGAACGAGGCTTTGTATGATATCACGCATTCGTTGGAAATTTATCGCTCGGAAAACATTTTCGTCTATCAGACTAGTCCAATATTAACTTATAAATGCTTCTATTATGGAGTTTTATATAGGCCCGATAATTTTTGGGTCTTGTTTGGTTGTGGGATTGTTAGAACAACGAAAAGTAATCCGGTCGGGATTGCGAGCGAGGTTTGGAATAAAAGTCGGTTTGATAAACTTGAGCGAGATAGGCTTGTATGATATACTCTTTATGGGCCAAATAAGTCCAATATTAATTAATTTATTACTATTATGGAGTTTTGATGTAGGCCCGATCATTTTTTGGCCTTGTTTATTTGTGGAACTGTTGGTATAAAGATTCAGAATATTGTTGGGATTGGTAGCGGGTTTTGGAATGAAAGTCGGGTTGATAACTTGAGAAAGCTAGACTTGTATGATATCATGCATTCGTTGTATTTTATTGGTCGGAAAATATCGTCATTGTTTGATGCTATCAAGCAAGGTCCGCAAAGGTTGTGATGTGAGTCTTGGGGAAGTTAAGTAAATAGTATTGCGTAGCCAAACTAATTTTAGCTTTATTAATTATACGAAAGAATTTTCAGTAAAAATTAAAAATTGGCAGTTAATTCTTTCACGGGGTGTAAAACAAATTTTTAAAACTAAACTTAAATTAAATGGTACTATATAACAAATATGAATCTCGTCTATCTGCCAGAGGTTACTAAACGTAATATAGAAAGATAAGGATATGATGAGACTTTCACACCAGTTGATAGATTGGTCGTGGTAAGATGTCTCATTGCACTTGTTGTTGCTAGAAACTGGCATATCAAACGGTTCGATGTTAAAAACACGTTATTTACACGGAGATTAAAATAAATAAGAAGTTTAGATATCAAAAACACGTTATTTACACGAAGATTGAAACAAAGAAGTTTACATGTCACTTCTATCTGGATATGGACGAAAGGCATAGACACGAAAATTACTTGTTGGTTAATTAAAACAAGGCTTTAGGTGTGTTTAACGCTTGATTGTTTTAAATCAGTTGATTCCAGCAAAATACCAAGTCGGCAACTCAATGTTCACCCACACTTATGACACACAATATCTTTCAATACTATATACTTGTGATAAGAAATAATTATGCAAAGTTGCAAACATGAACGAATTCAAATATTTTATATTAAAGATATCCATTTTAAGGATTTTGGCAGATTAAAATATCCTATTGATATCGAAATAGCTCATTCATCACATGACATATACATCAATTAGCACAAATACATCGTAAATATTCTCTTTGATGATGTCCAACTTGGATGTCGCCCCGCCTCAACATCAATAGAGCAAAATCTCAAGCTAACGAAAGTGTCTCGCGTGGCAGTTAGTCAGTTACTTATTCCAGTTTATGTCGCTGCCTTATTGGATGGCTCATCTACTTGTCCATCTTACGACCAGATATTACATTTGCGATAAATATCCAATCAATTGATGCACGCGCCTAGGATATCACACTTGCAACTCGTATCCTAAAATATCTAATAACAACTATAGTGTACACATGGACTCTTCTTCTCTACTAAACGTCATATTTTCCTCACATAGTTCATAGATTCTGATTGGCTTAGTTGTCTGCTGGCTCGCATGCCTACTTGCGAATATACTGTAACACTTGTAAAATAGTCTTGTTACTTGGGTACAAATAAACAGAAGCGTAGTGTATTGGTTTTTTAGAGGATCTGAACATCGAGCAATGACTCCCACGACTTCCAAACTGACTTGGCTTCATACTCTATTCATAGATTTATTTGTTTCACAACATCAACCTGCTTAGCTTGACTGTGATGACCAAACCGCAATCAACATCGCTCACAATTTTTTTTCATGAAAGAACAAAACAAATCGATATAGATTTTCACATTGTACGTGAAAAATCAATCATTTGTTTTCTTTGACTCGACCATATCACTTCCGCAAACCAACTCGTATACGTTTTTCTTTACCAAACCACTTGGTAATGAACAATTTTGCAAATTAGGTTACAAGTTTGGCGTTGTGACACTTCACACTGTAACCGGAGAGGTTACAATTCTCTGACATATTGCCAAATTAATGGTGATTTTGTTGTCAAATGGTAAGATGGTATAATATTATGAGTTGGTAAGTGAATCAATCTCAATTAGTCCAACGAGCTAGGAACTTGTGTCCTATCCATTCAGCCAATAATATTACGCATAATGCACTACCCGTGTGGAAGAATAATAGATTAAAAAAGTTGTGTTTACATTGCTTATTGCAACATTTTCGTCTCATTCTTTGCAAAATAATTAACAAAGATCATACATATTTTTAACTTTCATCTACAACAAAGTTCCTATTTGGTTATAAATTATCAACTTTTTGTCCATTCTTATGTGAAACCATATGCAAACCACTCCCAATGATCAACTGTTTAATGTGAATCGGAGAAAATCATCTCAACTGGCCATCATAATCATGGTCCAGCTTAAATTTGTCATGTTTCAATTTATAAAATCAAGGAAGCCTTTTTTGTTGACTTGGATGGAGTTGCTACAGAAAAAAAAAAAGGTTTCAATTAGTGATGGATTTTGTGACATATTTATTCTCCAACGCCCTTATCGCAGACGAATTTGCGACGGATTTTAATTTTACTGACGAATTTTGTTATTTCGTGATAAATTTATGACAGATTTGGCCGTCCCTAATTGAAGTTATTTATGTAGTAGTTGCTCTCATCCAAAATTATGCTTTTCTCATCATTATACAGAAAAAATTGAATAAATAACTTGCCAGCAATAACACGGTTACATGATTACAGGTTATTCCAAAAGTAGCTAAAATACATAATCAAGAGGGCTACGTTTGTTGCAACCCTAGTTTCAATATGGTTACTTAAAAAATAATAATAGCCAACTTAAAAGTTGAGTTTGTTTGAACTTTTTGTATGAAAGTTTTGCAAATTTAAGTGGTTTGCAGTGTTGGACCTGGTTATATTGTTTCTTGGTCTCATATAGGCATTTTATTAATTGTCTGTAGAAATACAATCTAACAAGCCTCTCGGGTGCATAAAATTATTTTTCTTTTGACAAGATGAGTACAACTTTGATAGATAATGTTGTGAAGAAACTTCACACAAGCAGGCCATTAAAATCCAAACGACGCGTTAAAACTTAAAATGTAACTGTATAATTTGAGCAATATTTTAGTTAGCATTAACTTTTATAAAGATTTATGAATAATATTTGATATTTTGTCCACAATTTTAGCCATTAAAAAGTATACATCATTTCCATAAAGTGGCCATGTACAAATAGTAATGAAATAAACGTGTATAGTAAATCAAACGGTAGAAGTAGAGCCCAAACATATTCCAAAATTAATGGAATATCCTTCCATACACATAGCATAAACAATATAATGGCCTTAAATCAAGCCGATATATATCAATTATCAGAATCTATTTCACACTTTGGAGTATTGACCCTTACACTGAACTATACAATAAAAACTTTCCATATTGTGTTTCCAATCTTGCCTAGCTAATAAATACTGCCACGATTGTGTATCATTTTTATTTAGAACTTCAACAAATTTAGAGAGAGAGAGAGATGGCATTCAATAATTTTGTCATCGGCCTCTTGATTGTACACTGTGGCCTGTCTTTGTTGTGCTCTGCTGAAGATTTTGATTTCTTCTACTTTGTTCAACAGGTTGGTTTTATAATTTTTGTTTGTATGAATACCTTAATGTTTTGGTACAAGAATTGAAATCAGTAGTGATTTGTAGGCTACTATCAAACCATATTCCATATTGAATGGTGTGTTTCAATTTCACCGGAAACCTGGTTGTGATAAAAGGATAGATTATTTAACAGTCTCATCACCACACATTAACATGTATACAGAGGAGAGTAGGGGCCGGGTGGGAGTTGCCAGAGAGGATACCGTCTCTGTCATATTTTTGAAAAATATTTTTTTACAGCGTAATTTTTTTTATAGCAAAAAAGAGCGATTTAGACCCACATATTAAAATTTTAAAATTCAACCACCTATACTGATTCTGTCTCCGCCACTGTATTCATATGAACACAATATACATGTGCTGTATAATGTGTTGGACACAAGAGGACTAATTAATTTCTCATGATAAATAGATTCATTTTACATTTATACTTTTTTTGTACTCCGATCTTGAAACCCATAAAAGCGTTTTCATAACTTTTTTTGAAAGGTTATGAAAAATAAATAAATTATGAATTACCAAATATTGTTACTACTCTTAACCTATTACACTATATGTCCGTTTCTTTTAACTTTTAATTATAACCATGGTATTTATAAAGTTGAAATACCTTAACAAAAATCACAAGTCCTTGTACAACCAGATTCGAATACTCCATAATCAATCATGATTTATGTTAGAGATCCAACATTTTATGTATAAGAACTTTCAGAATAACATATACTTCAAAGCATACACAAGTAGATAAAATGCCTTAATATGTTTATCAGTGTATATATGCACAGTTTTTTACTTTTTTTAAAGAATGAATAAGTTCATCACCATATAAATAATTATAAGATTTTTAGTACAAGTCCCATATAACAGTCGTTAGTTCGTTGATTGAAGCATAAGAACCCGATTGCGTCTCGGTTTGTAAATCAGTATAAGTACAGTACTTTTAATTAGGAAATAAAAATATCGTCACCTTATAAATTAATATAGCAATTTACTATAAATAACTCATTGCAACTTATATTTCTCATACATATCTTGATAAGTTCACATTTCTCATATGTACTATTTTTTAATTATTTAGTTTATTTACTAAATGGTCATACAAACCAGAATATAATAGACATATTTTATCTATCTACAAACCCAAAAAAATAGTTTTAAATTACAACAAAATAAAACAAAACACAAAAAATTTATAAAAAATCACAAAAAATCACAAACTTTTTAAAAAATTACTAAAAAATATATAATTTTTTTTGTCAATATAACACTTTTTATACCAAAAAAGTTATTTTTTCATAAAAAAACACTTTTTTCCATCATAAAACGAATTTTTTTTTATACAAAAAGTGGTTTTCTATGAAAATGTGTCTTTTTTTAATCTAAATAAGCTAAAAGTGCATCTATTTCAGTCGAAAGTACATATAGTTCAGTCAAAAACGTATATATTTCAATAAAAGTGCATATAGTTCAGTCAAAAATGCATATGGTTAGTCAAAATTGCATAAATTTGAATTGAAATTGCATTCAATTCAGCTGAAAGTACATTTAGTTCCGTTGAAATAGCATACAATTCAGTAAATATAGTTCAATAAAAGTGAGCATGCATATAGTTCGGCTAAAAGTGGACCTGGTTCAGCTGAAAGTAAATCTAGTTCAGCTTAAAGTGCATCTAATTTAGTCGAAAGTACATATACTTAAGTCAAAAATGCATATAGTCTAGTCAAAAATGAATATAGTCCAGTTGAAAGTGCATATAGTTCTGCCAAAAATGCATCTGGTTCAGCTAATAGTGCATCTGGTTCAGCTAATAGTGCATCTGGTTCAATAAAAGTGCATATGGTTCAATAAAAGTGCATATAATTTAATAAAAGTGCATATAGTTCTTAAAAGGTGCATCTGGTTCAGTTAAAAGTGCATCTGATTCAGCCGAAAGTGCATCTAGTACAGTCGAAAATGCATAAAGTTCAATAAAAGTGCATATATTTTACTTTAAAATAAAAAAAACTAGGTGGATTCGAACAACCAACATCTTGAACATCGGTGTTGGATGCAAACGCTCTTACCAATTTGAGCTTACGGATATAAAATTAGTTACTAAAATTACTTTCTAAAAAGACAATTCAAACATTAACAAGCATTGAAATGAGTCAAACGAGAGTTAATTCTGAAAAAATATTTTTTTATGAAAAAACAGCTTTTTCGGTATAAAAAGTGTTATATTGACAAAAAAAAATTATATTTTTTTTGTAATTTTTTAAAAAATTACAATTTTTTTCATTTTTTATGATTTTTTTCATTTTTTTATAATTTTATGTGATTTTTTTTTTTTTTTGTGATTTTTTTCATTTATGAGGGAAGGAGAGAGAGAGATATTTTCTGTTTTTTTATGAAATTAGATTTTTTTTAGTTTATATAGTATGAAAAAGTGGTATGTAAGATGAATACAAATTATAATAGTTATCTAATGAGAATTAAAGTTCAAAATGATACATATGAGTTATTAATCCTAAATTAATCACCTTCTTAATTTTGTACACATTCATAAATATGTATATTTTGCAAAATTTAATTTTCCTGCTATTAGTGGCCAGGATCATATTGTGATACGTCATCAAGTTGTTGTTACCCGAGCACAGGGAAACCTTCATCAGATTTTGGAATTCATGGGCTTTGGCCTAATAACGATGATGGGTCTTACCCATCTAATTGCGATCCTGATACCCCATTTTTAAAATCCAAGGTATTCTTCATGTCATTCTAGTTTTCCATATTTTCACAATGAAATTACTTTTTTTTTATAGTATTAAATAATAGCGATAAGTTTTTCAATAATAGCGAAACCGATTTTAACCGACCCCAATTGCAGAAACTGATCATTGCAAACAAAAAATTTCTGATCAGGTTCACAGCAAGTAATTCTGATATCTTTTTTATGATCATCTTTATTTTGATAACTAGATTTATTTATTTATGATCATCTAATAAAACTTGTGTTTGCATAAAAAAAATTGGGTGGCAGGTGTCCGATTTGATAAGCAATATGCAAGAGGATTGGCCAACACTAGCATGCCCTAGTAACGACGGAACAACATTTTGGACACATGAATGGAACAAACATGGAACTTGTTCCGAGTCTATTCTTGATCAGCACAAATATTTCAAAACAGCCCTTGGTTTAAAAAACAGTATCAATCTACTCCAAATTCTTCAAAATACAGGTATTTTTTTATCTCACCCTTCAAGATTCATAGACAGTTGTGTTTGCTTTAATGTAAAGAAAATGAAAAAATAAGTAATGAAAAACTTTCACTACACTTTTGTAGAAGTTGGGTTCATCTAGTTTATTAGATTTTCTTTCGCAGTTGAGTGAATGGAAAATTTATGTACACACAAATTTATAATGGTTTAATAAAGTCCGTACACTGTATCTTTTGAGTACATTTTCTTCTGCTACTTTCAATCATTTTACTATAAACCAAACTCGTATCACTACTTCCAAAAAGGTTAAAGGTTTCATAAGAAAAATCTCATTTGAATGAAGCTTTGTCGCTAAATTATCTTTCCTTCACTTTACAAAAGGGTTTATATCGATGATGACACGCCTTTTTCTTTTTAAACAATGATGTCCACACACACAAATACACTGTTTACTCCTCAGAAGGTTATGAAACAATAAACCCAATAGAATATAAAATATGAGTTGCAGGGTTCGAGTGTTATTAACAAAATAAGTGTGATGTCCTTTAATAAGATTTTAAAATTTAGGTTATGAAACTATATTGTTGTCTATTGTCTAAATGACATTTTTTTCCCGAAATATTATATTCAACAAACTGATTTTGGCTTTCTTAATTTTAAATAGGAATTAATCCTGATGGAGGATCATATAGCTTGAGTAGCATCACTGGAGCTATAAAAGATTCGATCGGTTACACCCCTTGGGTTCAGTGCAATACCGGATCCTCTGGTAACAGCCAACTATACCAAGTGTATATATGTATCGACAAGACTGGATCAAACACTATCGAATGCCCGATAATGCCTACTGGAAAATGTGGTTCAGAGATCGAGTTCCCGTCGTTTTAGTCTCGTCTTCTTATTTTATTGTGGAGATTATTATCTTGGTATTGACATTTCTATCTTCTCCCTCGAGTATTTTCTTCTTGGTGTGTGATGTAAAGTTGTCATGATAATATTTCAGTTTTTCATTTGTTTCAATATTTCGTCTTCTTAATCTCACAATAATCGGCTTTCACTTGACAAAATCTTTTTATATATGTTCCCTTAAGTAGTTAAGCTCATTCAACCTTCCAGCTATTTTTTTTCATTTCTTATTATCATTTTGAAACAACACGTCTTTAATCGTTTCTCTTTAACTCTTTTCATTTCCTACAAAAGATATCGATATTGAAAATGACATTATCTAATAATCATATTCGGTTTAATTGCAAATCTGTTTGATCTTGATCGTAGCAGTACTATATTTTGGAACCAATAGAGCCTGCAATACTATAGATCAAGTTGCAACATTAAAATATCCACTAACACAAATTTCGAAGAAACACTGTACTAACAACCACGAGGTTTCTGGTCGAAAAGGGCTATTTTACTCTAAAACTTTTGGTTGCATCATTCATATATTTCTCATCATGTCTTCTTTTGTGTACGTAGGCAAATAATGGTTGTCAAATTATAAATCTAGCTAATATTGACTTTTAACCGACTGTCCCTATTTTTGGCATTTGATTTTTGACTGTCAAAAATCAGATTTTAAAAATCTGTTTTGATAATCTATTGAAAAGATAGATTTTAAAAATCTGTATTTTTTAGTTTTTTCAACATAAAAATCAGATTTTCAGAAGCTGAATAATTTGATTTGCCAAATATCCACAAATTTTTAAAATTTAAAATTCAAAAATTCACTAAAAAAAATTTGTTGCAAAACAAAGCCTATACACCCTGCATTCCCAGATTTGTTATTTTCTCATTTTAGGAATAATTAAATGAATGAGAACTCGTATTAGTGTACAATATATCTTGTTTTTTTTAACCAAAACATTATTGATTAGATTGGGACTTAACCCGGTTTATATCAACAAAATACATATATTACAACAGAAAATACAACGATAAACTAAAGAAAAATATTGGACTACAAGTCTACATCTCATCAATACTATTACGGCAATTCCCAAAGACCAAACTAAAGTAACCAAGAGAGCTAATTGTACTCGGAACGAGTCATATCTCAAATCTTCTTCCTTGTCCAAATCTCCATTCATTGATACTCAAAATATCTAACATTTGATTTTCACTCTATGACCTCGAGTGATCATAGACTGCATTTTAGCCCACAAATTTCAGTCAGCTTTACTGTTCGTTCCATCTCGATCAGAAAGCATTCCATAATTATCGAAAGATGAGTCTTTTTTATCAATAAAAAACTAGATTCAAGATTATATCCCCAAATGAGATCCTCCAAGGTGTTATTAAAAGGAACATAGTTTTGGAAATGAGCCACAATCTTAGGAGATGCTTTAGCCGCCTTCTGTTTCTTCTTTTCTTTTTTCTTCCGATTTTTGCGCTTTTCGATTCTGCACTATGTGGAGAGTTCTCCTTGTTGCTTTCGCTGAGCTCATAAGCGAGTGATGACTTGGCTCAGATGACTTCGCATTCGGCGATAGATCAGATCTAACAACACACTCCTTATTTAAGCTAATCGAATTTTCTTTTAAAGTCCATGTGTTCTCAACATCTTTGTCAAGCCCTTTCTTTACAATAGAGATGCTTTTATCACAAGTTATAACATGTATTTTCTGGTCACTATAAACATTTTTTTTCATTTTTAAATTTTTCGTTCCACTTACTGTGATTTTTAAAATTATAGCCTGACTGGTAAGATAGGAAACATAACAAAAAAACTGCTAAATTTCTTTGATGAACTAAGACTTCATTGGGTACTTAGCTAAGTTAAAACTGTTTATAAAGGACACACATATGTCTAGGGAGGTAAATGAACCGAGTGAATTACCGTGGAATTAGAATTCTATTTGTGATCGGATTGTTTGTCTAGAAGCTTGGTTGTCTTTGTGACGACCTTTTGAATTCGTGTTTGGTTCTTTCGTAAACCTGTAATAATTTTTCATAAACTTTCAAAATTTCTATACCTATTTCAAGTTTGGAATTTTATAATATATTGAAGAAAACATATAAAGATTATCTGATATGGTGAAAATTTTAAAAACATGTAAATACGTATATGGGTATATATATATATACATACGTATATGTCTATATATAAATCAATATAAATTAATATATTGAATCTAACGAACACAAACACTAAGAGCATTCACATCAATCTCTCCAATTTTTTTATTAAATGTGAAAATCTTATTTTTTAATGTTTAGAGAATGACTTAAGTTTTAGTTGGATTTTCAATCTTTTCAAAACTCTCTATTAATATTGTATTAATTTTTGTATTATATTTTAATATTTAGTTTATTTGTTGTGTTGAAATAATACATGATTGAATGTATGATCTAAAATAATTTTTTTATTTTTTTTTGATGAGCAGAACCAATATTTTTCATTTATAAAGAGTGACAGTGATACTTTTTGAAAATAAAGAGTTTAATGTGAGGTTGATGTGAATACTTTTTTTATAAATAAGCTCATCAAATTTAAAGAAAGTTGAGTTTAAAGAGTTTGATGTGAATGATCTAACGAGTTGTATGTTTATGTTTGGTTCATTGACGAACAAACAACCCTACACTTACATTTAAAAGTCTAAGATGTGATCGTTTTTTTTTATTATTGATTAAATTCTATATAAAAATCAAAATTTTTAAATTACAATCAGCAACCTAGTATTATAAGCTTATATGTCATGGTCAGTTAGGGTTGTGAATGAGACGAAAATTTTGTAAAAAATATAGTGTTCCTTTCGTTAATAAGTCGTATCGTTTTCGTTCATTACTAAATAAAATAAAATATACATTTCGTTTAGTAAACGAGATGATAATGATCATAGGCTTGTTCGTTTCATTAAATTTCGTTTTCGTCTATATATATACACACACGTGTGTGTCTGTATCAATAAAGTTTTAGTAAAAAATATTATTAATATGAATTTAAAATTCATTATATAAAAATATATAATGTGAGGTGTAACATAATGGTTAATGTACGTAAGAAATTTAGAGTTACTAATTTACTTACAAACTAATAGGACTGTGAATAGGGATGACAATTTCGCGAGTTTCAACCCGACCCGACCCATTGCGGGTCGGGTAAAAGTGTAATTCTATTTGGGTCAGGTTTAAATGGGTAAAAGTGTAACTTAAAAAAATGCAACTTAATACTCTATCTCCTCTATTTCATATACATTAAACTCTCTCTTTTATATTATTTTTATATTATAGTTTTAAATCAAATGATTTTTTAATTTAACTAACAAATTTTATTTGAAATTTTTGACATTTATGAGATTTATTTTTTAAAAGGAAAAAAATATTTTTTAAAAACAGGTCAAATGGGTCGGGTCGGGTCAAATGGGTAAAAGTGCAAGTTTGTCCTCGAGTCGGGTCGGGTTGAAACTCACGAAATTACCATCCCTAACTGGAATGATGTGAAAATTTCCTGAAATTTTTTGTGTTTATTTCATTAAAATCTGGTTTCGTTTTCATTCATTACCAAACAAAATGAAACGATAATGAAAAACTCAAAAAGTAAAAAGAACGAAAATGAAATTAACCGTTTTCGTCTAGTATCGCTTCATTATCAGCCCTATGGTCAATTGCGGCGACTAACCAGTAACTTGACTCAACATAGAGATATTTGTTGGGTCAATGAAAATGAATTACGTTTGCAATATATATATATATATAGGAAGCTGGCTTAATAAGTAAACATGTGCCAATTGATGATCCTATATGCATCCTCAAAAGATCAACTTTTAATATCTAATATTTGTATGCAGTAGTTGTACGCATATTGCTTGATTTTGTTATTTTGTTTTGATTGTATTTGTATCTGAGCTCCATATGTCTTCGATCTGAAAAATATAAACTATCATTTGATAACATGTATCCTTAAGAATTGATACTTTTTAAGGGTGTGAAATGTTGAGACATAAATTATCAATATTACCCTTCTAAATAACATAATTAAAACTAATGCAGCTAAATATCAAAGTTAGTATACATTACTTATTTTTTTATTTTATTTCCTTATATGTTTTTTTAAAGATTATATTAAGAGTAAGAGAGTAACTTTGTTATTTTTTAATTACCAAATTGAAAAAATTGATACTTATTTTGGGATACAGATAGTATTAAAAAAAAAATGATGATATATTAAAATTAGAAAAAGATGATATATTAAAATTAGAAAAAAGGTTGTACATAACATTTGGTTACTACATGTTTTTAACAATATGCTTGGAAATGGTTAGAGTATATTGTTAAAACATGGTGTAATTATCCAAAAAGATAAGACCAAACTTTAACATAACAATTTGGTGTAACACTACCGTTAAATATTTGCCAAAGACTTCAACAAACAAATTAGCCATACCTAATCAAGTGTTTAATCAAACAAGTGGGATGTTGAGATGAAAGACGAACAAACGTCGTTAAGAAAGAAAACAAGACTATTGACAATTGGGCAGATTGTACAAGGGAAATAAGGTGAAGAGAAAATTTAGATGTTTCGATGATGAGCAGAGCACATCTGCATAAAATTGATCGGAGAAAGGGAACGAGAAAAAGGGAAATAAATTGGAACGAGAAAATGATGACTTTGATTTTTCAACTCAAGAGTCATGTAAAGCAGTCTATGACTGATAAGGCCAGATTTGACATCTTAGTATATGATTATGATTTATGAATACAAGTCGCTCATTTATGGGAACCGATCGGAGGTGTTGTTCTGAGTCAATTGTGCCGACAACTAGTTCTGCAAGCATAAAATGAAATGTTTAGCTAAAGAGAACGTTTTAATATTATGGATTTGTTTCTTGCACTGCTTACATATAAAATGTAAACTCGATTTTTTACGTGTAAGCTCAATTTTTACTTTCCTAACTTTTATGCTTTAGTGTAACCACAATTCAAGAAAAAGAACTTTCAAAAGTGAAAAATTCACGCGTTGTTGTAGTCATAAATTATCCGTTAGAACTAGTCACAAAGATTAGTAAACCTCACAAAACAAAAAACTTGACTTTGCTTTTTTTGTTGCTTGATTTTATTTTCTATTTTTGTTAGTCTTTCTCCTTGACTTTTTTCAATTGATCTTGTCTGTATCGGCTAAAAATTCACATCCCCAAGACATTTTGTCATTTTATTAATTTTGAGTTGCATGAATTAAGTAATCCCTTCAAATATTAATTAATTCAGGGATTTCAGACTCTATCAAAGAGAAAGATTAAAGTTTAACTACAAATTTCTGGCTTTTGTGGTTGTACCATATTCTAAAGTTAAAAGCGACACGTGTTCTACTTAGATTGTGCCAATTGCTTTTGTTCTCGATTAAAAGACCTCTAATTACGGATCCAACTGTCTTTATTTCGAACTTTAAATCATTGTGAATAAAGAAAATAATATATATAATTTAAACTTTGAAGATGCACTTTATAATAGAGACAATGTAAAAAATAGACTTTGGATTGATGTGACATGTGAGCAAGAGTTTTTTTTATACTTGACGCCAAATCACAACTCACAAGGCATCGTTACTTCTTATGTATCAAAAGGGACAATGAATACTAAAAAAATATGAACAACTTAATTCTTATATTGGATTGTGGAAAAAAGTAAACTTAATCATTACATCCGCAAACTCAGTTAAACAGTTAATCATTTTGGAATGTAATGCATTAAGAATTTAAGAACAAGGCTTCTAGCTAGCTAGGGGATATTGTACAATTACTACAGTACTATCAATTAAATGGCTATAATTAGTATATTTGGTGGGAGAAGAAACGAAATGATAAGAGGTACTAAGTACGTAATAACATCATACTGTATTTCATCTTCATGATTTTAGCTGTGCATAAATTGCACCCAAAAATAGATATTTATTTTGGTAACCAATTTGAGGAATCATGATAAATTTATTCTATCTATAGTTATTTAAAAACAAAAAAAAAAATTTGATTCTTTTACATTGTTCAACCACCCATAGAAAACAAAAACACCGGAAAAATCTCTTCACCGGAATCAATAAACAATCAACTAACTAGGTTCAACTCATTTTCTCAGACTCTAACGAGCTTTCGAAAACAATAATATCAAAATTTACCGTTCTTTTTAACGACGTACCGTTGTAGCCCATCCCATTTGACATTTTTTTGTTCCTTTTTCTTAAATCTTTAAAAAAATTACCGTTTTAGTCCTTATATAATACTCCTATATACTGTGGAAAAAAATCATTTAGAATATTCGGAGTTGAATTTTACTGTTCGGTCCCAGCCAGTAATTCCAACAACAATTGGACAAGGCCTAGAAAAATAATTAATCTAATAATAATAGCACACGAAAGTATGCTTTTCTCCGCATCAAGCTGTATACTTTTCCAAATAAGTTCAGTTTTTGAAAATATATCCATAATAGAGAGTAAAAACGAAATAAACTCAAAACTTATCACAAAAATAACTAAAAAAACAGGCGTTGGTAGTATAGTTAGTCAATGCATTTTCTTCAGAAATGAAATAAACCCATAATTATCCTCAGAGGACTGAGTTTTCACACTAGCACTGTATATATATACATACATACATATATATATATATATATATACATACACATACTATTTATATATTTATATACACATATAGATATATTTATATTTGTAATAACAACCGCTTCAGCGTAGTCTTAAAGTTCAAATCTCTCTCTCTCTCTCTCTATCAGAAGAAAGGTCAATTTTTCTGCTTCTCAATCTGTCATTTTTTTAATTATATTTTTAGTTCATATGAAGTAATAATATTTACTTGAACTTATTTGTGTAATGGGTTTGGATCTGTTTTGCACTTACTGAGACAGAGAGGTGGATTTTGTTTATATTCTGTGTTAAAATGTATGTTAAATGTAATGTGGGTGCTGAATATTTATTTTTTTAAGTTGAAAATATGTTGAAACTTTAAATTATTACTCTACTGTTTTGTTCTTTCAAGGTTTGTTTAGAGATCTGGAGTTTGAACTAAATTTTTTATACTTGTATTAATTTTTTTTTTGTTTTTTTTGGCGTTTTTTATTTATTTTAAATCTGGACTTTATTTGCTTGGTCAAGCTTAAAGGCTGAGTTTTTTTCTGGTTTTTTGCCCTGAAATTTTTTGTAACTTTATTATGGATGAACCTAGTTCCTTAGCTGTTTCTGAACTTAAAATTAGTACAGCTTATTTGCAGTAGTGGAACTAAAACTATATTTTTCGGTAAGTATTAAGGAAATTAATTAATTTCCTTAACAGTAAGGTGCTAAAAGGCTAAAATCGTTTTTTTTTTCAAGATACATGGTAAAAGGTCGGGTTTTTCTCAATATGGGGTGATGGAGCCACTTTTAGCCCACTACTAGTTCCTCCCTGCTTATTTGCTTGAAAGTTGTAACCAAACAAAGTCCTTTGAATAATGTGTATCGGTGTGCGGGCGTTTTGTGTTTTTTTTTTTTTTCTGGAGTAGGATTAAGATCACAGACTCATAGTAACTTTGGTTTTGACTACTCAATTGATATCTTAGCTGATTGACTTGTTTGGTTGAAAGTATAAGCTTACCTCTTTTGCCTTTTGTTTATAAGCTGTAGTGTATTTGGTTCACCAGCTTAAGAATTATGCCTTTTTGGTACTTTGACCTGAGAAATTTAGAAATTTTTAAGTGGATGAAGTGTTTTTTTCTCAGTTTCATTAAGATAATTTATTTTCTTAAAACTCACAACCAGACTAGCCCTAATAGTCCATTTTTGAACTTCTTTAATCAACCTGAGGGCTGAAAGTGCATTTCATATTGTTTTATTGCTTCTATCTTTCTTGTACATGGGTTTTATTTTCCGATATTTTGCAATTTGGATCACCTGGTAAAAAAAGCATTATATTTTTGCACTTTGGATCACTTGGTAAAAAAAGCATTAAATACTGTTTCTAATCCCATCTCGCTTGATAGATTACTGATGATCAAGAGAAAATTATAATCCCTTTTTGCTTATAAGTGGTAATGCATTTGCTTGGCCAACTTTTTTGTTTTTTTGTTTTGCATCCTAGTTTGAAAAATTCAAAAAAAATTAAGCTGGAAGACCCAGTTTTTTTTTTCCCAACCCACAATTGAGCTAATTATTTGATTTCAGCCAAACAATCCCTAATGTGGAATACTTGAACTTTTTTGACTAACCTCGAAATTTAACTGTGTACTGTGTTTTTATTTTTTTTGGAAGGTAGTGTAATGTATTGTTTCTTTCGTCCTTCATGTAACCGCGTTTATTTTTCGATTGATCTGAAATATATCAATAAAAGCAGTACATACTTGTTTCTTATATCGTCTTGGTTTGCAGATCACTGAAGTTCTAGAGAAGGTCGAAACTGTTGTCAATACTGAAGAGTTAGTAAATCTTGTGTGTATCTCGTTGAATTAGTTCTCTAAGGTGGTGCAGATTTAAGGGAGGTTAGCTTATGTTCTGTGGTTTAGTCAATATTGGCTAAGTGGCGTAATGATATCACTCAAGTCTGGGTTTACTTCATGCCAGACTGAGTTCAGCCTTAAGGCCCACATATTATAAACCGATATATGTAAATTTCCAAATCTTATACCGTAACTTTTTTGTGGTAAAATGAGGAAATGGTATATATGTATCCTAGTAGCATCCTTGGTTGTGGTGCTCTTTTTGGCATATGGGGTTCTCAAAACCCCAGTTGTTGATTATAAAGTTTCTATGCCTTTTACCAACACTAATACTAACATGACATCAATTAATCCTCTCGAATGGATAACATCTAATTCCCCACCCGAGGTTCAAGACCGAAACAAAAGTCCTCAACAAGTGGTCCCAATTGAGACAATAATGCACACTTTATTTACTCATCAAAACATCTCTGACAAAGAACAAGAAAGTTTACAAACGTGGGTTTTGTTGAAGCACTTACTAAACAACTCGAGTGTGTTACCCAACGCGATAGACGCGATCAAAGAAGCTGGGATGGCATGGAACACCCTAATGGCTTCAGGAAACGAGAGTTCAGAGAGCAGAGGAAAAGAAAAACAGTGTCCTTATTATTTAAGTAATATGAACGCTACGGTGCTTGATAACGATGGATTTAAGTTAAGGGTACCCTGTGGGTTGACTCAAGGTTCGTCGATAACAATTATTGGTATTCCGAGTGGACTTCTTGGTAATTTTAAGATCGATCTTGTTGGGGAACCATTACCGGGTGAACCTGATCCGCCTGTTATATTGCATTATAATGTAAGGATTTTGGGTGATAAAATAACAGAAGATCCTGTAATTGTGCAAAATACATGGACTGTTGCTCGTGATTGGGGTGAAGAAGAGAGGTGTCCGTCGCCTGATCCTGAGAAAATTAAGAAAGGTATGTGTAATTCCGTAATTATTATGCATACTACAGTATTTATCAAGTCCACTTTAAGTGATTCCTTACTATAAGATGCAGTTTATTCATGTATCATGCCTGTTGCATACATCAATGATCAATCATAGGCATTACTTAATGTCTAGATAGTCGACTTACACTGTAAAATAAAGAGTCTCTAAGATGTTAGTTAATTAATATAATATGTTACATACATTTGGAAAGTTAATTGTTATTTATGTCTGCTCTCCCACCATCATTGGTTTCTTCCCCAGTCTGTGGATCACATATCTTTTTTTTTTTCCCGGTAAGTGTGGATCACATATCTGTTAAGGCTAACTGCCAAGAGTTCAATGTGATTTTCTAAATTAAGAAAGGCAGGGGGTAATTATGATGCTTTCTATTCTATGTAATTCAATTTAGTGCAAGGCTAAGTGCTAAAAGCTAAACGTGATTTTCCGTATTAAGAAAGGTAAAGGGGTAATGAGGGTGCTTACTTTAGTTGCAAAATAACTAATTTTTGAGTGTAAGTCAAAATAACTATGTGCTCATTTGCAGTTCATTGAAATATCATGCCTGTTACATACATGGAATTAAAGTTGATTATGTCTGAATTCCTAGAAAAATCATTTTCTGCATGCATTAAAACGCTATGAGATGAACTTGCCTTTCCAGATCGGCTCTAAATGGTGTAATATTTTTTGTTTTTATGGAGAACAAAGAGAAATTGCTCTTCCTTATATCATCGTTGGTATGATACTCCCAATTTTTTTTCATATTACTAACTATTTAGAGAACTTATTCAAATAACTGGAGAAGGAAGGAAAATCCTATTGCAAATTTTAGGCTTGGGGGTAATTATGATGCTTGACTATTTATGTTATCCAGTTCAAGTGCAAAATAAAGTTACACTTGGATGCAGTTTATTAATATATGATGCCTATTACACCCATTTGTGCTAATTGATATCGACCATAGGGAGTTTTTCATATTTCATGAATTTTACATGAATGTGTTTCCAGATGCTCCTAGGGGGTGTATTCCTTATATTGAAAAATAGAAGTTGCTATAAATGAGAATTCAACTTACTCGGGCTGCCTTTTTCTCTAGTTTGATTCTGCTTGTGGTGTAAACATTTCTTACTGTTTGTTTCATGTTTTCTGTTTTTGCGGTTTGCTTGCAGAAGTTTGTAATACTACTATAGATCATACTTTTAGCTTATTAGTGTGCATATTAACTTTGGTTTCTCTTTCTGGATATAGTGATACGTTCGTTGTTTGCAGGCATGGTGCGTAAAATGTCAACTTACCTAAAACTTGGCAATCCTTTTATAAAGTTTCCACACTTTCTCCATACAGTTGTTTTCTGTCTTTTTAAAAATAATTCTATCATTTTAATAATACACAATGTGTTTTAATGATTAATATTTTTATTTTCTAGTTGATGAGTTGGATCAATGCAACAAGATGGTAGGAAAAGATTATAATCGTTCCGCTACAACTACTAGGCATTGGAGTAGCTCAAGAGCGAACTCAACGGTTATAGATGGATCTATGCTAAGAAAGTATTTCCCGTTTAAGCAAGGATATCTTTCTGTTGCCACACTTCGTGTTGGAACTGAAGGAATTCAAATGACCGTTGATGGAAAACACATCACATCCTTTGCTTTTCGTGAAGTAAATCTTCTTTCTCCTTGATTAATTTCCTTCTAGATATAATCCGAGATATACTCTCTTCTAGTCGAACTTAGAATACTCAGAGGCCTTGTCAGGTTGCAGATTTTAATAAGCTCAGGTTTTTTGATTAAAAGCTAGAGACCTTGTTTGATTGAGACTTTTAATCTGAGTATTTACGTAAGAGATAAATTTCAATTGGTTGATCAGCTTAAAACCTGAGGTTTTCTTGTTTTTTTTTTTGACCTGAGGAGACTACAATTTTTAAGCTGAATGAGCCCGTTTTCCTTCTCTATGTCAAAATATCGAGCTTATTTGTTTTATAGCTGCAACCAAACAAGCCTACAATATCTTTGTGTTTTTTACCTGAATAAGATACTCCCTCCATTCCATATTAAGTGTCCATAACTCAGTAAGTTTTTCCCAAACTCAAAAAATCCAGCTTATTTGCTACGAAAGAAGAAATGTGATACTCACACTAGACTGGACTACATTTTGAGATGGGGGTATATCTGTCTGTATACTTTTTGTTATCCCCCCTCACACATTTCTAAACCTAAGCGATGTAGTGAGAATAGCAAGATCAAGTAATAATCTCTCTTTTGCAACTGTTCAGACTTTGGAGCCATGGCTAATAAACGAAGTGAGAATATCAGGGGATATAAAATCAGTTTCTGTGGTGGCAAGTAATTTACCAACATCAGAAGATGCTGATCATATAGTAGACTTAGAGTTTCTCATATCGCCACCTCTACCTTCTCAAAATTCGTTGAAACTCTTTATCGGTGTTTTTTCTACGGCAAATAATTTTAAGCGACGAATGGCTGTTCGGAGAACGTGGATGCAATACCCTGAAGTGCGATCTGGGGAAGTTGCTGTGCGGTTTTTTGTTGGTTTGGTAAGCAGAATGGACCCTTTTTGTGATTTTGAATCTCTGATAACTAAATTTTGTAAAACACGTGTTGCTTGAGATAGTAGAATTTAACGAAGACAACTCATAGGCGAAGAACCGGAAAGGTCCACAAAGGATCTGCTTATTTATATTTTATATACCACGTAAAGTATTTCTTTGCTCCATTATCGTTTTGATTGTTTTTCTGAAAAATGTGGATAACTTCATTATCTTCTTTCCAACAAAGGATTCTAGTCGAGTACTCAACTTGTTTTGTTACTCTGATTGTAGTAGTGTGGTGGTTGAAAATATATGTAGTATTAGTACACTGAACTTGACTTCTCATTACCGTTTCTTCCGTTTCAAACAGTTTTGCCATTTGATATCATATTAAATTTTGATGCCTATGTGGCCCGAAAAGTTAAGATACTCAAATGAGAGTTAGTGTTATTTCTTCATATTCTCGATACATGTTAGTAGGGATAGACCCAAAGGAAAGCTAGTAATCGACAATTTATGAAATGATTGTTTTGGTGATTTATGCTATGCTAAACATTCTTTTTGATTTTGTTTATAGCATAAAAATCAAGTGGTGAATGAGGAGCTACGGAATGAAGCACAGACATACAATGACATACAGTTGATGCCGTTTGTCGACTACTACAGCCTCATCACCTGGAAAACAGTAGCCATCTGCATCTTTGGGGTAAAAAATACTGATTACTTCTTCTTATAGAATTGTACACAGATCTACAAACAGATTTTTTAGGAGACGGTAGTTCCCAACAGATATTTGTTTATTCTGACTTGTTAGTGGGTCCCACAACCACCTAAGCAATCTGTGTATGGATCTCTATGCACATATCTATGTAAATCGCACTACTTTGAAAAAAATGTGCGTCAGTAAGGTGGATGGTTTTCCATTTATTCTCGTTGTTTGACTTATTAATTTACATCTCTTTGCAGACTGAGGTGGTCTCGGCAAATTTTGTGATGAAAACAGACGATGATGCATTTGTACGTGTAGATGAAGTTTTGGCTGCTTTAAAAAGAATTAACGTGACTCGTGGGCTTCTCTATGGTCTGATCAACTCAGATTCCCAACCCCATCGCAATCCTGATAGCAAGTGGTTTATCAGCCCTGAGGTAACCTTATATATATATATATATATTTCTTATTCTATTCTTTTTGATCATGATTACTTTACTCAAAAAATTTATGAGTTCTACTCCTAGTTGTTTAGGGAAATTACTTCTTTTGTTCTGTGGCTGGACAGTGTATTAGTTACTTTATGAAACAGATTTTCTGAGAATCTAAAATTTCATTTGAACTTTGCAAACATAGATGATGGGGCTTGTATTTGTTAATTAATTCAAAAGTGAAGCACCATATTCATGTTTCGCAAATAACGCTGCTGCCATGTCAGTGGAGTGGTATAATTTATATAATTTGTGCACAAATAATTCTCCTTGTTGGATGACAACTTATCATTCCTTTCATGCATCCTTGTTTCTGTAGGAATGGGCTAAAGATAAGTATCCTCCATGGGCACACGGTCCTGGTTATGTCGTGTCGAATGACATTGCTAAGGAAGTCTTCAAAAGACATAAAAATGGCCAATTGAAGGTAAGAAATCTGAAAAAGCTTACCTTTTGTGCTTTATTTTCTTTTCTTGATTGTATGGTGGGGCGGTGGCAGCTATATCTTTGTTGTTTTACAGTGTTTACGTCTAAACTATGTTTACTTTTGCACAATATGCACTTTTCTATCCTAAAAATGGCCAATTGAAAGTATGGAATTTGAAACTAACTTCCCTTTTACATTATGCATACTTTTCGTACATATATGGGTTCTTTTGTTGCAGTTTATTGTTTAATTATTTTACTTTATGTTTGCTTCTGAACTTTACTTTCCTACATAAGAAATATGGAATTTGAAAAAAAAACTTCTTATTTTAATCATGTTTACTATACATTTTCTGATTGTTTGTTTGCAATTTTTCTTTGTGTCTTCCTGCCTGCAAGTTGTTGCTCGTATGCTTTTCTTGCTTAAAGCTGAGTTTTTTTTGTTATCTCGCCTGGTAAAAACCAGAATCTTTAAGCGGACTGATCCCAGCTTATTTCTCAGCCTCAATTAGGCCAGCTTATTAGCTTAAAAGTTGCAGCCACACAAGTCTGCAGCCAAACAAGTCCTTTGACAAAGTTTCTCCCCAAAAATGTTTTTTTCACTCTTTTGTGCGTTCACTTGTATGTTTACTGGAGTATCTGTTTTGTACACTTCCCTTACAGTAGCAATTTTTGGATTGCTTCACTTATGTTTTAAGTTATAGTAGTGATTCTTTTCAAAAATAAAATAAAAAATATAGTAGTGCTGTGTACAAAACCTGGAAAATGGATAATTTGATGTGTGTCCAACAAAATATCCCTCTAGAATTAGTGTTATTCTTTACCGTTGTAATTTTGCTTGATGGAACAGATGTTTAAACTAGAAGATGTGGCGATGGGAATTTGGATAGATGATATGAAGAAAGGGGGTTTAGAGGTAAGGTACGAGATGGATGAGAGGATAAACAACGAGGGGTGTAAAGATAATTACGTTGTTGCCCATTACCAAGGTCCCAGGGAGCTGCTGTGTTTATGGCAAAAACTTCAACAAGAAAAACGAGCGTTTTGTTGTGGCTAATTATCACTTTAATTATAAGATCGAAGCAATTATTGCAGACCTGAATATTTCTGATGGGCCATCAAGTATACGAATACCATTATACCATATCAGAACTGGCCAGTGTTTAGTTTGACTTAGAATACGTATTCTACTTGTGATTTTCCAGGGCATTGGCTGTTTTGTAATATATGTAGAGAGAGCAATGTAGATAGCTTTCGTGTAGAGTATACGTATGATTAGTGTTTATTAGGTCACTGGCTGATATTAATACAAGTCTTTTATCCTATTCAACTTGCATTGTTGATTAATACTTCGGCTTGTGCTTGTATTTACTTCGGCTTATTTTCTAATGGTTTGTGATGCTTTCGTCGACCTGCAATGGTTTTCCTTGGCCGGCTTATAAGAGCATTTTGATTTTTGATCTATAAAAGCTATAAGCTATTAGACAGATGAAACAAACCTTATCTTTTCAACCAAATAAATGGTAAAGCTATTCGGGTATAAAATAGTACAAATACCTTAGCAGAGGAGATATTGAACAAGTTTTTGTATGTTTAAGGTTTTCAACTTTTCATTTCTTTTCACGTGAGTGAGTGACACTAAAAACAGACTTTGTAATTCAAAAAACAGACTTCTAAACAAATAGCTAAAGCTAAAATGACTTTTTAAGCACGTAACAAACGAGCTCTTTATTCTATTTTTTTTTAAATTCAGACAACGACTTCCGTAAATGCACTAAAGTTATTGGAGACAAATGGATAAGAGCTAAAAATTGATGCTCCACGCAGGGACGGAAACATGAAACTCAAAAGGAGAGCGTTACATTTTTTTATATAATTTGTTCTTATAATATGATAGGGGGATAATACACGAGTTAGAGATTTTAATAAAAAAATATACAGAAGAGAATCAAATCTACATCGAATTTTATAAAGACAGATTTCTGCTCCATTGTCCATTTGCTTGAGTGATCGCATATACTATGATTTGTTTTGATTTATTTTTATACTATGATAGGGAACTACCATTTTCTGTTACGATATTCAGTATAATAAAAAGAAATATAATTCATTGAGGGCAACTAGCTAGGGTGTGAAAGTCCTTTCAGTTCGATTTTCAACAAAAACAGAAGTCACCGCTGTCACGTCAACTAATTTTAATCGGTTCAGTTAGGTTTAGCCGACAAAGATTCTTATTGAAACCAAACCAAACTAATAAAAAAAACGGTTTACTTCCGTCGGTGTTTAACGTAAGTATTTCTAAAGCGAGTCAGTTTGACTTGGGGGATAACTAGGGTGCGGAAGTCGATTCAGTTCGACTTTCGACTAAAATAGAAGTCACGGCAATTAATTTTAATCACTTTAATTTGGCGCAAATTAACTATTGATAATTTGCTTTCAAATCAAAACAAACCAAACCAATAAAAAACGCTTAGCTCAGTCGATGTTTAGCGCATCATTTTTAAAATTCTAAAATCCGAAGAGAGATTAATTTAGAAAGCAAGTAATAAAAAGACAAAAAAACCCACTTATACAACCAAAAATACGATGCATTACTTTACAACGTAAACTCTATCTAAACACTAATCATAATATTACATTATTAATTTTCTTTTAAATTTTTGTATAGTTTAACAAAATCACTCAACATATGGATTATATATTGCCGAGGATCAAAAGACGGTTAACTACGAAAGTCATTGCGCATCAAATAGTATCATTTCATGTGCCCTTTTGTTTTTGAGTCAATAAGAGGTTTTGTTAAGCGCATAGAGAAGAATTTAGACAGATTGACGGTTGAGTTGGCGTCAGTTAGGAAAGTGACGAATGTTGAGTCACTATCTTTTGCGTTCCAAGCATTTATTTATACATGTGTAACGATGTTGGCACATATTGGTTAAATTGCCTGTAAAATGAAATTATATTGCAATATACATTATCAAAATTTATGTATGGTTTTGATCACCTTCCGAGCAACCAGTAGAAGGCAGGTGGATTAGATTTTTTTCTCGTTAAAAATAAATAGTGAGGTGGTCAGGAATAAAGCAAAAAGCAACAAAAGGTAGGACCTTTTTCTGAAACTAGAATCAAGCCACATAAAAAATCACACACACCCACAAAATCATTTCTTTCCACAAAAAAAATTTGTGGCTACAAAATCACCTTCCTTAGCTGACGTGGCACTTCTCAACCCCTAGTTATAGTCCCATCACAAATTCAATAATATTACTAGAAAAAAAAACAGAGTTATCCAATTTTAGAGAAATAAAAAAAATGGCTGCTTCACAAATGAAATTGTTTGGGACAACTATTTTTTTCCCTCAAATAAATGAAACCCATTTTAGTTCATCTCTTTCTGATGATTATGGGAAAGAGAAGGAGCAATCTTTGTGTTTTGAAGATAGTTTATGCTCATCCTCTGTTTCTGATGAATATACTAAGGTACTTGCTAAATTCTTCATTTTACATTAAAAATATCTGTTTTTTACAGTCAAATTTAGGGTGTTATTAAGGATTATACCTTGTAGTAGTATTGGATAATTTTTCTTAGTTTCTGGATTTAACTTTGTATTGTTCCTCTTTTCTTAGTTCATAAATATACATACAGTTTTTTACTATTTATTTATATATATATACATACAGTCAATATAGTAATAGAACAGTCCACTTATTAGAAATGGTATTTTCCTTTTATGACTGTACTTGCTAAATGCTAAGTTTCACACTTTCAGCATAAAAATGAAACTGATGGGTTGATTCACTTTGGTTCTATAGCCTATGGAGTCACACATTTTTAGGAATTATTTTCTTGGTTAAATTCTTATTTATCTACTCAAGTTTTAGGTCATAGTTTTGGTTATTGTGTAGTAGTTACTAGTTGATACTGTGACTGAGAATTGAGATGCTGAATTTTCTATGCAATTGTTCATTTTTCGAGCACCAAAACATGATCTTGATAAATTTTAGTTTTTTTATATTAATTTTGACATTCAAATTTAGTCCTCATGTGTTACTGGCATTCTAAACTGTTTATGTAACTTCTGAATTTCAGAAACTCGAAGAAAGCGAGTTCACCAAAGAAAGCAATTCCTCGAACGCTATTGAAGAAGTTTTGAAAAGTTCCACACCATCGATCGAAAATCCTAAAACCCCTTCATTTGAGACCGAATCTGCTTTGCAAAATGAGCACCTCGAAACTAATTCTGAAAGTCCAAAAAAGCCCGATAAGATAATCCCATGCCCACGTTGTGATAGTGCAGACACGAAATTCTGTTACTATAATAATTACAACTTAACCCAACCCCGCTATTTTTGCAAAAACTGCCAACGGTATTGGACATCTGGTGGAACTATGAGGAATGTCCCTGTAGGTTCTGGTCGAAGAAAAAACAAAAACGTGTTTGATTCACAATATTGCCAAATAATGGCTCCGGGATATTTCCAGCCTTCTCAAGCCTATGGAAAAGTACTTGATTTTGGCTCACATACACCAAAGTCCTTTGTTTCGAAACTAGACTATGATTTGACGTCTCAAAATTGTTTCCGAAACGGGATTTTTCTTCCCGAAAGGAAAGAGCTTTCTTCCAAAGAAAATGGGGACGACAGGTCTTCAATTACTTCTTCAGGTTCGGTTGGAAAGGAACAGAAAAATAACTATGTTATTCAAGAATCGGTTGATACACAAAATTTTCAGCATAATTCGCCTATGATGTTTTACCAATCGCACGGAATTTTGAGTTTTCCTTTATTTTACCCCCAAAACAGTAACTCTCAAATCTTGGGAAAACATTTGAGAGAAAAAGAAGTTATTTCGAATTTAGACGAAAATAATCTTTGGCATCCAAAAGCATCGAGAATTGATGATTCAAATGAAGGGGCAAAGAGGTCTATATGGTCATCACTTGGGATCAAGAATGAGAAAAGTATTAAAGGGAAAGTCATTTTCGAGGCATTTAGATCAAGCGAAAATGATGAACAATATGTAGGCGATAATTCGCTAGTGTTGCAAGCTAACCCTGCGGCCTTGGCAAGATCATGCAACTTCCATGATATTGTATGATGGAATTTTGGAGTTTTTCTTTCGGAAAAAAGCCGATTTTCAAGATCTCGAAAAGAGCTTTGATGTGTGCACCATGAGGCACGAGCTATGTGTTTGTTTGGTTGCAGCTTCTAAGCATTTGGTTGATCAACTTAAAGCTGACATGACTTCTTCTTTTTGTCTAGAAAAGTCAGTAGTTTTAAGCTGAACCCAAAATTTTCCAACTTCAAATAAATCCTTTTGATTTGCTTTAAAGTTTAAAGCATGTGGATGGTCATTTTAGAGTATTTTCATCTTACTATGTAACATAGGTACACATGTTTTGTGGTGAGTATATTATCATGTAGATAACAGTGTCAAATGTTGTTGTACATAGCTATCCAGATTTTGAATATATAAACACCAACTTTTAAGTGGAACATACGTGCTTATTCAACTCAATGATAAGTTGCGTAAATTGAGCACCAGACTGTCTTACTTTATACTATATGTTAATTTGTTAGCCACCTTGTAAGTCACATCTTGTCTTGATGTCTTTGGTCTGATATGTTGATGTTGTTTTTCATGGGAAGCTTAATTAAAGTTTGGCGTTTTTACTAATCTGGATTTATTTTTATTCGCTAACCTGATCTCTCTTTTTTAAAATATTGTGTATGATTGAAAACTTCCAAGAGGAAAAAGTTATAACCATTAAAATGACTGTATCTCACCTCAATTAAGTAGGAGAATAGACACACATTATATGCAGGTTCATAAACACTTTTTATTGCGAGTTGTTTTCTGGAGTAATAATACTATTCATAAGCATGTAATAGCATTCAGGTTTCATATTTCATAGATTTTACTATCGTCTAAAAAAAAAAAAAAAAAAAAAAAAAGACCTATAATTATTAAATAATTTAAAATAAAATATAAATTGATTGTCACCTCAAGTGTGATTTCTAAACTTAACAACTGATTGACAACATGGGGTTTAATAAGTGTGTTATTAAGTAGAATGAGATCAAAATATCATCCGATAACTAATAAGTGACATTAAATTATGATATATTAGTCCAATGCAAATGATCCAGCTATATGAAACGCTTTGTGACGATTTCTATCCACTAGTTTAATAGAAAAAGAGTAACGTATTTTTTTGCTTAGATTTCATAAAAAGGTGTAAGGTTCAACTGTAAGAAATTGTCTGAAAATTTATTTTGTGGCTGAAATTTCATCACATCTTTATCACATTCAATAGAAAAAAAAAGTGTGTTGAAGTGCCTTATCTTGTGGCCCTTAACTTACACGTACGGATACGAATGGAATATGTCATAAAGGTAACACTTTTCATACTCGAGCAAAAGACTAATGTGACCGACTTCATTTGGGGGGATGTTTTGGACTTTTTGCGATCGGTAGCTATCCTGCTGACGGGATCATATTTGAAACGGTCATATTGTTTCATTATATATTATACAGTCACTTTAATCACCGTTAAATTAAAAAATAGATAGTTTTATGTTATTTTTCAATAACTAATGTTTTTTTTCCTATTTTCAACGTATTAAGATTTGATAAATTAAAAAACAAATTGTATAACACACTAAAAATCCAAATAAAAATATAGAATCATAGAGGACCTACCCTAAATTTAAATATTCATTAAAATAAGGTGGCTGTTCAAATGAAATTACCCGTGCTGACTGGCTGGCTGCTATTAAATAACGTTATTTATAGTCAGCAGGAAAAAAGGAATTTTCGTAGGGTTTTTTAGTATTGTGAATCCTTATTTTTCTCAAAACTTATTTGCGTATTTTTATTTTAGTTTACTGATTTTTATTAATTTTTTTTATCTTTTATTGCTACTTTTTATAAAACAATACTATAAAAATTGTAAAATTAATACAACATGGTTGTAAAAGTTAGATATTTAAGCCCTCATCTTTAAAATTGGGACTTCATCTTATTCCCTCCGTTTCTATTTAATTGTTCACTACGAAATTACGTGCAATTTTGATCGGTCAAGAACTTGTATCAAAATTGTCGGAATAAATTTTTTCAAAAGTTGATCATATAGTTCAAATGTTAAATTTTATGATTAAATTTAAAAAAATTTCATTTTGATACAAGTTATAAACCAGTTAAAATTGCATATAGTTTCGTAGTGAATAATTAAATGGAAATGGAGAGAATATATACTAATATTTTACTTTTCTAGTTCCACTAAGAATTATTAAAGTCTGTGAATAATATTTTTTTTGCGTAAAAAGGAGCGACTTGTAAAATGGCAATTGATTAGCCCTTACAACCTTCTTCATCTTAATTTTCAAAGGGTACATGATATTTTCTGATTTTTTTCTACCCGATAACGCTTTGTGTCTAATGTTATTTTTGTTGATATCTCTTCCCTTTTTTCATGCAAGTATATACATCATCGTTTCATTTCCAAAGCTTTATTAAATTCAAATAACTTTTTTACTAACTGCATGTCGCACCGAGGGTTTATTAATTTCTACATCTTTAACTTATTATAGTACTGGTCATATCCTATCACTTGTCTCACAAATTCCTTCACTTATATATGCATCAATTATACACAAATTAGTGACACTATTACAACTTAATTACAAGACATATAGGTACGTACAAAAGCACTAAACCTAATCCACCATGATAAGATTGCTTTGTAGCCATTTTGTGTTTATTCAAATACTTTCCTCCAATCTACTCAATATATATATATGAGTTGAGAATAAGACTTCCATTTCAAAAGAAGTAAGAAGAGGAAAAAAAAATGAAGGAAGAAACAACACAAATAGGTGAAGCTTCTAGGGTTCCACCACCAAGAGGGAAGAAGGGGGTTTCAATAGGAGATCTTGTTTTAAGAATTCTTGCGATTGGTGGAACATTAGGGAGTGCAATATCTATGGGGACAACGAATGAAACACTACCGTTTATTTCACAGTTTGTTCAGTTGAAGGCTCAATACAACGATCTTCCCACCTTTACGTAAGTAAACTTTTGTATGGTTGCAGCTTTAATTTGAGCTCATATTTGTTTGTTTATTGTCTGTTTAAAACACGCCGAGAAGGGGAAAGAGTAGCTAAATTGCAATTTTTTAAAGGTTAAATGCGTAAACTTTTCGATCTAAATATAATGAAAAATGTGTAATTTTTTTTTAGCTTTGAATCATTTTGCTACAACACTAAAGCTATAGCTCTTTTAAGGAGAAAATCTACAAGTTTCTTGAACTTAACATGCTAAATTGCTAATCCTCGCTTTAGCTTACAAACATTGAATTTATCTTTTCAAATTATATGTTACGTTTAAGGTAAAAAAAAACTAAATACGTGACATGAAAATGAAATCACAACTAAATAAGCTTTCATTGTCCAACTAGATACCATTACCAATATTAACTGTATGCAAGTATTGCAACTTCCACTTTTCAGTGGTATATCTTCTAGGAATCCATAAAACTAATTAAGTTGCACACACACACACACACACACACATAGTACATACAACATGGTTTCAAAAGCTTAAGTGTTTGCACCTAATATCTTTTTATTTACTGGAACTGTTACTTATTATCAATGTTTTTTTTTTCATTTTTGGTTTGTGAAATAGCTTCTTCGTGATAGCAAACTCTATAGTGTGTGGTTACCTCGTGCTTTCTCTCCCGGTGTCCTCGTTGCACATAGTCCGTAGTGGAGCAAGAATCAGTCGAGGAATACTGGTCTTTTTTGATTCGGTAAAGAGTTAAAGTTTATTTTTTCTTTCTTCAGAAATCTTTCTACAATTTCTTTTATCAGCTAAAAATATTGTTGTCCTTTAAAATCTTGTGAAGATTATGCTAGCTCTTATAAGTTCTGGAGCTTCGGCAGGTGCAGCAATCGTGTACTTAGCACACAAAGGGAATGCTTCGGCTAACTGGTTAGCAGTTTGTCAACAATTTAGCAACTTTTGCGACCATCTCACTTGGTCACTGATTGGGTCTTTTGTCGCGGCACTCATGTTCATACTTCTTATTTTGCTTTCAACCATAGCATTGGCTCGACGTTAGGTTAAACGTTTCCTAAAATGGATGATTAAATTAAACATATGTGTTTGTTGTGGATTTTAATAGCGTTTTCAGTGTGCAAGTTAAACAAATTAAGGTTGATTATTCATTTTTTTTCTGAGTCATATAATCTGGATTATTTATCTGGCTACTGTTTTAGGTCCCAGGTAATTTTTCCTTGTCTAAATTTGAGTAAGAGTAATTATCATATATAATAGGGGAAATGTGTTACTGAATCTTCGTTGTATAAATTGCTTCTTATGGATGGTTCAATCACCCCCAATTTTAGGAAAATTAACCTTAAATGTTGGAAGAATTAAAATATTGATAAATTTATTTTTTATCATCCTTAAAGGTAGTTGTTTATAAATTCATAAGGTAACTTATTATTAAACATTGAAACATACAAGGTAATTTAGATTTTAGATGACATATCACAAATATCATACCTTATTGAGAACGGTTTCGAAACAACTAACATCGAAGTCTACGTAATAGGGCGATTAACCATATTAACTCTACGATAAATAATTAGAAAAAACACTTATAATCGCTTATCTATATTAACCTCAAGTCCATGAGCCATTGATAAGATGGTCATCATTCTGTACTCAACTGAATGACCTGGCACCAAACTGAATTTGTAAAATCTACACAAAATAGCCAAAGCCATCTTCATTTGCAGATATGCTGAGTCCTTTCCTAGGCATATTCTTGGTCCAGCCTGTACATGAATATAAATCAAGATGAAACAGTTATTTCCATTTTTCCGAACTTATATAGTTATACTACCATCTACTTGAGATATTGAATACATTAACGTGTTTCTAAGGAATTTTAGTTTGTCCACATATTTTATATTGGATCATCATTCACCCCACATTATGAAATTGTTCAGAATTGTCCCCATCTGTAGAGGGAATGCAATCCTATGCAATAAAAATCAAACAAATAACTGGTATTTGGGTCATCTCAAAGTAAATATAGCCTTTTTATAACCATTCACGTTGGCCTCATCTCCTACTATGTTTACAACAACCATTCACCAATAGAAAAAGTTATGAAATAGAACAAACTCATCACCTATTCTCCAAATCTATGAACTAGATCCATCAGTCTTCCAAATTCAGGATACTATTTATGATTGTTTAATAGGAAGTTTGGAGGTATGAGGATGTCATAGAATTTCATTCTAACCATAAGTACAGTTGCTGTAAGTAGACTAAACTAAATTTAATATGGAAAAAGTGCTACAGATATTGATGACCGAGGTTTAAACTCTCTTGTATCATTATCCCATATTTAATTACCTGGAAAGCAGTGAACTTGAATGGAGATGCATTTTGGAAGAAACCATCTTTAAGCCACCTTTCAGGGTCGAACGACGCCGCATCAGGACCCCAATTATACTCCATCCTACCCATTGAATAAGGGACATATGTTACCATACCACCAGCTTTCACTTTTGTCCCATCTGGCAATATATCATCCTCCAAAATACCCTTTGGATCCTAAAAATCATGAAAAGATTAAAGATTACAAAATGTAGTTTTACATCACATGAAAACAGTTTTCTCTCAGATTGAAATACAGATATAAGCAGTAAATGCAGATTAATGGATATACATTTATCGTTCAAGCTAAGGATGTAGCTAACTTATGAGCCATGACTAGGTAAAGACAGTCGGGGGCTGCATCCCCTCCCATTTGAATTTTTTGGTTCCATCCCTGATTAATCTAAGTTTTTTTTGGCTCTAGCTCATCTTAATTGCTTTTCGAGCAAACAAATTGGGTATTTTCTCAATTATATTAGCATATCGAGTCTTCTTTAGTTCCATAGTTGAGTTATGTGTCTCCATGTTGAAGCCGCATAACTTAACTCGTCAATTATTCCTTTCCATAGTTGTTATATAGCTATAATTGCTGTTAAAAACTTAGAAGTTTTCATTTCATTATTCCCTTTGAAAACAAATACTATACAAAACGAGTCGTAAAATGAAAGGAGACTTTTTGTTTTTAATTTGTTGTATCCTTAGCTAATATAGCTGGGAGAATCATTGATCAGTTCATAAAAAACATATTTAATTTCCAAACCTCCGAATTCTCAAGTCTTGTTTATGATTTAGTACATATAATGTAGCATTATGCAGCATCAAAGTTAAAAAAAAGTAAAAAAAAAAGTAGCATCAGGTATCTTATGTACTGATCTTTAAAAGTGTTTTAAGGTCCGGTTTTTTGATAATTAAGTACCACTTATATGTACATTTTTATCATTTTCTCAATATTAATATTATAGTACAGAGTATGTTAGATTTGGTACCTGAGGAACCGCGGGGTACAATCTGAGTGTCTCTGTAATAACCGCATGCAAATAATTCAGTCTCCCCAATGCATCATATGTTAATATCTCAGCAAATTGGGCAACCCTTTGATCAAATACTTCGGAATCACCGATATCATATTCAAGTAACGAAATATTTTCCTCTTTCAATCTTTCATTTTCGAAGTTTTTAAGCTCGGTGTATAATTTTTCTGCTACATTTTGATTGATCATCATCATATATATTGCCCATGAGAGAGTTGTCGCTGTTGTGTCACGCCCAGCGATAACAAAGTTCAAGATAATGTCCCTTAGGCTTTTATCTGTCATATTGTTTTCGGGGTCTTTTCCAAGGTCGATAAATCTTGACAATATGTCATGTTTGATCTATCCAGATTAAAGCAAGTCGAACAGATTAAGTTTTACCGTTGATGCATGAAAGATTAAAAGAATAACACATGCCATTAAAAGAAAGACATGTCTGAATTTTATTTTGGCAGCAAAAATAGCTGAACAGTGAGATTTACATGTAATAAAACTAGGCATTGTTTATTCGGCTTGTTTCGGATGTAACTTAGAATTAGAAGGTAAGAAAAAAATGTGAATTCAAATAACTGGAAACTTCTAGCTAGTTTAGAAATCAGAAAATAAGAAAAGCTTAGATATTAAGTTGGTCAAACAAATGCTTCTAACCATGTAAGATTCAAAGGAACAACGTAAGATAATAAGGAATAAATATATAAATTGGGAATAGTTCCTGCAATTAGGGGGAGAAATATAGTTACCCTGTCACTTTTACATGTCTCTTCATTTGTTGCAATCTCTTCCTTTCTTCTTCGAATAACAGAATAAGTGAAATCATCTATCGTTTTGATACTTTGGTCTAACACGGCTTCTGAACCCACGTTGAGAAATTTCTTTATTTTCCATAAAGGGTCTATAAATCGAAGTGTTACAATAATATTTGCAGTGTCAAAGGCCTTAGCAAAGCTATTTTGTGGTAAATTAGGGGCCAATGTCCCTATTTCTACCCCAAATCCCACCTTGCATATGGAGTCCAGAGTCATCCTCATGAATAATTCCTACGATTTAAAGATACAACAAACAAAAAGAAACAAATAAGCGCATTCATAATCGAAAAGATGATGATGTAAATGAGTCGAAAATCACAATATACTTTGTGTAGCTAGTAAGGTTGTTGAAAATGGAGATTTTGCCACAAGTTTATTTAATCAAAAAATATAACCGGATTGTAAAACTACTAGACTCCACTGGTATACAGAAGGGTTACTTAACTAGATAACTTTTTTTCGGAAAGCAAATTGTTGCTATCATACCCATCATGACGAGAATCCTGAACTTCTGATCATTAGGTTTTTGTAAAATTATTTTTCAAGACAAGTGGATAAATGTTTTCCTACTCGATCGACATATATTTTTATATGTATAAAACTATGTTCGGTCTCTATTTATAGGAAAATGTTTGGGTAAGGAATTGGTAGCAAAAGCTCAGAGATTCTGCTTAGTTATATGAATTTGGGACATTTCTAAAATAACAAATTAGTAATTACATGAGGCTGGTAGAAAAGTACAATTGTACCTTATGATTATAAGTACAAAAGTTTAAAATTTTGTGTTGGTAGAAAACTATAAGTTTGAGTAATAATTTCAGAATATGTTAGTGTTGTTCAAGAAAAAGAAACCTTCAATGAAAGAATTTCTAGACAAAATCTTTGTATAATTTAATTTTTCTCGTATAGCTTGCATGCATATTGCATATCGCTTAACATAGCTAGGTTTTCAAAATATGCTCAGTGAAAAAAAAAACAGTTTGTCCCAAAACAAGTGGCAAAGTATAATTTTATAAAATGAGTATGGATAACCTTGCTTTTCCAAAAGTACCATTATTTAAATTTCATATCTTGGTAAGGTATACTTTTATTACAACAACCAAATATCATGTTAAAAAAAAAAGCATTTTAGTGTATCCCAAGCCAGACAAAAATGCACATTTATACCTGTATGTCGACTTGTTGGTCATGTATAAATGCATGATTTAGAATAGAAGATAGCTTGAGGCTATAGTCTCTGAAAACCACAGTGCTAAAATCTCTCAAGTTTTTAGAAGCAAACTCGAAGCTAGCAGTTTTTCTTTGTTTTCTCCAGAGCTCTCCATCTACATTGAAGATCCCGTCCCCTAATAGCACTTCCATGTATGAATGATACACTTCACCCTAAAGGAAAACACGATAACACGTAGAAAATGAAAAGAAAATGTTCCAAAGGGTCGATTACAAAACTAGTTCCCAAGTTGTAACTGAAAACTGTATTTGGTTCCATAGTTTCAAGTTAATTGCCAATAGTCATTTTGGAAGCCACATGTTCCTCAATTTGGAAATCATATTTGGTTTAGAAAAAATATTTTGCAGTCTATTAATAACCTCACCTCATAAGGGTTTGAATATTCACTACAAGAAAATGTTAGCATAGCGACAACTTTTTAAAAACGGTTAGTAAGGTGAGTTTCACTAAATTTTAACAACATAATTATCAAATTTATCTTTGTTATTAAAAGAGTCGGTTTCCACTTTTCGGTTTGAAATCTGAATGAGCTAGAAGTTTAAAGTAAGTTCAAAACTGAAATCAAACAAACACACTAGCCCTAAATTGAAAGGATTTAACATTTACCTTTGGGTAATTAGCAAAGTTGGTCTTGAGTACATGCTCAACATTAGCAGGATCGGCTATGTATGTGTATGTTGTATTGTGCATTGGCACCACCACTGTTTTCAACTCGGCCAAATATTCCACAAGCCAATCATGCATCCTTCCATAGTTCACCAACTGCTCTATAGTTGCACCAATAATGGGCCATGTCTTTGGTCCTCTTTTGTTTCTTTGAGTCCATCTATGAACCCAAATCCAAGACACAAAAATGAAGACTAGTGTTAGCACTGCCATGTTGTAAGGAAAGGAGGTTTGAGAATTAAGATGCTTTTCTGAATCCATTTTTCAAGGTGTTAGAAAGAAGAGACAGAAGCAATATGGTGTGGATTATAAAGGTTGAATTTTTTTCGAAAAATGAGGATAAATTGCTTAAATAAATCTCCATAGTTTGAGAAAAATATTATACATGGCTCAGATAGTTTTGAATTTAACACTTTTGTCTCTCCCACACACAATGCGCATACAAGTTTAACACTTATAATTTTCTTTTATTGATGGTGTTTAAGTTTGATAAATCATTAGTTTCAAAAATAAAATAAACATCAAGCAAAAAAGTTCGCTTTCCCATACCGGCCAGATAGAAATTTTTGCAACAGGGACCAAGTACAATTTGTTTTGTGCTCAAGACACGGGGGCCGGGTCATCCAAAGTTTATACTCACCTCCCGCTTCATAATGTGAGAATTGCCTTCTTAAATAATTTAACCCTAATTTAACTTCATGCGATTATTAGTTACTTAGACTATGGCCTGTCTTATTTCAAAAAAAAAGAAAGAAAAAAAAGAAAAAGACTATGGCCTGTCTTTAAAAAAAAAAACAAAAACTATATGGCATGTGATTGGTTACATCTGAAACTATGAGGACCGAATATAACTATTGTAAATCTGTTGAGAGTTGATGTAATTCACTCACAACTGAAAAAGTAGTTGAGATATGGGTAGATAATGAACAAGTTAAAAGTTGGTTTGTCAGCGTACTTTGTGTGCATGCAGTTAAATATCACTTCATGCCATTGTCATTGTTACCTCTAAACCTACTTTGAGAATTAGTATTATACTATTATATGTTTTGAGTCTTTATTAAAATATATAATACTATAGGTAAAATTAAAGATGAATTTACACGTTTGTAAATAGATGTACTCGATTTTCTAAATTCATACGAACTTAATTAAATTTTTTAAATTCATAATTTTATTCGATTCATGCTTTTCCACATCTATTGGATTCATTTATGTGAAGTTAAATTAAAGAAATATAATCGTCTCTATATATTCTTGCTACTTAGTTAAATAATGTATATATCTTGTATTATGTAAATTATATACTTAAGATTATTTTTTATTTTTTATATATGAACATCCATGTAATATTTTTTTTATATGAACATCCACATTTATATATGAACATCTATTTTTTATATATGAATAACCTCTATATAGTAATATTTTTTTTCGAGTGTATGACTGTAGATAGATTCTACTATTGACTATAGATGACTCATGTAAGGTTACTTTCATTTTTTTGGGTTACTTGAAGCATTATAGGAAGTATAGCCCTCTGAGCACACCGAGGAGCCCGTTGGACACCCTGACAGCTTATTGGGGATCTAGGAAACCTGTAATGGCTGCAACAGAGCTCGTCGGAGCTTGAAGCAGTCTTTCAGAGGTTTGTCAAAGCTCATGAAATCTCGGGTGCGGTTATCTCCGACAAATTTCATCAAAGTTTCAGATATTTAGGCGTAGGTATGTACATGTAGCACGTCGGGGATCCACCAGAGCTCGTTAGAGACTTGTTGGAGCTCGTCAGAGCCTCGCCGAAGCTCTGCGAAGCTTGTCCTAACTCCGGACAACTCATCAGATCGCTTGACAACTTCCTGGAGCATTGAGCATCTCTTTGGAGCTTGTTTGGAGCTCATAGAAGACTCCGCGGAGGTCCTATAATCTTGTCGGAGCTCTAGACAGCTCATTGAAGCTCCATCCTCCATGCAGTGTAACGGAGCTTCATTTGAACTTCGTGTGACATCAATGGAGTTTTGTTAAGCTTGTTGAAGCTCCAGACGGTTCGTTGAAGCTTAATCGGAATGTCGAACATCATTCAACAGCTCTAGACAGCCCAATGAAGCTTGGTTTGAGCTCTCCAGATTCTCACGGGGCATGAGCTCGTCGGAGATACACCGAAGTTATTGTCAAGCGATTTGGGGTAAGTACTAGTTTTTTGAAAGAAATGTTTGGAGATATAATTTTAGGTAATATAGCGCAGTCTATTATACTTTTTGGACATTAGTTTCAAAATCCTTCATCAATGTAAGGTTTCACTTACTTGTTACGGAGGTGAGCCCAAATAATCCACTCCCAAAGATGAGAAATGTAGTTGGTCTATTTCACCCAAATAATCCTTCATCTGGCAAGAACTCATGCAAACCCCGGTTTATATATATCTCACCTAAAAATGGCAAAACCAGTAAATATAAAAATTACAAGAAAAACAGTAAATCATACATCGGGGAAGTTTGTCTATGAAATTCCTATCCGCTGTTCTAGTTGCAGTTTTGCAGTAAGTTTCCAAATGAGGTTGCAACCACAGTTAGAACCTAGTGTATTAATGGACAGAACTGTGTAAAGTTAAATGTACTTGAAATAAATCACACGCACATTTAACAACGGAGTTCACCTAACTAGGCTACGTCTCCGGGGCACTTACCCAGATTATGATATTATAAAAGCTTACAATATAGGACCCAAGTCTTAATGAAAAACTCTCAGATTCCCTCTAGGTTTTTCTGCCTATCTCTATATTGCTCCTACCTTATAACTATCACTTATAAATCAATGACATCCCACCATTGTTTTCTTTTTAAAGCTCACGTATATTCTCTCAAGAATGGGTTCTTTATAATTTAGAACACACACTTTTTACAAGCTAAGTTATAAACTATTTATATAAGTAAAACAATCTTCTTGCTTCAAGATCTTTTATGATTGCTTTGACTTGTTTTGATTGGCTTCAATCTTTCCATGTATGAGCAAACTCTTCAGCGTTGATTGACTCCAATCATCATTAGTATTTCCTGTTTAATAACAAGCTTGATAATAGGAGTTAGTCTTTTCCTTTAACTAGGAAACATATAAAGATAATATCTTTTAGAGATAATATCTTTTCATATACATATGAAACACTTAACTCCATATTACATTCAATCTTTTAGACGTGTTATACTGATTTTGATAAGGAACAAAGATTGAAACAAGTGATAAAGATTTGCATAAGAATAGAGATATAGATTTCCTAGTTAAAAGGAAACATATCTTTATAAACTAATCTCCTTATATCTTTTAGGAAACATCTTTCCTTACCACTTTGATTTTCTCAATAAACGCATACTAAACCTTTAGGATCATGTGAGAATATATCCTGCATACTTTAAAACAAACAATTACCATTAAAGAATAGTTATGCAGATTTACAGAACAAGACAGAATCCTGCAGAACAGCAGGTTGGAACTGTGGTTGCAACTGATGTTGCAACATTACTTGAAACCTCTAACGCTGTCTCAGCAGGTTGTAGAAACCTATCAACATAGGTTGTAACTGAGGTTGTAACATTGCTTGTAACCTAACAACAGCTGTCTCAGTAGGTTGTAACTGAGGTTGCAACATTGCTTGAAACCTAACAACTCTGTCTTAGTTCATAATAAACAGATAGGATTATTTAGTGAAAACCATTAGACAACAAATAGAATTTAGACCAGAAATCTGGTCCTAACAATCTCCCCCTTTGTCATTGGTTTTGACAAATCATCTAAGTTTATATAAACACTAATCCACCTATAAATAGTTAGCAGTACAGTGTTTTACTGTATTTCATTTATCAGTGCTTTTGTAACACCTATCTAGCTCCCCCTGCAAGTTAGAATAGCATGTATCATATAAGCACAGAATATCCATTCACAGAGTTTCAGAACAGATTCAATTTCAAAAACAGTCATACTTCAAAAAACAAATTGCAGAAATTGTAAGGCCAAACAATGCTGGCACAGAATAGTCTTAATACAGCAATTGTAACTGAAATTTAAAACAGCAACATAAAGTTTGAAATTGAAATTAAAGCTTGAAACTGTAAACATTAAAATGAACCATAAACTCATCTCCCCCTATTTGTCATAAGCCAGACAAACTAATCACGAGGTATGTCTGAAGACATGGTTTCAACTACGGTTGGAACTGCACTTAGAACTTCGCTGTGTGGGTTTCCAGAAAGCTTAGGGTTTCTTTGATAAGTAGAAAGAGAGAGAGAATAAATCTGATAATTGTGATTGATTTGAAAAATAAAAGGTGATTTGTATAAATTGCAAATAAAGACCAAATCTTTTTATAAATAGAAATAGATATACTCAAATCAAATTAGAAACAGAATTTTGCTAAAATTAAGGAAATCTCTTATCAAATAGAAACACAATAAAATAACGAAGGAAACAGTTTTTTTTTTTCAGAAAGATAAATTCAGCAATTAATAAAGATAAACATTCCTTGTAAACAGATTTACCCAAAAATTTGAATTCTAAGTAGTTGAAGATTTTAAGGAAATTTTGACTCGTTTCAAGAGAAGATAGCAAATCAGGAAGATATTTAAACTATTTAAAAACAGGAATCTAGCAATTTACTCAAGAAGATATGTTTATCATTGGATAACTTTAATAGAAATTAGATTTTAAGAGCTTAAATTGAGCAAAATTCATTTTCCTCTCTACACAAAAACTAGTTTGACGATCTCAGCAAGGAAAGAGTATAAGTGATGTCAAAAATAACAAGACTTTGTCTTGGCTTTTTCATTCTAGAGTGTTCGGACAATCACTGAATTTTTCAGTATTATGAGTATGAGGTTTCAACTGATGTTGCAACTGAGCTTGCAACCAGTATTATTAGCATGTGGTTTCAACTGGGGTTGCAACTGAACTTGCAACCACTGTGTAAAAAGTGCACTTTGTGCTTGCAACTCTATTGCCAGAGCGGTTTTAGGACAAATTACCTCATATCTATTTTTGAGACACCAAATAGCGGCTTTTTCAAGAAAGAAACTTCAAAGCTCAATAAAGACTTACCTCTTAAAATAAAAAGAATTAAAGGTACTCAAAATAGACATACATAGCAAGAGTATTCAATTAGATCCATAGTGACATACCCCTATATCACTTCTTAAAGATTCAAATTTATTAGTATCAAGGGGCTTTGTGAAAATATCAGCTAATTGTTTTTCAGTTGAAACATGTTCTAAAATTAAGCTTTTTCCTTCAACTAGTTCTCTGATAAAATGATGCCTTAGATCAATATGTTTAGTTCTGGAATGTTGAACTGGATTCTTTGCCAAATATATAGCACTTTTGTTATCACAAAACAGAGTTAATATTTCTTGTTTAACACTATAATCATTAAGCATCTGTGTCATCCAAATAAGTTGAGTACATCCACTTCCAGCTGCAATATATTCTGCCTCAGCAATAGATAAAGAAATGCAATTTTGCTTTTTACTAAACCATGAAACAAGGTTGTTTCCAAAATAAAAACAACCACCAGAAGTACTCTTTCTATCATCTATGTTTCCTGCCCAATCTGCATCACAGTAGCCACTTAGGAAATGGTTTGTATCTTTAGAATACCATAGGCCTAGGTGAATTGTTCCTTTTACATACCTTAAAATTCTTTTGACAGCTAGAAGATGAGGTTCTAGAGGATTTGCCTGATACCTGGCACAAACACCTACACTTAAGGAAATGTCTGGTCTACTAGCAGTTAAATAAAGCAAACTTCCAATCATGGACCTGTATAGACTGGGGCAGACACTTTTACCTTTATCATTTTTGGACAGTTTAAGGGTGGTACTCATAAGGGTTCTCTTAAATTGATGCAACTCATCTTGCATAGCTAAAATCCATTCACTGTCTTCTAAAGCTTCTTTTATATTCTTAGGTTCTAACTGAGAAATATAACAAGCAAAGTGAACAACATTATTTCTTTTACTTCTGGTTTTCATACCTGAAGTAACTTCTCCTACGACATTGTCAAGAGAGTGATTTTTCTAAGTCCTTACATATCGTGGCTTGCTTGTAGTTGGCATAGCAGATCCTTCTTCTTCAGATTCTGTTGAATTCTGGGTTTGAACCTCGGTTCCAACCTCAGTTCCAACCTCTGTAACAATCTCGGTTGTAACTTCAGTTGCAACTGGACTTCCAACCTCTATGGGACTGCTTGTTTGCTGAACTTCTGCTTTCTCTTTTCTGCAATCTCAGATTGTTCATCATCACCTGTATTCTCATCAACAGTTTTTAGGTCATCAAATAACACATTATAAGATTCCATAACACAGTTTGTTCTTTGATTAAAGACTCTAAAAGCTCTACTATTCTGAGGCAATTCTTTTTCAGCTTTTTCAAACACATAGCAGCTGTTTGTTGATCTGACTCCAGTCATGACCAAATCATTATTAAGATCAGTAATTAGACACCTATCTTTGTTGAATTTAACAATCATCTTGTTGTCACATAGTTGACTAATACTTATAAGATTAGCTTTTAGTCCATCTACAAGAAAAACATCATCAATATTAGGCATTCCAGGTTTGCTTAATGTACCTTTACCAACAATTTTACCTGTATCTCCACCTCCAAACACAACAGTGTTTCCTTTAAGATTGATGACATTTTTTAGGAAACTTGCAGTACCTGTCATGTGCTTAGAGCAACCACTGTCAAAATACCAATCATTAGAAGTAACAGCATTCAAAGAGTTAATGACAACTTTGTTGTTAGCAATTAAGGTAGCTTTTTCTTTAACTTTCCAGATCCAGTTCAAATTTTTATTGACAGAAGCCAACCAGGTTTTCTGAGAAATATACTTTATGTTTCTTTTTAAATAACACTGGATTTCAGAATGACCAGGTTTCTTACAGAAATTACACAGCTTCAACCTAAAGTTATTTTTATCCCTAAAGCTATTCAGTTTATTCATGGTTGCAACTTTGGTTATAACTGAGCTTCTAACCTTCTTTACAAAAACCTGAGTTTTATTCCTGGTTGCAAATCTGGTTGCAACTGAGCTTCTAACCTTATTGTCAAAATCATGAGTTTTAGCTTTAGCAACAGCTTCAATAAAGGTATTTTTTCTTGTATTTCCACAACCATAGTAACCTAAACCACTGTTATCTTTAGACCCTCTAGAGTAGGACAGCATGTTATCTAATTTCTCTGAAGCAGAAACATTCAGCATTTTTATTTTCTTTTTAGTATAAGTAAGTTCAACTAGCTGTTTGTTGATTTGCTCAGTGAGACTTTTAACTTCATCCTTTAGATTAACATTAAGTTTGTTCAAGATCAAGTTTTGCTTACTCAGGCATTGATACTTTTCAAAAAGAACAAGATATTGTTGAGTAATGTTTTCATCAGAAGGTTCTTCATCATCACTACTATAGGTTTCAAGAGCAGGTTTACCTATGGTTGAATTAGACTCACAGTTACTTTCATAAGTAGGTTCTTTTTCAGTGATTATTCCCATAAAATTAACAAAATTAGAATCATCCTCTTCATCACTGTTGCTCTCTGAATCACTATCACTGTGAGTGGTTATATAAGCACTTTTGATCCTTTTTAAACTATTTGCACACTCAGCCTGAATGTGACCAAAACCTCTACATTCTCTGCATTGAATTTCTCTAGGTTTGTACTCTTTGTTATCATTCTCTTTAGGATTCCACTTCCCTGTAGAAGTATTGTTAAACCTAGATTCTGACTTAATTTGATTATCCCTTTTCTGAAAAGTCTTTGATGCACCAGAATCATCCTGCTTTTTCTTTAAAAACTTTTTGTAGACCTTTTTAGCAAAGAAAGCTAGCTGTTCTTCATCACTCACTTTCTCACATACATTAGATTCAGAGTTTTTAGCTTGCAAGGCTATTCCTTTTTCTGGTCTCTTTTGTTTAAAGAATTTAAGTTCATGAGTACTCAGATTTCCTATAAGTTCTTCTAGTTTAAGATTATCTAAGTCTGTTGATTCTTCAATAGCTGTAACCTTAATTTCAAACCTTTCTGGAAGTGACCTTAGAGTTTTCTTAACAAGTTTAGCATCACTGTATTTTTCACCTAAGGTTCCAGCTTGATGAGCTATATGACAAATTCTACCATTAAATTGTTCTATGGTTTCATCTTCCTCCATTCTTAAGTTTTCAAATTGAGTAGTTAACTGTTGAAGTTTAAAAGCTTTTACTTTAACAGTTCCTTCAAAGGTTACTTGTAAAATATCCCATGCCTTTTTGGCAGTTTCACAATGAGAGATATACCTGAACACACTGAGAGTGACACCAGCAAAGATCAAGTTTATTGCTGTTGAATTTGCACTTGATTTTCTATCCTCATCAGCAGACCATCTGTCTTCAGGAATATAAACTAGATCACCTTCACCATCAATAACAGTTGGAGCCTCCCAACCATACAGTACTGTTTTCCAAGCATGTTCATTCTGCTGTTTAATGAAAGACCTCATTCTGATCTTCCAAACTCCATAGTTTGCTCCTCCTTCAAGCAAAGGTGGTTTGTTGTATGCGTTTCCTTCTCTCCTTAAGTCCATCTTTACTAGAACACAGGATCCACACTAAGTAAGATCTAGTGTGAAGCTCTGATACCAATTGAAATTCCTATCCGCTGTTCTAGTTGCAGTTTTGCAGTAAGGTTCCAAGTGAGGTTGCAACCATAGTTAGAACCTAGTGTATTAATGGACAGAACTATGTAAAGTTAAATGTACTTGAAATAAATCACACGCACATTTAACAACGGAGTTCACCTAACTAGGCTACGTCTCCGGGGCACTTACCCAGATTATGATATTATAAAAGCTTACAATATAGGACCCAAGTCTTAATGAAAAACTCTCAGATTCCCTTTAGGTTTTTCTGCCTATCTCTATATTGCTCCTATCTTATAACTATCACTTATAAATCAATGGCATCCCACCATTGTTTTCTTTTTAAAGCTCACGTGTATTCTCTCAGGAATGGGTTCTTTATAATTTAGAACACACACTTTTTACAAGCTAAGTTATAAACTATTTATACAAGTAAAACAATTGTTGAACTTAGAGTTCAATAATAGATTTTGATTATAACTTTGATTATGTTTTTAATGATTTTACGATTTCTCTATTTTCGATGATATAACGCTTGTCTTTTACAAAAGAAGTAAATGAAAATTTCAGAACACCAGAAAGATAGAGCACAGAAAAACGAAGCCACAGGTTCAAGCGGAACCAGAATCGGAGCTATAACGAAAAAGTTACGGGCTTTTGAAGATTAATGAGAAAATAGAGAAAACTGAAGAACGACCGATCGTCTGTACAAAAACGACCGATCGTTTTTGTTCTGATTTCTTCCAGAGAGTTCACAAGAAAAACGACCGATCGACTGGTGAAAATCGACCGATCGATTGTAGAAAACGACCGATCGTTTTCTACAGATTTCGAAAACAGCTTTTCAGCTTTTTCTGGAAAATAGCTTAAAACAGCTTCAACCACTTCTAACGGTCAGAATACAGAAAAATAGACTTTTGGTCTATATAAACCAACCCAATCTCTCTTCCATAAACACCAATGAATACACCTATTATCATCCTTCAATCCCTACATACAAAACCCTAAATATCACCATTTTGGTGCATATATTCAAAAAGAGGGAAAATTGAAGAAAAAGAGAGTCAAGCTCAAACATCATCAATCTCACCAATTAGCTTATTTATAAGCAATAAAGTAGTGAGTGTAGTTACGTTATTGTAACAAAATTGTAACGAGTATTTTATAAACTCACTTGTGAGCGAGTGATCGGGTAGAGGCTTTGTAAGCGAGTTGCTTAAAAGCTCTAGCTCTTTTCATTTCGGGACACTCATAAAGTGAGGGGGAGCTTAATCGGTTGATTAGCTCGATAGGATTGTAATATCCGCAAGAATATTTTTTAGTGAAATACTCGGTAGTACCGAGGAGAGGACGTAGGCCGTTTGCCGAACCTCTATAAAATCACGGTGTCATTTTCTTTCCTTGCTTTTACTTTCCGCAAATATATTATTGCTTAGTTTATTGCTTGCGTTTAGTAATTCTAGCATTTCATTATTCCTTGTTAACACGCAATAAGCTTAAACTTGCGATAGTTGGGTGGTTAGTTACACTTAAGTTTAATTAGGCTAAAAACGCCTAGAAACCTTATTCACCCCCCCTCTAAGGTTTAGCCACACGGGCCAACAATTGGTATCAGAGCCGAGACTCTTGCATATAGGAATCTAACGATTCTAGAGTTAAGATCCCGATGGCTAATATACTTAATTTCGCATCCGGCATAGCTTTATCCCCAAATACTCCACCTTATTTTGATGGAATAAATTTTTCATATTGGAAGGATAGGATGAGCATGTTTTTACAAAGCTATAATGTTAGACTTTGGATGACCATAAAAGTAGGATATTCCGCACCTACATCCGAAAATAGCGAGAACCCAATCCCCGTAGAGAACCTAGATAACGCTCAACTAGAAGCCTACTCTACGAACGCCAAAGCGATGTATGCTATTGTTTGTGCCGTTTCTCCTAACGAGTACAACAAAATTTCCGCTTGTAAAACCGCTAAGGGTATGTGGGATAAGCTAGTAGTAATGCATGAAGGGACTAACCAAGTTAAGGATTGCAAACTCCAACTATTAGTTCATGACTACGAGCTTTTTAAGATGAGCGAGGGAGAAACTATTTCCGATATGCTTGCTAGATTTACTACAATTACTAATGGATTAACATCTCTTGGTAAGTGTTTGTCTTGTAAGGAAATGGTTTCAAAGGTGATTAGGAGCTTACCAAAGGAATGGGAACCAAAGGTCACCGCAATTCAAGAGGCGCACGACATGAATACCTACACTCTTGATGCATTGACGGGTTCACTCATTACTCACGAGATCACCCTTAATAGTCACAAGCCAATCTCGAAAAAGAGGGAGATAGCTTTCAAAGGAACAACTTGTGACGAAAGCGATGAGCTATCCAATGACGACAAAGATTCAATGCAAATCATTCGAATCGTCAAAGAAATACTCAAGCTAAAAGACCACCGCAAACATAAAGGTAAATCGTCAAATAATTCAATTTATTCTAACGATTTTGTTTGCTATACTTGTGGCAAGGAAGGACACATGGCAAGAGATTGCGTCAAGAATCGCAAGAGCAAAGACAAGAAGAAGATATCCATTTCAAGCTTTAGCGATAGCTCGGACCAAGATGAACTCGCTCACCTTGGTTGCTATATGGACATGGAAGACAACCATGAACAAAGCCTTTCATCCTCAAGCGGAAGTGACAACGATGAGGTAAAAGAATTCTCCCATGATGAATTAATTCATATGTGTGGAATTTATTCCGAAAAACTTCCTAAGCTTGTAGAGAAGGTTAAATCTCTTAAAAGGATAAATTCTTCCCTCAATGAAGAAATAAGATCCTTGAAAAGAGATAAAAATGAAAATGAGTCTATTCCAACATCGTCATTCTCTTTACATGATATAGATGACGAAAAGGAAGACTTGAAAGACAAAAACAATGATCTCGTCATTCATAATAAGTCTTTACAAACCGAGATCAATTTTCTTAAAAATGAAGTCTCTAGACTTGCTAAAACTCTTACAAAACCATCTTCTTTAGATTGCGACTTATTAGAAAATTTTGAAGAGTTAAAGGATGCTTTCGATAAAGTTAAAAGCAAAAACAAGGTTTTGAGTTCTCATGCTTTTAACTTAAATGACAAGGTCAAGCTTTTAGAAACCGAGAATGAAACTTTGAAAAATAAAAACAATGAGCTTGTCATTTCCATTGAAAAACTCGATTTAACAATTTCAAAGTTTTCTAAAGGTAAAACCGTTTTAGATAACATCTTGAGTTGTCAAAAAGATTTCATGGATAAAAGCGGTATAGGTTTTGATTGCATTGGTTCTACTTCAAACAAAACCCGCTTCGTTAAAGCCTCTAAGATTTCTACAACTCCTATTCCACCTAAACAAGAGGTTGTTTTTACTAAAGGGAGTACTTCCAAGATTTTCAAAAATCTTTTAATGATAGGAAAGGTATAGGTTTTAAAACCAAATTGGATACTCCGAAAAACCTTTTCAAAACTTCGTATAACTCTCGTTATAGTAAAAAGTCTAGGCATTGCATACATTGTAGTAAAAGTGAGCATAATTCTTCTAAATGCCCAAATCGCTTTCAAGTTAGTAGAAGCGATTTGAAATGGGTAGTAAAGACCGGAGCCACTAACAATGTCGGACCCAAAAGAAATTGGGTACCAAAGGACAAAAATTGTGTTGTAGGTATCTCCATCCAAAAGGAGAAAATCAACAAATGCTTGGCAACGCCCTCAAAAGCCGTGGAAGTCAAGAAGATCGACTCCACCATCCAAAATGAAGTGCCATTAATCGACAAAGGTGGAAGGCATACCAACAAATGGTACCACTTATTTGGACTTGGCAACGCTCAATGCAAATGTCATTAGCGAGCGGCCTCGACATCACATATTCGGTATACTCTAATCTTTAATATTTACATAATGTGATTAGGTGGGGCATATGCATCTTTATAACATTTTTCATGTCTTGGTTTTTCGTTAAAAACCCTTCACATAACCCCATTTTTTTTATTGATTGCATTTTGATAATGCCAAAGGGGGAGAAAAATGATATACTTAGGGTTAATGCGTTTTGTTAAAATGGAGGAGATATTTTTCTTGTAAAATCAATCATTAGTTTGTCATAATCAAAATGGGGGAGATTGTTGAACTTAGAGTTCAATAATAGATTTTGATTATAACTTTGATTATGTTTTTAATGATTTTACGATTTCTCTATTTTCGATGATATAACGCTTGTCTTTTCCAAAAGAAGTAAATGAAAATTTCAGAACACCAGAAAGATAGAGCACAGAAAAACGAAGCCACAGGTTCAAGCGGAACCAGAATCGGAGCTATAACGAAGAAGTTACGGGCTTTTGAAGATTAACGAGAAAACAGAGAAAACTGAAGAACGACCGATCGTCTGTACAAAAACGACCGATCGTTTTTGTTCTGATTTCTTCCAGAGAGTTCACAAGAAAAACGACCGATCGATTGGTGAAAATCGACCGATCGACTGTAGAAAACGACCGATCGTTTTCTACAGATTTCGAAAACAGCTTTTCAGCTTTTTCTGGAAAATAGCTTAAAACAGCCTCAACCACTTCTAACGGTCAGAATACAGAAAAACAGACTTTTGGTCTATATAAACCAACCCAATCTCTCTTCCATAAACACCAATGAATACACCTATTATCATCCTTCAATCCCTACATACAAAACCCTAAATATCACCATTTTGGTGCATATATTCAAAAAGAGGGAAAATTGAAGAAAAAGAGAGTCAAGCTCAAACATCATCAATCTCACCAATTAGCTTATTTAGAAGCAATAAAGTAGTGAGTGTAGTTACATTATTGTAACAAAATTGTAACGAGTATTTTATAAACTCACTTGTGAGCGAGTGATCGGGTAGAGGCTTTGTAAGCGAGTTGCTTAAAAGCTCTAGCTCTTTTCATTTCGGGACACTCATAAAGTGAGGGGGAGCTTAATCGATTGATTAGCTCGATAGGATTGTAATATCCGCAAGAAGATTTTTTAGTGAAATACTCGGTAGTACCGAGGAGAGAACGTAGGCCGTTTGCCGAACCTCTATAAAATCACGGTGTCATTTTCTTTCCTTGCTTTTACTTTCCGCAAATATATTATTGCTTAGTTTATTGCTTGCGTTTAGTAATTCTAGCATTTCATTATTCCTTGTTAACACGCAATAAGCTTAAACTTGCGATAGTTGGGTGGTTAGTTACACTTAAGTTTAATTAGGCTAAAAACGCCTAGAAACCTTATTCACCCCCCCTCTAAGGTTTAGCCACACGGGCCAACAACAATCTTCTTGCTTCAAGATCTTTTATGATTGCTTTGACTTGTTTTGATTGGCTTCAATCTTTCCATGTATGAGCAAACTCTTCAGCGTGGATTGACTCCAATCATCATTAGTATTTCCTGTTTAATAACAAGCTTGATAATAGGAGTTATTCTTTTCCTTTAACTAGGAAACATATAAAGATAATATCTTTTAGAGATAATATCTTTTCATATACATATGAAACACTTAACTCCATATTACATTCAATCTTTTAAACGTGTTATACTGATTTTGATAAGGAACAAAGATTGAAACAAGTGATAAAGATTTGCATAAGAATAGAGATATAGATTTCCTAGTTAAAAGGAAACATATCTTTATAAACTAATCTACTTATATCTTTTAGGAAACATCTTTCCTTACCACTTTGATTTTCTCAATAAACGCATACTAAACCTTTAGGATCATGTGAGAATATATCCTGCATACTTTAAAACAAATAATTACCATTAAAGAATAGTTATGCAGATTTACAGAACAAGACAGAATCCTGCAGAACAGCAGGTTGGAACTGTGGTTGCAACTGAGGTTGCAACATTACTTGAAACCTCTAACGCTGTCTCAGCAGGTTGTAGAAACCTATCAACATAGGTTGTAACTGAGGTTGTAACATTGCTTGTAACCTAACAACAGCTGTCTCAGTAGGTTGTAACTGAGGTTGCAACATTGCTTGAAACCTAACAACTCTGTCTTAGTTCATAATAAACAGATAGGATTATTTAGTGAAAACCATTAGACAACAAATAGAATTTAGACCAGAAATCTGGTCCTAACAGTCTATTTCTCTTTGGATTGAATCGTGTGTTCGGTCGTGTTTTTGGATCCTAATTAATATTCAATAACACTATTTAGATCGGGTTAATTATTTGACATCGCGATGAAACTTACTCGAGTCTTATTGATTGGATATCTAAGGGGTGGCGTCTTTATACAGTTAAAGAAATCTGAATCCAGTCTGAGACTCGTAGTTTCAAAGTCATAGTCGTAGTTCTGAAATCAATCTCGTACTTCTGAAGTACGAGTCTTGACTTTTTTTAAACAGTTGACTTTTCTGAAGAAAAGTCGTAGTTCAGAAGTACGAGTCGTAATTCTGAAATCAATCTCGTAATTCAGAAGTACGAGTCGTAGTTCTGAAATAAATCTCGTACTTCTTAAGTACGAGGCTTGACTTTTTTTTAAAAAAAATTGACTTCTCCAGATTTGACAACACTACACGTTAACAACTATTCGTACCTGCCTATTTTTTACTGTCTATTTTTTTTCAACACAAATTTCAACTGAATCAACACAAATTTCGAATAAAATTTATAAAATAGAATATTAAGTATAAATATAAGAGAAAAAATAAATTACATTATCTGTTTGAAAATACTCCGTGTAATCAGTTAGTCGCGGATGTGGTTGATACGATTCTGAACCCAAAAATTCATTTTTTCCATTCATTCTTAAGTTTTGAGAAAATCTAGTTTTTAGATAGATATATTGTGTTTTTGGGATGTTGCTGAGTTGAGTATGTAAGATTAAGTCTTATTTATGAAAAAAAAAAATAGACAGTAAATAGTAGGCATGTACAAATAACTGATAACGTGTAGTGTTGTTAAATCTGGAGAAGTCAACTTTTAAAAAAAAAAGTCAAGTCTCGCACTTCAGAAGTACGAGATTGATTTCAGAACTACGACTCGTACTTCTGAAGTACGAGATTGATTTCACAACTACGACTTTAATTTAGAAAAGTCAACTGATTAAAAAAAGTAAAGACTCGTACTTCAGAAATACGAGATTGATTTCAGAACTACGACTATAACTTTGAAACTACGAGTCTCAGATTGGATTCAGATTTCTTTGACTGTATAAAGACCCCACCTATCTAAGGCCCTTTGTTGCCCTTTTCAAGCCAAGACAAATTAGCGATCCAAGATTGCTAGTTATATATACTCGATGACAGTTCCATCTCAAAAAGAAAGGTTTCGTCAAAAAATAAAAATGCCGATACAACATATGCTAGTACAACACGTGGAAAAATTGTAATAAGAATCTGAAATGTGTAGAAGGATTGAACATTTTTTTTATTTCCTTAGCACGATTAAAATTCTTGTAAGTTTTTTATATTGATTTCAATTTGATTTTTGATGTAATAAGGTCGTTCCAACCATTCATTATTATTAATGAAATAATAGGTATCCGCACCAACGTATTAAAAAAATGTAGTTAGTTTTCCCTAACTTAGCAATTAGTTAGCAATTTACGTTTTCGCTAATTTCAAACATCAACAAATCGGTGCCCAAAATAACTCAGCTCTCTTTTATCCCAAGTATCACATCAATTAATAAAAAAATTATTTTCTTACATATTGAAGAACTCCCGTCTATATCTAACTATATATATCGACAATAATCATCGGTAATTTATAGTTTCTGGTTCATTCAATTTACTTCAAACGTTAAATATAGAAGTTATAGAAAGAATTAGGAAATCGATTTTTTATCACGTATTTAAAAAATAAATATAATAGGATTAGTGTTACACACCACCCCGCGTGCATATTACACAACCATACAGAATTCAGTTCCTTTCATGCCAAAATTTTACATCCGAGCTGCTTTCTTACGAAACTTGTTTATATTTTCCCAAATCGTACTGCATGGTTGTTATTTAACCTGTGTGCTAGTTGTGAGGTGGCCATGGGGACATTTTCTGGCCCATCTAGATATAGTTCATGAACCGGATCAGACTAGCCTAAAGTAATTTCAAAAGGTCAACAATGTATTCCAATTTTTCGATAAAAAGTCATTTTTAAGATGTGTCTTAGATCGAATCTCAACTTGTCTAAAACCACTCCTAGTTAGTATTAAGATTAGTTGTAGAGAATGAGATAGCATTGAAGAATGAGCTAGGTCGACTAGTCTAGTCTATATGACTTACGAGCAGTTTCCTTGTTCACATTTCGAACTTTTCAATATAAAACTACCATTGAATATTTCCCTTCCGTTTCATTATACATACTAATTTTCTTAATTTGCATATTAATTTCTGATTTACATACTATCATTCTGTGAAAACATAGTTTGTTTCACGTTTTTTTTTTATTTGATGTCTGCTATTTCTTTTTTCTCATGTTTCGTGTTTCGTGTGAATTATGTACGCGGGTGATCAAAGTGTTTAATCCCGTAAGAAGCAAGGGATCGGAAAAAGAAAAGAGTGCACGCAGTACCAAGCTAACTTGTGTAATATCCTTTTTCATTTCTCAACCTGCCAACATGCAATCCGTGTACAGTACAAGAGTTTTACGGATATCTCGTAAAGTATGTAGTGAAAGTTTATCGTAATTATCCATAATATTGGCCTTTGTCGAATTGATTTGATCCTATAATATTGGACCGGCACAGTACCGCCATTCAATTTTTTAGCGCCTTAAATGATTCATTGTTTATACTTCCTCCGTCCCAAAATATTAGGACACTATGTATCTATATGCAAATTTAATCAGTAAATATATCGTATTTAAATTGTTGAAACGTAAAATTTTAAAATTTGTGTATATAATTTAACATTTGAACTATATGATTAACTTTTAAAAAACTCAATTTCGACAACTTAGATATGAGTTATTTGTCGGTCAAAATTACACGTATTTTCGTATAGTTTCAATAATTTGATATACAGAGGAAATAGTCATGGAGGCTAGTTTGATTCCATTGGTTGTATGTTTGAATAAGTGTGCATTTTTATTATATTTGTAAGAAACGAATAAAAATTCGCATAAAGTATACCGAGCACAAAGACAAAAGTGCAAGTATACTTTTTACCTTTGATTGCTCAATAATTGAAGTAAACTAATAGGAATATAGGACTAATGGAGTACTTTTCATTCCAAAAGAACAAGTTACTATAAAGATACAAAGATACAGCTCATGGGGATGTATAATTCTTTGAAAATTGAGGAAAGAGCATCTTATCTTCTCCATCTTTCCATACCCATTCATATAGAGCGCCACCATATATACCCACACGAATCTAACATTTGTCTCTTTTGAAAATCCATCCCCAAATCATGCAACTTTTTCTTAAAAAAAGAAGAAGACATTTCCACTAAAGTTCCATTACCCACCAAATCTGTGTATTGTCGGAACTGTCCTTTTAACACACTAAACTAAGACCAGAAGTGAGAAAGTCGTAATTGATCTTTTTTAAAGAAGAAACCAAGTCTAAAGAGCACCGAGTAGTCCACCGTTCCCAATTACTTGTTCATTACAAAACTATTTGTAATTTTGAACGACCAATAACTTTTATCAAAATTGTGGGAATGAAAATTTTTAAAAGTTAATTATATAGTTCAAACATTAAATTATATGATTTAGTTTTGAAAATTTCCATTTCGATAATTTTGATACATGTTATAAGCCGATCAAAATTGCACGTAATTTCGTAAACGACAATTAATTGGGAATGGAGTGAGTAATAAAGAAAGACACGATAAATAAATAACTAAGCCTAATTTTTATAGTGATACTATTAATTTTATGCCATGAGCAAATGGAATAAAATTGACTGATACTCCATCCGTCTCTTTTTAAGTGTCCCACTTATAAATTGTTACTTTTTAATGATATTAAATTTTGATACATAAATTATCAATATTGCCCTTGTAACTATCATAATTAAAGTTAATGCGGGTAACTTTTTTCTTAAAAATTATTGTTGTTGTAGTTATAAATGGTAAGTATATAAAGGGTAAGAGAGTAAATTTGTTGCATTAGAATTACCATATTGAAAACGCGGACACTTATTTTGGCACAAATCAATATGGAATAGTAGACACTTAATTAGGGACGAAGTGAGTAGTATTTAATGCAAGGATTCGAACCAGTGGTGGTTTGGGCTGTTTTAGCGCCTCAAACAGGTTTTTAATTTTCCGCCTTAATAATACTTCTTATACATACAAAACTAAGATCACGTAACAAACAAGTATGTGGTTGTACTTTGGAGTTGGAGGGTTCAATTCCCTTTCGCATCAATTTAGTTAAATTTTAATTTATGAAAATAAAAAAAACATTAGGATGCGCTTCCTGTCTGACCAGTGGGCCGACACTAACTCGAACACGTACTAACTCACTCTAGCAAATTTTAATAGAAAAGATTAAAAAAAAAACTTTTATGTGAGTCTGTACTACACAAATAGAAGGGATATAAGGTTTGACCGTTAGTACATGCTTCCAACCCTATCCATCCTGGTCACTTTACTATTGAACATCGATACCAAATGTCGTAAGTGCATCCTTATATAGTAGAATCTCTTTAAATTAATATTCGGTAATCTCTCTAAAATAATATTTTTTTCCGGTCTCGACTTGGACAAATGTAAAAAATGACTAATTTCGATAAATTAATAAGATAATAAAATTTTGAAAAATCTTATATAAATATTTGGTCCGCGTAAAATTATAAATTAATAATTGTTCAAAATCATGACAAACATTACCAGAATGATTTAGTGAAATATGACTCTATATTCATTTGATTTCCTTTAAAATTTAAATATACTTGAAACTCATGCCTAATTTAATGTATTAATGTATTTTATTAGTTTCATACATGGGGGTTTAAGATGCAACAAAATTTATATATTAGTAATTGAAGTAGTGTATTAAACTTTACTAATGAGTTTAACGAAAAATATTAGTAATATATATGAATTTTATGTTAGTATTAACAAGTATATTTATTGAATCAATAAAAAACCTATTTAAATTAATAAATACTAAATTTATCTATTAATTAATATCTTTCTAAATTAATAAATTTCTATGGTTACAACAATATTAATTTATAAATGTTTTGCTGTATTAATTCGAAAGATTCTTAAATGTCACCGTCCTTATATTTTTTTTCCGTCCTTACCGATTCCCGTATACGTGTCATTCACTAAAAGATAAAGTTGATTTTACAAGAGTCAAAATCTGTCATAAAACTGTCACAAATTTATCATCTTGTCACAAACCCGTTATAAATATCGTAGCTAATTAGTTCGCCATAAAAAACCGTCACGATTTCTATCGCTATTTGAACATGTTTTTTGTAGTTATTATCACATCGTATACTCTCAGCCAATGATCTAAAAGGCACGCGTAACCACAAATTAGGTAGTGTTTAGGAGGTATACTAAAGCTAGAAAGATAAAAAATTAGACAAGGTAATTAATCAGAATTAGGCAAACGATTGTACGCTAAAGGACGAATTTAGTATTTTAAAACGTTACTCTCACCTAATAGGTCCGTAGCCAAACTAGAGTCGCAAAATGGTCTCGTTTATTTCAACGGAGGGTAGGTGGGTCATTTGTTACAAATCATTTGATACTATATTAGTAATTGCCCATAATTAATTGCGTGTCATCCATCTCAATTTTGTGTGTATATATACCCCCACACGTCTTCCCAATTTTCCCACCTCAATTCTCTCTCTCTCTCTCTCTCTCTCTATATATATATATATATATATTATTTTACTTTCCTAGGGTTGCAAAATCTCTTTCCCAGTCACTTTATCGGTAATCTATCTCACAATCTATCATCTTAATTTGTTTTACTTTATTATTAATTGATTATCTCGATCTGATCCGTGGTTTTTTCGTTTCTTATGTCCATTCATCAGAATTTATTGAAGTCAGCTTTGTGGATATATAAATTATCGCTTTGTGCCTTTCTTACACCTTCTAACATAATTTGTAAGTATGGGCTTTGTTCTTCTTTTTTTTGTTTATAAATATTACAATGTTGGTCCCTTAGTATAGATTGTAATACTATTCTGGTCGTATTGTTTCTATTAGAATGTGATTTCTCTTGATTTTTTAAGAAATTTTGCGTTTTCATTCATTTGTTTTTGTAGCTTCATTTCTAGTATTTATAGTCCTGGTATATTAAATTTGAGTTATTTGGTCGCTAAATCTGTTAAACTGAGTAATTTTGTTCCCAAATTTGAAGATTGTGTAGTTTGGTCTCCAATTTGGAGATTCTGTAATTTGGTGATTGAGTAATTTCTCCCAAATAGGAAAGTTAAGTAATTTGGTCTTGAAGTTTAAAGTTGACCGATCGGTGCATCTAAAGAATATCGTTTAATTTCATTTATCTCCAGATTTAGTTAGTCGGTATGGTATGTTACGTTGGGTATTGGTTTATGAATGATTAGATTAGCTAGGCTTGTAGCTTGGATAAGAATTCTATTAGGGCCTCAGGAAGACAATTAAATCGACGATTAACCTGTTTTAAAAAATTCAAAAGATTTTAGCTCTATACTAAACAAAAAAATGGTATCTTTAGTTCTTGTAGTTTCAGTTAGAACAACATTTCCTCTTGTAGTTTGGATCAATATTTAATTTGGTACTATTTATCTGTATTTAGCTATTCGCCTTCAGAGTAGCACCTTTCCTTGCTTCTTAAGAAGATAAAGAAAATGTTGTGTAGAAATGATCGAATAAATGACCAAACCCTTTCGGAATCCACTAGAACATGAACGCTAATTGTCATGAATTTTAATAAAGGGATCGATTTGTTCTTCAAATTTTGTATAAATATTGATTGTTGCCCTGCTTTAAAATGGAGACATCAATATCCCCAATAGTTTGGATTAAAGTTCATTTCTTCACCATTTTATCTTTTTGAGTCTAATTACAATATTGAAAAAGAGATAATTTTGGTTTGCTAAATATGAAATAGATGATTGATTTGGTTCCTGTAGTTTTCTTTTTTAATATCATCAATCCCGCAATATGAAAAATGACGGATTTAGTTTTTAAATTTTGAAGTAATAGATAGATTTGGGCCCTGTAGTTTCAAATGAAAAACCAACTGTCCCCCAATTTCGAAAGAGTGACTGATTTTTTTTCAAAATGACGGATTTGGTCCTGTAGATAGAATTCTCTTAATTTTAATTTCTCTAGCGTGGTGGGAAATATAACCAACATAATTATTGTGAACAGAATTATTTACACCAGTAGATTGATATGATTTTCATCCTTTAGTATAACTTTGTATCTATAGGACGACCAAAGTTTTTGGTTGTTCCCTTGGGAACTAATACTGTTATGGTGATAAGTGTTAGGCCATATAGTTTTTTGTTAAAACTACAGGGCCTATTGTTTAGTTAGCTCTCTGCTTATGAATGATATCCTTATTTTCCAATATGTCAATTAGTTCTGTAATGACTTGTTTGTGATGAAGAATTAGATTTGATCGAGGAAATTCTGGTGTTTTTTTTTGGTTTTTGGGTAATGAATTAGGGGTATGTATCACTTGAAGCTTTGTGCAATTGATAAATGAATTTGTACCTTTCTTTCTTGGCGAATTCAGTTTCTTTTCTTTTTTACTTGATCAGGTACAGCCACTTGCTTTATATGTTACAGCACTATGATTTTAGTGTTTAAAGATATAATTATTTTTGTATATTTTCTTGTGAGACTTAAAGCTAGGGAGGTTGTCTTTTTCTTCATGGACTGTGTAAACATAATTAGATATTTAGTTATTTTGGGGGAAAAAATACGTTTAGTACACCAAACTATGTTGCTGTTAACGATTTGGGTACCCACCTTTCAACTTTCCTAATTTGGGTACCACACTAAAAGAAACTGTCGAATTTAGGTACCACCGTCTAAATTAATCACGGAATCATGTCACATGACAGCGCGTCCTTGATAAACTTGAACGTGAGAGGGTAATTTTATTATTCTGCACAAAAATATATCATCCTAGAACAACTTTTCCCCCCAAGTTTGGACTATGTGCTGATTTTTGTTATGTGTGAAATTGAGGGAAACATTTTTCTAGGATGATATATTTTGATGCAGAATGACAAAATTACCCTCACGTTAACGTCTGTCAAGCACGTGCTGTCACGTGACATGATTCCGTGATTAATTTAGACGGTGGTACATAAATTGGAAAGTTTCTTATAGTGTAGTACCCAAATTGGGAAAATTGAAAAGTGGATACCCAAATCGTTAACAACACATAGTTTGGTGTACTAAACGTATTTTACCCCATTATTTTGGTGAATCCAGTTTTAGTTTGGGCTTCATAATTGCTCTTGTGCAACCAGTGTGAATTTGATCAAGGGGGTTCTAAATTAGGGATAATTCAGGGTGATACCGGGAAGCTTTAAATGGTTTTCTTTTGTTGAAATTTTGTCTTGTTAGCAATTTCCTTCTCATTTCTGAATAACTAGATAATATACACGTTTGAATTATTTTCCCTTTCAAATTGGACCCCCTATAGTATTGTGGGTGATGTTATATCCATGTGAATTGGGGATGGTGGCTTTCCCTAATTGTCTTATTTCTATTGAGTTGCTTTAGAAATTGGCTATGTTGAAGTCAATAAGTAGTGCGTTACATTTAAATTTAAATGAGTTAGGAATGTTTTTATTGTTGTGTTTTTTATCATTTTGGCCTTTTGACAAGTTAACAAGAAAAAGGGCTTTTTTTATGTGACTTTTTGTTTACTTTGCAATATCGCCACTTATCTTAATTTCTCGGCCTTGGTGATTAGCCTGCATTTATTTTGTTTTGAGTTTGTTATTCTCTTATAATATTGGCCTTAACTTCTACTGAAATCGTCAGTGCTTTTATGTCTTATGTTTTGGCATGTTGCTGCATCTGTTTTCTTTCCAATGTGTATTTTAATAACAGGTGAAAGTGTTAGAACTTAGAATAGTGTATTTTGCTTTAAGACTGGTTCAAAGTAGAGTTCTGCTGCATACTTGCTATCCATTGTAAAAAAGGTGTTGCTTATTTGCTCAAATTGTGTTTACTTGAATCTATGGAAGATTAAAATTTCATAGTTATTAATTGTACTTTGCTGCCGTCTATTTCTTTTTCTGCATTTGGCACTTTTATCTGAAATCATTAGCTCTGGCTTGCGGAATTTTGATTTTATACCTTTTAATTTACTCTGATTTTGTATTGATGTACAATGTTTTTATTTGTCAGAAAAGCGTGAATGATCTAATGGAGTCTAAAGGTGGGAAAAAGAAGTCTAGTAGTAGTAGTAATTCCCAGTTTTACGAAGCTCCTCTTGGCTATAGCATTGAAGACATTCGACCCGACGGTGGAATCAAGAAGTTCAAGTCTGCTGCATATTCCAACGTAAGTGTCCGTTTGATAAATGTAAAGTTTGTGTAAATTATTCAACCATGCTTTCAGTTTTGTTCTGATTGCTTCTTTTACGGGACTTTAATTGGTATTAACTTATTGATTCATTGATTTTTTTCTGCAGTGTGCTCGCAAGCCATCCTGATATTCCTTAAACCCAATTTCCCTGACCACGCCGTGTGACGTGGCTTTAATTTTTTATTAAACTTTCCGATTGCGTCCAATTTGTCTCCTTTTCTCTTCCTATCAACCGCTTTCTCTTCCTCTCTCTCTACCTTAGAATTTTCTCCAGTCAACATGGCCTTAACCGCTTCCGCAATCGGCTTTGAGGGTTTTGAAAAAAGACTCGAAATTTCGTTTTTCGAGCCAAGCGTATTCTCTGACCCCGAGGGAAAGGGCCTCCGTTTACTCTCCAAATCTCAGCTCGATGAGATTTTAGGACCAGCCGAATGCACTATTGTTTCTTCGCTTTCAAACGATTTTGTTGATTCGTATGTTTTATCAGAATCAAGCCTATTCGTATACCCTTACAAGATCATAATCAAAACTTGTGGAACCACGAAGTTGCTTAGGTCGATACCACCTGTATTGAAGCTATCTAAATCGCTTTCCCTCTCTGTCCGGTCAGTGAGGTACACTCGTGGGAGCTTCATTTTCCCATCTGCTCAGTCGTTTCCTCATCGCAACTTCTCTGAAGAAGTTTCTGTTCTCGACGATTATTTCGGAAAACTGGGCACTGAAAGCAAAGCTTTTGTCATGGGTGGTGTTGACGAAACACGAAACTGGTATGTGTATACCGCTTGTGCCGACAAGCCTGTCTGCTACGACGATGATACATACACGTTAGAGATGTGTATGACCGGTTTGGACCGGGAGAGTGCCTCAGTCTTTTACAAGAGCCAATCTAGCTCTGCTGCAATAATGACCCAGAATTCCGGTATCAGAAAAATATTTCCTGATTCTCAGATATGTGATTTTGAATTCGACCCATGTGGGTATTCGATGAACTCTATAGAAGGAGCTGCAGTTTCTACCATTCATATTACACCTGAAGATGGGTTCAGTTATGCGAGTTTTGAAAGCGTTGGGTACGATTTGAAAAAATTGAAATTGGATGGTTTGGTCGAGAGGGTATTGGCTTGTTTCCAACCAAGTGAGTTTTCTATTGCTGTTCATGTTGAGGTGGCAGCAAAATTACTCGAGAATACATGTATGCTGTCGGTGAGTGGTTATTGTCTAGGAGAGAGAATCTATGAGGATGTTGGAATGAAGGGTTCTGTTGTTTATCAGAAGTTTGTGAAAAATTCTGGGCCTGGATCTCCTAGATCGATTCTGAATTGCTGCTGGAAAGAGGATGATGGAGAAGAAAGGGACTAATTTTGTTACTGTTTTTTGTCATATAGTTGCCTAAAAATATATTATTATCTGCAAAATTTGTTTATTATGTTTCGTTGTGTGTTTGAATAAGTTGGATTCTAAGTCCGGCAGTGTTTTCCCTTTTCTTTGTGCCACCGGTTGTGTCTCGGCTATTTGATGCAATATCGGATCTGTTATTTATATTGTTGTTGCTTTTCTTTTGTTGGGAATTGTTCCCTTACATGTTTTCTAATTGTATTCTCTAAGTCTCCTGTTAAATCTACTCTATGCAGTGTTTTGGTTGTTTGAGGTTGACGTCTTAATAGCAATATTTAGGCCGGGTACCGGTTCGTGGAAGTTTGATTATTGTTTACTGGTACTTATTTTTAGTGTTCACTAAACATACAAGTAGCTAGTGTTACGTCATATTTTGTTACAGGTAAGTAACTAGGTGAAGGGAGTTGGTGGTCGCTGTGCGGTCCCTCCATTTGGAATTTTTTTTTGAAGAAAAAGTAACTTTTTTCTATGTATTTTGATCAAAATATTTAAAAGTTAGCGTTCGGTCCTCCCATATTATGAAGAAAAAAAATTATATTGAAAATCAACCCCTCCCATATTAACTTCCTGATTCCGTCACTGGTTACATGCATGGAAGGAACTAGGTGAAGGCAGTCGGTGGTCGCTGCCTCTCTATTTGGAATTACATTTTTTATATATATTTTGATCAAAATCTTTAAAAATTAACGTTCGGTCCCCCCATATTATGAAAAAAAATTCATAGAAAGTATGAAAAAAAATTATATAGAAAATCGACTCCTTCCATATTAATTTCCTGGTTCCGTCATTGGTCAGATGCGATTAGGTTCCTAAAGGTTCCCTCACTTTTCTTTTTGGTATTCAAGATTTGCTAAGTTTATTTTCTTCAGGGTTAGTTTTTTTTTTTGTAATTTTCTTTTACGATAATTGTCTTTGATTTTCTAAGTTTGAACTTGCTTAACAAGACGTCCAACTAATTAATTACAAAGAACATTTCTTTAACTCGTGCTTGTAAACTATTAACATCATTGATCGAGCAAGTAAAAATAGTAGGATAATTGAATTATGTTACCACACTTTTGATGTCACTTCTCAGTTCGCATAGGTGGGATCCATTTCATATAGGGAAGAAGATGAAAATTTGGACTTATTCGCTGATTTGCCTGATTGTGCATGGCGACAGAAAACTCATTTCATCAATAATTTGAATGGTACCACATGCTTATTAACCAAGTGGTCCAAGTACATCTAACTATTACCTTAAGTTTGAATGGGCTAAATCAATCGAAGATATCAAAGATTATCAAATATAGATAATTAAAAAACAAGTTTAGTTGAGAGCACAATTCCAATTAAATTTGGTACACCGTACTTGGCGTCAAGATGCAATATCCCGTTTCTTGTGACCGTGTTATTTTACATTAATACTTATATAATAGTACTAATTATTAGGAGTATAATTATTGCAAATTGCCGATACTAGTAGCCGGCGTTGTTTGTTTGCTACATGTACATAAAACAAACCAATCATACGATGGAAACAAATTAAACTGTTCAAAAACCTAACCAAATTGATTAAAATTTTGTATAGTTCATGTTAATAAGTAATAAACAGATTTAATCGGTCAACGGAGTCAAACAACACCGATAATTCTTATTTATATATAAATATTTATAAATACATAATTTGACATAATTTTGATAATTATATTATTATTACTATTCATATATAGTATTATTAAGTGCTTTTAGGAGACCTTTCTCCTCTTTCCCTTTGCCGCTTCCAAGTTCCAACACTTCCCCTCTTTTCGTGTGCTCAATATATTTATCCCATTTCTCCCTTACAAACGAATTATTTGAGCATTACATTTAGTTCTCGTAAAATTCCCAATTTAGCGCGAATGACTGGAAATTCTTAATCGGAACGCCTAATAGTTCTCACGTGACTAGATTCTTCATCAACATTGACCAGCTCCAAGAAAATGCACAGATACTCGGTTCACTTCACTAGCGTGATCTTTTGTTTCATTAACATTGATTTCCTTTGTACGAGAACAGAAGATTCCCCTTCATCATTTATAGGCAAGCGAAGAAGAGCAGAATGAGACTCCACAATAAGAGCATTTTCGAATTCTGCTAGGGAATAAGGGGATAAATGCAATAACCTTCCACACGAACAGCAAAAATTCCAAATCATCAGGGAACTGTTGTATCTTCTTGGTCGCTCGTTTTTCAGAAACCAGTGCCTCTTCATATGCCAGATTACCCCTTCCGGTCACTTTGCATGTTCATACTTGCTGGCAATAAAGTTTAATTTGATTAAAACATTCACCATAATCTCGAAATATCTCTTTTGAGAACCGCATTTGAAATATTTTCTCCTGAGACTTCAAACTCCCGGGTCCGTGTATAGTGGCATTTTTAGCATCAACATATAACACAAATGAAAACAGCCTTAAAACACAAGGCGAAACTGTTATTGATATGGCCACAGAATGAATCTATATGTATTATGTGTACAAGTGTTCTTAGATAAGAATGTGAGAACGTTTTTGAGGAAATCGCCAGAAAAAGATAAGAAGCCATTACAACTTATCCATAACATCTCCACAGAAACAAATCTCTCTACTCTCTCTTTCTCCACCCCCCAAATAAACTAGATCTAAATCGCCGCCACCAGCACGACTGCCTGGGCTGGGGGTCGGCCCCTCCACCCCTAAACCTGGGCAAGTCTACGACGGTCTTCTATGTTGGTTTCCGTGTACGAAATAACAATTTAACAATAATAAAAGGACTAAAAAATAAATAAACAAAACCAGTGTAATCTTTATTAATTTCGAATTGGTACAGAAATTAATGATTACAACATGTAGGTACTGAAACGTAATTCAAGCAAACGTTATCAGATTATTATCAATTAATAATCTGATGTACTGAATTGCAATAAATAGAAACTGCCGGACTGGAAAGTATAAACTTAACAGCCGGACTGTTCTGTTTTAAATTGAAAGTACAGGACTGAATTGAAACTATTCTAATTACAAAATTAAATTACAGAATAGTAATTACAGCAAAAAACAGAACTTTAAACTAATTACAGAAAGGTACAAACAGAATAAAAAGGCTACAGCTAAGTACTAGAAATTAAAATACTGAATTAAAAAATACAGAAAAGTAAATTGCTGAAATTAAATAACATAATTGAAAATGGACAAAATTAAAAAATGGACAGAAATGAAAAATTAAAATAAGACGAGGCTACTGTTAACAGTATGCCCTTAACCGATATTCGCCCAACCACCTTGATGTTTCTGGTTGCGTTGGCGCTTCGATCCCAAGGTACAACGTCTCGGATGACTCGCCGGAAACTGGCGACGAGTCAAGGTCGAGCTGTTGGTGGGTGGTTCTCTCTGGTTCTAAAATGTAATGCTGATTTTTGAGAGATAATATATGCTGCTGTATTTTATTTCAGAATGTTGTCTTTGACATGTGGGGGGTCTGCCTATTTATAGGCTTGCTGAGTATCTCAGCCATTAAAGTCACTTTACTACTGTCAGTTTTCGAAATTTGAAACTGCAGTATTAACTTTGCAATGAATTTATATTTATTGCAACAGTTACAGATTTGCTGGAAGCTTTTCCCGAACAGGCGCACTTTTCCCGAACAGGCACGCTTTTCCCGAACAGGTGAAATCCGAACAGGCGCACTTTTCCCGTTGAGCTAAAAGCCCGTCCGACGAGCAAACCCACCCGACGAGCAAGCCCGCCCGACGAGCAAGCCCGCCCGACGAGCAAGTGCATATGTGGTACACAATACACACATGTGTATGTGGACACACTACTTAATATCCACATGGGATACCTTAGTATATATATTGTAAAAATCACTCATGATTTTCCAATGTGGGATAACCCTCATGGGTTAAATCCCATTTCTTTTCTCATTTTCCAGCATTGGTTTTATTTCATCTTTCGAGTACCAACCTTCGAGTCCAATTATCATTCACACCCTTCCTCCGAATAGGTCATGCGATATACCGTTGCGAAGCTCGTCGTACGAGCTACTCAAGCGCTTTGAGTATGGCCTTAGAAAAACTGAGTAGTCGCATCGAAAATTGACTCAAAGATGGTCCCTGACCACTTGGAACAACCATGTTTAAAAACATGGTTTCCTACAATTTTTCCAACAATCCCCCACATGAATGCAATTGACTCGAAAGCCCATGTCCTAAATGCAAATCAAGAGAACCGCAAAAGTTCACTGCCTAAGGTCAGGTAGCGCGCGCCTTGAACCTGCCGTAGCGGAGTACCACCCAGAATACTGCTATTAGGTAGCTGTAAAGCTTTGAACCATCAAGCTTTGTGCATCCCAGAATGGCACCCGCACAGTGCCCTTTCTACCCACGTACTAAGCCCTTTAGTTGTTGTCCATATTTGGCCTGGACTGCCTTGGCAACTTCAACTGAGTGCTCTAGTGAATTAGCCCAAGCTCATAACATGGTACCGGCCTTACACACTCGTTATAGGTGTTCCAAGTCGAAAGTGTCCTGACTCACTTTACTCGACCATCGAGTTACTTGGATCATTAAGAGCCTCAAGCTCACCCTTACAATGGTACATGTCTATCACCCTGTCATCGCGAAAATGGGTTGGGAACTCCAGGTTCCCGAGTGCTTTGTTAGGTTGCCCTCACAGTTCAGTTTCCCTTTGAACCTATCTGGAAATATTCTGTTTAGGTTGGGTTGCCTATGGGGGGGCCACCAATTTAATGGGCTTTAATCCCATTCCGTTCGATGATGTCTCGACTCCCACTTGAGTCAAGCCTTTTGTTAATGGATCCGCTATGTTTTCCTTTGATCTCACAAAATCTAAGGATACCACACCATTGGATAACAATTCTCTTACGGATTTATGTCTCCGACGTATATGTCGAGACTTTCCATTATACATATGATCCTGAGCCCGCGCAATAGCTGATTGACTATCACAATGCAGGCTTATTACGGGAACATGTTTTGGCCACATTGGAATTCCTTCCAATAGACTTCTCAGCCAGTCGGCCTCTTCGGTTGCTAAGTCTAACGCTATGAATTCTGATTCCATAGTAGACCTTGCAATACATGTCTGTTTGAAGGATCTCCAAGACACAGCAGCTCCTCCCATTATAAACACATATCCACTCGTGGACCTTATGCTATTGGAGTCTGATATCCAGTTGGCATCTGAGTACCCTTCCAGTATCGCTGGATATCTGCTATAGTGCAGCCCGTAATCGGCTGAAAACCTCATATACCTGAGAAGTTTCATTATGGCCTTCCAGTGTTCCTCATTCGGATTGCTGGTGTACCTGCTCAGTCTACTCATTGAGTTTGCTATGTCTGGACTAGTGCAATTCATTATATACATGAGACTGCCTATGACTCGAGAGAACTCCAATTGATTCACACTTTTACTGAAATTCTTTTTCAGGTTACAGTTGAACACAATTGGGGTTCTAGACATTGCTTTACTGCCCTTGTCAAACTTGTCTAATACTTGTTTAACATAGTGACTTTGGGACAAGGCATACCCCTCTGATGTTTTGGTAATCTTCATACCAATTATTACATCAGCTATACCCAGATCCTTCATATCGAAGTGTTGTGATAACATTTTCTTTGTGGAGCTGATTCTATCATTACTCCCAATTATGATCATGCCATCCACATAGAGACAGACTACGACACAGTCTCTTCCACTTCCTTTAGAGTAGACGCATTAATCACACTCATTAATGTGAAAACCGTTTGATAGCATAATTCTATCAAACTTCTCGTGCCATTGCTTTGGCGCTTGTTTGAGTCCATATAGAGACTTTACAAGTTTGCACACTTGGTGCTCTTTACCAGGAACTACAAACCCTTCCGGTTGTTCCATGTAAATTTCTTCTTCCAGTTCTCCATTTAGAAATGCCATATTTACATCCATTTGATGTATTTCCATATCAAACAAAGCTGCGAGAGCAATGACGATTCGGATTGACGTTTTCCTGGAGACAGGAACATACGTGTCAAAATAATCGACACCTTCCGTTTGCCTAAAGCCTTTTACTACAAGTCTCGCCTTGTATTTTTCAATCGTTCCGTCAACCCTTAACTTCCTCTTGAAGATCCACTTGTGACCTAGGGGCTTACATCCTTTCGGAAGATCCACTAGTTCCCAAGTGTGGTTTTGCATGATTGATTCAATCTCATTTTGAATAGCTTCTTCCCAATATTGGGAATCCGGTGTTGACATAGCTTGTTTATATGTCACCGGTTCGCCTTCAACCATGAAGGTTAGGAAATCAGGTCCAAAGGAAGTTTCCTTCCTTGCCCTTTTGCTGCGTCGAGGCTCTTCCTCTTCCTCTTTCTCTGTCGGTTCACTTGCCCCCACATTTCCTTCACTGTTCAACTCTTGAGTTGGTACAGATGTAGGTAATTTATGGGGAAAGATATTCTCAAAGAAAGAGGCCTCTCGGCTTTCCATATACGTATCTACGTGCACATCGGGATTGTCCGACTTGTGTACGAGAAACCGATATGCACTACTATTATGTGCATATCCGATGAACACACAGTCCACCGTTTTAGGACCAATTCGCATCCTCTTAGGAGTGGGAACTAGGACCTTTGCGAGACAACCCCAAACCCGCAGGTTCTTATAACTGGGTTGATGACCTTTCCATAATTTATATGGTGTCTTTTCTCGCTTCTTATGTGGTAACTTGTTTAAAACATAGTTTGCGTAAAGTATCGCTTCCCCCCACATGTTCTGGGGTAACCCAGAACTGATTAGCATTGCATTCATCATTTCCTTTAGCGTTCTATTTTTACGCTCAACAACCCCATTTTGCTCGGGAGTGTATGGGGCTGTGGTCTGATGTATAATGCCGCTTTCAGCGCATATCTGTTCAAACGGTGATTTAAATTCACCGCCTCTATCACTTCTCAATGTTTTAATTTTTCTATTGAGTTGATTTTCAACTTCGGTCTTATAAAGAGTGAATTTCTCTACTGCTTCGTCTTTACTTCTCATTAAGTAAATATAACAGTATCTAGTACAATCATCTGTAAAGGTGATAAAGTACTTTTTCCCTCCTCGTGTTTGTATAAACTTTAAGTCGCATACATCCGTGTGTATTAGACCGAGAGGTTTACTTTCTCGTTCAACATGTTGAAACGATGATTTCGTTAATTTTGTCTCTACACAAATCTCACATTTGTGTTGCTTATCAAAAATGAAATTTGGTATTAGTTTTAGTGATATTAATTTCTTTAAAGAATTATAATTCACGTGACCTAATCTACCATGCCACAAATGAAATGACTCAAATAAATACTCAAAATTAGAATTTTTATTGGCCTCCTGGGCAACAATCATTACATCGCTAGTGATAGCCTCGGCTTTAGCACCTTTATTGGGAGCAGGTGTCCCTACGTTTAACTTAAACATGCCGTTGGTCATATAGCCACAACCTACATAGACACCATTTTTGGTGATTACAATTTTATCGGTTTCTAAAACCAGCTTGAACCCGTTCTTCACCATTACCGATCCTGATACCAGATTCTTACGGATATCCGGAACATGAAGCACATTTGTCAACCTCAGCTCTTTTCCCGAGGTCATCTTCATCACCACCATTCATTTTCCTTCCACCTTGAAAGTAGCAGAATTTCCCATGAAGCAGCTTTCTCCCTCTACCGCCTCGTAGGTCTTAAACATCCACCTTGTTGTGCAGATGTGGCTTGTGGCGCCGGTATCCAGCCACCACTCTTTGGGATTGCTCCCCACGAGATTCACCTCAGAGACCACAGCAGTAAAGTGGTTATCATCTCATCCTCCCTCGGCCAGATGTGCCTGAGCTGGAGCTTTCCTCTTCCCCTTGCCCTTGAAGTTCCTCGGGGGGGGGGGGGGGGGGGGGGGGCTTGGGCTTAACAGCGTCTTTATTGTCATAACAGTCCGCGGCATGATGGCCGGTACTATTACACACAAAGCAGGTTCCTGCAAATTTCTTTGCGACAACAACACTGCCTCCGTTGTCAAAACGTTTCCGTTTGACGTTGGAGCTTTCGACCACATTGGCCTTTGCCATCGGGATGTTAGCACCACCGACTCTCCTAACGGAGCGACGGTTGCTCACCTCGATTGAGCTTCTCAATGAGCCCCTTAAGCTTCATTTCCTTTCGCTTGTGCTTCAGGTAGTTTTGAAAGTCTTTCCAAGACGGTGGCAATTTCTCAATCATGAGTGCCACCTGGAAAGGCTCATTAATCACTAGCCCCTCAGCCTCAAGGCGATGGTAAATGAGTTGGAGCTCCTCAGCTTGCTCCATGACAACCCTGCTGTCAGTCATTCGGTACTCATGAAAGTCCGTGACAACAAATCTCTTTGTGCCAGCATTATTCACTTTGTACTTATTTTCGAGAGTTTCCCACAGCTCCTTTGCAGTAGCTTTGGGCTCGAAAACACTGAACAACGTGTCATCTAGAGCACACAGGATATAGTTCTTGCATAGGTAGTCGGCATGTCTCCATGCCTCTACCGCAGAGAACGATTGCTCGTCCAGATCGTCCTCGTTTAGGACGGGAGCAGTCTCCTTAAGAAACCTGGTCAGATTCAGGGTCGTGAGATAAAACAGCATCTTTTGCTGCCAACGTTTAAAGTTGTCTCCCCTGAATTTTTCCGGTTTCTCCAGATGAGAAGTCGGCAAAGTAGGCACAGTCGAATACATCGGTGCCTTGCCCTTGGCCGCAGCCTTGGCTCTTGCCGCAGCCTTAGCTGCGGCCTTGGCTGTGGCCGTTGCTTCGGCCGCAACTTCAGCTTTGGCCGTAGCATCCACCATGGCCGCAGCCGCGGCGGCCTCAACCGCTGCAGCTACGTCATCGGCGTTAGCCACCATATTCGCATCGCCCCCAGTGTTATGGACATGCCCACCAACCACTGGGTCATGCTCACCCTCGATAGGCAACTCAATAGGCGACGTGTTTGTCATCTGAAACGACAATACAATACGTATGAGATACGTGTACACATAATTCTATAAACAACACACCAAAATTAAACTTTGGGTTTGTAAAAGAATTTTATTTCAACAATAAATTAAAACTGTTTCCCTTTTGAATACCAATACGGTTGATATCAAAAAGGATTAAAAAAGATTCTTATTGAATACCAATACGGTTGGTATCAACAAGATTTAAAAACAAAATTAAAACTGTTTGGAATTTTTCTTTGTTATTCAACTTCTAATATAATTTAGAATTGAAAACAAAAAAAGATTATTCCTTTTATAAAATAAATAATTGTATTAATTAATACACGAAAGAAACAACGAATATCGGTTAAGATTGTTGGTTTCTGTGTACGAAATAACAATTTAACAATAATAAAAGGACTAAAAAGAAATAAACAAAACCAGTGTAATCTTTATTAATTTCGAATTGGTACAGAAATTAATGATTATAACATGTAGGTACTGAAACGTAATTCAAGCAAACGTTATCAGATTATTATCAATTAATAATCTGATGTACTGAATTGCAATAAATAGAAACTGCCGGACTGAAAAGTATAAAGTTAACAGCCGGACTGTTCTGTTTTAAATTGAAAGTACATGACTGAATTGAAACTATTCTAATTACAAAATTAAATTACAGAATAGTAATTACACCAAAAAACAGAACTTTAAACTAATTACAGAAAGGTACAAACAAAATAGAAAGGCTCATCTAAGTACTAGAAATTAAAATACTGAATTAAAAAATACAGAAAAGTAAATTTCTAAAATTAAATAACATAATTGAAAATGGACAGAATTAAAAAATGGACAGAAATGAAAAATTAAAATAAGACGAGGCTACTGTTAACAGTATGCCCTTAACCGATATTCGCCCAACCACCTTGATGTTTCTGGTTGCGTTGGCGCTTCGATCCCAAGGTACAACGTCTCGGATGACTCGCCGGAAACTGACGACGAGTCAAGGTCGAGCTGTTGGTGGGGTGGTTCTCTCTGGTTCTAAAATGTAATGCTGATTTTTGAGAGATGATATATGCTGCTGTATTTTATTTCAGAATGTTGTCTTTGACATGTGGGGGTCTGCCTATTTATAGGCTTGCTGAGTATCTCAGCCATTAAAGTCACTTTACTACTGTCAGTTTTCGAAATTCGAAACTGCAGTATTAACTTTGCAATGAATTCATATTTATTGCAACAGTTACAGATTTGCTGGAAGCTTTTCCCGAACAGGCGCACTTTTCCCGAACAGGCACTCTTTTTCCGAACAGGTGAAACCCGAACAGGCGCACTTTTCCCGTTGAGCTAAAAGCCCACCCGACGAGCAAGCCCGCCCGACGAGCAAGCCCGCCCGACGAGCAAGCCCGCCCGACGAGCAAGTGCATGTGTGGTACACAATACACACATGTGTATGTGGACACACTACTTAATATCCACATGGGATACCTTAGTATATATATTGTAAAAATCACTCATGATTTTCCAATGTGGGATAACCCTCATGGGTTAAATCCCATTTCTTTTCTCATTTTCCAGCATTGGTTTTATTTCATCTTTCGAGTACCAACCTTCGAGTCCAATTATCATTCACACCCTTCCTCCGAATAGGTCATGCGATATACCGTTGCGAAGCTCGTCGTACGAACTACTCAAGCGCTTTGAGTATGGCCTCAGAAAAACTGAGTAGTCACATCGAAAATTGACTCAAAGATGGTACCTAACCACTTGAAACAACCATGTTTAAAAACATGGTTTCCTACAATTTTCCCAACATTCTACGCCACTGCACTACCGCCACTGTAGCGGCGACAAACCCCCAACCCCATAACCCGTCACAAATTTCAACCTCATCCCGTCCCGTCCCATCTCAACCCAATCTATCTCATAAAACCACCTTTCACCTCACACCCACCGCTCACCTCACATCCGTCGCTCTCATCATCTCATCTAGTACCACCAAACCTATAAGCAGCAGCTACAGGAATGCTTCATAGGACGGGTCGTCGTTTCGGTCTGAACTGCATCCATATGGAGGCGTGTCGGTCGCAGCAAATTCAGAACTATTTCGCAACATCTCCGACGAGTTGTGAGTCTCACCTCCTCTTTTCGGTATGCCGGTTTTGATTGGATTTGGGTTTATGGACTTTGTTGGGTTATTGCCACTCCAGGTTTGGTTGGAATATTTGTTTGCTTATTTGTTAGCGTTTCTTTTATTCGACTGCGGACAATTTGATCATTTTCTTTATAGTCATTTTATAATATGAGCCCCATCTGAATAGATGCGGATAGTTTAGTTTAGGAAAGGGGCTCGTTCGGGATGTTCTTGGGGCTCGGATAACTTAGTAGGGCTATTTGGTCGTGTAATTTAGTGTGTTGGCACCCCGGTCGTAATCACAACACCAGACTGAGTTGGATCTCTTGAGCAAACTATGACTTTTCTCTACACATGGTTTGGTATGTCATGTTTTTTTTTTGTTGGAGGAAATATTGTAAATTTTGCTAGTACCAGCCTTTTGACTTGTACAGTAAAACCTCTCTATATAGAAATAAGTTACCTATAGTCATAAAAAATCCCGTTACCAAATCGGACCAGTTCAAAATAGGAACAAACTCTCTATTGTCATATTTCGTAGTTTTTCTACGTTAATTATAAATCCACCTACTTACAAGAATAAAACACCCCGTTACAGTAAATTTATGATTATCTAAAATACTTATGTAAGAATGTTTGTGACGATCATTTAATTTTTTGTGTTATTGCCACTTATTCTAACTTGCGCGTCCGTAATAGCTTGTCAGTGTGGATATCCTATTGAAGCCAAAACATTTATAACTTGTCAAGCATTTTAGAAATTTCTTGACTTTTTTGATAATAAAATGAAGTTATTGATATATTAGTTTAATGCACCTAGTAATTATACATATAGAGAATGCATATGAAATATTGGATTTGACTTTACAGAATTTCATATACATGTATATTTTATTTTCTAAATACATGTATTTGTTTTCTAAAACTAACATTTTCATAGATTCATTTGTTTGTTTTAACGAACATGTACATGTCTCTAATATTACGTAAATAAATAATTTTTTTATTTTTTATATGTAACATCTCTATAGTAATTATAACATATCGATAGTAATATTTTTCTTTCGTCCCAACGATATGACTGTGTAGAGGTTTTACTGTATATCAGATTTGGATATTATATTGTATTATTATTTTATATTACCCATTTTGATTGTTACGTATATTCTAATTTCGTCCACACTATTGCTATTTGTTTGGCGACAATTGGAGCTTGGGCTATATTTTAAATAGGAGCGGCTATTTTGGTCTTTTGAGTATTGAGTTGGCTGCCGGTTGGACGACCTACACCCATTATGGTTTGCACGTTATGTTTAGTTTATTTGATCGTGATATGCTTCGACAGACACACTTGACGAAACTTTTTAGTTTGATAGTTGAGATAATTTTAGCTTTTGTTGTATTTTGTTTTACCCATGGTGGATTTAGGCGGTAACGTTTGAGTAGGAGGCTTCCGGGCACTCTGAATGGTTTGTATTATGTATTTTTATCAATGTTTTAAAAAACTAAATCACCGCTGAAGCATTTTCAGTAGAGCTTTACCGAAGCATAAGCACCGACGCCAAAAACGTAAGCTTTACTAAGAAAACGTAATTACATATATATTTTCAATAAATATGAAATATATAAAAAAAATCTGTTCAAAACAATATGAATAACTAATATTAACATATTTTAATAATAGATATGTCTAGTATAATAACGGGCTATCGAGTTACTCTTATTATTATACCAATTTATGAGACTACATATATATTTTTAGGAGAATATATATTTGTTTATTAAATAAAGCATAAGATTTTTGAGTTTTAAGACATGTTTTTTAAGTATTGATGTGTGAAAACACTGTTTTTTGAGCTTTTCGATATTTAGGCTGAAACTGACAATTTATTTTTTAGATTTTGAGCTTTTTGAGTATCAACGCGTTTTGAGTCGAGCTTTTTAATACACTGATTTTTACTCGGCCACTTGGAGTCTGTTCCAAGGGCATCTGTACTCTGTATTCTGTATTCTGTCTCGTTATTTGCAATAATAACGAGCTTTTAATTTAAAAAAAAATATATATAGACCATAGCTACGTGTGTGGAAAAATCAGAACAACTTCTAATGGTAATAGCATTAGCAATCATGGACTGCTCTAGTTCCATGATCATAGGAAAGACCTGGGCTTCATGTTTAGGAAATATAAATATTACTGTTAAAATTTGGTTAAGCATGTAAACTTTATTTGAAACTGGGGAATTAGAAGGGCGCAATACTGCAGTTCAATATAAGAAAACACAGATCTTAAAAATTGAAAATCTAAGGATGGAGTGAAAGCCTTCAAAATGCAGAAAAATATGAGTTTAATAGGAGTAAATACTTTCGAGAGTTTCTAGGGACGTTATACCTTGTCAGAGCCGTTTATGAAATGCAATGAACAATGATCGGCTTTATTGTGATTTGTGAGTAATCTGCATCAATGTTTAATCTTGGAAAAAAGTATTATGTCTAAAATCTGGAAGCAAAAGTTTATTAATAACACATATCCTTTGAAAAGTCTACATTTTCCTCCCAAGCAAATTTATAGATACCAAATAATGTAACCTCAATAACTCAATATTTTGCCCAAAAAACTTAAAAGAGAATTTGATAAAAATCAACCACTATCCACTAAGATCTGAGCTATATATCTACAACTTCAACTATCGAAAGAGAGAAGAGATGATGTGATTTTGGCAGTTACCAGTTGCACGTAGGTTAATGTACAGTAACTTAGTATTCTAAAATTTGTGATTTTAATAAAGTAAACATGACCTTATCCTCTTAAGCTACTGCTAAAGAGATCAAAGATGAAGAAGAGAGTACGATATCCAGAGCAAATCTCAGGGACCGTACGATAATTTTTTAGACATACCAGTTATCTTTTTTTGTTAGCACCCATGTAATGCTATTTGATGATTTTTATTTGTTAGCACTGCATGGAATGCTATCTAAGTTACGAAACCGTCGATTCTGTGATCCTTTGGTTACAAACTTAAACGGATTTTCAATTTTGAGTTACCAGTTGTTACGAAACCATCGGCTGTTACCAGTTGTTATTGGGTTAGAAACATCCCCTAAGACGCAGCTTTATCCTTTGGTTACAAGCTTAAATGGAGTTTCAATTTTTTCTACATGGGCTTTGATCCACCAAGTCGTTGCAAGATTTGCATATGTAGAAACGAGCAACCATGTATGTCTATAACAATTTTTTGGGTGAAAACCATTTAAGATCTATTTTTTCTCGAGAAATCCGGTTTAATAATGAAGTAAAATGTGGTCTTAGAGCCATTAGGTATAGTGGTCAATTTAAGATGTAAAGAAAAGATTGTATTGACGTTAATGGAAAAAGTTTTAATTGCTTCAATGGTATATTTGGCTGGTTACCAAAACTATTCTCCGCCAGCAGGAGATTGATTTATTAGTCGTACATATCTAGCTTACTTATATTCAATGATGTTCCTAGTAACCCTAGAAGTACATTTTTAATTATGGGACTCTTGAAGACCTCACTTGCTTTGTCGAGACCTAGTTTGATTTTTGTTTAACGTTTAATTGTAACTTAATCTATATAGCTGACTGACCACTAAAAACAAGATGATCTACACGAAGAACCGAAACTACCACGATATAAATAATATAGGCCAAAAGCATTTTAGTTCCTGAATCACACAACTAACAAGTAAATGCACTTATAAGAAATTAAGACTGTGTTTGATGATCCCCTCGATGGCTGAGTAGATTGATTTCACAATAAAAGTTGGCCGAAGCTGACTCTGGTGCTCACACGCGTTGACTAAAGCCACTAAAGAAGTAAGACGAGTTGTACGTGGTGGCGCATGAGAACTTTGACGATGTAATTAAGATTCTCGAACAGCCATTGACATGATGTTGGGGATCTAATTATGAAATTAATTGGTTGATTTTGTTACAGAGATGTTTATAAGCTAGGGTTTCATCATGTTATTTTTTGTTGTTGTTCAGATCTTTTACCAAGTTAAAAACTACTCTGTAAAATCGAATATATATGAAAGTAAATTTTCAAATGTTGCATTCAGTTCTCCAACATTCTAAATGAACTACAAAATATAAACTACTACATAACTCTGAAAATAGTTGTCACGAGCATAGCCGGACTCTTTGTTAAGGTTGTTTCTGATAGAGACGACGAGGGTGCAATGAAGTCAATCTGCAAGTAATTATGTTGAACAACGTAAAAGAAATCTTGGATTATCCTCCATAGTTTTCCTTGAGAATCCCACGATGATTGGTGAAGAGAAGAACACAAAATGAAGTTTTTTGTGCGTCTTTTATCTGGTAAATCACATATTTGATATATATTCCACTCCATACTTGCTTCACAGAGTTGCAAGTCATTGTCGCTGTAACATCCTGACCTAAAAAGGATGTCACACGACGGGCGAATAGCACACAACACGTGCTAAACAAAACCTAAAAGAATAATTATTAAATAATACATAAACTCAACTCAAATTTTTATCAAAAGCTACATTAATTGTAACATCAAAAATTATGTTCATTACAAAGAAAGTTAATCTATTACAAGCTAAACAAAAATTACATTGCACCGGAAAACTAACTTAAACTTTTATGAGTTCTGTCTGGCCCAACTACTCGTCTTCAAATCTAAACAATTGACCATTCACCTGAAAATATTTAAAAGGGAGGGGTGAGCCAAACGAGCTCAATAAGAGATAAAACCTCACAATATATAATATGGGTCGAAAATAATATTTTGTTTATCTTTTCTTTCAAATTAAATGCTTTCTTTTAAGTAAAAATTCCCAGTGCAATTATCAAAACTTAAATAAACTTGTAATAACAAGATAAATAACTTTTTTTTTTCTTTCATCAAAATTGAATCCTTTTAAACAATCACAGAATATTAATAAAATCCATTTCTTTATTTTTATAATAAAAGCAAATATGATAATATGTATATCTTAGGTTACCAAACCCGATTGACTTCCTCAATCTCTTTACTGTCGATTTTTTTTCCAGGTGTATAAACCATAAAACTATGTACAATCGTTAAGTTAACTGTTGAGAACTAAACTCATTTGTTTAGTTGCCAACGTCACCTCACTTCTCCTTATTAGAGGATTTTTCGTTGTAATTTTTCTCATGTTCACAATACAATCATAAGCAAATCATAAAATAATAATCTCGTTCAAATTTTTGAACAGAATCCTGTACGTAATCTCATTCTTTTATTCTTTCCTTTATTTCTTGTAACAATACAAAAATTATATATGTAAATAGTACTTTGATAAAATAAAACGAGATGTAATATTTGTCAAAAATATGCAACGAGATACTTTGTAATAGCAAGACAAAATCCACTGAGCCCAAGACGTAACGGAAACAGCCAAACGTTTATATTACAAATGTTTTCAACTAACTTTCTTATTAAGCCTTTTCTTCTTCTCACAGTAACTTGGGATCCCTCTGCAGCTCTATCTCATTCTATCCTAACGATCTAATAATAAATATTTAGAGTAGTACGAATATAGTCTAACATCAATTATAAATAATATCTCCCTAGCTCTATATGTGTGTACGTCATTCTATTATAATAAGTCAACACACAAGTCAAAAGGGCCTGCCCAATTTAGCCATTTAAAAAAATAAAATACCTATAAGCTTTTATATTAATTACATTAATAACACACTCTCATAAAAATATAAAAAGTAAAAACTAATAAAACTATTTATCGCTCTTTAACAACCAAATATTTTTTTAAATCTTAAATTATGTTTTTTTTTTGTATTATCCATATATTTATATCATAACTATACATATTTTCTATATTTTTATTGCATTACGCACCGCACACGCAATGCGTGGTGCACTATTATAGTATTTATATATGCAAGTATATAACTTTGAGAGATTGATATCATACCGGTGAAATAAGTATATATGAACGTAACTATGTGAGTATTCATGCATAAAACTGACCAGGGATAGCCTAAATACATATTTATGCAATACATCACGTTAGCTATTAATTCATGAAAAAATGCCCAATAGGTCACACTTTTATAACTTAATCCCTAAAACATCACATATAAGATCACTCTCCCCAATTGGTCACACTTTATAAATAATATAAATACCCTAATATTTCTATTTTTCCATCTTCCATGTTAAATGTAAACTATATCCACTCTCTCTCTATATATATGTCTCTTTCTCTAATCTCCATCTATCTATTCAGACGAGCTACTCATCGGAGCTCTACCAGGCCGTGTCGGGTGGTTGGGGTGGTTGAGTAGACAACCGACGATGTGCACAATCAACACCTCGTCACCAGAGATGGATCTCGTTGGAAGTGATGATCAAGGGCGGCAGCCGACGGTGGGGATTTCACTGGAGGAATTGCGACGAATTACCGCCCTATGTTGCTACTATTCGTTGACCCCTCTGTTTGTGTCTCTCTCTCTATATATATATGTGTATATATATTTGTATTTATAATAGTAATACTTGGTTTATCTGGATGCAATTTTGGGGAAAATAAACTGACTTTGGTCATAGCTCAATGGCGAAATCCTCATCCATCACAATGGTCATAACTCGACGTGAGAGATTATCTTTGGTTGGGCACGTGATACCTAACCAATTTCTTTTATTTTTGGTTTTGCTGATTTGGTGACCAATTTCTATGCCCTATGTTGAAATAAATGAGTCACAGGTGCATAAAAGGTGTCCTATGCATAAAAGGGGAGTTTTATCATATGTTGTGTGTTTTTTGGATTATGAGGTTTTGATTCGATATGCTCCTTCTGTGCCTAATTAAGGGACCCCTATAGAAATATGTGCAATTTTGTTCGATAACTGTTTTTTTGTTTTGTTAGAAATCGTGCGGTGGTTAGTGATTTAACTTGTTTGGAAGGTTGGATTGGATTTTATGAAGTTTTGATCCGACATGCTTCTTATGTACCTGAGTAAGTGATCGCTATGAAGCTACATGCAATTTAGCTTTTCAAAAAAAATTGTATCGAAACTGCGAAAGCGTTAAGTTTGGTAATTAAGTTACTGTGATAATAATGAAGAGGGAATAAGAAGGTGTTTTACACTGTCTGAATAGTACTGTAAATCTTTTTAGGGGTGTAATTGGTTAGAAACTCATGATTTTTCTTGTTATGCACTTGTTATGCACATTTATGCACTTGTTATGCACATTTATACAATTTATGCACTTTTTATATAGTTTTATGGAATTTTTATGCACTTATTATGCCATTTTTATTCACTTTTTATGCACTTCATTATGCATTTTTAGTGAATGTTATGCACTTTAGTTAATTTTAAAAAAAATATGCATATTTGTTGAAAAAAATACGCTTATTTGGTGAAAAAATGCGCTTATTTCGTGGGAAACGGATTATGGTGAAAAAAATAGATTTTTATGCGTTTTTATGCATTTTTATTGGCTCGTATGCACTTTTTATTGACCCATGTGCACGTTTTATGCACTTTTTATTCATTGTATACACTTTTTATGCACCCGTATGCACATTTCATGAACTATTTATGCACCCGTATATACTTTTTATGCTTATGCCCTCGTATGCACAATTTATGCACCCGTGTGCACATTTTATGCATATTTTATGCACCCGTATACACTTTTTATGCATATTTTATGCACCCGTATACACTTTTTATGCACCCTCTATGCACTTTATGCATCCGTATTCACTTTTATGCACTATTTATGCACACGTATGCATTTTATAAGCACTATTTATGCACCATTTTATTTATCCGTATGCACTTTTTATAAACCATTTATGCACCCGTATGCACTTTTTATACTATGCATCTGTATGCACTTTTATACACCCGTGTGCACATTTTATGCATCATTTATGCACCCGTATGCAATTTGTATGCATATTTTATGCACTTGTATTCACTTTTTATGCACTCTCTATGCACTTTATGCATCCATATTAATTTTTTATGCACTCTTTTGCACTATTTATGCACCATTTTATGTACCCGTATGTACTTTTTATACATCATTTATACACTCGTATGCACTTTTTATGCTATGCATCCGTATGCACTTTTTATGCACCCATATACATTTTTTATATGCTATTTATGCACCAAATGCACCTTTTATGCACTCATATACATTTTTATATACTTTTTATTAAACCGTATTCACTTTTATAAATTTTTTAGATCCGTATCCACTTTTACGTACCTTTTATACACTTTTTATTAACTCCTATCCACTCTAATGCACATTTTACGCACTTTTTATGCATTTTTTTGCATTCTTTTTGCACATTTTATGTATTTTTATGCATTTTTATATATTTTTTATGTACTTTTTATTTATTTTTATGCACGTGTTATGCACTTGTTATGCACATTTATGCACTTTCTATGTATATTTATGCACTTATTATGCATATTTATGAAAAAGCTGTTTTTTTGTGAAAAAACTGTTTTTTTTTTTTTGAAAAAGCTGTTTTCCTTGTGAAAAAGCTGTTTTTAAGTGAAAAAACTCTTTTTTTTTTTGTGAAAAGGCTGTATTTTTTTTGTAAAAAAGCTTTTTTTTTTGTGAAAAAAATATTTTGTGTGAAAAAACTATTATTTTGTAAAATAAGCTATTTTTTGTGAAAAAGCTTTTTTTTTTTTGTGAAAAAGCTGTTTTTTTTTTTTGTGAAAATGCTGTTTTTTGTGAAAAAGCTGTTTTTTTTTTGTGAAAAAGCTGTTTTTTTGTGAAAAAACTATTGTTTTGCGAAAAAACTATTTTTTTTTTTTGTGAAAAAACTATTTTTTTCGTTAAAGAATCTATTTTTTCGTGAAAAATGCTAATTTTTTTTTTTTTAATGAAATAAGCTATTTCTTTTTGAAAAAAGTAAGTTTATTTTTATTTTTTAAGATTTGTTAGAGAGAGAAATATAGTTTGGGAGAGAAATGTGTAATACATATCCTCCAAATTAGATTTTGAGACTTATTTATATTTTTATTAAAGTTTGACTAAATTGAAAGAGTAATCTTATGTGTGAATTTTTAGATATTAAGTTTGAAAAGTGTGACTTATTGAGAATTACCCCTTAATTCATTCGTTACTTTTCTTTTCTCATTCCCTTCCTTCTTAGTTATCCTAATCATAATATTGATATTTAATTACTCATCTTGGTCATTAACAGTATCAGTTATACTACTCTTTCGTATTGCTAGTTGTATTACTTTTGTCTAATTAGCAACTTTTATTAAAAATAAAACAACGTAATACAGTATTCCCATGGTAACATATAGTCATAATAGAGTGAATATTTATACTAATGGTTGACATTATGCTGGTACGTTACAATTTGTTATAAAATACCAAGTGACTCATTGTAGTATGTACATATACATTAACTTAGGCTCATTAATTCCAATGTAACCTCATTATCATACTATTAATATAAGCAAATCTAAGAAAAATTGAGTCTGCCAAATTTTGCCAAATTTTTTCAAAAATACCCTCACTCTATTTTAATAATTACCAATATACATAATCTAATTAATTAACTATTTGTCCTCAATATATTTTACTAATTACGGATGTACCCTAAATTAATTAACAATTTGTTTTAACCTCCGTAACTATAATAAATTATACTAAATCTGAATATTATGTTAAAAATAAAATATATTACGTGATTTATGTCAGTACGCGTCTCACACGCAACGCGTGGGTAACTTTTACTAATCCTTTAATAAATCTACTTCTTTGGCATAATTTCATGTAAAAACAACCAAGGGTAACCATTCCAAATTCCAAAGGTTACATTAGTACTATTAGCAGTAAAGTTGATATTGATATTTCAAAACTCAAAAAAAAAAAAAAAAAAAAGACAATATTCCTAACCTATTAATTAAAGAATTAAATTACATAATCATTTATTCTCTTATAAGTTATAACCGATCATGTTACTAAATGTCATTGAATCATTTTCTTTCAACTTGTATCTTGGTAGCGTGCAGCTATAAACTATACAGCCTATTTGATCACAATAAATTTATATGCTTAACAAACAACATGCCAAAATAATATTAATGCTAATCACAAGAGAAAACCTTGTAATTCTAATTAATTACTACAACTATCAAAAATCATAGTATATTATTGCAATAATAATATATAATTTTACAAGGGTTTTTCAAAAAATATATTAAGTGGTTACCAGAATACATTATATATAAATTATTTAGAAAAACACTATTAAAAAATTAATTTATGAAAATTGTGGGGTTGCGATGGTAACCCCTAGTCATACTGTTGTTCCGCCACTGGTCTTTCGTCAAAGTTTGTATTTGGCTCGGTTAATTTTTTATTCATATTCGTTTATTTATAAACGAACATGATCATGAACGAGAATGTAGCGTCCCACTCTGTTCGGTTTTATAAAATGCTTGTTTTCATATAACAATATACATATGGTGGATAAACCAACTATTTCATTGATAATAAATGGTCGTAACGACCTTATTATAGCTTAACTTAATTTAAAACTATGAAAATTTTGATGAAATAAAAGCTTATAGTGATAAGAAATAATAATAAAAACCAGGCTTCCGTATGTTTTTGTACCCACTTTACAAACTTGTTGTAACTTTTCCGGTGGAATCAATTGAGGATTTTGATGATTTGAAACTACTGTCTTCGATACCCGAAGACTGTTTTTGATAGTTTTATAACCATGAATCACATCAACGTCATTTTGTTTGAAATCAAAATCTTGGTCTTATTTTTTTTTTTTTATCTGAGTGGAAGATTTGATACTCCACCCAAAGGTGCATTGAATCGGAATATTTGGTTGAAAGAACCCGCAGAGCTACGTGAATGCCACAACGTATCAAAATCTTATTTACCGGACGAAGAAACGTGGGGAAGAAAAAAGATCCAAAAAATTCCAATTTCAAAAAGGGAGAGATGATCACAAAAATAATGACTCTTTGTAAAGTTTGATAAAATTTCAAAAATAAAGGTATGATGTTACAAAAGCTAATATCACTACAAAAATAATAAACTTATTTATAATCTAAAAATATAAATGATATGTTTATATTATTTCAAACTTTTTAAGTTCATTTATATCATAATAATATTAATACAATCATCGATTTATAACAAAGTTATCGATTCATTGTAATATATATCTACTAAGTAATCGTGGCCACACGTTCGTTCGTGTGTGACTGATAGTGTGATGGAGAGGGCAGTAATGTTGAAAAAAATATATTAATTTGATATATGAAAGAATTTGATGGTTGATGGTTAATGTTTTTTTTTGGTAAAATTGGAAAAATTTTTTTGAGTAAAAGAGAACACAGCAGCAGACAAACAAGAAAACGAAAACAGAAAATGGAAGAAATTTTTTTGGCAAAGTTGCCACGTGGCGCCTCGTGGCACATGCCACGTAGACGTGGGATTCACAATCATGGGTTTATTATATTTATGAGTAAATATAATAATGAAAAAAGAATCCCCCGTCGCGGATGTAGTTTCTAGAGAGAGAAAGTGTTTTGGATTTAATGGAAAAAAATAGAATTTTGACCCATTTTATATTTAGTGTAGATGGTATCAAAACTAAATTAAAATATTTAAAAAATGTATATTTTGTTAATAAAAAATACAAGTGATATTAAAATCTAATAATTGTTTTAAAGTGGTACCGGCCTCCCATTACTTCTCCAAGTTTGGCAAAACTATTTGCCGCTTGAGTTAGGGACATAATTATATTAGTGGTTTGTTAGTTTTCTAGAAAGTATATTTGGTTCAAAATATTTTTAATACTTATGAAATGTGGTCGTAAGTAGTCTTTCCAAGGAATTTTTGACATAATTTATGACACGTAAGATTTATGCTCCAACTCGTGAAAACGTGACCTAGGGTTTATGAATTGAGTATCACTCTCAATGTCAATACAAATCTTAGTCATTGTGACGATAAAAAAGCTATAACCAAAGTTTGCTCCACAATGATCAAAATTTGTTGACATTGAAAATGATCTCAATTGACAAGCCCTATGACATGTTGGGAGTGTAAATCATTACACATGGTAAATTAGGTCAGAATTCTTTAGATAGACTACATATGACCACTTTTCATAAAACTTAATAAAATATAATACACTTTCAAGAAAACTAACAAACCACTTATGCCAAAGGGCTAACAGTTTTACTAAATTTAGTGCACCCAATTGTATTATTATAAATATTAGAGGTGAAATTTTGTACTATAGCTTAAAACCAACCTTAATTATCATTCATATCTTAACACGTGTGCCATACTTGAGATTCTACCTTCTTATATATGGTACGTACTATGTACAATTTAGGGATAAAGATAATTTATTTTGGATACCATGCTAAGTACCATTTATACCATATTAACATTAATTTATAAAATACTCATATGAAAACAAGATATCTGTAAGACCATTAATTTATTAAATCCTTCTCAGCCTCCATGTATTTAGTCTGTATGACGATTACACGCACCACCGTCTGTCTCTCAATCTTTGAGGATTTCTCGTTCATGAAGATCGGGTTCTCCCCAGGCACGTACTTATAATCCTTCATATTCTGATGAGAGAGATACAAGTTCTCAATAGGTCCACACCTCATTAACACCCCGTGTTTTTGGATCTGGTGGACCACACCCTCTAGAACCTCGCCTAGGAGGAGGAGCTTAAAGGTTATCCCGTTGAATAGGACAGGAAAGAGAACATCACCTGAGAGATTGAGATAATTAAATTTTAGTGGCAGGCTGTGTATTTAAACTCTTACATTTAAATGAAAAGGGAAAAAAGAAAGGCCGCAGCTTGGACTTAAGGCTCTGACCAAACAAACCCTTCATAAGATAATTAAGAGACCATCCCCGAGATTGAGAGATTCAATTTTACCGGCAGGCATAAGTGTTTAAACTCTTCTGTTTAAGTGAAAAAGGAACTAAAGTCCAGCTCAAAAGCTAATCTAAAGGGAACCTAGCATATTTAAATGAAAAAGGAAAAAACACTTGAACTTAAAACTCTGACCAAACAAGCCCGTATTATGCAAACATGAGAAAAGTCCTTTGATGACAAATATCTGATCATGGCAAAAGACAGGGTGGATTATTCTAAAAGCTAGCTGCATTATATACTTCAGCAGATTGAAATAAAAAAAAATCACCCAATAACCCAATTTTCACTAAGAGTTTACCTTCTATAAAAATCAAGAGATGGCTTAATGAACAAATTTCAAATCGTACGAATATCTCTGTGTTTTCTGTTTATGTGTTTTGTATCTATCTGTATCTGGGAGTGAAATTTTTTAAGGATGCTACCTGAAATGTGTAAATTTTTGATCTTTTACAAAATTTCAACTTCCAAAAAGAAAGGGAAGGGAATGCTACCTGTGTGTTTGCAGACAACGCCCTTGCCGACGTTGTCTAGAGTTGTCACGGCAAGGAAATAGCCGAGGTCCTAAAAAGCTGCTTTTAGTAAGAAATCGTCTAAAAGTTTTACAATTATAGCTCTTTGTAGTATCAGTCCCTTGGCATCTAGCTTATCAGCTGAGATAACAATGTTCTAGGGTTGTTGTACCTTTAGAAACATTGTTTCTTGCCTGTTTGAACAACAAGAGGAGAAAAAAAAACTTGAGCGATTGGTGGAATCCTTGGGAGATTTTGTAATAAACTTAGGGCTTCTTTTGTTACATCTTTTCAGCAAATAAGGAAGAACTTTGGAGTTTCAGGAAAGAAAAAGGCAAGTACTATATGTTTATCCAGCTTAAAGCTTGCTTATTTAGGATAAAAAACAGCAATCTCAACTTTAAAGCAAGTCAACAACACGCAGTTACCTTTTAAGCAAAAGGGAAAATTTATGAGCTTACAATCTTCAATAAACAAGGCCTTACAGTAGCCAAAAGGGTCTGTTTTAGGGTTGTTTAAGAACAAAGTATGCAGTATGGATAATTACACAACAAGGATAGTCCAGAATGTACTTACCAAAATAATCATATCAAGAATCCAAAGCAGATAGAGATTATTATCAATAATAGTTCAATACTTACGAAAAGTGGTCGTAAGTATACATAGCCCTCCAAAAAAATTTGTGACCTAATTTAAGACGTCTAAGGATTTTCCCTCCAATAAAAAATCTGATGAGGATTATTATAATAGTATGATATATAATAATAATAATAATAATAATAATAATAATAATAATAATAATAATAATAATAATAATAATAATAATAATAATAATAATAGAATTGGGTTTGGTAAAGCTACTTGTCGCTTGAGTTAGAGGTATAATTATTTTAGTGGTCCGTTAGTTTTCTAGAAACTAAAATTGATAGAAAATGTTTTATAAAATAAAAGTTCAATACTTACGAAAATGGTGGTAAGTAGCCCTAAAATGAAATTTTGACCCAATTTACGACGCATAAGTATTTGCACTCCAACTTGTATAAATATGACAGGGATTGTTAATAGAGTATCGATCTCAATTTCCAAACAAATCTTAAGGGTTAATTATGTTTTGCTGACCTGTGTTTTGGTCAATTTTAGAATTGGTGACCTAACTTTTAACAATCTCATTTTAATGACCTAAGTTTATAGTTTGAGTTGTTTTAGTGACCCGCCATTACATTTTTTTGGATGTAAACCGTTTTGAAGTTTCAATTTAGTCCGTATAGTTTAAAAATTTACCATAAACGCTTAAAATTTACAAAAATTGCACACATATATAAACAATTATATGAAATCTTATAAAACTATGAAATGCAAATTACATCTTCATATGTAAATTAAAAAAAAAAACAAATTTTGTTAATGCAAATTTAAAAATGATATGAAACTATCAAATAACATGCTACAAATTAATTAATATAAGCTAAATAATTTTTTTTTCCGTGTTATGTAAGTTCATTATTAAACTTTTTAAAGACTAATGAATTTTTTGAATGATGAGCCTTATGCTAAAATAAGAGTCCAATTAGAATCTAACCCTTACATTGAAATTGCGTTGTTAGTAGGTGTACTTTCAATTCAATAGCTTTATAAATATATATTTATATTATCCCAACTAATATAGTTTATATATTGTTCGATACTTATATTCATTTTATTTGCTAATTGTGCAACTCATTTAAACACATGTTTTATATAAGTGTGTAATTTAAGTCAGCTTATATAAGTGTGTAATATTTATAATTTTTAAGCGTTTATCGTTAAGTTCTAAACCATACAGGCTAAATTGAAACTTTAAAACGGTTTTCATTTAAAAAATATAACGGCGGGTTACTAGAACAAGTCAAACTATAAATTTAGGTCACTAAAACGGGATTGTAAAAAGTGAGGTCACCAATCCTAAAATTGACCAAAACACAGGTCAGCAAACCATAATTTCACCGCGACACTCACTTTAGCTTTCTTTGCTACAATTCCTCCTAAATGGCTTCATAGTCTTGATGCTCCTGGTAGATTCTCATTCTGTTTTTACCTTTCACATTATAAAATCTACGAGAAGAATGAGAATGAGTATCTATGAGGTGGATCAATTTTATGAAGTCATTTTAGAGGAATTGTGAAAGAAAACCAATGTTAGTGCAATAGTGATCAAGATTTGTTTTGACATTAATTAAGAATGATACTGTATTGACAAGCCCTAGGACATAGTTATACAAGTTGAATTATATATCGGTACGCATCGTAAATTAGGTCGAAAATCCATTAGAGGAACTACTACGACCACTTTTATTGAGTATTGAACTATTATTGTAATTAATAAAATATTTTGTACCAAATATACTTTCAAGAAAACTATCGGACCACCTATGCCTCCAACTCAAATAACAAGAAGCTTTACTAAGTTGTATGCACCCAATTTTTTATTATTATTTATGGTGGAATTTTGTACCATAACGTTCTAAACAACCGCAATTACCATTTATACATTATCACTTGGGCCGCCCGTGCGGTACTAGCATATGTATGATATGTTACTACCGTACCGGTAAATTTATTGGTATGATAATAATAAATGATATTGAATAAAGAGAATAGATTAATCCGAAGCTCTGAAATATTTTCATGTTTGATTAATCTCTCGAAAGAGATAAGATAGAGGGATAGAGGCTACGAGCGAGATATGTACGACCATTGAAAGTCAAGAAATACTTTTAGTATAAGTCTTTAATCTAGGGTTAGGTTGCTGGTATGATCAGATAAAGAGAGTGAGAAATTACTATATTATAAAATATTGTGCATATATACCTTCTTATTTTATAAGCGGACTATAGAAATCAAAGCCAAGGAACATCGCTATTTTAGAGAGAGAGAGAGAGAGACGACTAGGGTGAAAAACCCTAGCCGCCGTTAAGATGACCGTTAATCAACCACCTAATCCCAATCACACCGTCTCCTCGGAACCACCTACAGCTAAAACTTATGCATCCATTCTTAAATCCAAAACGGCGTCAACTACCATTCAATCACCTGACCCAAACCAAACCCTATCCCCGGACTCACCTACTTCTAAATCTTTCGCCTCTATACTAAAAACCCAAATCGTGTTACCTAAAGTCCCTATTAAAGTAATTGAATCTTATGAAAGAGAACCAATGATTCATTATTCGATTGAAGATCTAAATACTCTATCAGAACCTTTCAAATATACCATAGTTGGAAAATTCTCTCATGGTAAGCCTCACATAGATATTATTCGTAAAACGTTTAGTTTTATGGATTTGAAAGCCAACTATCATATTGGAGTTATTGACTCAAAACATATATTAATTCGGTGCTATTATGAAGAAGATTTTCTACGACTTTGGATGCGCAAAATCTGGTTTATTGATAATTGCCCTATGAGAACTTTCAAATGGTCCTATGAATTTAGCCCAAAAATTGAATCTCTGGTAACTCCTATTTGGATATCCCTATCTAAACTCCCTATTCATCTTTACAATAAAAGTAGTATTTTTAGTATTGCTTCAGCTTTTGGAAAACCCCTAAAAGTAGATGATCCAACAGCGAAACTGACTAGACCAGGTCTAGCAAGAATCTGCGTTGAAATCGATCTAAGTAAAGCTGTAATAAAACGAGTAAGAATTAACTATGGTGAAAGTGAAGGCTTCTGACAACACTGTATATATGAAGAAATTCCTCATTATTGTTCTCAATGCCTGAAGTTAGGTCATTCTATTGAGATTTGTAAGTTTGCTAGGAAAGAGGAAGACAACAAAGAAGGTAATAATAACAAAAAGAAAGAGCCTGCAAAGGCCAGAGAAGAAGCCAGTAAAGAAGGTACTGAAAAGCAAGCAAAGCAAAAGAATATAAAGGCCAATTATTACAAAAACAAGGAAAAAATTAGCACAAAAGAATGGGTTACAAAGAACTTTAATAAGGAATTGATTGTTGAAGAAACAGACGCAAAGTCAGCTACAGAAAACCCTAAAATTAACAAAATAGTTTCATTATTGGAGGATGATAATGGTGAAGAGTGTAATCTAAACACTGATATGGTTTTATTCACTGGTGAATCACCAGTACTCAGTCCTTTAAATATTACTCCTTTATATGATGAAAATGTTACTATGAGAGACTCTAGTTTCATTGATGCCCCAGACTTATCAAAAAATCTCAGAATTGATCTAGGGCTCTCTCCAAGAGTAATTCCAATAATACTAGAAGAAGGAGAATGGAAAACTCCAAAAATTAAAAGAAAACAGGGCAAAATTTCTACTGCTATTGGTAAAGATGCTATGATTCTTAGATCCTCTAATGTATGGGTTAAAAAGAGTTTTAAATGATTAATACACTCTTTTGGAATATTAGAGGAGTGGGTACAAAATCTACAACTAGGCGTATTAAAAAGCTTTGTAAATTACACCAAATTATGTTCTTAGTTTGCTTGGAACCAATGAAAAATCAAGAAAAAGTGGAGTTCTACAGAAGGAAGTTTGGGTTTGATGAGGTTTTAGTACATGAAGAAAACAAAATCTGGGTATTCTATATGCAAGAGATTAATATTAATATTATTAATCAAATGAATCAAGCTATAAATTTAGAAGTTTCTATTGATTATCTGGGCTTGCAGTTACAGATTACAGTGGTTTATGCCAAATGTTTAGCAGCTGAAAGAGAAGTTCTTTGCAGTTTCTTAGAAAACTCATTTACTAATAATCCTTGGTTGATTGGGAGAGATTTTAATACTGTTTTATCTGAAGAAGACAAAATTGGGGGTTTGCCTATCAATATTAATTCAGCTAATGCTTATTTGTCTTGTATGAATAATTTGGGTGTTACAGAAGCTATCTACAGTGGCTCTAAATATACTTGGTGGAATAAGCGTAATGGGTTAGATGCTATATTTGAAAGAATAGATAAAATTTTATTTAATCAAGAATTTGCCAATTTATTTTGCAATATTTACTTAGATCATTTGAGTAAAGCTACTTCAGACCACAGTCCTTTATTGCTAAAATTACAGTTGGTTCAAGTCAATAGCCCTAGAAAGTTCATTTTTCAAAATTTCTGGGTTGACCATGGTGGTTTTCAAGATTTAGTGAAAAATGTTTGGGTTCATAGTTCTAATCCTAATGCTTTGGAAAATCTAGCCTCAAATTTAAAAGCTACTAGAAAGAAACTGAAAGATTGGAATCATATTACCTTTGGGAATATTTTCCAAGAAGTCATAAAAGCTGAAGATGGTCTCTTGAGGACAGAGCAAATATTTGAAATAAGTCCTTCACCTGCCAACAGAATGGAGCTCAATAAGAAAGAAGCTATTCTTAAAGATAAACTAAGTACAGAAGAGAAATACTGGGCCCAAAAAGCTAATTTGAAATGGGTTCTACAGGGGGATGCAAATACTAAATTTTATCACAGTATAGTCAAGAAAAGAAGAATGAAGTGTACTATTGGTGAAATTGAATTAGAAGATGGTTCTTGTATTAGAGATCCAGAGGCAATTAAAAGAGAAGCTATTGTTTATTTTCAAAGCCTATTAGCAGCAGATCAATCTCAATGTTTTGAATATTCAAGTTTGAGGAAAATTCCTTTATTAATTTCTGAAGAGTTCAATAATATATTGGACAAAGACCCAACTAAAGATGAGATAAAAGAAGCTGTGTTTGCTCTTAGTAAATCTAGTGCACCAGGTATTGATGGTTTTACAGGCCAGTTCTTTGTCTCTTGTTGGGACCTAATTGGAGAAGATGTCATCCAAGCTATTATTATTTTTTTTCATGGGCAATCTACTACCTAAATCTATTTCTACCACTGTTATTGCTCTTATTCCAAAGAAGGTAAAACCAAAGAAATTTGCTGAATTCAGACCTATCAGTTTATGTACATTATGCAGCAAGATCATCTATAAAATTATGGCTTCTAGATTTGCTTATGTATTGCCTTATATTATTTCTGAAAATCAAAGTGGGTTTGTCAAATCTAGAGATATAGTGGACAATATTCTCCTAGCCCAGGAGTTTATTTCAACTCTTAGTAAAAAGGCAAGTGGTAAAAACTTAGCCCTAAAGTTAGATATGAAAAAAGCTTATGACAAAATATCTTGGCACTTTCTCATTTCTACACTAAGGAAAATGGGTTTCTCAGAGAAGGTTATAGACCTAGTATGGAGAATTATTTCTGGAAATCATACTTCTATTTTGGTGAATGGATATCCTACTGAGCTTTTTATTCCCAGAAATGGTCTTAGACAGGGGGATCCTCTATCCTCTAGTCTATTTATTATTTGTTCTGAAGTGTTAACCAGGAACTTAAATTACTTGATTGATAACAAAAGGTGGTCAACTTTTAAAGCTCCTATTGGAAGTCCTATTATCACTCACCTGGCTTTTGCAGATGATCTGATTATATTTAGATCAGCTGATCTCCACTCCATCAGTCAGATAAGCAATACTCTGCAATGTTACAGTAAGGATTCTGGTCAAGAAATAAGTCTTGACAAAAGTTCTGTCTACTTCTCAAAGAGTGTCAGTACTATTCAAAAAAGGAAAATATGCAAAGATCTAAATATTACAAGTAAGAAGCCTCCTTTTACTTATCTTGGCTGCAAATTATACTCTGGGCATAAAAAGTGTATACTATTTCATGAACTAATTCTAAAAGTTAGAAGTAAGTTATCTACTTGGAAGGGTAATTGGTTAAATCTGGGTGGAAAATTAATTTTGATAAGGCATGTTCTTCAATCTATACCTATATTTACACTGGAAGCTATGAACCCACCTCTACAAGTGATTAAAAGAATAGATCTTATATTATCCAATTTTTTCTGGGGGAATAAAAATGGTAAAAATAAGTTTCATTGGGTTAGATGGAGCAAAGTGTGTACACCTGTGAAAGAAGGGGGTTTGAATGTTAAAAGCTTTCATGACATATCTAAAGCATTTGCTATGAAACTTTGGTGGAAATTCAAAACAATTAATTCTTTGTGGTCCAAATTCATGAAGGCTAAATATTGTAGAAATAAGCAACCAGAAGATATTCCTATTAAAAAAGGTAATAATACTTGGTGCAGAATGCTTCAAGTTAGAGAATTGACTGATAACAATATTACTACAGTTGAGAATGGGGTGAAATCTATTTGGAAACCTAATACTCTTGGGAATTTTACTATTAAGTCAGCATGGGAAATTTCTAGAGAGGTAGATACTGAAAATTGGAGAAGCAATTTTATATGGAACAGAATGATACCTTTAAAAGTATCTTGCTTTATGTGGAAACTCTTTAACAAAGCTGTATCTCTGGACTGCAACCTGTATAAATTTGGTATTAGCATAGCTTCTATGTGTGTTTGCTGTAAAATGTCTGAAGAGACATTTGATCATCTATTTAGTACTGGTAAAGTTGCAAATGAAGTATGGAACCACTTTGAAAGTAAATGGGGAATACTTATTCAGAATAATTCTTTATATGGAAGAATTAACAGCTGGTGGTCTTATATCATTAAAAAGAAGACTTTTTCTGGAAAAAAGATATGTCAGGTTCTACCTTCTATTATTGTTTGGAATATATAGAAATCTAGATGTTCATGTAAATTTGAGAACATCAAAATGAAGACAGGCAGTATTATCAAAAATTCTGAGGAGTTGATTATTCAATCTGGTTATAGGGAGAAGGATTTCTCTTATTCTATTCTCAGTGGCAAAAAGAATATTAAAAAAGTCACCTTTATTAGGTGGCTTCATCCTCCTATTGGGTTTTTAAAACTTAATATAGATGGCTGTTTCCTACAATCAGGGATCCTTAATGGTATTGGGGGTTTAATTAGAGATGAAAAAGGTTTTTTTGTGAAGGGTTTTTCTAGGTCTGTATACAGCAATTCAGTTCTCTTTTCTGAATTTCAAGCTCTCTACTATGGCCTTCTATTCTCTCCTTATAAACAGTTAATTATTGAGAGTGACTCTCTTCAATTAATTAATATAATAGAAGGTAAACATACATGTCCATGGAAGATTCTAGACTTATATTATTACATCAAAGAATTATTAAAGAAGGGAGAATACCAGTTCAGGCATGTGATGCGAGAAGGTAACAAAGCTGCTGATTTTCTTGCTAATTGGGAGAAAGACCTCATTTCTTCTTGTCTGGATGATTTTCCAAAGCTATTGAAAGGGATTATTTTAATGGAGGCAAAAGGGCTTTATAATCTAAGGGTCAGATGAAGATGGCGAAAAAAGGCGATGGAGAGTTTCTCCCTCTTAGGGTTTTTTCTCAGGAAAAGGCGAAATGGAAATGAAGAGGTGGAGAAGACAGATGTTATCAATACATCTATTATCACTTTAAGTCCCTCAAGTCTACTCCACTATGCTATTGAATCCAGACTTCTCAGTTTTCGGATTTTAAGTTTCTATTAATTCAATTGAGTGTAATAGTTTGGTATTATAATTTTGGGGTCACGAATTTTGTAAATATTTTAGCTATTACTGTGAGGTTTATTTCCTCCAGTTTTCATTAATAAAATGTGGGCTTCCCACTAATTATTTAAAAAAAAGGACTATAGAAATTAAAATTTATATCCTTTGTATTTGTGTTGACTAACCTTTATACAATTACTAAATTCATTAGGAATTCCCATAAAAATTAAGAAACAAACATTCATTTTATTCAAAACTTTACTATATGTTGACTGTATTAAATTCTGCCATTTCATTAGGAAATTATGTAACGAGAGACAACACTCTCAAATGTTGGGTGCTTGTGTGACAAATAGTGCGATGGAGAGGGCGGTAATGTTAAGAAAACTTGAAAAGAGTTGGAAATGTTGAAAAGGGAGGAAGAGTGTGTGATTAAATTAGGGTAATATGGTAGTTTATATATATAAAAAAGTAAGGGTATTTTTCAATAAGATGAGGTAAATTTTGGCTATATCAAATCTCTAAGCTTGGATTATGCATCCAAATTTGGCAAAACTACTTGCAGCTTGAGTTAGGGGCATAATTATATTAGTCAAAACTACTTGCCGCTTGAGTTAGTGGCATAATTATATTAGTGGTTCGTTAGTTTTCTAGAAAGTATATTTGGTTCAAATTATTTTATCAATTTCTATAATAGTTGAATACTTATGAGCTCGTAAATAGTCCTCCAATAAATTTTTGACCTAATCTATGAGGCATAAGATTTACGCTCCAACTGGTAAAAATGTGACATATGGCTTATCAATTGAGTATCACTTTCAATGTCAATATGAATCTCAATCATTGTGGTGCTAAAAAATTATAACCAAAGTTTGCGCCACAATGATCGAGATTTGTTTTGACATTGAGAGTGATCTCAATTGAGAAGTCTTATGTCATACTGGAGTGTAAATCTTTATGCATGGTAAATTAGGTCAAAATATATTAAATGGACTATATATGACCACATTTCATAAAACTTGATAAAATATTATACACTTTCATGTGAAAGTTGGTGAGTATTTCAAGTTTTCAAATCATTGTAGATATTAAGATTTATCTTTTTTCTTTCTTTATTTTGATGTGCACATGATTTTGTTTAACATTTAATTCTAGAACTCTTAACTAAAAAAAGGTAGTATTGTATCGTGCTTATCGAAGATCTGAGTATTTTCTTCTTTGTTTTCGAAATATTCATAACTTGTAAAAAATAATGCATTTTTTTATTCGACACTTTTTTTGATATTGGTAATTCAATAAATATAAAATATATTACTAGCAAAATGACTATTAAGGATAGAGTTAAAGGCTTTATAGTGCAGAAATAAATTACCTCATAAGCAGTTCTGACTTTTAAGGGACAATATATATACCTGTTGAAATGTGATGAATAACGATCAACTTGACTTTGCACAACTTGTGTTGTGTTTTTTCTTTCTTTCTTCAAGGGTAAACCTGCGTTGGGTAAGATTTAACATATTAACAAAGTAATCTCTCGAAATCACAAACTAAAATATGTTTTTATAAAAAATAGTCTATAAAAAATAATTTTGCCTCTAAGGGTTTCCAAACGTAGATTATTTATAGATACACCATAATGTATATTTTGTACCAGCCTACCAGTACGATCATTGAAAGTCAAAGTTTGGTAAAGCTACGTGCCGTTTGAGTTGGAGGTATAATTATTTTAGTGGTCCTTTAGTTTTCTAGAAACTATAATTGTTAGAAAATGTTTTATAAAATAATAGTTCAATACTTACGAAAATGGTCGTAAGTAGCCTTAAAATGAAATTTTTGCCAAATTCACGATGCATAAGTATTTGCACTCCAACTTGTATAAATATGACATTTGGATAGTTAATAGAGTATCGATCTCAATTTCAAAAATCACCGCGGCGCTCACTTTAGCTTTCTTTGCCACAATTCCTCCTAAATGCCTTCACAATCTTGATCCTCCTGGAAGATTCTCATTCAGTTTTTACCTTTCGCATTATAAAATCTACGAGAAGAATGAGAATGAGTATCTACGAGGTGGATCAAGATTATGAAGTCATTTTAGAGGAATTGCGGTAAAGAAAACCAATGTTAGCGCAGTAGTGATCAAGATTTGATTTGACATTAATTAAGAATGATACCGTAATGACAAGCACTAGGACATATTTATACAAGTTGAAGCATATATCAGTACGCGTCGTAAATTAGGTCTAAAATCCATTAGAGGAACTACTACGACCACTTTTATTAAGTATTGAACTATTATTATAATTAATAAAATATTTTGTACCAAATATACTTTCATGAAAACTATCGGACCACCTATGCCTCCAACTCAAACAGCAAGCAACTTTTACTATGTTGGATGCACCCCGTTTTTTATTACTCCTACTATTTATAATAGGGGTTGAATTTTGTACTTTATCGTATTAAACAACCGCAATTACGATTTATAGGTTATTAGTTGTGATACTTATGGTACTACCATATATATAGTATGTAACTACCGTACTGGTCAATTTATTGGCAGAGACAGAATCAGAACCAAATGTGTAAGGTTGCTAAAATTAATAAAAACGCATAATATTTTTCAAAGTACAAATACATAAAAGACGGATTTTTGTACCTATTTACCCTATTTTCTTCATTTTTTTTTACATTGGTTTCTTGATTAAAATGTATTTGATTTCTATTTTTTTCCTTTTCGCTCAATTTCGACTTTATTTTCAAACTCCCAAAAAAACCCACAACTGTAAGGTCACATGCAGTCATGTGTCGAAAGTTTCAGCATTTGAAAATTGACTAAAAAATAAATAAAATAAAAAACCAAAAGATACAAAAGTTAAATTTAATAAATCAAGTTATAACAAGTAAAAAGATTAAGACACGAAGGTAAAAAAAACCCCTGAAAAAACCAAACGTATATTAAATAATAGATATATACGAACAATTAAATATCTATTAAATAATTTCAGTATATTGACTTCAATTAAAATACAAAACACCAAAAATTCTTTTATAAATTTTGTTTGCACTCACCACTACTCTAATTATTATTTTTGTTTATTTTTTTAAAGTTGTGTGTTACGTGTCACATGATAAGTTGGTGTAAAATATCTTTTATAATCACTTGGATATGCTAATTTTTTAAGTATTATTTATATATTATCAGTACATACAAAATTATGGTATGTTATTGCACTAACAATATATAATTTTGGAAGGAATTACCAAAAAAAATATTTGAGTGGTTGCCAGAATACCGTATATATAAATTATTATGAAAAACATTAATAAAAAAAAAATTATTTTTCGAAATTGTGAGTTTGCCGTGGCAACTCCTGATCGGGTGCCGCCCATGTTTATTGGCATGATAATGATAAATGATATGAATAAAGAGAATAGATTAATACGAAACTCTAAAATATTTACATGTTTGATTAATCTCTATAAGATAGAGGGATAGAGGCTGCGAGATATAATGTACGACGATTGAAAGTCAACCAATACTTTTAGTATAAGTGCTTAATCTAGGGATAGGTTCGTGGTATGATCAGATATAGAGAGTGAGAGATTATAGTATATTATAAAATATCGTGCATACCTTCTCATTTTATAAGCCGACTATAGAAATCCAAATTTATATCCTTTGAATTTGTGTTGACTTATATTTATACAATCATTAAATTTATTAGAAAAATCATATGAATTAAGATCAAGAAACCAAAGTTCATTTTATTCAAATATTTACTAAATGTGTATTTAATTTTGCCCTTACTACAATAGAACTATAAAAATTCAAATTTACGTGCTTGTATTTGTATTGACTGACATTTATACAATTACCAAATGCAATGGAAAATCTTGTGAAGATTAAGAAAAAAATATTTATTTTATTCATAATTTAACTACATGTTTGATTGTATTTAATTACGCCCTTCCTACAATAATGCAACTATTGAAATCAAAATTAAACTTGTACCGTACCCTTTTTATTTGTATTGAAAGTCATTTATACAATCAGCACTACGTATAGTAAAAACTCTATAAGTCATATGTCACTGGCATCACAAAAAAATAACTCTATATAAATGTTTTTACTAAAAAAATTTAAAAATTAAATGTGGATACGTAATTTAACGTATATGGTTTATATAAAAAAAAACAAATGAATCATGTCATGATGATTCGAGAATGCTTGACAAGTCAAAAATATTTTTGCTTTAAAAAAAAGATGCCGACGAGATATTATGTACGCGCAAGTTAAAATATGTCATAAAAACACAAAAAATTATTATTTGTAGCAAACAGTACCCTTACACCTAATCATTTTACATCATGTTAAATTTAATCTAACAAGATATTTTTTTTTGCAATGAAATATCAATTATTTATATACAACGGCGAATTTCTTAATAACATGACCCAAAATTATTACGACGTATAAGAAAATAGAGTTTATTCTTATTTATGATTCATCCGAGTTGAGACAAGAATTTTTATGACTTTATGGAGTTTCTACTATATAGAATATTTTTATATAAAAGTTTTATTATAATTATAAATCAGTACGTGTAACTCTTTTTTCTGTATTAAAACAAACTGATTAGATGATGTCTACAATCAATCAGATCAAATAATTAGTAGAAACAAGACAAAATAAATCAACACAAGGCCTCCAATAGACCTTCTAACATATATACTAGTAGTAATTAAATTTAGATCGTCTTCTCAATAAATTACGTCAAATATATTTTTTCCAACTTGAACATAAAAAACCCAACTTCATATGGTTATCGAAAACTACAGAACAATTTTTTGTATTTCTTTTAAAGATCAAGTATATATTTGATAAACAAAGCATTAAATCCTAATACATTATTTGCATATAATCCCAAACAAAAAATTAATAACAATCTCGGAAAACCTTTAGCCATGAATATGCATATTAGACGCTGAATAATTTAAATCACATACCACAAGTGAATGACACAAAAAAAAATAAAATAATTGAGAAATACGCTTTTGGAAGATGCTGCTGAAAGTTTTGGGGTTTTGTTTGACCTTTTTTATTTATAAGGTCTATAATCTGGAAATAAAAGTATATAAATATCACAAGTATCTTTTGAAAAGCTTACATTTTACGTCCAAGCAAATTAATTTTTTAGATACAAAATAATGTAAATCACAGTAAACTGCGATACACCTTGTTCTGAAAGCGTGAAACACGATATAATTTGATTAAAAGATTGTTAGGTGACCGGAGACAACACCCTCAATAATTTGCTGATAAAATAAAATTTGGTAAAAAAATCATGCATTAGGCTATGAGCTACAATACTACAAGTTCAACTATAGAAAGAGAGGGAAAGAGTACCATCTAGACACCACCATGATATAATACCAATCATCTTGTTATTTAAAATCAAGCAATGGCCCTACTTGTGGTGTGATTATATATATATATTATATGTTATGTGTTATGTATATATTATATAAAATTATATATAGATAAAGAGAGAGAGAGAGAGAGGGGGTTAAATAGGATATGAAGAGAAAAAGAGAGTGACAATCTTCTTAAATACTAAGTTAATTAGAGAAATCTGAATTTGCAATATGTATTGTACTTTAATAACATTTACACAGTTATTAATTTCATTACTAAAATCTATGGAACATAGTTAAGAAACAAATTTAATTTTATTCAAAACTTATCTACATGTGATGGGTCAACATTACCCGTATATCTTCTTAAATACTCCGTATAGGTTAATTAGAGAAATCTGAATTTGCAATCTGCATGTATTGGACTTTAATATGACTTTACATCCATTAATTTCATTACTAAAAACCTATGGAACATAGTTAAGAAACAAATTTAATTTTATTCAAAACTTATCTATATCTTTTTATAATAAAAAACTTATCTATATCTAATGAGTAACTCTATCATGAATTCGGTTCACTGTTATTTAGGTTGTGTCAACCACTAAAACCCAACACCTATTAATGAAACAAAATATAACCACTCTAAAATTAATTTAAAATTAAAACTAAATTTTTTTATTGGTTGAGACACTTTAAATAATAGTGCATCCGGTTCATATAATTGTTTTTCATATCTGATTGCGTTCAAACCATGTTGTAATTAAATTACCTTTTAATGTATCCTTTTGAAAATAATTCGTCTTTAGTACTACATCCAAAAATTAATTAACTTTTGGGGCAACTTACCCTCTTATATTTTTATTTGTTTTGTTTCTCTCTCCTTTGAAATTTTCACTCAAATTCTTTGAAGTGAGTGAGATTGTTGTTTGGTTTTTGAGTAAATGAGTTTTTATTTGGTCAATTCACAACAAAATCTTGAACTGAATCAACGAATTATTTGAGCATTACATTTAGTTCTCGTAAAATTCCCAATTTAGCGCGAATGACTGGAAATTCTTAATCGGAACGCCTAATAGTTCTCACGTGACTAGATTCTTCATCAACATTGACCAGCTCCAAGAAAATGCACAGATACTCGGTTCACTTCACTAGCGTGATCTTTTGTTTCATTAACATTGATTTTCTTTGTACGAGAACAGAAGATTCCCCTTCATCCTTTATAGGCAAGCAAAGAAGAGCAGAATGAGACTCCACAATAAGAGCATTTTCGAATTCTGCTAGGGAATAAGGGGATAAATGCAATAACCTTCCACACGAACAGCAAAAATTCCAAATCATCAGGGAACTGTTGTATCTTCTTGGTCGCTCGTTTTTCAGAAACCAGTGCCTCTTCATATGCCAGATTACCCATTCCGGTCACTTCGCATTTTCATACTTGCTGGCAATAAAGTTTAATTTGATTAAAACATTCACCATAATCTCGAAATATCTCTTTTGAGAACCGCATTTGAAATATTTTCTCCTGAGACTTCAAACTCCCGGGTCCGTATATAGTGGCATTTTTAGCATCAACATATAACACTAAAATGAAAACAGCCTTAAAACACAAGGCGAAACTGTTATTGATATGGCCACAGAATGAATCTATATGTATTATGTGTACAAGTGTTCTTAGATAAGAATGTGAGAACGTTTTTGAGGAAATCGCCAGAAAAAGATAAGAAGCCATTACAACTTATCCATAACATCTCCACAGAAACAAATCTCTCTACTCTCTCTTTCTCCGCCCCCCAAATAAACTAGATCTAAACCGCCGCCACCAGCACGACTGCCTGGGGTGGAGGTCGGCCCCTCTACCCCTAAACCCGGGCAAGTCTACGACGGTCTTCTACGCCAGTGCACCACCGCCACTGTAGCGGCGACAAACCCCCAACCCCATAACCCGTCACAAATTTCAACCTCATCCCGTCCCGTCCCATCTCAACCCAATCTATCTCATAAAACCACCTCTCACCTCACACCCACCGTTCACCTCACATCCGTCGCTCTCATCATCTCATCTAGTACAACCACACCTATAAGCAGCAGCTACAGGAATGTTTCATAGGACGGGTCGTCGTTTCGGTCTGAACTGCATCCATATGGAGGGGTGTCGCTCGCAGCAAATTCAGAACTATTTCGCAACATCTCTGACTAGTTGTGAGTCTCACCTCCTCTTTTCGGTATGCCGGTTTTGATTGGATTTGGGTTTATGGACTTTGTTGGGGTTTTGCCACTCCAGGTTTGGTTGGAATATTTGTGTGCTTATATGTTAGCGTTTCTTTATATTCGACTGCGGATAATTTGATCATTTTCTTTATAGTCAGCTCGGATAATTTAGTAGGGCAGTTTGGTCGTGTAATTTAGTGTGTTGACACCCCGGTCGTAATCACAAAACCAGACTGAGTTGGATCTCTTGAGCAAACTATGGCTTTTCTCTACACATGGTTTGGTATGTCATGTGTTTTTTTTGTTGGAGGAAATATTGTAAATTTTGCTAGTACCGGCCTTTTGACTTGTACAGTAAAACCTCTCTATATAGAAATAAGTTACCTATAGTCATAAAAAATCCCGTTACCAAATCGGACCAATTCAAAATAGAAACAAACTCTCTATTGTCATATTCCGTAGTTTTTCATGGTTACGTTAATTATAAATCCAGCTACTTACAAGAATAAAACACCCCGTTATAGTAAATTTATGATTATCTAAAATACTTATATAAGAATGTTTGCGACGATCACTTAATTTTTTGTGTTGCTGCCACTTATTCTAACTTGCGTGTCCGTAATAGCTTGTCAGTGTGGATATCCTGTTGAAGCCAAAACATTTATAACTTGTCAAGCATTTTAGAAATTTCTTAACTTTTTTGATAATAAAATGAAGTTATTGATATATTAGTTTAATGCACCTAGTAATTATACATACAGAGAATGCATATGAAATATTGGATTTGACTTTACAGAATTTCATATACATGTATATTTTATTTTCTAAATACATGTATTTGTTTTCTAAAACTAACATTTTCATAGATTCATTTGTTTGTTTTAACGAACATGTACATGTCTCTAATATTACGTAAATAAATAATTTTTTTATTTTTTATATGTAACATCTCTATAGTAATTATAACATATCGATAGTAATATTTTTCTTTCGTCCCAACGATATGACTGTGTAGAGGTTTTACTGTATATCAGATTTGGATATTATATTGTATTATTATTTTATATTACCCATTTTGATTGTTACGTATATTCTAATTTCGTCCACACTATTGCTATTTGTTTGGCGACAATTGGAGCTTGGGCTATATTTTAAATAGGAGCGGCTATTTTGGTCTTTTGAGTATTGAGTTGGCTGCCGGTTGGACGACCTACACCCATTATGGTTTGCACGTTATGTTTAGTTTATTTGATCGTGATATGCTTCGACAGACACACTTGACGAAACTTTTTAGTTTGATAGTTGAGATAATTTTAGCTTTTGTTGTATTTTGTTTTACCCATGGTGGATTTAGGCGGTAACGTTTGAGTAGGAGGCTTCCGGGCACTCTGAATGGTTTGTATTATGTATTTTTATCAATGTTTTAAAAAACTAAATCACCGCTGAAGCATTTTCAGTAGAGCTTTACCGAAGCATAAGCACCGACGCCAAAAACGTAAGCTTTACTAAGAAAACGTAATTACATATATATTTTCAATAAATATGAAATATATAAAAAAAATCTGTTCAAAACAATATGAATAACTAATATTAACATATTTTAATAATAGATATGTCTAGTATAATAACGGGCTATCGAGTTACTCTTATTATTATACCAATTTATGAGACTACATATATATTTTTAGGAGAATATATATTTGTTTATTAAATAAAGCATAAGATTTTTGAGTTTTAAGACATGTTTTTTAAGTATTGATGTGTGAAAACACTGTTTTTTGAGCTTTTCGATATTTAGGCTGAAACTGACAATTTATTTTTTAGATTTTGAGCTTTTTGAGTATCAACGCGTTTTGAGTCGAGCTTTTTAATACACTGATTTTTACTCGGCCACTTGGAGTCTGTTCCAAGGGCATCTGTACTCTGTATTCTGTATTCTGTCTCGTTATTTGCAATAATAACGAGCTTTTAATTTAAAAAAAAATATATATAGACCATAGCTACGTGTGTGGAAAAATCAGAACAACTTCTAATGGTAATAGCATTAGCAATCATGGACTGCTCTAGTTCCATGATCATAGGAAAGACCTGGGCTTCATGTTTAGGAAATATAAATATTACTGTTAAAATTTGGTTAAGCATGTAAACTTTATTTGAAACTGGGGAATTAGAAGGGCGCAATACTGCAGTTCAATATAAGAAAACACAGATCTTAAAAATTGAAAATCTAAGGATGGAGTGAAAGCCTTCAAAATGCAGAAAAATATGAGTTTAATAGGAGTAAATACTTTCGAGAGTTTCTAGGGACGTTATACCTTGTCAGAGCCGTTTATGAAATGCAATGAACAATGATCGGCTTTATTGTGATTTGTGAGTAATCTGCATCAATGTTTAATCTTGGAAAAAAGTATTATGTCTAAAATCTGGAAGCAAAAGTTTATTAATAACACATATCCTTTGAAAAGTCTACATTTTCCTCCCAAGCAAATTTATAGATACCAAATAATGTAACCTCAATAACTCAATATTTTGCCCAAAAAACTTAAAAGAGAATTTGATAAAAATCAACCACTATCCACTAAGATCTGAGCTATATATCTACAACTTCAACTATCGAAAGAGAGAAGAGATGATGTGATTTTGGCAGTTACCAGTTGCACGTAGGTTAATGTACAGTAACTTAGTATTCTAAAATTTGTGATTTTAATAAAGTAAACATGACCTTATCCTCTTAAGCTACTGCTAAAGAGATCAAAGATGAAGAAGAGAGTACGATATCCAGAGCAAATCTCAGGGACCGTACGATAATTTTTTAGACATACCAGTTATCTTTTTTTGTTAGCACCCATGTAATGCTATTTGATGATTTTTATTTGTTAGCACTGCATGGAATGCTATCTAAGTTACGAAACCGTCGATTCTGTGATCCTTTGGTTACAAACTTAAACGGATTTTCAATTTTGAGTTACCAGTTGTTACGAAACCATCGGCTGTTACCAGTTGTTATTGGGTTAGAAACATCCCCTAAGACGCAGCTTTATCCTTTGGTTACAAGCTTAAATGGAGTTTCAATTTTTTCTACATGGGCTTTGATCCACCAAGTCGTTGCAAGATTTGCATATGTAGAAACGAGCAACCATGTATGTCTATAACAATTTTTTGGGTGAAAACCATTTAAGATCTATTTTTTCTCGAGAAATCCGGTTTAATAATGAAGTAAAATGTGGTCTTAGAGCCATTAGGTATAGTGGTCAATTTAAGATGTAAAGAAAAGATTGTATTGACGTTAATGGAAAAAGTTTTAATTGCTTCAATGGTATATTTGGCTGGTTACCAAAACTATTCTCCGCCAGCAGGAGATTGATTTATTAGTCGTACATATCTAGCTTACTTATATTCAATGATGTTCCTAGTAACCCTAGAAGTACATTTTTAATTATGGGACTCTTGAAGACCTCACTTGCTTTGTCGAGACCTAGTTTGATTTTTGTTTAACGTTTAATTGTAACTTAATCTATATAGCTGACTGACCACTAAAAACAAGATGATCTACACGAAGAACCGAAACTACCACGATATAAATAATATAGGCCAAAAGCATTTTAGTTCCTGAATCACACAACTAACAAGTAAATGCACTTATAAGAAATTAAGACTGTGTTTGATGATCCCCTCGATGGCTGAGTAGATTGATTTCACAATAAAAGTTGGCCGAAGCTGACTCTGGTGCTCACACGCGTTGACTAAAGCCACTAAAGAAGTAAGACGAGTTGTACGTGGTGGCGCATGAGAACTTTGACGATGTAATTAAGATTCTCGAACAGCCATTGACATGATGTTGGGGATCTAATTATGAAATTAATTGGTTGATTTTGTTACAGAGATGTTTATAAGCTAGGGTTTCATCATGTTATTTTTTGTTGTTGTTCAGATCTTTTACCAAGTTAAAAACTACTCTGTAAAATCGAATATATATGAAAGTAAATTTTCAAATGTTGCATTCAGTTCTCCAACATTCTAAATGAACTACAAAATATAAACTACTACATAACTCTGAAAATAGTTGTCACGAGCATAGCCGGACTCTTTGTTAAGGTTGTTTCTGATAGAGACGACGAGGGTGCAATGAAGTCAATCTGCAAGTAATTATGTTGAACAACGTAAAAGAAATCTTGGATTATCCTCCATAGTTTTCCTTGAGAATCCCACGATGATTGGTGAAGAGAAGAACACAAAATGAAGTTTTTTGTGCGTCTTTTATCTGGTAAATCACATATTTGATATATATTCCACTCCATACTTGCTTCACAGAGTTGCAAGTCATTGTCGCTGTAACATCCTGACCTAAAAAGGATGTCACACGACGGGCGAATAGCACACAACACGTGCTAAACAAAACCTAAAAGAATAATTATTAAATAATACATAAACTCAACTCAAATTTTTATCAAAAGCTACATTAATTGTAACATCAAAAATTATGTTCATTACAAAGAAAGTTAATCTATTACAAGCTAAACAAAAATTACATTGCACCGGAAAACTAACTTAAACTTTTATGAGTTCTGTCTGGCCCAACTACTCGTCTTCAAATCTAAACAATTGACCATTCACCTGAAAATATTTAAAAGGGAGGGGTGAGCCAAACGAGCTCAATAAGAGATAAAACCTCACAATATATAATATGGGTCGAAAATAATATTTTGTTTATCTTTTCTTTCAAATTAAATGCTTTCTTTTAAGTAAAAATTCCCAGTGCAATTATCAAAACTTAAATAAACTTGTAATAACAAGATAAATAACTTTTTTTTTTCTTTCATCAAAATTGAATCCTTTTAAACAATCACAGAATATTAATAAAATCCATTTCTTTATTTTTATAATAAAAGCAAATATGATAATATGTATATCTTAGGTTACCAAACCCGATTGACTTCCTCAATCTCTTTACTGTCGATTTTTTTTCCAGGTGTATAAACCATAAAACTATGTACAATCGTTAAGTTAACTGTTGAGAACTAAACTCATTTGTTTAGTTGCCAACGTCACCTCACTTCTCCTTATTAGAGGATTTTTCGTTGTAATTTTTCTCATGTTCACAATACAATCATAAGCAAATCATAAAATAATAATCTCGTTCAAATTTTTGAACAGAATCCTGTACGTAATCTCATTCTTTTATTCTTTCCTTTATTTCTTGTAACAATACAAAAATTATATATGTAAATAGTACTTTGATAAAATAAAACGAGATGTAATATTTGTCAAAAATATGCAACGAGATACTTTGTAATAGCAAGACAAAATCCACTGAGCCCAAGACGTAACGGAAACAGCCAAACGTTTATATTACAAATGTTTTCAACTAACTTTCTTATTAAGCCTTTTCTTCTTCTCACAGTAACTTGGGATCCCTCTGCAGCTCTATCTCATTCTATCCTAACGATCTAATAATAAATATTTAGAGTAGTACGAATATAGTCTAACATCAATTATAAATAATATCTCCCTAGCTCTATATGTGTGTACGTCATTCTATTATAATAAGTCAACACACAAGTCAAAAGGGCCTGCCCAATTTAGCCATTTAAAAAAATAAAATACCTATAAGCTTTTATATTAATTACATTAATAACACACTCTCATAAAAATATAAAAAGTAAAAACTAATAAAACTATTTATCGCTCTTTAACAACCAAATATTTTTTTAAATCTTAAATTATGTTTTTTTTTTGTATTATCCATATATTTATATCATAACTATACATATTTTCTATATTTTTATTGCATTACGCACCGCACACGCAATGCGTGGTGCACTATTATAGTATTTATATATGCAAGTATATAACTTTGAGAGATTGATATCATACCGGTGAAATAAGTATATATGAACGTAACTATGTGAGTATTCATGCATAAAACTGACCAGGGATAGCCTAAATACATATTTATGCAATACATCACGTTAGCTATTAATTCATGAAAAAATGCCCAATAGGTCACACTTTTATAACTTAATCCCTAAAACATCACATATAAGATCACTCTCCCCAATTGGTCACACTTTATAAATAATATAAATACCCTAATATTTCTATTTTTCCATCTTCCATGTTAAATGTAAACTATATCCACTCTCTCTCTATATATATGTCTCTTTCTCTAATCTCCATCTATCTATTCAGACGAGCTACTCATCGGAGCTCTACCAGGCCGTGTCGGGTGGTTGGGGTGGTTGAGTAGACAACCGACGATGTGCACAATCAACACCTCGTCACCAGAGATGGATCTCGTTGGAAGTGATGATCAAGGGCGGCAGCCGACGGTGGGGATTTCACTGGAGGAATTGCGACGAATTACCGCCCTATGTTGCTACTATTCGTTGACCCCTCTGTTTGTGTCTCTCTCTCTATATATATATGTGTATATATATTTGTATTTATAATAGTAATACTTGGTTTATCTGGATGCAATTTTGGGGAAAATAAACTGACTTTGGTCATAGCTCAATGGCGAAATCCTCATCCATCACAATGGTCATAACTCGACGTGAGAGATTATCTTTGGTTGGGCACGTGATACCTAACCAATTTCTTTTATTTTTGGTTTTGCTGATTTGGTGACCAATTTCTATGCCCTATGTTGAAATAAATGAGTCACAGGTGCATAAAAGGTGTCCTATGCATAAAAGGGGAGTTTTATCATATGTTGTGTGTTTTTTGGATTATGAGGTTTTGATTCGATATGCTCCTTCTGTGCCTAATTAAGGGACCCCTATAGAAATATGTGCAATTTTGTTCGATAACTGTTTTTTTGTTTTGTTAGAAATCGTGCGGTGGTTAGTGATTTAACTTGTTTGGAAGGTTGGATTGGATTTTATGAAGTTTTGATCCGACATGCTTCTTATGTACCTGAGTAAGTGATCGCTATGAAGCTACATGCAATTTAGCTTTTCAAAAAAAATTGTATCGAAACTGCGAAAGCGTTAAGTTTGGTAATTAAGTTACTGTGATAATAATGAAGAGGGAATAAGAAGGTGTTTTACACTGTCTGAATAGTACTGTAAATCTTTTTAGGGGTGTAATTGGTTAGAAACTCATGATTTTTCTTGTTATGCACTTGTTATGCACATTTATGCACTTGTTATGCACATTTATACAATTTATGCACTTTTTATATAGTTTTATGGAATTTTTATGCACTTATTATGCCATTTTTATTCACTTTTTATGCACTTCATTATGCATTTTTAGTGAATGTTATGCACTTTAGTTAATTTTAAAAAAAATATGCATATTTGTTGAAAAAAATACGCTTATTTGGTGAAAAAATGCGCTTATTTCGTGGGAAACGGATTATGGTGAAAAAAATAGATTTTTATGCGTTTTTATGCATTTTTATTGGCTCGTATGCACTTTTTATTGACCCATGTGCACGTTTTATGCACTTTTTATTCATTGTATACACTTTTTATGCACCCGTATGCACATTTCATGAACTATTTATGCACCCGTATATACTTTTTATGCTTATGCCCTCGTATGCACAATTTATGCACCCGTGTGCACATTTTATGCATATTTTATGCACCCGTATACACTTTTTATGCATATTTTATGCACCCGTATACACTTTTTATGCACCCTCTATGCACTTTATGCATCCGTATTCACTTTTATGCACTATTTATGCACACGTATGCATTTTATAAGCACTATTTATGCACCATTTTATTTATCCGTATGCACTTTTTATAAACCATTTATGCACCCGTATGCACTTTTTATACTATGCATCTGTATGCACTTTTATACACCCGTGTGCACATTTTATGCATCATTTATGCACCCGTATGCAATTTGTATGCATATTTTATGCACTTGTATTCACTTTTTATGCACTCTCTATGCACTTTATGCATCCATATTAATTTTTTATGCACTCTTTTGCACTATTTATGCACCATTTTATGTACCCGTATGTACTTTTTATACATCATTTATACACTCGTATGCACTTTTTATGCTATGCATCCGTATGCACTTTTTATGCACCCATATACATTTTTTATATGCTATTTATGCACCAAATGCACCTTTTATGCACTCATATACATTTTTATATACTTTTTATTAAACCGTATTCACTTTTATAAATTTTTTAGATCCGTATCCACTTTTACGTACCTTTTATACACTTTTTATTAACTCCTATCCACTCTAATGCACATTTTACGCACTTTTTATGCATTTTTTTGCATTCTTTTTGCACATTTTATGTATTTTTATGCATTTTTATATATTTTTTATGTACTTTTTATTTATTTTTATGCACGTGTTATGCACTTGTTATGCACATTTATGCACTTTCTATGTATATTTATGCACTTATTATGCATATTTATGAAAAAGCTGTTTTTTTGTGAAAAAACTGTTTTTTTTTTTTTGAAAAAGCTGTTTTCCTTGTGAAAAAGCTGTTTTTAAGTGAAAAAACTCTTTTTTTTTTTGTGAAAAGGCTGTATTTTTTTTGTAAAAAAGCTTTTTTTTTTGTGAAAAAAATATTTTGTGTGAAAAAACTATTATTTTGTAAAATAAGCTATTTTTTGTGAAAAAGCTTTTTTTTTTTTGTGAAAAAGCTGTTTTTTTTTTTTGTGAAAATGCTGTTTTTTGTGAAAAAGCTGTTTTTTTTTTGTGAAAAAGCTGTTTTTTTGTGAAAAAACTATTGTTTTGCGAAAAAACTATTTTTTTTTTTTGTGAAAAAACTATTTTTTTCGTTAAAGAATCTATTTTTTCGTGAAAAATGCTAATTTTTTTTTTTTTAATGAAATAAGCTATTTCTTTTTGAAAAAAGTAAGTTTATTTTTATTTTTTAAGATTTGTTAGAGAGAGAAATATAGTTTGGGAGAGAAATGTGTAATACATATCCTCCAAATTAGATTTTGAGACTTATTTATATTTTTATTAAAGTTTGACTAAATTGAAAGAGTAATCTTATGTGTGAATTTTTAGATATTAAGTTTGAAAAGTGTGACTTATTGAGAATTACCCCTTAATTCATTCGTTACTTTTCTTTTCTCATTCCCTTCCTTCTTAGTTATCCTAATCATAATATTGATATTTAATTACTCATCTTGGTCATTAACAGTATCAGTTATACTACTCTTTCGTATTGCTAGTTGTATTACTTTTGTCTAATTAGCAACTTTTATTAAAAATAAAACAACGTAATACAGTATTCCCATGGTAACATATAGTCATAATAGAGTGAATATTTATACTAATGGTTGACATTATGCTGGTACGTTACAATTTGTTATAAAATACCAAGTGACTCATTGTAGTATGTACATATACATTAACTTAGGCTCATTAATTCCAATGTAACCTCATTATCATACTATTAATATAAGCAAATCTAAGAAAAATTGAGTCTGCCAAATTTTGCCAAATTTTTTCAAAAATACCCTCACTCTATTTTAATAATTACCAATATACATAATCTAATTAATTAACTATTTGTCCTCAATATATTTTACTAATTACGGATGTACCCTAAATTAATTAACAATTTGTTTTAACCTCCGTAACTATAATAAATTATACTAAATCTGAATATTATGTTAAAAATAAAATATATTACGTGATTTATGTCAGTACGCGTCTCACACGCAACGCGTGGGTAACTTTTACTAATCCTTTAATAAATCTACTTCTTTGGCATAATTTCATGTAAAAACAACCAAGGGTAACCATTCCAAATTCCAAAGGTTACATTAGTACTATTAGCAGTAAAGTTGATATTGATATTTCAAAACTCAAAAAAAAAAAAAAAAAAAAGACAATATTCCTAACCTATTAATTAAAGAATTAAATTACATAATCATTTATTCTCTTATAAGTTATAACCGATCATGTTACTAAATGTCATTGAATCATTTTCTTTCAACTTGTATCTTGGTAGCGTGCAGCTATAAACTATACAGCCTATTTGATCACAATAAATTTATATGCTTAACAAACAACATGCCAAAATAATATTAATGCTAATCACAAGAGAAAACCTTGTAATTCTAATTAATTACTACAACTATCAAAAATCATAGTATATTATTGCAATAATAATATATAATTTTACAAGGGTTTTTCAAAAAATATATTAAGTGGTTACCAGAATACATTATATATAAATTATTTAGAAAAACACTATTAAAAAATTAATTTATGAAAATTGTGGGGTTGCGATGGTAACCCCTAGTCATACTGTTGTTCCGCCACTGGTCTTTCGTCAAAGTTTGTATTTGGCTCGGTTAATTTTTTATTCATATTCGTTTATTTATAAACGAACATGATCATGAACGAGAATGTAGCGTCCCACTCTGTTCGGTTTTATAAAATGCTTGTTTTCATATAACAATATACATATGGTGGATAAACCAACTATTTCATTGATAATAAATGGTCGTAACGACCTTATTATAGCTTAACTTAATTTAAAACTATGAAAATTTTGATGAAATAAAAGCTTATAGTGATAAGAAATAATAATAAAAACCAGGCTTCCGTATGTTTTTGTACCCACTTTACAAACTTGTTGTAACTTTTCCGGTGGAATCAATTGAGGATTTTGATGATTTGAAACTACTGTCTTCGATACCCGAAGACTGTTTTTGATAGTTTTATAACCATGAATCACATCAACGTCATTTTGTTTGAAATCAAAATCTTGGTCTTATTTTTTTTTTTTTATCTGAGTGGAAGATTTGATACTCCACCCAAAGGTGCATTGAATCGGAATATTTGGTTGAAAGAACCCGCAGAGCTACGTGAATGCCACAACGTATCAAAATCTTATTTACCGGACGAAGAAACGTGGGGAAGAAAAAAGATCCAAAAAATTCCAATTTCAAAAAGGGAGAGATGATCACAAAAATAATGACTCTTTGTAAAGTTTGATAAAATTTCAAAAATAAAGGTATGATGTTACAAAAGCTAATATCACTACAAAAATAATAAACTTATTTATAATCTAAAAATATAAATGATATGTTTATATTATTTCAAACTTTTTAAGTTCATTTATATCATAATAATATTAATACAATCATCGATTTATAACAAAGTTATCGATTCATTGTAATATATATCTACTAAGTAATCGTGGCCACACGTTCGTTCGTGTGTGACTGATAGTGTGATGGAGAGGGCAGTAATGTTGAAAAAAATATATTAATTTGATATATGAAAGAATTTGATGGTTGATGGTTAATGTTTTTTTTTGGTAAAATTGGAAAAATTTTTTTGAGTAAAAGAGAACACAGCAGCAGACAAACAAGAAAACGAAAACAGAAAATGGAAGAAATTTTTTTGGCAAAGTTGCCACGTGGCGCCTCGTGGCACATGCCACGTAGACGTGGGATTCACAATCATGGGTTTATTATATTTATGAGTAAATATAATAATGAAAAAAGAATCCCCCGTCGCGGATGTAGTTTCTAGAGAGAGAAAGTGTTTTGGATTTAATGGAAAAAAATAGAATTTTGACCCATTTTATATTTAGTGTAGATGGTATCAAAACTAAATTAAAATATTTAAAAAATGTATATTTTGTTAATAAAAAATACAAGTGATATTAAAATCTAATAATTGTTTTAAAGTGGTACCGGCCTCCCATTACTTCTCCAAGTTTGGCAAAACTATTTGCCGCTTGAGTTAGGGACATAATTATATTAGTGGTTTGTTAGTTTTCTAGAAAGTATATTTGGTTCAAAATATTTTTAATACTTATGAAATGTGGTCGTAAGTAGTCTTTCCAAGGAATTTTTGACATAATTTATGACACGTAAGATTTATGCTCCAACTCGTGAAAACGTGACCTAGGGTTTATGAATTGAGTATCACTCTCAATGTCAATACAAATCTTAGTCATTGTGACGATAAAAAAGCTATAACCAAAGTTTGCTCCACAATGATCAAAATTTGTTGACATTGAAAATGATCTCAATTGACAAGCCCTATGACATGTTGGGAGTGTAAATCATTACACATGGTAAATTAGGTCAGAATTCTTTAGATAGACTACATATGACCACTTTTCATAAAACTTAATAAAATATAATACACTTTCAAGAAAACTAACAAACCACTTATGCCAAAGGGCTAACAGTTTTACTAAATTTAGTGCACCCAATTGTATTATTATAAATATTAGAGGTGAAATTTTGTACTATAGCTTAAAACCAACCTTAATTATCATTCATATCTTAACACGTGTGCCATACTTGAGATTCTACCTTCTTATATATGGTACGTACTATGTACAATTTAGGGATAAAGATAATTTATTTTGGATACCATGCTAAGTACCATTTATACCATATTAACATTAATTTATAAAATACTCATATGAAAACAAGATATCTGTAAGACCATTAATTTATTAAATCCTTCTCAGCCTCCATGTATTTAGTCTGTATGACGATTACACGCACCACCGTCTGTCTCTCAATCTTTGAGGATTTCTCGTTCATGAAGATCGGGTTCTCCCCAGGCACGTACTTATAATCCTTCATATTCTGATGAGAGAGATACAAGTTCTCAATAGGTCCACACCTCATTAACACCCCGTGTTTTTGGATCTGGTGGACCACACCCTCTAGAACCTCGCCTAGGAGGAGGAGCTTAAAGGTTATCCCGTTGAATAGGACAGGAAAGAGAACATCACCTGAGAGATTGAGATAATTAAATTTTAGTGGCAGGCTGTGTATTTAAACTCTTACATTTAAATGAAAAGGGAAAAAAGAAAGGCCGCAGCTTGGACTTAAGGCTCTGACCAAACAAACCCTTCATAAGATAATTAAGAGACCATCCCCGAGATTGAGAGATTCAATTTTACCGGCAGGCATAAGTGTTTAAACTCTTCTGTTTAAGTGAAAAAGGAACTAAAGTCCAGCTCAAAAGCTAATCTAAAGGGAACCTAGCATATTTAAATGAAAAAGGAAAAAACACTTGAACTTAAAACTCTGACCAAACAAGCCCGTATTATGCAAACATGAGAAAAGTCCTTTGATGACAAATATCTGATCATGGCAAAAGACAGGGTGGATTATTCTAAAAGCTAGCTGCATTATATACTTCAGCAGATTGAAATAAAAAAAAATCACCCAATAACCCAATTTTCACTAAGAGTTTACCTTCTATAAAAATCAAGAGATGGCTTAATGAACAAATTTCAAATCGTACGAATATCTCTGTGTTTTCTGTTTATGTGTTTTGTATCTATCTGTATCTGGGAGTGAAATTTTTTAAGGATGCTACCTGAAATGTGTAAATTTTTGATCTTTTACAAAATTTCAACTTCCAAAAAGAAAGGGAAGGGAATGCTACCTGTGTGTTTGCAGACAACGCCCTTGCCGACGTTGTCTAGAGTTGTCACGGCAAGGAAATAGCCGAGGTCCTAAAAAGCTGCTTTTAGTAAGAAATCGTCTAAAAGTTTTACAATTATAGCTCTTTGTAGTATCAGTCCCTTGGCATCTAGCTTATCAGCTGAGATAACAATGTTCTAGGGTTGTTGTACCTTTAGAAACATTGTTTCTTGCCTGTTTGAACAACAAGAGGAGAAAAAAAAACTTGAGCGATTGGTGGAATCCTTGGGAGATTTTGTAATAAACTTAGGGCTTCTTTTGTTACATCTTTTCAGCAAATAAGGAAGAACTTTGGAGTTTCAGGAAAGAAAAAGGCAAGTACTATATGTTTATCCAGCTTAAAGCTTGCTTATTTAGGATAAAAAACAGCAATCTCAACTTTAAAGCAAGTCAACAACACGCAGTTACCTTTTAAGCAAAAGGGAAAATTTATGAGCTTACAATCTTCAATAAACAAGGCCTTACAGTAGCCAAAAGGGTCTGTTTTAGGGTTGTTTAAGAACAAAGTATGCAGTATGGATAATTACACAACAAGGATAGTCCAGAATGTACTTACCAAAATAATCATATCAAGAATCCAAAGCAGATAGAGATTATTATCAATAATAGTTCAATACTTACGAAAAGTGGTCGTAAGTATACATAGCCCTCCAAAAAAATTTGTGACCTAATTTAAGACGTCTAAGGATTTTCCCTCCAATAAAAAATCTGATGAGGATTATTATAATAGTATGATATATAATAATAATAATAATAATAATAATAATAATAATAATAATAATAATAATAATAATAATAATAATAATAATAATAGAATTGGGTTTGGTAAAGCTACTTGTCGCTTGAGTTAGAGGTATAATTATTTTAGTGGTCCGTTAGTTTTCTAGAAACTAAAATTGATAGAAAATGTTTTATAAAATAAAAGTTCAATACTTACGAAAATGGTGGTAAGTAGCCCTAAAATGAAATTTTGACCCAATTTACGACGCATAAGTATTTGCACTCCAACTTGTATAAATATGACAGGGATTGTTAATAGAGTATCGATCTCAATTTCCAAACAAATCTTAAGGGTTAATTATGTTTTGCTGACCTGTGTTTTGGTCAATTTTAGAATTGGTGACCTAACTTTTAACAATCTCATTTTAATGACCTAAGTTTATAGTTTGAGTTGTTTTAGTGACCCGCCATTACATTTTTTTGGATGTAAACCGTTTTGAAGTTTCAATTTAGTCCGTATAGTTTAAAAATTTACCATAAACGCTTAAAATTTACAAAAATTGCACACATATATAAACAATTATATGAAATCTTATAAAACTATGAAATGCAAATTACATCTTCATATGTAAATTAAAAAAAAAAACAAATTTTGTTAATGCAAATTTAAAAATGATATGAAACTATCAAATAACATGCTACAAATTAATTAATATAAGCTAAATAATTTTTTTTTCCGTGTTATGTAAGTTCATTATTAAACTTTTTAAAGACTAATGAATTTTTTGAATGATGAGCCTTATGCTAAAATAAGAGTCCAATTAGAATCTAACCCTTACATTGAAATTGCGTTGTTAGTAGGTGTACTTTCAATTCAATAGCTTTATAAATATATATTTATATTATCCCAACTAATATAGTTTATATATTGTTCGATACTTATATTCATTTTATTTGCTAATTGTGCAACTCATTTAAACACATGTTTTATATAAGTGTGTAATTTAAGTCAGCTTATATAAGTGTGTAATATTTATAATTTTTAAGCGTTTATCGTTAAGTTCTAAACCATACAGGCTAAATTGAAACTTTAAAACGGTTTTCATTTAAAAAATATAACGGCGGGTTACTAGAACAAGTCAAACTATAAATTTAGGTCACTAAAACGGGATTGTAAAAAGTGAGGTCACCAATCCTAAAATTGACCAAAACACAGGTCAGCAAACCATAATTTCACCGCGACACTCACTTTAGCTTTCTTTGCTACAATTCCTCCTAAATGGCTTCATAGTCTTGATGCTCCTGGTAGATTCTCATTCTGTTTTTACCTTTCACATTATAAAATCTACGAGAAGAATGAGAATGAGTATCTATGAGGTGGATCAATTTTATGAAGTCATTTTAGAGGAATTGTGAAAGAAAACCAATGTTAGTGCAATAGTGATCAAGATTTGTTTTGACATTAATTAAGAATGATACTGTATTGACAAGCCCTAGGACATAGTTATACAAGTTGAATTATATATCGGTACGCATCGTAAATTAGGTCGAAAATCCATTAGAGGAACTACTACGACCACTTTTATTGAGTATTGAACTATTATTGTAATTAATAAAATATTTTGTACCAAATATACTTTCAAGAAAACTATCGGACCACCTATGCCTCCAACTCAAATAACAAGAAGCTTTACTAAGTTGTATGCACCCAATTTTTTATTATTATTTATGGTGGAATTTTGTACCATAACGTTCTAAACAACCGCAATTACCATTTATACATTATCACTTGGGCCGCCCGTGCGGTACTAGCATATGTATGATATGTTACTACCGTACCGGTAAATTTATTGGTATGATAATAATAAATGATATTGAATAAAGAGAATAGATTAATCCGAAGCTCTGAAATATTTTCATGTTTGATTAATCTCTCGAAAGAGATAAGATAGAGGGATAGAGGCTACGAGCGAGATATGTACGACCATTGAAAGTCAAGAAATACTTTTAGTATAAGTCTTTAATCTAGGGTTAGGTTGCTGGTATGATCAGATAAAGAGAGTGAGAAATTACTATATTATAAAATATTGTGCATATATACCTTCTTATTTTATAAGCGGACTATAGAAATCAAAGCCAAGGAACATCGCTATTTTAGAGAGAGAGAGAGAGAGACGACTAGGGTGAAAAACCCTAGCCGCCGTTAAGATGACCGTTAATCAACCACCTAATCCCAATCACACCGTCTCCTCGGAACCACCTACAGCTAAAACTTATGCATCCATTCTTAAATCCAAAACGGCGTCAACTACCATTCAATCACCTGACCCAAACCAAACCCTATCCCCGGACTCACCTACTTCTAAATCTTTCGCCTCTATACTAAAAACCCAAATCGTGTTACCTAAAGTCCCTATTAAAGTAATTGAATCTTATGAAAGAGAACCAATGATTCATTATTCGATTGAAGATCTAAATACTCTATCAGAACCTTTCAAATATACCATAGTTGGAAAATTCTCTCATGGTAAGCCTCACATAGATATTATTCGTAAAACGTTTAGTTTTATGGATTTGAAAGCCAACTATCATATTGGAGTTATTGACTCAAAACATATATTAATTCGGTGCTATTATGAAGAAGATTTTCTACGACTTTGGATGCGCAAAATCTGGTTTATTGATAATTGCCCTATGAGAACTTTCAAATGGTCCTATGAATTTAGCCCAAAAATTGAATCTCTGGTAACTCCTATTTGGATATCCCTATCTAAACTCCCTATTCATCTTTACAATAAAAGTAGTATTTTTAGTATTGCTTCAGCTTTTGGAAAACCCCTAAAAGTAGATGATCCAACAGCGAAACTGACTAGACCAGGTCTAGCAAGAATCTGCGTTGAAATCGATCTAAGTAAAGCTGTAATAAAACGAGTAAGAATTAACTATGGTGAAAGTGAAGGCTTCTGACAACACTGTATATATGAAGAAATTCCTCATTATTGTTCTCAATGCCTGAAGTTAGGTCATTCTATTGAGATTTGTAAGTTTGCTAGGAAAGAGGAAGACAACAAAGAAGGTAATAATAACAAAAAGAAAGAGCCTGCAAAGGCCAGAGAAGAAGCCAGTAAAGAAGGTACTGAAAAGCAAGCAAAGCAAAAGAATATAAAGGCCAATTATTACAAAAACAAGGAAAAAATTAGCACAAAAGAATGGGTTACAAAGAACTTTAATAAGGAATTGATTGTTGAAGAAACAGACGCAAAGTCAGCTACAGAAAACCCTAAAATTAACAAAATAGTTTCATTATTGGAGGATGATAATGGTGAAGAGTGTAATCTAAACACTGATATGGTTTTATTCACTGGTGAATCACCAGTACTCAGTCCTTTAAATATTACTCCTTTATATGATGAAAATGTTACTATGAGAGACTCTAGTTTCATTGATGCCCCAGACTTATCAAAAAATCTCAGAATTGATCTAGGGCTCTCTCCAAGAGTAATTCCAATAATACTAGAAGAAGGAGAATGGAAAACTCCAAAAATTAAAAGAAAACAGGGCAAAATTTCTACTGCTATTGGTAAAGATGCTATGATTCTTAGATCCTCTAATGTATGGGTTAAAAAGAGTTTTAAATGATTAATACACTCTTTTGGAATATTAGAGGAGTGGGTACAAAATCTACAACTAGGCGTATTAAAAAGCTTTGTAAATTACACCAAATTATGTTCTTAGTTTGCTTGGAACCAATGAAAAATCAAGAAAAAGTGGAGTTCTACAGAAGGAAGTTTGGGTTTGATGAGGTTTTAGTACATGAAGAAAACAAAATCTGGGTATTCTATATGCAAGAGATTAATATTAATATTATTAATCAAATGAATCAAGCTATAAATTTAGAAGTTTCTATTGATTATCTGGGCTTGCAGTTACAGATTACAGTGGTTTATGCCAAATGTTTAGCAGCTGAAAGAGAAGTTCTTTGCAGTTTCTTAGAAAACTCATTTACTAATAATCCTTGGTTGATTGGGAGAGATTTTAATACTGTTTTATCTGAAGAAGACAAAATTGGGGGTTTGCCTATCAATATTAATTCAGCTAATGCTTATTTGTCTTGTATGAATAATTTGGGTGTTACAGAAGCTATCTACAGTGGCTCTAAATATACTTGGTGGAATAAGCGTAATGGGTTAGATGCTATATTTGAAAGAATAGATAAAATTTTATTTAATCAAGAATTTGCCAATTTATTTTGCAATATTTACTTAGATCATTTGAGTAAAGCTACTTCAGACCACAGTCCTTTATTGCTAAAATTACAGTTGGTTCAAGTCAATAGCCCTAGAAAGTTCATTTTTCAAAATTTCTGGGTTGACCATGGTGGTTTTCAAGATTTAGTGAAAAATGTTTGGGTTCATAGTTCTAATCCTAATGCTTTGGAAAATCTAGCCTCAAATTTAAAAGCTACTAGAAAGAAACTGAAAGATTGGAATCATATTACCTTTGGGAATATTTTCCAAGAAGTCATAAAAGCTGAAGATGGTCTCTTGAGGACAGAGCAAATATTTGAAATAAGTCCTTCACCTGCCAACAGAATGGAGCTCAATAAGAAAGAAGCTATTCTTAAAGATAAACTAAGTACAGAAGAGAAATACTGGGCCCAAAAAGCTAATTTGAAATGGGTTCTACAGGGGGATGCAAATACTAAATTTTATCACAGTATAGTCAAGAAAAGAAGAATGAAGTGTACTATTGGTGAAATTGAATTAGAAGATGGTTCTTGTATTAGAGATCCAGAGGCAATTAAAAGAGAAGCTATTGTTTATTTTCAAAGCCTATTAGCAGCAGATCAATCTCAATGTTTTGAATATTCAAGTTTGAGGAAAATTCCTTTATTAATTTCTGAAGAGTTCAATAATATATTGGACAAAGACCCAACTAAAGATGAGATAAAAGAAGCTGTGTTTGCTCTTAGTAAATCTAGTGCACCAGGTATTGATGGTTTTACAGGCCAGTTCTTTGTCTCTTGTTGGGACCTAATTGGAGAAGATGTCATCCAAGCTATTATTATTTTTTTTCATGGGCAATCTACTACCTAAATCTATTTCTACCACTGTTATTGCTCTTATTCCAAAGAAGGTAAAACCAAAGAAATTTGCTGAATTCAGACCTATCAGTTTATGTACATTATGCAGCAAGATCATCTCTAAAATTATGGCTTCTAGATTTGCTTATGTATTGCCTTATATTATTTCTGAAAATCAAAGTGGGTTTGTCAAATCTAGAGATATAGTGGACAATATTCTCCTAGCCCAGGAGTTTATTTCAACTCTTAGTAAAAAGGCAAGTGGTAAAAACTTAGCCCTAAAGTTAGATATGAAAAAAGCTTATGACAAAATATCTTGGCACTTTCTCATTTCTACACTAAGGAAAATGGGTTTCTCAGAGAAGGTTATAGACCTAGTATGGAGAATTATTTCTGGAAATCATACTTCTATTTTGGTGAATGGATATCCTACTGAGCTTTTTATTCCCAGAAATGGTCTTAGACAGGGGGATCCTCTATCCTCTAGTCTATTTATTATTTGTTCTGAAGTGTTAACCAGGAACTTAAATTACTTGATTGATAACAAAAGGTGGTCAACTTTTAAAGCTCCTATTGGAAGTCCTATTATCACTCACCTGGCTTTTGCAGATGATCTGATTATATTTAGATCAGCTGATCTCCACTCCATCAGTCAGATAAGCAATACTCTGCAATGTTACAGTAAGGATTCTGGTCAAGAAATAAGTCTTGACAAAAGTTCTGTCTACTTCTCAAAGAGTGTCAGTACTATTCAAAAAAGGAAAATATGCAAAGATCTAAATATTACAAGTAAGAAGCCTCCTTTTACTTATCTTGGCTGCAAATTATACTCTGGGCATAAAAAGTGTATACTATTTCATGAACTAATTCTAAAAGTTAGAAGTAAGTTATCTACTTGGAAGGGTAATTGGTTAAATCTGGGTGGAAAATTAATTTTGATAAGGCATGTTCTTCAATCTATACCTATATTTACACTGGAAGCTATGAACCCACCTCTACAAGTGATTAAAAGAATAGATCTTATATTATCCAATTTTTTCTGGGGGAATAAAAATGGTAAAAATAAGTTTCATTGGGTTAGATGGAGCAAAGTGTGTACACCTGTGAAAGAAGGGGGTTTGAATGTTAAAAGCTTTCATGACATATCTAAAGCATTTGCTATGAAACTTTGGTGGAAATTCAAAACAATTAATTCTTTGTGGTCCAAATTCATGAAGGCTAAATATTGTAGAAATAAGCAACCAGAAGATATTCCTATTAAAAAAGGTAATAATACTTGGTGCAGAATGCTTCAAGTTAGAGAATTGACTGATAACAATATTACTACAGTTGAGAATGGGGTGAAATCTATTTGGAAACCTAATACTCTTGGGAATTTTACTATTAAGTCAGCATGGGAAATTTCTAGAGAGGTAGGTACTGAAAATTGGAGAAGCAATTTTATATGGAACAGAATGATACCTTTAAAAGTATCTTGCTTTATGTGGAAACTCTTTAACAAAGCTGTATCTCTGGACTGCAACCTGTATAAATTTGGTATTAGCATAGCTTCTATGTGTGTTTGCTGTAAAATGTCTGAAGAGACATTTGATCATCTATTTAGTACTGGTAAAGTTGCAAATGAAGTATGGAACCACTTTGAAAGTAAATGGGGAATACTTATTCAGAATAATTCTTTATATGGAAGAATTAACAGCTGGTGGTCTTATATCATTAAAAAGAAGACTTTTTCTGGAAAAAAGATATGTCAGGTTCTACCTTCTATTATTGTTTGGAATATATAGAAATCTAGATGTTCATGTAAATTTGAGAACATCAAAATGAAGACAGGCAGTATTATCAAAAATTCTGAGGAGTTGATTATTCAATCTGGTTATAGGGAGAAGGATTTCTCTTATTCTATTCTCAGTGGCAAAAAGAATATTAAAAAAGTCACCTTTATTAGGTGGCTTCATCCTCCTATTGGGTTTTTAAAACTTAATATAGATGGCTGTTTCCTACAATCAGGGGTCCTTAATGGTATTGGGGGTTTAATTAGAGATGAAAAAGGTTTTTTTGTGAAGGGTTTTTCTAGGTCTGTATACAGCAATTCAGTTCTCTTTTCTGAATTTCAAGCTCTCTACTATGGCCTTCTATTCTCTCCTTATAAACAGTTAATTATTGAGAGTGACTCTCTTCAATTAATTAATATAATAGAAGGTAAACATACATGTCCATGGAAGATTCTAGACTTATATTATTACATCAAAGAATTATTAAAGAAGGGAGAATACCAGTTCAGGCATGTGATGCGAGAAGGTAACAAAGCTGCTGATTTTCTTGCTAATTGGGAGAAAGACCTCATTTCTTCTTGTCTGGATGATTTTCCAAAGCTATTGAAAGGGATTATTTTAATGGAGGCAAAAGGGCTTTATAATCTAAGGGTCAGATGAAGATGGCGAAAAAAGGCGATGGAGAGTTTCTCCCTCTTAGGGTTTTTTCTCAGGAAAAGGCGAAATGGAAATGAAGAGGTGGAGAAGACAGATGTTATCAATACATCTATTATCACTTTAAGTCCCTCAAGTCTACTCCACTATGCTATTGAATCCAGACTTCTCAGTTTTCGGATTTTAAGTTTCTATTAATTCAATTGAGTGTAATAGTTTGGTATTATAATTTTGGGGTCACGAATTTTGTAAATATTTTAGCTATTACTGTGAGGTTTATTTCCTCCAGTTTTCATTAATAAAATGTGGGCTTCCCACTAATTATTTAAAAAAAAGGACTATAGAAATTAAAATTTATATCCTTTGTATTTGTGTTGACTAACCTTTATACAATTACTAAATTCATTAGGAATTCCCATAAAAATTAAGAAACAAACATTCATTTTATTCAAAACTTTACTATATGTTGACTGTATTAAATTCTGCCATTTCATTAGGAAATTATGTAACGAGAGACAACACTCTCAAATGTTGGGTGCTTGTGTGACAAATAGTGCGATGGAGAGGGCGGTAATGTTAAGAAAACTTGAAAAGAGTTGGAAATGTTGAAAAGGGAGGAAGAGTGTGTGATTAAATTAGGGTAATATGGTAGTTTATATATATAAAAAAGTAAGGGTATTTTTCAATAAGATGAGGTAAATTTTGGCTATATCAAATCTCTAAGCTTGGATTATGCATCCAAATTTGGCAAAACTACTTGCAGCTTGAGTTAGGGGCATAATTATATTAGTCAAAACTACTTGCCGCTTGAGTTAGTGGCATAATTATATTAGTGGTTCGTTAGTTTTCTAGAAAGTATATTTGGTTCAAATTATTTTATCAATTTCTATAATAGTTGAATACTTATGAGCTCGTAAATAGTCCTCCAATAAATTTTTGACCTAATCTATGAGGCATAAGATTTACGCTCCAACTGGTAAAAATGTGACATATGGCTTATCAATTGAGTATCACTTTCAATGTCAATATGAATCTCAATCATTGTGGTGCTAAAAAATTATAACCAAAGTTTGCGCCACAATGATCGAGATTTGTTTTGACATTGAGAGTGATCTCAATTGAGAAGTCTTATGTCATACTGGAGTGTAAATCTTTATGCATGGTAAATTAGGTCAAAATATATTAAATGGACTATATATGACCACATTTCATAAAACTTGATAAAATATTATACACTTTCATGTGAAAGTTGGTGAGTATTTCAAGTTTTCAAATCATTGTAGATATTAAGATTTATCTTTTTTCTTTCTTTATTTTGATGTGCACATGATTTTGTTTAACATTTAATTCTAGAACTCTTAACTAAAAAAAGGTAGTATTGTATCGTGCTTATCGAAGATCTGAGTATTTTCTTCTTTGTTTTCGAAATATTCATAACTTGTAAAAAATAATGCATTTTTTTATTCGACACTTTTTTTGATATTGGTAATTCAATAAATATAAAATATATTACTAGCAAAATGACTATTAAGGATAGAGTTAAAGGCTTTATAGTGCAGAAATAAATTACCTCATAAGCAGTTCTGACTTTTAAGGGACAATATATATACCTGTTGAAATGTGATGAATAACGATCAACTTGACTTTGCACAACTTGTGTTGTGTTTTTTCTTTCTTTCTTCAAGGGTAAACCTGCGTTGGGTAAGATTTAACATATTAACAAAGTAATCTCTCGAAATCACAAACTAAAATATGTTTTTATAAAAAATAGTCTATAAAAAATAATTTTGCCTCTAAGGGTTTCCAAACGTAGATTATTTATAGATACACCATAATGTATATTTTGTACCAGCCTACCAGTACGATCATTGAAAGTCAAAGTTTGGTAAAGCTACGTGCCGTTTGAGTTGGAGGTATAATTATTTTAGTGGTCCTTTAGTTTTCTAGAAACTATAATTGTTAGAAAATGTTTTATAAAATAATAGTTCAATACTTACGAAAATGGTCGTAAGTAGCCTTAAAATGAAATTTTTGCCAAATTCACGATGCATAAGTATTTGCACTCCAACTTGTATAAATATGACATTTGGATAGTTAATAGAGTATCGATCTCAATTTCAAAAATCACCGCGGCGCTCACTTTAGCTTTCTTTGCCACAATTCCTCCTAAATGCCTTCACAATCTTGATCCTCCTGGAAGATTCTCATTCAGTTTTTACCTTTCGCATTATAAAATCTACGAGAAGAATGAGAATGAGTATCTACGAGGTGGATCAAGATTATGAAGTCATTTTAGAGGAATTGCGGTAAAGAAAACCAATGTTAGCGCAGTAGTGATCAAGATTTGATTTGACATTAATTAAGAATGATACCGTAATGACAAGCACTAGGACATATTTATACAAGTTGAAGCATATATCAGTACGCGTCGTAAATTAGGTCTAAAATCCATTAGAGGAACTACTACGACCACTTTTATTAAGTATTGAACTATTATTATAATTAATAAAATATTTTGTACCAAATATACTTTCATGAAAACTATCGGACCACCTATGCCTCCAACTCAAACAGCAAGCAACTTTTACTATGTTGGATGCACCCCGTTTTTTATTACTCCTACTATTTATAATAGGGGTTGAATTTTGTACTTTATCGTATTAAACAACCGCAATTACGATTTATAGGTTATTAGTTGTGATACTTATGGTACTACCATATATATAGTATGTAACTACCGTACTGGTCAATTTATTGGCAGAGACAGAATCAGAACCAAATGTGTAAGGTTGCTAAAATTAATAAAAACGCATAATATTTTTCAAAGTACAAATACATAAAAGACGGATTTTTGTACCTATTTACCCTATTTTCTTCATTTTTTTTTACATTGGTTTCTTGATTAAAATGTATTTGATTTCTATTTTTTTCCTTTTCGCTCAATTTCGACTTTATTTTCAAACTCCCAAAAAAACCCACAACTGTAAGGTCACATGCAGTCATGTGTCGAAAGTTTCAGCATTTGAAAATTGACTAAAAAATAAATAAAATAAAAAACCAAAAGATACAAAAGTTAAATTTAATAAATCAAGTTATAACAAGTAAAAAGATTAAGACACGAAGGTAAAAAAAACCCCTGAAAAAACCAAACGTATATTAAATAATAGATATATACGAACAATTAAATATCTATTAAATAATTTCAGTATATTGACTTCAATTAAAATACAAAACACCAAAAATTCTTTTATAAATTTTGTTTGCACTCACCACTACTCTAATTATTATTTTTGTTTATTTTTTTAAAGTTGTGTGTTACGTGTCACATGATAAGTTGGTGTAAAATATCTTTTATAATCACTTGGATATGCTAATTTTTTAAGTATTATTTATATATTATCAGTACATACAAAATTATGGTATGTTATTGCACTAACAATATATAATTTTGGAAGGAATTACCAAAAAAAATATTTGAGTGGTTGCCAGAATACCGTATATATAAATTATTATGAAAAACATTAATAAAAAAAAAATTATTTTTCGAAATTGTGAGTTTGCCGTGGCAACTCCTGATCGGGTGCCGCCCATGTTTATTGGCATGATAATGATAAATGATATGAATAAAGAGAATAGATTAATACGAAACTCTAAAATATTTACATGTTTGATTAATCTCTATAAGATAGAGGGATAGAGGCTGCGAGATATAATGTACGACGATTGAAAGTCAACCAATACTTTTAGTATAAGTGCTTAATCTAGGGATAGGTTCGTGGTATGATCAGATATAGAGAGTGAGAGATTATAGTATATTATAAAATATCGTGCATACCTTCTCATTTTATAAGCCGACTATAGAAATCCAAATTTATATCCTTTGAATTTGTGTTGACTTATATTTATACAATCATTAAATTTATTAGAAAAATCATATGAATTAAGATCAAGAAACCAAAGTTCATTTTATTCAAATATTTACTAAATGTGTATTTAATTTTGCCCTTACTACAATAGAACTATAAAAATTCAAATTTACGTGCTTGTATTTGTATTGACTGACATTTATACAATTACCAAATGCAATGGAAAATCTTGTGAAGATTAAGAAAAAAATATTTATTTTATTCATAATTTAACTACATGTTTGATTGTATTTAATTACGCCCTTCCTACAATAATGCAACTATTGAAATCAAAATTAAACTTGTACCGTACCCTTTTTATTTGTATTGAAAGTCATTTATACAATCAGCACTACGTATAGTAAAAACTCTATAAGTCATATGTCACTGGCATCACAAAAAAATAACTCTATATAAATGTTTTTACTAAAAAAATTTAAAAATTAAATGTGGATACGTAATTTAACGTATATGGTTTATATAAAAAAAAACAAATGAATCATGTCATGATGATTCGAGAATGCTTGACAAGTCAAAAATATTTTTGCTTTAAAAAAAAGATGCCGACGAGATATTATGTACGCGCAAGTTAAAATATGTCATAAAAACACAAAAAATTATTATTTGTAGCAAACAGTACCCTTACACCTAATCATTTTACATCATGTTAAATTTAATCTAACAAGATATTTTTTTTTGCAATGAAATATCAATTATTTATATACAACGGCGAATTTCTTAATAACATGACCCAAAATTATTACGACGTATAAGAAAATAGAGTTTATTCTTATTTATGATTCATCCGAGTTGAGACAAGAATTTTTATGACTTTATGGAGTTTCTACTATATAGAATATTTTTATATAAAAGTTTTATTATAATTATAAATCAGTACGTGTAACTCTTTTTTCTGTATTAAAACAAACTGATTAGATGATGTCTACAATCAATCAGATCAAATAATTAGTAGAAACAAGACAAAATAAATCAACACAAGGCCTCCAATAGACCTTCTAACATATATACTAGTAGTAATTAAATTTAGATCGTCTTCTCAATAAATTACGTCAAATATATTTTTTCCAACTTGAACATAAAAAACCCAACTTCATATGGTTATCGAAAACTACAGAACAATTTTTTGTATTTCTTTTAAAGATCAAGTATATATTTGATAAACAAAGCATTAAATCCTAATACATTATTTGCATATAATCCCAAACAAAAAATTAATAACAATCTCGGAAAACCTTTAGCCATGAATATGCATATTAGACGCTGAATAATTTAAATCACATACCACAAGTGAATGACACAAAAAAAAATAAAATAATTGAGAAATACGCTTTTGGAAGATGCTGCTGAAAGTTTTGGGGTTTTGTTTGACCTTTTTTATTTATAAGGTCTATAATCTGGAAATAAAAGTATATAAATATCACAAGTATCTTTTGAAAAGCTTACATTTTACGTCCAAGCAAATTAATTTTTTAGATACAAAATAATGTAAATCACAGTAAACTGCGATACACCTTGTTCTGAAAGCGTGAAACACGATATAATTTGATTAAAAGATTGTTAGGTGACCGGAGACAACACCCTCAATAATTTGCTGATAAAATAAAATTTGGTAAAAAAATCATGCATTAGGCTATGAGCTACAATACTACAAGTTCAACTATAGAAAGAGAGGGAAAGAGTACCATCTAGACACCACCATGATATAATACCAATCATCTTGTTATTTAAAATCAAGCAATGGCCCTACTTGTGGTGTGATTATATATATATATTATATGTTATGTGTTATGTATATATTATATAAAATTATATATAGATAAAGAGAGAGAGAGAGAGAGGGGGTTAAATAGGATATGAAGAGAAAAAGAGAGTGACAATCTTCTTAAATACTAAGTTAATTAGAGAAATCTGAATTTGCAATATGTATTGTACTTTAATAACATTTACACAGTTATTAATTTCATTACTAAAATCTATGGAACATAGTTAAGAAACAAATTTAATTTTATTCAAAACTTATCTACATGTGATGGGTCAACATTACCCGTATATCTTCTTAAATACTCCGTATAGGTTAATTAGAGAAATCTGAATTTGCAATCTGCATGTATTGGACTTTAATATGACTTTACATCCATTAATTTCATTACTAAAAACCTATGGAACATAGTTAAGAAACAAATTTAATTTTATTCAAAACTTATCTATATCTTTTTATAATAAAAAACTTATCTATATCTAATGAGTAACTCTATCATGAATTCGGTTCACTGTTATTTAGGTTGTGTCAACCACTAAAACCCAACACCTATTAATGAAACAAAATATAACCACTCTAAAATTAATTTAAAATTAAAACTAAATTTTTTTATTGGTTGAGACACTTTAAATAATAGTGCATCCGGTTCATATAATTGTTTTTCATATCTGATTGCGTTCAAACCATGTTGTAATTAAATTACCTTTTAATGTATCCTTTTGAAAATAATTCGTCTTTAGTACTACATCCAAAAATTAATTAACTTTTGGGGCAACTTACCCTCTTATATTTTTATTTGTTTTGTTTCTCTCTCCTTTGAAATTTTCACTCAAATTCTTTGAAGTGAGTGAGATTGTTGTTTGGTTTTTGAGTAAATGAGTTTTTATTTGGTCAATTCACAACAAAATCTTGAACTGAATCAACGAATTATTTGAGCATTACATTTAGTTCTCGTAAAATTCCCAATTTAGCGCGAATGACTGGAAATTCTTAATCGGAACGCCTAATAGTTCTCACGTGACTAGATTCTTCATCAACATTGACCAGCTCCAAGAAAATGCACAGATACTCGGTTCACTTCACTAGCGTGATCTTTTGTTTCATTAACATTGATTTTCTTTGTACGAGAACAGAAGATTCCCCTTCATCCTTTATAGGCAAGCAAAGAAGAGCAGAATGAGACTCCACAATAAGAGCATTTTCGAATTCTGCTAGGGAATAAGGGGATAAATGCAATAACCTTCCACACGAACAGCAAAAATTCCAAATCATCAGGGAACTGTTGTATCTTCTTGGTCGCTCGTTTTTCAGAAACCAGTGCCTCTTCATATGCCAGATTACCCATTCCGGTCACTTCGCATTTTCATACTTGCTGGCAATAAAGTTTAATTTGATTAAAACATTCACCATAATCTCGAAATATCTCTTTTGAGAACCGCATTTGAAATATTTTCTCCTGAGACTTCAAACTCCCGGGTCCGTATATAGTGGCATTTTTAGCATCAACATATAACACTAAAATGAAAACAGCCTTAAAACACAAGGCGAAACTGTTATTGATATGGCCACAGAATGAATCTATATGTATTATGTGTACAAGTGTTCTTAGATAAGAATGTGAGAACGTTTTTGAGGAAATCGCCAGAAAAAGATAAGAAGCCATTACAACTTATCCATAACATCTCCACAGAAACAAATCTCTCTACTCTCTCTTTCTCCGCCCCCCAAATAAACTAGATCTAAACCGCCGCCACCAGCACGACTGCCTGGGGTGGAGGTCGGCCCCTCTACCCCTAAACCCGGGCAAGTCTACGACGGTCTTCTACGCCAGTGCACCACCGCCACTGTAGCGGCGACAAACCCCCAACCCCATAACCCGTCACAAATTTCAACCTCATCCCGTCCCGTCCCATCTCAACCCAATCTATCTCATAAAACCACCTCTCACCTCACACCCACCGTTCACCTCACATCCGTCGCTCTCATCATCTCATCTAGTACAACCACACCTATAAGCAGCAGCTACAGGAATGTTTCATAGGACGGGTCGTCGTTTCGGTCTGAACTGCATCCATATGGAGGGGTGTCGCTCGCAGCAAATTCAGAACTATTTCGCAACATCTCTGACTAGTTGTGAGTCTCACCTCCTCTTTTCGGTATGCCGGTTTTGATTGGATTTGGGTTTATGGACTTTGTTGGGGTTTTGCCACTCCAGGTTTGGTTGGAATATTTGTGTGCTTATATGTTAGCGTTTCTTTATATTCGACTGCGGATAATTTGATCATTTTCTTTATAGTCAGCTCGGATAATTTAGTAGGGCAGTTTGGTCGTGTAATTTAGTGTGTTGACACCCCGGTCGTAATCACAAAACCAGACTGAGTTGGATCTCTTGAGCAAACTATGGCTTTTCTCTACACATGGTTTGGTATGTCATGTGTTTTTTTTGTTGGAGGAAATATTGTAAATTTTGCTAGTACCGGCCTTTTGACTTGTACAGTAAAACCTCTCTATATAGAAATAAGTTACCTATAGTCATAAAAAATCCCGTTACCAAATCGGACCAATTCAAAATAGAAACAAACTCTCTATTGTCATATTCCGTAGTTTTTCATGGTTACGTTAATTATAAATCCAGCTACTTACAAGAATAAAACACCCCGTTATAGTAAATTTATGATTATCTAAAATACTTATATAAGAATGTTTGCGACGATCACTTAATTTTTTGTGTTGCTGCCACTTATTCTAACTTGCGTGTCCGTAATAGCTTGTCAGTGTGGATATCCTGTTGAAGCCAAAACATTTATAACTTGTCAAGCATTTTAGAAATTTCTTAACTTTTTTGATAATAAAATGAAGTTATTGATATATTAGTTTAATGCACCTAGTAATTATACATACAGAGAATGCATATGAAATATTGGATTTGACTTTACAGAATTTCATATACATGTATATTTTATTTTCTAAATACATGTATTTGTTTTCTAAAACTAACATTTTCATAGATTCATTTGTTTGTTTTAACGAACATGTACATGTCTATAATATTACGTAAATAAATATTTTTTTTTATTTTTTATATGTAACATCTCTATAGTAATTATAACATATCTATAGTAATATTTTTCTCTCGTCCCAACGATATGACTGTGTAGAGATTTTACTGTATATCAGATTTGGGTATTATATTGTATTATTTTTTTATATTACCCATTTTGATTGTTACGTATATTCTAATTTCGTCCACACTATTGCTATTTGTTTGGCGACAATTGGAGCTTGGGCTATATTTTAAATATGAGCGGCTATTTTGGTCTTTTGAGTATTGAGTTGGCTGTCGGTTGGACGACCTACACCCATTATGGTATGCACGTTATGTTTAGTTTATTTGATCGTCATCTGCTTCGACAGACACACTTGACGAAACTTTTTAGTTTGATAGTTGAGATAATTTTAGCTTTTGTTGTATTTTGTTTTACCCATGGTGGATTTAGGCGGTAACGTTTGAGTAGGAGGCTTCCGGGCACTCTGAATGGTTTGTATTATGTATTTTTATCAATGTTTTAAAAAACTAAATCACCGCTGAAGCATTTTCAGTAGAGCTTTACCGAAGCATAAGCGCCGACGCCAAAAACGTAAGCTTTACTAAGAAAACGTAATTACATATATATTTTCAATAAATATGAAATATATAAAAAAAATCTGTTCAAAACAATATGAATAACTAATATTAACATATTTTAATAATAGATATGTCTAGTATAATAACGGGCTATCGAGTTACTCTTATTATTATACCAATTTATGATAATATATATATATTTTTAGGAGAATATATATTTGTTTATTAAATAAAGCATAAGAATTTTTGAGTTTTAAGACATGTTTTTTAAGTATTGATGTGTGAAAACACTGTTTTTTGAGCTTTTCGATATTTAGGCTGAAACTGACAATTTATTTTTTAGATTTTGAGCTTTTCGAGCATCAACGCGTTTTGAGTCGAGCTTTTTAATACACTGATTTTTACTCGGCCACTTGGAGTCTGTTCCAAGGGCATCTGTACTCTGTATTCTGTATTCTGTCTCGTTATTTGCAATAATAATGAGCTTTTAATTTAAAAAAAAAATATATATAGACCATAGCTACGTCTGTGGAAAAATCAGAACAACTTCTAATGGTAATAGCATTAGCAATCATGGACTGCTCTAGTTCCATGATCATAGGAAAGACCTGGGCTTCATGTTTAGGAAATATAAATATTACTGTTAAAATTTGGTTAAGAATGTAAACTTTATTTGAAACTGGGGAATTAGAAGGGCGCAATACTGCAGTTCAATATAAGAAAACACAGATCTTAAAAAATGAAAATCTAAGGATGGAGTGAAATCCTTCAAAATGCAGAAAAATATGAGTTTAATAGGAGTAAATACTTTCGAGAGTTTCTAGGGACGTTATACCTTGTCAGAGCCGTTTCTGAAATGCAATGAACAATGATCGGCTTTATTGTGATTTGTGAGTAATCTGCATCAATGTTTAATCTTGGAAAAAAGTATTATGTCTAAAATCTGGAAGCAAAAGTTTATTAATAACACATATCCTTTGAAAAGTCTACATTTTCCTCCCAAGCAAATTTATAGATACCAAATAATGTAACCTCAATAACTCAATATTTTGCCCAAAAAACTTAAAAGAGAATTTGATAAAAATCAACCACTATCCACTAAGATCTGAGCTATATATCTACAACTTCAACTATCGAAAGAGAGAAGAGATGATGTGATTTTGGCAGTTACCAGTTGCACGTAGGTTAATGTACAGTAACTTAGTATTCTAAAATTTGTGATTTTAAAAAGTGAACATGACCTTATCCTCTTAAGCTACTGCTAAAGAGATCAAAGACGAAGAAGAGAGTACGATATCCAGAGCAAATCTCAGGGACCGTATGATAATTTTTTAGACATACCAGTTATCTTTTTTTGTTAGCACCCATGTAATGCTATTTGATGATTTTTATTTGTTAGCACTGCATGGAATGCTATCTAAGTTACGAAACCGTCGATTCTGTGATCCTTTGGTTACAAACTTAAACGGATTTTCAATTTTGGTTGGTGTGGTTGAGTAGACAACCGACGATGTGGACAATCAACACCTCGTCACCAGAGATGGATCTCGTTGGAGGTGACGATCAAGGGCGGCAGCCGACGGTGGGGATTTCACTGGAGGAATTGCGACGAATTACCGCCCTATGTTGCTGCTATTCGTTGACCCCTCTGTTTGTGTGTCTCTCTCTCTATATATATATATGTGTATATATATTTGTATTGATAATAGTAATACTTGGTTTATCTGGATGCAATTTTGGGGAAAATAAACTGACTTTGGTCATAGCCCAATGGCGAAATCCTCATCCATCACAATGGTCATAACTCGACGTGAGAGATTATCTTTGGTTGGGCACGTGATACCTAACCAATTTCTGTTATTTTTGGTTTTGCTGATTTGGTGACAAATTTCTATGCCCTATGTTGAAATAAATGAGTCACAGGTGCATAAAAGGTGTCCTATGCATAAAAGGGGAGTTTTATCATATGTTGTGTGTTTTTTGGATTATGAGGTTTTGATTCGATATGCTCCTTCTGTGCCTAATTAAGGGACCCCTATAGAAATATGTGCAATTTTGTTCGATAACTGTTTTTTTGTTTTGTTAGAAATCGTGCGGTGGTTAGTGATTTAACTTGTTTGGAAGGTTGGATTGGATTTTATGAAGTTTTGATCCGACATGCTTCTTATGTACCTGAGTAAGTGATCGCTATGAAGCTACATGCAATTTAGCTTTTCAAATTTTTTTTATCGAAACTGTGGAAACGTTAAGTTTGGTAATTAAGTTACTGTGATAATAATGAAGAGGGAATAAGAAGGTGTTTTACACTGTCTGAATAGTACTGTAAATCTTTTTAGGGGTGTAATTGGTTAGAAACTCATGATTTTTCTTGTTATGCACATTTATGCACTTGTTATGCACATTTATACAATTTATGCACTTTTTATATAGTTTTATGCTATTTTTATGCACTTATTATGCCATTTTTATTCACTTTTTAGGCACTTCATTATGCATTTTTAGTGAATGTTATGCACTTTAGTTAATTTTAAAAAAAATATGCATATTTGTTGAAAACAATATGCTTATTTGGTGAAAAAATGCGCTTATTTCGTGGGAAACGGATTATGGTGAAAAAAATAGGTTTTTATGCATTTTTATTGGCTCGTATGCACTTTTTATTGACCCATGTGCACGTTTTATGAACTTTTTATTCATTGTATACACTTTTTATGCACCCGTATGCACATTTCATGTACTATTTATGCACCCGTATATACTTTTTATGCTTATGCCCTCGTATGCACAATTTATGCACCTGTGTGCACATTTTATGCATATTTTATGCACCCGTATACACTTTTTATGCATATTTTATGCACCCGTATACACTTTTTATGCACCCTCTATGCACTTTATGCATCCGTATTCATTTTTATGCACTATTTATGCACACGTATGCATTTTATAAGCACTATTTATGCACCATTTTATTTATCCGTATGCACTTTTTATAAACCATTTATGCACCCGTATGCACTTTTTATGCTATGCATCTATATGCACTTTTATACACCCGTGTGCACATTTTATGCATCATTTATGCACCCGTATGCAATTTTTATGCATATTTTATGCACCTGTATTCACTTTTTATGCACTCTCTATGCACTTTATGCATCCATATTATTTTTTTATGCACTCTTTTGCACAATTTATGCACCATTTTATGCTATGCATCCGTATGTACTTTTTATACACCCATATACATTTTTTATGTACTATTTATGCACCAAATGCACATTTTATGCACTCATATACACTTTTATATACTTTTTATTAAACCGTATCCACTTTTATACATTTTTTAGATTCGTATCCACTTTTACGTACCTTTTATACACTTTTTATTAACTCCTATCCAATCTAATGCACCTTTTACGCACTTTTTATGCATTTTTTTGCATTCTTTTTGCACATTTTATGTATTTTTATGCATTTTTATATATTTTTTATGTACTTTTTATATATTTTTATGCACGTGTTATGCACATTTATGCACTTGTTATGCACATTTATGCACTTTCTATGTATATATATGCACTTATTATGCACATTTATGAAAAAGCTGTTTTTTTGTGAAAAAAAACTGGTTTTTAAAAAAAAAAAAAGGTATTTTCCTTGTGAAAAAGCTGTTTTTAAGTGAAAGAACTCCTTTTTTTTGTGAAAAGGCTGTATTTTTTTGTAAAAAAGCGCTTTTTTTTTGTGAAAAAAATATTTTGTGTGAAAAAACTATTATTTTGTGAAATAAGCTATTTTTTGTGAAAAAGTTTTTTTTTTTGTGAAAAAGCTGTTTTTTTTTTTGTGAAAATGCTGTTTTTTGTGAAAAAGCTGTTTTTTTTTTTGTGAAAAAGCTGTTTTTTTGTGAAAAAGCTGTTTTTTTGTGAAAAAACTATTTTTTTCGTTAAAGAATTTATTTTTTCGTGAAAAATGCTAATTTTTTTTTTTAATGAAATAAGCTATTTCTTTTTGAAAAAAGTAAGTTTATTTTTATTTTTTAAGATTTGTTAGAGAGAGAAATATAGTTTGGGAGAGAAATGTGTAATACATATCCTTCAAATTAGATTTTGAGACTTATTTATATTTTTATTAAAGTTTGTCTAAATTGAAAGAGTAATCTTATGTGTGAATTTTTAGATATTAAGTGACTTATTGAGAATTACCCCTTAATTCATTCGTTACTTTTCTTTTCTCATTCCCTTCCTTCTTAGTTATCCTAATCATAATATTGATATTTAATTACTCATCTTGGTCATTAACAGTATCAGTTATACTACTCTTTCGTATTGCTAGTTGTATTACTTTTGTCTAATTAGCAACTTTTATTAAAAATAAAACAGCGTAATACAGTATTCCCATGGTAACATATAGTCATAATAGAGTGAATATTTATACTAATGGTTGACATTATGCTGGTACGTTACAATTTGTTATAAAATACCAAGTGACTCATTGTAGTATGTACATATACATTAACTTAGGCTCATTAATTCCAATGTAACCTCATTATCATACTATTAATATATAAGCAAACCTAAAAAAAATTGAGTCTGCCAAATTTTGCCAAATTTTTTCAAAAATATCCTCACTCTATTTTAATAATTACCAATATACATAATCTAATTAATTAACTATTTGTCCTCAATATATTTTCCTAATTACGGATGTACCCTAAATTAATTAACAATTTGTTTTAACCTCCGTAACTATAATAAATTATACCAAATCTGAATATTATGTTAAAAATAAAATATATTACGTGATTTATGTCAGTACGCGTATCACACGTAACGCGTGGGTAACTTTTACTAGTACTTTAATAAATCTACTTCTTTGGCATAATTTCATGTAAAAACAACCAAGGGTAACCATTCCAAATTCCAAAGGTTACATTAGTACTATTAGCAGTAAAGTTGATATTGATATTTCAAAACTCAAAAAAAAAAAAAAAAAAAAAAAAACAAGACAATATTCCTAACCTATTAATTAAAGAATTAAATTACATAATCATTTATTCTCTTATAAGTTATAACCGATCATGTTACTAAATGTCATTGAATCATTTTCTTTCAACTTGTATCTTGGTAGCGTGCAACTATAAACTATACAGCCTATTTGATCACAATAAATTTATATGCTTAACAAACAACATGCCAAAATAATATTAATGCTAATCACAAGAGAAAACCTTCTAATTCTAATTAATTACTACAACTATCAAAAATCATAGTATATTATTGCAATAATAATATATAATTTTAAAAGGGTTTTTCAAAAAATATATTTAAGTGGTTACCAGAATACATTATATATAAAAACACTATTAAAAAATTAATTTATGAAAATTGTGGGGTTGCGATGGTAACCCCTAGTCATACTGTTGTTCCGCCACTGGTCGTTCATCAAAGTTTGTATTTGGCTCGGTTAATTTTTTATTCATATTCGTTTATTTATAAACGAACATGATCATGAACGAGAATGTAGCGTCCCACTCTGTTCGGTTTTATAAAATGCTTGTTTTCATATAACAATATACATATGGTGGATAAACCAACTATTTCATTGATAATAAATGGTCGTAACGACCTTATTATAGCTTAACTTAATTTAAAACTATGAAAATTTTGATGAAATAAAAGCTTATAGTGATAAGAAATAATAATAAAAACCAGGCTTCAGTATGTTTTTCTACCCACTTTAGAAACTTGTTGTAACTTTTCCGGTGGAATCAATTGAGGATTTTGATGATATGAAACTACTGTCTTCGATACCCGAAGACTGTTTTTGATAGTTTTATAACCATGAATCACATCAACGTCATTTTGTTTGAAATCAAAATCTTGGTCTTATTTTTTTTTTTATCTGAGTGGAAGATTTGATACTCCACCAAAGGTGCATTGAATCGGAATATTTGGTTGAAAGAACCCGCAGAGCTACGTGAATGCCACAACGTATCAAAATCTTATTTACCGGACGAAGAAACGTGGGGAAGAAAAAAGATCCAAAAAATTCCAATTTCAAAAAGGGAGAGATGATCACAAAAATAACGACTCTTTGTAAAGTTTGATAAAATTTCAAAAATAAAGGTATGATGTCACAAAAGCTAATATTACTACAAAAATAATAAACTTATTTATAATCTAAAAATATAAATGATATGTTTATATTATTTCAAACTTTTTAAGTTCATTTATATCATAATAATATTAATACAATCATCGATTTATAACAAAGTTATCGATTCATTGTAATATATATCTACTAAGTAATCGTGGCCACACGTTCGTTCGTGTGTGACTGATAGTGTGATGGAGAGGGCAGTAATGTTGAAAAAAATATATTAATTTGATATATGAAAGAATTTGATGGTTGATGGTTGATGGTTGATGGTTAATGTTTTTTTTGGGTAAAATTGGAAAAAGTTTTTTGAGTAAAAGAAAACACAGCAGCAGACAAACAAGAAAACGAAAACAGAAAATGAAAGAAAAAAATTTGGCAAAGTTGCCACGTGGCGCCTCGTGGCAGATGCCACGTAGACATGGGATTCACAATCCCGGGTCTATTATATTTATGAGTAAATATAATAATGAAAAAAGAATCCCCCGTCGCGGATGCAGTTTCTAGAGAGAGAATTTTTTTTGGATTTAATGGAAAAAAATAGAATTTTGACCCATTTTATATTTAGTGTAGATGGTATCAAAACTAAATTAAAATATTTAAAAAATGTATATTTTGTTAATAAAAAATACAAGTTGTTTTACGCCAAATTAGCTCAATAATATATGTAAGAGAAAGAGAGATAATGAGGGCCAAAACATATGTATTCATGTGTGTTGTTGGTGTACCAAACTCCATACCCATAAGCTCTTTATATAGGCTAGAGGTTTGGAGGTTACAAGCTAAATGTTAATGATAAGAAACTCAAAGGTTGTAACATACAAAGGAGCAAATGCTCATACTAAATGATATGTAACTCTTAAACTAATGGACTATCCAATATTTACAACACTCCCCCTTGGATGTCCAAAAATATATTTAATCACATTTGAGCTCCTCTGTCTTGTAGCTTGTTGGTACGAACTAACCACTAACAAACGCCTCGTTAAAGCCTTGCAAGAGAAAACCCATTGGGAAAAAACCTCTAGGCGAAGGACAAAAAGAGTACGATTTGGTTAGAACAATAGGGGTAATCACATACATAAAGTGCCTCATCAAAACCTTGTCAGAGTAAACCCAATGGGAAAAACCTCTGATCGAGGAAAAAAAAGTACACTGTGATTAGAAGTATTAGACTGGATACTCCCCCTGATTTAGGCCATCATTAGTGAGGATTTTCTCGATTTAGTGTCTGAGAAATTGAGAATACATCAGGATGCTCCCCCTCACTTGCACACGACAGGGTGCAAGGACATGTCACTTTAGGATAGCTCAGAAAGCTTCCTAAGACCAATTGCTTTGACATGTTTCTGAAATGAATACTTTGGCAGTGACTTAGTCAACAAGTCTGCGTGATTATTCTCTGATCCAATATGCTTAACTTCAATCTTTTGAAGCGTTTGTTGCTCATGTGTAAAGAACAACTTTGGCGAGATATGTTTGGTGGCATCACCTTTGATGTAACCATGTTTTGCTTGATCAATAACAGCGGTGTTGTCCTCATAAATAACAACTGGTTCATCAGGATCATAAGCTAGGTCACACGTACTTCGAATATGGCCAATAACTGTTCGAAGCCATACACACTCTCTAGTCGCCTCATAGAGCGCGAGTAGCTAAGAGTGGTTCGTCGAAGTAGCCACCAAGGTCTGTTTACGAGACCTCCACAATATCGCTGTGTTCCCAATGGTAAAGACATAACCAGATTGGGAACGTCCCTTGTGCGGGTCTGATAAGTAACCAGCATCGGCATAGCCGACAAGGGTTGCGTTATTTCGAGGATCAATGGAGCTAGATCCACTCGACGCAAAGGGATAGAATAAGCCCATGTTCATAGTACCTCTAAGGTAACGGAAAATGTCTTTTATGCCAGTCCAGTGGTGGCGTGTTGGCGCGATACTGTGTCGAGCTAGACAATTCACAGCAAACGAGATGTCCGGTCTAGTACATTGAGCCAAGTACAATAGTGCGCCTATTGCACCCAGATATGAACACTCAGGGCTCAATATCTCTTCATCGTCCTCCTTTGGACGGAAGGGGTCCTTATTAATGTCTAGAGAGCGGACGACCATGGGAGTAGAGGACGGCTTAGCATCACTATGACTAAAGCGCCTCAACACCTTTTGGGTGTAGTTTTCTTGATGGACTAAAATTCCATCTTTACGGTGCTCGATCTGCAGGCCGAGGAAATACCGTGTCTTCCCAAGATCTTTCATCTCGAATTCCTTCTTCAGGATTTCAGCAGTTTCGAACAACTCTTTCGAGGTTCCTATGAGATTCATATCATCTACATAGACTGCGATAATCGCATATCCTGAAGTGGATTTCTTTATGAACACACATGGGCATAGTTCATTATTAACATATCCCACGCCGATCAAGTATTCACTTAGACGGTTATACCACATCCGTCCGGATTGTTTCAATCCATATAGTGATCGTCTCAGTCTAATCAAGAACGTGTTCCGTGGACGGGAACTACTTGATTCAGGCAACTTAAGTCCATCAGGGACTTTCATGTATATCTCTGTGTCCAGATCCCCGTAGAGATAAGCTGTGACCACATCCATGAGCTGCATATTCAGTTTTTCGGAAACTACTAAACTGATTAAGTAGCGGAACGTTATAACGTCCATTACGGGAGAATACGTCTCCTCATAATCAATTCCAGGGCGTTGAGAGAAGCCTTGCGCCACTAGGCGAGCTTTGTATCTAACAATCTCATTACTCTCATTACGCTTCCTTACGAAAACCCATTTATAACCAACTGGTTTAACATTGGGTGGTGTTGGAATGACAGGTCCAAACACTCTTCGTTTCGTGAAGGAATCTAATTCAGCCTGGATTGCTTGTTTCCATTGAGGCCAGTCCGTTCTTCGCTGACAATCAGCAACAGTACGTGGTTCCATGTCATCATTGCTCATAATGTCAGTGGCCACTGCGTATATAAACACATCATCGATGACAATTTTGTTTCGCTTCAAAATATCGTCTAAACTAGTATACTCGACGGATATTTCGAGGTTATCGGGATGATTAGGAACTGGTGTTACATCAGGAACACGCTCCTCTAATACATCACCGTGATCCTTAATGATCTCATGTGGCAAAACGGATGTAACAGGATTTCTCCTCCTCCGAGGCAGAACATCCTTGGAACCAACCAGTCTTCCTCTTTTCTTGGGAAGAGCGGCGGACTGGACGGCCGACGACAGCGTCCTTTGCTCGGTGGGTACAACCGGATCAACATGTTCAACATGAACATGGCGTCTCACAGGAACGTCTATCCTTGCAGGCACATTTGCAGCAGGTATATGTGATCTCGTGACATTCGCTAGGTCATTAAATGCGTCTGGCATTTGATTTGCAACATTTTGCAGACCTAGGATTCTCTGCACTTCCTTATCACTATGTGCAGTTGGGGGATCTAGATGAGACATAGTGGGTACATGCCACGTTAATTCACGTCGTTCCTTATCAACGTTAACGTGCATTTCTCTCCCTAACGACGGGAAGAGTGTCTCATCAAAATCACAATCCGCATGTCTAGCGGTAAAGAGATCGCCTGTCAAGGGCTCTAAATAGCGTATTATGGACGGGGATTCATAACGACATATATACCCCGTCGTTTCTGAGGTCCAAATTTGGAACGCTTAGGCGGCTCAATTGGAACATTGACTAAACACCCAAACACGCGTAAATGTGAGACATCGGGCTCATATCCAGTTACCAACTGATACGCAGATAGTGGTTGGGTGGCCATGGGCCTCAGACGGACCAACGCAGCAGCATGCAAAATGGCATAGCCCCACGCAGAAATAGGAAGTTTGGTGCGCATAACCAAAGTCCTAGCAATCATTTGCAATCTCTTAATGAAAGCTTCTGCAAGGCCGTTTTGGGTATGAACATACGCAACTGGGTGTTCAAGATTAATTCCCAAAGTCATGCAATAGTCATCGAAAGTTTTCGATGTAAACTCCGCGGCATTATCAAGTCTAATAGACTTTATTGGATAATCCGGATGGTGAGCCCTCATCTTAATGATCTGGGCAAGGAGTTTAGGAAACGCTGCGTTTCTTGTGGACAACAAAGCTACGTGTGACCATCTTGTCGATGCATCAACCAAAACCATGAAATATTTAAATTGTCCGCATGTTGGTTGGATTGGTCCACAAATATCTCCTTGAATTCGTTCAAGGAATTGGGAAACCAATTTTGTAGGTTTCACGTGAATTGGTTTGAGATTTGTCTTTCCAATAGAGCATGCTTGGCATAGGCTTTTCGGATTGATCACGAAATTTTTTCCTCCAAGAGGATGCCCATGTGATGCGTTCATCGTTCGAAGCATCGTATTTTGACCCGGGTGTCCCAGCCGGTCATGCCATAACATATAAATGCTCTCATCAATCGGCGCCCGCCGAATGATTAGATTGCTTTCAATGTTTCGTATCGTGGTAACATACAAACCACTTGAAAGACATCTCAACTTCTCCAAAATACGCTTTTGGTCGTATTGAGTGGAGGTGATGTAAAGGTATTCAATACCACTTTCACGAGCAGTTTCAATATGAAACTTGTTTTCTCGGATATCCTTAAAACTCAACAAGGTTCGACTGGACCTCGGAGAATATAAGGCCTCAGATATGGTCAAAAGAGTACCATTTGACAACAAGACTTGGGCTTTACCAAAGCCTTCAACAAGGGTCGACGGGCCCGAAATTGTTGTCACTGAGGTTACTTTAGGCGTAAAGTTGATAAAATAACATTTATCTTTTAAGATAGTGTGTGTAGTACCACTATCAGCCAGACAATCAACTGCCCCACAATTCATGCCTAAAAGTAAAAATAATTTAAAGTTGGTCACACTAATAAAGGAATCGCTTAACGAAATAACTTTAAATTATTGCGAGAAAAATTTATTCATAATGCAAAACCACATAATCCAAAAGAAACAAAATCCAAGGAAAAAGCATAATCCGAATGGAAATTAAAAACATAATCCAAGAGCTAAACAAGTGCTCAATTATTAACGAAAAATGAAGAATTTTTTTTTTATTCTTCCATTTGAGCCACGAAGTCCGGGGTCTCAAGAATTTGCTTTCCGCTCGCTTCAACCATATTTGCTTCAGCATTTCTACCCCTATGATAGTTTTGAACTTCTTGGGCAGTTGCCTTGCAGGTCCTTTGCATATGACCATAAACACCACATTTGTAGCACAGAATTTGCGCTTGAGCATTTTCTGTTGCTTTGGGACGACTGGCCCTGTTGTTGTTTTTCCTACCACGAGATTGCCTAGGAGCCAAAGGTCTTCGGTTCGGACGTTTATCCAAACCTCGCTTGGCTGGGCGAGCATTACGCTCCCCATGATTCCTTGGCTGACGGGACGACTGGCCCTTGTCTCGGTTCCCATATCGTGGAGGTGGTCCATGAACAGTATAAGCATCAGGCCTTGGAATAGCCTTTGTCCCAGCAGGACGAGAATTGTTGTTCCTCATTAAAACGAGGCTATTTTTCTCGTCCAATAACAGCTGGGTGATGAGCTCAGGGAACTTGGTATACTTAGACTGACGATATTGCTTTTGGAGCAAGTTGTCAGAGGTAGGAAATGTGGTGTAGGTTTTCTCCAGCAAGTCATTGTCGGTTAATGTTTCACCACAATACTGGAGAAGAGCACGAATCCTGCATACTTCAACATTATATTTCGTAACGCTCTCGAAGTCCTGAAATCGCAGATTCAGCCAATCATGGCGGGCTTCAGGAAGCCATATGGTCTTTTGGTGGTCGAAGCGCTCTCTGAGAGAGTCCCACAACATCTTCGGTGAGGTGATCGCTATGAACTCAGACTTCATTGCATCTGATAAGTGGCGGCGGAACAGAATCATCGCCCTCGCATTCATTTCACGCGACACTTCCACTTCACGTTCATCCTCAGCGTAGATGACGTCCAACAAGCCTTGGGCATCTAGATGGTTCTGGATATCTTGAGTCCAGTCCAAATAGTTCTTTCCAGCGGCATCGAGGATCGGAAAGTCAAGTTTGATTGACATTTTTCTACAACGGGAGAAAAATATTGGATTAGTTATCATATAAATCAACGGGTTTATATGTTTATGGTTTGCCTAAGCACAAACTTGTTTCGAATCGACAGGTTCGAAAAATACTAGTTTTTCTTTCAATTGAATAGGTTCTCTTTAATCGAACTACGGGCCGATACTGAGACACCAATTCAGCGAAAATACACCTATATAGACACATTCGGGGAACTTATTATTTACTCAACCCCTTTCGGTAGCTCTATTCGGACACGACCAGGAAAGACGGTGAGGGGGGTGGGCACGAATGCCTCTTAAAAACCGACCTCATTAGGAGAGCGACTTCCGCCTTTATCTTTCCTAGACATCGTATCCAAATAGGTGAGCCTATTTGGGGAAGATTCATAATTATTCCAACTTAAATGTGAATATATACCGGTTTCGCAAATTTTTCACAAAAAAAATTTTAAGCTCACATATATTTGCACCTTAACAATATCATAGTATAAAAGGGCATGCCATACTCATGTAAACTAGTCCTAACATGGAGTAGTAATATTAAAACACATGAGTTATTATTAAATCCAACACTAAAGTGTGACTTTTGCCATTTTCTATGTGTAAATAATACATCGCATATGTTATATCAATTCGTATGCAATAAATTGTGGCATGCTAAGAGGCTAAATTTAGTTAATGTCACACAATCAATTAATATTATCATGCAAGAGGTATTTTCTACAAGATTTCTACAAATTTTAGAAGTTGTAGCAATTAAATCTTACATCATTTGCATGTAAATAAGTATTTTCGGACTAAACAATGGGTAAACTCGTACATATATACTATTCTGTGTACAGAGAGTATCTACAGGGACTACGAGTGTAAATACATATTTCAGTTATAGCCTTATTACAGAAGCAGTATAATAGTTTCAGATTAGTTACAGAGTAGTCCTACGTGTTCCGGATCAGTACCAATCAGTTCCTACAGTTTTAGTAAGGGACATATTCAATCCGAAAGATGCATGTTTCTTATTGTTACTAGTTTTAACTCGTTTTTAAGTTACATACATGGGTAACACTACACATTTTTCATCAAAATAAAACATATAGCCTGTTTGGTAAGTTAATCATATTATTAGACATGTTTTATCATGAACAATTAACCCATATACATCTAATAACTCTTGATTTCTCATTATTCCAGATATACTAGTAGATTTTTACACATGTTAACTACATTATTCAAACAATAACAGAGGTGATTTAGTAGGCATGATACACATACACACATATAAATCATGGCCCAGGTGATTCTAGTTTCATACACAAGTCATTTAGCAATTTCAATTCTAAGAATTATGACATACAATCAATCACTACCAAACAAATATCTCTTTAGGTAGAATAATACATGATAAATCTATAGCAGAACATGTGTTGTATACTTGTTTGACAATAACAAATAATTTTATTGTGTTACTAGCATGAGAATGAATGTTCACGAAACATACATACAGCAAATTCATAACAAATAACATGTATTTGTTCTACTTGTAATATCATGCAACAGTAGCTGTTATGACAATAGTAAAGGTAGAAATTTGTTCACCTTTTACGCGGTATGTTGACGAAGGTCGATAGAACGAATTTATACCCGAAACTTTCAAAAGTTTTATACCCAATAAATCTCCAAATGAACTAAATTTTTATTTATTTATTTTTTTAGAAAAGTGCTGATAACGTGTTTTACGCCAAATTAGCTCAATAATATATGTAAGAGAAAGAGAGATAATGAGGGCCAAAACATATGTATTCAAGTGTGTTGTTGGTGTACCAAACTCCATACCCATAAGCTCTTTATATAGGCTAGAGGTTTGAAGGTTACAAGCTAAATGTTAATGATAAGAAACTCAAAGGTTGTAACATACAAAGGAGCAAATGCTCATACTAAATGATATGTAACTTTTAAACTAATGGACTATCCAATATTTACAACACAAGTGATATTAAAATCTAATAATTGTTTTAAAGTGTTACCGGCCTCCCATTACTTCTCCAAGTTTGGCAAAACTATTTGCCGCTTGAGTTAGGGACATAATTATATTAGTGGTTTATTAGTTTTCTAGAAAGTATATTTGGTTCAAAATATTTTTAATACTTATGAAATGTGGTCGTAAGTAGTCTTTCCAAGGAATTTTTGACATAATTTATGACACGTAAGATTTATGCTCCAACTCGTGAAAACGTGACCTAGGGTTTATGAATTGAGTATCACTCTCAATGTCAATAAAAATCTTAGTCATTGTGACGATAAAAAAGCTATAACCAAAGTTTGCTCCACAATGATCAAAATTTGTTGACATTGAAAATGATCTCAATTGACAAGCCCTATGACATGTTGGGAGTGTAAATCATTACACATGGTAAATTAGGTCAGAATTCTTTAGATAGACTACATATGACCACTTTTCATAAAACTTAATAAAATATAATACAAATTCAAGAAAACTAACAAACCACTTATGCCAAAGGGCTAACAGTTTTACTAAATTTAGTGCACCCAATTGTATTATTATAAATATTAGAGGTGAAATTTTGTACTATAGCATAAAAACCAACCTTAATTATCATTCATATCTTAACACGTGTGCCGTACTTGAGATTCTACCTTCTTATATATGGTACGTACTATGTACAATTTAGGGATAAGGATAATTTATTTTGGATACCATGCTAAGTACCATTTATACCATATTAACATTAATTTATAAAATACTCATATAAAAACAAGATATCTGTAAGACCATTAATTTATGAAATCCATCTCAGCCTCCATGTATTTAGTCTGTATGACGATTACACGCACCACCGTCTGTCTCTCAATCTTTGAGGATTTCTCGTTCATGAAGATCGGGTTCTCCCCAGGCACGTACTTATAATCCTTCATATTCTGATGAGAGAGATACAAGTTCTCAATAGGTCCACACCTCATTAACACCCCGTGTTTTTGGATCTGGTGGACCACACCCTGTAGAACCTCGCCTAGGAGGAGGAGCTTAAAGGTTATCCCGTTGAATAGGACAGGAAACAGAACATCACCTGAGAGATTGAGATAATTAAATTTTAGTGGCAGGCTGTGTATTTAAACTCTTACATTTAAATGAAAAGGGAAAAAAGAAAGGCCGCAGCTTGGACTTAAGGCTCTGACCAAGCAAACCCTTCATAAGATAATTAAGAGACCATCCCCGAGATTGAGAGATTCAATTTTACCGGCAGGCATAAGTGTTTAAACTCTTCTGTTTAACTGAAAAAGGAACTAAAGTCCAGCTCAAAAGCTAATCTAAAGGGAACCTAGCATATTTAAATGAAAAAGGAAAAAACACTTGAACTTAAAACTCTGACCAAACAAGCCCGTATTATGCAAACATGAGAAAAGTCCTTTGATGACAAATATCTGATCATGGCAAAAGACAGGGTGGATTATTCTAAAAGCTAGCTGCATTATATACTCCAGCAGATTGAAATATAAAAAAAATCACCCAATAAACCAATTTTCACTAAGAGTTTACCTTCTATAAAAATCAAGAGATGGCTTAATGAACAAATTTCAAGTCGTACGAATATCTCTGTGTTTTCTGTTTATGTGTTTTGTATCTATCTGTATCTGGGAGTGAAATTTTTTAAGGATGCTACCTGAAATGCGTAAATTTTTGATCTTTTACAAAATTTCAACTTCCAAAAAGAAAGGGAAGGGAATGCTACCTGTGTGTTTGCAGACAACGCCCTTGCCGACGTTGTCTAGAGTTGTCACGGCAAGGAAATAGCCGAGGTCCTAAAAAGCTGCTTTTAATAAGAAATCGTCTAAAAGTTTTACAATTATAGCTCTTTGTAGTATCAGTCCCTTGGCATCTAGCTTATCAGCTGGGATAACAATGTTCCAGGGTGGTTGTACCTTTAGAAACATTGTTTCTTGCCTGTTTGAACAACAAGAGGAGAAGAAAAAACTTGAGCGATTGGTGGAATCCTTGGGAGATTTTGTAATAAACTTAGGGCTTCTTTTGTTACATCTTTCAGCAAATAAGGATGAACTTTGGAGTTTCAGGAAAGAAAAAGGCTAGTACTATATGTTTATCCAGCTTAAAGCTTGCTTATTTAGGATAAAAAGCAGAAATCTCAACTTTAAAGCAAGTCAACAACACGCAGTTACCTTTTAAGCAAAAGGGAAAATTTATGAGCTTACAATCTGCAATAAACAAGGCCTTACAGTAGCCAAAAGGGTCTGTTTTAGGGTTGTTTAAGAACAAAGTATGCAGTATGGATAATTACACAACAGGGATAGTCCAGAATGTACTTACCAAAATAATCATATCAAGAATCCAAAGCAGATAGAGATTATTATCAATAATAGTTCAATACTTACGAAAAGTGGTCGTAAGTATATACATAGCCCTCCAAAAAAATTTGTGACCTAATTTACGACGTCTAAGGATTTTCCCTCCAATAAAAATCTGATGAGGATTATTATAATAGTATGATATATATAATAATAATATATAATAATAATAATAATAATAATAATAATAATAATAATAATAATAATAATAATAATAATAATAATAATAATAATAATAATAATAATAATAATAATAATAATAGAATTGGGTGCGTCAAAGTTTGGTAAAGCTACTTGTCGCTTGAGTTGGAGGTATAATTATTTTAGTGGTCCGTTAGTTTTCTAGAAACTATAATTGATAGAAAATCCATTAGAGGAACTACTACGACCACTTTTATTGAGTATTGAACTATTATTGTAATTAATAAAATATTTTGTACCAAATATACTTTCAAGAAAACTATCGGACCACCTATGCCTCCAACTCAAATAACATGAAGCTTTACTAAGTTGTATGCACCCAATTTATTATTATTATTTATGGTGGAATTTTGTACCATAACGTTCTAAACAACAGCAATTACCATTTATACATTATCACTTGGGCCGCCCGTGCGGTACTAGCATATATATGATATGTTACTACCGTACCGGTAAATTTATTGGTATGATAATGATAAATGATATTGAATAAATAGAATAGATTAATCCGAAGCTCTGAAATATTTTCATGTTTGATTAATCTCTCGAAAGAGAGAAGATAGAGGGATAGAGGCTACGAGCGAGATATGTACGACCATTGAAAGTCAATAAATACTTTTAGTATAAGTCTTTAATCTAGGGTTAGGTTGCTGGTATGATCAGATAAAGAGAGTGAGAGATTACTATATTATAAAATATTGTGCAAATATACCTTCTTATTTTATAAGCGGACTATAGAAATCAAAATTTATATCCTTTGTATTTGTGTTGACTAACCTTTATACAATTACTAAATTCATTAGGAATTCCCATAAAAATTAAGAAACAAACATTCATTTTATTCAAAACTTTACTATATATTGACTGTATTAAATTCTGCCATTTCATTAGGAAATTATGTAACGAGAGACAACACTCTCAAATGTTGAGTGCGTGCGTGACAAATAATGCGATGGAGAGGGCGGTAATGTTAAGAAAACTTGAAAAGAGTTGGAAATGTTGAAAAGGAAGGAAGAGTGTGTGATTAAATTAGGGTAATATGGTAGTTTATATATATAAAAAAGTAAGGGTATTTTTTAATAAGATGAGGTAAATTTTGGCTATATCAAATCTCTAAGCTTGGATTATGCATCCAAATTTGGCAAAACTACTTGCAGCTTGAGTTAGGGGCATAATTATACTAGTCAAAACTACTTGCCGCTTGAGTTAGTGGCATAATTATATTAGTGGTTCGTTAGTTTTCTAGAAAGTATATGTGGTTCAAATTATTTTATCAATTTCTATAATAGTTGAATACTTATGAGCTCGTAAATAGTCCTCCAATAAATTTTTGACCTAATCTATGAGGCATAAGATATACGCTCCAACTGTTAAAAATGTGACATATGGCTTATCAATTGAGTATCACTTTCAATGTCAATATGAATCTCAATCATTGTGGCGCTAAAAAATTATAACCAAAGTTTGCGCCACAATGATCGAGATTTGTTTTGACATTGAGAGTGATCTCAATTGAGAAGTCTTATGTCATACTGGAGTGTAAATTTTTATGCATGGTAAATTAGGTCAAAATATATTAAATGGACTACATATGACCACATTTCATAAAACTTGATAAAATATTATACACTTTCATGTGAAAGTTGCTGAGTATTTCAAGTTTTCAAATCATTGTAGAGATTAAGATTTATCTTTTTTCTTTCTTTATTTTGATGTGCACATGATTTTGTTTAACATTTAATTCTAGAACTCTTAACTAAAAAAAGGTAGTATTGTATAGTGCTTATCGAAGATCTGAGTATTTTCTTCTTTGTTTTGGAAATATTCATAACTTGTAAAAACTAATGCATTTTTTTATTCGACACTTTTTTTTATATTGATAATTCAATAAATATAAAATATATTACTAGCAAAATGACTATTAAGGATAGAGTTAAAGACTTTACAGTGCAGAAATAAATTACCTCATAAGCAGTTCTGACTTTTAAGGGACAATATATATACCTGTTGAAATGTGATGAATAACGATCAACTTGACTTTGCACAACTTGTGTTGCGTTTTTTCTTTCTTTCTTAGAGGGTAAACCTGCGTTGGGTAAGATTTAACATATTAACAAAGTAATATCTCGAAATCACAAACTAAAATATGTTTTTATAAAAAATGGTCTATAAAAAATAATTTTGCCTCTAAGGGTTTCCAAACGTAGATTATTTATAGATAAACCATAATGTATATTTTGTACCAGTCTACCAGTACGATCATTGAAAGTCAAAGTTTGGTAAAGCTACGTGCCGCTTGAGTTGGAGGTATAATTATTTTAGTGGTCCTTTAGTTTTCTAGAAACTATCATTGTTAGAAAATGTTTTATAAAATAATAGTTCAATACTTACGAAAATGGTCGTAAGTAGCCTTAAAATGAAATTTTGGCCTAATTCACGATGCATAAGTATTTGCACTCCAACTTGTATAAATATGACATATGGATAGTTAATAGAGTATCGATCTCAATTTCAAAAATCATCGCGGCACTCACTTTAGCTTTCTTTGCCACAATTCCTCCTAAATGCCTTCACAATCTTGATCCTCCTGGTAGATTCTCATTCAGTTTTTACCTTTCGCATTATAAAATATATGAGAAGAATGAGAATGAGTATCTACGAGGTGGATCAAGATTATGAAGTCATTTTAGAGGAATTGCGGTAAAGAAAACCAATGTTAGCGCAGTAGTGATCAAGATTTGATTTGACATTAATTAAGAATGATACTGTAATGACAAGCACTAGGACATATTTATACAAGTTAAAGCATATATCAGTACGCGTCGTAAATTAGGTCTAAAATCCATTAGGGGAACTACTACGACCACTTTTATTAAGTATTGAACTATTATTATAATTAATAAAATATTTTGTACCAAATATACTTTCATGAAAACTATCAGACCACCTATGCCTCCAACTCAAACAGCAAGCAACTTTACTATGTTGGATGCACCCCGTTTTTTATTACTCCTACTATTTATAATAGGGGTTGAATTTTGTACTTTATCTATTAAACAACCGCAATTACCATTTATAGGCTATTAGTTGTGATACTTATGGTACTACCATATATATAGTATGTAACTACCGTACTGGTCAATTTATTCGCAGAGACAGAATCAGAACCAAATGTGTAAGGTTGCTAAAATTAATAAAAACGCATAATATTTTTCAAATTACAAATACATAAAAGTGGGATTTTTGTACCTATTTACCCTATTTTCTTCATTTTTTTTTACATTGGTTTCTTGATTAAAATGTATTTGATTTCTATTTTTTTCCTTTTCGCTCAATTTCGACTTTATTTTCAAACTCCCAAAAAAACCCACAACTGTAATGTCACATGCAGTCATGTGTCGAAAGTTTCAGCATTTGAAAATTGAATAAAAAATAAATAAAATAAAAAACCAAAAGATACAAAAGTTAAATTTAATAAATCAAGTTATAACAAGTAAAAAGATTAAGACACGAAGGTAAAAAAAACCCTAAAAAAACCAAACATATATTAAATAATAGATATATATGAACAATTAAATATCTATTAAATAATTTCAGTATATTGACTTCAATTAAAATACAAAACATCAAAAATTCTTTTATAAATTTTGTTTGCACTCACCACTACTCTAATTATTATTTTTGTTTATTTTTTTTAAAGTTGTGTGTTACGTGTCACAAGATAAGTTGGTGTAAAATATCTTTTATAATCACTTGGATATGCTAATTTTTTAAGTATTATTTATATATTATCAGCACATACAAAATTATGATATGTTATTGCACTAACAATATATAATTTTGGAAGGAATTACCAAAAAAAATATTTTAGTGGTTGCCAGAATACCATATATATAAATTATTATGAAAAACATTAATAAAAAAAAAATTATTTTTCGAAATTGTGAGTTTGCCGTGGCAACTCCTGATCGGGTGCCGCCCCTGTTTATTGGCATGATAATGATAAATGATATGAATAAAGAGAATATATTAATACGAAACTCTAAAATATTTACATGTTTGATTAATCTCTATAAGATAGAGGGATAGAGGCTGCGAGATATAATGTAGGACGATTGAAAGTCAACCAATACTTTTAGTATAAGTGCTTAATCTAGGGATAGGTTCGTGGTATGATCATATATAGAGAGTGAGAGATTATAGTATATTATAAAATATCGTGCATACCTTCTCATTTTATAAGCCGACTATAGAAATCCAAATTTATATCCTTTGAATTTGTGTTGACTTATATTTATACAATCATTAAATTTATTAGAAAATCATATGAATTAAGATCAAGAAACCAAAGTTCATTTTATTCAAATATTTACTAAATGTTTATTTAATTTTGCCCTTACTACAATAGAACTATAAAAATTCAAATTTACGTGCTTGTATTTGTATTGACTGACATTTATACAATTACCAAATGAAATGGAAAATCTTGTGAAGATTAAGAAAAAAATATTTATTTTATTCATAATTTAACTACATGTTTGATTGTATTTAATTACGCCCTTCCTACAATAATGCAACTATTGAAATCAAAATTAAACTTGTACCGTACCCTTTTTATTTGTATTGAAAGTCATTTATACAATCAGCACTACGTATAGTAAAAACTCTATAAGTCATATGTCACTGGCATCACAAAAAAATAACTCTATATAAATGTTTTTACTAAAAAAATTTAAAAATTAAATGTGGATACGTAATTTAACGTATATGGTTTATATAAAAAAAAACAAATGAATCATGTCATGATGATTCGAGAATGCTTGACAAGTCAAAAATATTTTTGCTTTAAAAAAAAGATGCCGACGAGATATTATGTACGCGCAAGTTAAAATATGTCATAGAAACACAAAAAATTATTATTTGTAGCAAACAGTACCCTTACACCTAATCATTTTACGTCATGTTAAATTTAATCTAACAAGATATTTTTTTTGCAATGAAATATCAATTATTTATATACAACGGCGAATTTCTTAATAACATGACCCAAAATTATTCGACGTATAAGAAAATAGAGTTTATTCTTATTTATGATTCATCCGAGTTGAGACAAGAATTTTTTTATGACTTTATGGAGTTTCTACTATATAGAATATTTTTATATAAAAGTTTTATTATAATTATAAATTAGTACGTGCAACTCTTTTTTCTGTATTAAAACAAACTGATTAGATGATGTCTACAATCAATCAGATCAAATAATTAGTAGAAGCAAGACAAAATAAATCAACACAAGGCCTCCAATAGACCTTCTAACATATATAGTAGTAGTAATTAAGTTTAGATCGTCTTCTCAATAAATTACGTCAAATATATTTTTTCCAACTTGAACATAAAAAACCCAACTTCATATGGTTATCGAAAACTACAGAACAATTTTTTGTATTTCTTTTAAAGATCAAGTATATATTTGATAAACAAAGCATTAAATCCTAATACATTATTTGCAAATAATCCCAAACAAAAAATTAATAACAATCTCGGAAAACCTTTAGCCATGAATATGCATATTAGACGCTGAATAATTTAAATCACATACCACAAGTGAATGACAAAAAAAAAAGAAATACGCTTTTTGGAAGATGCTGCTGAAAGTTTTGGGGTTTTGTTTGACCTTTTTTATTTATAAGGTCTATAATCTGGAAATAAAAGTATATAAATATCACAAGTATCCTTTGAAAAGCTTACATTTTACGTCCAAGCAAATTAATTTTTTAGATACAAAATAATGTAAGTCACAGTAAACTGCGATACACCTTGTTCTGAAAGCGTGAAACACGATATAATTTGATTAAAAGATTGTTAGGTGACCGGAGACAACACCCTCAATAATTTGCTGATAAAATAAAATTTGGTAAAAAAATCATGCATTAGGCTATGAGCTACAATACTACAAGTTCAACTATAGAAAGAGAGGGAAAGAGTACCATCTAGACACCACCATGATATAATACCAATCATCTTGTTATTTAAAATCAAGCAATGACCCTACTTGTGGTGTGATTATATATATATATATTATATGTTATGTGTTATGTATATATTATATATAATTATATATAGATAAAGAGAGAATGAGAGAGGGGGTTAAATAGAGGATATGAAGAGAAAAAGAGAGTGACAATCTTCTTAAATACTAAGTTAATTAGAGAAATCTGAATTTGCAATATGTATTGTACTTTAATAACATTTACACAGTTATTAATTTCATTACTAAAATATATGGAACATAGTTAAGAAACAAATTTAATTTTATTCAAAACTTATCTACATGTGATGGGTCAACATTACCCGTATATCTTCTTAAATACTCCGTATAGGTTAATTAGAGAAATCTGAATTTGCAATCTGCATGTATTGGACTTTAATATGACTTTACATCCATTAATTTCATTACTAAAAACCTATGGAACATAGTTAAGAAACAAATTTAATTTTATTCAAAACTTATCTATATCTTTTTATAATAAAAAACTTATCTATATAAATGAGTAACACTATCATGAACTCGGTTCACTGTTATTTAGGTTGTGTCAACCACTAAAACCCAACACCTATTAATGAAACAAAATATAACCACTCTAAAATTAATTTAAAATTAAAACTAATTTTTTTTTTTATTGGTTGAAACGCCCTAAATAATAGTGCACCCGATTCATATAATTGTTTTTCATATCTGGTTGCGTTCAAACCTTGTTGTAATTAAATTACCTTTTAATGTATCCTTTTGAAAATAATTCGTCTTTAGTACTACATCCAAAAATTAATTAACTTTTGGGGCAACTTACCCTCTTATATTTTTATTTGTTTTGTTTCTCTCTCCTTTGAAATTTTCACTCAAATTCTTTGAAGTGAGTGAGATTGTTGTTTGGTTTTTGACTAAATAAGTTTTTATTTGGTTAATTCACGACAAAATCTTGAACTGAATCAACGAATTATTTGAGCATTACATTTAGTTCTCGTAAAATTCTCAATTTAGCGCGAATGACTGGAAATTCTTAATCGGAACGCCTAATAGTTCTCACGTGACTAGATTCTTCATCAACATTGACCAACTCCAAGAAAATGCACAGATACTCTGTTCACTTCACTAGCGTGATCTTTTGTTTCATTAACATTGATTTCCTTTGTACGAGAACAGAAGATTCCCCTTCATCCTTTATAGGCAAGGGAAGAAGAGCAGAATGAGATTCCACAATAAGAGCATTTTCGAATTCTGCTAGGGAATAAGGGGATAAATGCAATAACCTTCCACACGAACAGCAAAAATTCCAAATCCTCAGGGAACTGTTGTATCTTCTTGGTCGCTCGTTTTTCAGAAACCAGTGCCTCTTCATATGTCAGATTACCCCTTCCGGTCACTTTGCATATTCATACTTGCTGGCAATAAAGTTTAATTTGATTAATTAAAACATTCACCATAATCTCGAAATATCTATTTTGAGAACCGCATTTGAAATATTTTCTCCTGAGACTTCAAACTCCCGGGTCCGTGTATAGTGGCATTTTTAGCATCAATATATAACACTAAAATGAAAACAGCCTTAAAACACAAGGCGAAACTGTTATTGATATGGCCACAGAATGAATCTATATGTATTATGTGTACAAGTGTTCTTAGATAAGAATGTGAGAACGTTTTTGAGGAAATCGCAAGAAAAAGATAAGAAGCCATTACAACTTATCCATAACATCTCCACAGAAACAAATCTCTCTACTCTCTCTTTCTCCGCCCCCCAAATAAACTAGATCTAAACCGCCGCCACCAGCACGACTGCCTGGGGTGGGGGTCGGCCCCTCCACCCCTAAACCCGGGCAAGTCTACGACGGTCTTCTACGCCAGTGCACCACCGCCACTGTAGCGGCGACAAACCCCCAACCCCATAACCCGTCACAAATTTCAACCTCATCCCGTCCCGTCCCATCTCAACCCAATCTATCTCATAAAACCACCTCTCACCTCACACCCACCGTTCACCTCACATCCGTCGCTCTCATCATCTCATCTAGTACAACCACACCTATAAGCAGCAGCTACAGGAATGTTTCATAGGACGGGTCATCGTTTCGGTCTGAACTGCATCCATATGGAGGCGTGTCGCTCGCAGCAAATTCAGAACTATTTCGCAACATCTCCGACTAGTTGTGAGTCTCACCTCCTCTTTTCGGTATGCCGGTTTTGATTGGATTTGGGTTTATGGACTTTGTTGGGTTTTTGCCACCCCAGGTTTGGTTGGAATATTTGTGTGCTTATAAGTTAGCGTTTCTTTATATTCGACTACGGACAATTTGATCATTTTCTTTATAGTCATTTTATAATATGAGTCCCATCTGAATAGATGCGGATAGTTTAGTTTAGGAAAGGGGCACGGTCGGGATGTTCTTGGGGCTCAGATAACTTAGTAGGGCTGTTTGGTCATGTAATTTACACTACAAAAAAATACTCAAATACCGACGGGATTAGTGACGGTATTTTTTGTTACGAGCTTATTAGCGACGGTTTTTGTGACGGTTTTGTGACAGTTTAGTCAATTTGCGACAGATTTATGACACCTTTTTAAATTAGCGACAGGCTTGTGACAGCTTTTAACTCTCACTAAATCAAACATTATTTTGTAGTGTTAGTGTGTTGGCACCCCGGTCGTAATCACAACACCAGACTGAGTTGGATCTCTTGAGCAAACTATGGCTTTTCTCTACACATGGTTTGGTATGTCATGTGTTTTTTTTGTTGGAGGAAATATTGTAAACTTTGCTAGTACTGGCCTTTGGACTTGTACAGTAAAACCTCTCTATATAGAAATAAGCTACCTATAGTCATAAAAAATCCCGTTACCAAATCGGACCAGTTCAAAATAGGAATAAACTCTCTATTGTCATATTCCGTAATTTTTCATGGTTACATTAATTATAAATCCACCTACTTAGAAGAATAAAACACTCCGTTACCGTAAATTTATGATTATCTAAAATACTTATGTAAGAATGTTTGCGACGATCACTTAATTTTTTGTGTTGCTGCCACTTGTTCTAACTTACGCGTCCGTAATAGCTTGTCAGTGTTGATATCCTGTTGAAACCAAAACATTTATAACTTGTCAAGCATTTTAGAAATATCTTGACTTTTTTTATAATAAAATGAAGTTATTGATATATTAGTTTAATGCACCTAGTAATTATACATATAGAGAATGCATATGAAATATTGGACTTGACTTTACAGAATTTCATATACATGTATATTTTATTTTCTAAATACATGTATTTGTTTTCTAAAACTAACATTTTCATAGATTCATTTGTTTGTTTTAACGAACATGTACATCTCTCTAATATTACGTAAATAAATAATTTTTTATATTTTTTATATGTAACATCTCTATAGTAATTATAACATATCTATAGTAATATTTTTCTCTCGTTCCAACGATATGACTGCGTAGAGGTTTTACTGTATATCAGATTTGGGTATTATATTGTATTATTATTTTATATTACCCATTTTGATTGTTACGTATATTCTATTTCCGTCCACACTATTGCTATTTGTTTGGCGACAATTGGAGCTTGGGCTATATTTTAAATATGATCGGCTATTTTGGTCTTTTGAGTATTGAGTTGGCTGCCGGTTGGATGAAATACACCCATTATGGTCTGCACGTTATGTTTAGTTTATTTGATCGTCATCTGCTTCGGCAGACACACTTGACGAAACTTTTTAGTTTGATAGTTGAGATAATTTTAGCTTTTGTTGTATTTTGTTTTACCTATGGTGGATTTAGGCGGTAACGTTTGAGTAGGAGGCTTCCGGGCACTCTGAATGGTTTGTATTATGTATTTTTATCAATGTTTTAAAAAACTAAATCATCGCTGAAGCATTTTCAGTAGAGTTTTACCGAAGCATAAGCGCCGACGCCAAAAACGTAAGCTTTACTAAGAAAATGTAATTACATATATATTTTCAATAAATATGAAATATATAAAAATAATCTGTTCAAAACAATATAAATAACTAATATTAACATATTTTAATAATAGATATGTCTAGTATAATAACGGGCTATCGAGTTACTCTTATTATTATACCAATTTATGAGACTATATATATATTTTTAGGAGAATATATATTTGTTTATTAAATAAAGCATAAGATTTTTGAGTTTTAAGACATGTTTTTTAAGTATTGATGTGTGAAAACACTATTTTTTGAGCTTTTCGATATTGATGTGTGAAAAAAGTATTATGTCTAAAATCTGGAAGCAAAAGTTTATTAATAACACATATCCTTTGAAAAGTCTACATTTTCCTCCCAAGCAAATTTATAGATACCAAATAATGTAACCTCAATAACTCAATATTTTGCCCAAAAAACTTAAAAGAGAATTTGATAAAAATCAACCACTATCCACTAAGATCTGAGCTATATATCTATAACTTCAACTATCGAAAGAGAGAAGAGATGATGTGATTTTGGCAGTTACCAGTTGCACGTAGGTTAATGTACAGTAACTTAGTATTCTAAAATTTGTGATTTTAATAAAGTGAACATGATCTTATCCTCTTAAGCTACTGCTAAAGAGATCAAAGACGAAGAAGAGAGTACGATATCCAGAGCAAATCTCAGGGACCGTATGATAATTTTTTAGACATACCAGTTATCTTTTTTTGTTAGCACCCATGTAATGCTATTTGATGATTTTTATTTGTTAGCACTGCATGTAATGCTATCTAAGTTACGAAACCGTCGATTCTGTGATCCTTTGGTTACAAACTTAAACGGAGTTTCAATTTTGAGTTACCAGTTGTTACGAAACCATCGGCTGTTACCAGTTGTTATTGGGTTAGAAACATCCCCTAAGACGCAGCTTTATCCTTTGGTTACAAGCTTAAATGGAGTTTCAATTTTTTCTACATGGGCTTTGATCCACCAAGTCGTTGCAAGATTTGCATATGTAGAAACGAGCAACCATTTATGCCCATAACAATTTTTTGGGTGAAAACCATTTAAGATCTATTTTTTCTCGAGAAGTCCGGTTTAATAATGAAGTAAAATGTGGTCTTAGAGCCATTAGGTATAGTGGTCAATTTAAGATGTAAAGTAAAGATTGTATTGACGTTAATGGAAAAAGTTTTAATTGCTTCAATGGTATATTTGGCTGGTTACCAAAACTATTCTCCGCCGGCAGGAGATTGATTTATTAGTCGTACATATCTAGCTTACTTATATTCAATGATGTTCCAAGTAACCCTAGAAGTACATTTTTAATTATGGGACTCTTGAAGACCTCACTTGCTTTGTCGAGACCTAGTTTCATTTTTGTTTAACGTTTAATTGTAACTTAATCTATATAGCTGACTGACTACTAAAAACAAGATGATCTGCACGAGGAACCGAAACTACCACGATATAAATAATATAGGCCAAAAGCATTTTAGTTCCTGAATCACACACAACTAACAAGTAAATGCACTTATAAGAAATTAAGACTGTGTTTGATGATCCCCTCGATGGCTGAGTAGATTGATTTCACAATAAAAGTTGGCCGAAGCTGACTCTGGTGCTCACACGCGCTGACTAAAGACACTAAAGAAGTAAGACGAGTTGTACGTGGCGGCGCATGAGAGCTTTGACGATGTAATTAAGATTCTCGGACAGCCATTGACATGATGTTGGGGATCTAATTATGAAATTAATTGGTTGATTTTGTTACAGAGATGTTTATAAGCTAGGGTTTCATCATGTTATTTTTTGTTGTTGTTCAGATCTTTTACCAAGTTAAAAACTACTCTGTAAAAGCGAATATATATGAAAGTAAATTTTCAAATGTTGCATTCAGTTCTCCAACATTCTAAATGAACTACAAAATATAAACTACTACATAACTCTGAAAATAATTGTCACGAGCATAGCCGGACTCCTTGTTAAGGTTGTTTCTGATAGAGACGACGAGGGTGCAATGAAGTCAATCTGCAAGTAATTATGTTGAACGTTGTATAAAAGAAATCTTGGACTATCCTCCATAGTTTTTGAAATTCCTATCCGCTGTTCTAGTTGCAGTTTTGCAGTTAGGTTCCAAGTGAGGTTGTAACCACAGGTTGGAACCAAGTGTATTTAATGGACAGAACTGTAAAACGTTAAATGTACTTAAAGTGAACACAAGCACATTTAACAACGGAGTTCACCTAACTAGGCTACGTCTCCGGGGCACTTACCCAGATTATGATATTATAAAAGCTTACAATATAGGACTCAAATCTTAATGAAAAACTCTTAGACTCCCTCTAGGTTTTTCTGCCTATCTCTATATTGCTCCTACTCTATAACTATCAAATATAAATCAATGGCATGCCACCATTGTTTTCTTATTTAAAGCTCACGTGTATTCTCTCAAGAATGGGTTCTTTATAATTTAGAACACACACTTTTACAAGCTAAGTTATCAAGTATATAAGCAAGTAAAAACAATCTTCTATTCTTCAATATCTTTTGATTGTTTTTGACTTTATTGATTGGCTTCAATCTTCCCATGCATTGCGTGATACTTCAGCATTGATTGACTCCAATCTTCATAAGTTAATACCTGTTTAATAACTAGCTTGGAAATAGAAGTTAGTCTTTTCCTATAACTAGGAAACATATAAAGATACTATCTTTTAGAGATAATATCTTTCCATATATATATGAAACATCTAACTCCATATTACATTCAATCTTTAAACGAATTATACTGAATATAGATAAGGAACAAAAGATTGAAACAAGTGATAAGGACAAGCATAAGAATAGAGATACATATTAAAAGGAAACATAACCTTATAAACTAATCTCTTTATATCTTTTAGGAAATCTTTCCTTACCACTTTGATATTCTCAATAAACGCATATTAAACCTTTAGAATCATATGAGAATATATCCTGCATGCTGTAGAACAATTAATAATCAATAAATAATAGCTATGCAGATTTACAGAAGTAGACAGTTTACTGCAGAGCAGTAGGTTGGAACTGTGGTTGTAACTTAGGTTGCAACTGGTACTTGAAACCTGTTAACAAAGGTTGCAACAGAGGTTGCAACTGGTACTTGAAACCTAACACTACTAACTTAGTAGGTTGTAACTGAGGTTGCAACTGGTACTTGGAACCTGTCAATCCTGTCTTAGTTCTTTACAGTTATGATTTATTAAGTGAAAACCAATAGACAATAAAACAATATTTAGACCAGAAATCTGGTCCTAACAATCTCCCCCTTTGTCATTGGTTTTGACAAATCAATTAAGTTTATAAATCATCTCAACCACCTGCAAATTCAATATCAGTAAGCTCCCCCTGTATGTTAGAATTGCAGGCATTTTAAATAAGCAGAATCATTCACACATTCAATTTTTTAAAAAATTAGCCATACTTCAAACTTGAAATTTCAGAAATTTAAAGGCCAAATAAAATGGCACAACAATGTCTTAGTATAGCAATTGAAATAGTAATAAAAGACAGCAGCAATGAGTCTTGAAATTGAATGAAACTAAACAACAAAACAAAACATAAACTTCACTCCCCCTATTTGTCAGCAACCATTGGAATTAGTCACTAGGAATATCACACTGTGGGGGTCTTTCTCTTAGAGGATTCTGCCTGACTACTTCTTCATCTTCTGCATTGTCATCCTCACTGCTGATTGAAAAACCATCATGACTTTGAGTGTCATTACTGTCATCATCCTCACTTTCTATGAGATTCACCAGCAGCTTATTGATCTGATAGTCATCAGCATCCAGTTCAGCTCTCCTTTCTTGATTGTAGGCCAACTTCTGTTGTAAGTACCACCTTACACCTTTCTTCTTTGCTGAAGGAGCAGTTGAAGTTTCTTCTTCTTTTTCTTTCCCTTTGTCACCAGAAATGTCATTGACATGCCCTTCTTTTAACAGTTTGGCAGAAATATAGATAGCAGAGGGACAATCTGTGATTGATTCATTAGTAATACTAATAGGAGAATCTCTATTCATAGAAGCAACTTGACCCAGAATAATACTGGAGATTAGGCAGGGGAATGGAAGCAGAATGGATGATGAATTATCATCACTGAAATCCCTTATAAGGTTAAAGATATGATGGCCAAAATTTATGGGTAGAGAAGACATTATCTTATACAGAAAGATGGCCATGTCTTTGTTAACTCTGGAGGGTTGTTTGGTAGGGGTCCAGTTGAACCTAGCAATTTTGTGCAATACAGCAGCACAAAGTGTGAGAGAGGATGTTTTGATGGAAGTACCATCAAATCTAGTGTTCTTTCCAGTTAGAACCAGAGCAATAACTTCCATATCATACTCAGCATTATCCACAGAAGGATTGGGTGTATGCAGAAAGTTATTAATTAACTCAGGTGTAAAGTCTAAAGTTATTCCCCTCAGAAAGACCCTTCCAAATATAGGATTACTCTTATCAAAGACACCACTAGTCAAGTTGGCATAAAATTCTTTAACTACAGCAGGATGGTAGGAATTAGCATAAGAAATAGTTTCTCCTAATCCAACAGCAGAGAGCATTTTTTCAACATACACTTGTATGTATGGATAACTAACCAAATTGAGCTTTCTTTCACAATGGATTTCTTTACTAGAGAAAGCCCTAAATCTCCTATAAGATTTTCTACTCCAGAATCGAGGATCAACTTCATTGAATCTAGGAACAAACTCAAACTTAGCTGTAATAGGCTCATTCTCAGGATTCCTCCTAGCACGTTTTTTAGTCCTATGTTTCTTAGAAGAGGAGGACTCATTTACCTTTGCCTTAGAGCTAGGACTGGTTGGAGATTTGTTTAGGAAGTCCCTTAGAGTGCAGTCATCATCAGAATTGGGGTTCGTAGTCATGGTTACAACTGGGGTTGGAACCTTACTTAGAACCTTGAAGTGGATTTTACAGAGACCTAGGGTTTAACAGTTTAGAGAGAGAGAGAGATTCTGTAAATTGTAGTTGATTTTGGATAGTAAAAAGAAGTTTATATAAAGAGCAATTAAGTTCATATCTTTTTGAAATAGGAAGGAGATACATGCAAATCAATTTTAAAACAGATTTAGGCGAACAAATAAAATAGGAAATATCTTATCAACAGTTTAAGGAAATCACAGCAAGATCACGAAAAGAAGATAAATCCAACCAATTATACAGATAAACATTCCTTTTTGCACAAACAGATTTATCCAGAATTTGAAAATTCAAAAATTGAAGCTTAGGAAAGAATTTTGAACATATTAAAACAAAAAAAACATTTAAAAGATATCTAATTTTTCAGAAAAACAAAAATCTAGCAATTTACCCAAGAAAATATGTTTATCATTGAATAACTCTAATAAAGATTAGATTTCAGGAGCTTATATTGAGCAAATCCGTTTTTATCTCTACACAAAAACTAGTCTGATGACCTCATCAAGGAAAGAGTATAAGTGATGTCAAAATTTTACAAGACTTTGTCTTGACATTTATAATATAGACTGAGGTTTCAACTGATGTTGCAACTGATCTTACAACCAGTATTTTTAACACGAGGTTTCAACCGGAGTTGTAACTGTACTTCCAACCAGCTATTGAAAGCATGAGGTTTCAACTGATGTTGTAACTTAACTTGCAACCAACCAAAAAAATGCACTTTGTGCTAGCAACTCTATTACCAGAGAGGTTTTCAAGGACAAGTTACCTCACATCTGTTTTTGAGACACCAAAAAGCGGCTTTTTCAAAACAAAAACATCATAGCTCAAGTAAGACTTAGCCTTAGAAGTAAAAATTATTGAAGGTACTCAATACAGACATATTTAGCAAGAATATTCAATTAGATTGATAATGACATACCCCTATGTCACTTCTTAATGATTCAAACTTGTTTGTATCAAGGGGCTTAGTGAAAATATCTGCTAGTTGTCTTTCAGTTGAAACATGTTCTAAAATTAAGCTCTTTTCTTCAACTAGTTCTCTAATAAAATGATGCCTTAGATCAATATGTTTGGTTCTGGAATGTTGAACTGGATTTTTAGCTAAATCTATAGCACTTTTGTTATCACAAAACAGAGTTAATATCTCTTGTTTAACATTATAATCAGTTAACATTTGTTTCATCCAAATTAGTTGAGTGCATCCACTTCCAGCTGCAACATATTCTTTTACATACCTTAGAATTCTTTTGACAGCTAGAAGATGAGGTTCTAAAGGATTTGCTTGATATCTGGCACAAACTCCTACACTTAAGCAAAGGTCTGGTCTATTATCAGTGAAATACAGCAAACTTCCAATCATGGATCTATAAAGACTGGGACAAACACTTTTTCCTTTATCATTTTTAGACAGTTTAAGGGTAGTACTCATAGGAGTTCTCTTTTCTTTACTCTCACTTAGACCAAACTTCTTAACAAGATTGTCTGCATACTTACTTTGACATAGAAAAATCCCTTTCTCATTCTGTTTAACTTGCAATCCTAGAAAGTAAGTCAATTCACCTCCACCACTCATTTCAAATTCATTTTTCATATCAGAAATGAATTCTTCTATCCTATTATTAGAAGATGAGCCAAACACAATGTCATCAACATATATTTGAGCAACAATTATATCCTTTGTAGTTTTCTTTGTAAACAGAGTTTTATCAACTCCCCCTCTTTTAAAACCTTTTTCAAGCAAAAACTTGGTTAATCTATCATACCAAGCTCTAGGGCCTTGCTTAAGACCATACAAGGCCTTTTTCAGCAAATAAACATGTTCAGGAAAGTTATGATCTTCAAATCCCTTAGGTTGACAGACATAAACCTCTTCATTAATCACACCATTAAGAAAAGCACTCTTTATGTTAAGTTGAAACAGTTTAAAATCATACAGACATGCAAGAGATAGTAGCATTCTAATGGATTCAATTCTAGCTACAGGAGCAAAGGTTTCATCAAAGTCAATTCCCTCAATTTGTGTATAACCCTGAGCTACCAACCTAGCTTTATTCCTGATAATCACTCCATCCTCATCACTTTTATTTCTAAAAATCCATTTAGTCCCTATAACATTTTTATTAGAAGGTCTGGGTACTAAAGTCTATACATCATTTCTCTCAAATTGAGCCAATTCATCCTGCATAGCTAGAATCCATTCACTATCTTCTAGAGCTTCTTTTATATTCTTAGGTTCTAACTGAGAGATATAACAAGCAAAGTGAACAATATTATTTCTTTTACCTCTGGTTTTCATACCTGAAGTAACTTCTCCTATGACATTGTCAAGAGAATGATTTTTCTGAGTCCTTACATAGCGAGGCCTGCTAGTTGACTGAGCATGAGAACTTTCTTCTTCTTCTTCAGATTCAACAGCATTCTGGGTTTCAACTGCGGTTCCAACCTCAGTTCCAACCTCAGTTATAACCTCAATTGCAACTGGACTTCCAACCACTCTGGGACTTCCAGTTTGTTGAGTTTCTTCTTTCTCTTTTTCTGTAGTCTCAGCCTGTTCATCATCACCTGTAATCTCATCAACAGTTTTTAGGTCATCAAATAACACATTATAAGATTCCATAACACAGTTTGTTCTTTGATTGAAGACTCTAAATGCTCTACTATTCTGAGCATAACCAAGAAAAATCCCTTTATCACTTTTAGAGTCAAATTTACCAAGATGCTCTCTATCTCTTAGAATGTAGCAAACACATCCAAAAACTTGAAAATACTTTACATTGGGTTTTCTACCTTTCCATATTTCATAAGCTGTCATGGAAGTACCTTTAGTAATATAAACTCTATTAACTATATGACAGGCAGTATTAACAGCTTCAGCCCAAAATCTGTTGGCAAGTTTCTTAGAGTTAAGCATTACTCTAGCCATTTCCTGAATGGTTCTATTTTTCCTTTCAACTATGCCATTTTGCTGTGGAGTCTTAGGAGCAGAGAACTCATGACTTATACCTAAGGATTTGCAAAATTCTCTAAACTTGATGTTTTCAAATTCAGTTCCATGATCACTTCTAATCCTAGCAATATTACCACTAGTGGAACCTTTTTCAAGTTGCAGTTTTAAGCACAGAGTTTTGAATAGTTCAAAAGTTTCAGACTTATCCTTTAAGAACACTACCCAAGAGTATCTAGAGAAATCATCTACAACTACCAAAATGTACTTCTTACCACCTATACTAGCAGTTTGCATAGGACCCATCTCAAATTTTTATTGACAGAAGCCAACCAGGTTTTCTGGGAAATATACTTTCTGTTTCTTTTTAAATAACACTGGATTTCAGAATGACCAGGTTTTTTACAGAAATTACACAACTTCAACCTAAAGTTATTTTTATCCCTAAAGCTATTCAGTTTATTCATGGTTGCAACTTTGGTTGTAACTGAGCTTCCAACCTTCTTTACACGACGGCCTAATAGCACACAACACGTGCTAAACAACACGTGCTAAACAAAACCTAAAATAATAATTATAAAATAATACATAAATAGCTCATTTATCAACTCAATTTTTTATCAAAAGCTACATTAATTGTAACATAAAAAATTATGTTCATTACAAAGAAATTAATCTATTTCAAGCTAAACCAAAATTACATTGCTCCGGAAAACTAACTTAAACTTTTATGAGTTCTGTCTGGTCCAACTACTCGACTTCAAATCTAAACAATTGACCGCTCACCTGAAAACATTTAAAAGGGATGGATGAGCCAAACGAGCTCAATAAGAGATAAAACCTCACATTATATAATATGGGTCGAAAATAATATTTTGTTTATATTTTCTTTCAAATTAAATGCTTTCTTTTAAGTAAAAATTCCCAATGCAATTATCAAAACTTAAATAAACTTGTAATAACAAGATAAATAAGTTTTTTTTTCTTTCATCAAAATTGAATCCTTTTAAACAATCACAGAATAATAATAAAATCCATTTCTTTATTTTTATGATAAAAGCAAATATGATAATATGTATATCTTAGGTTACCAAACCCGATTGACTTTCTCAATCTCTTTACCGTCGATTTTTTTCCCAGGTGTATAAACCATAAAACTATGTACAATCGTTAAGTTAACTGTTGAGAACTAAACTCATTCGTTTAGTTGCCAACGTCACCCCACTTCTCCTTATTAGGGGATTTTCCGTTGTACTATTTCTCATGTTCACAATACAATCATAAGCAAATCATAAAATAATAATCTCGTTCAAATTTTTGAACAGAATCCTGTACGTAATCTCATTCTTTTATTCTTTCCTTTATTTCTTGTAACAATACAAAAATTATATATGTAAATAGTACTTTGATAAAATAAAAAGATATGTAACATTTGTCAAAAATATGCAACGAGGTACTTTGTAATAGCAAGACAAAATCCACTGACCTCAAGACGTAACGGAAACAGCCAAACGCTTATATTACCAATGTTTTCAACTAACTTTCTTATTAAGCCTTTTCTTCTTCTCACAGTAACTTGGAATCCCTCTGCAACTCTATCTCATTCTATCATATCGATCTAATAATAAATATTTAGAGTAGTACGAATATAGTTTAACATCAATTATAAACAATATCCCCCTAGCTCTATATGTGTGTACGTCAGTCTATTATAATAAGTCAACACATAAGTCAAATGAGCCTGCCCAATTTAGGCATTTTTTTTCCAAAAAATACCCATACGCCTTTATATTAATTACATTAATAACACAATCTCATAAAAATATAAAAAATAAAAACTAATAAAACTATTTATCGCTCTTTAACAACCAAACATTTTTTTAAATCTTAAATTATGTTTTTTTTTTTGTATTATCCACATATTTATATCATAACTATACATATTTTATATATTTTTATTGCATTATGCACCGCACACGCAATGCGTGGTGCACTATTATAGTATTTATATATGCAAGTATATAACTTTGAGAGAATGATATCGTACCGGTGAAATAAGTATATATGAACGTAACTATGTGAGTCTTCATGCATAAAACTGACCAGGGATAGCCGAAATACATATTTATGTAGTACATCACGTTAGCTATTAATTCATGAAAAAATGTCCAATAGGTCACACTTTTATAACTTAATCCCTAAAACATCACACATAAGATCACTCTCCCCAATTGGTCACACTTTATAAATAATAAAAATACCCTAATATTTCTATTTTTCCATCTACCACGTTAAATGTAAACTATATCCACTCTCTCTCTCTATATATATGTTTCTCTCTCTAATCTCCATCTATTTATTCAGACGAGCTCCTCATTGGAGCTCTACCAGGCCATGTCGGAGACTGGCGATGTCGACGTCGTTGGGGTGGTTGAGTAGACAACCGACGATGTGGACAATCAACACCTCATCACCAGAGATGGATCTCGTTGGAGGTGGCGATCAAGGGCGGCAGCCGACGGTGGGGATTTCAATAGAGGAATTGCGAAGAATTACCGCCCTATGTTGCTGCTATTCGTTGACCCCTCTGTTTGTGTGTCTCTCTCTATCTCTATATGTGTATATATATTTGTATTTATAATAGTAATACTTGGTTTATCTGGATGCAATTTTGGGGAAAATAAACTGACTTTGGTCATAGCTCAATGGCGAGATCCTCATCCATCACAATGGTCATAACTCGACGTGAGAGAGTACCTTTGGTTGGGCACGTGATACCTAACCAATTTCTGTTATTTTTGATTTTGCTGATTTGGTGACCATTTTTTATGCCCTATGTTGAAATAACTGAGTCACATGTGCATAAAAGGTGTCCTATGCATAAAAGGGAAGTTTTATCATCTGTTGTGTGTTTTTCGGATTATGAGGTTTTGATTCGATATGCTCATTCTGTGCCTAATTAAGGGACCCTTATAAAAATATGTGCAATTTTGTTCGATAACTGTTTTTTTGTTTTGTTAGAAATCGTGTAGTGGTTAGTGATTTTACATGTTTGGAAGGTTGGATTGGATTTTATGAAGTTTTGATCCGACATGCTTCTTATGTACTTGAGTAAGTGATCGCTATGAAACTATGTGCATTTTAGCTTTTCAAAAAAAATTGTATCGAAACTGCGGAAACGTTAAGTTTGGTAATTAATTTACTGTGATAATAATGAAGAGGGAATAAGAAGGTGTTTTACACTGTCTGAATAGTACTGTAAATCTTTTTAGGGGTATAATTGGTTAGAAACTCATGATTTTTCTTGTTATGCACATTTATGCACTTGTTATGCACATTTATACAATTTATGCACTTTTTATATAGTTTTATGCAATTTTTACGCACTTATTCCATTTTTATTCACTTTTTATGCACTTCATTATGCATTTTTAGTGAACGTTATGCACTTTATTATGCATTTTACTTAATTTTTTTAAAAATGTGCCTATTTGTTGAAAAAATACGCTTATTTGGTGAAAAGATGCGCTTATTTTGTGAGAAACGGGTTATGGTGAAAAAAAATAGGTTTTTATGCGTTTTTATGCATTTTTTATTCGCTCGTATGCACTTTTTATTGACTCATGTGCACGTTTTATGCACTTTTTATTCACTGTATACACTTTTTATGCACCCGTATGCACATTTCATGTACTATTTATGCACCCGTATATATTTTTTATGCTTATGCACTCGTATGCACATTTTATGCACCTGTGTGCACATTTTATGCACCCATATACACTTTTTATGCATATTTTATGCAACCGTATACACTTTTTATGCACCCTCTATGCGCTTTATGCATCCGTATTCATTTTTTATGCACTATTTATGCACACGTATGCATTTTATAAGCACTATTTATGCACCATTTTATTTATCCGTATGCACTTTTTATACACCATTTATGCATCTGTATGCACTTTTTATGCTATGCATTTATATGCACTTTTATACACTCGTGTGCACATTTTATTCATCATTTATGCACCCGTATGCACTTTTTATGCATATTTTATGCACAAGTATACATTTTTTATGCACTCTCTATGCACTTTATGCATCCATATTAATTTTTTATGCACTCTTTTTGCATTTTATATGCACTATATATGCATCATTTTATATACCCGTATATACTTTTTATACATCATTTATACACTCGTATGCACTTTTTATGCTATGCATCCGTATACACTTTTTATGCACCCGTATACATTTTTTATGTACTATTTATGCACCAAATGCACCTTTTATACACTCGTATACACTTTTATGTACTTTTTATTAAACCGTATTCACTTTTTTACATTTTTTTGATCCGTATCCACTTTTACGTACCTTTTATACACTTTTTATTAACTCATATCCACTCTAATGCACCTTTTACGCAATTTTTATGCATTTTTATGCATTCTTTTTGCACATTTTATGCATTTTTATGCATTTTTTATGTACTTTCTATTTATTTTTATGCACATGTTATGCACATTTATGCACTTGTCATGCACATTTATGCACTTTCTATGTATATTTATGCACTTATTATGCACATTTATGAAAAACCCGTTTTTTTTGTGAAAAACCTGTTTTTTTTTTTGAAAAAAGCTATTTTCTTTGTGAAAAAGTTGTTTTTAAGTGAAAAAACTAATTTTTTTTTTTTGTGAAAAAACTATTTTTTTGAAAAAAGTAAGTTTATTTCTATTTTTTAAGATTTTTTAGAGAGAGAAATATAGTTTGGGAGAGAAAGGTGTAATATATATCCTTCAAATTAGATTTTGAAACTTATTTATATTTTTATTAAAGTGTGACTAAATTGGACGAGTAATCTTATGTGTGAATTTTTAGATATTAAGTTTGAAAAATGTGACTTATTGAGAATTACCCCTTAATTCATTCGGTTACTTTTCTATTCTCATTCCCTTCCTTCTTAGTTATCCCAATCATAATATTGATATTTAATTACTCATCTTGGTCATTAATAGTATCAGTTATACTACTCATTCGTATTGCTAGTTGTATTACTTTTGTCTAATTAGCAACTTTTATTAAAAATAAAACAACGTAATACAGTATTCCCATGGTAACATATAGTCATAATAGAGTGAATATTTATACTAATGGTCGACTTTATGGTGGTACGTTACAATTTGTTATGAAATACCAAATGACTCATTGTAGTATGTACATATATATTAACTTAGGCTCATTAATTCCAATGTAACCTAATTATCCTTTAATAAATCTACTTTTTTGGCATAATTTCATGTAAAAACAACCAAGGGTAACCATTCCAAATTCCATAGGTTACATTAGTACTATTAGCAGTAAAGTTGATATTGATATTTCAAAACTCAAAAAAAAAAAAAAAAAAAAACAAGACAATATTCCTAACCTATTAATTAAAGAATTAAATTACATAATCATTTATTCTCTTATAAGTTATAACCAATCATGTTACTAAATGTCATTGAATCATTTTCTTTCAACTTGTATCTTGGTAGCGTGCAACTATAAACTATACAGCCTATTTGATCACAATAAATTTATATGCTTAACAAACAACATGCCAAAATAATAATAATGCTAATCACAAGAGAAAACCTTGTAATTCTAATTAATTACTACAACTATCAAAAATCATAGTATATTATTGCAATAATAATATATAATTTTGAAAGGATTTTTCAAAAAATATATTTAAGTGGTTACCAGAATACATTATATATAAATTATTTAGAAAAACACTATTAAAAAATTAATTTATGAAAATTGTGGGGTTGCGATGGTAACCCCTAGTCATACTGTTGTTCCGCCACTGGTCGTTCATCAAAGTTTGTATTTGGCTCGGTTAATTTTTTATTCATATTCGTTTATTTATAAACGAACATGATCATGAATGAGAATGTAGCGTCCCACTCTATTCGGTTTTATAAAATGCTTGTTTTCATATAACAATATACATATGGTGGATAAACCAACTATTTCATTAATAATAAATGGTCGTAACGACCTTATTATAGCTTAACTTAATTAAAGACTATGAAAATTTCGATGAAATAAAAGCTTATAGTGATAAGAAATAATAATAAAAACCAGGCTTCCGTATGTTTTTCTACCCACTTTAGAAACTTGTTGTAACTTTTCCGGTGGAATCAATTGAGGATTTTGATGATTTGATACTATTGTCTTCGATACCAAAGACTGTTTTTGATAGTTTTATAACCATCGATCACATCAACGTCATTTTGTTTGAAATCAAAACCTTGGTCTTATTTTTTTTTTGTCTGAGTGGAAGAATTGATACTCCACCCAAAGGTGCATTGAATCGGAATATTTGGTTGAAAGAACCCGCAGAGCTACGTGAACGCCACAACGTATCAAAATCTTATTTACCGGATCTAAACTTGTGAACCCCAACCCATAAGTCATGGATCAGAGAGGCGAGAAGTATTATATCTACTAATTTTAGACAAGAGTAGCACACCGTTGAAGGACGAAGAAAAGTGGGGAAGAAAAAAGATCCAAAAAATTCCAAATTCAAAAAGGGAGAGATGATCACAAAAATAACGACTCTTTGTAAAGTTTGATAAATTTTAAAAAATAAAGGTATGATGTCACAAAAGCTAATATCACTACAAAAATAATAAACTTATATATAATCTAAAAATATAAATGATATGTTAATATTATTTCAAACTTTTTAAGTTAATTTATATCATAATAATATTAATACAATCATCGATTTATAACAAAGTTATCGATTCATTGTAATATATATCTACTAAGTAATCGTGGCCACACGTTCGTGTGTGACTGATAGTGCGATGGAGAGGCAGTAATGTTGAAAAAACTTGAAAAAAGTTTGAGATGAAGAGGAAGAGAGTGATATTAAATTAGGGCAATACAATAGTTTATATATAAAAAAGTTAGTATACTCTTTAAAAAAATGGGCCAAAATTTGTCTATATCAAAACTTGGATTAGGCATCCAAGTTTCAGTGAATTTGTGGTGGTTATCAATTTAAAATAATAATTTAACAATTGGTATCACTTTAAAACTAATACAAATTTTGACCGCAGGTTTTCGGCATTGACCAAAAAAAAAAAAAATTGTAAAAAAAAGAAAAAACTCAAAAAGTAGAAAAATAAAAATCTAGAAAAATTATAAAATTTGGAAAAAAAAAATAAAAATTTAGAAATAAATGAAAATAAATGAAAAAAAATCCATAAAAATTGTTTTTTTTTAGAAAATTTTTAAAAATCCAAAAAAAATAAATTAAATATTTTTGACAATCTAATGTAAAATTTTGACAATCTAATGCAAATTTTGTGACAATCTAATATAATTATTTTAAAATTAATATATTTTATTTGACAATCTAATAGAATTTTTTTTGATAATCTAATACAATTTTTTTGATAATCTAAATCAATTTTTTTGAAATCTAATAGAATTTTTTTAACAATCTAATACAATTTTTTTGACAATCTAATACAACAATTTTGACAATCTAATACAAAAAAATTGACAAACTAATACAAAATATTTGATAATCGATCTAAGACAATTTTTTTGATAATGTAATACAACATTTTGATAATCTAATATAAAAAATTGACAATCTAATACAAAATTTTAACAATCTAATACAAAATATTTGACAATCTAATACAAAATATTTGACAATTTAATACAAAATATTTGACAATCTAATGCATTTTTTTTTTATAATTTAATATAAAAATTTGACAATCTACTATAAATATTTTGATAATCTAATATAACATTCTTGACAATATAATACAAAAAAATTAATAATTTAATACAAAATTTTTTAAACTAACACATCCCAAAAAACTTTGGACCTAAAATTAATCAACTTATGTTGCAGTGTAACATTCACAAGGAAAAATGATTCACTCATTTATTCAAAAATGTCATGATTCTTGTTTGTTGTATTCTAGTTACATGTACATATCAATAAGATTTCTTCTCCCACTCCGGCAAATCAATTACAGATAAGAACAGTCTAATTAACAACTTGCTCCCTGTAACTTTTTACAGTTTAATACATAAAACCTAACTTTACCTAATTTCCAAACTTGGTTCCTGCAACTTTTATTGTTAAATTACACCTAGTCTCCACCCCTTGGCCCACCGTCCCGGATCTGGGATTTGACAGATCTGGAGCGATGAGCTCAGATCTGACGAACTCCGACACACACACACACACACACACACACACACACACACACACACACACACACACACACACACACACACACACACACACACACACACACACAAAGAGAGAGATGCCTGTGAGATAGAGATTCAACATGAGAGAGAGCTTTTCAAAGACAGAAAGTGGCGAGGAGAGAGAAACAGTCCATATGGACTGTCTTCGGTGGGCTGCAATGTTTTTTCAGCGGTCGTGCCGGTGATGGGTCACGGGTGGCGGTGGTGGGTCGCGGATGGGGGATTCTTTTTTCATTACTATATTTACTTATAAATATAAGAGACCCGGAATGGGTAATTCCACGTCTACATGGCATGTGCCACGTGACAACTTTGCTAATTTTTTTTTTTCTTTCATTTTCTGTTTTCGTTTTCTTCTTTGTCTGCTGCTGTGTTTTCTTTTATCAAAAAACTTTCCCAATTTTTACCCAAAAAAAACTCTAACCATCACCCATCAAACCCCTTCATATATCAAATTAATATATTTTTTTTATCAAATCAACATCAGTCTACCACTACAATTATCGCCAATTTTACAAACAAAAAAAAACCTCTCCCAATTTACCAAAATAAAACCTCCCCCAATTTTACCAAAAATAAACTCTAACCATTAACCACCAAAGTACTTCATATATCAAATTAATATTATGTTCGTTATTATCTGGTAGGGGATTTTCGTTATATCCATCATGATCCCGCTGAGATTCTACAAACTGACTTGTAAAAACTTCTTATGATGCGTCAGGTTGATGACTCGTGTAATTATAGTCACCACTTACAAATTGATTATCAAAATACGGGTTGGGATGATTATTCAAATATGGATCATAAGAAAACTGAGCATTGTCATAAGGATAAGTCGGAAAATTGATATTTTGAGATGGAAAAAAAGTATTTTGATCAGAATCGATTGGAAATTGGTTGTTTTGAGGAGTATTATCCGGAGGAGATAAATTAAGATCTATTCCCCAAATATTATAATTGTTATTCATATTTGATAACACGAATTATAGAATGATCTTAATTTGATATAGGAAGTAATTTGGTGGGTGATGGTTAGAGTTTATTTTTGGTAAAATTGTGTGAGGTTTTATTTTGGTAAATTGGGAGAGATTTTTTTTGTTGGTAAAATTGGGGATAATTGTAGCGGTGATGCTGATTTGAGAAAAAGATATATTAATTTGATCTATGAATGAGTTTGATGGTTGATAGTTAGGGTTTTTTTGGGTAAAATTGAGGAAGTTTTTTGGGTAAAAGAAAACACAGCAGCAGACAAAGAAAAAAACGAAAACAGAAAATGAAAGAAAAAATATGGCAAAGTTGCCACATGGCGCCACGTGGCACATGCCACGTAGACGTGGGATTCACAATCCCGGTTTTATTATATTTATGAGTAAATATAATAATGAAAAAAGAATCCCCCGTCGCGGATGTAGTTTCTAGAGAGAGAAAGTGTTTTGGATTTAATGAAAAAAGTAGAATTTTGACCCATTTTATATTTAGTGTAGATGGTATCAAAACTAAATTAAAATATTTAAAAAATGTATATTTTGTTAATAAAAATACAAGTGGTATTAAAATCTAATAATTGTTTAAAGTGGTACCGGCCTCCCATTACTTCTCCAAGTTTGGCAAAACTATTTTCCGCTTGAGTTAGGGACATAATTATATTAGTGGTTTGTTAGTTTTCTAGAAAGTATATTTGGTTCAAAATATTTTTAATACTTATGAAATGTGGTCGTAAGTAGTCTTTCCAAGGAATTTTTGACATAATTTATGACACGTAAGATTTATGCTCCAACTCGTGAAAACGTGACCTAGGGTTTATGAATTGAGTATCACTCTCAATGTCAATACAAATCTTAGTCATTGTGACAGATAAAAAAGCTATAACCAAAGTTTGCTCCACAATGATCAAAATTTGTTGACATTCAAAATGATCTCAATTGACAAGTCCTATGACATATTGGAGTGTAAATCATTATACATGGTAAATTAGGTCAGAATTCTTTAGATAGACTACATATGACCACTTTTCATAAAACTTAATAAAATATAATACACTTTCAAGAAAACTAACAAACCACTTATGCCAAAGGGCTAACAGTTTTACTAAATTTAGTGTACCCAATTCTATTATTATAAATATTAAAGATAAAATTTTGTACTATAGCGTAAAAACCAACCTTAATTATCATTCATATCTTAGCACGTGTGCCGTACTTGAGATTCTACCTTCTTATATATGGTACGTACTATGTACAATTTAGGGATACGATAAGAATAATTTATTTTGGATACTATGCTAATTACCATTTATACCATATTAACATTAATTTATAAAATACTCATATGAAAACAATATTCGTGGTCACATAAAAACAAGATCTCTGTAAGACCATACCAACCATCTAACAATGAATCATGAATTAGCAACAGATTCGAATTTCCTAACAAAGTTTCCGGCTAACAAAAAACGCAACACAGTCACACATTCATCTTCGGGATAAAATTAATACGAGCCAATATAGAAACCAACTAAAACCCTCAACATTTAAACAGATTCATGCAGCATAATAGTCTCAATAAGAACTGAAATCAACCCTTCAATTCATATTACACAACAACATATCCAAGTTACCAAAAAGACATAAGATTTCCTAAGAAACATCTGCTCCATCTGAAACACGTAAAATAATTCCTCATACTAAGCTACGGGCCAAGATAGTCTCTTTCAAGGCTAACAAGTGCTTTGAAATCCTTCTCAGCCTCCATGTATTTAGTCTGTATGACGATTACACGCACCACCGTCTGTCTCTCAATCTTTGAGGATTTCTCGTTCATGAAGATCGGGTTCTCCCCAGGCACGTACTTATAATCCTTCATATTCTGATGAGAGAGATACAAGTTCTCAATAGGTCCACACCTCATTAACACCCCGTGTTTTTGGATCTGGTGGACCACACCCTCTAGAACCTCGCCTAGGAGGAGGAGCTTAAAGGTTATCCCGTTGAATAGAACAGGAAACAGAACATCACCTGAGAGATTGAGATAATTAAATTTTAGTGGCAGGCTGTGTATTTAAACTCTTACATTTAAATGAAAAGGGAAAAAAGAAAGGCAGCAGCTTGGACTTAAGGCTCTGACCAAACAAACCCTTCATAAGATAATTAAGAGACTATCCCCGAGATTGAGAGATTCAATTTTACCGGCAGGCATAAGTGTTTAAACTCTTCTGTTTAAGTAAAAAAGGAACTAAAGTCCAGCTCAAAAACTAATCTAAAGGGAACCTAGCATATTTAAATGAAAAAGGAAAAAACACTTGAACTTAAAACTCTGACCAAACAAGCCCGTCTTATGCAAACATGAGAAAAGTCCTTTGATGACAAATATCTGATCATGGCAAAAGACAGGGTGAATTATTCTAAAAGCTAGCTGCATTATACTCCCGCAGATTGAAATAAAAAAAAATCACCCAATAACCCAATTTTCACTAAGAGTTTACCTTCTATAAAAATCAAGATATGGCTTAATGAACAAATTTCAAGTCGTACGAATATCTGTGTTTTCTGTTTATGTGTTTTGTATCTATCTGTATCTGGGAGTGAAATTTTTTAAGGATGCTACCTGAAATGTGTAAATTTGTGATCTTTTACAAAATTTTAACTTCCAAAAAGAAAGGGAAGGGAATGCTACCTGTGTGTTTGCAGACAACGCCCTTGCCGACGTTGTCTAGAGTTGTCACGGCAAGGAAATAGCCGAGGTCCTAAAAAGCTGATTTTAGTAAGAAATCGTCTAAAAGTTTTACAATTATAGCTCTTTGTAGTATCAGTCCCTTGGCATCTAGCTTATCAGCTGGGATAACAATGCTCCAGGGTGGTTGTACCTTTAGAAACATTGTTTCTTGCCTGTTTGAACAACAAGAGGAGAAGAAAAAACTTGAGCGATTGGTGGAATCCTTGGGAGATTTTGTAATAAAATTAGGGCTTCTTTTGTTACATCTTTTCAGCAAATAAGGAAGAACTTTGGAGTTTCAGGAAAGAAAAAGGCTAGTACTATATGTTTATCCAGCTTAAAGCTTGCTTATTTAGGATAAAAAGCAGAAATCTCAACTTTAAAGCAAGTCAACAACACGCAGTTACCTTTTAAGCAAAAGGGAAAATTTGTGAGCTTACAATCTGCAATAAACAAGGCCTTACAGTAGCCAAAAGGGTCTGTTTTAGGGTTGTTTAAGAACAAAGTATGCAGTATGGATAATTACACAACAAGGATAGTCCAGAATGTACTTACCAAAATAATCATATCAAGAATCCAAAGAAGATAGAGATTATTATCAATAATAGTTCAATACTTACGAAAAGTGGTCGTAAGTATATACATAGCCCTCCAAAAAAATTTGTGACCTAATTTACGACGTCTAAGGATTTTCCCTCCAATAAAAATCTGATGAGGATTATTATAATAGTATGATATATAATAATAATAATAATAATAATAATAATAATAATAATAATAATAATAATAGAATTGGGTGCGTCAAAGTTTGGTAAAGCTACTTGCCGCTTGAGTTGGAGGTATAATTATTTTAGTGGTCCGTTAGTTTTCTAGAAACTATAATTGATAGAAAATGTTTTATAAAATAAAAGTTCAATACTTACGAAAATGGTGGTAAGTAGCCCTAAAATGAAATTTTGACCCAATTTACGACGCGTAAGTATCTGCACTCCAACTTGTATAAATATGACATAGGGATTGTTAATAGAGTATCGATCTCAATTTCCAAACAAATCTTAAGGGTTAATTATGTTTTGGTGACCTGTGTTTTGGCCAATTTTAGGATTGGTGACCTAACTTTTAACAATCTCATTTTAGTGACCTAAGTTTATAGTTTGAGTTGTTTTAGTAACCCGCTGTTACATTTTTTGGATGTAAACCGTTTTGAAGTTTCAATTTAGTCCGTACAGTTTAAAAATTTACCATAAACGCTTAAAATTTACAAAAATTGCACACATATAAAAACTATTATATGAAATCTTATAAAACTATGAAATGCAAAGTACATCTTCATATGTAAATTGAAAAAAAAAACAATTTTTGTTAATGCAAATTTAAAAATGATATGAAACTATCAAATAACATGCTACAAATTAATTAATATAAGCTAAATAATTTATTTTTTTCCGTGTTATGTAAGTTCATTATTAAACTTTTTAAAGACTAATGAATTTTTTGAATGTCTTATGTTAAAATAAAATAAGAGTCCAATTAGAATCTAACCATTACATTGAAATTGTGTTGTTAGTAAGTGTACTTTCAATTCAATAGCTTTATAAATATATATTTATATCATCCCAACTAATATAGTTCATATGTTGTTCGATATTTGTATTCATTTTATTTGCTAATTGTGCAACTCATTTAAACACATGTTTTATATAAGTGTGTAATTTAAGTAAGTTTATATAAGTGTGTAATATTTATAATTTTTAAGCGTTTATCGTTAAGTTTTAAACCATACAGGCTAAATTGAAACTTTAAAACGGTTTTCATTTAAAAAATATAACGACGGGTTACTAAAACAAGTCAGATTATAAATTTAGTTCACTAAAACGGGATTGTAAAAAGTGAGGTCACCAATCCTAAAATTAAACAAAACACATGTCACCAAACCATAATTTCACCGCGGCACTCACTTTAGCTTTCTTTGCCACAATTCCTCCTAAATGGCTTCATAGTCTTGATGCTCCTGGTAGATTCTCATTATGTTTTTACCTTTCTCATTATAAAATCTACGAGAAGAATGAGAATGAGTATCTACAAGGTGGATCAAGTTTATGAAGTCATTATAGAGGAATTGTGGTAAAGAAAACCAATGTTAGTGCAATAGTGATCAAGATTTGTTTTGACATTAATTAAGAATGATACTGTATTGACAAGCCGTAGGACATAGTTATACAAGTTGAAGTATATATCAGTACGCATCGTAAATTAGGTCCAAAATCCATTAGAGGAACTACTACGACCACTTTTATTGAGTATTGAACTATTATTGTAATTAATTAAATATTTTGTACCAAATATACTTTCAAGAAAACTATCGGACCACCTATGCCTCTAACTTAAATAACAAGAAGCTTTACTACGTTGTATGCACCCAATTTTTTTTTTTATTTATGGTGGAATTGTGTACCATAACGTACTAAACAACCGTAATTACCATTTATACACTATCACTTGGGCCGCCCTTGCGGTACTAGCATATATATGATATGTTACTACCGTACCGGTAAATTTATTGGTATGATAATGATAAATTATATTGAATAAAGAGAATAGATTAATCCGAAGCTCTAAAATATTTTCATGTTTGATTAATCTCTCGAAAGAGAGAAGATAGAGGGATAGAGGTTACGAGCGAGATATGTACGACCATTGAAAGTCAAGCAATACTTTTAGTATAAGTCAAGCAATACTTATGAGCTCGTAAATAGTCCTCCAATAATTTTTTGACCTAATCTACGAGGCGTAAGATTTACGCTCCAACTGGTAAAAATGTGACATATGACTTATCAATTGAGTATCACTTTCAATGTCAATATGAATCTCAATCATTGTGGCGCTAAAAAATTATAACCAAAGTTTACGCCACAATGATCGAGATTTGTTTTGACATTGGGAGTGATCTCAATTGAGAAGTCTTATGTCATACTGGAGTGTAAATCTTTATGCATGGTAAATTAGGTCAAAATATATTAAATGGACTACATATGACCACATTTCATAAAACTTGATAAAATATTATACACTTCCATGTGAAAGTTGCTGAGTATTTCAAGTTTTCAAATCATTGTAGAGATTAAGATTTATCTTTTTTCTTTCTTTATTTTGATGTGCACATGATTTTGTTTAACATTTAATTCTAGAACTCTTAACTAAAAAAAGGTAGTATTGTATCGTGCTTATCGAAGATCTGAATATTTTCTTCTTTGTTTTGGAAATATTCATAACTTGTAAAAAATAATGCATTTTTTTATTCGACACTTTTATTGATATTGGTAATTCAATAAATATAAAATATATTACTAGCAAAATGACTATTAAGGATAGAGTTAAAGGTTTTACAGTGCAGAAATAAACTATCTCATAAGCAGTTCTGACTTTTAAGGGACAATATATATACCTGTTGAAATGTGATGAATAACGATCAACTTGACTTTGCACAACTTGTGTTGCGATTTTTCTTTCTTTCTTCGAGGGTAAACCTGCGTTGGGTAAGATTTAACATATTAACAAAGTAATCTCTCGAAATCACAAACTAAAATATGTTTTTATAAAAAATAGTCTATAAAAAATAATTTTGCCTCTAAGGGTTTCCAAACGTAGATTATTTATAGATAAACCATAATGCATATTTTGTACCAGCCTACCAGCCACATACGTACGATCATTGAAAGTCAAAGTTTGGTAAAGCTGCGTGCCGCTTGAGTTGGAGGTATAATTATTTAGTGGTCCGTTAGTTTTCTAGAAACTATAATTGTTAGAAAATGTTTTATAAAATAATAGTTCAATACTTACGAAAATGGTCGTAAATAGCCTTAAAATGAAATTTTGGCCTAATTCACGATGCATAAGTATTTGCACTCCAACTTGTATAAATATGACATATGGATAGTTAATAGAGTATCGATCTCAATTTCAAAACAAATCTTAATCACCGCGGCGCTCACTTTAGCTTTCTTTGCCACAATTCCTCGTAAATGCCTTCACAATCTTGATCCTTCTGGTAGATTCTCATTCAGTTTTTACCTTTCGCATTATAAAATCTACGAGAAGAATGAGAATGAGTATCTACGAGGTGGATCAAGATTATGAAGTCATTTTAGAGGAATTGCGGTAAAGAAAACCAATGTTAGCGCAGTAGTGATCAAGATTTGATTTGACTTTAATTAATAATGATACTGTAATGACAAGCACTAGGACATATTTATACAAGTTGAAGCATATATCAGTACGCGTCGTAAATTAGGTCTGAATACCATTAGGGGAACTACTACGACCACTTTTATTAAGTATTGAACTATTATTATAATTAATAAAATATTTTGTACCAAATATACTTTCATGAAAACTATCGGACCACCTATGCCTCCAACTCAAACAGCAAGCAACTTTACTATATTGGATGCACCCCATTTTTTATTGCTCCTATTATTTATAGTAGGGGTTGAATTTTGTACTATAACGTATTAAATAACCGCAATTACTATTTATACATTATCAATTGATACTAACCGTACTACCATATATATAGTACGTTACTATCATGCCCGTCAATTTATTGGTAGGGACGGAATCATAACCAAATGTGTGGGATTGCCAAAATTAATAAAATGCAATGGAAAATCTTGTGAAGATTAAGAAAAAATATTTATTTTATTCATAATTTAACTACATGTTTGATTGCATTTAATTAGGCCCTACCTACAATAATGCAACTATTGAAATCAAAATTAAACTTGTACCGTACCCTTTTTATTTGTATTGAAAGTCATTTATACAATCAGCACTACTATAGTAAAAACTCTATAAGTCATATGTCACTGGCATCACCAAAAACTAACTCTATATAAATGTTTATATAAAAAAAACAAATGAATCATGTCATGATGATTCGAGAATGCTTGACAAATCAAAAATAGTTTTGCTTTAAAAAGAAGATGCCGACGAGATGTTATGTACGCGCAAGTTAAAATGTCATAGAAACACAAAAAATTATTATTTGTAGCAAACACTAGTACCCTTACACCTAATCATTTTACATCATGTTAAATTTAATCTAACAAGATATATTTTTTTGCAATGAAATATCATTTATTTATATAAAACGGCGAATGTCTTAATAACATGACCCAAAATTATTATGACGTATAAGAAAATAGAGTTTATTCTTATTTATGATTCATCCGAGTTGAGCCAAGAATTTTTTTATGACTTGATGGAGTTTCTACTATATAGAATATTTTTATATAAAAGTTTTATTATAATTATAAATTAGTACGTGTAACTCTTTTTTCTGTATTATAACAAACTGATTAGATGATGTCTACAATCAATCAGATCAAATAATTAGTAGAAACAAGACAAAATAAATCAACACAAGGCCCCCAATAGATCTTTTAACATATATAGTAGTAGTAATTAAATTTAGATCGACTTATCATCAATAAATTACGTCAAATATATTTTTTTCCAACTTGAACATAAAAAAACCCAACTTCAGATGGTTATCGAAAACTACAGAACAATTTTTTGTATTTCTTTTAAAGATCAAGTATATATTTGATAAACAAAGCATTAAATCCTAATACATTATATGCAAATAATCCCAAACAAAAAATTAATAACAATCTCGGAAAACCTTTAGCCATGAATTATGCATATTAGACGCTGAATAATTTAAATCACATACCACAAGTGAATGAAAAAAAAAAAAAAATGAGAAATACGCGTTTGGAAGATGCTGCTGAAAGTTTTGGGGTTTTGTTTGATCTTTTTTATTTATAAGGTCTATAATCTGGAAATAAAAGTATATAAATATCACAAGTATCCTTTGAAAAGCTTACATTTTACGTCCAAGCAAATTAGTTTTTTAGATACAAAATAATGTAAATCACAGTAAACTGCAATACACCTTGTTCTGAAAGCGTGAAATACGATATAATTTGATTAAAAGATTGTTAGGTGACCGGAGACAACACCCTCAATAATTTGCTGATAAAATAAAATTTGGTAAAAAAATCATGCATTAGGCTATGAGCTACAATACTACAAGTTCAACTATAGAAAGAGAGGGAAAGAGTACCATCTAGACACCACCATGATATAATACCAATCATCTTGTTATTTAAAATCAAGCAATGGCCCTACTTGTGGCGTGATTATATGTTATGTATATATTATATGTTATGTATATATATTATATATAATAATTATATATAGATAAAGAGAGAGGGGGTTAAGTAGGATATGAAGAGAAAAAGAGAGTGACAATCTTCTTAAATACCAAGTTAATTAGAGAAATCTGAATTTGCAATATGCATTGTACTTTAATAACATTTACACAGTTATTAATTTCATTACTAAAATCTATGGAACATAGTTAAGAAACAATTTTTTATTAAAAACTTATCTATATGTGATGGGGTCAACATTACCTGTATATCTTCTTAAATACTCCGTATAAGTTAATTAGAGAAATCTGAATTTGCAATCTGCATGTATTGGACTTTAATATGACTTTACAGCCATTAATTTCATTACTAAAAACCTATGGAACATAGTTAAGAAACAAATTTAATTTTATTCAAAACTTATCTATATCTTTTTATAATAAAAAACTTATCTATATCTGAGTAACACTACCATGAACTCGGTTCATTATTAGTTAGGCTGTGTCAACCACTAAAAACACAACACCTATTAATGAAACCAATTATAACAACTCTAAAATTAATTTAAAATTAAAACTAAATTTTTTTTATTGGTTGACACACCCTAAATAATAGTGTATCCGGTTCATATAATTGTTTTTCATATCTGATTGTGTTCAAACCTTGTTGTAATTAAATTACCTTTTAATGTATCCTTTTGAAAATAATTCCTGTTTAGTACTACATCCAAAAATTAATTAACTTTTGGGGCAACTTACCCTCGTATATTTTTATTCGTTTTGTTTCTCTCTCCTTTGAAACTTTCACTCAAATTCTTTAAAGTGAGTGAGATTGTTGTTTGGTTTTTGAGTAAATGAGTTTTTATTTGGTCAATTCACAACAAAATCTTGAACTGAATCAAGTTTTTTTAATATTTTTTTTAAGTGAATGAGATTTGTTTGGTCAATTCATTTTAAAATCTAGAAGGAATGAACTTTTATTTGGTTTATTCACTTCAAAATCTAGAAGTGAATAAACTTTTGTTTGATTATTCACTTCAAAATTTTGAAATAAATGAGTTTTGTTTGATGTTTTTGAATTAAATGAGTTTTTGTTTGGTCTACACTTCAAAATATTGAAGTGAATGTATTTTCTTTAGTTCTTTTTTCGTTTTTGTTCTTTTTGGTTTTTTTAAATTATATGTAATTTTTAATATATTTTTAAAAAGAGTATGTATTTTTATTTTTTTATTTTTTGGATTGTACTTTTTCTTGTTGTTGTATTTTCACCAAAGTGTATAAGAGACTAAAGAAGTGAATGAGACCAAAGTACCACCAAACAATAATTAATTTTTTGGACTAGCTAGCACCAAATAGTATAAGTTTGTTTTTATATACTAAAAGGCTAGTGCGCTTTATGAAGAAGACAATTAAAGTAAACATCAGCAGAATCTGGGTTACGAAGATATGTCGGATTATATATAGTGAGGTTGAGCCACACAGTTCAAGAGGACTCTGCAATCTCGAGCTTGTGGTAAAGTTGAAGTTCTTTTTCAAGTTATCCAAAGGGAGAGATATAGAAGATGACGATTCATTTTCTAATTAAAGACTTACCGCCTCTCTCTAGCGTATAGATGTTAATGCTATATAGATGATAAGAGAAAGTGAAAGAGAACATAAGCACGACCGAGAGAGTGTTCCAAAGACCGTCAATATCAGATTGATCATTGATGAAAACTATTGTTTGGTTAATGAAGACAAGAAAGGTTTTGATTCCACTCTATTGATAACTTCTTTGAGGAACTCAAGGTAATTCAGGAAAACTTGAAGAAGAGGTTCGAGAGCCTCACCGAGCATGCATACGTATCTTGAATGAGACAAGGAAATTTCTCAAATATTCCTGAAAAGAAATTGGGGGATGATGTGATTTTTGGTTGTTCAACCCTTCCTTTAGCACTCGCACCTTAGATTAATTTACAGTAACTTGTAGTATTCTAAAATTGTTGATTTAAAAAAAATGAGAATGACATTGTGGTCTTTGCCCTCTTTAGTGACCACTAAACGGATCAAAGATGACGAAGAAAATATGATAAGCTCCGTGACCGGATGAGTTTGATGACAATATATCTAGGCATACCAATGTGATTTTTTTGCTAGCTTAGCACCACATGGAATGCTATTAAATGTTTTTTGTTGTTAGCACTGCATGGACTGCTGTCTAATTTACGAAACAATCGATTGTGTGATCTTGAGTTGTTTGGGTCGTGAAACATCCCCTAATTAAGATGTAGCTTTATCCCATCCATTACAAAGTTTCGATTTTTTTTTATATGGGCTTGGATTATATGAAATGTTGCAAGATTTGCAAATGAAGTATAGAAACAAGCCACTATTTATTAACCATTGTCCATAACAAATTTTCGGGTTAAAACGATTTAAGATCTATTTTTTCTCGAGAAATTCGGTTTAATAAGTAAAATGGGGCCTTAGAGCTATAAGGTAAGGTGGTCACTTTTAAGATGTAAAGAAAAAAATGTCCCCACGTTAATGGAAAGTAGTCTAGCTAATTGATTCGACAGTATAATTGGCTGGAAACGAACCGAAAGATTTATCGGGATAACTATTCTCTGCTGGAAGGAGATTGATTTATTACTCATTCACATCTAGCTTACTCATATCCAATGAGCTTTGGTGTAACCCTAGGGCTAGAAGTACATTTTTATGTGACTCTTTATAAGAGCCAAGCTAGCTCTGCTGCAATAATGACCCATAATTCCGGTATCAGAAAAATACTTCCTGATTCTCAGATGTGTGATTTTGAATTCGACCTATGTGGGTATTCGATGAACTTTATAGAAGGAGCTGCAGTTTCCACCATTCATGCTACACCGGAAGATGGGTTCAGTTATGCTAGTTTTGAAAGCGTTGGGTACACAATTTGAAAAAAATGAAATTGGATGGTTTGGTCGAGAGGGTATTGCCTTGTTTCCATCTGAGTGAGTTTTCTATCGCTGTTAATGCCGAGGTGGCTTAGCCGAGAATACATGTATATATGCTGGCTTGTTTATCAGAAGTTTGTAAAATTTACTCTCTCTCGCTCCTGTTAAATTTATTCTATGCGGTGTTTTGGGTTGTTTGAGGTTGACGTTTACATGCCGGGTGTTAGTTAGCGGAAGTTTGATTATTGTTAAATAACATGCAAGTAGCCAGCAATACGTTATATATTGTTACATGCGATAATTGTCCTATTTGTCCCCTCACTTTTTGTTTCGCCCATACTAATAGCCGGTCTTGTTTGTACATAAAACAAACGGAACCGAATAAACTGATCAAAAACCAAACCAAACTGAACCGATTTCGATGTGAAAAGCAATAAACTGGATGATTAATCTGTTCGAACAGTTTGGTTGTTTTCCAGTTACGAAACTAATCGAACCGCTTTTTTTTTCATATATAAATATTCATAATTGAAAAATACGTTTGCCTAATGTTCTGAATGTTGTTACGCGTTTCAGTTATAACCGACATTCTATTTTAGTTATAACTGAAAAGTTCTGACAGAATAGTAAATAACACATGACGTTTAATTACGAAATTCGATGTGCTCACCACATCTACGTATCCGAGACACTCACCAAGTATTTATTGATATTGTCAAACTTACAATAGTAGACTCAAGTCTTACAATACTCAATGGCCCCCTCACTAGTATTTTCCTATCAAACTATTGCTCATACCTAACACCTCTCAATATCTAATGACATCCCATCACAAATTTCTCTCAAAAATAATATTTTCTCTCTAATATTTCGTGGGTTTCTCTCTATATTTGTTGTATAATCTATGATGTAGAGACAAAAAATATTAGAGTCTAAATGGTTTTATTTATAGCCTTACAAAGAATACTAATCTTAATCAAATAGGAAGTATTTCCTTTCTCTCTCTTTCCTTCTTTGACTAGCATTCTTCTTTCCTCTTCAAGTATTCTAATCCAACAAGGAAACCTTTTCATTCTCTTCAATCTAATCTTCTGAGATTGCACGAAATTTTCTTGACTTGTTGCTCACGCTTGTGGACCTTCTAAAAATCTTTGACTTGATCGACAAGTAATCTGTCCGTCAGTTTCAGTTATAACTGAAATTATAACTTCAACCTATATTTAACCATAACTTAACAAACGTGTTACGCATTAACTGTTAACATAATAAGAGTTCAATAAAAGTTAACTCAATATATTTTTAGCAATATGATGACAAACAAATATGGTACAATAGACTTGTACTTTGGACCTAACAATCTCCCCATTTGTCATTATTTTGGCAAAAACATTGAGTTGTAAAACTTTTGAAAAACAAACTCCCCCATAAGGTTATCAACACAGTTAAACCAGAAAATCAATTATTTAAGCACAAAGCTTATCAAAGCTCCCCCTGTAAGTCACATCTCAGAAATACATAAAACACTTTCACACATGTAAGCATATAAGATCAGAAAGATAAACCTTTAAAGTATTATCAAAACAAGCAATCAATCAGAGCAGACATTCTCAAAAACAGAAATATAAACAATCATACTCAAAATATAAACAATCATCATCAAAGTCAAGCTCATTGCTCTCTCACAACTCATCAATCTACTCCCCCTTTTTGTCATAATATTGACAAGGTTAGAATGTACCACACTCATCATAATCAACCAAACTAGAACCAATATACCCATAATCCCTCTTATCAAACAACCAAAAACCATATTATCACTCACCAATATCCTCAGATAACTCACAAAAATTTTATCAAAACAAATCTTCATACATGCATGAGGGCTTAATCAGCTGTAACTCTTCTATTAAATGAGAAAACAAAGTTTAAGAGCATATAAGATTAAACAAGGATGAATTTTCAAGTTTAGGAGTAAAAAAACCAGTTTTAACTATTTATCAAATACATCACTTTATAACCGTAAAACTTAAGTTTTTTAGCACAATAAAAATTGTTAATATTCCATTCTATTGTCCAGAACATTTTGCACAAGAAAACAATTACTTTTTCAGTTTTAATTAAATAACCAATTTATCAAGTAAAAATAAATTCCCTGTTCACTTGAGTTGCATCTCAGTTACAACTGACACTTGAAACTGTATTGGAACCAAAACACACAATTACTTCTTCCAAGAAAAATTGATCAATATTACCTTTTTTTTATTAAGAAATTGACACTTTATAGAACACATCATCATTACTAAACTGGACATTCATCCACGACATATTTTTATTATCAGTCAGATCATAGTACCAGTCCCAATTTTAACTCGTTCTGCTGCCATCCGGCTACGTGTTCAGTTCTAAACTGTCCAACCAATGGGAAAAAAATGATAAAAAAGCATCTCTATGCAAGCAGTGAGAGACATTTGTCCAAAGTCATCATTTTACAGCATATTCAGTAGAATCATAAAATAGATTATTAGTGTCAATTCTCATTTTATTAAGCAAAACTCCACTCTTTTTCAGAAAAATTATATGCAGCTCATGCAGATTTATTCAAGTGTTTGTAACTGATTATTCTCATAATAAACAACAATTTGTTTACTCAGATAGATTCATAATAACACACCCCAAGATCACTTCTTAGGGATTCAAACCTTTTAACATCCAATGGTTTTGTAAATATATCTGCCAGTTATTTCTTAGTTACAACATGTTCCAAAACTAGACATTTTTCTTCAACAAGTTTTCTAATAAAATGATATCTTAAGTCTATATGCTTTGTTCTAAAATGTTGTATTGAATTATTAGCTAAATCAACAACACTTTTATTATCACAATATAAAGTAAAAACCTCTTGTTTAACATTATAATCCTCAAGCATTTGTTTCATGCATAAAAGTTGAGTACAACCACTACCAACTGCTATATATTCTGCCTCTGCAGTAGATAAAGAGGTACAACTTTGCTTCTTACTAAACCAAGATACTAAGTTATTTCCAAAGTAAAAACATCCACCAGATGTACTCTTTCTATCATCAATATTACCAGCCCAATCAACATCACAAAACCCAACTAAATGATGGTTAGTATCCTTAGAATACCACAAGCTTAGATTAATAGTTCATTTCACATATCTAATAATCCTCTTAACAGCTAATAAGTGAGATTCTAAGGGATTATCTTGGTACCTAGCACAAACTCCAACACTCAAGCACAAATCAGGTCTACTAACAGTCAAATAAAGTAAGCTACCAATCATAGATCTATATAAACTTGGATAAACAGACTTATTTTTCTCATTCTTAGACAGTTTTAAGTTAGAACTCATAGGTGACCTTTTCTCTTTACTATCAGACAAACCAAATTTAGTAACTAGATTTCCTGCATACTTAATTTGACACAAAAATATGCCTTTATTACTTTGCTTAACTTGTAAACCTAGAAATAAATTCAATTCACCAGCACCACTCATCTCAAATTAACTTTTCATATCAGCAATAAACTCATCAACATAACTCATAGAGGTAGAACCAAACACAATATCATCCACATAAATCTGAACAACTATAATATCCTTAGAAGTTCTCTTGGTAAACAATGTTTTATCAACTCCCGCTCTTAGAAAACCTTTTTGAATCAAAAACTTTGTCAATTTATCATACCATGCTCTAGGAGCTTGTTTTAATCCATAAAGAGCTTTTTTAAAATGAAAAACATGATCAGGTTTATGAGGATATTAAAATCCCTTTGGCTGTTTAACATATACTTCTTCTAAAATATTGCCATTGGACTTTTAACATCAACTTGAAACAATTTAAAATTATATAAGCAAGTAAGAGACAACAACATTCTAATAGATTCAATTCTAGCAACAGGCACAAACGTCTCATCAAAATCAATTTCTTCAACTTGAGTGTAATCTTGAGCAACTAACCTAGACTTATTTCTAACAATGGTACCATCCTCATCAGTTTTATTTCTAAAAATCCATTTAGTACCAATTATATTCTTATTTTCAGGCCTAGGCACAAGAGCCCATACATCATTCCTTTCAAACTAACTCAATTCATCTTGCATAGTAGAAATCCATTCATCATGCAATAAAGCTTCATTAACATTCTTAGGCTCAATTTGAGATATATAGCAATTAAAACTAACAAGATTGAGGTGTTTTCGTCGAGTATTCATACCTGCACTTACCTCTCCAATGATGTTGTCCAATGAGTGATTTTTCTGAGTCCTCACATACTTCACCCTTCTATCTCGTTGTTCAGTTGCAGATTCAGTTGCAACTGGTGCAGTCTCAGTTACAACTGAGTCTTCAGATTATTTTTCAGACAACTCATCGGATTGTTCCTTAGTTACAACTGATGCAGTAGCTGACTCTTTTTGCTTTCCATCCATCTGTTCTTCCATGGTTGTATCCATCAAACCTGTCATACCATCTTCACCTGCATACTCAGATATATATCTTTAAGATCATTGAAAACAACATTATACGATTCCATGATAACATGAGTTCTCAAATTGTAAACTCTATAAGCTCTACTATTCGCAGAATATCCTAAGAAAATACATTCATCACTTTTAGAGTCAAACTTTCTTAGTTGTTCTCTATTTTTAAAAATATAGCAAACACAACCAAACACATGAAAGTAACTCAAATTAGGGTTTCTTCTTTTCCAGATTTCATAGGGTGTCATATTAGTTCTTTTAGTGAGATAGACCCTATTTACTATGTGGCAAGCACTATTAACAGCCTCATCTCACAATCTCTTAGCAAGTTTCTTAAAATTCAACATAACTCTAGTCATCTTTTGAATAGTCCTATTCTTTCTTTCAACAATACCATTCTGTTGGGGGGTTTTAGGACCAGAAAACTCATGAAAAATTCCTGAAGAATCACAAAAATCAGCAAATTTAGAAATTTCAAACTCTTTTCCAAGATCACTCCTAATTCTGACAATTTTACCAATGGTATAACCTTTTTCAGTTTGCAGTTTCAAACACAGATTCTTAAACACATCAAAAAATTCAGATTTTTCTCTAAGAAAAGCTACCCAAGAGTATCTAGAAAAATCATCAACAACCACAAGAATATATCTTTTACCACCAATACTTTCAGTTTGCATGGGACCCATAAGATCAATATGTAACAATTCAAGCACACTATTAGTATAAATCTGACTAACACTTTTATGAACACTTTTAGTTTGCTTTCCCTTCATACAATCACCACAAGTACTAGGTAGTTTTATTTTCAGTTTAGGTACTCCTCTAACAAGTTGAGAATTAACAATTTTAGCAAGAGTTTTATAGTTTACATGACCCAAATGTTGGTGACAAATTTCAGGATTATTAGTTACAGCTTGGTTACAACTGACTTTAGGTAAAGTTGCAACAGACTTATCAAACACATAGCAACTATTACTAGATCTTATTCCAATCACGATTAAGTCATTGTTATCATCAGTTACAAGGCATTTATCTTTATTAAACTTAACATGCATAAAATTATCACACAATTGGCTAACACTTAACAGATTAGATTTTAAACCTTTAACCAATAGAACACTTTTAAGCTCAGGCATGCCATTAACATTTAAAATACCTTTACCTATCACAAGACCTTTGTCACCACTTCAAAACACAACAGAATTACCAGATATATTCCTAACATTTTTTAAAAATTTAGCATTACCAGTCATATGTTTGGAACAACCACTGTCAAAATACCAAGAAGTAGAAACAGCAGCATTCAAGGAGGTTAAAGTAGTTTTATTACAAGTAGTTGTCTCACTTTTGCTTTTAACCTTCCAGACCCATTTGGATGTTTGTTTATAAACTCTGGAAAAATGTTTTTGATAACTCAAAAATCTTTTATTGCAAAAAGCTCAAGTGTGTTCCAGTTTTATTACAAAAATAGCATAACCTCAACTAATTTCCAGTTGCAGGTTCAGTTATAACTGAGAATAGTCTGTTCTTAGTTGCACTTTCAGTTACAACTAAACACCTCCTTGTACTTACAGTAGGTTGTAGGGTTGCTTTGCTTGTTGTGGTCTTCACGAACACGGTCTTTCCACTTCCATTAGCTCTAGAATAGCCCAATCCATTATTATCCTTTGCATACCCTTGACATGAAAGCACTTTGTCTAACTTTTCAGTCCCATTGTTGAGAAGCTTGATTCTCTTTTGGGTTTCTTCAAGTTGAACATCCTTCTCTTTAATCTCGTTCTTTAACCTCAAATTTTCAACTTCCAACTCTTTTACCCTTTTAGACACAACTGTAAACCTCTTGAATTTTTTTAGATATTTCTCTTCTATCTTAGAAATAGTAATAGTTTCATCATCACAACTATCAAATTCAGAGCAATACCCTTCTTCAGTTTCGGTGTCAGTTATAACCGAGTTTGTAACTGAGATGAATTTTGAGTTTTTCGCACTTTTCGTATTGATTTTTGAGATAGCCATAAAACTTGTATAGTTTGTTTCCTCACCATCTTCACTATTATTACCAGATTCATCACTAAAAGTTGCTGCCCTTGAAGCCCTATTTTTCTTAACCGTATTCACACATTCAGCTCAAACATGACCAAAACTCATACACTCCCTACATTGAATCCCCTTTTGTTTAAAATCCCTAGATTTCCACTTTGTTTCAGGTTGCTTCTCTTCATAATTTTTCGGTTTAAACTCCTTTTAATGAAACGGTTTACTAACTTCTCCATCACCAACTTTATTTTTGAAAAACCTTTTGTATAACTTTTTGGCGAAAAGAGCAAATTCTTCATCATCAGATTCAGTTACAACTGACTTTGCAACTGGAGACTTTTTAGCATGAAAAGTAATACCTTTATCCAAACATTTTGGTGACTCAAACTTCATCTCATAGGTTCTGAGATTACCCATAAGATCTTCCATCTTCATACTTTTGATGTTGTTGTACTCTTCAATAGCTGTTACCTTTATTTCGAACCTTTAAGGTAGAGATCTCAAGGTTTTCTTCACCAATTTGGATTATGCAATTTTCTCTCCAAGAGCATGAGATTCAGTAGAAATCTCACATAAATTAGAATAAAACTCTTCTATGGTTTCGTGCTGCTCTATCTTTAGGTTTTCAAACTTGGTTGTAAGTTGTTGAAATCTTGATGCCTTGACTCGGCTTGTACCTTCGTATGTGATCTTTAAAATATCCCAAGCTTCTTTTGCAACTTCACACATAGATATTAATTTGAATAAGTTAGGATGAACCGCACTAAAGATCGCATGAAGTGCCTTTGCGTTTGCATTAGAATCCTTTTCCTCTTTTTCAGACCAAGTATCTTCTAGGGCTGGATATTCTTCTCATTTTTCATCAGTGACCATTGGTACTTCATAACCTTTATAATAGATTTCCATGCCTTTTCGTCTTGAGATTTAATAAAAGCTCTAATCCTCACTTTCCATGTGACATAATTCGAACTTCCTTCAAGCAACGGTACTTTGTTGAATGATCCACCATTATTAAATAACTCCATATATTCAGAACACAGGATCCACACCAACTATAGTTAGATGTGAGGCTCTGATACCAATTGAAAAATATGTTTGCCTAATTTTCCGAATGCTGTTACGCGTTTCAGTTATAACCAAGATTCTGTTTCAGTTATAACTGAAGAGTTCTGACAGAATAGTAAATAACACACGGCGTTTAATTACGAATTTCGATGTGCTCACCACATCTACGTCTCCGAGACACTCACTCAGTATTTATTGATATTGTCAAGCTTACAATAGTAGACTCAAGTCTTACAGTACTCAATGACTCACTCACTAGTATTTGCCTATCAAACTATTGCTCATACCTAACACCTCTCAATAGCTAATGACATCCCGTCACGAATTTATCTCAAAAAATAATATTTTCTCTCTAATATTTCGTGGGTCTCTCTATCTATATTTGCTGTATAATCTATGATATAGAGACATAAAATATTAGAGTTTAACTGGTTTTATTTATAGCCTTACAAAGAATCCTAATCTTAATCAAATAGGAAGTATTTCCTTTTTCTCTCTTTTCTTCTTTGACTAGGATTCTTCTTTCCTCTTTAAGTCTTCTAATCCAACAAGGAAAACTCTTCATTCTCTTCAATCTAATCTTCTGAGATTGTAAGAAATTTTCTTGACTTGCTGCTCACGTTTGTGGACCTTCTAGAAATCTTTGACTTGATCGACAAGTAATCTGTCCGCCAATTTCAGTTATAACTGAAATTATAAATTCAATCTATATTTAACCATAATTAACAAACGTGTTACGCATTAACTGTTAACATAATAAGTGTTCAATATATTTTTAGCAATATGATGACAAACAAATAGCATACAATAGACTTGTACTTTGGACCTAACAATAATATACAATTTCACATAATTTTGATTACTCTAATCATTCACAAATATTTTCAAACTGTTTTCGGGTGACTTTGCATTATCTTCTTTTTTTTCCTTTACCGATTTCAACACTTCCACCTATTCCGTGGCATTAATTTCTCGCCGGTGCTCAATATATTCATCCAGTTTCTCCCTTAAACGACAGGTATTTGAGCGCATGTCCGATTAGTTTTCTTACAACTCCCAATTTAGCGTGAATGTCAAGAAGGCCATTATTACCACGTCTAATAGTTCTCATGTGACTAGATACTTCATCAACATGTATCAGCTCCAAGAAAATGCACAGATACTCGGTTTACTTCACTAGCGTGATCTTTGGTTTCACTGATTTCCTTTGTTCTCGAACATTGCTCTTCATTCTTTATAGCTATGCAAGCGAAGAGAGCAGAATCAGACTCGACAATGAGAACATTTTCGAAATCTTTTAGGGAATAGGGGATAAATGCAATAACGTTCCAAACGAACAGCAAAAATCCCAAATCATCCGGGGAAGAACTGTTATATCTTCTCGATCACTCGTTTTTCAGAAACCAGTGCCTCTTCGTATGTTAGGTTACCCCTTCCACTCACTTTGCATGTCCAAAGTTGCTGGCGATAAAGATTTATTCTATTAAAAAATTCACCAAGATCTCGAAATTACTCTTTCGGGACCCACCCCGTTTGAAATACTTCCTCCTGAGACTTCAAATTTTCGGGTCCGCTAGATCAATTGGCTTTCTCTTATACAGTGGCCTTTTAACCATTAAAATATCATCCTAGAATGGCAACAGCCTACAAACACATGGATAAGCTGTGATTGATATGGGCACATGATGAATCTAGATTAATTATGCATACTACGATTTCTTAAATAAGAATGTGAGACATTATTCGAGTAAATCACCAGAAAAGATAAGAAGCTATTACAACTAATCGATAATATATGGACCATACTTTCATGAGCACGGCTGTACCCCAACGGATGCCGCCCATGATGAGTAGTTATTTATGTTTAGAAGGGCGGCTAGTGTTATATTTTTATTTGTTTGGAGCTATTTGTTCTTTTATTTTTAGTTGGAGGACCATGGAGGATTAGAGAAGTACTAAATTCTGTGCACCCTTTTTTTTCCACGTAAGCCTTTCTCTTTAAAGGTTCTATTATTCCCATCCCTTTTCTCTATATTTCCCGTTTTTTTTAATGTTTGGATCAACTTTTGTCATCCGATCTCCAACGAATACTCAGGTATTAAACATACTTACGTTTGTGGACAAAACAGACCAACTTGTAATGATAATAGCAATCACGTATGCTCTTGTTCGATGATCATTGAATTGCTAACTGTTTCATTTTGTGTATCCCTAAATCACGAATAAACTCAGACATTTTTTTTAATATCATCATAGGATATGATGATGACCGGTTAAAATAATAATGTACATAAAATAATGGAATTCTGGGGGCGGATGTAGCCAGGTGGATTAACGCAATCCACCACTTGGATAGATTGGTATACTATATTTGTTTGAGCTTGTGTATATTGTTATCCAAATCATGAAATTCATTTACGTACTAATTATAATCAGATAGGTCAGTGTGCAAAAGTAAAGTTCTCCTAAGAATAAGTGAAGGAAAAGGAGTTAATTGTCCACAACAAATCGTTTTCACAGCCGAGAAAAAGCTCTCAATAAGTGTCCCTAGGAGGTTTGCTTTATGTCCTCCTCCTATGTATGTGTTGCTATTTTTACACTCCCTCCGTCCCTTATTAATAATAAAAAAAGAACCGTTTTCACAGCCGAGAAAAAACTTCCTTGAGCAAACAATACATGAGCCATGTTAATCCACACATCTGGCATCTGATATAAAGCGCTAGCACTAGCAGCATCTCGAACCTATTAAAGAGGAAAAAACTACGCGTTGGAATACCAGGAACATGGGAGATTGTTTTCTCAAACCAGATCCATAAGGAGAAAAAAATAGATAACCTGTTTAAAAAATTCTTGTGAAACTTCAAAGGGACCATTTTCTGCCAAGACAACTCTAGCAGACTAGCACCATTGGCACCATATAAATTAGAATTATGACTCCGGATAATCTGCAACAACAAATTTATAAAGGTCAACAACATTTTATAAATTTAAAAACCTTTTGGTTAGTGACTTATACATTTGAGAAATTGGCATAACATCCAAAAGGGTTTGATCTTTGAATCATACGCTTACTCATTAGGAAAAAAACATAAAACCTTTACTCTCCAAGGGGAATGAAAATACATAACCATTGCATAACTATATCAGCCTCCACATAATAAGTCAAATTGAATATAAATAACAAATAAATAAATGAACATGTACCAAAGCAGATGCTATATAGTCTACTGTAAGACAATAAATAATTAAAATAATGACAAACCTAGATTTTTAAAACTCACTTTTGTATAGAGCTCTTTTACCTTTTCTAAATGTGTGGCTTCCATTTTGGGAGCTCGTTTCTCAGATCGCATTGCTGCAAAGTAGTTCCAATTTCCCTGTTAAATAGAAGTATATATAAGTCGCTGGTGTTGGAATTTGTCACAGAACAAAGTGATATTTGATAACGTAAGAAAATCAACTTTATAACATCATTAAATAATTAAAATCGTTAACTTAATCCCCAGGAGTAAACACAAAATGCAGTGCCTAAAAGCAAAATACCAAATGACTCCAAAGCCTCATGGAGAATATTATAATTGCGTAGAAAATTAACAAACTAATGAAAGTGTGGCATAAGAATTCTTCACACCGCTTGAATCCTTAGCACCCTTGAAGGTTTCTTCAGCCTTAACTTACTCGTCATTTTTTCATTTCCAACTCTCCTAACATTAATAATGCATGAAGGGGAATTCTCATCCACCTTTAGAGCATCATTAACCTAAGGAAAATCATTACGAATTACATTTCAAAACAGAAGCTTTCTAACTAATGAAATTTGGAAGTTCTTGTGAAGGAAGGACAAATAACTACCAGCTCAATACTTATCTGAATGTTATTTCGAGCTTTTGCTATATTAGCAAGTCTGAGGTAAGAGTCGATATATTCTGGATAATGCAACAGAACAGAAAAGAAAATCAGCAACCCCATATTTACAGTAATGAAATTATAAAATGTTGCTAAGAAATCGGACCCACCTTATATTAAATACTCAAATTTAAATATAAATTAATAAAATTCTTTAACAATTAAAATACAAATTAACATGCATAGAGTATGATAATGTTTATAATATTGTTCAACTATTTATAAATGATGTATTCTCTTTGAATTTTCTGTAAATGAGTTATTTTCCATAATATTGTGTGTTATTTTTTTTTATGTTGGTAATGTACCATATCATACCATTTCATGTACCAAATATGTGCGGTACGGTAATAGTATCAAGAAAATATCAATGGTGTTGTACCATTTTCGCCCCTAATATATATAGTTTCATTTAGATTGGAAAATACATCATTGATCCTTGGGACTATTATGATAGCATGATATGTATAATAATAGAATTGGGTGGTCAAAGTTTGGTAAAGCTACTTGATGCTTGAGTTGGAGGTATAATTATTTTAGTGGTTCGTTAGTTCTCTAGAAACTATAACTAATAGAAAATATTTCATAAAATAATAGTTCAATACTTACGAAAAGTGGTCGTAAGTAACCCTACATTGAATTTTTGACCTAATTTACGACGCGTAAGTATTTGCCCTCCAACTTGTATGAATATGACATAGGGCTGTTAATAGAGTATCACTCCCAATGTAAAAACAATTCTTAATCAGTGGGGTGCTAACTTTAGCATGATCTTTACCACAATTCCACTTAAATGGTTTCATAGTCTTGATCCTCCTGATAGATTCTCATTCACTTTTTACCTTTTGCATAATAAAATCTATGAGGAGAATGAGAATGAGAATATACGATGAGTATCAAGATTATGAAGCCACTTTAGAGGAATTATGGTAAATAAAACCAATGTTAGCGCCATACTGATCAAGATTTGATTTGACATTGAGAGTGATACTGTATTGAGAAGCCCTATGACATATTTATACAAGTTGAAGTGTATATTAATACGCGTCATAAATTCGGTCCAAAATCCATTAGAGGAACTAGTTACGACCACTTTTCATAAGTATTGAACTATTATTGTAATTAATAAAATATTTTGTACTAAATATGCTTTCAAGGAAACTAATGTACCACTTATGCCTCCAACTCAAACAGCAAGCAGCTTTACTAAGTTGGTTGCACCTTAATTTTTTATTATTATAATAAGGGTGAAATTTTGTACCATAACGTACTAACCAACCACAATTACCATTTATACGGTATCACTTGTGCCGCACTTATGGTACTACCATATGTATGGTATGATACTATCGTACCAGCCAATTTATTGGTATGAAAATGATTAATGATATCTAATAAAGAGAATAGATTAATACGAAGCTCTAAAATATGTACATGTTTGATTAATCTCTAGAAAGAGAGAAGATAGAGGGTTAGAGGTTACGAGCGCAATATGTAGGACCATTGAAAGTCAAACAATACTTTATGTATAAGTGATTAATCTAGGGTCAGGTTGGTGGTATGATGAGAGAAAGAGAGTGAGACATTACTATATTATAAAATATCGTGCATACCTTCTTATTATTTATATGAGGGCTATAGAAATCCAAATTTATATCCATTTCATTTGTGTTGACTAACATTTATACAATTACTAGTTTCATTCGGAAATCCCATGAAGATTAAAAACAAACATTCCTTTTATTCAAAACTTTACTATATGTTAGACTGTATTAAATTCTGCCATTTCACTAGTAAATTATGTAACGAAAGACAATACTCTCAAACGTTGGGTGATTGACAGATAGTGCAATGGAGAGGGCGGTAATGTTAAAAAAAATTGAAAAGAGTTTCAGATGTTGGAGGAGGAAGAGAGTGTGATTAAATTAGGGTAATATGGTAATTTATATAAAAAAAAGAAGGGTATTTTTTCAAAAGATGAGCCAAAATTTGGATGCATCAAATCTCTAAGCTTGGATTATGCATTCAAGTTTGGCAAAACTACTTGCCTTAAATCTCATAATTATATGAAGCGGGTTTAAAATCAAATATCCAATTTTATATTAGTGGTTCGTTAGTTTTCTAGGAAGTATATTTGGTTCAAAATATTTATTAATTACCGTAATAGTTGACTACTTATGAAAAGTGGTTGTAAATAGTCCTACAATAAATTTTTGACCTAATCTGCGGCGCATAAGATTTACGCCCCAACTCATAAAAAATGTGACCTATGACTTATCAAATGAGTATCACTCTCAATGTCAATACAAATCTCAATCGTTGTGGCACTAAAAATTTATAACCAAAGTTTGCACCATAATGATCAAGATTTGTTTTGACATTGAGAGTTATCTCAATTGACAAGTCTTATGTCATACTCGACTGTAAATCATTACGCATGGTAAAAAGGTCAAAATTCATTAAATGGACTATAAATGACCACTTTTCATAAAACTTAATAAAATATTATACATTTTCGAGAAAACTAACAAACCACTCATGCCTCCAACTCAAGGGTGAACAATTTTACTAAATTTAATGCACCAAATTCTATTATTCCAATATTAGTGGTGCATTTAGGGCTAAAGTCTTTTGGTTTTATAGTATTGTCAATTAATTCACACAAATGGCCTTTACATTTTACGAATTTCACCGATTTTACAACTCAGTTATAAATATATTTAAGATGACTTCAGAATGAGCCAACAACGGGTGTTTCTTAGGGTAGTTTATTTTTATAATTAAGGGAAAACTTTTTATATTCGACACTTTTTTTTATATTGGTAATTCAATAAATATAAAGCATATGACTAACAAAAGGAATATTAAGGATAGAGTTAAAGCTTTTACGGTGCAGAAATAGACCTCATAAGCAGTTCTGACTTTTAAGGGACAATATAAATACCTGTTGAAATGTGATGAACAACGGTCAACTTGACTTTGCACAATTTGCGTTGCGTTTTTTTTTCTTCCGTTGAGGGTAAACCTGCGTTGCGTAAGATTTAACATATTAACAAACTAATCTCTTGCCAAAACTAAAATATGTATTTATCAAAAATACTCTATGAAACATAATTTTGCCTAGGGTTTTCCAAACGTAGACTATTTTGCAGTCTAGAAACACAACATAATTCGGAAAAAAGGAAATTATGTAACGAGTGACATCACTCTCAAACGGTTATAATGAATAAAGAGAATAGTGAATACATAGCTCTAAAATATTTACATGTTTGATTGATCTCTAGAAAGACAGCCATATATGTACGACCATTGCAATACTTTTAGTGGTATGATGAGAGAAAGCTAGAGAGTGGAAGATTATACCGTATTTCAAAATATCGTGCATATCTTCTCATTTTAAAAGCGGACTATAGAAATCCAAATTTATATCCTTTGTATTTGTGTTGACTAACATTTATACAATCATTAAATTCATTAGAAAATCATATGAAGATCAAGAAACCAAAAGTCATTTTATTCAGATATTTACTACATGCTTGACTGTATTTAATTTTGCCCTTACTAAAATAGAACTATAAAATTCCAAATTTACATCCTTGTATTTGTATTGGCTGACATTTATACAATTACTAAATGCATTAGGAAATCTTACCAAGATTAAGAATAAAAATATTCATTTTATTTAGAATTTTACAAAATGTTTGATTGTATTTAATTATGCCTTTACTACAATAAGGCAACTATAGAAATCGAAATTACACTTGCACCCTTTTTATTTGTATTGAAAGTCATTTATACAATCATTAAAATTCACTACTATAGTAAAAACTCTATAAGTCACACGTTATTGGAAGCACGAAAAAATAACACTATAAATGTTATTTACTAACTAGAGGTTACAAATAAAAAAATTTAAAAATCAAATTTATACACGTAATATAAGTTACATATATATGGTTTATATAAATAAACAAATGATTAATGTCAAGAAGTTTCATGAATGCTTGACAATTTGAAAATATTTTGGCTTCAACAAGATAATGTCTATGCCGACGAGCTATTTTGTACGCTCAAGTTAAAATATGTAGTAAAAACGCAAAGACTTAAGTCATCATGGCAAACTATTAAGCATAAAGGACTGATCTGTAAACTTTTATAAAGTATAAGAGTTGTATGTAATTAGTTTTATCTGTAGCATTGTATAATTAAAGGACTGATCTGTAAACTTTTATAAACTGTGTAATTTGGGCTTTGACAGACCAATTGGGTAAACTTTGTAACTTGTATGACCACTTTGTAATTTGGAGAAACTATATATATATATATATATATATATATATATATGGTTTCTCAGTTAATTTTATATATATGAAATTTTCTTTTTATTCGTTCTCTCTCTCTATATATATAAACTGCCCTAATACATACATATATATATATATATATATATATATATATATACACACATATCAATTAATCTCATACTGAGATTAGTCAATTTCTACATGGTATCAGAGCGTTTGAAGTAATCTTTCGCTATTCAAACCCACAAAATTGGGTCTGATTATTTTATTTTCCGCTGTGATTGTTTTCGAGGGTTTAAAATTTGGGGTTAATCGGATAAAAAGGGTGATTTCTCTGGTTATTACTCACTCGCATCAAATTGGTTCTTCTATTGGTATATTCTAAACAACTATCTCTTTAATTTGTTGATTAATTTGGGATTCTGAAAATTAGGGTTCTTGATTTTTTAAATTGGGGGTTTCTGGTTTCTCTTGTGTGTTCTTCTTATCCTGAATTTGCAATTGATCAATTGGCTTATATAAGAAAGGTTTCTCTTCTTATTTCTTGGAATTATGTCTGAAGATTTAAACAGTAATGATAGGGATAACAATCCACCTATACACATTCAACATATAACCACTATGAGTCCTTATTATATAGGTACCAATGAAAATACTAGCAATAGCTTAGTTAATCCTTCGTTAACATGACCTAATTGCCATTCTTGGAAAAGGTCCATGGAAATTTCTATAGGTGCTAAGTCAAAACTTGGTTTTGTTACTGGTAGTTTAGTATGTCCTCCTATTGATGATTCAATGCATGGAGCATGGTTACAGTGCAATTTAATTGTGATGTCATGGATTATTAATTCTGTAAGTAGTGAGATTGGGCAGTCTATCTTATATGTGGATAGTGCTGCTAAGATGTGGAGAGAATTAACAGAGAGATTTGGACAGGGTAATGAGGCTAGGATATATGAATTACATCAAGATATTCATAGTATGGTACAGAATGATCTTACAGTTTCAGCTTATTTTACCAAGTTGGAAACATTATGGAATCAATTAAGTATTTTTAGTCCTCTTCCTAGGTGTACATGTGGTGTAACAGGAGGGTGTACTTGTAATTTCATGGGGTCTATAATTGCTAGAGAACACAGGGTTTTTAAGATGATTTTCTTGATGGGATTGAACACTAAGTATGCTCATGTTAGAAGTCAAATTCTTTTGATGAAACCTCTTCCTTCTTTAAATGATATATATCAATTGGTTAATCAAGATGAGAAACAGCAAAATTTAGGAGTACATAGTGTAAATCTGGGTAATAATATGGTTCTTGCAACTCAACATAATCAGAATTTTAGACCATCACAGAATCAAACCTTCAGACCACCTAGTAATCCAGCTTTCAGACCTTTTAGGCCTTCTTTTGGTAGAGGAAACTCAATTAAATGTTCTCACTGTGGGTCTAGTAGGCATACAAAGGAAAGATGTTACAAGTTGCATGGGTATCCACCAAATTGGGTTCCTAGGCCAAGGGGTTTTAACTCTAATCTTGGGGGAATAATATGGTTCATCAGGTTTCTTATCAAGGGAAAGAAAATTATGGGGAGAATCATTATAATATGGATAATAATAGGATTGGGTATCATGGTGGTATGAATAATCATTTAGGACAAACTCCTTTTCATTCACCTTATCCTATTATTCAGCAGGTTAACAATGAGATTACTGGTCCAGAACAGAAAAAGAATTGCTTGGATAATCAAAATCAAGATGCTGCAAATAATCAGGATATCACACCATCTTCTAATATGGTGTATACAGGCATGTCAGGTATAAATGGCTTCTTTCCTTTTTCTAATGCATGTCAGAATAGCTATCAAAATTGTTTATTAGATAATAATGATATATGGATTATTGATAGTGGTGCTAATGAGCATATGGTAAATTCATTAGTACATTTTGACAGTTTTAAAGAAGTAGTATCTCATGTTAATTTACCTAATGGACAAATTGCTAGTGTAACACATATAGGTACTGTAGTTTTTAAGAATGGAATCACTTTGCATAATGCTCTATGTGTGCCTTCTTTTGGGTTTAATTTAGTATCTGTTAATAAAATAACCAAGGATTCTTCTTTATCTGTTATTTTTTATTCACAATCCTGTTATATTCAGGATCAGGCCTCTTTGAGGATGATTGGTAGGGCTGAGGCAAAGAATGGTCTGTATGTTTTCAAGAGAGTTGGAAGTGTTAGTTGTAATAGTAGTGTTTTACAGAATAAGCCTAATATTTGGCATCTTAGGTTAGGTCATCCTTCTATTCAAGTGTTAGGTTTGATTTCCAATGATGTAAAAGTCAAGTTTACTACCCATAATTGTACTCCTTGTGATGTTTGTCATTTGGTAAAACAACATAGATTGAGTTTTCCTTTAAGAAATAATAGTGCTGCACATATTTTTTAACTAATACATTGTGATATCTGGGGTCCTTATGCTACTGCTACTTATGATGGTTTTCATTATTTTCTTACTATTGTAGATGATTTTACAAGATGTACATGGATTTTTTTATTAAAACACAAGTCTGAAACTGCTACAATTTTACCAAATTTTTGTAAGATGGTTGAAAATCAGTTTCATTATAGTATTAAGATATTAAGGAGTGATAATGGTACTGAGTTTAATTTGCTTAATTTTTATGCTAAAAATGGTATTATTCATCAAACTAGTTGTGTTGAAACACCACAACAGAATGGAATAGTAGAAAGAAAGCATCAACATCTTTTAAACATGGCTAGAGCTCTTAGATTTCAGTCTTTTTTACCTTTAAAGTTTTGGGGTGATTGTGTTTTAACTGCAGCATATCTAATCAATAGAACACCATCTCCTTTCCTGAATAATAAAAGTCCATATGAAATGCTTTACAATAAGAAACCTGTTTATAGTCATTTAAAAGTCTTTGGTTGTTTGAGCTATGCTACTACTTTGGTTAGAAATAGGAATAAGTTTGATGCTAAAGGAAGAAAATGTGTGTTTATTGGTTATGGAACTAGTACTAAAGGTTATAAACTTGTTGATATTAACACTAATGATGTTTTTCTGTCTAGAGATGTGTCTTTTTATGAGGAATTTTTTCCTTTCCAAAAGAATGAAAATACTATTACTAAAGATTTTGATACTATTAATGAACCAGTCAATACTAATACCAACACACCTCCTATAAGTAATAATGATCATATTAATGCTGATACAACTTGTATAGGTAGAAAATCAGTTAGAAAGGTTTCTGCACCTCAGTTTTTAAAGGATTTTCATTGTAATGTTAATACAGTTTTATCTGTTAAAAAGAAAAAAATACCTTATGATATATCATCTTATATTGCTTATGATAAAATATCAGAAAAACACAGGAATTTTTGTTTATTTGTTTCTTCTGTTATTGAACCTACCACTTATAAACAGGTTAGTAGTGACCCTTTATGGGTATATGCTATGGAAAAAGAGGTTAAGGCTTTAGAACTTAATAAAACATGGGCTTTGACACAGTTACCTTTAGGAAAACAACCAATTGGTTGTAAGTGGGTTTATAGGGTTAAGTACAAAGCTGATGGTAAAATAGAAAGATATAAAGCTAGGTTGGTTGCTAAAGGCTATAATCAATTAGAAGGTATTGATTTTGAAGCTACTTTTTCACCTGTAGCTAAAATGACAACAGTTAGGTGTTTTCTAGCAATAGCAGCATCTCAGAATTGGTTTTTAACACAAGTTGATGTTAATAATGATTTTTTACATGGTAATCTTGATGAAGAAGTTTATATGATACCTCCACCTGGATTTGTACAAAAGGACAGTAGTTTAGTTTGTAAGTTACAAAAATCATTATATGGTTTGAAACAAGCATCAATGCAATGGTTTTCAAAATTAAGTACTTCTTTAATTTTTTTTGGGTTTGTTCAATCTTCTGCAGATTATTCTTTGTTTACTATTAATAAAAATGATAAGTTTCTGGCCTTATTGGTTTATGTAGATGATATTATTTTGGGTAGTTCTTGTTCAAACTTGATTAATGAGGTAAAAAGATTTCTTAACACACAGTTTAAGTTAAAGGATTTGGGCCCTTTAAAATTTTTTCTGGGATTAGAGGTGGCCAGAAATAAAGATGGGATTCACATTAATCAAAGAAAGTATGCCTTAGAAATACTTGCTGAGACAGGTCTTTTAGCTTCAAAACCCAGTAATTTTCCAATGGACACTAAACAGAAATTTAGTTGTAGAGATGATGATAAATTTCATGATATTACTTTATATAGGAAATTGATTGGAAAGTTATTATATTTAACAATAACTAGACCAGATATTAGTTTTTCAGTACATGTTTTAAGTCAATTCTTAGCAGCTCCTAGCAAAGCTCATTATGCAGCAGCTCTAAGGGTCTTAAAATATATCAAAAAGGATCCAGCACAAGATATTTTGTTTTCTTCAAATTCTCCTGTGATTTTAAAGGCATATAGTGATTCTGATTGGGCTGGTTGTGTAGATACAAGAAGGTCTGTTACTGGTTTTAGTATTTTTCTGGGTAATTCATTGATTTCTTGGAAAAGTAAAAAACAAAGTGTTGTATCAAGAAGTAGTGCTGAAGCTGAATACAGAGCTTTAGCTATTACATGTTCTGAAATTATTTGGTTAAAACAGTTGGTTCAAGATTTAGGTTTTAAAGATGAAAAATCAGTGGCTTTATTTACAGATAGTAAGAGTGATATAGCTTTAGCTTATAATCCTGTTTTCCATGAAAGAACTAAACATATTGAGGTGGATTGCCATTTTATTAGGGATTTGATAATTCAGAAAGTTATTCCATTACATGTTCATACTAATGATAATGTGGCAGATTTGTTTACTAAAGCAGTTGGTGAAGCATGTTTTAAGCATTTACTTGTCAAGATAGGTATTTTGTCAATTCATTCTCCATCTTGAGGGAGGCGTATTAAGCATAAAGGACTGATCTGTAAACTTTTATAAAGTATAAGAGTTGTATGTAATTAGTTTTATCTGTAACATTGTATAATTAAAGGACTGATCTGTAAACTTTTATAAACTGTGTAATTTGGGCTTTGACAGACCAATTAGGTAAACTTTGTAACCTGTATGACCACTTTGTAATTTGGAGAAACTATATATATATAGTTTCTCAGTTAATTTTATATATATGAAATTTTCTTTTTATTCGTCTCTCTCTCTATATATATAAACTGCCCTAATACATATATATATATATATATATATATATATATACACATATCAATTAATCTCATACTGAGATTAATCAATTTCTACACGAACAAGTTTGCATAAGTATTTCACATCATACTAAATTTAAATTAACAAGATATATATTTTTGTAATAAAATATCATTTATTTATACAAAGAGGCGAATGGGACCCAATATAATTACGACACACATGAGAAAATAGAGTTTATTCTTACTTATAACGGACCCAAGTTGAGAACATATATTTTTACGACTATATGGAGTTTCATACTATATAGAATATTTTTATAGAAAAGTTTTATTGAAATTATAAATTAGTAATTAAGACAAAATAAATCAACACAGTAGTAATTAAAATTAGCTCGTACTCTCAATAAATTACTCCAAACATTTTTTTTTTCTACTTGAACATAAGAAAAACCATTCAAATGGTTAACGAAAATTACAAATCAATTTTTGTAATTCTTTTAAATCAAGTATATATTTGTGAAACAAAAGAATTAAATCTAATACTTTATTCGCAAATAATCCCAAACAAAAAAACTAATAACAATTTCCGAAGACCTTTAGCCATGATTAAATGAATATCTGAAGCTGAATACTTTAAAATTTAATCCCATACAACAATTGGATGACAAAAAATAAATAACAACTGAAATACACTTTTGGAAGATGATGCTGAAAGTTTTGGGGTTTTGTTTGACCTTTTTTATTTATAATGTCTATAGTCTGGAAATAAAAGTATATAAATATCCTTTGAAAAGCTTACATTTTACGTCCAAGCAAATTAATTTATATATACAAAATTATGTAAATCACGGTAAACTGCAATGCGATACGCCTTGTTCTGAAAAGCGTAAAACACGACATAATTTGATTAAAAAATTGTTAGGAGACGGGAGACAACCCCCTCAATATTTTGCTCATAAAAAAATTGGTAAATAAAACCAAGCACGCTATGAGCTATCTATAATACTAGAGCCGGTTTTGGGTCCGTGCGGTCGGTGCAGACGCACATGGCCGGTAAATTTTGGGGCCAAAAAGTTATAGAAAAATGAATTTATATGTATATACATTGTCCTGAATTTGCTAATATCACTACAAAAAAATACTCAAATAGCGACGGGATTAGTGACGGTATTTTTTGTTACGAGCTTATTAGCGATGGTTTTTGTGACGGTTTTGTGACAGTTTAATCAATTTGCGACAGATTTGTGACAGCTTTTTAAATTAGTAACAGGTTTGTGACAACTTTTGACTCTCACTAAATTAAATATTATTTTGTAGTGTATATTAATTGTTGTATAATGTTTGTAGTATGGTACAAGCTGTCCAATATTGTTAACTGTTTGTCTTTTAATCCAAACATCCTGGGTTCAACTCTCACTAGTAGCATTTTAAATTTTTAATATACTATTTTGGCCACTGCATATATGGTGTCCATATTTTCCAGTAAATTGCTGTCCACACAATCAATTACTACATGGAAGGTCTTTACATGGAAAGTTCTAATTCAAAGCAGAAAAATTTATTTTATAATATAATATACATATGCTAATCTAATCTTTATCTTATTCTTTTGTATGTAGCAAAAAAATATGGCAAAATTTCAATTTAATAAATCAAAAAATGATAAATTGACAATATTTGTTGGTGCCGATTTACCAAGAACTAAAACTTATAGAAGTTCTGATAATATATATGCGTAAATTCATAAATATAACTATTCAAAACCTATTTTCTTGTCCTTAAAATTTTTCTAATTTTTTTTAGTGAAGCTCTGATCGAGGGCCATATTTTTTTATTTTGCACGGAAAAAAAACACTCAAAACCGGCCTGTATAATACTACAAGTTCAACTATAGAGAGAGGGGGAAAGAGTACCATCCAGACACCACCATGATATATATCAATCATATTGTTATTTAAAATCAATCACCAACCCTTCTTGTGGTGTGCTTAATTTATATATATATATATAGATTGAGATATAGAGAGAGGGTTGAGAAGGATATGAAGAGAAAAAGAAAGAATACCAACAAGGCTCGTGGCATATCTTCTTAAATAGTCATTAATTTCATTACTAAAATCTATGGAACCTAGTTAAGAAATAAATTTAATTTTATTCAAAACTTATTTATATGTGATGGATCTTGCTAACATTCCCCAACATTACCCGTATCTCTTCTTAAATACTCCGTTTAAATAATGGGTAAAGCTAACAAATGCCCCCTACGTCCAAGATAAGAAACCTAATTAAACTAACATATTTAACAATTAGTATAATTATTTAATATTTGTAATTATATGTGGACATACTTTTGAAGTGAGATTTGGAGGAAATCTATGTAAATTCATATTGAATAATTTGTTAAGAAAACGAATGTATCAATATTTTATTTGATTTATTTTCATATTTCAGTTCTAAATATTGAGAATATTTTTTTTAAATTTTAGACTAGTTTCAACTAGAGTTTTAAATTTTTATTTGACTTTTATTGTGTTGAAAAAATAGTTTTTAGTTTTTTTTATTTAATTAGTAGAATTTCAGGTTAGTTTTAATTAGGGTTTCATATTTTCATTTGGATTTTATTGTGTTGGAAAAATGATTTTTAGTTTACTAAATCATAAAATATATCAATTATAAATATTATTACCATAAACTATTAATTAATGGATTAACGAATCAATCGGATTTTTATTAGGAATAAATAACTATATGAATTTAACTTATGAATAAGACTTAAACAATGTCTTGGAGTCACTTGTTAGCCAAACCGTAAGTTAATTAGAGAAATCTAATTTGCAATATGTATTGGACTTTAATGACATTTACACAGTCATTAATTTCATTACTAAAATCTATGGAACCTAGTAAAGAAACAAATTTAATTTTATTCAAAACTTATCTATATTTGATTGCATTCAAACCTTGTAGTAATTAAATTACCTTTTAATGTATCTTTCTGAAAATAATTCCTCTTTAGTACTACATCCAAAAATTAATTAACTTTTGTTGTAACTTTCACTCATAAATATTTATTTGTTTTGTTTCTATCTCCTTTAAAACATTCAATCAAAATCTTAACATGAATGTGATTTTTTTTTTTTTAAGTGAATGAGTTGTTTGGTCCATTCACTTCAAAATCTTAAAATGAATGAGATTTTATTTTTATTTTTTTTGAAGTGAATGAGATTAGTTTGTTCCATTCATTTCAAATTTTTAAAGTCAATAAATTTTTGTTTGGTCTATTCACTTCAAAATTATTTTTTTGGGAAGTTAAACAGTCACCATATAAGAAAGTAAAAATAGTCTGATTAGCACATATTACTAACTATATATTACCAAAATCCTATGCTAAAATAATTAATTACAAGAAATAACTGGTAAATAAGGCTTTCATAACCTTTATTCTGAGATTCACCAGTAAAACTAGGGTTGGAAAAAATTCCCGAAATCCCGCACCCAACCCGAAAATGTCGGATTTTGTCCCGACCCGACAAACTTCGGGATCGGGATCGGGTAACTATTTTGATTTCGTTGGATGTCCCGACCCGACCCGATTTTTAATTAATTTTTATTAAATGCAAGTGATGAGAATCGAACATTATAGCTCTAACATACAATGTAAGCACTCTACCATATGAGATACAATCCTTTTTGTTTCATATATAGTTATAATTACATAAGTATAATATAGATTTGTAGTTTTGAATATATGAAACCATTAAAATAAAAAATATACTTAAATTAAAAAGTTATATTGTTACTTCAAAAAAGATAAATAATAATTATTTTCCGATTATAAAAATTATAATGATAATGTATCTCATTTAGTATGATAATTGTTGCTTGTGTGAATAAAACTAAATATTAAAAGAATCTGATAAAAAACGTTTTAATTTTTTTATCTACTCCATTATTTGTAATTTCACACTATTTTTTCTAGTACATGTTAATTTCTTTTTTCATTTATCAGGGATGTTATTTTTAAACTAGGATTACGTTTCGTGTTAATAACATGTTTAGACTTCTTATTGAAGATTGTTAATAAAAAATGACGTTGTCGTAAAATAAAAAAATATGTCGGGAGATTCGGGATAAATCTATCCCGACCCTATGGGATTCCGAAAAAGTCGGGTCCCGACTTTTGTCGAGTCGGTGTTGGAATTTTTTTTTTCACTTCCAAAAATACTCGGGTCGGGATACGGGTTGAGTGTTTACGGGTCGGGTCCTGACCCTAACCCACCCCTAAGTAAAACTGTTGAAAAACAATAACGCTTCTCTGCAAAATAATTATTAACGCACACACAAAAAGAGTTTAATCATAGAGAATACAAATCGCTTGCTTGTGAAAATAGCAAAAAATGCAGAGTTTTCTTCTATGGAGTGGTCATCAGATAAAATATCAACGTATTATTTTGAAGTGAATGAGATTTTTGTTTGTTATTTTGAAGTGAATCAACTTTTGTTCGGTGCATTCACTTCAAAATGTTGAATTGAACGAGTTTTCTTTATTATTTTATTAAAGTAAATGAGCTTTTCGGTTTATTCAATTCAAAATCTTGAAGTGAATTAGTGTTTTTTATTTTTATTTTTTTGTTTTCCTCAGTTTTATTAATTTTTTTAATATTTTTTAGTTTTATTTTTTATTTTTTTAATTAATTTTTGATATTTTATGTTGGATTTTACAACTTTTATTTTTTATATTTTACTGAAGTGAATGAGAGACTAGCGAATTGAATCAGGACCAATAGCACCAAAAGGTAATTAACTTCTTGAACTACCACCAAATTCAAGTTAGTTTGTATGTAATAAAAAGGAATTGCCCCTCTAAAAAACTGAGGTTGCTTTTTGAATCCGACAATTTAAGTAAACATCAGTATGAGAATCTCGGTTACCAAGATATATTACATATTAAAATGAGGTTATTAAGCCACAGAGTTCAAGAAGACTCTGCAATCTCTAGCTTGAGTCCTGTTTCAAGTTATCCAAAGGGATATATATAGAAGATGATGATTCATTTTTCAATGAAGGATTTACCGCCTCTCCCTACCGTATTAAGGTTTATGCTATCTCGATAAAGAGACAGTGAAAGAGAACATAAGCATGACCGAGAGAGTATTCCAAGACCGTTGATATCAGATTGATGCAACTATTGTTTTTTTAATGAAGACAAGAAAGGTTTTGAGTCACACTCTATGGGTAGCTTCTTTGAGCAACTCAAGGTAATTCAGATAAAACCGGCAAACTTGAAGAAAAGGTTTGAGAGCCTCATCGAGCATGGATATCTTGATTGAGACAAGGAAATTTCTCAAATATTCAACTACCTTGCTTTGATCAGGAACCTTTATGCTATACATCCTGAAAAGAAATTGGAAGATGATGTGATTTTTGGCTGTTCAACCCTTCTTTTACTTCTCGCACATCAGGTTAATATACAGTAACTTGCAGTATTCTAATATTGTCCTCTTTAGCGACTGCTAAAGCGATCAAAGGCGATGAAGAGAATATGGTAAGCTTGGATCCAGAGTAAAGCTCCAAGTCTGGATTTGATGACAATATATCTAGGCATACCGATGTGTTTTTTTTTTTGTTAGCATAGCACCACATGGAATGCTATCCGATGATTTATTTTTTGTTAGCACTGCATGGACTGCTGTCTAATTTACAAAACAATCGATTGTTTGATCTTGAGTTGTTTGGGTTAGAAACATCTGTAGCTTTATCCTTTCGTTACAAGCTTAAATATAGTTTCGATTTTTTTCATATGAAACGTTGCAAGATTTGCACATGAAGTATATATAGAAACAAAGCCACTATTTATTAATCAACCATAACAAGTTTCCAGGTCAAAACCATTTAAGATATATTCTTCTCGATAAATCCGGTTTAATAAGTAAAATGAGGCCTTAGAGCCATTAGGTAATTAGGTGGTTACTTTTAAGATGTAAGGAAAAGTATGATCCCAATTTAATGGAAAATATTCTAATTGCTTACAGTATAATTGGCTGGAAACGAACCCAAATATTTACCGGGATACTATTCTCTGCCGGAAGAAGATTGATCTATTACTCATTCATATTTAGCTTACTTATATCCAATGAGGTTCCTAATAACCCTAAAAATACATTTTTATGTGACTATCTTGAAGACCTCACTTCCTTAGGCCTATAGTTTCTTTTTGGTTTAACGTTTGTAACCTACGTACAGTTCTGACGCATCATGTAACTACTAAAAAAAAGATGATCTACAGAGGAACCGAAAGTACTATGATTTACATAATATAGGCCGTTTTTCTCATGAATCAAAATCGATAGTCTTTTTTGTTCCTGATTCACACACAACTAACAAGAAAATGTACGTATAAGGAAGGTAGTGTTTCATGACTCCTTCAGTGGCTGAGCAGCTTGATTTCATAATAAAAGTTGGCTGAAGAAAAGATTGTGTATCGACGACTCGACGTTATCGGAAAGTACTTTTATTGCTTCGACAGTATAATTGGCTGGAAACGAACCCAATTATCACGATAACTATTCTCTTCTGGAAGGAGATTGATTTATTAGTCTTAAGTATCCAGCTTACTTATATTCAACAATGTTCCCAGTAATTAACCCTAGAGGTACATTTTTATGTTACTCCTGAAGACCTAACTTCCTTCGTCGAGGCGCCTAGTTTCATTTTTGTTAACGTTTGTAACCTACAACTCTGATGCATCCTATAACTGCCTGACTACTAAAAGTAGATGATCAGCATGAGGAGGCTAAACTACCACGATTTAATAATATAGGACATTTTTCTCATGACTCAAAAGCGATAGTACTTTTCATCTTTAGTTCCTGGAGATACCACACACAACAATAAGAAAATGTACCTAGAAGAAATACAGTGTTTGATGACCCCTTCAGTGGCTGAGCAGATTGATTTCACAATAAAAGTTTGCCTAAGCTGACCCTGGTACTCACACGTGCTAACTGAAGCCACTGAAGAAGTAAGAGACAAGTGTACGTGGCGGCAGACCGTGCGTGAGAACTGTGATGATGGAAGATTCTCGGACAGCCATTAACATGAATGCCATACATGGATCTAATAATGAAATTAATTTGTTGATTTTTAGCGATGTTAAGTTTGGGTTTCATTTTGTAATTTTATTGTTGTTTGGATCTTTTACAAAGTTAATAAGTACTCCGTGAAAGAGAATGCTGCAGTGTATTTTATAAATAAATAAAAAGCACAAGGCCACAGCATGATATATGAAAGTAAATTTTATATATGTTACATTCATTTCTCCAACATTCTACACAAACTACAAAATGATTATGATTAGCAATATATAAACTACTATTTAACTCTGACAATAATTGTCACAAGCATGGCCTCACTCCTCGCTAAGAATGTCTCTGGTAGAGAAGACGAGGGTGCAATGAAAATGAAATCGATGCGCAAGTAATTATTTTCAACTTTGTTGAAGAAAACTTGAAAAATCCTCCATAACTCTCCTTGAGAATCGCACGATGATTAGTGCTGCGTCTTTTATCTGGTAAATCACTTATTCAATATATATTTGACTTCATACTTGCCTCACAGAATTGCAAGTCATTGCTTCCTCATCTTCTCAATCAATCCTCTTTAACTTATTTTACTCCATATTCCACTACTTGCTTCTAACAAACTACTATCTTCCCAATTCACAAAAAAGAACTTATTTCAATTCAGAATATTATTCAAGAAGAAAAAAATATCCCAAATTTGCTTTAAACAATTATCTGTCTTCCCAATCAGTCCACAGAAAAAGATAAAGAACAAAAGCGTGTCTTAATTTTAACTTGATGTTTTTTTTTTTTTTTTTGAGAAAAGATAACAATAAATCCTTAACAGATTTACTCGATGCACCTTCAGAACATACGAAACTGTTTTTTACTCTATCAAGAAACATCTTACTACTACAGTTGCTTTCAGTGGAACATGCTTACATTTTCAAGTTCAGCTTCTACCCTACAGAAGATCATGCGTAACACTAGTTACAGATAAATCACAGAGAGAACATCTAGAACTCTCAATTTCATACAAACCGTTTGTATCCAAAGCAAGAGCTAAACCAACAATATACCTAACTTGTCCTTAGGTACCGAAAATGTTGAGATTTATATATACAATAAACTTGTACCTCCTATGATTTTTAACCTTCTTGAACGAAACTAAAAACTGGTCCTTTCTGAGTCTGAGCCTTCTCAAGTTTTGGCAGATGAGATCTCAGCTAAGGCAACCCCAGCTTTAACTTTCTCAGGAACGAAATCTGACAGAAAATCAAATCTTTTTCGCTTACTAACAACTGAAGATAAGTGTTTGTACTCGATTTACTTCTTCTTATTAGCTCAAGCAAATGCGTCCTTGCAAAACAATTCAAGAAACTTCTCCGAGGCTTTGTTGATGAGAAAAACGGAGTTCTTAGAGATGTGAATAGCAGAGCCTTCGCTTTTAATAATCCTTTTAACTCTGCTAATAGGAAAACTACAGCTGCTAAAAGACTCCCCCTCTTTTTTATCTTCTTCTTTTTTTACTTTATTGCTCTTTTTTTTCTTCTGGCATTTTGATTTTCCGTTAACGAGTTCGATTATGGTGACGTCATCGTCGGCATCGTCTATACTATCCTCTCTCTTCCCCTTCGCCATCTCTCTCTCTATTTATATATATATATATATATATATTCTATATATATATATATATATATATTCTATTCTAATTTTAACTTGATGTTAGTGTGAGGCCTGCACGTTTTTTTTCATAGCAAAAACTTTTAGATGTTTGCTTCTTGCTTGCATCTTCTTACACCAGTACCGCTTTAACAAGCCATCACCCATGAGAAATGAACAACATTTTTTATATTTTTTTAATCTTGACAGGTCTCATTTCCAATGAACACAAATTTATATGGATCAAGTGTTTTACCAGATAAAAGAGGTAATATGGTTTCTGCGACCTTCAACAATCAGTTTCGTATCATGCCATTTGCAGTTTGTAAACTTTTCTAAATCTTCAAAGTCCAATCAGAGATACATGTGTGTGCATAAGCACAAGAATAAACAAGAAGAGGTTACCTTACAATCAGTGGCGGAGTCAGAGATTTGTGCGAGTGGGGTCACAATCAGTGGCGGAGCGAAAAATTTATTGCAGCAGAGGCACAGAACAGTCCACCTAAAATAATTACTAAATCAAGAGCAGCGGTGCCTCTGCTTATTTATTTTTGGCTTGGAAAAATGAAATGCGATAAATGGGGAATAACATCATCAAGCTTATTTTTAAATTTCTTTTGTAAAGATTGAATTTTCAAATTGAAAAGGAAAACGACTTGGGAGATCTAATATTAGAAGTTGTTGATCAACTTCTTTTTTTTCATTAAAGGGAAACACTGGTACTATTACACTAAACAAAAATATATCCACGTTGAATTTTTACTAGAACTATGAAGACAAGTTATATAATTTATCATAAGTTTGTCCTTTAATTCACCAGTTAAATACAAGACACAAAAAAACATTTTACTTTCCCTGTTACCTTTTGTTTTATTTTGCAATAACTTAGTACTACTTAGTGAGACTTATGGTTAGATAAAATTATATAGGTATAATAGTACTTCATCTCATATTTTCAGGGGGGTCAAGTGACCCTGCTACACCTCATGTAGCTCCGTCTTCGCCTAGCTACAATGGTAAACTTTCAAAATAAGTCACTTACAGACATCAACATGAGTCCCTATTTTGATTAAAGAAGATCTGTATAACATTCTACACAGAGGGATGAACAAAAGAATACGTACTACTAGTGAAAAGACCCTTGTGGTAAATCTCTGTCACATTGAGTGTGCTCTTTGGCATGAGAAAGATGGTGTGGTAAATCTTGGGCAAATGATGTAAATGACAACTTACATGCCGTTGTGAATGGTTCCCCTTTTAAAATATCAAGTGAGTTGGGTTGTTTGGATGAGAAATTTGAGTATTGTGTGAAGATGATTAGGTGGCTAGAATGGGAAGGTCTTGTCTAACAAGAGTTTAGAGCTTGATTAGCGGATGGGATGTTGTTGGGAGCAATATCATTTAAAAGGGGAACAACTCCATTTTTTAAGAAAAAATGTGTCAAGATTAAAGTGGAGGAAAAGAGGAGAGGAAGAGTGGAGAATAATTTTAAGGAAATAGCACAAGTAAACCAAATGAAATATTTAATTGCACACATAGTAAACACATTTCCTTTCATTAATTCAAACCACATTACATTAATTCATATCACATTTCATTAAAAAAATTACATCAATTAAAAAAATACACAATTGAAAACATCAATTAAAAAAAATACATGATTAAAATTTCATAAATGAAAAAATTACATCAAATTCTAATAAACTAATACTTCTTGCTAATTTCTTCATGTCTATTCAAAATCCAATTTGTTTGGGTGATAGTGTTATTAGCAGCATACGCATTCATCGCCATAAGTTTTCGGTCACTTTCCATACTTTTGGTTAGAGCTAATTTATCTACTATTTCACTAGATTCATTTATTTTTGCATCCTCGTCGATCTTATATTTGTAAAGAAAGTCCATCACCGTGACAATGTCGAAGAAGAGGTTTCGTAAGCCGTCGCTTTTGCGGCTTTCCTACCCATGGACCTCTCTAACTTTGAGACCTCTTTTTCTTCAATGTCAATGGGGACATCAAAGTCGGTAGAAACGGAATCATCCATACCGGATTTTTGTTTTTTCGAGAATTTTGTCTTAAATTCTTTTACATGCCATTTTGGTTGCTCTTTTAAAACTTCAAATGCTTGATGATCCTTAAATCTTTTATTTTCGTCTTCAATAAAAGCAAGTTCCGCATCATGATAATATTAATTTATAAAAAAAGTTAATATTAATTTAAACAACTATCTAAAATATGGAAAACAAATGAAATTAAATTCACAATCATACCATATCTTTTTTGTTTTTTCCACTTCGATTCCTTCTTATCTCGCTTTGGAGTTTTGCATGAAATTTCTTACACCGACAATTTATATCGTCAAAGTGTTGACGCAAATTATCCGGCTTTCGTTTAGAAATCCAACCATTGGGCAATTCCGTGTGGTAAACCAAATGGATATTTCTCCAAAAACCTGTTATATCTATCTCATTGCCAACAACTCTATCATTAGAAACAATAGACCAACTCTTGCACAAACGCACATCTTCGGGCTCGGTCCATATTTTTCGAATAACCGATTTGGTTGATGGACCTTTTTTTCTTTTTTGATTTACATTTCGAAGGTTGAAAAGAGGATGGAGGAGCGGGTTGACTGTAGAATTGGGGTGCAGGTTGGGTGGAGAATTGTGATAAATCCATAGAATTAGTAGCATTTTCTTGAGTGATTTCATAACCATCAAAATCGACATTATTTTGATAGTTATCGCCTGAGTTGGCTATAGTGGGATTTTTTTTGGGTAGAGATAAAAATATAAAGAGAAGAATAGATTTGAATTGGTGAGTTGTGAATGGTGATCAGGGAGAGTTTATGTAAGGTGTAATTGGGGTCAAATATAATTTTTTAAAACTATTGTGGCCAAAACGAACAGTTATTTAGTTTTTTAAAAATATAGGGACAAAAAAAATAAAATTATAACTGTTATTGGCGTTAATTTGCCATTTTCCAAACTGCTCGAACTTAAAAATATATAAAACTAGCCGTTATTCCTTAATAATTTAAACAGAAAAGTCCAGGGACCACGTTTGTAATTAATAACGGTTCGATTAAAAAAAAACCGAGGGACCAGACCTTCACCCCCTCCTTCACCGTTCGTTATTCTGGCTCCCCTCCTCCGTACGCTGCTTCATCCCGACGGATCAGCGTCCGTTAAGGATGCTCTTAGGCTGAAGTTATTGACGTGGTTTAGCTTGATATCAACGATAGAGAGAAGGGTTGTGGATACATTTATACATAGTTTGAATATTGTTAGTGGCGGAACCAGAATTATGGAATAGGGGGGCTGATTTTCCTAAAAAAGAGTTATAACTTATATAAAGTTATTTTACAAAATTGGTAGGGTTGAAACACCTAAAATTTAAAGGTTTTGATAAAAATACATACAAAAATTCTATTTTTTAATCAATTTTTTTTCAAAATGGTTTGGGGACTGTACTTACCTAGTTTGTCCCCTGAATATTGTCGATTGGCGTAGCTTAACTTGGCTGGACAAGTGGATGACTTGTTTTATAACTATCGAACAAAAGGACATGGGTCCTGTAATAAGTTAGGTATTTACTTATTCGATGGCCATCTCACAAGATAGAGTTGCTTCTTCACTCTAATTTAAATTGCAAAACTAACTATTGCTTATTTGATAATCCGCAATGTTGATCACCATTGGAAAACCCTTCATATGGTGGTAAAATTAGTTATTCTTCTTTCGTAGAAAGCATTATCAATTCATGTAACTTATTTTTCTTCTAAGTAAAATTAAAATTAGTTTTTGTAAGTTGTAGATCATAATCAATTCATGTAGTATGTTTCTTTAGGTAAACTAGTCTAGGTCTGTGGGATGTTAATTTGTTGTGGATTTAGCTCAAATGTTGGATATATGTGATAACTTTGATTTGATGGTAAAAGTAGTAGTTTTCTAGAGAATACTAAAATTATTTTTTAAATTAGTACATATAATGTATTATATTTAAAACTTGAGTAGCTCCCAAAATAACAATGGTTGTAAACTTGTAATATATATATATATATATATCTACTAATAATCGTGCTATCAAGCGTTGTGTGTACGACGGGTAATGCGATGAAAATTGGATAAAATTGAAAAATCAAAGAACAGTTTGGGATGTTGAATTATGGCAATAAGTTTATTAATAAAAAAAAGAAAATGCTATATAAGTTCTAGTTTTCAAACATTATTACAAAAAACAGCATCACAAACTTTTCATTTCATTTAAGTCCTATTTTGACATAAATAGAGTACGAAATAGAGTGTGATTAAATTATGGCAATAAGGTTATTAATAAAAAAAAAAAGGAAATGCTATACAAGTTCTAGTTTTCAAACATTATTACAAAAAACAGCATCACAAACTTTTCATTTCATTTAAGTCATATTTTGGCATAAATATAAAAGGAGATTCAAATATGTTTTAATTCATTAACGCATTACACTTTCTCCCTCTTAATTAGTCTCCATTACACCCCACCATCGTCTCTAACCAACCGCCACCGCCGCTAGTCTCTCTTTGCCGCCTCCTTTGCCGCCTTCCTCCTCCATCGTCTCTCTCGCTCTCTCTCTCTCTTTCTATATATATATATCTATATCTACATTTACATTTACATCTACATCTATATATATCACTGCTACAGCTACGACGATTTCTCCTCCTCCCCTGTCTCCTCACCCGCCGCACTCCATCTCTGTCGTTTCCATCCCCCCCCCCCCCCTCTATCTCTTCATATATAGATATACTAGCGTACGTATGCCCATACGATACGTGATGTAATGCGTAGAATTATATAATGCGAGATATGCGTAAATTGTTATTGAAGTTAAAAAAAAAATAGCCAATAGAAAACTCAATTATAGGGGAAAAAAACAGTCCTAATCTTAAAAAGAGAAATAGTAATACCCGGGGGGGGGGGGGGGGGGGGGGAGAGAGGGAGAGAGCATGAGCGGAGTCAGGAATTACGCTGAGGGGGGCACACTTTGGAAAAACATAAATTGTTGAAAATGTAAATAACATAACAAACTGTATTGTTTATTGATGGAGTAAAAATTGGATATGTTTAGAAAGAAAAGTTCTGCTCCATCAGGTTTTCTATTTTCCTTTGTATAACAGAATAAATAAAATCGCTACAACCAAAACTAACTGTGATTTTATTCACATCATATTCTCAAGAAAATGAATGACAGAACAAAAATATCAAAGCAAAATACGAAAAAATAGCTCAATTTCTATGTGTTAAAATGAATTGTACCCTACTGTTGCAAAGTAGTTTTATGTGTTTATAAGACATCATAATTGGACTACTTAACTAGTTAAAATAGGATATGCGAGATCATCACACTAGTAAGTAAAAAAAATAATTATTCTTTGTTCAAGAATATCAAACCCGAACAGATAATAAATCTATACATGGCCACATAATTAATCTAAATACAGAAACACATACCCAAAAAGATAGAGTCTCCTTATCACCCGATTGAAAATGTCATAATTGACCGGTTTACAAAAAACCACCATGTGAGTTTTGTAACAGCGATGAGGGGATGAAGAGGGAATTTTTTATTATCATATCATGTGAAAATGTTCGTAAAAGGTAAACCCTGTGGATTAAATAGGACAAACTATTTTCTTGACTTTCAGCCCTCAATCAATAGTTTACCCAATTTAATCCATATGGTTTACCTTTTAGGTACACTTTCACATGATGTGATAATCCAAAGTTCCCTCTTAATCCACTCATCGCCGTTACAAAAACTCACACAATGGTTTTTTTTAGATCGGTCAATCATGATATTTTCAATCTCGTCAGAAGGAGACTCTGTATTTATGGGTATGTGTTTCTTCATTTAAATTAATTATATGGTCATGCACATTTTTATAATCTTTCCGGGTGTGATATTATTTAACACTTAGTAATCTTTTATATATATATATATATATATACATATACATATACATATACATATATATATATATATATGTTGGAAAAATTGTAAGAAAACATGTTTTTAAACATGGTTGTTTCAAGTGGTCAGGAACCATCTTTGAGTCAATTTTTGATGCGACTACTCAGTTTTTCTGAGGCCATACTCAAAGTGTTTGAGTAGCTCGTACGACGAGCTTCGCAACGGTATATCGCATGACCTATTAGGAGGAAGGATGTGAATAATAATTGGACTCGAAGGTTGTTACTCGAAAGAGAGAAAAAACCGAAATCTGGAAAATGGAAAAAAGAGTGGAATTAACCCATGAGGATTATCCCATATTGTAAAATCAAGGTTGATTTTTACACTATAAATACAAGTTCATCCCATGTAGTTGGTAAACTAATAAAGTCCACATACCCATGAGTTGGTTAATGTGTACCACACACGCGTGCGCTCGCTCGGGTCTCGGGACTCGGGACTCGGGCCTTGTACTAAACTGAAAAGGAACTTTTGCATATTTACAAGAGCAGTCCATAGAGTTCCAGAAAGTTTGAAACTCCATCATTAATAGAGGTGGATTCTGGGGATGTAACTCCCAGAATTAAATGACCAATAAATTCTGCGGTTTCAGAATTTCTCTATAAAGAGGCAGCCATCCCCTCACATTCCATACACGAAATCAGTCTCTCTTCTCTCTAAAACAGCATACATTTTTTTTTACATAGCATATTAGAAACCAGAGAGAACCACCCACTAAAAGCTCGACTTTGACTCGTCGCCAGTTTCCGGTGAGTCATCCGAGAGACGTTGTACATTGGGATCGAAGCGCCAACGCAACCAGAAACATCAAGGTGGTTGGGCGAATATCGGTTAAGGGCATACTGTTAACAGTAGCCTCGTCTAATTTTATTTACATTCTGTCCATTTATTTTTCGCACTTAAATTCTGTTTTTTACATTCTGTTTTTCCCAATTCAGTATTTTAATTTGCTGTACTTAGCTGTAGCTTTTCTATTCTGTTTGTACCTTTCTGTAATTAGTTTAAAGTTCTGTTTTTTGCTGTAATTACTATTCTGGAATTTAATTCTGTAATTAGAATAGTTTCAATTCAGTCATGTACCTTCTTTTTAAAACAGAATAGTCCGGTGGTTAAGTTTATACTTTCCAGTCCGGCAGTTTCTTTTAATTGCAAATCAGTACATCAAATTATTAATTAATAATAATCTGATAGCGTTTGCTTTAATTAGTTTTCAGTACCTACATGTTGTAATCAGTTTATTCTATTCCAATTGGAAATTAATAAAGATTACACTGCTTTTTGATTAATTCTTGTTTAGTCCTTTATTATTGTTAATTGTTATTTCGTACACGGAAACCAACAATCTTAACCGATACTCTGTTGTTTCTTTCGTGTATTAATTAATACAATTATTTATTTTTTATAAGGAATAATGCTTTTTTGCTTTCAATTCTAAATCATATTAGAAATTGAATTACAAAGAAAAATTCGAAACAGTTTTAATTTTTGGTTTTTGAATCTTGTTGATACCAACCGTATTGGTATTCGATAAGAATCATTCAATCCTTTTAATATCAACCGTATTGATATTTAAAAGGATAAAAAAGTTTAATTTTATTATTTGTTTGATAATTCTTTTACAAACCCAAATATCAGTTTTGGTGTTTGTTTATAGAATTTATTGTACACGTATCTCATACGTTTTGTGTTGTCGTTTCAGATGACAAACATGTCGCCTATTCAGTTGCCTATCGGAAGTGAGGATAACCCAGTGGTTGGTGGAGATGTCCATAACATTGGGGGCGATGTGATTGTGGGGGCTACCGCTGATGACATAGCTGCAGTGGCTGAGGCCGCCGCGGCTGCGGCCATGGGCAAGGCACCGATGTATTCGGTTGTGCCTATTTTGCCGACTTCTCATCTGGAGAAACCGGAAAAATTTAGGGGAGACAACTTTAAACGTTGGCAGCAAAAGATGCTGTTTTATCTCACGACCCTGAATCTGACCAGGTTTCTTAAGGAGACTGCTCCCGTCCTAAGCGAGTACGATCTGGACGAGCAATCATTCTCTGCGGTAGAGGCATGGAGATATGCCGACTACCTATGTAAGAACTATATCATGTGTGCTCTAGATGACACGATGTTCAGTGTTTTCGAGCCCAAAGCTACTGCAAAGGAGCTGTGGGAAACTCTCGAAAATAAGTACAAAGTGAATAATGCTGGCATAAAGAGATTTGTTGTCACGGACTTTCATGAGTACCGTATGACTGACAGCAGGGGTGTCATGGAGCAAGTTGAGGAGCTCCAACTCATTTACCATCGCCTTGAGGCTGAGGGGCTAGTGATTAATGAGCCTTTCCAGGTGGCACTCATGATTGAGAAATTGCCACCGTCTTGGAAAGACTTTCAAAACTACCTGAAGCACAAGCGAAAGGAAATGAGGCTGGAGGGGCTCATTGAGAAGCTCAATATCGAGGTGAGCAACCGTCGCTCCGTGAGGAGAGTCGGTGGTGCTAACATCCTGATGGCAAAGGCCAATGTGGTCGAAAGCTCCAACGTCAAACGGAAACGTTTTGACAACGGAGGCAGTGCTGTTGTCGCAAAAAAAAATTGCGGGAACCTGCTTTGTGTGTAACAGGACCGGTCATCGTGCCGCGGACTGTTATGACAATAAAGGCGCTGTTAAGCCCAAGCCCCACCCCCCACCCCCTGAGAAACTTCAAGGGCAAAGGGAAGAGGAAAGCTCCAGCTCAGGCACATCTGGCCGAGGGAGGACGAGATGATGACCACTTTACTGCTGTGGTCTCTGAGGTGAATCTCGTGGGGAGAAACCCCAAAGAGTGGTGGATGGATACCGGCACCACAAGCCACATCTGCTCAACAAGGTGGATGTTTAAGACCTACGAGGCGGTAGAGGGAGAAACCTGCTTCATGGGAAATTCTGCTAATTCCAAGGTGGAAGGAAAAGGAATGATGGTGATGAAGATGACCTCGGGAAAAGAGTTGAGGTTGACCAATGTGCTCCATGTTCCAGATATCCGTAAGAATCTGGTATCCGGATCAGTGATGGTGAAGAACGGGTTCAAGCTAGTTTTAGAATCCGATAAAATTATAATCACCAAAAATGGTGTCTATGTAGGCCGTGGCTATATGACCAACGGCATGTTTAAGTTAAATGTAGGGACACCTACTCCCAATAAAGGTGCTAAAGCTGAGGCTAGCACTAGCAATGTAATGACTGTTGCCCAAGAGGCCAATAAAAATTCTGAGTTTAATTATTTATTTGAGTCATTTCATTTGTGACATGGTAGATTAGGTCACGTGAATTATAATTCTTTAAAGAAATTAATATCACTAAAACTAATACCAAATTTTGTTTTTGATAAGCAACACAATTGTGAGATTTGTGTAGAGGAAAAATTAACGAAATCATCGTTTCAACATGTTGAACGAAAAAGTGAACCTCTCGGTCTAATACACACGGATGTATGTGACTTAAAGTTTATAGAAACGCGAGGAGGGAAAAAGTACTTTATCACTTTTATAGATGATTGTACTAGATACTGCTACGTTTACTTAATGAGAAGTAAAGACGAAGCAGTTGAGAAATTCGCTCTTTATAAGACCGAAGTTGAAAATCAACTCAATAGAAAAATTAAAACATTGAGAAGTGATAGAGGCGGTGAATTTGAATCACCGTTTGAGCAGATATGCGCCGAAAGCGGCATTATATATCAAACCACAGCCCCATACACTCCCGAGCAAAATGGGGTTGCTGAGCGTAAAAATAGAACGCTAAAGGAAATGATGAATGTTATGCTAATCAGTTCTGGGTTACCCCAAAACATGTGGGGGGAAGCGATACTTTTCGCAAACTATGTTTTAAACAAGTTACCACATAAGAAGCGAGAAAAGAGACTATATGAATTATGGAAAGGTCATCAACCCAGTTATAAGAACCTGCGGGTTTGGGGTTGTCTCGCGAAGGTCCTAGTTCCCACTCCTAAGAGGATGAGAATTGGTCCTAAAACGGTGGACTGTGTTTTCATCGGATATGCACATAATAGTAGTGCATATCGGTTTCTCGTACACAAGTCGGATAATCCCAATGTGCACGTAGATACATATATGGAAAGCCGAGAGACCTCTTTATTTGAAGATATATTTCCCCGTAAATTACCTACATATGTACCAACTCAAGAGTTGAACAATTAAGGAAATGTGGGGGTAAGTGAACCGACAGAGGAAGAGAAAGAGCCTCGACGCAGCAAAAGGGCAAGGAAGGAAACTTCCTTTGGACCTGATTTCCTAACCTTCATGGTTGAAGGCGAACCGGTGACATATAAACAAACTATGTCAACACCGGATTCCTAATATTGGAAAGAAGCTATTCAAAATGAGATTGAATCAATCATGCAAAACCACACTTGGGAACTAGTGGATCTTCCGAAAGGATGTAAGCACCAAGGTCACAAGTGGATCTTCAAGAGGAAGTTAAGGGTTGACGGCACGATTGAGAAATACAAGGCGAGACTTGTAGTAAAAGGCTTCAGGCAAATGGAAGGTGTCGATTATTTTGACACGTATGCTCCTGTCTCCAGGAAAACGTCAATCCGAATCGTCATTGCTCTCGCAGCTTTGTTTGATATGGAAATACATCAAATGGATGTAAAGACGGCGTTTCTGAATGGAGAACTGGAAGAAGAAATTTACATGGAACAACCGGAAGGATTTGTAGTTCCTGGTAAAGAGCACCAAGTGTGCAAACTTGTAAAGTCTCTATATGGACTCAAACAAGCGCCGAAGCAATGGCACGAGAAGTTTGATAGAATTATGCTATCAAACGGTTTTCACATTAATGAGTGTGATAAATGTGTCTACTCTAAAGAAATTGGAAGAGACTGCGTCGTAGTCTGTCTCTATGTGGACGACATGATTATAATTGGGAGTAATGATAGAATCAGCTCCACAAAGAAAATATTGTCACAACACTTCGATATGAAGGATCTGGGTATAGCTGATGTAATACTTGGTATGAAGATTACCAAAACATCAGAAGGATATGCCTTGTCCCAAGGTCACTATGTTAAACAAGTATTAGACAAGTTTGACAAGGGCAGTAAGGCAATGTCTAGAACCCCAATTGAGTTCAACTGTAACCTGGAAAAGAATTTCGGTAAGAGTGTGAATCAATTGGAGTTCTCTCGAGTCATAGGCAGTCTCATGTATATAATGAATTGCACTAGACCAGACATAGCAAACTCAGTGAGTAGACTGAGCAGGTACACCAGCAATCCGAATGAGGAACACTGGAAGGCCATAATGAAACTTCTCAGGTATATGAGGTTTTCAGCCGATTATGGGCTGCACTATACCAGATATCCAGCGGTACTGGAAGGGTATTCAGATGCCAACTGGATATCAGACTCTAATAGCACAAGGTCTATGAGTGGATATGTGTTTATAATGGGAGGAGCTGCTGTGTCTTGGAGATCCTCCAAACAAACATGTATTGCAAGGTCTACTATGGAATCAGAATTCATAGCGTTAGACTTAGCAACCGAAGAGGCAGACTGGCTGAGAAGTCTATTAGAAGGAATTCCAATGTAGCCAAAACCTGTTCCCGCAATAAGCATGCATTGTGATAGTCAATCAGCTATTGCGCGGGCTCAGGATCATATACGTCGGAGACATAAATCCGTAAGGGAATTGTTATCCAACGGTGTGGTATCCTTAGATTTTGTGAGATCAAAGGAAAACATAGCGGATCCATTAACTAAAGGCTTGACTCAAGTGAGAGTCGAGACCGCATCGAACGGAATGAGATTAAAACCCATTAAATTGATGGCCCCCCCATAGGCAACCCAACCTAAACGGAATCTTTCCTGATAGGTTCAAAGGGAAACTGAACTGTGGGGGCAACCGAACAAAGCACTCGGGAACCTGGAGTTCCCAGTCCATTTCCGTGATGACAGAGTGATAGACCTGTACCATTGTAAGGGTGAGCTTGAGACTCTTAATGATCCAAGTAACTCGACGGTCGAGTAAGTGAGTCAGGACACTTTCGACTTGGAACACCTATAACGAGTGTGTAAGGCCGGTACCATGTGATGAGCTTGGGCTAATTCACTATAGCACTCAGTTGAAGTTGCCAAGGCAGTCCAAGCCAAATATGGACAACAACTAAAGGGCCTAGTACGTGGGTAGAGAGGGCACTGTGCGGGTGCCATTCTGGGATACACAAAGCTTGATGGTTCAAAGCTTTACAGCTACCTAATAGCAGTATTCTGGGTGGTACTCCGCTACGGCAGGTTCAAGGCGCGCGCTACCTGACCTTAGGCAGTGAACTTTTGCGGTTCTCTTGATTTGCATTTATGACATGGGCTTTCGAGCCAATTGCATTCATGTGGGGGATTGTTGGAAAAATTGTAGAAAAACATGTTTTTAAACATGGTTGTTCCAAGTGGTCAGGGACCATCTTTGAGTCAATTTTCGATGCGACTACTCAGTTTTTCTAAGGCCATACTCAAAGTGTTTGAGTATCTCGTACGACGAGCTTCGCAACGGTATATCGCATGACCTATTCGGAGGAAGGGTGTGAATGATAATTGGACTCGAAGGTTGGTACTCGAAAGAGGGAAAAAACCAAAATCTGGAAAATGGAAAAGAGAGTGGAATTAACCCATGAGTGTTATCCCACATTGTAAAATCAAGGTTGATTTTTACACTATAAATACAAGTCCATCCCATATAGTTGGTAAACTAATAAAGTCCACATACCCATGAGTGGGTTAGTGTATACCACACACGCGCGCGCTCGCTCGGGTCTCGGGACTCGGGTCACGGGCTACGGGATGCGGGATTTGGGATTTAGGGAATGTCTCGGGTCTCGGGTCTCGGGTCTCGGGTCTAGGGTCTCGGGTCTCGGGTCTCGGGTCTCGGGTCTTGTACTAAACTGAAAAGGGACTTTTGCATATTTGCAAGAGCAGTCCCTAAAGTTCCAGAAAGTTTGAAACTCCAGCAGTAATGGAGGCGGATTCTGGGGATGTAACTCCCAGAATTAAATGACCAATAAATTCTGCGGTTTCAGAATTCCTCTATAAAAAGGCAGCCATCCCCTCACATTCCATACATGAAATCAGTCTCTCTTCTCTCTAAAACAGCATACATTTTTTTTCTACATAGCATATTAGAAGATAGAATCACCCACTAAAAGCTTGACTTTGACTCGTCGCCAGTTTCCGGTGAGTCATCCGAGAGACGTTGTACCTTGGGATCGAAACGCCAACGCAACCAGAAACATCAAGGTGGTTGGGCGAATATCGGTTAAGGGCATATTGTTAACAGTAGCCTCGTCTAATTTTATTTACATTCTGTCCATTTATTTTCCGCACTTAAATTCTGTTTTTTACATTCTGTTTTTCCCAATTCAGTATTTTAATTTGCTGTACTTAGCTGTAGCTTTTCTATTCTGTTTATACCTTTCTGTAATTAGTTTAAAGTTCTATTTTTTGCTGTAATTACTATTCTGGAATTTAATTCTGTAATTAGAATAGTTTCAATTCAGTCATGTACCTTCTTTTTAAAACAGAACAGTCCGGCGGTTAAGTTTATACTTTCCAGTCCGGCAGTTTCTTTTAATTGCAAATCAGCACATCAGATTATTAATTAATAATAATCTGATAACGTTTGCTTTAATTACTTTTCAGTACCTACATGTTGTAATCAGTTTATTCTATTCCAATTGGAAATTAATAAATATTACACTGGTTTTTGATTAATTCTTGTTTAGTCCTTTATTATTGTTATTTCGTACACGGAAACCAACAATATATACATATATATTTTGTGTACCATACGTGTGCGGTACGATAATGGTGTCACGGAACTACAAACGGTATTGTACTATTTTCACACACACAGACATATATATAGATATGAAATTACATCCTTTAAACTTTGGAGTAGTATTTATTCAAGTAACCTTTTTTCTTAACTACATAAAAGTCCCCATAGGCATATTTGGTATTTACTAATAGGTTTGTTTTAAACATGTTATACATAAAGGTGAGAACGAGGCGAAATTTTCGTGAAAAATTTCGTATTCATTTTGTTAAGAGTGAGCCTCAGTTTCGTTTATTACTAAATGAAATGATAATGAACGAAAATATACATTTCGTTTAGTAAACTAGATGATAATGATCACATCAATGTTCATTTCATGAAATTTCATTTTCGTTATATCCTATAGAATATTATATTAGATATATGAATTAATAAAACCTATATAGTATAAAAATTGGTTAATTAGATGAAACGAAACGAAATTTTCAGCCTCATCACGATAACTGAAAAACTCAAAACTAAACGAAACGGAAATGAAATAGAATGTTTTCGTCTCGTTTCACCCCTTTTTCTCCCCTATACTTGTGCATTGATCATTTTGGTAAAACTTGTCGGGTACAAGGAAATTGCATTGAAACAATCAAAAGATTCGGCAAGAGGTCCTTTGGTTATAGTAGTTTCAACTAATGTGCAAAATGGTCTTTACTTTTTATGAAATTACCCAATTTCACAATTAAACTTGGAGATGGAAGTCTTCTTTGGTTTCTCGACAGTTAAGTAAGACCAAGCTCATGAAATTGTTATCCTAGGTCTGAACTAGTTGATAGTACCCCTTTTTACGTCCCCATGACCACGTGTGTAGTGACATGGGGGTCACAGAATGAAAGAGAGATGGGAGTTTTAAGGCATAACGAGTCTCTAGTGGGAGGCCTTCACGACGGGCATTTAGCTCAGTGGTAGAGCACGCCCTTCATAATTGCGTCATTGTTCATTTGGGTATTTATTTCCATAATTAAGAGAAAATTTATCAATAAAAATGAAATTAATTATTCTTTGCAATCAAAATCATCATAGCTAATATATATATATATATATATGTGAAGAAGGATCAACCCATACTTAAAAAAACACTCAACAAAACACTTAACAATACACACACATCAATTTTTAAAATATCGAAACTATATAATATTGGGTTTGTATAAACAATGAAGTATGTGGGGGATTGTATCCATTTACAAAACCCAATTGAAGTATAAGGATTCGCCATAAATTTGTGTACTCGGGATTGCTATATGAGGATTTATATAGATTTGTCACCGCGAGGTTTATTGGGAGAAATAAAAGATTATTGAGTGTTGTGAGCTTATGTGAGTTGATTTAATTGCTCTATTTTAGTCATTATTTTTAAAATATATTGATATTTGAGACTTTATGTTTTTTGTAAATGAGTTGATCCTTCCCTATATATATATATATATATATATATTATAACTTGCAGGGGCGGAGGCTTAGCATGACAAATGTTTGCCACCACAACCACACAATTTATAATAATTTGATTTTTACTGTATTATTTTTCTGAGTAATTTATATGTAGAGCATTATTACAACAACTTCAATTTTATTTTCGGTAGCCCATTATAAAGTTATGCATCATTTTTTTAATTACATACTATTATATTTCGTAAAGATCACTATATAAAAAACAATAATTATAAATCAATATCTAAGCCTTAATTTGTAAATTAATTAGTTAAATCATTGTTACAAAAATTAGGAAAATTCTTGTTACAAAATTTACAAAAAAAAAAACTTTCAAAATTAAGATTAAGTATCTTTTATTTATTACAACAATTATATATGTAATAAAATCATGTTTTTTTCAATTTAGAGAAAACGATAAAGTTATAAATATCAAAAAACTAATTTTGATCAATATGTTGTTCATAAATTATGAAATTTGGCAAGAATAAATTTTAAAATTACACAAAAATTTATTTAAAATCTTTACAAATTGAGCGAACAAAAAATAATAATAATAATATTGTAACTTTATTTACACAATATTTTAAAATGTTGAGTATTAAATAATTTAAGTTTGACTCTTAACGTTATCTTTATTAATTATATTTTTAATGTGTTTTTTTATTGTTTGGCAAAAAAAAAAGGCTATTTTTTTGGTACAATCGACTCTTTAGCTAGCAAAAAACTCGGTCGAATTGGTGACGGTCTAAAAATATTTTTATTTCAAAAAAAAAAAAACCACTACATAAAATTGTGTTTTTTTGTAAGGGTGAAAACTTTCGGCCGACACTAAGATGAGGAAATTTTAGCCGATACTTCTTTCGACAACTCCAAAGTTATTATTTTGGCTCCGTCCCGATAACTTAGTATTTCAATATAAGTATTTCAAACTTTCAACTCATTGTACAGATTTAGATTTGTCTCCTTTACTTTTTTTATTTTAACATTTATTTCTGTAACCCTTAATCAATATACGTATTTCGTGCTAGTCAAAGATCTTAGTTTTTTCTCCTTTATTTTGTAAAATATTCTTACCTTTGGAGTACAAAATAATGAAGTTTTTCATGTGAAACTTTTTTGTTGTTGTTGTTGAGGTATTTCAATAATAAGAAAACACATGACTAAATATTAAGGATGGAGTTAAGACCTTCACGGTGCAAAAATACATGACCCCATAAGTAGACATACCTGTTGAAATGCGATGAACAACGATCAGCTTGACTTTACACAACTTGCGTTGCGTCTTTTCTTCTTCTTTTTCTTTGAGAGTAAACGCCTGTGTTGTGTCAGATTTAACATATTAAAAAAATACTCTCAGGAATCAGAAACTCAATTATGTTTTATTAAAAATAGTTTTCCAAAATAATTTTGCCTCTTAAGGGTTTTCCAAACATAACCATAATGCACATTTTTAAATATCATTACAGTTACACATTTATTCTAAACTCATAAAACACACTATAATTTGATAAAAGAAAGAGAAATTTATATAACGAGATATAAAGAGAATAAATTAATAAATAAATAAAAACTCAAAACATTTATGAGAGAGAAGAGAGGGATAGAGTACCAAGCTACAAAGCCAGCACTACAAAAAAATACCCAAATAGCAACGGGATTAGTGATGGTATTTTTTTATTACGAGCTTATTAGCGACGGTTTTTGTGACGGCTTTGTGACAGTTTAGTCAATTTGCGACAGATTTGTGACAGCTTTTTAAATTAGCGACAGGCTTATGACAGCTTTTGACTCTCATTAAATCAAACATTATTTTGTAGTGCAGATTCGTAAAACAATTGAAAGTAAGCAGTACTTTTGGGATAAGTTTGGTGGTATGATGAGAGAAATATAGAGAGAGATTATATATATTACAAAATATCATGCATACATTTTCAATTTTATAAGCAGAGTAAAGTTTACATGCATGTATTTGAGTAAAGCTTGTATACTTCCAAATTTGCATTCTTGGTGTTGACTGACATTTATATAAGGGAAATGCTATTGGGTGACCCTATGCATTGGCTAGAAATGTATGAAATTTGTTTTAAATGGTTTATTATATTAATATATTAATGATATTTTTTTTATTTAAGAAAATCAAATACACAAAAATGGTAATGTTATGATGTTATGATATAAATGCTAATGATATGTGTATTAAATGCAATTTTATTATAGAAATGTATTCAATGATTAAACGGTTCGAGGGGAACTATTTAGCAAAACCATTTATAGAATCGTTAACTTCAATGCTTCATTAGGAAATCCTATGAAGATTAAGAAACAAAAAATGATATACTCAAAACTTTTATAATATTTTTGACTATATTTAATTCTGCCCTAACTACAAAAAGCAAACTATTATATTAAAACTTTCATCCTTGGTATTTGCATTGAACGACATTTATACATTCATACATTCAATACTAATATAAGTAGTCTTAATTTTTATTTATTTCACTATAACAAATTCATCAGATGAATAGATGATTTGTACAATCAATGAGAAAAAATAATAAGTAAGAGTAAATCAACACAAGAAGACTAGAAGATATCTTGTAACATAATAGTAGTTATTAAAATAATATCTTCCCCATAAACTATTTCAACCATATTTTTTTCAACTTGTACATAAAAAAAAAAGCTTCTGATGGTTATCAAAATTTAATGATCAATTTTTGTATTTCTTTTAAAGATCAGGCATATTTTTGAGAAATGAAAACGTCAAAACCTAATTCTGTATTTGAAAATAAACCCGAAAAAGGAAAACCACTAACAATCTTGGGAGACCCTTTAGCCATGAATGATGCGTGAGACGCTGAATAGTCTTAAGTACGTACATACAGCATTTGAATGATTAAAAACAAGTAACAATTAGAGCACCCCTATGGACGATGATCAAAGTTTTAGGTCTTTGTTTGGCCTTATTTATATTTAGGATTTTTTCTGAACTTCCGATATGACGTCTTTTTTTGAAGTGATAATTTCAGGCATGTATCATTTTTTAAAGTGTTATCTTATCTTCTATCCCATTTTCTCAAACTATTTAAGAATTTTATCAATCTTACCTAGTTTAATCAAAATTTCGAAAAAAATAAGGAATAACAAATTCTTGGAAAAGACCAAAAAAGTATTAAAAGGTAAAAGACCTGTAAATCCAAAAAAACATGCCCCAAAAATGGTTACAAAAAACCTTTAAAAAAACTACACTTTGACGAGAGATAGATAGATAGATAGATAGATAGATAGATAGATAGATACAAGAGACGATACTAGTAATAATTAATTGAAGTACGCTCTTTGTATTATATGCTTTTAATTAAGCCATTTAACATGAGGAGTTAAATTTCAATATTTTTCCAAGTACCCTTACTATTTTTTAGGAATATATTATTATTCATATTGTATATAATTTTGCAGTAACTCGTAATCATCAATCTACCCATGTTTCACATACGATCTTAATTTATAAGTATCTAATCCATGAAAATCAGTGGTAAAAAAATGGGGGGGAAAATGAAGTAACTCTATAAATTGTAATTTATGAGAAGTATAACCTTTAAATAGCGCAATTATTTTGGAAGTTATATATGATATATTGACAACACGAACCTAACATTTTTTGGAACTTACACATGTTTCAAAAAAAAAATGTGTGTGGGTGTGTTATTATATAGGAGTATATATATGTATATATTGTGTCTTGTTTAAATGACATATTTTATTTTCAATATTATCTCTTAAAATTTCTGTATATATACATCGTATATGTAACATATTTCCTTGTCATGCATCAAAATTTAATGGAACAGGACCATATATAGGACCATGAATATTTGAATGATGAGTGTAAAACGAAGAGAGATATTGGAAAACTACCCTCAAATTCAGGTCAAATGTGAAATTATGACATCTTATTGCAAAAATTAAACGATCATAAGTTGTTTGTATTAAAAGCAAAAAGTTGTTTATAACTTTTTAGGGTATAACTTTTTGAAGTAGACAACAAAATCACTAGGACTATAAATATGTGAAATAATGGATGCGCGGGTAAGATGAACAATTAATAGAAGAAATTAACACATTGATATAAACACTAAATATCATTTTAGTAGTTTAGTGTACTGACTTTTTAAAATATTGATTTTGTGTACCGAACTTTACAAAAAAACGTGTTCTACGTAAGTTTAAAATTAGTTTTAAACAAATTGTAATAGAAAACACCACTACAAAATAATGTTTGATTTAGTGAGAATCAAAAGCTGTCACAAACCTGTCGCAAATTGACTAAACTATCACAAAACCATCATAAATTAACTAAACTGTCACAAAACCGTCATAAAAATCGTCGCTAATAAGCTCGTAACAAAAAATAGCGTCACTAATCCCGTCGCTATTTGAGTATTTTTTTGTAGTGCACTTAGTTTAGAAATTAATAAACTGCACACCAATTTGTTAAAAATGACAAAATTAACTCTTTAATTTTATAATTTTTATAAATGACACATTTTCCAATAAACAAACTTTTCCTTCAAATAAATATAATTTTAAACATAATTTTTGAAATTGTTTACTTATGAGAAATTTTAATATACAAAAGAATAACAACTTTGAAGACAATTTTTTCCTTATTTTTTTTTTGCTCGAGAAAGCAAGTTTTTTTTCTGAAATTTTAAATATTTTGGAAAGAAATTCTATATTAAACAAAAAATTTACGGATTAAAACATTTCTAAAAAGAATTTCTTTTACATGTAGTGTTTATAAAAACTAATAGTTATTTTAAAAAGTTAATCATTATATTTCACATCTTTTTAAAAAATATTAAATAAAAAGAAACTTTTTACAAGTTTTTGAATCACTCAGACAACTTTCAATTTTTATTATGCTAAAATATTCAAGTTGGAAGTATTATAACTTTCATGTGTTTGCAATTTAAATATGCATCTTTACAATTTTAAACTCTTCGGACTAGATTAAATTGTAAAAGATACATATTTAAATCAGAAAAAAATAAGGAAAAGGGGAAAAATTAGTATTCTATTTTTTTTAGTTTGAAAAATAACTCTTGTTTTGAGAAACTACCAATTTATTGAGATTTGTTTTTTTAAAAGAAAAGTTGCTTATTTGAAAACGTGTCTTTTAAAAAATATATAAAATAGTTAATTTTGTCACTTTCAACAAATCAGTGGCTAATTTATTAATTTCTTAAATAAGTAGGTTGTATTGTAATTGTTTAAAACTTGTGAAGTTGAGAAGGTTACTAAATCAACGTATTTGTGAAGTTTGTTACACTAAATCAACATTTAAGAAAGTCACTATACTAAACCGAATTCATGACAAAACAAAAGGGACTAAAGTAATATTATGAAGCGCCCCTTGTTTGGCTTTCGTATATCACATCTATCTTGGCTTTTGATATATCACATAAGAAATTAACATTGCTGGTTTGGCTTTAATTCATATATCACATATATCGTTTTTTTTTTTTTCACCGTTGAACGGCACATTATACATTAAATATAATACCGTTAGATCATTAACTTTAAATTTAAACCGTTAGATTTAATAGTAAAATAGTAATTTAAGGGTTCTTTTTTTTTAATAGGGTTTTAGATTCTACGGTTCAAATCTAATATAAAATGATCAAACGGTTCACGAATTAACGATACAATGTACAGTTAAACATATTGACTGTACAAAATGGGGACCCGTCTATATCTTGGCTTTGATAAATTAACAATGCTTGTTTGGCTTTCATATATCACATATATCTTGGATTGTTTCAATGTTCTTTTTAATATTTGGATAAAAATCGTTAGGGATGACAACTTTAGGAACAAAGCAAACTACACAGAATAGAAGCTTTAGACTTTAGAGCCAATTTAGCACTCAGTGATTTGGTCCTCTAATGCGATTAGGACCTTCATACCGGTGACTTATAATAGTATAATTTTATTTTAGAGTGGATTATATTTTCATTGTGAGTTAAAATAAGTATCACATAAATAGAAGAGCCAATTAATATAAACATATCTTATACCTATTATATTAACAAAAACATACCTTTAATTAATAATTAATAAAAAAAAATTCACTCATCCCTCTCTATCTCTCTCCGATCTCTCTCTACTCATTCTCCTCTTTCCGATCTCTCTCTCCTCCTACTTTTCCCTCTCTCCGATCTCTCCTCCTTCCTCTCTCTCTCTCTTTTCGATCTTTCTCTTCTCATTTCCTTCCATCTCTCCGATCTCTCTTTTCGATGGAAATTGAGACGGAGACATCCGTCGGAGTGAGCGGCGAGGGTATAGAGCGAGATCGAAAACTCAAGATTCATGCTGACGGAGATGTGGTCGTCGAAAGAGAGGCCCACGACGACGACATAGTAGTTCGAGATCGGAGAACGAACAAGGGTTGAATTTGTTAACCAATGTATAAGCTTGAAAAATAAGTGTATGAACTCTGTGTATTGATTGTATGTAGTTAAAAATTATGCATATGAATTATGTAAATAAATATATGAATTCTGTAAATTTGGGTATGAACTTTTGAAACAAGGGTATGGACTTTTGAAATAAGTTTATAGACTTTTAAAATAAGTGTATAAAATATACAAATTAGGATATGAACTTTTAGGTATGTTTTTGTTAATTTAGTTTCAAAAGTAGTATGTTTTGTTAATTTATCCTAAATGAAAATTACAAGATTTGTTTTTATTTGTCTTTGAAGATATACATTAAAATGACCGGTCTTTAAATTACACTCTGATTCACTACATCGACTTCCTTTCCCACGAAAAAATATTTTAAGCAAACAAACCAACAAGCCATATTTATCTCAAGTACACAAACCGCTAATACGAAGTACAAACCAAAGGCTAATTGACCCTGACAATTTCGTCGCAATAATATGGTCCTTAATTGCACCAAGATGGATATAATAAAAAATTGTGATATAAAAGTTGTAGGGGTACGTACATGTACTGATGTACCCATACAAGATAAGGTTCTCAACAAAGTAAGCCAAGCTGTTTGGCAGTTCCCCACTCGTTTTGCCACTTTACTCTCAACTGTTTCGCCATTCGGGAAAAAGGCTCCAATTTCATATTGTTATTGATTGTAAGAATCCAAACAAAATTGGTGGCGTCAGAGTACTTTACATAATGGACGTAGAATTAAAACGACTTCTTTTCAAAGGAAACAAGGCCGTGAACTCCACCTTCAACTTGTGCTGCTCCGGTACGAATCTACACAGAGATACATCACAAAATAACGTACAATCTCAATAAACGGAACTGTTAACTATGCTACCCAACTTACATATCAAGGTTGAAGTATGAAAATAACCAAACTTTGCAAGCACATTGACATCAGTATTCCCCTCTAAGAAGTACATCAAAATTATGAGTTGTGCTAATATTTGTCCAACTAAACCCTCTTCTACTTCTATATGGAAAACTATGAAATCGAAACTCCAATACAAAAGTCAGTTCCAATAAGTTTGCATAATTTACTCGAAAACTTGCAAAAAAATAAACAAATCATTTTTTGTTTGAAATTAATATTGATACTATATGTTGTAATATACACCGTCTTTTGTTTTATCATATTATTTGGTCATATTATTCTACTTTCATGCAACATCAGATAGTTAATTCGATGATCAATCAAATCGTTTTCCCCTATATTTTTAGAGTCACGTTTGCAATTCTGTTCGTGTCTATTCCATGTTTCCATTTCCAAAACTGCAACTAAAGTCCAAGGCAAGTTAATATTACTCTCGTTTTGTCAGTACGGCAATAAAATTCCAGCTTTATTTCCAAAGTCATCGATGTTTTAAAGAGTTTCAAATAGTATAAAAATTGAAGTCTACTCAACACAAACCCTGGGCCAGGACCGATCAATGTTGTCTAGAACAGTATGCCTATACTTGGCCTAACTTCAAAGATTATATATGCAGTATTTACATAGATAGACATGTACATACATATTTATGCATTTACATATATATATATATATATATATATATATATATATATAATAGATGAGTGCCAGACCAAAAATTTCATTCGAATTGGTTTTATGCAAGCTTCATAGTGACCACAACTAAATACCATATGAATAACAGGAGACGCAAAGTATAACAAAAAAGGCTATAGTGACTCTGTCAAATATTAGAGCCGTAAGGACAATGCGAATGTTGAAGTGAAAGAACATTAGAACAATTAAGACCGATCGTCGAAATTTCTAAGAATTGGCAAGCTAATTTGTATTTTGGTGACTTTGTAAGAATTTATCACTGAATTAATAAAAACTAATTTGTGTGTGGCGACTTTATAACTTTGGATTTGATTTGAGCTTGCACTTTGTTTTATGAAAAGTGGAAACATGTTTACGCACATTAGTCATCTATGATAGATGATTTCCAATCGTTTATAATATTTGGGATATTGTTATAGTTTTTATTTGCCAAGAGAGGATTGTCAAAGCAAATGGATTAGTACCTAAGTGCTAATCAAGCAAAGTTTATCTAAAATTGCATATAACCCTGTAATATCACATGTTTAATTTAGCTTGAAAATCATATTAACAATATGGAAATTCTCTAGTAGCCTCGTAATCTCGAAACTAGACAGGTACTTACCATTAAGACTGTTATGAAATAAAATAAAATTTTGATGTGGAAGAATGTTAGGACCAGATTTCTGGTCTAAATATTGTTGATTGTCTATTGGTTTTTACTAAATAAATCCTAACTGTTATTAAGAACTAAGACAGGATTGACAGGTTCCAAGTACCAGTTGCAACCTCAGTTACAACCTACTAAGTTAGTAGTATTAGGTTTCAAGTACTAGTTGCAACCTCAGTTACAACCTGTGTTGACAGGTTTCAAGTAATGTTGCAACCTCAGTTGCAACCACGAGTTCCAACCTACTGCGAAGCAGAATTCTGTCTTGTTTCATTATTCTACATTACTACTTGTTTAATGTTAATCATTTGTTTTAAAGTATGTAGGATATATTCTCATAAGGTCTTAAACGTTTATATGTGTTTATTGAGAATATTAATGTGTTAAGGAAAGATGTTTTCTACAAGATATAAAGAGATTAGTTTATAAGGTTATGTTTCCTTTTAAATATAAATCTCTATTCTTATGCTTGTCCTTATCACATGTTTCAATCTTTATTCCTTATCTATATTCAGTATGATTTGTTTAAAGATTGAATGAAATATGGAGTTAAGTGTTTCATATATATATGGGAAGATATTATCTCTAAAGGATATTATCTTCATATGTTTCCTTGTCATATGCAAATACTAATTCCTACAATCAAGCTAGTTATCAATCAGGTATCAACCAATGATGATTGGAGTTAATCCACGCTGAAGAATCACGCATTGATTGGAAAGATTGAAGCCAATCAAATAGAGTCAAAGCAATCATAAAAGATCTTGAAGAAAGAAGATTGATTTGTTCTCTTTATATAGTTGATAACTAAGCTTGTAAAACGTGTGTGTTCTAAATTATAAAGAACTTATTTTTCTAGAGAGAATACACGTGAGCTTTAAAAAGAAAACAATGGTGGGATGCCATTGATTTATAAGTGATAGTTATAGAGTAGGAGCAATATAGTGATAGGCAGAAAAACATAGAGGGAGTCTAAGTTTTTCATTAAGACTTGAGTCATATATTGTAAGCTTTTTATAATATCATAATCTGGGTAAGTGCCCCGGAGACGTAGCCTAGTTAGGTGAACTCCGTTGTTAAATGTGCGTGTGAATTATTTCCAAGTACATTTAATTTTAAAACAGTTCTGTCCATTAATACACTTGGTTCCAACTGCAGTTCCAACCTCACTTGGAACCTTATACACTTGGTTCCAACTGCAGTTCCAACTCCACTTGGAACCTTACTGCAAAACTGCATCTAGAACAGCGGATAGGAATTTCAATTGGTATCAGAGCTTCACACTAGATCTTACTTAGTGTGGATCCTGTGTTCTAGTAACAATGGACTTAATGAGGGAAGGAAACGCCTTCAACAAACCTCCATTGCTTGAAGGAGGAGTAAACTATGGAGTATGGAAAATTAGAATGAGGTCTTTCATCAAACAGCAGAATGAACATGCATGGAAGACTGTTATGTATGGATGGGAGGCTCCAACTACCATGGATAATGAAGGAGAACTGATTTTCTTACCTGAAGACAGATGGTCTGCTGAAGAAGACAGAAAATCAAGTGCCAACTCAACAGCCATAAACTTGATTTTTGCTGGTGTAACTCTCAGCGTATTCAGGTATATCTCTCATTGTGAAACAGCTAAAGAAGCATGGGATATTTTGCAAGTTACTTTTGAAGGAACCACTAAAGTAAAAGCTTTCAAACTTCAACAGTTAACTACCCAATTTGAGAACTTAAGAATGGAGGAAGATGAAAACATTGAACAATTTAATGGTAGAATCTGCCACATTGCTCATCAAGCTGGAACCTTAGGTGAAAAATACAGTGATGCTAAACTTGTTAAGAAAACTCTTAGGTCACTCCCAGAAAGGTTTGAAATTAAGGTCACAGCTATTGAAGAATCAACTGACTTAGATAATCTTAAACTTGAAGAACTCATAGGAAATCTAAGTACTCATGAACTGAAATTCTTCAAACATAAAAGACCAGAAAAGGGAATAGCATTTCAAGCTAAGAAATCTGAATCTAATAATGCCTGTGATAAAATGAGTGATGAAGAACAACTAGCTTTCTTTGCAAAAAAGGTATACAAGAAGTTTTATAAGAAAAAGGAGGATGATACTGGTTCATCTAAAAACTTTCAGAAAAAGGATAACCAGTTTAAGACAGAGTCTAGGTTCAATAATAACTCTACAGGAAAGTGGAATTCCAAAGAAAAGGATAACAAAGAATACAAACCTAAAGAGATTCAGTGTAGAGAATGTAGAGGTTTTGGTCATATTCAGGCTGAGTGTGCAAACACTTTAAAAAGAAACAAAAATGCTTATATAACCACTCATAGTGATAGTGATTCTGAGAGTAACAGTGATAAAGAGGATGGTTCCAATTTTGTTAATTTCATGGGAATAATCACTGAAAAAGAACCTACTTATGAAAGTGACTGTGAGCAGGTTTCAACCCCAGTTACAACTGCCTGTGAAACATATAGCAGTGATGAGGAAGAGCCTTCTGATGAAAACATTACTAAGCAATACCTTGTTCTGTATGAAAAGTATAAATGTCTGAGTAAACAATCCTTGATCATAAGCAAACTGAATGTTGATCTAAAGGATAAGGTTAAAAATCTTACTGAGAAGCTTAAATTACAACTGGCTGAACTTACTGAAACTAAAAAGATAATAAAATTGCTGAATGTTTCTGCTTCAGATAAATTAGATGACATGCTGTCATATTCTAGAGGCTCCAAAGATATCAGTGGTCTAGGTTACTATGGTGGTAAGAGTACAGGAAAAACTACTTTTATTGAAACTGTTGCTAAAGCTAAAACTCATGATTTTGACCACAAGGTTAGAAGCTCAGTTGCAACCAGAGTTGCAACCAGGAATAAAACTCAAGTCTATGTAAAGAAGGTTGGAAGCTCAGTTACAACCAAAGTTGCAACCATGAACAAACTGAATAGCTTTAGGGATAAAAATAACTTTAGGTTGAAGTTGTGTAATTTCTGTAAAAAACCTGGTCATTCTGAAATCCAGTGTTATTTAAAAAGAAACAGAAAGTATATTTCCCAGAAAACCTGGTTGGCTTCTGTCAATAAAAATTTGAAATGGGTCTGGAAAGTTAAAGAAAAAGCAACTTTAGTTGCTAACAACAAAGCTGTTATTAACTCTTTGAATGCTGTTACTTCTAATGATTGGTATTTTGACAGTGGATGCTCTAAGCATATGACAGGTACTGCAAGCCTCCTAAAAAATGTCACCATTCTTACAGGTAACACTGTTGTGTTTGGAGGTGGAGATACAGGTAAAATTATTGGTAAAGGTACCTTAAACAAACCTGGAATGCCTGATATTGAGGATGTTTTTCTTGTAGATGGTCTAAAAGCTAATCTTATTAGTATCAGTCAACTCTGTGATAATGAATTGACTGTTAAATTTGACAAAGAAAGGTGTCTAATTACTAATCTTAACAATGATTTAATCATGACTGGAGTTAGATCAACCAACAGTTGCTATGTGTTTGAAAAAGCTGAAAAAGAATTGCCTCAAAGTAGGTGTAATCAAGCCATTACTAATAATGTAGATATTTGGCATAAAAGGCTTGGGCATGTGAATTACAAAACTTTAGATAAGCTTGTTAAAAAGGAATTGATAAGAGGAATTCCTAAACTTAGTGCTAAAACTCAAAGTGTCTGTGGTGATTGTGCTATAGGCAAACAAACCAAAAGTATTCACAAAAGTACTAGTCTAATCTACACTAAGAGAGTCTTAGAACTTCTTCACATTGACTTGATGGGTCCTATGCAAACTGCTAGTATAGGTGGTAAGAAGTACATTCTAGTAGTTGTAGATGATTTCTCTAGATACTCTTGGGTAGTGTTCTTAAAGGATAAGTCTGAAACTTTTGAACTATTCAAAACTCTGTGCTTAAAACTGCAACTTGAAAAAGGTTCCACTAGTGGTAATATTGCTAGGATTAGAAGTGATCATGGAACTGAATTTGAAAATATCAGGTTTAAAGAATTCTGCAACTCCTTAGGAATATGTCATGAGTTCTCTGCTCCTAAGACTCCTCAGCAAAATGGCATAGTTGAAAGGAAAAATAGAACCATTCAGGAAATGGCTAGAGTAATGCTTAACTCTAAGAAACTTGCCAATAGATTTTGGGCTGAAGCTGTTAATACTGCCTGTCATATAGTTAATAGAGTTTATATTACTAAAGGTACTTCCATGACAGCTTATGAAATATGGAAAGGTAGAAAACCCAATGTAAAGTATTTTCAAGTTTTTGGATGTGTTTGCTATATTCTCAGAGATAGAGAGCATCTTGGTAAATTTGACTCTAAAAGTGATAAAGGGATTTTTCTTGGTTATGCTCAGAATAGTAGAGCATTTAGAGTCTTCAATCAAAGAACAAACTGTGTTATGGAATCTTATAATGTGTTATTTGATGACCTAAAAACTGTTGATGAGATTACAGGTGATGATGAACAGGCTGAGACTACAGAAAAAGAGAAAGAAGAAACTCAACAAACTGGAAGTCCCAGAGTGGTTGGAAGTCCAGTTGCAACTGAGGTTACAACTGAGGTTGGAACTGAGGTTGGAACCACAGTCGAAACCCAAAATGCTGCTGAATCTGAAGAAGAAGAAGAAAGTTCTCATGCTCAGTCAACTAGCAGGCCTCGCTATGTAAGGACTCAGAAAAATCATTCTCTTGACAATGTCATAGGAGAAGTTACTTCAGGTATGAAAACCAGAGGTAAAAGAAATAATGTTGTTCACTTTGCTTGTTATATCTCTCAGTTAGAACCTAAGAATATAAAAGAAGCTCTAGAAGATAGTGAATGGATTTTAGCTATGCAGGATGAATTGGCCCAATTTGAGAGAAATGATGTATGGAATTTAGTACCCAGACCTTCTAATAAAAATGTTATAGGGACTAAATGGATTTTTAGAAATAAAAGTGATGAGGATGGAGTGATTATCAGGAATAAAGCTAGGTTGGTAGCTCAAGGGTATACACAAATTGAGGGAATTGACTTTGATGAAACCTTTGCTCCTGTAGCTAGAATTGAATCCATTAGAATGCTACTATCTCTTGCATGTCTGTATGATTTTAAACTGTTTCAACTTGACATAAAGAGTGCTTTTCTTAATGGTGTGATTAATGAAGAGGTTTATGTCTGTCAACCTAAGGGATTTGAAGATCCTAACTTTCCTGAACATGTTTATCTGCTGAAAAAGGCCTTGTATGGCCTTAAGCAAGCCCCTAGAGCTTGGTATGATAGATTAACCAAGTTTTTGCTTGAAAAAGGTTTTAAAAGAGGGGGAGTTGATAAAACTCTGTTTACAAAGAAAACTACAAAGGATATAATTGTTGCTCAAATATATGTTGATGACATTGTGTTTGGCTCATTTTCTACTAATAGGATAGAAGAATTCATTTCTGATATGAAAAATGAATTTGAAATGAGTGGTGGAGGTGAATTGACTTACTTTCTAGGATTGCAAGTTAAACAGAATGAGAAAGGGATTTTTCTATGTCAAAGCAAGTATGCAGACAATCTTGTTAAGAAGTTTGGTCTAAGTGAGAGTAAAGAAAAGAGAACTCCTATGAGTACTACACTTAAACTGTCTAAAAATGATAAAGGAAAAAGTGTTTGTCCCAGTCTTTATAGATCCATGATTGGAAGTTTGCTGTATTTAACTGCTAGTAGACCAGACCTTTGCTTAAGTGTAGGAGTTTGTGCCAGATATCAAGCAAATCCTTTAGAATCTCATCTTCTAGCTGTCAAAAGAATTCTAAGGTATGTAAAAGGAACACCTCATCTAGGCCTATGGTATTCTAAAGATACAAACCATTTTCTTAGTGGCTACTGTGATGCAGATTGGGCAGGAAACATAGATGATAGAAAGAGTACTTCTGGTGGTTGTTTTTATTTTGGAAACAATCTTGTTTCTTGGTTCAGTAAAAAGCAAAATTGCATATCTTTATCTACTGCTGAGGCAGAATATGTTGCAGCTGGAAGTGGATGCACTCAACTAATTTGGATGAAACAAATGTTAACTGATTATAATGTTAAACAAGAGATATTAACTCTGTTTTGTGATAACAAAAGTGCTATAGATTTAGCTAAAAATCCAGTTCAACATTCCAGAACCAAACATATTGATCTAAGGCATCATTTTATTAGAGAACTAGTTGAAGAAAAGAGCTTAATTTTAGAACATGTTTCAACTGAAAGACAATTAGCAGATATTTTCACAAACCCCCTTGATACAAACAAGTTTGAATCATTAAGAAGTGACATAGGGGTATGTCATTATCAATCTAATTGAATACTTTTGCTAAATATGTCTGTATTGAGTACCTTCAATAATTTTTACTAAGGTTAAAGTCTTATTTTGAGCTATGATGTTTTTGTCTTGAAAAAGCCGCTTTTTTGGTGCCTCAAAAACAGATGTGAGGTAACTTGTCCTTAAAAAACCTCTCTGGTAATAGAGTTGCAAGCACAAAGTGCAATTTTTTATGATGGTTGCAAGTTCAGTTGCAACATCAGTTGAAACCTCACACTCTCAATAGTTGGTTGGAAGTTCAGTTGCAACATCAGTTGAAACCTCGTGTTAAAAATACTGGTTGCAAGCTCAGTTGAAACATCAGTTGAAACCTCAGTTTATATTATAACTGTCAAGACAAAGTCTTGTAAAATTTTGACATCACTTATACTCTTTCCTTGATGAGGTCATCAAACTAGTTTTTGTGTAGAGATAAAAACGGATATGCTCAATTTACGCTCCCCAAATTTAATCTTTATTAGAGTTATTCTTTGATAAACATTTTTTCTTGAGTAAATAGCTAGATTTGTTTTTGTTCTCCTAAAAGTTAGATATCTGTTTAATTGTTCTTTATCTTGAATCAGGTCAAATTTCCTTAATAAGCTTCAACGTTTGTATTTTCAAATTTTGGATGAATCTGTTTTGAAAAAGGAATGTTTTATCTGTTTAATTGGCTGAATTTATCTTAATGCCAACTGTTTCTTGCGTAATCTTAGTATGATTTATTTTTCAAAATTCTGTTGATAAAATACTTCCTATTTTTAAGCCTAAATATGTTTCTTAATTGATTTGCATGTATCTATTTCCTATTTCAAAAAGATATGGACTTAATTGCTCTTTATATAAACTTCTTTTTACTATCCAAAATCAACTACTTTTTACAGAATCTCTCTCTCTCTCTAAACTGTTAAAACCTAGGTCTCTGTAAAATACTCTTCAAGGTTCTAAGTAGGGTTCCAACCCCAGTTGCAACCATGTCTACGAACCCCAATTCTGATGATGACTGCACTCTAAGGGACTTCATGAACAAATCTCCAACCAGTCCTAGCTCTAAGGCAAAGGTAAATGAGTCCTCCTCTTCTAAGAAACATAGGACTAAAAAACGTGCTAGGAGGAATCCTGAGAATGAGCCTATTAAAGATAAGTTTGAGTTTGTTCCTAGATTTAATGAAGTTGATCCTAGATTCTGGAGTAGAAAATCTTATAGGAGATTTAGGGCTTACTCTAGTAAAGAAATCCATTGTGAAAGAAGGCTCAATTTGGTTAGTTATCCACACATACAAGTGTATGTTGAAAAAATGCTCTTTGCTGTTGGATTAGGAGACACTATTTCTTATGCTAGTTCCTACTATCCTGCTGTAGTTAAAGAATTTTATGCCAACTTGACTAGTGGTGTCTTTGATAAAAGTAATCCTATGTTTGGAAGGGTCTTTCTGAGAGGAATAACTTTAGACTTTACACCTGAGTTGATCAATAACTGTTTGAATACACCCAATCCTTCTATGGATAATGCTGAGTATGATATGGAAGTTATTGCTCTGGTTCTAACTGGAAAGAACACTAGCTTTGATGGTACTTCCATCAAAACATCCTCTCTCACACTTTGTGCTGCTGTATTGCACAAAATTGCTAGGTTCAACTGGACCCCTACCAAACAACCCTCTAGAGTTAACAAAGACATGGCCATCTTTCTGTATAAGATAATGTCTTCTCTACCCATAAACTTTGGCCATCATATCTTTAACCTTATAAGGGATTTCAGTGATGATAATTCATCATCCATTCTGCTTCCATTCCCCTGCCTAATCTCCAGTATTATTCTGGGTCAAGTTGCTTCTATGAATAGAGATTCTCCTATTAGTATCACTAATGAACCAATCACAGATTGTCCCTCTGCTCTCTATATTTCTGCCAAACTACTAAAAGAAGGGCATGTCAATGACATTTCTGGTGACAAAGGGAAAGAAAAAGAAGAAGAACCTTCAACTGCTCCTTCAGCAAAGAAGAAAGGTGTAAGGTGGTACTTACAACAGAAGTTGGCCTACAATCAAGAAAGGAGAGCTGAACTGGATGCTGATGACTATCAAATAAATAAGCTGCTGGTGAATCTCATAGAAAGTGAGGATGATGACAGTAATGACACTCAAAGTCATGATGGTTTTTCAATCAGCAGTGAGGATGACAATGCAGAAGATGAAGAAGTAGTCAGGCAGAATCCTCTAAGAGAAAGACCCCCACAGTGTGATATTCCAAGTGACTAATTCCAATGGTTGCTGACAAATAGGGGGAGTGAAGTTTATGTTTTGTTGTTTAGTTTTATTTTGATGTTTTCAAGACTTTATTCTGTTTTTCAATTATGCTGTATTAAGACAATTTTATGCCTGTTTGGCTTTAGCCTGTTTGGCTTTAATCTGTTTGGCTTTAATAATTCTGCAGTTTCCTTCTGAAAATATCTTGATATCTTGTTGAAGTATGAATGCCTTTAAACTTGAAACAGGTCTGAAAACTTACTGTGTGCACATACATTGTGCTTATATAATTTGCCTGCAATTCTAACATACAGGGGGAGCTTACTGATATTGAATTTACAGGTGGTTGGGATGATTTATAAACTTTATTGATTTGTCAAAACCAATGACAAAGGGGGAGATTGTTAGGACCAGATTTCTGGTCTAAATATTGTTGATTGTCTATTGGTTTTTACTAAATAAATCCTAACTGTTATTAAGAACTAAGACAGGATTGACAGGTTCCAAGTACCAGTTGCAACCTCAGTTACAACCTACTAAGTTAGTAGTATTAGGTTTCAAGTACTAGTTGCAACCTCAGTTACAACCTGTGTTGACAGGTTTCAAGTAATGTTGCAACCTCAGTTGCAACCACGAGTTCCAACCTACTGCGAAGCAGAATTCTGTCTTGTTTCATTATTCTACATTACTACTTGTTTAATGTTAATCATTTGTTTTAAAGTATGTAGGATATATTCTCATAAGGTCTTAAACGTTTATATGTGTTTATTGAGAATATTAATGTGTTAAGGAAAGATGTTTTCTACAAGATATAAAGAGATTAGTTTATAAGGTTATGTTTCCTTTTAAATATAAATCTCTATTCTTATGCTTGTCCTTATCACATGTTTCAATCTTTATTCCTTATCTATATTCAGTATGATTTGTTTAAAGATTGAATGAAATATGGAGTTAAGTGTTTCATATATATATGGGAAGATATTATCTCTAAAGGATATTATCTTCATATGTTTCCTTGTCATATGCAAATACTAATTCCTACAATCAAGCTAGTTATCAATCAGGTATCAACCAATGATGATTGGAGTTAATCCACGCTGAAGAATCACGCATTGATTGGAAAGATTGAAGCCAATCAAATAGAGTCAAAGCAATCATAAAAGATCTTGAAGAAAGAAGATTGATTTGTTCTCTTTATATAGTTGATAACTAAGCTTGTAAAACGTGTGTGTTCTAAATTATAAAGAACTTATTTTTCTAGAGAGAATACACGTGAGCTTTAAAAAGAAAACAATGGTGGGATGCCATTGATTTATAAGTGATAGTTATAGAGTAGGAGCAATATAGTGATAGGCAGAAAAACATAGAGGGAGTCTAAGTTTTTCATTAAGACTTGAGTCATATATTGTAAGCTTTTTATAATATCATAATCTGGGTAAGTGCCCCGGAGACGTAGCCTAGTTAGGTGAACTCCGTTGTTAAATGTGCGTGTGAATTATTTCCAAGTACATTTAATTTTAAAACAGTTCTGTCCATTAATACACTTGGTTCCAACTGCAGTTCCAACCTCACTTGGAACCTTATACACTTGGTTCCAACTGCAGTTCCAACTCCACTTGGAACCTTACTGCAAAACTGCATCTAGAACAGTGGATAGGAATTTCAAAGAACAAGAGAAGTAATACGAAAATATTAAAAGATGTCGGCCAAAGTTTAAAGAAATCTGGCAGGCACACCGCACCATTCTCCATCCACAGTCTATTTCTGTTTTGCTGTTTGTATAATCAACCCTCTATATAACTTGGCTCATCATGCCCCTACCTTTTATCAATCTAAGTGTTCTCTGGAGACTTTCTTACCTTTTTTTCTTTCTTCCTACCCTTAGTAAACTACAGTATTCCAATCTTAAGGAGGTCGCCCTTTCTCTCCCTTGAGCTTGATGTTGTCTCTCATTGTTACTAGAAATTAAGTATTCTGAAACCATCAAATCCACATAAACCATTAAGTACTCTAATTTGAAATAATGGTTATACAGTAGCTATTTGACGAGCGGCTCCAACTATCAGACAACCCAACTGCTTACACCATTAACAACGATATACAAATCCTATTCCACCTCAATTACAACAAAAAACAAGGTTCAAGATAACTTTATACATAAGTTGGGCTATGAATTTGTAATTTTGTATAACATTCATGGAAACCAAAATACCAGAATCTATGTACAAAAACAATTAATCACCCAGATAGCAAAACCAAGAAAACAAATGCGTCACACTCGGTCAAAAAATGATGGTAGAGGTTTCCCTTCGGGGACTACTTTCTAAGGGGGAAAAAACACTTTGTCCGAGTTCCGTAATTATGGTAGTTAGTATGATGAACCAGGACTCATTTATCAAAGGGCCTTAACTTCATGGGAATATATCTTTTTCTCATCATGCCGGGGGAGCTAAAAAGCTATACATATAATCAGCATATTATTTTAGTCAAATACATGGCAAAAAAAAAATATCAAAATCCTCTCAATATGTTATCTTTGTTAGAATATATAATCAGTCAATAGACTATAATCACCTCGAGCTGATTTAGATGCATTGCTATGCTATGCAAGAAACTAATTACAACAATTCGAAAAGAATTATATAAGTACATGCTCTGTCGATAATCCACTATAAATAAACAACAAAAATCCAGGGTTTTTCTAAATTTTAGCTTTCCTAAAGAACATATGGCTTCATTATAATCCACAACCGGACAAGAAACTGTAAACACACAAAGCAAATTCAGATACACCACTAACTTACCCAAGAAACAGATAACAACATTTTTTTCTAAAACCAATACTAGTAGCTGCGTAAGTACTTAACAAATAAAAACATGCATATTCACTGTTAACGATTATAGAACAACTAGAATTTCTCCTCAGCTTTAGCTATCCTAACACACTAGTAGCTTTCTTATAAATATAATCCACCATCCGGCAAAAACTGTAAAGCAATCAACACATTTTCATGCATTAAAAACTTTTACCCAAGAAATCGTCAATATCATTCAATTTAATCACCACCGGTAGCTTATGAAATAGTGCTTTTGCCGATGCATTAACGTTTTTTTTTCTATTTTAATCAAGCATCAGGAATCTAGAGTTTTTCCGAATCTTTGAACTTCTTTATTAAAAAGTAGTTTCTTCATTATCCAAAACCAGACAAAAAACTTTCCTAAGCTGCCAGGTTACCTTACAGAAAAAACTGACAATAGCATTTCGAAAATAATAACATAAACCATAGCTAATGCAATATCACCGGCATTTTCAATTACCCAGAGATATAATCTACCTACAAAAATAAAATACCCATTAGGGTTCACATAAGGGAGACTTAAAACCATAAACTCTAACACTTCCTTTCATGTGAATAAGTACACATTTCCAATAAACCCAATTCACCAAAGATTTGATCTTTTCTACAAACAGAAAATACCCACAACAGTTCACACAAGGGAGACTTGAAAACCATAAATCTAGAAGATGGTCCTTTCACATGAATATGTACACATTTTCAATAAAACCCGATGGAAGCAAAAAATCTGATCTTTCCTATCAACAGAAAATACCCATAATAGTTCACAGAAGGGAGACTAAAGAATCATAAACCCTAAAAAGTAGTAACAATTTTGCTTTCACATAAATACTTCAACATTTCCGACAGAACCCGATTGAAACAAAATTTTGATCTCTTCCTACAACAAAAGATCTTAGTTAAAACCCACAAAAGGAGGCCTAAATAAACTTGTTACCTTGTAGGTCAAAATTTGAAACAGAAATGAGCTTAAAATCTGGAAACTAACAATCCAAAGAGGAACCTATTGCGTACCTCAAGCCTTAGTACCGAGGAACTTAAAAGATCATGTGCAGATTGCAAAGAGGAGGCACCAAGGTCCTGAAAACCTTGCTTAACTGCTTGCATTGTATAAGGTACAAAGTTCAAAACAGAGCCTTTATCTGCGACAGCTCCAACAACCCCCTGAGCAATCTTCAGTTTTGCAGTGTCACCCAGATATCTGGCGTCGCTTCCTTTTGTCATGGCTTCCAGAGAGCCCATGCCTCGGTATTTCTTTATACGACGACCACTCTGTTCCATCAAAAAATAAATAAGAAAACGAGGTGGATATAATACTAGAAAAGCTTGATAGAGAATGTCAGACCAGACACTAAATTCTGTTTTACTCAATCTTTCAAATATACATTCGAAACCTCAGTAAACACTTAACTGCAAAATAGATAACCCCAAACAAAATTTCATCCAAACACCACCTGGTTCAGTACATTAAATATAGACTTAGTTTTTTCCATCTTTAAATGCCCTGTGAACAAAGATTTTACAAGAGGGAATGTGGAAAAATATTAAAATTCTACATACTAAGAAAAGTAAAAAAGAAATTCATTCCCTTAGCCTAAAAATAAAAGAAATTAATAAATAAGCTAATTATCAGGCAGCTGATTCAATAGTGACATTAAAACGGTAACCAGCCAAGTGAAAACCCATTTCTATTGTCTCAAGAAAAGGAGCTAAAATATCAAGAAAGTAAGAAAAAAATGGCAAAATGTAAATATTACAAGAAAACCATAAACTAAGAAGTGGAGAGAGACAAACAAGTCCGAAGACTCACGAACAACTTAAAATATCAAGCCTCAAAGAACAGTGCCGGCCTGGTCGTGATGCTGCCTAATCCAAAATTAGTATACATAAAATTTCGTATTGCTGCTCATAGGCTTACTTGCCTTGAGCTAGCCATGAAAAAAATAGTATTACATATACCTGAATTTGGTACGATCCAGGAGATTCGGTACTTCCAGCCAAGAAACTTCCCATCATTATAGTGGAGGCGCCAAGCGTTAATGCCTTGACGATGTGCCCAGAGTTGGAAATGCCACCATCAGCGATCACAGGCACTCTACTCCTTTCCGCAACAGATGAAACCTTGTAAACTGCTGTTGCCTGGAAAATTTTCAAGACATAAATAAATGAGTGCAGATTTAAACGATATAACATGTCGTGTACAAATTACAGAGGCTCAAAGCAAAATGAGCCCAGAAATAAGCTGCTACTAGAAACGATAATTTGCACCATACTAATCAAAACTATCATAAAATCTTAAAGTATTCAGTCAATGAATCGTGTTAGAGAAAGCGATTTGATTAAAACTGGGTGAGCAAACCTATGTTTAGCACCACCCATGCATTCCTACAAACCAGTGCGAGTAACATTAATCTCACGGTCTAATGAAAACAAGAACTAATAAATAACAACACTAAGGGTGTGTTTGGAACCCGGAAAACTATGGGAAAACGAAAATTATTTCCCAAGAAAACATTTTTTTGTGTTTGGCTCCATAAGAAAACTAGTGGAAAAGAAAACAAAAGAAAGTGTGAGAAAAGTTTTTGTTTAAAGTGAGAGAAACCATTTTCCTTCCAAAAGTGGAACTAGCTCCCTCTCTCTCCCCTTCTTTTCTTTTACTTTCTCTTGATTTCCCAACGTTCCAAACACATGACCGGAAAATAATTTCAAGTTAATTTTCCTTGGTTTTACTTTCTTTTCTTTCCCTTTTCTTTTCCGTGGCATTTTTCGGGTTCCAAACACATCCTAAGAATTATCTGAGTTACACATTTTACAGAATGCATTCAATGAAACTCAAACTAAAATGTCAAAAGTGCAAGAAAAAGCAAGACGACAGCAAATTAAAACTACTGAATATTAAGCTACCTGTCCACGGCCAACAGCGCAGACCTCCTGCGTGGTGCAAATTGAGCCAGACCCCATCCCAACTCTCAGCGCATCAACTCCAGCTTTAATTAAATTATCTGCTTGGTACATCGTCACAACATTACCACCAACAACATCTAACTGCGGATATGTCCTTTTTACGTGCTTGATCATCTCAATTTGGTAGCTCGAGTTCCCCTGAGAACTATCCAAAATCACCACATTAGCCCCTGCTTTCACCAAATGCTCTAATCTCTCCTTATCCGATTCCCTTGTCCCAATAGCTACCCCAACCATTAGCTTCCCATCAGGACCAAAAGACGGCAACCCAAGCTTCGGAAATCCTCGAATCCTCTGCACATCTGAAACAGTCACAAAGTCCACTATTTCTCCTTCTTCTTCGTTCACAAGAGGGACGAACTCAAACTCGCCCGCAGCTAAATAATTCGCCACTTGCTCAAAATCATAGTTTGATGGAAGATAGGAAGGCGAATTCTCCATGTAATCAGAAACCCTGGATTCCTTGTCTTCTAGTTTCTCCCAAACAGACTTTTTTACCACACCTAATAGCTTTGATTTCCTGGTCCCAGATTCTGTAACATGCACAACATGCACCAATATCAAAACAAATTTATAGCATTTAAGGTTATAGTTAAGCCTTTTGAAGTTTCCAGGAAAATGTAGTAAAGCCATTTAGTCGTTTGACACGTTACAGTAAAATAAAAAAGCGGCATATCCAATAAAGGCTGGTCAGAGACACAACTTACAAATCTACTAATGTATACTTACTGTATTCTACGAATTTATGGCTTGGGGTTCTTAAGGAGTACAAAATATGTAAAGGTAAAAGTAAGAATTTCCTTATCAGTTTCTTCTAGTAATGGACTACTTCAAATTAGCAGACATTGTTCACTTCCGAGGGTACCTTTCACGCTTTAGGGACTTACTATGACATATCAGCTGTAAAATAAATCATAATGTTAGAAGTTAGCTTTTAGCCGACAAGCAAGCTTCTGCAGTCTACTTCAGCAAGGGTATAGTTTTAGGATTTTGAGGCTTTTCATCCTTTCAAATGATTATCAAAACTAAGTTGTAACAAGGAAATCCTAATATTAGAAGTACAGTTTTCAACAACACGCAACACACTCTTGTTTAGATTTAAGGATTTTGTACTTGAGAGTAAATATGGTCCAACTTTTCAGCATTTTAGTATAGATATCCGGACTTCTTTCAGAGGAAACAATTCCTAATTTCACCAGGGAGAAGATTTTTTTACTACTAAGATTTTATGTCTTACTTACATAAAAGAAAGTTATACAACTTACTACACGTTGAGCATTTGGTAGTCACCTATAACTCTATAAGTAAGTTTTGCTTACTTTTAAATTTAATTAAAAAGTTTTTTTGTACACAAAATACAAGAAAAAACATTCAAATTTTTCGGCAAAACAAGTAAAGTTCATATTTTTCTTAACAAAAAAAAACAAATTTCATAATTATAAACTACAGAAGGTGCACTTTTTAACTTGGAATGAAACAACAGTATAATAAGAGTCATCACAATATATACTAAGCCTTCATCCCAACATTTAAAGATCACCTACATGACACCAAATGGGAAATTACGCTATAAAACTTGAAAGTATATTTATTCATCTCTACCAAAACATTATATCCCCTTCTCTTATAAAGCCAAACAAGCCCTTGGTATAGGAAAACACAATTACTGTATTTATAATTTGTACTTATTGATCGGTACATCGCTGTCTGAAACTTTGACTTGCAAAATCACTGAATCTAGATTTATGAAATGAGAATCCTCAAAACTTAATGGAATACATTCTACTATAAAGATAACTTTCGAAAATTTGTATTGCGGTAATTTAAATACGATAAAATCATAAGTCAAATTTGTACGTTGCTTGATATAGTTTTTGAGACGGAGAGAGTATTAAGTTTTTGTTTAACAATATAGAGCAATAACACGCTCTGTTTTAAAAAAGCTCGCTTCATAGAGAAAACAAGCTCGATTAAAAACTAAAAAAAAGCTTAAAAATCTCGCTTTTCCGCTTTACGCTTTTTGAGCAGCTCTTGTAACAAGGCTTTATCTAAGATTTGATTTTTAGACGGATACTATTACTTTAGTGCCCTGTGTTTTGCCATGAATTCGGTTTAGTGTACTGACTTCTAAAATGTTGATTTAATGTACCAAACTTCACAAATACGTTGATTTAGTGACCTCCTCAACTTCACAAGGTTTAAACAATTACAATCCAACCCACTTATTTAAGAAATTAATAAACTACCACAATGCTAAATTTATTAACATTCACTTTACCATCAGTATAGCAATATGCATTTTCTTGTAAGAACAGTTTTTGTTTAACAATACATGCGTGTAACGAACAACAAAAGGTGTCCATAAGTAGAATCAAACAAAAAACAACGAATGACCATAACATAAGTGCGACCCAAGTACCAGTAACAAGACACACGGCGAATCGCCAAACTCATCAACAGAGAGCAATATCATGTTGCAAAATTTAGCAACATTCACTCTACCATAGGTCCATAGAAGAGTAGCTAATTCTTGCAAAAAAACGCTTTAGCTAAGATTTCGCTGTTAAAAACACGGATAAAAAGGAAACCATGAGTAGAATAAAACAAAACACAACTAATTAGGCAAAAACTAACGCAAGCCAGGTACCTGTAACTAACCAACACGCAGGGCGAATCGCCATACTCATCCACACACTCGATATAATCTGTGGGTGACTTAGAAACAAGTTTAGCGACATTCACTCAACCATCAATATATACACAACAATAAAATGTCAGGATACCATCAGAGAAACTCTGATTTTGCTAAATTTAGCAACAACTCAACAACAAAATTTGTTGCTATATTTTTGTTAAATTTAGCGACATTCAGTATACCATCGGTATAGTAATATCATGACATTTCCTTGTAGTGATAGTTAAGCAATATTCACTCTACCATCCGTATAGTAGCTACTTCTTGCAAAAAAACGCTTTAGCTAAGTTTTTGCTGTTTTGGCTTTTTAAAATACGGATAAAAGGAGACCATAAGTAGAATCAAACAAAAATAACGAACAACCAAAACACTAATGCAACCCATTTACCAGTAACCAACACACAAGGCGAATCGCCAAACTCATCCACACATTCGACATAATCTGACGGCGACTTAAAAACAAGTTCATGCACAAACAGAATCCTATACGACTTAAACACAAGTTCATTAACACACAGGACGAATCATCAAACTCATAAACACTCACTTAACCATCAGTGTAAGTATAAAACAACAAGGCATCCGATGGAATCTTGACATTTTCTTATAGTAATAGTTTTTTGTTTAACAATAGATGCATGTAATTAGAAAGTCTATAAGAAGAATCAAACAAATTACAAAAACGAGAAAATACAACATTAGCCAGACCTGTCACTAACACACAAGGCGAATCAGCAAAGTCATCGACAGACCATATCGAATCAGACGGTGACTTAAACAAAACTTCATTCACAAACGGAATCCTATGCGCCTTTGCAAACCTAACTATGTCAGCCTGCTCATCAACAGTATTATTATAATGCACAAAGCCGATGCCGCCGAGGGCAGCCATGGAGACAGCCATGGCGGACTCGGTGATGGTGTCCATGGGAGACGATACGCAAGGGATAGAGAGGGAGATGTTTCGGGTGAGGCGGGTAGAGAGGGAGACTGCATCGGTCGGGAAGTCGATGTAGTGAGGGAGGAATATGACGTCATCGTATGTGTAGGAGTAGCCTTGGTTGAACAGTTTATCTGCTCCATAACCGTCTTCCATTATATATATATATATATATATATATATATATATATATATATATAGAGAGAGAGAGAGAGAGAGAGAGTGATAACTTATAAGGGTTTAAAGACAATTATCTAAGTACACTGATGCGGCTGAGGTTGGGCTTATATTTATGTCCTGTGAAACAGTGAAAGTGAAGTCGTACTTTTTTTTTGTTCATTGTGTATTGACAATTAACATTAAAAAAAACATGTTTAGTTTTTTAAATTTTCTGCAAGTATGTGTGTGTTTATACTCTAGTTTGTCGTAAACAAATTAATAAAATGTAAAAAAGAAACAACATATCAAACCTCCACTACTGCAATTGTTTATTTAAGAGGTTGAATAAAAGAAAATGAATAAACTAATATCATTCTATTATAATAAGTCAATCCAAATCAAATCAAATTGTCCAATTTAACCACTTTTTTTAAAAAAATACTCATACACATTTATATTAATTATAATAATATTATTACGATCAAGACACACTTTTTATAATTTTGATAATTGCATTTTTTAATTTGCAATCATATGTTTCACTAAAATATACTATTAGAAACCATGATTTGACAATCGTGATTATTTGTATTGCCAAATATTATAATTTATGTAAATTTAATGAAAAAATTATACATTCTCCTAACCTGTTATTTTAATTTTTGGAAAAATAAACTCATCCAGAGTGGTATCTCACTAATGAAGGGGCCTTCTTCGCCTTCCACCTAAGCTGCGTAGGAAAGGACCAAAGCCAATCACATGGAACAATAGAGCTTCATATGGTTTTTCTATTCAGCTGCAGTTAGTCCGCATCTTGACAGACATGTTATTTCTTCTTAGAACGTATTGAGTTGACCCCATAAAGGGTACTACCCAAATAGGATGCTGCCGCCCTAAGCCCCGTATTTATTCTAGAGAATTTACTAATTGTTCCAGAGAAACTAGAACGATATTCTTTAACAAGGAAAAATTCGGTTCAGATTAGGATAACTATCCAGAAGTTTTTGCAACTCCATCATAGATGATGGAATCATATGTTCTTCGAAAGAGATAAACACAACTACTGATTAGGTTTTTTTTGTTAATTTCTTTTGTAAGAACTAAGAATCTCCAAAAAGAAAAACGTTTTAGTTATACTTGTAAGAAACCGATGCTGCTGAGGGCAGCCATGGAAACAGCCATTAAGAACTCGGTGACGGCACTAGCAGGACAGCCATGTGACTAGGGGTTGCCACGGCAACCCCACAATTTTCAAAATTAATTTTTTTTTCACTAGTGTTTTTTAAAATAATTTATATATAAAGTATTCCGGTAACATTTTAAATATTTTTTTTAACAACCCATTTCAAAATTATAAAAAAAATATTGTTACTGCAATAACGTATTGTGATTTTGTATGTGCTCATAATAGTACTACTCAAACAATACTGTAATAAGCAATTACAAGTGACACTAACATTATAACCTACCATGTGGACACGTATCTTTGTAAAAGCTAGATTTTAAAAATAATTATACAAATATACAGGTTAGTGTAAATAATATTTTGAAAGTAAGTTTTAGGGTGTGTTTGACGGACAGATTGGAAGCACTTCCTAGGTCCAGAAGCACATCTACCAAAATTATGATTGTTTGGTAAGTAAAAGCAACTCACTTTCCAAAAAATTCGGAGCATTAGAAGCCCAGTTTGGAGAAATTGTTTTTTGACACTTCTGAAAATCCTCACAAAGTCAAAATAAAAAACAAATAATGCCCAATAGGTACAAAAAACAAATAAAAAATCAATAAAAATGAAAAAAAATTGAAAAAAAAAAATCACAAAAAATCACAAAAAAAAAAATTATAAAAAATGAAAAAAACCACAAAATACTATAAAAAACAAAAAAAATCACATAAAATTATAAAAAATGAAAAAAATCACAAAATATTATAAAAATAGAAAAAATAAAAAAAATCACAAAAAAATTATAAAAAAATCATAAAATCATAAAATTTTAAAAAAATTACAAAAAAAATTATAAAAGATGAAAAAAATGAAAAAAATCACAAAATATTATAAAAATATAAAAAAAATAAAAATTTATAAAAAAATCACAAAAAATTATTAAAAAAATGAAAAGAATCACTTTTATTGAACTTTATGCACTTTCGACTGTACTAGATGCACTTTTAGCTAAAGTATATGCACTTTCGGTAGAAAAAGTGTTATATTGACAAAAAAAATTATATATTTTTTTGTATTTTCTTAAAATTTTGTGATTTTTTGAATTTTTTGTGATTTTTTGTAATTTTTTGAATTTTTTGTGAATTTTGTATTTTTTAATAATTTTTGGTGATTTTTTTTTTATAATTTTGGGTTATTTTTTATGATTTTTTATGATTTTTTTGATTTTTTGTGATTTTTTTAATAATTTTTTTGTTTTTTTTTGTTTTTTTTTTATATTTTTTGTGATTTTTTTTATTTTTATAATCTTTATGTGTGTTTTCGTAGTATATGAATTATTGTGGTATTAAAGTCATTTCGAACTTATACATATCAAACGCAGACAAAACTTATAAAAATCAAAAACACTTTTCCACCAGACGCTAATTTTTTCTAAAGTACTTTTTATATAAGTCATTTTTTAACAGCATTTTTCCTGACAACACTTTTTAGGGAATCACTTGATTTCCAAACAGCACCTTAGTGATTTGTATGTAAAGTATAATGAAATTGTAAAAAAAAAATGGTTGTTTGAATATATAGTTATGCAAAGTGACTATAAGTGAACTTGAGTACATAGTATAAGTTTGGATATTATGGGTTTTTATATCTTTATATATTTTTTCTCTTCATATTTTTTTACCTTACTCCTAATTTTACTTTCTTTTTTTACATTCGTTTCTTTATATTTCTCCTTATTTTGATCTTTGTTTCTTGATTTTTATTTTTTCACTTTGGTTTTTATTTTTTCACCCTTTTGACAAATTTGAAGCGTTGAGACTTTCGGTACATGACTGCACGTGACTTTATTGTTTTTTTTTTTTGAGAGTTTGAAAATTGATAAAAATAAAATAGAAAGGGAAAAGCCAGCGTTACAAAAAATATATATTAAGAAACCAAGGTATGAAGTGTAAAAAATGGAGCAGAAAAGTTACCAAAAGGTATAAAAAAAATCGATTTATCCGTTTTGTGTATACTTGAAAAATATTACTATGTGCTTCTATTTTGTGAAGGCTAAACATTTGGTCTTTGCTCTGCCGCACGGTGTCCATGGGAGACGATACGCAAGGGATAGACAGTGGCGGCACTTATATATGACCAGGGGTTGGCACGACAACCCTACAATTTTTAATAATTTGATATTTTAAATAGTGTTTTTCAGAGTAATTTGTAAATAAAGTATTTCAACAACCCCTTAATTAAATTTTATTTCTGTTAACCCCTTTCAAAATTAAAATTTGTTTACCAAAAATCTGAAAGAGAAGGAGAAAATTGGGAAATTAAGAATTGATCCGTCACCCTATAAAATTTAATTAAAAATTGGTCAAATATTCCTAAAACTAATTAAGAATTGGTCACCCACCTAATTATCCAATAAAAAAATGAAAAAAAAAGGAAAACTCAAAAAATTAAAAAAACAGAAAAAAAATCAGAAAAGATTAAAAAAAAAACGAAAATACAAAAAAATGAAAAAAAAAACTTTAAAAAAGTTGGGAACCCGAAAAAAATGGTAAAAAACCAAGAAAAATCCCAAAAAACAAAATTACAAAATAAGAAGAAAAAAAGTTCAAAAAAACCGGAAACCCGAAAAAACCCAAAATTAGTATAAAAAAAAAACCCTCTAAAAATCCAAAAAACTAAAATCACAAAACAATGAAAAAACGTTCAAAGAAGCCGGGAATCTGAAAAAATCCGAAAATTAGTAAAAAATACCAAGAAAAATCCAAAATTACAAAAAAATGATAAACGTTCAAAAAGGTCGGGAACTCGAAAAAAACCCGAAAAATGGTAAAAAAAAAACCAAGAAAAAAAAAATCCAAAATCGCAAAAAAATGAAAAAAAGTTTGAAGAGGTCGGAAAAAACCGAAAAGTCCAATTTTTTTTAAAAACTTTAATATAACTTGCAATTGTTTTCAAATGACTTAAAATGACTTAAAAATGACTCAGACTATTTTTAAAATTATTCAAGCTGTTTTTTAAAATGACTCAAACTGTTTTAAAACTTACCGAAAATGACTCATACTGTTTTTCAAATGACTTATATATGACTCAGACTATTTTTTAAATGATTCGGACTGTTTTTAAAATTACTTAAAATAACTCAGACTGTTTTTAAAATAACTTAAAATGACTCAAACTGTTTTTATAATGACTCAAAATAAATCAAACTGTTTTTAAAATTACTCACATTATTTCTAAATTACTCAGACTATTTTTAAAATGACTGAAAATGATTCAGATTTTTTTTTAAATGATTTAAAACGACTTAGTCTGTTTTTAAAATTACTCAGACTGTTTTTAAAATGACTTAAAATGACTCTAGCTTTTTTAAAAAAACGACTCTGGCTTTTTTAAAAATAACTTAAAACGACTCTAGCTTTTATAAAAATGACTTAAAACGACTTAGACTATTTTTTTAAAATGACTCAGACTATTTTTAAAATGACTCAAAATAACTTGGTCTGTTTTTAAAAGAAATTAAAACGACTCAAATTATTTATAAAATTTCTTAGATTATTTTTAAAATGATTTAAAACGACTCAAACTGTTTTTAAAATGACTTAAAATGACTCAGGTTGTTTTTAAAATTACTCAAACTGTTTTTAAAATGACTTAAAATCACTCAAACTGTTTTTAAAACTACTCATACTATTTTTAAAATGACTCAGACTGTTTTTAAAATTACTCATACTGTTTTTAAAATGACTTAAAACGACTTAGACTATTTTCAAAATGACTTAAAACGACTCAAATTGGTTTTAAAATGACTCAGACTATTTTTAAAATGACTGAAACTGTTTTTAAAATTACTCAGACTATTTTTAAAAGTACTTAAAACTAGAGCTGTAAATGAAACAAAACGAACCGAACAAGACTCTGTTCATGTTCCGTTCATGAACTAAAACCTTTATTCATGTTCAGTTCATGTTCATTTAATACGAACGAACATTTGACGAGCCGAGCACGAGTTGTTCGTGAACATCTAATTTCTTCCAAAACATTCAATAATTGAAAAAAAAAAATATTTTTCTTTCTTTTTAAAATATATTTTAATTTTATCATATATTACTATATTATTAACTAGTATAAACTAGTTCACATATAACTTTAAGTTTATACATTGTATAATTTTTTTTTCACATACGTATGATTAGTTTAACGAGTTGAACACTTAACGATTAAATCGGTGATTGTATTTATAGTATGATGATATAAATTACCATAATAAGTTCAAAATAATACAAACATATCATTTATATTATTATAGCATAAATAAGTTTATTAATTGTGTTGTGATATTAGTTTTTGTTACACTATTAATAGATTTACTTTTTTTATTTTATCAAACTTTATATATAATTAAACGAACACGAGGTTAAACGAACCGAACAAAGACGTGTTCATGTTCAATTCACTTAATAGACGAACGCTATATTCTTGTTCATTATTATGTTAATTTATAAATGAACGAACATGAGCCGAACATTAGCCGAGCCGAACACGAACGATTTCACGAACACCTCATCTCATTTACAGCCCTACTTAAAACTGCTCAGACTGTTTTTAAATGACTGAAAATGACTCAGACTAATTTTAAAATGACTTAAAAAGACTCGGACTGTTTTTAAATTTTCTTAAAACGACTCAGACTATTTTTAAAATGATTTAAAACGACTCAGACTGTTTTTAAAATGACTTACAATGACTCAACTATTTTTAAAATGACTTCAAATGACTCAGACTGTTTTTAAAATGACTCAAACTATTTTTAATATGAATTAAGATGACTCTGACTGTGTTTTTTTTGTGTTTTTGGATTTTTGTTGATTTTAGATCTTTTGGGATTTTTTGTTTTGATTTTTTAGAATTTTTATAATTTTATTCGTGTTTTTTTCGGGGTTTTGGCTCTTTTAAGTTTTTTTTTGGTTTTTTTTTTCTTTTCATTTTTCCAATTTTATTTTCTAGAATTTTTTTCATTTTTTCTTATTTTGTACATTTTTATTGGTTAGTTAGGAGAAATGGACCAATACTTAATTAGTTTCAGTTTCATGGACTAATCCTTAATTAAGTTGTAGATAAGGTATAAATCCAAAACTTACCCGAAAAAAATTTGAAAAGTAGTTATAGTGACCTTAAGTACAATAAAACTATGAAAGTCTTATTGACAACTATTAGCACATAAAATAAATTTAACACGATTTTCGATGATTATATACTTTATATTTTACCATGTTCAAAGCATTGATATCTAATTAATCAAATTTTTATTACAAAAATTACAAACACAACTCTCAAAATTAAGATTAAATATTTTTCTATTTATTACAAAACATTTATATAAATCATGCATATTTAAATTAAAGAAAACAATAAAGTTACAAATCTAAAAATTCTATATTTTAATCAATATATTGTCCATAAATTATGAAAGTCCTCAATAATACATTATAAATTTCATAATTTTTTTTAAAATTTTAGAAAGGAAATAAAAACAATGTTATAAATTTATTTACTCGATATTTCGGAAACTTGAATATAAAGAAAACGTTTTGTTCTCTACTAAATTGTTGTTTTAGGTTTTTTTTTGTATTTAATTTATGAAAAAAATTAAGTCAGATGTCTTTAACTGGCCAAAACAATCGGCTGACTGAGTGATGCTGTAAAAAAAATTCTGCCCACCCTAAAATGAGTAAATTTATTGTAGTATTTTTTTTGGCATCCCAAAGTTAATGCTCTGGGTTCGCCTCTGTGGATAGAGAGTGATAAAGTAATGTACTACTAAAAAAATTAAGGGGTAATTCTCAATAAGCCACACTTTTAAAACTTAATCTCTAAAAAGTCACACATAAGATTATTCTTCCTATTTAGTTACACTTTAATAAAAATATAAATAGCTCTCAAAATCTAATTTGGAGTAGATGTATTACACATTTCTCTCCCAAACTATCTTTCTCTCTCTAACAAACCTTAAAAAATAAAAATAAAGTTACTTTTTTCAAAAAAATAGCTTATTTCATAAAAATCTTTTAGCATTTTTTACGAAAAAAATAGCTTCTTTCATGAAAAAAAATAGTTTTATCACAAAAAAAACAGCTCTTCCATAAAAAAAAACAGCTTTTTCACAAAAAAACAGTATTTTCACAAAAGAATAGCTTTTTCATAAAAAAACAGATTTTTTCATAAATGTGCATAACAAGTGCATAAAGATATATAGAAAGTGCATAAATATGCATAAAAAGTGCATTAAAATGCGTAACAAGTGCATAAATGTGCATAAAAAGTGCATAAATGTGCATAATGTGTATAACAAGTGCATAAAGATAAATATGAAGTGCATAAAAAATAAAAAAAAATGCATAAAAATGCACAAAATGTGCATAAAAAATGCATAAAAGTGCATAAAAAGTGCGTAAAAAGTGCATTAAAGTGGATACGAGTTAATAAAAAGTGTATAAAAGGTACGTAAAAGTGGATACGGGTCTAAAATTGTATAAAAGTGGATACGGTTTAATAAAAAATACGTAAAAGTACATACGAGTACATAAAAGGTGCATAAATAGTGCATAAAAAGTATATACGAGTGCATAAAAAATGCACACGGATGCATAGCATAAAAAGTACACACGAGTGCATAAATGATGTATAAAAAGTGCATACGGTACATAAATGGTGCATAAATAATGCATATAAAATGCAAACGAGTGCATAAAGAGTGCATAAAAAATGAATACGAATGCATAAAATGCATAAAAGATGTATACGAGTGCATAAAATATGCATAAAAAGTGCATACGAGTGCATAAATGATGCATAAAATGTACACACGGTGCACAAAAAGTGCATACGAGTGCATAAACATAAAAAGTATATACGGATGCATAAATGGTGCATAAATAGTGCATGAAATGTGCAGACGAGTGCATAAAAAGTGCATGTGAGTGCATAAAAAGTGTATAAAAGGTGCATAAATGTGGATAATGGTCAATAAAAAATGCATAAAAGTGTATACGAGTCAATAAAAACTGCATAAAAGTGTATACGAGTCAATAAAAAATGCATAAAATATGGATACAAGTCAGTAAAACGAGCATAAAAATGGATATATGTTATTGAAAAGTACATAAAAATGGATATATGTTATTGAAAAGTACATAAAAATGGATACGGATCAATAAAAAGTGCATAAAAGTCGATCAGTCAATAAAAAATACATAAAAGGTGCATAAACATAAGTATGTTCACCAAAGTAAAAAAAAATTTCAAGATCCGAGTGGATTCGAACCACCAACATTTCAAACCGTCGGATTCAAACGCTCTTATCATTTCGAGCTTACGAATCTATATAGTCACTAAGCAAAATATAAACACATTAAATTCAAACGAATCTAAAAGAACACAGCTATCAAACATTTCATCAAACACACTGTGTGCATAATTTTACGTATTCATAAATAAACACACGGTTCTATTAATCCAGCCAAACAAGTCAATTTTTTCATACAAATCATGTTATGGAGCCGCCCGTTGCATACAGTTATACTTTCACTTTTCCTTGCAATTTTTTTTTAGATTTACCAGAAACTCAAAGGTTTATTTCTTATAATTCGTGAACCCAGAAGTTTTTAATACTTGCTCAAAATAGTATATAAAGTAATATCACGAGTTTTAAACACAGATTCATTGGCCAAACGCCACAATTACATCCTTTAAGGGCAAAATGTTCTCTAGAGATAATAAGTTCTGGTTCAAATTTGGAAAATGTTGAAAAACTAGAACAAAACTCTATAACAAAACTCATCGTAAATCTCCGATACCGTAACAAACCTCTCCCCCCCTGTTTTAGGATGCCTCATGGCGTGGGCACGAGTGGGACGGTGGGCTGCTAAACTATGGTGCTCCAGTCCGTCATATATAGAGAGAGTGATATAGATATAGATATAGCTATATATATAGAGAGATAAAATGAGATAGATAATGGCAAATTAGATTTTAGGGTCTATTTATATTAGTTGGAAAGTGTGACTAATTTGAAAGAATGATTTTATGTGCGATTATTTGGTAATTAAATTCAAAAAATATGACTTATTAGACATTTTTTCAAAAAGATAATGAGCTTCTTCTTAAAATTAAAAAGTATTGTACAACTAAATAAGTGCAGCGGCTGATGTTGGGTTTATGTGTGTGAAAGTGAGAATCAAGACTTTTATTTTATACGAAGGCCTGTTAAAGTTCTGTTTGGTATTTTTATTTTAGTTGAAACAAAAATGTTTCTACTTTATGTATTAAAAATGTCATAATTTTCTATTAAATATTCCTGTTTCTCTCTACGTATTTCTTAACAAGTTGTAAGAAAGACATAAACAGAGCGAATTTATTAGGTTTTGTTTCTTATGAATAATTATTTTGTAAAATCAAATGGATAACAAACAGAAAATAGACCACTTGTATATTTCGAATTTTATTTTATTTTTAAAATTAAGCATGTTATACCAAAATAAACAAAAAAAAAACTCAGCTACTCACAAATTGAGTAATGAGAGTATACTCTTAAAGGCGAGTATATGGAGTTGCTGCTTAAAAAGCTTTACAAAGAACATGTCAAACTGCAAACTGGTTGTAGACTAAATAAAAATAATTACATGTTCTTCACTTCTAATACATTTTTCCCTACTAATTGGTGGGATATAAAAAACAAGAATAATGATCTTTCAGCTTGGTTCTAATATATAAAAAATCTTCTTGTAATTCTTGTACTTCTTCACCAGAATCTCCACACTAACCCAGCAGTAGTTCACCATTTCAGGTAGAATACTAACATGAGCCATCATCAGAACTCCAAAACTTAATTTCAAGATTAAATTGTTAAGAAACATATACTTAACATAGATAACAGGTTGTAGCCACTTTGATTCTTCATTCACAAGTCTTCTTGAATGATTGATAGGATATCTATAATACTTAATAAGAATATTCTCAAACTTAGCTTTAAAATAGCCATAAATTGAAATTAAAGTAGCTTGAGTCAAGAATATTCAGATAGAATAATAAAAATCTTGATAAAATTAAAGCGTGCAAAGATAAGTCTCCATTCCCTAAAAAGACGACAAAAGCTCCTACCCACCAAAACACTTTCCGTGATAAAAAACATATGGATCACAGAATACAACAACAACATAGTCATTAACATAGCTACAAAACTCATCGAGTTTGATGATTAAAATACTTCCAATACTTCAGAATGGCCATATTCTTTCTACATTGAGGAATTTGATTCAAAATATTCACTTTGGTATTGATATAAAAGTGAGCAAGCAAGGTGCTAATATAAAAAAAAAATTATTATGATTTCTAGCATTTCTCTCGGTCCAAATAAGAGTAAACCGCACAAGAAAATATAAGTTTGCCAATAACAGTAGCAAATTTGCTGCCTTTAAACATATCATTGGCCCAAACAATCCATTTAGTTCATGAATTACAATTGCTTACAAAACCAGCTTTCAAAAGTGAAATCTTGATAATTCTCATATATAGAAAGCTCACAATTAAAAAAGGAATGATTAAAATTCTCAGAATAAGTGTTACATAGAGGACAAATAGGATTGACATTAGTATTCCATTTTAGGATACTATTAGCAGTAGAAGTCTCATATTAATAGCTTGCCACAAGATTAAGCTGCATTTCGGAATATTACACTTAAACCAAACTAACTTGGGCCAATTTTTTGACTTTTTTTTCCTCTAAAATTATCCCACATGCATTTTGTTGGAAAAACTAGTAGTTTTTATTGAGTGAATGCTATTTTATTTAGTGGTTACAAAAACCACTCATTCTCCCCATTTATGTGGGTATTTTAATTGTAAAATGAGTTACAAATTGCATGTTTACAAAATAATGGTTTTGGTCCCTTTTTTGACCTAATCTTTCCAAGACAACTTTTATACATGACATATACATACATTCACACACAAATACACATACATACATATAGAGAGAGAGTACCGCACCACCAACGGCCCGACCAAGGCTCGGTGTCGTTTTCGCCGAATCACATGTGATAGACGTTGTACCTTGGGAACGAAATGTCCCATTTAGCCAGAAGCAGAGGTGGCGGGGCAAATATCGTTTAAGGGAAACTGCTTGCAGTTACCTCGTCTCGGACTTTAGTCCATTTCGGTATCATTTACATACTCTTAATTTTGAAGGTTGTAATTGATATTTATATATTTGAGGAAACCATTTTCTGTTTATTTGTCCATTTATTTTTCCGTAGAAATTATTGTGTTTATTTTCAACGTACCCAACAATCTTAAACGATATTTGTATGTTGTGTACGTTAATACAATAATTTCGGTGTATGGATTTACAGAAAATTATTTCCATCGTAAGACAATTATTTGGAAAATCATTTTCTAACAAACTTTGGTTTTAAGAAATTGGTGTTTCCGATTGAATTGTTGAAAGGGTTTTTCGTTTGGTTTTACCTTTTATGGGTTTTGTGAAAATCCTTATTTTCGGTTTTAAACCGTCTCGTTTGAGTTTAGTGTATATTTATGTACAAGCATGCTTAGATATATTTTATGTTAAATATATGTCTTGAGATTTGCATGTTTTTCGGTGATTGGATATGAGGGCCAGGGATGCTCCTTTCATAAATTGTTACTACATATTGATTTGCTATTTCCAGAAACATTTATGCAGTATGATCATTAACTTGTTTGGTTTATGCAGTATGACTTGGTGCCACTGCCTTTGGCTGGCTGCACTAATTAGATTTGTTAATTGATACCGTGTACAGTAGCTCTCGTAATGCTTTTATCTTGTGACTTTTTGTTCAATTTGAGAATTTGTTTAATTATCAAATTAGTTTTGAGAAAACTGTAATTTGTTTGGTGATGATTTCGGTGATTAAATGATTAATCATGATATTTTGATATTAGCACGTTTATGTCAGAATAACATTTGCTTCGTGGCTGATTAAATTGAGTTTTTCTATTGTGAGAAATGTTCATGTATACTTGAACGAATGATAGTTACAGCAAGCTTGCTATTACATTTGTAATTGAGCTATATGTGTTACATGTATAATCTGTAAATACATGTTTAGTTTGAGTACAACCTTTTAATGAGTTATTTAGTAGTAAACGGCTAATTAAATGCTTTATGGGTTACATTCTGGAAATGGTGGCCCCATTTATTTGATGTATGAAATAGTTTTGGTGGTGTTGTTACTATAATAAATAATGATGTTTATTTTATAGTGAAGCTTTTTATTTACATTTACATGAGTAATCTGGTTAGAGACTAGATTATATTGTTAGTTTATTTTACATATTTTTTGGTTTCATGTTAATAAAATTACTAACAATTTCCAATGAGTTTTTTATGCAGACATGGATCTTTACATGGAATCGGAGGATTGGTGATTATTCGAAACAGCTCTAGTAAAAGCCATTAAATTGGAAATTACGACAGAACTGGTTTCGAAATACTTCTTGTAAAACCATTTTCTGATTTTTCAGAATTTGGGGCTTACGACAGAACTGGTTAAATTCTGAGATTGTTCGGTGTAAAATCAGATTTATCTGGTGTTTACGGCTGAATAAATCTTTCAGAATTTGATAATTTTTTTCGGGAATGAACTAGAATACTCTTGCAAAATCAGTTTCTTGAAACCATGCGTGGTTATAGAAATTTGGTGTTTGCGAAGGAGCAGTTTTAGTTTCATTTTTCGAAATTAGATTGTGCGTATTTGTTATTTGAGATAAGAAACAGTTTCCTGCGGGAAATGTCCGGAACACAGTGGGTGCTGGAACTGACCAGAACATTGTGGGTGCCGGTGTAACTCCTATTGATTTTGCATGAGTGCATATTAATGACGGGAGTTACAAATACGAAATCACCATTATTAAAGACACTAATGTGGTGATATAATGGCTGGTGTTCTTATTAATTGTGATTTATTGCAATTTAATTTGGAGGGTTACAAAATTTGTAACGGTAATCGTTAATGAGATTAATGACGAGTATTTATAACTTTTTATTAATTGTGATTAATCGCAATTTAATTTGGAGAGTTACAAATTATTGTGACGACAGTTATTGTTGACATTTATGGAGAGTTTTATTAGCTATCTACGAATTGCAATGACGAGTCGGTTACTTATTTGGATGAAAAGTTATTTAATAACCAATTTTGTTCATACATGAGCAAATAATTTGATGATTAAACAAATTATAAATGGCCGTTGAGTTTTATTTTAATAATAAGCAAATATCGGCTAATTTATTATTTGTTGAAATAATATCTTATTAATTTGCTGAAAGAACATTTAATAATTTATTGAAATTAACATCTTATTTATTTGTTGAGAAAACATTTAATAATTTGTTGAAATAACATATTATTAATTTGTTAGTAAAACATATTGTGAATATGTTGAGTTTGCTATTATTGAGAATAGTAATGTAGTAATATTATATTACTATTATTGGGGGAGAACCCCAAGGGTCCCACAAATGTGGGCGTAACCCGTTGATCCTGTAGATCGAGAATCTAAATGTACCCCATAACGTCTGCGGGCGAGTGAGAGAATACCTAACGGTTCAGTGGTATAGACCTTAAACGTATGAAATAAATGATAAAATTCATTTACCACATTGAAAGCGGTTAAGTTTTTAAATAACAGTGTGCATGTTCTGAGTGAGGACAATGGAAATGAACGAACTGTGGGGGCGTTAATGTGTGGAAACGTTTGGAAATCCACTAACAAGTGCAACCATACAAATCTGAATCATGACTAGTGGTTTTTGAAACCTAAAAGGCAGTAGCCTTTCGGTAGCCAAAACACTAGGATCAAATTCTGATAAGTTTGCTTGTTTGTGGCAATACATGAGTGGCTATTTGTTCAAAATGAGCATTTTAGTCGATACTCTTGTGGTCAATAATGACATGTTGAATTATTCAACCAAGTCACTGATTTGACATGATATAGTAGGTGATAAAAATATAAAAGTTTAAATGTTTTATTTTTCTAAATCTATTATTTAAATTGAAACACAAATATGAGTTTGTGTTTGAAGCAATGTATTGCTAAGTCTTCAGTTCGAAGTTTCGAACGGAGTACATAACCTAATGGTTTGATGCATTTGAGATGCGTGCAAAACCAAGAAGGGTTTAAAAGGTATTTACTCAATTTATTGATGGTTGTACTAAACACTGATATGTCTACTTGATGAGAAGTAAAGACAAATCAGTCGAGATATTCATTCAAGTAAGAATGAATACGTGAATTCTATTGTTGAGGATTAAGGCTTGTCAGAAAACATATTTAATCGTGGGTATTCTGTTGTGTTAATCTACCAACTTTAATTCAATGATTAAGTGTTAATGATTAAATGATAGACTATTCTTGGACTTGTTAGATATTGTCTAACTAGTTCCGAAATGGTATATTCACATATACATGATCAGTGTGATTGAAACGGTGAACATGAGACACCGTTTGCACAATTGTGTGGTTGGAATGTCATGTTGATAAGTTCAGGGTTAAACTCTGAGTTTGTGCGGGAAGTGAGCTTTCCGCAAGATATGTGTTGAACAAACTACCTCTTAGGAAGTTGGACCAAACAGTCAGAATTATAGAAGGCATGGTGCCTGACTATAAGTTCGTGAAAGTTTGGTGCTACCTAAGAAAGGTCTCAATCTTGTTCCTTGAAGGACGTGGATAGGATCGAAAAACGGTAGATTGTTTGTTCTTCGGATAAGCACAAAATATAGTGCTGATAGGTTTCTATTGCATAAGGCACATGGCTTTAAAGTGCATATAGAACATTGTTCTATGCCCGGTAATCATATTTTCTAAAAGAGAAATTTTTCCGCAAAAACTCAGCCTGGAAAGTGTGATCAATACGTTGAGGGTTCAAAGCATTACGCTACCCAAGACAAGTGAACACTCAAACGGTGCTGGAAAAGTGGGAAAGTGAATCTTGTAAGGAAGATGAAGTGCCTCGGCATGGTAAAAGGGTAAGTAATGAAACTTCTTTTGTCCCTTGACCTTCATGAGTGAAGGTGAATCGACGATATTGAAATAATCAATGTTATCCATATAATGTGTATATGGAAAGATGCCATCAACAATGAGGTTGATAGGCACGTGAGAAATAAAGTCAATTACTTTAAGTAAACTGACGCTTTTAATAATTTTAATGTCTATATTCTAATCTCTATGAAAATACGCATCATTAATTAATGAGAACATGTGTTTTATAAATGGAGATCTAGAGAATTAGGAACAACCCATTGGGTCGTGGTTCCGTGTAAAGTAAACCAAGGTGCAAAAACTTGTTAAGTCACTATATGGACTAAAACAAACACCTAACTTATCATATGTAGTCTCTTGTGCGTCAAGAACTGCACTAGACCAGATATAGCCAACTCAGTGAGCATACCGAGTAGGTTTGCCAATGAGACTTCTCAGATACATGAGGTATACTGCCAATCATGAACTGCATTATACGAGATGTCCAAAATGTTTGGAGGGTATTTAGATACCCAGTGTATCTCGAACTTTAACAGTATAAGGTCCATTAGTGGATATGTTTGTATTTAAAGAGGTTACAGTCTTATGGAGGTCTGTAAAATAGACCTGCATAGTTGGAAAAACTGTAGAGTTAGAATTCATAACGTTGAATCAAGCTACAGAAGAGGCATATTGGCTAAGAAGTCTCGGGAAGTATTCCAAGTGGCCAAAATCTGTTCCCGCAATAAACGTGCACTGATGCAGTCAGTCAGTTATTAAACGGGATCAGAATAATTTGTATAATGGAAAGTCCCGACTAAGTCATGACATGTTCGTCGGAGACACAAATCCGTAAGAGGAATTGCTAGAAAAAATTATGGTATCCCTAGACTTTTCAAGGTCTAAGGATAATAATGAAGATCCATATACAAAATGCTTGACTCGTGGAGGAGTCGGAGCATCATCGAGGGAAATGGGGGTTGAAGCCCAATAAATGGACACCTTCACATAAGCTACCCAACCTGTACCGGAAATTTCAGTCTCAGGTTCAATGGGAAAACTGAACTGTGCGGGTTACCAAACAAAGCACTCGAGAACATAAGTTCTCAGCCCATTTCTATGATGAAAGAGTGATAGACCTGTACCATTTTAAGGGTGAGCATGAGGCTTTTAATGAATTAAGTATCTTGAAGGTCGAGTGGGGTGAGTCAGGACACCTTTGACTTGAAAATCACCTATAACGAGTGTGTATGGCCGATACTATGTGATGAGCTAGGACTAAATCGATAGAGCACTCGGTTGAATTTGCCAAGGCAGTTCAGGGCCAAATATGGACAACAACCAAATGGCTTAGTAAGTGGTGTAGAGAGGACACTGTGTGAGTATTATCCTGGTATGCAGAAACGCTAAAGGGTTCAAGGCTTTAAGGCTACCCAATAGTAGCATATCAGATTTTACATCACTATGGCATGTTCAAGGCGCGCGTTACCTGTCCTTATGCAGTGAATTCTCGTGGTTCTCTCGATTGCATTTAGTTGCACGTTGCATGTTTTAGATCGCATTCATGTGGGGGATTGTTGGAAAAACTAGTAGTTTTTATTGAGTGAATGCTATTTTATTTAGTGGTTACAAAAACCACTCATTCTCCCCATTTATGTGGGCATTTTAATTGTAAAATGAGTTACAAATTGCATGTTTACAAAATAATGGTCTTGGTCCCCTTTTTTGGCCTAATCTTTCCAAGACAACTTTTATACATGGCATATACACACATTCACACACAAATACACATGCATACATATAGAGAGAGAGTACCGCACCACCAACGGCCCGACCGAGACTCGGTGCCGTTTCCGCCGAATCACATGTGATAGACGTTGTACCTTGGGAACGAAATGCCCCATTTAGCCAGAAGCAGAGGTGGTGGGGAAAATATCGTTTAAGGGAAACTGTTTGCAGTTAACTCGTCTCGGACTTTAGTCCATTTCGGTATCATTTACATACTCTTAATCTTGAAGGTTGTAATTGATATTTATATATTTGAGGAAACCATTTTCTGTTTATTTGTCCATTTATTTTTCCGTAGACTGACATATTTCACAGAGATGGTAGTACTAGCCAAAGTCCACATAAGCTCATCATCCTTATAAGCATGAATTTGAGGGTGTTGGGAACTCTTAATTAAGTTCATTTCAGTGAACCTAGTAGTAGGCCAATTCCAAGCACAATTATTAATAATAGGAGATAATTTAGTAAGAGGACCTAAACAAGCAGCTAAGAAAATAGGTCTATCCAAAGGGGAGCCAAGAGTTACCAAATAGAAATGTGTTTTTAGCATTACCAATTTTGAAGTAAAGCAAGTCTTTGACACTTCCTCTAAAAATTGCAAAACATAATATAATCAAGATAAAGAAACTAACATGAAAACAAATCACTTGTTGTGGAAACATTACAAAACATAATGTTATATTATCATCATTAGGATTTGATAATCGACCATGTTGAGTTAGTCACAAAGGAATAATAATAATTTTTATAAGAAAACTTTATATTATTAACATATATTATGTAGTTTGGCAATATAATGAACTTATTATATTGTTCCTATAACTACACGATTTTTTTTTTAAAATTTAAGATAAGACCATATAACAAGGTTCTATAATTAATAAAGCAAAAGATTCACAATATTATATATATAATAAAATAATAAATTAGAAGCTATATGGATATGACCGGTTAAATGGTTTTATCCTGGCTAAACAATTCAACAGTCCGAAACTGATAGTTTGGATCGGATTTGAAATATCGAGTCCGAGTTCGATCCGTTATGAACGATTTTATGTTTTTCGAGCCCTAGTCCAATTGTTTAAGTTTGAGTCTGGACCAATCCGGTCAAACTCATACGTTCCGGATTGGTTTTCATTAGTAAAACCTATTAAAACAAATTAAAGAACAAAATTTCATTCTATTCAAAACTTAATAAATGTTTGACTGTATTTAATTCTGCCCTCACCAACTAGAGTTTTTTTAACCAAACTACCAAAATATGGTTCTTTCAAAACTATTTACTAAAATAAGTTTTTTTGACACATCACACTCCAACTAGGAGAGAGAAATACACAATATACACGTATGATTTATTTGCCAATTAATAAACAAACACAAAAACACCTTCTCTTCCATTCCATGCCTCCAAAGTCCCATCATTTTTCCTAATCGATTTTATTAAGGTAAACGCAAGTTTCGACTTATATATTTAATTTTTTGAAAATTTAGATGTTCAATACACCATTAACATATTCTGTTAGATGATCAGAGTATAAATAATTGTGTGATAGATACATGTATAATCGTAATTGTAGATTTTTTTTCAATTTTTTTTAATAAATATTTTGTGTTTAAAAGGCAAACAGGCACGAAAGGAGACAGAGGATCCAGACTCAACTTTGCATCCTCGTATTTGTATAGAGCGTCATTCATGCATCATTCTGTTCATTAGGAAAACTGTGAAGACAAATTAAGCAACAAAACTTCATCTATTCAAAATTTACTTATATGTTTTTTTTTGGGAAAGGTAATCCTGGATATCATATAATCGAACCAAACAAAAAGAGACTCACAGTTTGAGCAAACCAAACCAGCTACTACTAAAAAAAGTAGTAAAAAACTAACTCTTCTACCTGTCAACTAAAAAAAAAGAAAAAGGAGACAACCGGCCTATACAGCTACCTATGGATACAAGAACTAACAAGTAACAAATCAAGTTGCAGTTGGTGTAATAGCAACATATCAAGCTTATGAATCTAATTAAAAAACAGGTTTACCCCTAAAATATGACCCAAAACAAATAACAAATAGTTACATAATAAGTAAGACTTTTGTAAGGACCCAACTAAATTTTACTATATGTTTTGAGTGTAGTTAATTCTGCACTTACCACAATAACCCGACTATAGTCACTACAAAATAATGTTTGATTTAGTGAGAGTCAAAAGCTGTCGCAAGCCTGTCACTAATTTAAAAAGTTGTCACAAATCTGTCGCAAATTGACTAAACTGTCACAAATCCGTCACAAAACCGTCGCTAATAAGCTCGTAACAAAAAATACCGTCACTAATCCCGTCGCTATTTGGGTATTTTTTTGTAGTGAGTCTTCCATAAGACAGATTAAGCAACAAAAATTCATTTTAGTCAAAACTTTACTAAATGTTTAACTATAATTATGTGCGTAACCAGTGTTTTAAAAGGCGCGCTTATGCATAAACTAGGCGGCGCCTAACCGCTAGGCGGAGCCTAAAAACTTAACTGATTAGACGTATTAAGCGCAAATTAAGCGGCGTCTAGGCGGTGATTAGGCGTTAGTCGGTTAATTTCGTATAAACTCTGCCTTGTGCCTTTTAGAACATGCACATACCACAATAAGAGGACTATCGAAACCCAAATTTGCATTGAATGGAATGTATACAATCATGCATTAAATGCATCAAGACAGCCTATGGAGACAAATAAAGAAACAAAATTTCATTCTATTCAAAACATTATTATACTTTGACTGTACTTAATTATGCACTTACAAAAAAAAAATACATCAAAGTACTAAAAAGTAAGCCAATCAAATTTTCTATTTACAAAACTTATTAGGAGACCTGTTTCACCTTTATTAAAAGCACATTTCTCATTTCTTGATTTGGAATTCCATTTTCCCAATTCTCATTATTTTGACCTGCAATTAATTTTTTTTATCGTATTTCAGGTTTCATTTTTCGTACCGCTTTGTGCTTCTGTTTTTGGTAGCGACAATTATTGTAACATCTCAAACCCAATAGAGAGTCATACGGCCGAATAACAGGTGCGGCGACACGTGCTAAACGAAGTCTAATTTAAAATACTAATAGAATGCACAAATATAAAGGATTAATTTCTATTTAAAAACCTTACAAATACTAGCTCAGAATTTCAAACATTTAATTCTTACAATCTAAATTAATATATTAACGCAGCGGAAAGATAGATACAAAATCCTATGATGTCTGTCTGGTCCCAACTAATTCGATCTCAACATTATATACCTGAAAATATTATAAAAACGAGGGTTAACCTAAACGAGCGTGAGTAATAAAGTCTTACAATAATAATAAGTGACAAAAATAAGTTTTACTCTTTCTTTTCATTTCTTTCAAAACAAACAGTTAAGTTTAATAAAAACTCCCAATGCATAATAACGTGAAATCTTTCTTGAAAATTAAATTGTAATAAACGTTAAATAAATTTCTTTCTTTATCAGACTCCCTGACATAAACTCATTTCTTTGTCGGACTCTCCGACATAAACTCATTTCTTTGTCGTACTCCCCGACATAAATTTCTTTTTTTGTTGGACTCCCCGACATAAACTCTTTTCTTTGTCGGACTCCCCGACTTAACTACTATCTTTTCGGACCTTACCGAAATAAACTGGTCTTTTATTTTTCTTTTACAAATATAAAATATCAATGCGTACATATATAGATGTTACTTGCAAATAATAAAAACGAGCATGTAATACTTGTAAAAAAATATGCAACTGGATACTTTATAATAGTAAGACAAAACCACTCGCCTCAATATTACTCCGAAAGAACAAGAACATTTATACAACGAATAATCTAGTGCTTAGCTTTCCACTAAACATTTTCCTTGCTCAACATATGACTTCTCTCATCTGTATACTTTCCTTACATACATATAATTTTAACACAGTAATCAGGGAATTGCTATCTATATTAACAAGGAAGAATTCATTATAGGGACATGTATATGACATGACAATTGGTTTAACATTTATACTACAATTCTATACCAATTTATTACTTCCCTTTCAATTTCTCATGCAAGGTTACCTCCTTAATAAATTACTAGCAATAGAACTCTTTGAATACATGTAACATTATTTCTTCTTAAATATTCCACTCATAGTAATTATAGGAATAAATACAAACATCTCGTTATAAAAACCTCAAGATAATATTTACTATTCTTAATTGAAATTTACTCTTCAGACAAGGCATCGGTTTATATATGAATACAATCAAATCATGTCATTAATCATCTTAGTGAGACATTCAAATGCCTATAACTTACACCATTATTCTTAATCATACGTTTATACAGTTCAATATTTCTAACCGAAGTAAATTACATAATTACTAGGCCCAATTCTTACCAGCTAATCCCTAAAAGTAACTACCACGTATCAATCTATGGTAAATCATTTTACCAATTAAATACCTCTAAATCCTTTAAAACTCTATAGTTTTGATAACGTGTAACCGTAAGGTCCTTAAATCACTTAAACAACTAAACATTAGTATTCTTACTTATGAAAACAAAATAGTCACATGAGTAATTATTTAGAAGAATAAATATTCAAAATAAAAATTAAATTAAAATACGGGATTTTACACTCTCCACCCCTTAAAGAAGTTTCGTCCCGAAACTTTATTTCTTTAATAACTTGAAAAAAATAATATTTCCGAATAATATTATATATGCTTTCTTAGACGTGACTAAATCAGCTCACATAATTTCTTTAACCAACCGGTCTCCAAAACAGTTAATTATGTGTGCATGTAGCATAAACTATATAAAAAAATATAATAAAAGATATCTTGAAAACTCATTTGAAATTAAAATTACTAATAACATCATTATTATTCTGGTACAGCTTGAAAACTTATGATGCGAAAACTAGCAGTGTAAATTCCAAGGCCAAACTTTTACTACTTCCTATCACTTACTATATCTTATTACTAAAACTCTATAAATCCCAGCCACATAATTCTTCGTCTTAACCATGTCTTTAGACAAAATGTATATCTCTAACGAATTAAACCACCCACACACACACACACACACACACATATATATATATATATATATATATAGGAATTAATTCTAATAAATGTAAGCTATCTTTTCCTTTGCTAAAGATATTCTACCATTTTTTTCCTTAAATCGACAATCAAGCCCTGCAAATGCTTCAAATTAATATATCTTCAAACGAACTTTCACTCCAAAACTATTATTAATATCATACCATAACTAGACATATTCCGAAATTGTTGCTATATCGTTTTCATAGAAATAGTAATTTACGACACTATAAAAGGAAAGAGAACAAAATACAAGCGTATAGGGAATAACTTCTAGTTATCAATTTATAGTATCACGTTACTCTACGAAAGCTATTCTATAAAATTATAAAAACAGAATAGCGTATTCTCCAATCCTCAAGGAAAATTATTTACCTTGTAACTTCGCTATTTGTAACTAATAAAATATGTTTTTCGTCTCTTTTCTTTTCTTCCTATTATACATGTAATGCAACCTCCTATTGAAAACATATTATTATGAATAAATTATACAATCATACCATCAATTAATATAAGCTCATATCCAAACACTAACTTTCTCTCTCGTACCATCAAAACACTACATCAACTTATTTAGTTTTTAAACTAAATACTTAAACTCCCTCCTTAATAATACAAAAAAAAAGTAGCGTATTAATTATAAAATCATAAAATAAAACAATCAATGAACCCGACACTAATTTAGGAACCTAATCGACTTGGGATCAGACCCCGTCTAAGTAAACGAATGGGTATAAGGAATTTATGACCTTCAGCTCTTATACCAATTGTAACGATCCGATGCTCCGACCAGACCGTGACCATCTGCTTACTACAACCAATACTGTTCGCTTTTGGCCCAATATCGTCCTCGCTTTTTGGGCCGCACAGCTTTAAAAGACATTAGTGATAGTAAGGAGGGTTTGCTTAACTTATATATCATATAGTTACTCACATATCTAGCCGATGTGGGACAATATTTTCTTTTTACACCGACATCGACATTTTTCCTACGAAAATCCGGGTTCTTACACTCTTTCCCCCTTCAGGCTCGACGTCCTCGTCGGGCACACCGTCCTTCCGGGTGGTGGTTCACACACTATCGGCTAGATAGCGGCTCTGACACCAAAAAAAGTAACATCCCAGACCCGATGGGGAGTCATACGGCCGAATAACACGTGCGGCGACACGTGCTAAACGAAGCTTAATTTAATATACCAATAGAATGCATAAATATAAATGATTAATTTCTACTTAAAAATCTTACAAATACAATCTCAAAATTTCAAACACTTAATTCTTACAATCTAAATTAATATATTAACGCACTGGAAAGATAGATACAAAATCCTATGATGTCTGTCTGGTCCCAACTAATTCGATCTCAACACTATATACCTGAAAACATTATAAAAACGAGTGTTAAGCTAAACGAGATTAGTGAGTAATAAAGTCTTACAATAATAATAAGGGACAGAAATAAGTTTTACTATTTCTTTTCACTACTTTCAAAACAAACAATTAAGTTTAATAAAAACTCCCAATGCATAATAACGTGAAATCTTTCTTAAAAATTAAATTGTAATAAATGTTAAATAAACTTCTTTCTTTGTCAGACTCACCGACATAAACTCGCTTCTTTGTCGGACTCTCCGACATAAACACTTTTCTTTGTCGGACTTCCCGACTTAACTACTATCTTTTCAGACCTTGCCGAAATAAACTGATCCTTTAATTTTCTTTTGTAGATATAAAATATCAATACGTACATATATAGATGGTACTTGCAAATAATAAAAATGAGCATGTAATACTTGTTAAAAAAAAATACAACTGGGTACCTTATAATAGCAAGACAAAACCACTCACCTCAATATTAATCCGAAAGAATAGAAACATTTCTACAACGAATAATCTAGTGCTTAGCTTTCCACTAAACCTTTTCCATTGCTCAACATAGGACTTTAATTCTCTCATCTTTGTATACTTTTGTTACATACAAATAATTTTAATACAGTAAAGGAGTATAGAATCTAATCAGGAAAATACTACCTAACTTTCTTTCTTTATTTGCACTATTGTATATATCTATATTAACAAGGAAGAATTCATTATAGGGACGTGTATATGACATGACAATTGGTTTAGCATTTATACTACAATTCTATGCCAATTTATTACTTCCGTTTCAATTTCTCATGCAAGGCACCTCCTTAATAAATTACTAGCAATAGAACTCTTTGAATACATGTAACGTTATTTTTCCTTAAATATTCCACGCATATTAGTTATAGGAATAAATACAAACATCTCGTTATAGAAACCTCAAGATAATATTTACCATTCTTAATTGATATTTACTCTTCAACAAGGCATCGGTTTTATATATGAATACAATCAAATCATGTCATTAATCATCTTAGTGAGGCATTCAAAAACCTATAACTTACACCATTATTCCTAATCATACGTTTATACAGTTCAATATTTCTAACCAAAGTAAATTACATAATTACTAGGCCCAATTCTTATCAGCTAATCCCTAAAAGTACTATCACGTATCAATCCATGGTAAATCATTTTACCAATTAAATACCTCTAAATCCTTTAAAACTCTATAGTTTTGATAACGTGTAACCGTAAGGTTCTTAAATCACTTAAACAACTACGAACATTAGTATTATTACTTATGAAAACAAAATAGTCACATGAGTAATTATTTAGAAGAATAAATATTCAAAATAAAAATTAAATTAAAATAAGGGATTTTACAATTATGATCTACTACCTACCCTCTACAATGCGTATTAGTAAGACTACGCTAAAGAACAAAACCTTTTATTAAAATTGGGAGTTAGACCAGGAAGTTCAATAAAATATTCAACAATCGGAATTTAAAATCAGCTTTGGAGATTAACGAGATCATCGGCAATTAAAAATACGTGGGGTACTTTTTTGAGTTTTGCATGTTCAAGTTAATCACAAGAAAGTCATCAAACCATTTTAAAGTTACAAAATACGATTGAAATTTTCAGTATGTATAAATGATCCAATCAATAAATGTCTTGAATTGGAGATGAAACTCTTTTATTTCTTCTTCTTTGTCCATCTTTCGCTGGCTATACTAAATACTAGATGTAATAAAAATAAATGTTGGATCTTGGAGACATTTCGCGCAGTTATTGTCACGCTGTTATAAGTCATTTTTCTTGTAGTGAGCACATATTGATTATCTGAACTGTCTTCCAAACTTTTTGGATTCAAGATTTTAGCTTGAAGGACACAAGATTTAAAAAGCGTACCAAGATTTAATGAAAAGAATATAGAAGAGATGTAATTCTGTTTATTTTCTCATAGTCTTAATTCTTTAATAAGAACAAGTAAATTTGTTGTAGATCTACTGCCCATGAGGTGCAAACCGCAACGCCACTATTTATAAAAAAATTTATTATATATATATAAGAAATTTTCAAAAAATATGAAAAAACAATATGTCATTTAACACTATATAAATTAAGTAATATTTAATATCCAGCAACCCATAATAGTCGACCCCTTGATCATGCTCATTTACTCGTATGTATGGCTAGAGAGTTAGAAAACTCTCTCATTCGATTCTCTTTAAATAAATTGAATTGAGAGCTGAAACTAATCGAATATAAGACCATTAGGTTTTCTTTTCTTTATAAGTCTTCTCCCATAAATCTTAACATTACTTGAATAACACCAAATTGAAATTAACCAAACAAACTAACAATAAAAACACTCAAAAAGCTTTATTTAAAGTTTCAAAACACAGCAAAAGGCACATATATCAAAAGTCAAACAAAGCGCTTTTTAGTTGTGAGTCTTAATTAATTCTAAGCCTAAGGTACGTACCATATATCAATTGATATTCCAATGTATGTTTATTGCTATATTTGATAATTCATATGTAGACTATGAAAACTTGTAACTTTTTGTTTTTGCTAAGAATATTTTTAACCTATTGGCTTATATAAGCTAGTATACCACCAGTGTTTAGTTGATAACTAAAATTCGTTATATGAAAAGAAAGAATGATTGCCCAATTTTAACAAAATAAAAGATTTGGTCTTTATACTTCATTATTCATCATCTCTATTTAGCTAATGTTTGCAAAGAGTGATAATTTATAAAGGTATAAAGCGTTATTTGACTTACATTTTCAATATTCACTACAACAAACTTAAGAATATTTAGTGACAATTTTTTAGAGACAATCAAAATTTGTCTCCAAATGGTAATTTTTCGAGACTAAAATAATTTTTTAAACAAAAAAATAATTTTTTTATCCCAAAATCTAACTTTTATGCACATAATTTGAAAAAAAATTGTCTGCAAAAACAATCACATACGGACATAAGGAGACAATTTAATTTCGTCTTAAAAAGTATTTGGAGATAAATTTTAATTGTTTACTTATGTTCGTATGAGATTGTCTTTGAAGACAAAAAAAAAAAAAAATTCAAATTACGTGTCTAGCTAAAAGTTAGATTTGGTGATAAAAAAGATCATTTTTGTGTCGAAAACTTACCATTTGTAAACAAAATTTGATTAACTCTAAAAAATATTGTCCATAATTTTTAATTTTGTTGTAGTGATTTCCTGACGATTAATATATTGTATGTTTTTATTTATCCCAATTAGCAATGTTTTCTATTCCTATTATCTTAACCATCAAATTTTATAAATATCAAGTGATTTGGTGTTATTAATTCTCAGTATATCATTAGTTGTGTTGGAATCAAGGTATATTAGCAATATACTGAAACCGTTTTTTTCCGGATTTGAGGACCGGTTTGAACATGTTTAGGACCATGAAACGGACCGTGGTTGATACCAACTCGAAGTATGTTCTATGGGCTTCCAAATAGTGTATCACAGGTACAAAATCGATAGCCGATGTGAAAGATATTGGACTCCAAAATGAAGGTTTCACACCATTCCGGGAAAATATTTTTTAGAGCTATTTTCTCATTTGGGTAGAAACTCTTTTATCCCACATTTATTAGTTTTGTGGATTTTGAAGTGTTTATTAACCATCTTTTAGAACCAAGTGGTGTACACGTAAGCACATGTTCCCAACACACCTTGTCCTTTTTACTCCGTGAGTACGCATGCCTAAAGCACCATATAATTTTCCTTAACGGTAATAATCCAACAGTCGCGTCTATTCACGAATAGATCTCTCATAGTTTGAAACTATCCAGATTCACTTCCTTGTTTCTGAACGACCCAATAAATGGAAAATTCAAACAAGGAAATGATGTTGTAAACAAGGAAAAACTTTTATGTTATCTTAGGAAAAAAGTTTATTTGCCTAAATAGAGCTAAAGAGCTCAATTGGTCAAGTCTTGTACTTGAGTATGTAGTACGCAACATTATTAAGTCAAATAAGTGTATGACCCTAGAAAAGAACTGTTGGCAAATAACGTTTGGTCTAGCAAGATTGACAAACGAGTTGGGCATTAACAATGCAATAAAATAATTATCAAAGATATTGGAAATTGCCAAAATAGGTCTTAATGTCACAGGGTTGAATATACAACTAAAGCAATACCATAAGTCAAGATATTCTTTCAAGAATATGATAGTAGAAGTATTGACATTAAAGACGAAATTCTGACTAATAATTGTGTACAGTGTGCATACATTATGGAAGTTAGTAAACTCACTAGTAGTCCTAGAAAGGGACGAGTAGAGACTATAGTTTAATCATTTAAGTGTCTAAGGAACACATCTGGCTATAGTCTGCAGTACAACGGATATATAAGTTGTACATAATGGTACATTAATTAGTATTTAATATATGAGAAACATTAAATGTTAATGTTAATGTGGTAGTGCAAGTGTGATGTCCTTGATATTCTCAAAGCTAGGGTCAAAATCTACTATGAACTAGTGACCCATAGTTAGATAAAGTGTTGTATTCGGCGTATGTAATAACAATTAAACAATAATTAAAGAACTAGAAATAAATAATTAAAACCAGTGTAATTTTTATTAATTTTGAATTGGAAAGGAAATTAACGATTACAACATGTAGGTACTGAATAGTAATTAAAGCAAACGTTATTCAGATTATTATTAATTAATAATCTGATGTACTGAATTGCAATAAATAGAAACTGCTGGACTGAAAAATATAAACTTAACAGTCGGACTGTTCTGATTGAAATTGAAATAACATGACTGAATTGAAACTATTCTAATTGCTGAATTAAATTACAGAATTGAAATTACAGCAAAAAACAGGACTTTAAAAAAATTACAGAAAGGTACAAACAGAATAGAAAAACTACAACTAAGTATAGTAAATAAAAATAGTGAATTAAAAAATACAGAAATGTAAATTGCTGAATTTTAATAACAGAATTGAAATGGACATAATATAAATAGACGAGGCTACTGTTTAACAGTATGACCTAAATCGATATTCGCCCAACCACCTTGATGTTTCTGGTTGCGTTGGCGCTTCGATCCCAAGGTACAACGTCTCGGATGACTTGCCGGAAACTGGCGACGAGTCAAGGTCGAGCTGTTGGTGGGTGGTTCTCTCTGGTTTCTAAATGCTATGAAAAAAAATAATGCTGTTTAGAGAGAAGAGAGATTATTTTCGTGTGTGTAATATGTGAGGGGAATGTTGCCTCTTAAAAGGATTCTGAAACCGCATAATTAATTGTGGTCATTTAATTCTGGGAGTTACATCCCCAGAATCCGCCTCCATTACTGCTGGAGTTTCAAACTTACTGGAACTCTAGGGACTTCTCTTGTAAATATACAAAAGTCCCTTTTTCAGTTTAGTACAAGACCCAAGACCAGAGACATTCCCCAAATCCCAAATCCCGCATCCCGCGGCCCGCGGCCCCCGTCCCGCGTCCCGCGTCCCCCGTCCCGAGGCCCGAGTCCCGAGACTCGAGCGAGCGGGCACGTGTGTGGTACACACTAACCCACTCATGGGTATGTGGACTCGATTAGTTTAACAACTACATCGGATGGACTTGTATTTATATTGTAAAAATCACTCATAATTTCACAATATGGGATAACCCTCATGGTTTAATCCCATTTTCTTTTTCATTTTTCAGATTTGATTTTTCTTTCTCTTTCGAGTACCAACCTTCGAGTCCAATTATCATTCACACCCATTCTCCGAATAGGTCATGCGATATACCATTGCGAAGCTCGTCGCACGAGCTACTCAAACGCTTTGAGTACAGCTTTAGAAATTTTGAGTAGTCATATTGAATATTGACTCAAAGATGGTCCCTGACCACCCGGAACAACCATGTTTAAAATACATGTTTTCCAACATAAAGAAGATCCAAATGGGAGGCAGATGTATCTCAATTAGCTTGCGAGATTTCAAGACATGATATGCACTATACATTAGACTTGAGGTCATTGTATAGAGCGGCATAGGGTTGGGCGATTGCTCTAAAACTCGTATACTTGAATGGTTTATAATAGTCATGCCATGAATGCGTGGATCCACATAGGAGCAATGATAATGTCATCAAGAAGGGAAGGAGCTTTTATGAGTCTTCTAGAGGAATACCGCTACAATGCTAACTCTACTTAGTTGACTGTAGGTTCCAAGATTTAGGTTTAATGAGACAACAAAGTTGTGGGGGGTTCCGACCGAAATCACTAGGGATTTTATCCTTGCTCAGGTCCTAGGTTGACAAAGTGATAAACATGTACTAATGATAAGATAAGAATTGTTTTTAGTGGTCCTTATACTTGATTTTAATAAGTGGGTAACACAACATACCCTTATAAGATATCACCTATATCGAGTGAGATGTTTGGCCGCATCCGGGAGAATGAATCAGGCTAGGTTCTCTAACAGCACTCGAAGAATAACCAGGCACGTCCAAGGTCATAATGGACACATGTTTGGAACCAAAATAAATAGCAAAATAAATGAGTTGCGTGGGTGTCATTGTATTGATATACACAAAAGCCGAATAGTTCAAGACATCGCGTTCATTGTTTGGCGAGTATATTCGATGTTATTTCACTACGGGTTGTTCAATGTTCGAAAGACAACATTGCCAGATGCAACAAGTTTCTGCGAGTTTTCCTTTTCATTGCATATAGTTCTAGGATTCTAGGCCATATCATTCATGTGGTTTGTCCGGTTTTGAGGACCAGTTTGAACGTGTTAAGAACCACGAAACGGACTGTGGTTGATACCAACTCAAAGTATGTTGTATGTGATTCAAAACGGTGTATCACACGTCCAAAACCGATAACCGGTGTGAAAGATATTGGCCTCCAATATGCAAGTTTCACACCATTCCGGGAAAAGATATTAATGAGCTACTTTCTCATTTGGGTAGAAACCCTTTTATCCCATATTGATGAGTTTTGTGGAATTTGAAGAGTTTATTAACCATCTCTTAGAACCAAGTGGTTGGAGCTCCAAACTTTTCATGCGTGATTGTGGTGAGTCTTGCTCAACTCCCGACTCGGTTTTGACCATTGATCCCGTGTCGTCGGTTGGCAAAGCCGACCGCGACCCACAACCCGAGACTCGATTCCCGTGACACATGGGATGTGGCGGCGTGGTGTGGTGTGGCATGCACGTAAGCGCGTGTTCCCAACATACATAATCCTTTTTACTCCGCGAGTACGTGTGCCTAAAGCACCATATATTTTTTCATAACGGTAATAATCCAACAATCGCGTCTATTCGCGAATATGTCCCTCATAATTTGAAACTTTTCAGATTCACCCCCTGTTTCTGAATAGTAGCGTCTGTTCTGAACAGTCGCGAGTCTTCATTTTACACCCTTAGTTTTCTATAAATTAACCCTTACCCCAACGTTTTTATTCATTCCAAATAATATTTTTGATATACAAACATATTAGAATATATTCTCTCTCTGTCTGCATATTGTTTTCTCTAGGAAAAGACTAGAGAAAAAACTCTTGCTATTTTCTGGTTCGATAATAAAAAGTGTGCTTCCGCTATCTTATTTCAAGAAAGTCGCTTATACCGGGAGATCATCATCCATATCATAGAAGCCAACTGATAGGGGACGAATCAGATCTGAATGAGAGATTGTCTAGCAATCGACTCGACTTAAATTTATACAAAATTGGTCATCGCAAATTCCAACGTCAATTAAGGTACACATTTTCTACATATCCCTCTTGTTGATTATAATGTATACTTATTTCCACATATCTACCAGAGTTTCCATGATTTGATTACCCAATTATTTAATGTCAAATGCATCCGTAATAGATTTAATAAATGGCTTTAATTATATTCGAACTTGTTTAATCTTCATAATACCATAAATGCAAACTATACTTTTTATGTGGTTATTCCGTCCGATCATGTTCTTAAATTGTTTCTACTTTCTACGCAAGAAATCCAACAAGTTGTTGATAACTTACATGTACTTTGAATCTCACTAGATCTTTTTTACTAAATATATCAAATAGAAAGTTTTCAAGACAAACGATTATAGATTAATCTGTGTATATTTATATATGCATGTATATATATATGTGTGTGTATGTATGTTTGTGTTTATTTCTGAAATACTTATAACAATGCTAAAAACATATTAAAATTCTGGCTATAAGGAATTTTTGCTTTCCCTGGATAGTTCTTGGATTCGCCTCTGTGTGTGGCTAGAGAGTTAGAAAACTCTCTCAGTCATACTCATTAAATAAATTGAATTGAGAGCTGAAGCTAATCGAATATAAGACTATGCTTTTCTTTTCTTTATAAGTCTTCTACCATAAATCTGAACATTATACTTGAATAACACCAAATTGAATTCAAGCAAACAACCTTACAATAAAAACACTCAAAGAGCTTTATTTAAAGGTTCAAAACACAGCAAAAAGCACATATTAAAAGTCAAATGCGCTTTTTATAGTTGTGAGTCTTAATTAATTATGAGTCAAAGGTACCATATATCCATTGATATACATAAATCGGTGCGGTAGTTTGGAAGAGACATAGGTTATAATGCAGTATATCAGAACAAAAATGACCTGTTGCAGTACCAGTTCCCAATCCATTGCGTATTAAGCCAAATTAAATCACCAATATTTCACTAGGAAAATTTAACTCAAAGGAGATACTAAACACCAAAACTTTCTGACTTTATAGGTGGATTTCCTAAACTTTCTAGATGGAGAATTGTAAATATTTCTTAATCTGGTTCGGTGCATTTGCCGATCTATTCTTACAGTATGTTGTTTAATTTATTTCTTAGGATGACTACGTACTTTTTTGTTTGAGTTTGTATAAAGACAAAAGAGGGATCATAGGCTGAGAAGACCGGCTGGCCCTATTCTTTAGAAACTAAGGATGTTATTTATTTTATATTAGAACAACAACATCAATCTCTTTATACATTTACTTATTTTTGGGTAAAAGTTGCATACTTCTAGCTTTACGTAGTGTTTATGTTTTATTTATGCAACAACTCAGTCTCCCTATCAATCTTTTTATTAATCATGAAATAATAATATTTTATTCTCCATCTAGAAAGGTTCGGAAACCCACCTATAAAGTCAGAAGGTTTTGGTGTATAGTATTGTAGTACTCCTTTGAGTTAAATTTTTCTGTTGAAATATTGATGATTTGATTTGGCTTTTAGACGCAATGGATTGGGAACTGGTCCTGCAACTGGTCGTTTTGGTTTTGATATATGACATTATAACCTGTGCGTCTTCCAAACTACTACACCGATTTATGTATATCAATGGATATATGGTACATTTGGCTCAGAATTAATTAAGACTCACGACTATTAAAACGCTTTGTTTGACTTTTGATATGTGCTTTTTGCTGTGTTTTGAACCTTTAAATAGAGCTCTTTGAGTGTTTTTATTGTAAGTTTGTTTTATTTCAATATGGTGTTATCCAAGCAATGTTAAGATTTATGGGAGAAGACTTATAAATAAATAAATAAATAAAAACCTAATGGTCTTATATTCGATTAGCTTTAGCTCTTTTTCAGAATTTCCTAAAATCACCTTTTTAGGAAGTATCCAATTCTGACTTATCAAAAACGACTTCTGCAGTCTTTAACTTTTGAAGAAATCGTAAAAAATTATTCACTCAACGTTGAAAGCTAATGCGGAAGTACTTCTATCGGCAGGATGCATTTGACGGAAGCACTTCTCATACGCGCTGTCAAACGTCCCCTAAATCCTAACTAACGGCCTCCAATTATTTCCCAATTCAACGTCTACTACCTTTATATACCTAATGAAACTCTTAGACCAATCACATTTGTTCCACCACTTAATATTTCTTATTTTTAGAGGAGTTTAATAAATAAATAAAAATAATTGCACAACAATTACCTTAAGGATTCCCTAAATATGTGTATACATCATTCTTTCCTCTTTATAAGAGAACATGTGCTCTCCTCAGAGTACATAATAATATAGTAAAACATTTATAAATTAATAATATTGGGACCATGAATATTTATTAATTTAGAGATATATTAATTAATAGATAAATTATAATTTAACAATTTTAAAGAGTTTTTTTTATCGTTTCAATAAATATACTCGTTTATAACATAAAACCCGTTATAGATTACTAAGAATACTTGTTAAACTCGTTTGTAAATACAAATTCGCTACTTTACTTACTAATATATATATATATATTTTTATATTTTAGACTGTGTATCAAACTAAAAATAGACATTAGATATATTAGTTTATGTAAAGAGCCGTTATGAAGAATTGAAACAAATATTTATAAAAAACCCACCTAATTACAGAATTTACAAAAAGGCCAAACCTGCTTTTTCATTTCAAAAATCTAACTGTTGATGAATTAACTGTTTCTACACATATCATCAATTAAATTCGTTTATTCCATTACTCATCATATGGTTTAGTATGTTCTTTCTCCATCCTTCTCTACAAGGTCAAGGTAGAAAAGGAGTGAAAATATTGAACAAACTTTTACCATGATCAAACGTGACAGAGTATAGGTACCCTTTCTCTCCAACATTTTTTATTCCTTTAATTTCATTTATAATCCAAAGCAGGTTTGGCGCTAGTTATGACTCCAACTAGATTTAAATTTTAAAAATAAGAAAACGACTATTGAGTCATATTTCACTGAATCGTCCTCATAATATTTGACATTTTAAAGAACTATTAATTTATGATTTTATGGGGATCTAATATTTATATAAAGATCTTTTGAAAATATATTATCTTATTAATTTTTGTAATATTGTCCAAATTCAGGACTGGTTAATTTAGATAGTTTATTAATTTAGCAAGTATTATTTTATAGAGGTTCTATTGTACTAGTATTATGTATTTGGAGGAGAGCCCATATTCCCTTATAAAGAGGAAAGAATCATGTATCCACATATATATTTAGGGAAATATTTAAGATAATTGGGGTCTAGCTATTTTATTTATTTATTAAACTATTCTAAAAATAAGGAATATTAAGTGAGGGAAGAAATGTGACTGCTCTATGAGTTTCATTAGATATGCAAAATTGCTAATCATTGATTATGGAAATAATTGGAGACTAGGATTTAGGAGCGTTTGACAGCCGTGTCATAAGTGCTTCCGTCAAGTGCTTGAGTATTTTATTGTAAGTTTGTTTGGTTTATTTCAATTTGGTGTTGTTCGAGTAAGGTTAAGATTTACAAGAAATTTTTTATTTTATTATTACTATTACCAAACCACGTTACTACAAAATAATGTTTGATTTAATGAGAGTCAAAAACTGTCACAAGACTGTCGATAATTTAAGAAGCTGTCGTCACAAAAACCGTCGCAAATTGACTAAACTGTCACAAAATCGTCACAAAAACCGTCGCTAATAAGCTCGTAACAAAAAATACCGCCACTAATCCTGTCGCTATTTGAGTATTTTTTGTAGTGATGCACCATTAGCTAAAAGTCTAAAACTATTTGTTTGCTTGTTTGAGTAATGCATTTATTTATTTGTTTTACTGTAAATTGGGTGTAAACAAACATTTACGGGTAAAATAGATTTTCTGGATTATTGGTTTACCGTAAAACAGGTTTTTTTGGAAAAATTTTCTGGATTATTTGAAAAAAAACAATTTGTAAAAATGCAAAATGCAAATTTTGAGTTTGTATAAAATTTTGATGTGGTATTTTTTTTATGCACCAATCCCTTGAAATGAAAGGCAAACAAAATATTTCACTATAAAACTTTCCTATAAAGATATTTCCCGAGTAAAACTTTTACTATGAAACAAAAGGAGCTCATTAGCTCCTGCAAATCAGAATTAAAAAAAATTAAAAACAAAATAGGAAAAAAAAACATCTCTTGTCCTTGCTTTAATTCAAACAACAAGTTATGATCGTTTTATCAACACGTTCTGAGCCAGGAATTACGTCGAGGAGGGAATAGTTTGATAAACACAAACTATTAAAAGTGTGTAATTGACATAAACTGCATTATTGTCTATTGCTACAAGGAATATGCAATTTGTTTAGGTAGAGAAAAATTAGAGTCTGTAAATTTTTCTTCTCTTTTTTTGTATATTGAATAAATGAAATCGGTACAACCGAAATGAGAACTATAAAAGGTGATTTTCAATTTTTTACTCCACAATTCTCAAAAAAAGAAAGATAAAACAACAAAAATCAAAACATAATACGAGAAAATAGTTATTAGAGAACACCGTACGTGAAATGTTCATGTCCTAGGCTCCTTTCTTAATGAATAATGTGCCAATAAGAATTCCAGTTCTATGTATTAAAAAGATTTATCTACCGCTGCTAAGTAGTTTTTGTGTAATTACTAAACAACACAATGTTAAAGGCAAAAATAAAAAGGAAACATGCTAGTGAGTTTGGAACCGGCCTGGGGCATCAAAATCAAACATTGACATCCAGGAGGGCAGAACCAAGTTGAGTACTTAAGCATTGACTTAAGCATTCGGCTACATTCGAAAAAGGGCAGAACCAAGAAGTCTGATGAAAAAGGCCATATTTGAGTTACTCTCCTCTATTAGTTCTTTTCCATTTTTAATTTTTTAAGTGACTTACTTGGTATATATACTTTGAGGACCAAGTTGTTATTTAGTTTGTTGTAAGTAACCACAAAACCTTTTTACTATATTGTTATGTTGATTAGGGGTGTTCACGGTTCGGTTTGGTTCGGTTTTGGGTAAACAGAAATCAAAACCGGAATTTAGACGATTTGGTTTCTGTTCAGTTTTTATGTTTTAGGAATAGAAACCGGACTGGACCAAAATCGTTCGGTCTGGATCGGTTTTTGTCCGGTTAACGGTTCCAATTCGGGTCAAAGTTCCGGTTCGGTTCAGACTTGTGTTTCGGTTCAAAGCTTTTATCCGGTTCAATGGTTTTGGGTTTAGGTCAAGTAACCTGTTTTGTTTATGCTTGGTACTTTTATTTTAAGTATAGTAATATTATACAAAGTAATTATCTAGTTCATTTATACTCATATAAGATCGGTTTTAAATCCGGTTTGGTTTTACATTTCGGTTTCGGTTTTAAATCCGGTTCAGTTTTAACTTCCGGTTTTCGGTTCGGTTTTCAGAGAACCGAAACCAAACCGAATTATGGTTCCTGTTTGGTTCACTACATTGTAAATTTAAAACCGAACTGATTGGTTCGGTTCCGATTCGGTCCGGTTTTCCGGTATTTTTGCCCACCCCTGATTATGAATTGAAATAGGCTTTAGCCAGCTTTCAAGAGGTGATTCCTATTTACTCTTCATTCTGTCGCGATATTATTGCCGTTTTCTCTCTATTTATCGTGTTGAATACTACCGTATTCATTATCAGTTATAATAGCTTAGTGGTTGGTTTGGAAAACTACGTCCAATAACTAAACAAGCTAGCCAACAGAAGAACAACGTAAATAACAAACCAAAAGATAATTTCAAAAATAAAATAAAAATGAATTCATTTGTGTAGATTAGACTATAGACCGTTTTATGTCACTCTTTCTCTTTCTTGTTGTACTTACACATGAACTTAAGACTTAATCTAGCATCTAAGTGCAATCGTAGTCTCATAATCTCATTACATAATGCAAAAAAAAATGATTATATAAGGTTACCTGTTATATCTGCTAAATCACTTATTGGTATACATTTGCATTAATTGACAACATTTTCCATTCATTCCCATCACTATCTTCACCACTTTCATCAGTGCGATCATCACTGATACATCGGTTGCGATTCATTTATAAGTAACTTGATTGTACTCAATATAATAATTAGGGTTTTCCTCATCGTTTAATACGAGTTCTAAATGGGCTTAGAGTATTGGGCCTTAACAATTGTATCTAGGAGATTGTAGTTACTGACGTGTTAAATATCAACGTAACATTTATGCGACCCTTTTTTGTTTTTTTTATTACTTAAAATGGATTACTATGTAAAAATAAAATAAAAATTCAATTGCCTCAAAAAATTCCGCCTTTATACATATTTTACCATATCAAGCAATCGAGACATTATTAATTTAAGCTATCATAAAGCAAAACAAACAACAAGAGTGCAAGACATGATATTGTTGGATCTAGATCCTCTAGAGTCTATTAATAGACTCACAGATTGTATGTACATTATACGTTGCCGTTTGTATATTGTAAGCACCGTTTGAGTTTTTAACAAAAAATTTACATAAAACAACCTCATAATTTCTCACTAGTTATAAATATTTCCTACAAGATCAAATGCAAAAATAAAACATCATATAAAAGTTTAGTAAAAACATCAAGGCTAGCTCTGTTTGTTTCCCTAGAAAATATTTTCTATGGAAAAATATTTTTCTAGAATATATTTGTCTCGAAATAGTTTTATTTTCGCATATTTCCTGCTTGTTTGGGAGAAGCGAGAAAACTTTTACGGAAAGTTTTCTAATCAAAAAAATTGTTAATATTTAGCAATATTTACAATGAAAATGGTTACATACATTGTAATATTAGTTTATTGCAAAACTCTTAACTCCTATTGCCCGAACCTTATTTTTGGCCCTCCAACTATTATATATTTCTGTTTTCTTAGTCTATTTAAGTTCACATTATATTTAAGTGTTTTTGTTCACTTCTGAATTCATGGGTTTTATCGAAAGGGTATATTTTAAGTTCACATTACGTTGTTCTCATAATCTTATATGAAAAATAAATAAATTATAGCTGTGTAGTTTTTAATTTTATATAAATTTTCTCTATTACCCCGACTAACAAACTTTCAAACTTTTCAAAATTTAATAATATGTCGACTCTATTTAATTATACCCTTGCCGTCCAAATTCTCATATTTGCATTGAACGACATTTGTACAATTGTTAAATTTATTAGGAAAAAACTATAAAAGACAAATTAAGCAACAATTTTTTTATTCAAAACACTACTAGTATATGTTTGACTATATCTACGGCCGAGTCAAATGAAGGCCGGTGGGGGCACGTGCCCCCTGGATTTTGTTTACTTAATACAAAAATCTTCTGTTTGAAAACTAATTAGTTTGAGTAAGAGTGCTCACTGTCTTAACCCTCTGCAGCTCCTACTTTTTTTTTTTTTTTTTAATTCTTTTCCTTTTTTTTTTTGTTATTCATAAAGCTACTTTTTTTTTTTTTAATCATACTCATAATTCTACCAATTGCATAATAGATACAATTTTCAATTATAAATTTCTTTCAACACAACTTATATAACTTGATTAATTGCCCATTTGACTACATTTCCGAAGTCATAACCTTGTCTACTACTTTTGTTTTTTTAATTCTTTTCCTTTTTTTTGTTACTCATAAAGCTACTTTTTTTTTGTAATCATACTCATAAAGCTACCAATTGCATTATAGATACAATTTTCAATTATAAATTTCTTTCAACACAACTTGTATAACTTGATTAATTGCCCATTTGACTACATTTCCGAAGTCATAACCTTATCCGGGACAAGCATTTCGAGTCAAGAATTAAGAATCATATCCATGCTCATAATCAAGCCTGAGCTTGTTAATGGAATAGTAAACCTCTAGACCTCACATTTCCCAAATTGTCAATTCATGTCCGTTAGAAGCACATTAACGTGTATAGGCAATCATTATGAAAAAAACTAGTCAAACAAAGGAGCAGGCACTTTAGTCCGAATAGGACTAACAAAACTGAGACATAGGTCTCCAGGACCAAACAGAAAATCGACAAACAAACGAAAAGATTTTACGAACACAAGAAGTTACCCACGCTTGCCATACAATATAGTTCACCAAAAAGCTGTATCACCCCTATTTTTTCTAAACTAAATGAATGCGCATGATCTTTACACTTCTACACTTCCCAATATCAAAAATACGATCGATCAAGGTCGGGGATTAACTTCCAAGACCAAGGAGAAATTCACAATATTTGAAACAGTTTAAAAACATATATATCCTCATATTTAATGATGCAGTAGGATCATTCTTCACACCTGCTATATCTTAAGTATAATGTACAAAATTGACGGATCTTTAAATACTATAATTAAGATTACTAACTAACACTACAAAAAAATACTCAAATTGCGACGGGATTAGTGACGCTATTTTTTGTTACGAGCTTATTAGCGACAATTTTTGTGACGGTTTTATGACAGTTTAGTCAATTTGTGACGGCTTTGAGACAGTTTAATCAATTTGCGACAGACTTGTGACAGCTTTTGACTCTCACTAAATCAAACGTTACGAGTCCTTGAAGATGTACTACTACTCTTAAAATTTTTGATAGTTATTTACTAGAATGATTATTTCAGGGATCGTTGTACGGAATTTCTTATATGATCTCACCGAATGACCAAGAGAAAAGTTATATATAAAAAATATGTGTTCCTCAATTCTGTCTTACCTTAGTGCTCCATTTTTTCTATCATGCTATATAGTACTTGTTATGAGCTGAATTCAAGTTCTGTGTCAAAAAGAGTTGTCTACCGCTGCTAAGTAACTTATGTGATTTTTTTTTTTTTTCAATAACGGCTTTATTATTATTATCAAATAACAAAGTCTTCTATGGGATAGACCCTCATAATGGTCCTTAAGAATAACAGCAAACTGTGATATCAAGCATAGAAAAAAAACAAAACTTGGAATAATAGGGCCATAATACTGCTTTCTTAGGAAAAAGCTAACATAAGCTATTATCATAAAGCCTAATAGCCAAGAAAATGAGTTCAAAAAACTCTTCCTTCTCCTTATACCCCCTAACCTTATTGCTCCCACAAAAACAGATCAGATGTGATCTAAGGTGAGTAATTTTTTTAAACACGAAGTCCGAAACTACTAAGATTTAGAAACAGCTCATTTTAGCAATATCCTTAAAAGCAGTTTAGCTAGAAAAGCACATTACAAGAGTGGAAATCACCCATTCTAATTACAGTCTATAAGTGTTTAATTCCTAAAAGAGGGGGTGCCATTTTGATCTAATATGTAAACAGCAAAGAGATTTTTAGGCAAATGATCAGGGTTGTCCATGATTATCTCAGCTCCATTTGCTCCCATCTTTGCAAGGCCATCTGCTGTTTGATTTTGCTCTCTGTACACATGATAAAAGTCATTACAAATTAAGCCTAGAAGCATGCTAATATCTTCCCAAATTCCTTGAAATTTTAAGCCTGGTTTAATACCTTTGTTCCACAAGTTTACAATGGTTTTAGAATCTGATTCTACTATAATGTCAAATAAATCCATACCATAACACATGATCAAGCCATTATATAGAGCCAAGAGCTCTGCCATCATGCTAGAGTCACATTTTTGATGAAAAGAAAAGGCCTTGACCATCTTACCTTTACAATCTCTGATCACACCACCATTACCTGAGCCACCTGAGCTAGCAGAACCATCCACATTTAATTTGAGCCTACCTGAAGGAGGACATTTCCAACTCACAAGAGTGGGAATTTTAGTTCTACAATTAATCAAGGAAATAACCAGGCCTATCAATGTAATATTCTGAAAGTATTTAGCAGGTGATGTAGGTTTGATAAGAAAGTTAATTTCTCTAAGCCAATTGAGAATTTTAGCAATGATATTAGTGGCACACATGGGGATACTATCATGTTTGGATCTATTTTTACTTACCCAAATCTCCCACAATATGAGAGGGGGATAATAGCAGCAATTCTACCAAAGTGTGTACCATCACAGTTGTTAAACCAGTTATTAACATTAGCTTTCCAGTCTACTAAGACATGGTGATTGTAACCAAAGTTATTATAGAAATGTTTTCATACCTTTTCTGCTATGAGGCTACCTTCCATAAGATGGGAGATACTGTCACAAGAAGGGTTAATACAACAGGTACATTTGGTACCCATAGAGATACCATATTTTTTAACATCTTCTTCTAGTTTAATACCATTGTGCCATAATTTCCACATGTAAACTGAGATTTTAGTGGGTAGCAAAGGGTTCCATATATGTTTGGCTATAGAAACAACAGTCTTTCTGGCTTTGATATAATTATAGGCATTTTTAAAAGTGAGATTCCCATTATGGGCAAGAGGCCAGTATCTAATATCTGTACCATTTCTTAAGCAAATAGAGAGCTGTGTTACCTTAGTTATTAGGGCTCTTCCTCCCATGAGACTCAAAAGAGTTGTATCCCAAGAAGCACCCTGTATAACTTGCTTAAGGAGAACATTAGGGAAAATAACAAAAAATTCCTCACTAAGTAGACCTTTACCTGACCAATTTTCATACCAAAAACTCACAGAACCTTCTTTAATACTCCACTCACTATTTGCAATAAGTAAAGGTAATTTAGCACCTAAGGTCTTCCAGTTATTAGAGTGGTGTGGAAGGATATGGGGGACATTCCAATTTACATAATGAGATAAGTATTTTTGATACATAAAAATAGTTCAGGGAGATTCTTCATTAAGTAATCTCCAACTCATTTTCATTTGAAGAGCATTCATAACCTCATTTACATCTCTAATCCCCAGACCCCCCTCACTAGTTGGTTTAGTAATTTTGGACCAACTAATCCAGTGGTGATTTGTACACCAAAAGAAATTAGAAAAAGCTGCATTGATTTTATCAGTGGTAGTTTTAGGGGGCTGCAGAACAGCTAGAAGATACATAGGATAAGAAGAGAGCACATGCTTAATAAGAGTTAGTTTAGCACCAGGTGACAAAATAGAGCTTTTCCAACTGGCCACTTTTTTGTTAATTTTCTCCATAAGAGGATCATACATACTAGATGTAAGTTTAAAGTGATGAAGGGGAATGCCCAAATATTTAGTTGGGAAATTTCCCGGAATAAAGCCTGTGACAGCAGCTATAATAGTATTTCTAGTTAAAAGACAGTTGGCATTTTTATTGTAAGTTAAGAAAACACTTTTGCTTTTATTAACAAGTTGCCCAGAAGCTAATTCATAGCTATTTATAAACCTCATAAGCTTGTCTAAGTTTTGTTTGCTACCATTAGTGAAAATAAGGACATCATCAGCAAAAAGAATGTGTGAAATATTAGAAATATTAGTAGGGAGTTTATAAGGAATGAGAGTACCATTCTTATTTATCTCCTCTAATCCTCTGCTGAGAACCTCCTCTGCAATGATAAAAAGCAGTGGTGATAGTGGATCTCCTTGTTTCACCCCCTGCTAGAAGAGAAGTATCCTGATTGTACACCATTAATGCTAACAGAGTAGTTAGCAAATTTAACACACTTTAAAACCATTTTAATCCATGTCTTGTCAAACCCAAAGGCAACAAGAACTTTGTCAAGAAAATCCCAGTTTAGTCTATCAAAAGCTTTGGCCATATCTAGCTTAAATACCACATTACCCCCTCTAACAGTGTCTCCTAAGTGTTTTAAGAGTTCTTGAGATAGTAAAATAGCATCTGTAATACACCTACCATTCACAAAACCACTTTGCTGAGTAGAGATAATTTTAGGTAGAACTAGAGCAAGTCTCTTGGAAATAATTTTAGTGATAATTTTATAGAAAACTTGGCATAAACTAATGGGTCTATATTGTGAGAAATCACTAGGGTTATCAACTTTAGGAATTAGAACTATAAGAGAAGAACTAAAAGCTAGAGGGAGTATATCTCCTTTAAAGAACCTAATAACAGCCTCTACTAAATCAATGTAAATAATGTCCCAGCAATGCATAAAGAAAATGGAAGAAAAACCATCAGGGCCAGGAGAGGAATCCATGGGAATATCAAAAACTGCACCTTTAACCTCATCCTTTGTGGGGATACTATTTAACCTGCTATTATCAATCTCATTAACAGACTTATGAATGACTTCAAAAAGACTAGGATTGTTAATAACTCCCTCTTCAGTTAAATGGTTGATGAAAAATCTCTGTGCTTCTAATTCAATTTTCTTGATATTCTCAGAAATTCTACCATCTGGAAGACTAATGTGAGTGATACTACCTTTTGATTTCTTGTGTTTAATCATTTGATGGAAAAAATTAGTGTTCCTGTCTCCCTCTTTGAGCCATTTAATTTTGGCTTTTTGCTTAAAGAAAATCTCCTCTTGAAGAATAGCATTTTTATAACTAAGCAAGCAAGCATTATAGTCCTGTAGGTAACTATCACCAAGCATAACTAGCTTGTTTTCAGCATAAATAAGAGCATCATTAAGAGCAGCTAGATTATTAAAGACATTACCAAAAACCTTTTTATTCCATTCCTTAAGACAACTTTTAAGTCTTTTAAGTTTAAAAGCAAACCTGTTGAGACCCTTACAATGACAATTGCTATTCCAATTATTATTAACTACCTCCATAAAATTATCATGATTGATCCACATTCTCTGAAATTTAAAACAGACAGGTCCATGAGTGATGGTTTTAGAAACAGTAAAGATTAAAGGTGAATGGTCCGAGACTGTTCTCTCTAATATGTTAAGTTTAAGTAAAGGAAAACTATTGTCCCATTCCATGGTCACTAAAGCTCTATCCAGATTTTCAAATTGCATTTTGCCTTTATTATTCTTACTCCATGTATAACTAGAACCTGTATGATCCATATCTCTAAATTTATTAAAGTTGATAAAGTCATCAAAATCAGTCTTGTCTTTACCACCCCTAGGTTGACCACCTAGCTTCTCAGAATCATTCCTAATAGTGTTAAAATCCCCTGCTACTAACCAAGGTTTGGAACTGAGATTCAGGTTATTAACAGTATTCCAAAGATTTCTCCTAGAAATGTAGTCACATTTGGCATAGACAAAAGTAATATAAAAAGCTGTAGGACATAAGAGATTAATAGTAATTTCTTGCAAAGAGGAACTAACCACATCTAACTTAACATGGTCCTTATGCATAATCCAAATTTTACCTAAGTTACTCTCATTAGTAATTATACAGTCCATGTTTAATTTTCTCATAATGGCCTCAGCCTTAGAGTCCTTAATCATAGGTTCCAAAATAGCAATAAGATCCAACTTATATTTTTTAACATAAATAGACAGTTGAGCAAGGGAAATATTATTAGAGATACCCCTTATATTCCAAATTACAAAATTAATCATTAAGAGAGGAAAAGTTTGTTGGAAAAACATGTGAAAACATGGGTGTTTCCGAATGGTCACTGGACCAACTTCGAGTCATTACTTCGTGTAACAGCGCTGAGTTGTTTATACCGTAATCAACGTGGTTGAGTAGCCCGTGTGACGAGCTTCGTAACGGTATATCACATGACCTATTCGGAGAATGGGTGTGAATACAAATTGGCTTCAAAGTTGGTACCTCGGAAGCTCAAATCTGGAAAAACGAAATGGTTAATGAGAAAAACCATTTAGTATAATCCCATATTGGAAGATTAAGAGTTAATCTTACAATATATATACCATACCAACCCATGTAGTTATTAAACTAACATGTCCACATACACCTAAGAGTATTAGTGTGTACCACACACGCGCGCTCGCTCGTGTCTCGTGTCTCGGGTCTCGGGTCTCGGGTCTCGGGCTCGGGCACGGGCACGGGCACGGGCGTGGGCGTGGGCGTGGGCGTGGGCTTGGGCTTGGGCTTGGGCTTGGGATTTGGGATTTGGGATTTGGGATTTGGGATTTGGGATTTGGGGAATGTCTTGGGTCTTGGGTCTTGGGTCTTGGGTCTTGGGTCTTGGGTCCAAACCCGAATAGGGAGTTTTGTATAAAATACAAAAGGAGTCCCTAGAGTTTCCAGCAAGAGAAACGTCAGCAATGAATGAGAGTAAATGCTGCGGTTTCAGAATTGATTGAGCGGATTCTGGGGGTGTAACTCCCAGAATTAAAGACCAACATTTATGGTTGCGGTTTCAGTAGAGCCTATAAAAGGCAGCCATCCCCCTCTCATTTCAGTACACCATCATACACACAACTCACAGCATAAGCATACACTTAGTGAGAGAGAACCGCACCACCAACAGCTCGACCTGTGGTTCGGTGCCGGTTTCCATACGAGCCACTCTGAGATAGAAGTTGTACCTTGGGAACAAAGTCCCGAAACCAGAAACCTTTAAAGGTGGTTCGGGAAATATTGTTTAAGGGAAACTGCTCAGCAGTTGCCTCTTCTTTTACTTTATGTTATTTATTTTTCAGTCTTTTACTTTCTGTCCATTTCATTTCAGTACCGTTTCATTTCTGTAATTTACTTTCCTGTACTGTTTCTTTTCTGTATTTACATTTCAGTACTGTTTACTTTCAGTCTTTCGATTCTGTTATTTACTTTTCAGTTCTGTAATTTCCAGTATTTACAAAAAACAGTCCGGCAGTCTTTTATTTGTTAAAAACCAGTCCGGCAGTTTTTTATGCTTTAAAACCAGTCCAGTTTGTTTTGTTCAAAACCAGTCCGGCAGTTTGTTTAAAACCAGTCCGGCAGTTTGTTAAAACCAGTCCGGCAGTTTTGTTTAAAACCAGTCCGGCAGTTTGTTAAAACCAGTCCGGCAGTTTCTGTAAAACCAGTCCGGCAGTTTCTGTAAAACCAGTCCGGCAGTTTCTTTATTTCAGTCCAGCAGTTTTATTTATTTGTTGAGTCAGGAATTGTAATTCATATTCCAATTGTGAGAAATAAAATTGTTTATTTCCTTTGCGTTCCTGTCTCTTTTTTTTTATTGTCCTTTCATTATTGTATTCGAAATAGTACCAAAAACCAACAATCTTAAACAATATTTTTTTTTTGGTTTTTCTATTTTCGAAATAAGAAAGGACTTTTCTTTTTATTTTATTGTTGTTGACGTCTCGGTTTTTATTCTCGCAAAATCATTGCTAGTTTTCTAGAAATTGAAATTTGCACATAGAATAAATCCGAATTGGGTTTTAATCTCTTTTATTCTAGAATACTATAAAGAATTCTTAGTGAAATCAAAAGTGATTTGATTTTCACGCTAGAATCTCTTTCATTGGTTTTTATTCTTTTAAAGCAATCTAATTAAGTTATAATTAGTATTTGCGATAAAGAATTTAGGTTTCTTGCGAGAAACTAAACGGTTTTATATTGTCATTTCAGATGACTAATGAGGATCAAATACCCACCGTTTCTTCGGAAAACGTGCAGGGCGCACTTGTGATTGGCAGTAGCCATAACAATGCGAGCGCTGCGAGTGGGGGGGCTCAGGCTCAGGCTGAGGCCGAAGCTGCTGCGGCAAAGGCTGCGGCCGACGCTGCTGCGGCAGAGGCTGATGCTATGGCTGCGGCTGCGGCCGCAGCACAGGCTGCTGCTAAGGCTGCGGCCAAGGCAGCGCTTGTGGCTGCAGCCAGGGCAAAGGGCAAGGCTCCGGCAACACCGGCGATGCCAATGTTGCCAACCTCTCAACTGGAGAGACCGGAAAAGTTTAGGGGCAACAACTTCAAACGTTGGCAGCAAAAGATGCTGTTTTATTTAACTGCCCTTAATCTGACCCGGTTTCTTAAGGAGTCTGCACCCGTCCTAAGCAAGGACGATGAGGACGTGCAGACGGTTTCGGCGGTGGAAGCGTGGAAACACGGCGACTACCTATGCCGGAACTACATCCTGTGTGCTCTGGATGACACTCTCTTCAGTGTATTCGAGCCCAAGGCTTCTGCAAAGGAGCTTTGGGAGTCTCTCGAACGAAAGTACAAAGTGAATAACGCTGGCGCAAAGAAATTTGTCGTCACGGACTTTCACGAGTACATGATGACTGATGGGAAGAGTGTTATCGAGCAGGTTGAGGAACTCCAACTCATATACCATAGGCTTGAGGTTGAAGGGCTAGTTATCAACGAACCTTTCCAAGTGGCATTAATGATTGAGAAACTGCCACCTTCTTGGAAAGAGTTTCAAAACTACCTGAAACACAAGCGAAAGGCTATGACCTTGGAGGGACTCATTGAGAGGCTCAATGTTGAGCAAAGCAACCGCCGATCCGGAAGGAAAGGCGGTGGCGGAGCAGGCAACGCGGTTGCCAAGGCCCATGTGGTTGAGGACGCTGTGTCTAAGCGGAAACGCTTTGACAGCGGAGTCGGTGCCTCTCTCAAGAAGAAATTCATGGGAGACTGCTTTGTGTGCAACAAACCGGGCCATCGTGCCGCGGATTGTAAGATGCGCACCGACAAGCCCAAACCCCCCCCAAAGAGGAAAATGTGGGGGCAAGTGAACCGTTAGAGGAAGAAGAAGAAGAGCCTCGACGTAGTAAAAGGGCTAGAAAGGAAACGACTTTCGGTCCAGATTTTGTAACCTTCATGATAGAAGGCGAACCGGCGACATTCAAACAAGCAATGTCATCCCCGGAAGCCCAATATTGGGAGGAAGCGATCAACAATGAGGTTGAATCGATATTACAAAATCACACTTGGGAACTAGTGGATCTACCACCCGGGTGTAAGCCACTAGGACACAAGTGGATCTTCAAGAGGAAGAGAAAGCTCGATGGAACAATCGAGAAATACAAGGCTAGGCTTGTAGTGAAAGGTTTTAGACAAACCGAAGGTGTCGACTATTTCGACACCTATGCTCCTGTCTCCAGGAAGACGTCAATCCGGATAGTCATTGCTCTCGCAGCACTGTTCGATCTGGAAATACATCAAATGGATGTTAAAACGGCGTTCTTGAATGGTGAGTTGGAAGAGGAAATTTACATGGAACAACCGGAAGGGTTTGTGGTTCCAGGTAAAGCTCACAAGGTGTGTAAACTTGTGAAGTCCTTGTATGGACTTAAACAAGCACCTAAACAATGGCACGAAAAATTTGATAGAGTGATGCTATCAAACGGTTTTCGGATAAACGAATGTGACAAATGCGTCTACGTAAAAGGAAATGAAAAGGACTACGTGGTAGTCTGCCTCTACGTAGATGACATGATTATAATAGGGAGTATTGATAACATCAACTCCACTAAGAAAATGTTGTCACAAAAATTCGAGATGAAAGACTTGGGTGTCGCTGATGTTATACTTGGTATGAAAATTACCAAGACATCAGACGGATATGCGCTATCTCAAACTCACTATGTCAGACAGATGCTTGACAAATTTGATAAAGATAGTAGAGCTACATCCAGAACTCCGATAGAGATCTCAACCACCCTGAAAAAGAACTTTGGGGAGAGTGTGAGACAATTGGAATATTCTCGAATAATAGGCAGTCTGATGTACGTCATGAACTGTACTAGACCAGACATAGCCAACTCAGTGAGTAGACTGAGTAGGTACACCAGTAATCCCAATGAGGAACACTGGAAGGCCATCATGAGACTTCTCAGATACATGAGATACACAGCAGACCGAGGGTTGCATTATACCAGATATCCAGCTGTACTGGAAGGGTATTCTGATGCAAACTGGATCTCGGATTCCAACAGTACACGATCCACTAGCGGATATGTGTTCGTGATGGGAGGAGCAGCTGTCTCATGGAGATCATCCAAGCAGACGTGCATAGCTAGATCAACTATGGAATCTGAGTTCATAGCGTTGGATCTAGCAACAGAAGAGGCTGATTGGCTGAGAAGCTTTCTGGAAGGAATTCCAATGTGGCCGAAACCTGTCCCAGCAATAAGCATGCACTGCGATAGTCAGTCGGCTATTGGACGGGCGCAGGATCATATGTATAATGGAAAGTCCTGACATATTCGTCGGAGACATAAATCCGTAAGAGAATTGTTAGCTAACGGTGTGGTGTCCTTAGATTTTGTGAGATCTAAAGACAATATAGCGGATCCATTTACAAAAGGCTTGACTCAGGTAGGAGTTGAAGTTTCATCGAGGGGAATGGGGTTGAAGCCCATTAAACTGGAAACCTCCTCAGAGGCAACCCAACCCGAACTGGATTCTCCAGCGTCGGGTTCAACGGGAAAACCGAACTGTGGGGGTGACCGAACAAAGCACTCGGGAACTTAAGTTCCCAGCCCATTTCTAGGATGAAAGAGTGATAGACCTAGACCATCTTAAGGGTGAGCATGAGGCTCTTAATGAAAACAAGTATCTCGAAGATCGAGAGGGGTGAGTCAGGACACCCTTGACTTGAAATCACCTATGACGAGTGTGTATGGCCGATACTATGTGATGAGCCATGGGCTAAATCACTAGAGCACTCGGTTGAACTTTGCCAAGGCAGTCCACGGCCAAATATGGACAACAACCAAAGGGCTTAGTAAGTGGTGTAGAGGGGACACTGTGTGCGCATTACCCTGGTATGCACAAACGCTAAAGGGTTCAAGGCTTAAAGGCTACCCAATAGTAGCATATCAGATTTTACGTCACTACGGCAGGTTCAAGGCGCGCGCTACCTGTCCTTATGCAGTGAACTCTTGCGGTTTTCTCTCGTATGCATTTAGGAGCATTTTATTTTCAGCCAATTGCATTCATGTGGGGGATTGTTGGAAAAACATGTGAAAACATGGGTGTTTCCGAATGGTCACTGGACCAACTTCGAGTCATTACTTCGTGTAACAGCGCTGAGTTGTTTATACCGTAATCAACGTGGTTGAGTAGCCCGTGTGACGAGCTTCGTAACGGTATATCACATGACCTATTCGGAGAATGGGTGTGAATACAAATTGGCTTCAAAGTTGGTACCTCGGAAGCTCAAATCTGGAAAAACGAAATGGTTAATGAGAAAAACCATTTAGTATAATCCCATATTGGAAGATTAAGAGTTAATCTTACAATATATATACCATACCAACCCATGTAGTTATTAAACTAACATGTCCACATACACCTAAGAGTATTAGTGTGTACCACACACGCGCGCTCGCTCGTGTCTCGTGTCTCGTGTCTCGGGTCTCGGGTCTCGGGCTCGGGCACGGGCACGGGCGTGGGCGTGGGCGTGGGCGTGGGCGTGGGCTTGGGCTTGGGCTTGGGCTTGGGCTTGGGCTTGGGCTTGGGATTTGGGATTTGGGATTTGGGATTTGGGGAATGTCTCGGGTCTCGGGTCTTGGGTCTTGGGTCTTGGGTCTTGGGTCTTGGGTCTTGGGTCTTGGGTCTTGGGTCTTGGGTCCAAACCCGAATAGGGAGTTTTGTATAAAATACAAAAGGAGTCCCTAGAGTTTCCAGCAAGAGAAACGTCAGCAATGAATGAGAGTAAATGCTGCGGTTTCAGAATTGATTGAGCGGATTCTGGGGGTGTAACTCCCAGAATTAAAGACCAACATTTATGGTTGCGGTTTCAGTAGAGCCTATAAAAGGCAGCCATCCCCCTCTCATTTCAGTACACCATCATACACACAACTCACAGCATAAGCATACACTTAGTGAGAGAGAACCGCACCACCAACAGCTCGACCTGTGGTTCGGTGCCGGTTTCCATACGAGCCACTCTGAGATAGAAGTTGTACCTTGGGAACAAAGTCCCGAAACCAGAAACCTTTAAAGGTGGTTCGGGAAATATTGTTTAAGGGAAACTGCTCAGCAGTTGCCTCTTCTTTTACTTTATGTTATTTATTTTTCAGTCTTTTACTTTCTGTCCATTTCATTTCAGTACCGTTTCATTTCTGTAATTTACTTTCCTGTACTGTTTCTTTTCTGTATTTACATTTCAGTACTGTTTACTTTCAGTCTTTCGATTCTGTTATTTACTTTTCAGTTCTGTAATTTCCAGTATTTACAAAAAACAGTCCGGCAGTCTTTTATTTGTTAAAAACCAGTCCGGCAGTTTTTTATGCTTTAAAACCAGTCCAGTTTGTTTTGTTCAAAACCAGTCCGGCAGTTTGTTTAAAACCAGTCCGGCAGTTTGTTAAAACCAGTCCGGCAGTTTTGTTTAAAACCAGTCCGGCAGTTTGTTAAAACCAGTCCGGCAGTTTCTGTAAAACCAGTCCGGCAGTTTCTGTAAAACCAGTCCGGCAGTTTCTTTAAAACAGTCCGGCAGTTTCTTTATTTCAGTCCAGCAGTTTTATTTATTTGTTGAGTCAGGAATTGTAATTCATATTCCAATTGTGAGAAATAAAATTGTTTATTTCCTTTGCGTTCCTGTCTCTTTTTTTTTATTGTCCTTTCATTATTGTATTCGAAATAGTACCAAAAACCAACAAAGTTCTCCTTTCTAGTGACTACACTAGAAGGAGTGTACCTGCAGGGTGGCTTTTTGTGTCTCTTATCCTTCTTATTGTCTTCATCTGTGAGGCTAGCTGCTTTTCTTTCCTCCTCTTGTATTCTTGTATTTGAGTCTAAATGAAAAGTGTCCATCAGGCTCTCAATAGAGTTGTGTACTATCACACTCTCCATAAAAATGTTAACCAACAAAATGTTAAGAGACAAAAATAAAAAGAAAACATGCTAGTGAGTTTCGAACCTTGGTTCTCTCAACTACTAAAGTAACTGCGAATATACATCACTTACAGCAAAGTTATTAATAAAACATTGAAATCCCAGAATGCATATCAAACTTAGATTGGCTTAAGCGTTTGGCTACTAGAATTGGATTTTTCTATTAAATATTGACAAATAAATGCATCATAAATATTTTCATTCAATGGAACAACAATATATGTACATCAAACAAATTTTAAATTCGACAAAGGTCAGAACCAAGAAGGCCGCTGAACAAGGCCATAGTTGAGTTACTCTTCTTTATTAGTATATCTCTTTCCCCATAATAAGTTGATTTTCCGATTTCAAACAATCCATAATTGGCCTTAGGATGATTAGCACTTTTGAGCTTCTCGATCCATGCTACGAGACATCATGGGCATTTTGCCTGGATTCCTTCCCTTGGAAGCAGTTACTCGACGGGCATGACATGTTGTTTTGACCTATAAACTGTCATTTTTTGACCTTATTTAGGGTGTAAAATCAAATTTTATATTGCGCAAATAGGTATTCTTATAACATTTTATTGTTTTTATATATTTTGAGATTATTAATGTAGTATGAGTGAAAATTGCACTTTTTTTAGGTGCATTTATGTGAATAATTGAGATGAAAGTACTCAAGCTACAATTTGGAGAAGGTAAAAAATTTAAAAGAATAGGATATGAAACTTATAAAATTAGCAAAAATTGAGGAACAAATAAGTGATCTAACCAAGAAGGAAATAAAAATATGTTCTCCACTAGATGATCCAGATAAGACATGGTGATTGATTAGCCACCTTCCGTCGCCATAAAATTAATGAAGTGTCACAATCTGATTGGTCAACGAAGATTGATCCGGATCACAGTTTTTAGGGTTTCGGTTGTAGAATTTTCTAAGTTGAACATAATAAATACAAGAGTATATAATTGTTGTAATTTTTTAGGATTTGTCTCCAGACAGAAACCCGTAATTCAATATAATATCTCTATTTAATTATTATCTTTCTTTCTCTTTTTTCACTTAAACTTACGATGTCTCACCCTTATAAGCATCTCCTTCTTCATTTCCTGAGTTCTAAGATGGTTTATTCTGTCTAAACTGCGCCTGCTAGGTAATATCCTTCTTCCCCTTATCTTATAATTGTTGTTCATATATATATATATATATTCATGCGTTTTTATTCATTGTTTTAGATTAGTTGTAGTATAATAAAAGTAATCATTGACAACACGTGTTGATGAGTTATTCTATTGTTTATTAGTTTAGATTAAACGACAAAGGTGTGAGCTTCGTAGTTATAAAAAAACTAGAAAAACTTGTGTTCATATAAATTTTAATTGTTTTACATAATCTCATGGAGAACTCGTACTTGTTACGAATATTATAAATTTATTACTACAATTGGCCCTAGTTCTCTTGCTAGAAAAAAAGAAGCATTTATTTTTTATAAATACGTTTTTAAGCCGATAACATGTACACGAGTAAGCATATTTCTATGCTCATATGTATTCTCATATGAGAAATGGAGTTGATTTTTCCGCTTTCTAACACCACCGGATTGGCCTCATGATAATAAGTATTTGCATCATAGTAACATTCTGTTTCTGCAGAATTCAGAAATTTGTTATAATTTTTCCACATCTTGTACAATTGAATATATTCTTGTTGTTGATCAATTTTAATAAACTTCATAGTAACCGAGAAGACTAATTTTTAAAAACTTATGACCGTCGATCACATTAACGTCGGTTTTTATTGAATCAAAACATTGGTATCAATTTGGATTTGGTTTGTATGGAAGTTTTGATCCTCAACCCAATGGTGCAGCGAATCAGTATGCTTGGTTCGAAAGAAACCATGATAAGACACAACGCACCAAAACGATCTATCGGATATAAACTTGGGTTCCATAAGTCACGGAACCGGAGAGCTGTGAGGATATATTAGATGAAAGACAAGAGGAGCATATTGTTAAAAGATGGAGAAAAGTGGGAGAAGGAATTAACCAACTAAATATATCAGTTTTTTAGTGCAATCATATGCTACGTCGAAAGGTGGAGAAAATAATGTATTATCAATTTTGGTATTTCTAAATCACGACACTTAAAAAACAAAATATTTTTTAACCTTATAAAGCTTTTCTTCAACGTGAAAATGCATATTTTATTTAATTTAAATTTTCTTCTAACTCATTTTCTTTTAGAAACCCTTTCTACGGACTTTTTAAAATGGTTATTTTCTCAAATTAGATTCAAGTACTAGAACAACTTTTAACCATGAAAACGGATTTCTTTATTAAAATTTTAAAATGGAATTTCAAAATGCTAAAAATGTGTCTATTTATTAAAAATGTTATATTTCCCTATTGAAAAATTCATGATCCATCTAAATTTTTCTGATGAAAAAATTATACTTTCTCCTAACATGATGTTTCAAATTTTTGATAAAAGAAACCCAACAAGTTCTTCGAAAAACATAGACAGAGCTAATTTATTAGGTTTTGTTTCTTATGAAAATTTATTTTATAAAAACAAATGGATAACAAATAGAAAATAGACCACTTGTACTTTTGATTATTTTTTTTTGCAAAACATAGTTTTATCAAGTTAAAAAAATAACATAAAAACAAATCACTTGTTGTGAAAACACTCCAAAACATAATGTTATATCATCATTAGAGCAACCACATCAGGTTTTACATCATACTAGCCTATTAATTTTATCTATTCAATTTACAATGTTATCAAATTAAATAATATAGATAGTTAAGTAGAAAAGACATAAAAGAATTTCAGTGGCAGGAGAGAGAAAGATTTATATAAATGATATAATGATAATTTATATATTTAACTAATCTTACTAGTTGTTTTTAACTAGCATACAGATGCTCGTTATTTTTATTTAGTATCTCAAAACCAAGTAGTTAGGCTGACATGTAGATACTTTTATATTTTACATAACATGGATAAATGAAGAGTAAATGTGAGTGTTGTTAGAATTTGATAATCCATCATGTTGAGTTATTCAAAAAGGAAGAATATATTTTCATAAGAAAACCTTAGCATGGTTTGGTAATGAACTTATTAATTATATTGTGCCTATAACTACACCAATTTTTTAATTTAAAATAAAAACATATAAGAGGGTTCTATAACAATATAATTCATAAAACAAAAGATTCACAATATTATTTATATTATATATAATAAATTAATAAATTAGAACTTATACGGATTTGACCGGTTAGGTGGGTTTATCCGGGCTAAATAATTCAACAGTCCGAAACTGATAGTTTGGACCAGATTTGAAATATTGAGTCTGAGTTTAATCCGTTATGAACGAATTTATTTTTTTCGAGTCCTAGTCCAGTTCGTTTAAGTTTGAATCCAGGCCAATCCGGTCAAAACCATACGTTTCGAATAGGTTTCACGGTCTCGGTTACATCTGTTAGTCATTTATACAATCATTAAATTCATTAGTAAAACCTAAGAAGACAAATTAAAAAACAAAATTTCATTCTATTCAAAACTTAATAAATGCTTGTCTCTATTTAATTTTTTAATTTTTTGAAAATTAAGCTTTTATTACCTAAACAATTACAAACAGGCCACTTGTGATACAGACCACCACAAGTGATCAAGGAAGAACAAGAATAGAGCAAAATTAATACATCCTCCTAACCAATCACCATGTATAGACATCCATTTTATTCTAAACTTTAATATATGTTTGACTATATTTCATTATGTGCGTACAATGAGCCGAGTATAGAAATTAAAATTTGCATCATCGTATTTGCATTGACCGTCATTCATACATCATTCCATTCATTAGGAAAACCAATGAAGACAAATTAAGCAACAAAATTGCATGTATGTTTGACTATATATATAATTATGTGTGTACCACAATAAGCGGACTATCGAAATCCAAATTTGCATACTCGTATTTGCATCGAATGGAATGTATAAAATCATTAAATTCATTAAGAAACAAAAGTTCATTCTATTCAAAACATTATTGTATATTTGACTGCATTTAATTATGCACTTACAAAAAAAAAAAATACATCAAGTACTAAAAACTAAACTAATCAATTTTTCTATTTACAAAACTTATTAGGAGACTTGTTTCACCTTTATTAAAAGCACATCTCTCGTTTCTTGATTTGGAATTCCATTTTCCTAGTTCTCATTATTTTGACCTGTAATTCTTTTATTGCATTTCAGGTTTCGTTTCTCGTACCGCTTTCTACTTCTGATTTTAAGAGTGTCAGACTAGGCTAAAGAAGAAAACCTTACTTTTATTAGAATTGGGAGTTGAAAAAAAAAAGAATTAGGAATTGGAACAGGAAGCTTAATAAAATATTCAATAATCAAACTTTAAAATCTGCTTTGGAGATGAAAGAAATATAATCGGCAATTAAATTTAGAGTTTTGCATGTTCAAGTTGATCACAGGAAAGTCGAACCTTTTTATAAGTTACAAAATACGATTGAAGTATTTAGTATATATGTATTGATGATTAAATCAATAAATGTAATATTGACTTGGAGATGAGATGCTCTTATTTCTTCTTCTTGGTCCATTTTATGCTGGCTATACTAAATGTAATAAATAGAAATGTTGAATCTTGGAGATAGATAACAAGCATGTTAATTGTTAATTATCTTTTGAGTTATTTGAAGAGATCTCAACATGAGGATAAAATGGTGTATGAAAGGATTATAGATAAGATGTAATTCTATTTATTTTCTCTCAGTCTTAATTCTTTAATAAGAACAAGTAAAATTGTTGTAGATCTACTGCCCATGAGGTGCAAACTGCAACCCCACCATTTATAAAAAAAGAATTATTATATATATAAGAAAATTTCAAAAAATATGGAAAAACAATATGTCATTTAACACCATAAATTAAGTAATATTTAATATTCAGCAACCCGTAATAGTCGACCCCCTTGATCATGCTCCTTATATGGCTAGAGAGTTAGAAAACTCTTATTCGGTATACTGATCGTTAAATAAATTGAATTGAGAGCTGAAGCTAATCGAATATAATACCATTAGGTTTTATTTTCTTTATAAGTCTTCTCCCATAAATCTTAACATTACTTGAATAACACCAAATTGAAATCAACCAAACAAACTTAAAATAAAAACACTCAAAGAGCTTTATTAAAAAGGTTCAAAACACAGCAAAAACACACATTAAAAGTCAAACAAAGCGCTTTTTATAGTTGTGAGTCTTAATTAATCGAACCATAGGTACCGTACATGATCCATTGATATACATAAATCGGTGCGGTAGGTTACAATGATGTATATCAGAACAAAAATGACCAGTTGCCGCACCAGTTCCCAATCCATTACGTCTTAAGCCAAAAAATCAAATCACCAATATTTCAACAGGAAAATTTAACTCAAAGGAGTAATACAATACTAAACACCAAAACCTTCTGACTTTATAGGTGGATTTCCGAACCTTTCTAGATGGAGAATTAAAAATATTTCTTAATCCGGTTCAAGAATTAATTTTGCATCCTTCTAATTGATTTTAGTTGTATTTACTTTTGCATCAATGACAGGTTATATTTCGTTTAATTTTGGAAAACAAATAAAGATAACATTTTGTAGAGAAGGTTAAGTTCGTAACCCCATTTAATGTGCTTTATTGTGTTCAAAGTAATACATGCATTTGCAAATCTACTCTTATAGTATGTTGTTTAATTTAATTTTTAAGATGACTACGTACTTTTTTGTTTGAGTTTGTATAAAGACAAAAGGATGTTATTTATTTTAGACATTAGAACAACAACATCAATCTATACGTTTACTTATCTTTGAGTAAGAGTTACATATTTCTAGTTTTTATTTATTTATGTTTTATGCAAAAACTCAGTCTCCCTATCAATCTCTTTATTTATCATTAAATAATAATACTTCATTATTTTAAATAAACATATGCAATGTTTCTATTGGAATGTCAAAATGTTCGATGAATTTCTTTAAAATAATATTATTATTATGTACTTTGAGGAGAGCACATGTTACCGGTCGTCGTCCCTAAGAAGAACAGGAAGGAAAGAGTTTTTATAGACTTCACCAATCTGAACAAAGCCTGCCCGAGGGACCCATTCCCCCTTTCAAGGATTGATCAACTGGTGGACGCGACAGCGGGAGCAGAAAGGATGACCTTCCTCGACGCTTACTCAGGGTATCACCAAATCCCCCTCGCCCGTGAGGATCAAGAAAAGACATCGCTCATATCGCCTATGGGAAACTATTGCTATACGGTAATGCCGTTCGGTCTACGCAATGCGGGAGCAACGTACCAAAGGATGATAATGAGTGTATGCCGAGAGCATATAGGGAAGACAATGGAGGTGTACATAGACGACATGGTCGTCAAAAGCGAAAGGGCCACATCACACCTCCAAGACATTAAAGACGTCTTCCAAACATTGGGCGAGCACAAACTGAAGCTCAACGCAAGCAAGTGCGCGTTCGGCATTAACAAAGGGAAATTTTTGGGGCATATGGTTAGCCGATGAGGAATAGAGGCTAATCCCGATCAGATTACATCTCTACGGAACCTAGCGGCACCCAAGAATAAGAAGAAGGTACAAGAGCTCACGGGAATGATGGCCGCAGTGAGCAGGTTCATCAGCCGATCCACGGACAAGGGACGACCATTTTTTGAATCACTTAAGAAGGATAGAAAATTCGTGTGGGACCCGGAGTGTGAAGCTTCATTTAACAACCTCAAAGAGTACTTAAGGACGCTGCCACTGGTAGTAAGGCCAAACAAAGGAGATATTCTGGCATGCTACCTAGCAGTTTCCACTACAGCTGTTAGCGCGGTCATCCTAAGAGAAGAAGGTCGAGAACAATTCCCGATCTACTTCGTCAGCAAAACTCTAGTCGAAGCCGAAACACGCTATCTACCATTGGAAAAGCTATGCTTGGCATTGGTCGTTGCGACTAGGAAACTGCCCCACTACTTCATAGCTCACCAGGTCCAAGTCTACACAAAATTCCACATCAAGGAATCTCTTCGACGGATGAACATAAGCGGCCGAGTTGCGGCATGGGGGGTCGAACTCTCCCAATTTCATATCGAGTTTGCACCCCGACATGCCATAAAGGGACAAGTATTGGCCGATTTCGTCGCGGAGTTCACCGAAGGATATGACGAGCCATTGGCTATGTCCCCACAGTCACATTGGCAAATACATGTCGATGGATCAGCAACCAAGGACGGATCAGGAGCAGGGATCGTCCTCAAGTCTAATGAGGGCGCGATCATAGAGAAGAGCATCAAACTGGGCTTCCGAGCTACCAACAATGAGGCAGAATACGAAGCCATGATAAACGGCATGCTCATTTCCCGGTCTCTCGGATGCTCCCACTTAACAGCGAGTTCAGACTCCATGCTGATCGTCAATCAAGCCATCGGTGAGTACCATGCCAAAGACGACAGAATGGTCCTCTACCAACAGAAAGTCCAGAGCTTAATGGCCACGTTCGAGCAGTGCGAATTAATAAGGATCAATCGCACCGAAAATGAGCATGCCGATGCCTTGGCAACCTTAGCCTCGACATTAACACTAGCCAACACTCGGTCAATCACAGTGGAACTTCTGGAAACCCCAAGCATCACGAGAAGAATAGACCGAGTAACGTCAATCCAATACGAGCTAGGTTGGATAGACGACATGATTCACTATCTGCGAAACGGGACGCTCCCGACAGACAAGATAAAAGCATTGAAAATCACAAGAAAGGCCCCTCGGTTCTGGCTATCTGAGGACAACAAACTGTATAAGTCCAGTTACCGAGGACCCTACCTTCTGTACGTCCGGCATGAACTGCAACAACCAGTCTTGGAAGAGATCCACGAAGGATCATGCGGAGCACACATCAAAGGAAGGTCCCTCACTAACAAGACCATCACACAGGGATATTGGTGGCCTTATATCAAACGAGATGCCGATGTTTATGTCCAAAAATGCGACAAGTGCCAACGATTCGCCAAAATACTTTGGCTCCCATCATCTTTGATGGCCCCAGTATCGGCTCCATGGCCATTCGTACAATGGGCAATTGATCTAGTCGGGAAGCTTCCCAAGGCACCCGGCAGCATTGAATATTTGATTGTAGCGACGGACTACTTCACCAAGTGGGTGGAAGCTAAACCTCTCCGAGAAATTAAAGCCAGCAATGTCAAACAGTTCATATGGGAGCATATCATCACTAGGTTCGGTATACCATACGTCATTGTCGCAGACAACGACACCCAGTTCAAGGATGCCAAGCTGCAGCTTTGGTACGAAGAACTCGGTATCCGAAAGTTCTATTCGACTCTAACATACCCACAGGGTAACGGTCAAGCAGAGGTATCGAACCGAACTGTCCTAGATGGCATAAAGACAACCTTGGAACAAGCAAAGGGGAGATGGCCTGAGCGACTGCTCAACGTCTTATGGTCCTGCCGAACTACACCGAAGACGGGCACAAAGGAAACCCCGTTCAGTTTAGCATACGGCGTGGAGGCCATCATATCAACGGAAATCGGCCTACCCACCCTCCGAACAACTTTAGTCGAGCAAGGAAACAATGAACAAAGAATGAGAGAAGAGCTCGACATGTTAGACGAAAAATGAGAGATAGCAGCCCTTACCCTAGCTAAGTACCAACAAAGCGTCAAAAAAACCTATGACAAGAGGGTGAAAGGGACCAAAGAGTTCATGGTAGGAGAACTGGTGCTACGGCGAGTAACGGTCTATACCAGAAACGAGATACACGGCAAGCTGAGCCCCACCTGGGAAGGCCCATACGAAATCGTTAAAAGAACAAGTCGGTATCCTACAAGATCAAAAGCGTTCTGTTCGACAACAGCCGAGGTGAAAAGAATTCTTGGAACATAGCTAATCTTAAGAAGTACTACGTGTAAGCAAGCCTACCATTCCAGGTACTACCTCACCTCTGCTTTCTCATGACGTTATCTTTTGAATAAATGAAATATTTTGTCATGCTTTCTAACGAGTCCTCCAAGGAGGCATGTGAAATTCCCAACATGGCATGTCTAAGAAACTGCCTAGGAATACTGTGAAATTCCCAACATGGCATGTCTAAGAAAGTGCCTAGGAATACTGTGAAATTCCCAACATGACATGTCTAAGAAAGTGCCTAGGAATACTGTGAAATTCCCAACATGACATGTCTAAGAAAGTGCCTAGGAATACTGTGAAATTTCCAACATGGCATGTCTAAGAAAGTGCCTAGGAATACTTTGAAATTTCCAACATGGCATGTCTAAGAAAGTGCCTAGGAATACTTCATTCCTCCAGCGTACCGGAGGCACTTGCAGGTACCAATAAGCAGAAGTCAAGCAAAAGAAAGCCAAACAAAGAGGTAAATGTGTAGGTACCAATAAGCAGAAGTCAAGCAAAAGAAAGCCAAACAAAGAGGCAAATGTGCAGGTACCAATAAGCAGAAGTCAAGCAAAAGAAAGCCAAACAAAGAGGCAAATGTGCAGGTATCAATAAGCAAAAGTCAAGCAAAAGAAAGCCAATGCTAGAGGCAAATATGCGGAAACCAATGAGCAAGAGTCAAACAAGATTGTTGAATAGTTCTAGCCCGCATTACGGAGGCGATAAAGTACCAAATGATGAAAACAACAATGGAAAATCAATCCAAACAATGAAATATCAACAAGACAATGAGAATGTCCAATACACGAATAAAGAAATGAAGCAGATGATAATATCTCACATGACGGAGGCAATAATGTACGACGAATAAATAAAGAAATCAACTAGGAAGAGCTGCTATATGACGAAAATGATGGTACATGACTCAGCCTAACCTCTTCGTCATCTGTCGCGGTGTCTTCATCGGTCTCTTTACCCTCAAAACGCTCCTCTGAAACAAGGAAATCGAAGTTGGTCGTGTAAACCCCCACATGTTGCCCTACCTCGAGCCGGGCTGCGAACTCTAACCCCCTCGCATTCTCATGGGCAACAGACGCACCCTTAAGACGAGCTTCGTCCAAAGGGTGCTGACGAGCTTCGTACAGTTCGGCGGAAGCATCATGCCGACGTGTAGACGCACGAAAGAATTTCACCAAGAGATTGGCCTGGGATATTAACAGCTTTAACTTACCAAACCACTTATCCTTTAAAAGCCAATACCGGTCTAGACGACACCCTTGCACCTCATGAACATGCTCGGCGCGTCCCACATAAGCCCGGAATGACGCAGATTGAGCTCGCAGTTTTTTCTTAAGCCGAGCACATTGGACCTGCAGCTTCTCGTTCTTTCCCATCAGGATATGAGGTAAACGGGCACGAGCTTCATCTGCCGCATCAGACGAACCCCCAACCCGGGCAGCACCAGTCAGTCCTTGCCCCGGATTAACAGGGGGCGGAGAACCAGTCTGATGCACCAAAGTAGCAAATGCCTATGAAAAAAGGAGGGAAAAAGACAGCAACATCAATACAACTAAAGAACCGACAAAGCAAAATCCAAATAAATAATATTTTTATACAAGCCTGAAGAAACTCAAAATGCAAGCTACTCTCAAAACTCAGTCAGATAAGCCCTCGATGGAAGCCGAGGTCTCTGCGGCGTCAGCAAAATGAATGTCCCGCAGCGAAACTATCTGCGTACCCAAACAACCCTTTACCGAGGCATCCAAGCTGTTCAACGCAGCGTCGTTTCGGTTACTCGAGCCACAACATCAACCATACGCTCTGCTCGGATAACACCACGGGTGCCTTTCACATACTCATACACCTCTAATGCCTGAGCATGATCCCAATAGGCTTTGACGAAGGATAGTAGAAGGTCCGCGTCTTCGAAAACGGCCCCTAACACCAAGTTCAAGCTCGTCACCCGGCCTCAGGCTTCATCACGAGAGCGCCGAAGTGCACCAAGAAGCTCTTTGGCCTTACCCTTGTTTGCTGTATAGTAGGCTGTCTTCTTGCTGAACTTCTCTCCCAAATCACGTAACCGAGTCGACAAGTTTGAAATATGAATATTCAGATCCTCGATTTCACGACGAGCAGAATTCAATTCAGAAGTTAGGGATGCCTTAGGCCTTTCTGGACCACCTATAACAGTATCATCTACACTACGACTAGGAGAGGTCCAGACCACCATGGCAATGGGATTAAAAGGTACCTGACAAGATTTTTTTTTTATGTCCTTCAAAAGATGACGACAACCAACAGACAACGAAATTAACTAGGAAAGCCAAACAGGAAGAAAAACGGAGCACATATATTATCACTTCCCAAAAGAATGTCCTTATAGATACAAAAGAGGCCCACAATCCGGGTACCAAAAGACCCTACACTAAACTACACAAAAAATACTACAAGTATATAGTCAATGCTCCACCTGAGAGGATGCGGGTGGGGGAGTAGCAGCAGTAGCAGACCGAGGAGTAAACGGAGCCGACCCGGAATAGGGACGGAGCACTGTCGAAGTCGTGTGCCCCAGTAGCCGTGGGAGCTCCTCATCCCGAATATTGGCCAAATCTAGAGGCTTAGGCGGTGCACCTTGAGGACAGGGATAAACCAATTCCGACCATGCCCGGTTCGACAGAGGTACCTTCGCAAAATTCAGAGCACGAACGTGAGCGCAAAAGGCCGAAAAATTGGCAATCATTATAAACTTTGTCCGCTCCTCCACTTGCGCCGCTTTCAAAGAAGCAACCTCGGATTTTACAGCCTCCACGTCCTCCGCCATGAGCACATTATCGGCCTCTAATAGGTCGTACTTCTCGACCATACTTCTCAACCTCCTCGGTCAGACGTAAGTTATCTCCCACCAATTTGTCATAATCGGTGGCCAACTTCACCATCTCAGCTTTCTCCTCAGCCATTGCTTTATTTTCGGCTATTAGCTTGTCTTTCTCAGCCTCGAGCGCCGTCAACTGATCCCTCAGCACCACGGTACCCACGAAAGCCTGTAATCAGAAACATCAGACACCAGCCAACTAAGAGCATAACGAACTACATAACAAAAGACGTGCGCAACATATCCGAAGCACATCATTGTTGGCCTGCTCAATGACCGACACCATAGGACGAGCAGCCATTTCCTCTGCATCCTTGAAGATAAGGGGCTTGAGAGCAGTATACCCCATTCTTAAGGCTTGGGGTTGCTCCAGCAATTTGCCCCCACACCGCTTAATATAATGAGTCATCGAGACCCCGTCCACCACCACCTTTTCTGGGCTTGCGGGAACCTCATCCTCACCTCCCATCACAACCTCCCTGGTAATATCTTTACCGGCTACCACCTCCACTTCCTCCCTAACCTCCTTTTTCGAAGGAACAGTCTCAGGGGTCATGTGCTCACTCACATCCTCAGTTCGGAGTGGCGAGATGACAGGCAGGATCATCGGGTCCTCACTCATGTTCACCATAAGGTTGAGATGTCCGAATATATTATCGAACGACCCCTGAAACACAACAATACCCATTGACCGGGCAAGGGCAAGGGTAACCAATGAAGAAGTCAATAGCTGAAACACGATAACAAATAAAGAGGGGCAAAATGGAATTAAAAAACAATTCACAAAACTAATACACATACATCACCATGCGCAGAAGCCGCCTCGGTGGAATCACCCAGGGGAGAGGCAACCAACACCACATCCGTGACGACATCAGGAACCTCCTCACTAACCGATGTCTCCGACACCCTAGCCCTCTTCGGGGTCCCAGCAACAGGGTCTAATGCTCGGCGCTTAGGACGAATAGGCTTTTTCCCTCCACGAGAAGCGCTTCGAGCCTTGACGATTTTGAGGAATTCCTCCTTAGGCTCTATGGGAATCTCAGGCGCAGGATTACCCTTGGTCACTAGCCCCGCCGGATAACCTAACAGCGTGGGAGCAGCACGGCTTGTCGGATCCTTCGTCGGTCCAGGCCCCCACCACTTCCAAAGGGCTAAGAGAGCTTCGACATTGGGAGCGCCGAGGTCTGGAATATCGGGGGCGGTGGTAGCAGGTCCAGGAATCTGGTGCCCAGCACAACCCCAATTTCCGGAAGCAATCACGATACCAAGGTTATGCTCCTTGTTGGTATCCGAAAGACCGATGAGAAGTCGAGAGAAGGAGCGCAATGTCTTCAAATAAGAGCTACGACGATCAAAACTCAAACTATAGACCCCGAATACATCTTTCAGTTTGACCTTTATTCCTGACAACTCCGACAACCTTGGAATACCATTCAGGGTACAGTAGCCATTCAGTGCAAATTGGGCCGGAGCAATCTGGAAGGCCTCAAAGAACGAAGTCATCCACTCAGTAAAAGGAAGTCTAAGACCCCCAGTAAAGAATGCCGAGTAACGAACAGCTACCTCGCCGGCAGGTACAACCCCCATGACCCCCTCATCTGAGACAGGCAGCCGAATATGTATGTCGTCGGGTATCTCGGCTAGCTTCTTAAAATCCGCTTCCATAAATGGGCCAACTTGAGCCAAGCATTGGGTCAGAATTTCCTATCCAAACGTCATAAAAACTTCATCAATATACTAACCGAAAACAAATCACACGACGAGAGTTCCCCCCAATTACCAGAAACCCTAAGTTTTCCACTAACCCAACAAACGAAAATCCTATACATGAAGAAAAACCACCAATCACCAACCTAGATAGACATATATAGACAAACAAGACCATATATCAACGCCACATACATGACCACAACAAAAAATCAAATACAGACCCTAAGCACAGAGGTATACAGAAAACCCCACAGAATAAGAAAACACTTACAGTCATATTCAATGGCAAGAAGGAAAGACCCGCAGCAAATATATCAGCAATCAGGTGAAACCCTAGATAGAGAGGCAGCAAATCTTTTGGCGGGAAGAACAAACCCTAGAGAGAGAAAATAAGAGATCTTTTTTCAGCAAATTATGAGATAAAAACAAAAAGAATTACTTAGCACAATTAAAAGGAGTGGAGCCACAGAAAGAATAAAAATAATAACCGTCCTTTCGTGTGACAGAGGTTTCTCTTTTTTCAGCCACAGAAAAGTCCACAACCGCTGCTATTTTCAACAAATCAACGCTCTAGATCTTGCCATATCAGATAGTGTATCCCACTAACCAATGCAGTTCACATCATTACACCTATATAAACGGTCAGTGTACCCCACCACGACAAGCTTACAGCATACGCTACCAATAATTACCACCGAGGATCCACCCCGATTAAGTTCCTTGATGCCAAACAGTTTCTTACCATAGGAACACCGAACAAGGTGGACGAATACCGTTCCTAGCTCAACGACTTTTCAGCACCAAGTCTAGCAACGCTCTCCGGGGGGATAACCACGGTGCACTTTGTTCGGTGTCCAATACTGAGATGCATAGTATGGTTTCAACATGAAGGAAAAGCAAATAAAAAATAGGCAGAATTGAATTGCAAGAGTAGAATTTTTATTCATCCACAAGGGGGAAAACAACCCGTTACAACGGGAAAAATAAAAACTACAAAGACGTCGACAATAAAATAATTCTTTATTTCTGAACCCTAGAACTACCCCCTTCCTCGGCGTCCCTCTTTGCCAAGAGCTCTCTGAGATAATCCCTCTCCTTAATCAAGAGAGAAATACCCATCTCAGCCTGTTGCAAGGCGTAAGATTGAGACTTGCATTTTTGCTCGGCTTCAAAACGAGCAGTACCCTCCTCATCCCAATATTGTTTAAACCTCCTGACTTCAGTCTGAGCACATTTGAGATCGGCTCTCAGCCACGACATCTCGATTTCTTTCAACTGAAGAGGAGTCAATTCTCTTCCCCGAAACCAGGGGGACGGGGTAGCATGAAAGTAGGCTTTTCATGAAGGGCTTTCTTTTTTGCAGCAGACCTAGTGATGGGAGCCATCTCAAATAAAAGCAAGTTAGAGGAAACAAAAATCATAAACAAGAGAGAGAAAGGAAGAGTGGAAAATGAAGTGCAAACAACAGGGAGCATTTATAAGGAGTCAAAGGGCACAAAATACGAAAAGGCACGAAATACGAAGAGATGCAACTGTTCAAATACAAAAAAAAAAGGAAATACAAGTTACAAAATGGAAAATACAAAAAGAAAACTAGCTCAATCTAATCAAGGATCAATGGGCGGGAAAACCGAACTGCCAGACCGAGAGAAAGCCACCCGAGCAGAGCGATCTAACCGAGCTTGGTATGAGTCGTTCATGACGACAAGGCACTCATTCTCCCTGGAAAGATAGGCATTCTCACCAATAAGGGCAGTAACGTGCTCCTTAAGCTGAGCATTTTTAACCGTCATGCTAGCAAGGCCTTGAGGAGAGTTATCAAACTCATCCTGGGCTTGGTCCCAAACCTCCTCGGCCTCATACCAAGAGTTGGCCAATAGTTTCTTCGCAGCAACAAGTGGTCGAGCTGACGACTCAAGGCCAAAATCTCTGTCCACTTGGTGGTCTCCTCGGGGTGCGAGTTAAACAAACTCAAAGCCAGGACACCGTACTCCTTCTCAAGCCTAGCCATTCGAAGACGGACCCGAGATACCTCAGCATCCAAGTCCTTCATCTGAGCATGATATCTAACTACGGGCTCAGACATTCTTAAAAGTTGTTAAGAACAGTAGGAGATGGGGGATGAGGTAGAAACAAACACAAGTTTATGAAAAAAGATACATCGTAAAGAAAGGTTGAAGAGTATTTATAGAGCAAAGATAGTATGGCATTGTCTGACAATGCTTGGGAACATGCATCTTTGTAGGGCATTGTCTGACAATGCTTGGGAACATGCATCTTTGACCAATCTTCCATGCCTTAGATTTCACGTGGGTACAGCACAACACCATACAAGAAGAAAAGACAAGTACTTGATGATTCTGACAAGGACAGAGAAAAACAAACCACGTACGCAATATAAAAAGAACAACAGGAGATGCAAATAAATATTTTATTAATGGGATTACATAGGTGTTCATTACATCAGAGGACAACATCAAAAGAAGAACGATTACATCAGACAACATATCCAAAGAAGATCGACTATATCAGCGAGCTAAGCGAACAGGAGGCACGAAGGAAAGAAGCACAAAAAAGAAAAGAGGAAGAGGAACATAAAGAAGAAAAGAGAAATACGAAGAAAAGAAACATAAGGCAGAAGAAAAATGAAAATAACAAAAAACCCAAGGAACTCAGGGTTGATTGCTACATCGTAGTGATAAAAAGAAGATGAAGAAAAAGAAAAAGGAGGCACCGAAGAAAAAGAAAAAGAGATGAGAAAAGATGAAGAAATTAAGAAAATTGAAACAAATAAAAAATAAAGAAAAATGTGAAGGCTAGGGGGAGGTCGATCAGTATCGATGAGAAGGCCCGACAGAGATATCCCTATCTCGAAGCGTCGGATTCCCCCTCAACATCTCGTTCTCCTCGACCAGAGCCTGACGAGCACGTCGGCAATAATCCAGCTCGGACCTTAGCCAAGTTAATTCCCGGACCATCTCGGTATGGTGATAACGCATCACCTTTAACTCCGTCTCAGCATCCTTCAACAGCTTTAGTGCATGGCCATAAGAGGCTTCAAAAGCCTCCACTTGCAAAGGCAAGGCAGATTTGGTAGAAGAACCAGTCATTTTAAGGAAGTTATAGGATAAAATTTTATATATGGCAAAGAGAAATAAGGGAGAGATTATGAAGAAACCCATATCTTGAGAGGGTATTTATAGATAAATTAAGGAAGGTTTAATGTGGGGAATCGCAACCGTTTGTCAAAAGACTCTGGAAAACATGGGTAATTGAAAAGATGCGTTTGTTGAGAAGAAACGCTTGGATTCATGCCAGTATTTAAAGAGGGTAAATTTCAAAAAAGCTTCTACACGTGTCATTCTAGGGAAGTGCAACAGTGTTAAGAGATAAAGGATAAAATTTGTGCACAGGGCTCAAGAAATCCCATTAATTTCTGGATACAAAGATTAAGAAGATTCAATGGATAAGATCAAGCACAAGGCTCAAGAAAACCCATTAATGAAGCCACACGCGTGCACAGTAAAGAGAAATTGCATTGGAAAAATAAATCATATAAGAACAAGAAAAAGAAGAATTTTCATTAATTAAGGGGAACTTCATTACAAGATGCTACTCAACAAAAGGACATTACAAAAAGAAAGGAAAAGAGAATTATTTTGTAGAAGGGCCAGCTTCATCATCAGGTCTCTTTTTAGACCGAGCATACACTTCCTTGAGGGCCAATTTATAAGCCCTCTTGGAAGCAATATGCCTGTCTCTAGAGGCCTCGAGCTCTTTGATCCGAGCATGCGCCCAAATATTGTCGATCAAAGACCTCTGGTATTCCCTCTCCATGGCGTCCAATCGCTCGTCCATTTCAACAGCCCGACGAGCTTCCACTGACAGTAAGGCAACCCTCCTCTCAAGAGTACGCACTTTCCTAACTTCCTCCTCTAGATGAGCAACATACTCAGGAAGGTTGTCACCACTATTTTCATGAGTAGAAGCCATTGTTCGTTAATAAAGAATAAATTGCACAAAGAAGACAGGGACAGCCTCCTTTTATAGGAAGAAACAAGGGGTAGATCAAAGGTCATCTCGAAGAGAGACTAAACCTCTTGAACTTCCCAAGAACATTTATGGCTAACTAATGACAGTTCAAGTCCAATTAAGTCATCCAATGAGGTATTAAGAAAATAAACAGACAAGAATGAAAATAGGAAATATTTTATTAATATTTTCAATAATTTGATTACAACTTGGTGATGACACCCAATACAAAGAAATTACAAAAGTTAATTATTCCGAGGAAAAGCTTTCTTCAACGTCATCCGACCCCGGTTTGGACCGAGCATGCAACTCCTTGAAGGCAAGCTTATAGGCCCTTTTTGCTGCCTTTTGCTTAGCCAGCGAAGCCTCGAGCCTCTTTATACGTTCAAAGGCCCAATCCCGATCAGCCATAGTCACGTGGTGAGCCGCGTCCATATCAGACAACTTTTTTGTCACGACCGCCAACTTCCTCTTCACGACACGAGCTTTCTTGACTTCATTCTCCAGATAAGCGACATAATCTGAAGAATTATCTCCAGTAGAATCATGGGGAGAAACCATTACGTTATACAAACGGACAAACCGCAACATATAATGTACAAACAATATGAGTCAATTAATGATAGACTCTAAAGGATATGAATCCAACAATAAGACATTTCTTTTATTATACGAAACAAAAAAGGGTTCGTATCTGTTAGTAAAAATAAAAGGGGGTCGTATCTGTTAGTAAAAAAAACAAAAAAATGGTCGTAAAGTTAGTAAAAAAAACAAAAAAGGGGTTGTATCTGTTATTGCACTTTCTATGATAGTAAATGTGGATTGTCATTATTCATAAGCTTTACACTGACTAATCTATACGCTAATTAGTAACGTCAATTACCTAGTGACAGTTGTTAAGACCCAAGACTCTGCAAGTCGATCTATGACTTGTATATAAACAGTGAGCACGAACTTAATTTTTGTATTAAGTACAATTAAGTAATTTCCAAATGAATCGTAATCAAAGTATGAGTGATGATCGCTGTGATGAAAAAGGTGAAGATTGTGATGAGGATGTGTAACATCCCGTATTTTTATAAGTGGTTTTATTTATGATTTAATTTATTCAAAAACGTTTTATTCAAATTTTACCAAAAACCGGTCACTCGACTAATTTTTAGCCAAAAACCGAAACTCTTTCGAAAAACTTTATTTGAAAAACCTGTTACTAATTTTATAAATAAAAAGGACCCAATAGTTTTGTTTCTAAAGATTTGTTATTTTTGAGTAGTAAAACAATATTTTTGGATTAAGAGTTAGCTTTTATAACTTTGGGGACCAAATAGTTCGCTTCCACAAACTTTGTAAAAACAGTTTTTTTTATACCTAAAATCAGCCCACTTTTCAATTCTTTAAACCTAAAAATCAGCCAAGAGAGAAAAGAGAGAAAAAGAGAGAAAAGAGAAGAAGAAGAATAAGAAGAGGAAGCCACCATTAGCGGGTTCATACCGGAAGCATCTCCACTACGCTCTAAGTTAACGGGGGTTATCCATTGCGACTAGACGAGGGTATATGTTAGGATTAGGTTTTACGTTTAGTATAAATTGGTGGTTTTTGCCTTTTATATTAATCATGTTCTTTAATTGATAATTGTGGTTTAGTTGTTATACTTTTAATTCCATTGGTTGAATTGTAGAGGTTGAGACCTTAGATATATTAATTGCGAATTTATGAGATTATGGATGAGTTGCGTGTTTTATGCATTGATTATGAGTTATTATGGTTTTTGATAGAATTGGGTAAATTATTGTTGAATATATAGATGGATTGTAGTTTATGCATACAAGGTGTTTGTTAAAATGCCTGAATGGGTTTTTATGTTGTTGAAGTGATTGGCTAGTTGTGAATCTAGCATCTATGATTATGGTTTATTTTGTATTACGTTAAGTGACGTATGAGTTTATGTTAGTTGTATAGTATAATATTATTGGCCGAGGCCTTAATATTTATACGTATGAGATGGTGTTATTTGTATGATTTTATATTATTGGCCGAGGCCTTGTGATTTAGCTGTAGTGGCAATGGTCTCTGTCTCTCCCTAATTCCGGGGACAGAAGACGGCCGAGGGGATAGGGAATGACTCGTCTTACGGACCGGGGCGAGTGGCGTTAGAGGTCCCAGTGTGCACTATATTTACTTTTATGTTAGCAATGGTCTATGTCTCTCCCTAATTCCGGGGGCATAAGACGGCCGAAGGGATAGGGAATGACTCGTCTTACGGACTGGGACGAGTGGCGTGAGAGGTCCAAGTGCGCACTATAAATCTACTTTTATGTTGCAATGGTCTCTGTCTCTCCCTAATTCCGGGGACAGAAGACGGCCGAAGGGATAGGGAATGACCTACCTTACGGACTGGGGTAGGTGGCGTGAGAGGTCCATGTATGCTGTTGATGTGTATTTAATTTATCGTAGTTGTAGAATGTAATTGTATTTTATTTTTTTTACGTCGATTATCGTAGTTGTAGAATTTGTGAGATCTTGCATCTATGGGATGGAGTGACGGTATTTAGTGGTGCTGTCCCGTCTAGTTATGTGCGTGGGACTCACCGTTACAATTTTGTATTTCAGGTACCAATTAGGTTGGCATGTTTGGATAAGTGTTGTTGCATTGCAACATCATGGGTTTGGGGCTTCCGCTTTCTTTACATTTTTATTCTATTTTGAGGTAGTAGCCTACGGGCAAATTCTTTCATTTGTTTAATTGTTCCTTTAAGCTCTCAAATGTTTTCTTTTAAAAATTTCAATTTCGTACCAACAGGGTTCTCTTTTCTTTGTTTTAAACAGGTCATGCCTCGATATCCGTGTTCTATGGATTTTGGGGCGTGACAAGTTGGTATCAGAGCTAACTAGGTTCTTGTATACTTTGGGACGACGGGAAGATGGGTAACCATTGGACCAAGATCCATGGTATCATTTTTACAAAACTTTTTCCAAAAAATCAAACTTTTTCTAAAAACGGGGGTTGCATTTAACATAAGACATGTAGATAGAATTTAGTAGTAGTTGATGAAAGGAAAGTCCACATGTGAGGCAAGTTGGGGACAATGAGGACGCTTGTTGATCCTGGCTCGCCAAACTAGTGGGTATACCTCTCGTCAGTAGGTGTGAAGGAATATCTTAACGATGTGGAGTTCTAGAGTATGCGAGGACGCTCAGATGCTTTAGGATAACGTATCGTGATGGGTTATCCCTCGCACTTTTGTGTTGTTTGTATGCGTGTGTAGATTGATATAGTGTGTATGAGGTATAAGTTGCATGTCAAGTAGTAGCGAAGTATTAGAGTGCGAGAATTGGGAAGTTGATGGTTTTATGTAGTGTATTTTCAAATTATTGACTTAAGTGTGAATGAATAATTATATGCGAATGAATGTTGATCGTAAAAATATTGTGGACTGAAATGATGTGGTTGTGTGATATGTGCCATGTAAGGAATTTACAAGTGTTGAGTAATTTTACGTTTTTGTATCGTTAATTTTCTGCAGAAAAACGATTGGTCGTTTTCTGGTAAATTTTGCGGTTTTCTCGCTAAACTTCAAACGATCGTAACTCCTTCGTTTTTACTCCGAATTTGGTTCCGCTTGAACCGTTGGCTTCGTATTTCAGTGCTCTATAATTATGAACCTTAGAAATCTTGATAAAATTATTAGCATTCAAAACGAGATTTGATCATGATTTACATGTTTTGTGATTATCACGAAATGTGCGGAATGTTGTATTGTATGATTAGCGGAATTTGATGCCTTTGAAAATTATTATAATATGTTATAAAAATATATATATATATATAAAAATACATGTATTAGAATCAGAAAAGAAAAGAAAAAGATTTGGTTAGATTTTATTAGTTGGAAAACATGAATGTTTAATTACGTTTTGTGAGGTCATGTCCTAAATTCATTAGTTTTATGAGTCGTTTGTGCACTTATTTCTTCCTTACAACATGATTCTACTCTTTTAGACATTGAATATAAATTTTTTTTCTTGGTTAGATTGTAAGCCAGTGTTTTATATATATATATATGTTTCACATTTAGCAACTATTTTCCTTCACTCGATAGAATGATAACCGGAGACTTAGATATTTTAGGCTCTAAGTTAATTGTCCCTACATGAAGAATCTCATTTGATACTGTATAATGTAAGACTATACTATAATGTAAGACTTAATTTAATTGAGTTGGTTTGGTGTCCATATTTAAGAGGAATTACACACAGTTAATTTCATATGTGCTAAATTCAAGGTCGATATAAGGGAATTTTAATAGATTTTATTTTTATAAGATTAACTATTGAAAACTTAAGAAATATATCTGGTGTAGCATGCCCCTATATAAGTTAAAATGTTTGAGTTTGTAAACTATTATAGGTGAGACAAAGTTTTTAAAACATTTTCTTATTATCTCTATTAATGGTTTGTATGTTAATGAAGTCACTGGTTGGGTATATATAAATAAAAAGGTAGTTAACTATTGCGGCGGATTGTAACTAACAAACAAAAGGGCATGATGGGATATATTTATTTATTTTATGGATTTTTTTTTTTTGAATTGAAGTTTTCGACAGCTATAAGAGAACCTCGATTATGGTAGTTTCCTTCTAATTTTTGTAATTTAATGTTGTCCATGGATTACCTTTCGGTGCCGACTTTTGCTTAGAGTTTCAATGAAATGATTCGTGAGGTTATTTTCAATTCGTTTGACCACTGTAAAAGATGTTTAAGCTATAATTAGAATCCAAACTTGAGATTTAATTTGTGTTTAAAGTGTTCAAATAATAAGTGAACTAGCATTATAGTTGTCCTAGTTATTTCAAGTAAATCTCTTTGGTCGGATTAGTTGCAAAGTTTCAACAGGTCTTGCACCTTGATTGAGAGCATGTATTACATGTGAATTTGGAGTGGTATTTTGGGACTAAATATAAATTATTAGGTTTTGCGCTTCTTATTAATTAAAGATTGTTTTGTTTAAGAGAACATGGTATAAAGGGAGATTGGTATTATTTTTGGATGGTGATCTAGATGCTAAAACTGGATTGTTTGATAAATTAGAAACAAAATGAATGTTAGGCCGGTTAGCACCATTATTATTATTATTTTATCAAAGCGTACAGCGGAAGCACATGAAATAGATATAGATGTTTAAGTAATAAATGTTTCGGAAAACGATATGGAAACAAGTTTTGGAATAAGTTTGGTTATCTTACGGTATCAATATGAGTAATAGTTGTTTGAATTTGAACCATCCCAGAGGTTAATTATCAGTTCAAGGAAAAACATGGTAGGAACAAATTTTATTTTATTTTACCAATTAAAATATTAGCTTACATCATGTGTTTTGCTTTCATGGTGTACACTTTGTTATTAGCATTGATGATGACTAAAATCAGAATTTGAACTAAGAATTATGTAGACAGGAGTTATAGAGTTTTGGAATTATGATTGATGGGAGTTATAGAATTTGGTAATTAATGAGATAATAAACGATCGGAAGTCGTAAAAGTTTGACCTTAGGAATTTACGTTAGTATTATTATTATTTTTTTTCATCATAAGTTTTCAAGTTTCACAAGGTTAATGATGATATGATTATTAGTAATTTTAATCTCAAATGAGTTTCCAAGATACCTTTTATTATACTTCTTTTATATAGTTTATGCTACATGCACACACAAGTAACTGTTTTGGAGACTGGTTGGTTAAATAAATTATGTGAGCTGATTTAATCACGTCTAAGAAAGCATATATAATATTATTCGGAAACATTATCCTTTTTTTTTCCCAGGTTATTAAAGAAATAAAGTTTCGGGACGAAACTTCTTTAAGTGGCGGAGAGTGTAAAATCCCGTATTTTAATTTAAAATTTTTATTTTGAATATTTATTCTTCTAAATAATTACTCATGTGACTATTTTGTTTTCATAAGTAAGAATACTAATGTTTAGTTGTTTAAGTGATTTAAGGACCTTACGGTTACATGCTATCAAAGCTATAGAGTTTTAAAAGATTTAGAGGTATTTAATTGGTAAAATGATGTACCATGGATTGATACATGGTAGTACTTTTAGGGATTAGCTGGTAAGAATTGGGCCTAGTAATTATGTAATTTACTTCGGTTAGAAATATGGAATTATATAAACGTATGATTAGGAATAATGGTGTAAGTAATAAGTCTTTGAATCCCTCACTAAGATGATCAATGACATTATTTGATTGTATTCATATATAAAACCGATGCCTTGTCTGAAGAATAAATGTCAATTAAGAATAGTAAATATTATCTTGAGGTTTCTATAACGAGATGTTTGTATTTATTCCTATAACTACTGAGCGTGGAATATTTAAGGAGAAATAATGTTACATGTATTCAAAGAGTTTCTGTTGCTAGTAATTTATTAAGGAGGTAACCTTGCATGAGAAATTGAAACGGAAGTAATAAATTGGTATAGAATTGTAGTATAAATGCTAAGCCAATTGTCATGCCATATACACGTCCCTATAATGAATTCTTCCTTGTTAATATAGATATATACACTAGTGCAAATAAAGAAAGAAAACTAGGTAGCATTTCCCTGATTAGATTCTATACTCCTTTACTGTATTAAAATTATATGTATGTAACGAAAGTATACAAAGATGAGAGAATTAAAGTCCTATGTTGAGCAAGGAAAAAGGTTTAGTGGAAAGCTAAGCACTAAATTATTCGTTGTAGAAATGTTTCTGTTCTTTCGGATTAATATTAGGTGAGTGGGTTTTGTCTTGCTATTATAAATATTCCGTTGCAACTTTTGATAATATTTTACAGGCTCATGGGTATTATTTTTTCAAGTACTATTTATATATGGAAACATTGTTTTTATATTGTTACGAAAACAAAGACAATAAAAGAAAGAAAAGAATGAAAAAGGATAAGTGATTTATATACAATGGATCTGTATAAAGAGAACTAGTTTATATCTTATAAAGATAAAAATTATATACAGTGTATCTGTATAAGGTTTCTAAATTTATTATTTTATGATTGCTTATGATTTGTATTTGGGACCATGAGAATAATTCCAACGGAGAATCCCGAATAAGGGGAAGAGGAAAGTGGGGTGACGTTGGCAACTAAACGAAAGAGTTTAGTTCTCAACGGTTAACTTAGCAATTGTATATAGTTTTGTTAACCGGAACGTTTTAAGGAATGGACTCAGCCGTCATGCTGTGGTGACTTTAATTACGTAGTGCACGTATGGGTTATACACCTGAGAAAAACATCGACGGTAAAGTGATTGAGGAAGTCACTCGGGCTTGATACTCTAAGATATACATGTTATTATTTTGCTTTTACCATAAAAAGAAATAAAAAGATTTTATTATTACTATTGCACTTACATTTTTATTTTAGTTGTAAGATATTAACTTCTTGTAATGAACGTAATTTTCGAGATTCTATTTAATGAAGTTTTTGCTAGAAAGTTGAGCTTATTTAATGAGTTATTTAGCGAGTGTTTAATAATTATTTCATTTAAACTTTGTTTAGCACGTGCCGCCACACGTGTTATTCAGCCGTGTGACACCCCCGGGTCTGGGTTGAGAGTTTATTTTAATTGAGTTTAGTTTACTAGAAAGACCGTATTTTGAGTGTTGTAGACGTTGTGGAGTTGTTATGGGTTGTGAACCCTGTGTATTTTATTTCTTGAATTAATACACGAATTATACGTTTAAATTCTTACGGTCTTATTTATAAAAGTTGATCATTTATGGGAGTAGTTCTCTAGAGAGGAAATGGAATTTCGGGACGAAATTCTTTTAAGGAGGGTTAGTTGTAACATCCCGTATTTTTATAAGTGGTTTTATTTATGATTTAATTTATCCAAAAACGTTTTATTCAAATTTTACCAAAAACCGGTCACTCGACTAATTTTTAGCCAAAAACCGAAACTCTTTCGAAAAACTTTATTTGAAAAACCTGTTACTAATTTTATAAATAAAAAGGACCCAATAGTTTTGTTTCTAAAGATTTGTTATTTTTGAGTAGTAAAACAATATTTTTGGATTAAGAGTTAGCTTTTAGAACTTTGGGGACCAAATAGTTCGCTTCCACAAACTTTGTAAAAACAGTTTTTTTTATACCTAAAATCAGCCCACTTTTCAATTCTTTAAACCTAAAAATCAGCCAAGAGAGAAAAGAGAGAAAAAGAGAGAAAAGAGAAGAAGAAGAATAAGAAGAGGAAGCCACCATTAGCGGGTTCATACCGAAAGCATCTCCACTACGCTCTAAGGTAATGGGGGTTATCCATTGCGACTAGACGAGGGTGTATGTTAGGATTAGGTTTTACGTTTAGTATAAATTGGGGGTTTTTGCCTTTTATATTAATCATGTTCTTTAATTGATAATTGTGGTTTAGTTGTTATACTTTTAATTCCATTGGTTGAATTGTAGAGGTTGAGACCTTAGATATATTAATTGCGAATTTATGAGATTATGGATGGGTTGCGTGTTTTATGCATTGATTATGAGTTATTATGGTTTTTGATAGAATTGGGTAAATTATTGTTGAATATAGATGGATTGTAGTTTATGCATACAAGGTGTTTGTTAAAATGCCTGAATGGGTTTTTATGTTGTTGAAGTGATTGGCTAGTTGTGAATCTAGCATCTATGATTATGGTTTATGTTGTATTACGTTAAGTGACGTATGAGTTTATGTTAGTTGTATAGTATAATATTATTGGCCAAGGCCTTAATATTTATACGTATGAGATGGTGTTATTTGTATGATTTTATATTATTGGCCGAGGCCTTGTGATTTAGCTGTAGTGGCAATGGTCTCTGTCTCTCCCTAATTCCGGGGACAGAAGACGGCCGAGTGGATAGGGAATGACTCGTCTTACGGACCGGGGCGAGTGGCGTTAGAGGTCCCAGTGTGCACTATATTTACTTTTATGTTAGCAATGGTCTATGTCTCTCCCTAATTCCGGGGGCATAAGACGGCCGAAGGGATAGGGAATGACTCGTCTTACGGACTGGGATGAGTGGCGTGAGAGGTCCAAGTGCGCACTATAAATCTACTTTTATGTTGCAATGGTCTCTGTCTCTCCCTAATTCCGGGGACAGAAGACTGCCGAAGGGATAGGGAATGACCTACCTTACGGACTGGGGTAGGTGGCGTGAGAGGTCCATGTATGCTGTTGATGTGTATTTAATTTATTTAATTTATCGTAGTTGTAGAATGTAATTATATTTTATTTTTTTTACGTCGATTATCGTAGTTGTAGAATTTGTGAGATCTTGCATCTATGGGATGGAGTGACGGTATTTAGTGGTGCTGTCCCGTCTAGTTATGTGCGTGGGACTCACCGTTACAATTTTGTATTTCAGGTACCAATTAGGTTGGCATGTTTGGATAAGAGCTGTTGTATTGCAACATCATGGGTTTGGGGCTTCCGCTTTCTTTATATTTTTATTCTATTTTGAGGTTGTAGCCTACGGGCAAATTCTTTCATTTGTTTAATTGTTCCTTTAAGCTCTCAAATGTTTTCTTTTAAAAATTTCAATTTCGTACCAACAGGGTTCTCTTTTCTTTGTTTTAAAAAGGTCATGCCTCGATATCCGTGTTCTATGGATTTTGGGGCGTGACAGGATGAATGGAAAACGTTGTCAATGGATGCAAATGTAAACCGAATAAGTGATTTAGCAGATAAAACAGGTAATTTTATCATGTACTCCTATGATAATTTTTGCAATATGTAATGTGATTATATTTGCAGTTAGATGCTATATTGTGAAAGGAATGGTTTTCACCTTCTAATGGCTTAAGTGCCAAGTTATTCTACCTTGCGTCAAAACATGATAGTTCTCACATGTGGCTTTAAAAGTGTGTGAGTACTGGTGTGGATATGTGCCTTTTTCCCACTGTTGTCATAGAACGCGATGATCACTTTTAACAAGTATTAAGCCACTGACAAACCCTAGATATTTTCAATCTATATCTAAATAAACCCTGCTCTATGACTATTTGAAGGGTGACTAGTTTTTAATTAAGTACAGTACTGCGTCATTGTGGCCCATCAAGACTCTCACAGTCATAGCTCCGCTAAATTTTAAGGGTGTAAAGATAACAATGTCTTGATTTTTGATTGTACTTATTTAAATTTAAATTCAAGTAAGGCTTTGGATGCTTGATAGGGTAAGCTATGAAAAGAAAAGTAAAACAGATAATGCAATTTTAAGGGTTTCTATTGTTTCTTTTTATGGTCAACCGGCTTCATAAAAATAATGAATTTTTTTAAGGTTTCCCAGTGTTATGTCGGCCAATCTACAACTCACCACAACCAATCCCTACGTACAGTTGTTAAGGCCCACATGTTCAAATACCCATTAAGGACCAATGTATAAACCCGTAAACACCACCCTGATCGTTATGTGCTGATAAGTTTCAGGTTCTTCATTGAAATTTCTATCCGCTGTTCTAGTTGCAGTTTTGCAGTTAGGTCCCAAGTGAGGTTGCAACCACAGTTGGAACCAAGTGTATTTAATGGACAGAACTGTAAAAAGTTAAATGTACTTAAATAAATCGCAAGCACATTTAACAACGGAGTTCACCTAACTAGGCTACGTCTCCGGGGCACTTACCCAGATTATGATATTATAAAAAGCTTACAATATAGGATTCAAGTCTTAACGAAAAACTCTCAGACTTCCTCTAGGTTTTTCTGCCTATCTCTATATTGCTCCTACTCTATAACTATCAATTATAAATCAATGGCATCCTACCATTGTTTTCTTTTTAAAGCTCTTTGTGTATTCTCTCAAGAATGGGTTCTTTATAATTTAGAACACACACCTTTTTACAAGCTAAAGTTACTAAGTATATAAGCAAGTAAAAACAATCTTCTATCTTCAATATCTTTTGATTGCTTTTGACTATGTTGATTGGCTTCAATCTTTCCAAGCATTACGTGATTCTTCAGCATGCATTGACTCCAATCATCATTGGTTAATACCTGTTTAGTAACAAGCTTGAAAGTAGGAGTTAATCTTTTCCTTTGAAAGGAAACATATAAAGATAACATCTTTTTAAAGATAATATCTTTTCTTAAACATATGAAACATTCAACTCCATATCACAATCAATCTTTAAACGTATCTTTACTGAATATATATAAGGATCAAAGATTGAAACAAGTGATAAGGATAAGCATAAGAAATAGAGATACATATTAAAAGGAAACATAACCTTATAAATTTATCTCTTTATATATTTTAGAAAACATCTTTCCTTACCACTTTGATATTCTCAATTTATGCATATTAACCTTTTAAGATCAGATGAGAATATATCCTGCATGCTGTAAAACAATTAATAATCAATAAATAACAGCTATGCAGATTTACAGAACTAGACAGATTACTACTGAGCAGCAGGTTGGAACTGTGGTTGCAACTGAGGTTACAACTGGTACTTGAAACCTAACACTACTGACTTAGTAGGTTGTAACTGAGGTTGCAACTGGTACTCGAAACCTGTCACTACTGACTTAGTAGGTTGTACATGAGGTTGCAACTGGTACTTGAAACCTGTCAATACTGTCTTAGTTCTTAACAACAGTTAGGATTTATTTAGTGAAAACCAATAGACAATAAACAATATTTAGACCAGAAATCTGGTCCTAACAATCTCCCCCTTTGTCATTGGTTTTGACAAATCAATTAATTTTATAAATCATCCCAACCACCTGCAAATTCAATATCAGCACAGTCTTAAATTGTATATCTTATAACAATATTTAAGAGACATCTGTTTAAGCTCCCCCTGTATGTTAGAATTGCAGGCATCAATTAAGCACAGAATGTATCCATTCACAAATTCAACTTTAAAGACAGGCATATTTCAAAATGGAAATTGCAGAAATTTAAAGGCCAAAAACATGGCACAACATTGTTTTAGTACAGCAATTGTAATAGAAATTAAAGACAGCAACATTAAGTCTTGAAATTGAATTTAAAGCAGAACATAAGCAAACAGAATATAAACTTCACTCCTCCTATTTGTCAGCAGCCATGGAAATTAGTGACACTAATAGGAGAAGCTCTAGACATAGATGAGACTTGTTTGAGAATCACTGCAGTGATTAAGCAAGGGAAGGGTAGCAGAATGGAAGGTGAATTGGTATCACTGAACTCTCTAAGAAGGTTGAACACATGATGACCAAAGTTGATAGGTAAAGAAGACATAATCTTATATAGAAATATGGCCATTTCTTTGTTTACTTTGGATGGTTGTTTGGTAGGGGTCCAGTTAAACCTAGCAATTTTATGCAATACAGCAGCACAAAGTGTGAGAGAGGATGTTTTGATGGAATTACCATCAAATCTGTTGTTCTTTCCAGTAAGAACCAGGGTAATGACTTCCATGTCAAAATCAGCATTATCAACAGTGGGGCTTGGAGAACTTAGAAACTCATTTATTAATTTAGGGGTAAAATCTAGAGTTACACCCCTAAAAAACACTCTGCCATAGGCAGGATTACCCTCTTCAAACACATTGCTACTTAGATTGGCATAGAACTCTTTAACAACAGCAGGGTAAAAGGAATCAGCATAGCAAATAGTTTTTCCTAAACCAACAGCAGACAACAACTTTTCAACATACACCTGTATGTGTGGATAACTGACCAAATTAATCCTTCTTTCACTGTGAATTTCTCTACCTGAAAAAGCCCTAAACCTTTTATACATTTTCCTACTCCAGAATCTTGAATCAACCTCATTATACTTAGGAACATAATTAAAAACATCAGACATAGGATCATCCTCTACAGTTTTCCTAGCACGTTTCTTAGTTCTCTGTTTCTTGGATGATGAAGACTCACTTACCTTAGCTTTTGAGCCTGTACTGGTTTGAGATTTATTCAAGAAATCTCTTAAAGTGCAGTCATCATCAATGTTCAGGTTGGGGTTTTTAGAAGGGTTGGAAGACATGGTTTCAACTGCGGTTGGAACTGCACTTAGAACTTCGCTATGTGGGTTTTTCAGAAAACTTAGGGTTTCTTGTACAATAGAAAGAGAGAGAGAGTAATTGTGATAATTGTGATTGATTTGGTATATTAAAAAGAGATTTGTATAAATAGCAATAAGGACCAAATCTTTTTACAATTAGAAAAAGATACACTCAAATCAATTTTCAAACCAAATTTAGCTAGAAATAAGGAAATATCTTATCAATAAAAATTTAAAAACAAATAACATAACGTGAGAAACAACATTATTTTTCAGAAAGATAGATTTAGCAATTAATAAAGATATACATTCCTTTGTAAACAGATATACCCAAAAATTTAAATTCGAAGTAGTTGAGGATTGTAAGGAAATTAGGATTTGTTTCAAGAGAATGTAGCAAATCAGGAATATATTCACACTTAAAAAAAAACAGAACTCTAGCAATTTACTCAAGAAGATATGTTTATCATTGAATAGCTTAAATACAAATTAGATTTGAAGAGCTTGAATTGAGCAAATTCATTTTTATCTCTACACAAAAACTAGTTTGATGATCTCAGCAAGGAAAGAGTATAAGTGATGTCAAAAAAACAAGACTTCGTCTTGGATTTTTTTTCATGTTAGAGAATTTGGACAATCACTGAATTTCAGTATTATGAGGTTTCAACTGATGTTGCAACTGAGCTTGCAACCAGTATTATTAGCATGTGATTTCAACTGGAGTTGCAACTGAACTTGCAACCACTGTGTAAAAAGTGCACTTTGTGCTAGCAACTCTATTACTAGAGAGGTTTTAGGACAAGTTACCTCACATCTATTTTTTGAGACACCAAAAGAGCGGCTTTTTCAAGAAAAAAACTTTAAAGCTCAACAAAGACTTACCTCTAAACATAAACAGTATTGAAGGTACTCAAAACATACATACATAGCAAGAGTATTCAACTAGATTCAAAGTGACATACCCCTATATCACTTCTTAAAGATTCAAATTTATTAGTATCAAGGGGCTTTGTGAAAATATCAGCTAATTGTTTTTCAGTTGAAACATGTTCTAAAATTAAGCTTTTTCCTTCAACTAGTTCTCTGATAAAATGATGCCTTAGGTCTATGTGTTTAGTTCTAGAGTGTTGAACTGGATTCTTTGCTAAATCTATTGCACTTTTATTATCACAAAATAAGGTTAATATTTCTTGCTTAACATTATAATCATTTAGCATCTGTTTCATCCAAATAAGTTGAGTACATCCACTTCCAGCTGCAATGTATTCTGCCTCAGCAGTAGATAAAGAAATGCAATTTTGCTTTTTACTAAACCATGAAACAAGGTTGTTTCCAAAATAAAAACAACCACCAGAAGTACTCTTTCTATCATCTATGTTTCCTGCCCAATCTGCATCACAGTAGCCACTAAGAAAATGGTTTGTATCTTTAGAATACCATAGGCCTAGGTGAATTGTTCCTTTTACATACCTTAAAATTCTTTTAACAGCTAGAAGGTGAGGTTCTAAAGGATTTGCCTGATACCTGGCACAAACACCTACACTTAAGCACATGTCTGGTCTACTAGCAGTCAAATAGAGCAGGCTTCCAATCATTGACCTGTAAAGACTGGGACAGACACTTTTACCTTTATCATTTTTGGACAGTTTAAGGGTGGTACTCATAGGGGTTCTCTTCTCTTTACTCTCACTCAGACCAAACTTCTTAACAAGATTGTCTGCATACTTACTCTGACATAGAAAAATGCCTTTTTCATTCTGTTTAACTTGCAATCCTAGAAAGTAAGTTAATTCACCTCTACCACTCATTTCAAATTCATTCTTCATATCAGAAATGAATTCATCTATCCTTTTATTAGAAGTTGAGCCAAACACAATGTCATCAACATAGATTTGAGCAATGATTATATCCTTTGTAGTTTTCTTAGTAAACAGAGTTTTATCAACTCCCCCTCTGTTAAAACCTTTTTCAAGCAAGAACTTGGTTAATCTATCATACCAAGCTCTAGGAGCTTGCTTTAGACCATACAAGGCCTTTTTCATCAAGTAGACATGTTCAGGAAATTTAGGATCTTCAAATCCCTTAGGTTGACAGACATAAACTTCTTCATTAATCACACCATTCAGAAAAGCACTCTTAATGTCAAGTTGAAACAGTTTAAAATCATACAGACATGCAAGAGACAATAGCATTCTAATGGATTCAATTCTAGCTACAGGAGCAAAGGTTTCATCAAAGTCAATTCCCTCAATCTGTTTATAACCCTGAGCTACCAACCTAGCTTTATTTCTGATAATCACTCCATCCTCATCACTTTTATTTCTAAAAATCCATTTAGTCCCTATAACATTTTTATTAGAAGGTCTGGGTACTAAAATCCATACATCATTTCTCTCAAATTGAGACAATTCATCCTGCATAGCTAAAATCCATTCACTATCTTCTAAAGCTTCTTTTATATTCTTAGGTTCTAACTGAGAAATATAACAAGCAAAGTGAACAACATTATTTCTTTTACTTCTGGTTTTCATACCCGAAGTTACTTCTCCTATGACATTGTCAAGAGAATGATTTTTCTGAGTCCTTACATAGCGAGGCTTGCTAGTTGACTGAACATGAGAGCTTTCTTCTTCTTCTTCAGACTCTGCAGCATTCTGGGTTTCAACCTCAGTTGCAACTGGACTTCCAACCACTGTTGGACTGCTTGTTTGCTGGCTTTCTTCAGTCTCTTTTCCTGTTATATCCGATTCTTCATCATCACCTGTAGTCTCATTTACATCTTTTAAGTCATCAAATAACACATTATAAGATTCCATAACACAGTTTGTTCTTTGATTAAAGACTCTAAAAGCTCTACTATTCTGAGCATAACCAAGAAAGATTCCTTTGTCACTTTTAGAGTTAAATTTACCAAGATGCTCTCTATCTCTGAGAATGTAACAGACACACCCAAAGACTTGAAAGTACTTAACATTTGGTTTTCTACCTTTCCATATTTCATAAGCAGTCATGGAAGTCCCTTTAGTAATGTAAACTCTATTAACAATATGACAAGCAGTATTAACAGCTTCAGCCCAAAATCTATTGGCAAGTTTCTTAGAGTTAAGCATGACTCTAGCCATTTCTTGAATGGTTCTATTTTTTCTTTCAACTATGCCATTTTGCTGTGGAGTCTTAGGAGCAGAGAACTCATGACTTATACCTAAGGAGTTGCAAAATTCTCTAAACTTACTGTTTTCAAATTCTGTTCCATGATCACTTCTTACCCTAGCAATGTTACCACTGGTTGCACCTTTTTCAAGTTGAAGTTTTAAGCACAGAGTTTTAAAAAGATCAAAAGTTTCAGATTTATCTTTTAAGAAAACTACCCAAGAGTATCTAGAGAAATCATCTACAATAACCAAAATGTACTTCTTGCCACCTATACTAGCAGTTTGCATAGGACCCATTAAGTCAATATGGAGAAGTTCAAGGACTATCTTAGTGTAGATTTGACTTATACTTTTGTGAATACTCTTAGTATGTTTGCCAACTGCACAGTCACCACAGACACTCTGAGTTTTAGCACTCAGTTTAGGAATACCTCTTATCAATTCTCCTTTAACCAGCTTATCTAAGGTTTTGTAATTTACATGACCCAGCCTTTTATGCCAAATGTCAACATTATTAGTGATAGCTTGATTACACCTATTCTGAGGCAATTCTTTTTCAGCTTTTTCAAAAACATAGCAGCTGTTTGTTGATCTAACTCCAGTCATGACCAAATCATTGTTAAGATCAGTAATTAGACACCTATCTTTGTTGAATTTAACAATCATCTTGTTGTCACATAGTTGACTAATACTAATAAGATTAGCTTTTAGTCCATCTACAAGAAAAACATCATCAATATTAGGCATTCCAGGTTTGTTTAAGGTACCTTTACCAACAATTTTACCTGTATCTCCACCTCCAAACACAACAGTGTTTCCTTTGAGATTGATAACATTTTTTAGGAAACCTGCAGTACCTGTCATGTGCTTAGAGCAAACACTGTCAAAATACCAATCATTAGAAGTAACAACATTTAAAGAGGTAATCACAGTTTTGTTATTAGCAATTAAGGTAGATTTTTCTTTAACTTTCCAGACCCAGTTTAACTTTTTATTGACAGAAGCCAACCAGGTTTTCTGAGAAATATACTGTATGTTCTTTTTTAAATAACACTGGATTTCTGAATGACCAGGTTTCTTACAGAAATTACACAGCTTCAACCTAAAGTTAGTTTTATCCCTAAAACTATTCATTTTATTCCAAGTTGCAACTTTGGTTATAACATAGCTTCCAACCTTCTTTTCAAAAACCTGAGTTTTATTCCTGGTTGCAAATCTGGTTGCAACTGAGCTTCTAACCTTATTGTCAAAGTCATGAGTTTTAGCTTTAGCAACAACTTCAATAAAGGTAGTATTTCCTGTACTTTTACAACCATAATAACCTAGACCACTGTTATCTTTAGAGCCTCTAGAATAGGACAACATGTCATATAATTTCTCTGTAGCAGAAACATTCAGCATTTTTATTTTCTTTTGAGTTTCAGTAAGTTCAGCCAATTGTATGTTAAGGTTCTCAGTAAGACTTTTAACCTCATCCTTTAGATTAACATTAAGTTTGTTCAAGATCAAGTTTTGCTTACTCAGGCATTGATACTTTTCAAAAAGAACAAGATATTGTTGAGTAATGTTTTCATCAGAAGGTTCTTCATCATCACTACTATAGGTTTCAAAAGCAGGTTTACCTATGGCTGAATCAGACTCACAGTTACTTTCATAAGTAGGTTCTTTTTCAGTGTTTATTCCCATAAAATTGACAAAATTAGAATCATCCTCTTCATCACTGTTGCTCTCTGAGTCACTATCACTGTGAGTGGTTATATAAGCACTTTTGTTCCTTTTTAAAGTATTTGCACACTCAGCCTGAATGTGACCAAAACCTCTACATTCTCTGCATTGAATTTCTCTAGGTTTATACACTTTGTTATCCTTCTCTTTGGGATTCCACTTCCCTGTAGAAGTATTGTTAAACCTAGATTCTGACTTAATCTGATTATCCCTTTTCTGAAAGATCTTTGATGCACCAGAATCATCCTGCTTTTTCTTTAAAAACTTTTTGTAGACCTTTTTAGCAAAGAAAGCTAGCTGTTCTTCATCACTCACTTTCTCACAGACCTTAGATTCAGAATTTTTAGCTTGCAAGGCTATTCCTTTTTCTGGTCTCTTTTGTTTAAAGAATTTAAGTTCATGAGTACTCAGATTTCCTATAAGTTCTTCTAGTTTAAGATTATCTAAGTCTGTTGATTCTTCAATAGCTGTAACCTTACTTTCAAACCTTTCTGGAAGTGACCTTAGAGTTTTCTTAACTAGTTTAGCATCACTGTATTTTTCACCTAAGGTTCCAGCTTGATGAGCTATATGACAAATTCTACCATTAAATTGTTCAATGGTTTAATCTTACTCCATTCTTAAGTTTTCAAATTGAGTAGTTAACTGTTGAAGTTTAAAAGCTTTTACTTTAACAGTTCTTTCAAAGGTTACTTGTAAAATATCCCATGCCTCTTTGGCAGTTTCACAATGAGAGATATACCTGAACACACTGAGAGTGACACCAGCAAAGATCAAGTTTATTGCTGTTGAATTTGCACTTGATTTTCTATCCTCATCAGCAGACCATCTGTCTTCAGGAATATAAACTAGATCACCTTCACCATCAGTAACAGTTGGAGCCTCCCAACCATACAGTACTGTTTTCCAAGCATGTTCATTCTGCTGTTTAATGAAAGACCTCATTCTGATCTTCCAAACTCCATAGTTTACTCCTCCTTCAAGCAAAGGTGGTTTGTTGAATGTGTTTCCTTCTCTCATTAAGTCCATTTTTGCTAGAACACAGGATCCACACTAAGTAAGATCTAGTGTGAAGCTCTGATACCAATTGAAATTCCTATCCGCTGTTCTAGTTGCAGTTTTGCAGTTAGGTTCCAAGTGAGGTTGCAACTACAGTTGGAACCAAGTGTATTTAATGGACAGAACTGTAAAAAGTTAAATGTACTTAAATAAATCACAAGCACATTTAACAACGGAGTTCACCTAACTAGGCTACGTCTCCGGGGCACTTACCCAGATTATGATATTATAAAAAGCTTACAATATAGGATTCAAATCTTAACGAAAAACTCTCAGACTCCCTCTAGGTTTTTCTGCCTATCTCTATATTGCTCCTACTCTATAACTATCAATTATAAATCAATGGCATCCTACCATTGTTTTCTTTTTAAAACTCTTTGTGTATTCTCTCAAGAATGGGTTCTTTATAATTTAGAACACACACCTTTTTACAAGCTAAAGTTACTAAGTATATAAGCAAGTAAAAACAATCTTCTATCTTCAATATCTTTTGATTGCTTTTGACTATGTTGATTGGCTTCAATCTTTCCAAGCATTACATGATTCTTCAGCGTGGATTGACTCCAATCATCATTGGTTAATACCTGTTTAGTAACAAGCTTGAAAGTAGGAGTTAATCTTTTCCTTTGAAAGGAAACATATAAAGATAACATCTTTTTAAAGATATTGTCTTTTCATATACATATGAAACATTCAACTCCATATCACAATCAATATTTAAACGTATCTTTACTGAATATATATAAGGATCAAAGATTGAAACAAGTGATAAGGATAAGCATAAGAAATAGAGATACATATTAAAAGGAAACATAACCTTATAAATTTATCTCTTTATATATTTTAGAAAACATCTTTCCTTACCACTTTGATATTCTCAATTTACGCATATTAACCTTTTAAGATCAGATGAGAATATATCCTGCATGCTGTAAAACAATTAATAATCAATAAATAACAGCTATGCAGATTTACAGAACTACACAGATTACTGCTGAGAAGCAGGTTGGAACTGTGGTTGCAACTGAGGTTGCAACTGGTACTTGAAATCTAACACTACTGACTTAGTAGGTTGTAACTGAGATTGCAACTGGTACTTGAAACCTGTCACTACTGACTTAGTAGGTTGTACCTGAGGTTGCAACTGGTACTTGAAACCTGTCAATACTGTCTTAGTTCTTAACAACAGTTAGGATTTATTTAGTGAAAACCAATAGACAATAAACAATATTTAGACCAGAAATCTGGTCCTAACATTCATAATGGATCCCAATCAACGTACCGGAGATGATTCCAGTATGGAAATTAGTGAAGGCGATGATGATAATGAATGGAGATCACTGCCAATGAATGCACAAATACATAGAATAAGCGATTTACCATAGAAAATGGTATTCTTTTTCGTGTACTTCTATAATCATATTTGCATTAAGTTGAGAAATTATAATTGCACTTTACCCTTTTAACTAGTCTGAATTTTTATTTGGGTAGATTTTCTAGTAGATACAAACCTGAACAAAAAGTAGTTTTAAAATGAGTTATGTTTTTAATAGTAAAACCAATATACAACCATAACCATTGCCTTTTCAAACCACTTCCAATATTTGCTGTTTTGGAATTGTTTTTGCCGACTTTTGTTGGGGTACCCAACTTAAACTTTAGACTGCTACTATCTTCATCTTCGGTATTGTCAGCCTGTTCAGATTTACCACCAGTAGATTTCTTTAGACCAACCTTGGTGGATTTGCCTCCAACATCCTCAGATTTAGAACTTGATTTTGGGGTAATCTTTGTAAGTTTAACATCATCTTTATAACTGTTGTCCACTGATTTATGATTCGACTTTTTAGCTGCTCCTTTGTATTTGCTGGATCAAGCATCACCGTCTCTAAAATTCTCTGCCTTTCCTTCAGTGGCTGATATTTCAGAACCAGATTTTGCTTTCTTCTGCTTTCGCATTTCACGTGTGATTTCAGCAGTAACAGGTTTAGACTCTTGTCCCTCTTCCGTAGAATCATCACCATCTTTGTTTAGCTTCCGTTTTTCCTCTCCAAGATTTAAGTGTTCAACGTCACCAGCAACATATATGACCTTATGCTTCTTGGTTTTAGGATCAAAAGAGTTGACAACACCTTCATAAAATATTTTTATCCATAGGCCACCATTCATTGATCCTACCACCAACCAAGTCTTCACCATACTTCTCAAAATCAGTTGTAAACTTGCAATATCAAACTGCAAAGAAGATATGCATTCTTTTTCCTTAGACAGTGTCCGCTTTCCCTTGGAACTCGTCTGGGGTGTTTCCTCCAATGAAGAACCTTTAACTTCTTTCGAAAGTTTGAGTGGGAAAACCGCATCCTTGTCAGAGACACACTTTTTCCCGCCCATCTTCTTCTTCAACGAGGTTCCATCCCTAGTGTGATCATTTCTAGCATCTGTCTTCTTACCAGATTTCTTCACTAGAATCACTTCCAGATGCTTCCCTTTTTACAACCCCGTATGTCTTAATTGGAACTTGAGCTTTTCTTGCGGGAGGTGGAGAATCATTAGCAGCAGCTTTTCTTGCATTCTTAGTAGCTGTAACATCCTCACCTTTTTGAATTGATCTATTTTCCTTCTTTGATCGCCTATCCTCACAAGAAAGACCCTCATCAAGGGCATTCCCTCTTGGAGACGAGGAAATCAATATCTCCGGCTCACTTTCTGGTTCTTTTGGTGAGGAGGATAACTGGCTGGCCTCTTTTTTATCGTCTTTATGCACAACCACCTTATCTGCGTTGTTTATAGCCTCCTCATCTGTTATGTGTTTAGCTGTCATTAGTATCCATCAAGTTTTAAATAGCGTTATCGCTATCGTAGCGTTTTTTCGAGAGAAACGCTAAAAGCGCTAATAGCGTTGCTACATAGCGCTTTGCGGTGTATTTTTTTTTATGTCTAAATATGCACTAAACTTTAAAATATATAACAATAAAAAAAGAAATTTATAGTTATATTAGATAGTAATAAAAAAAAATCGAAAAAAAAAATTGTTGTAGATGAGTTTTGAACTTGGGTCTACTGGAAATTACACACTTTTATGAAAATTACACAGTATATATTAATTATTTAGATCGGCTGTTTTTTTTCCTAACTCGCTATTTACGCTTTTGATTCAGAATTTCGCGCTTTTTGCGCTTTTGGTCCACTATAGCGCGATTTAGCGCAATTCCAGCCAAATAATGGGTTTTCGTTGCGTTTTTTTCCCAAAAATCGCTATATAGCGCGATTTCTAAAACATTGGTATCCATATTAGTGTGAGAGGACACTAGAGGTAGTGTGCACTTCATCAAACTTACTCCTTTTCTTTTATACTTGTGCATATCCAAATCCCACCTTCCCAGCAGTGGTGGAACCAGGATTTAATTTTTGTGGGGCTGTCGTTAAAAAAGATAATTAAAGAAAAAAAATGTAAGTTAGTGTACAAGTAGGGGATTTGAACACGTGACATATTGCCTGTTAGTGTACAACTCTACCACTATACCATTGAACCAACTTTTGCTAATGGGGGCCGTAAATGTATTTATCATCTTATCTACAAACTAAAAAAATTATGTATAAAAACAATTAAAAAAAAATCTGGGGTGGCGGCGGCACCCCCTCGCCCTCCCCCAGTTCCGCCCCTGCTTCCCCCCCTGCTTCCCAGAGTCTGAATCAGAAGCAGGTTCATCAGCTCTCCCTCCTCCCAGATTAGCATCAGCATCATAATGTGATGGTAGGTGGTATATTTCTTCGTTTTCTTCACTAGAATTACGCTCCACTGGTTTTTCTGGAGTGTGCGGAATATCCTTAATGTCAGTTGTTTCTAATGCAACTCCATCTCTATAATCAGACCATCACACTCTAGGTCCAACATGACAAGACATGACCTGACCTTTGCTACTGTTTCTAGAATTGCGATCCTCTGACTATACAAACGGCTAGAATTGTCAGATAGGTTCTCAAATGATGATACAATCAACCGGAAGACTTCCTTCATCTGACTATCCTCATAAGGAGCTTCCAGGGTGGTAATCCTGGTTATCTCACTAATGCAAGAAGCAACTGCAACTCTCACATCCTCATTTTCATTTCGCAAAAGTTGTTGTTGGACAACTGCTTTAATAATTGGCGAAAGTGCATCCGACATAGACTTGGTTGGTGACTGCTCAACCTTTCCAAGGAGGAGAAAGGTTTCAGGCTGCAAAGCAGAAGGTAGAAAATTCCAACTTTTTTAAACTTTGATTTAAACTTAATAGAAACAGTCCCATACTTTGGTAGAAAATTCCAACTTTTTTAAACTTTGATTTAAACTTAATAGAAACAGTCCCATACTTTGGATCAATTTTCAATTTGACCCTCGTAGTTCAAATGCAACATTAATGGTACTCATACTTTAGGTAGAATTTCTTTTTGCTCCCTCTAGTTTCGATTGAAACACCATTGGTCCCCATAATTTCAGTGAGTAACATTAATAGTTCCAAATGTTATATAAGTTACACATGTGGTCCCTATTAATAACATTATTAGGCCTCGTAGGAAGGGACCACCGTTAGAACTTACTGGAACATGGGGACTAGTTCTTCTGTAACTGAAAGTATGAGGGTTCTCGGTATAACTTACTCAAACACTGAGGACCAAAAGTGTTGCAATTGAAACTGTAGGGACCGAACTGAAAATTTTCCTTAGATGGAGATCATTGCCGCAATTCAGCTGACATTTATTTGATACATAAAAAGGGTAACTATTCAAGAGAAACAATCGATGCTGAGGTTGCAAGATGAGGTGCAGAAAGCTGAAGATGGAGATAATCTTTCAAAGTCTGAACACGAAGCTGTTGTTTCAGAAATAAAAAGTTAATTGGCTGCAGCTCATTCTGAGGTATTGAAGCTGAAAACGTGACGACTAATGGTATGTTTATTTATTTATTTATCTAGTACTTTATGTGCAGCTATGCTATTGTGATTCGACGTCTTGAGTTTTGCATCTTTTTCAACATTTGATCCTAGAGTCTAACTGACATTTTGCAAAATGGTAGAACGGAAACTCTAATTTCTGATAACGACGGGAACACATATTTGAAATTAAAAGGATACGCTGACGACTCAAACATTTTCCTTCGAGGTTATTTTTTTTTAGTTGCCTTCTTACTTACCAAATGACTTCAATGCTTATTATTTTTATGCTATTTCTCAATATATTTTTGTCCAATTACAGATGTTGGAACCTGGAATGGATTCATATATATGGGAAAATGGTTGACCATTGATGCTGAACAGGACAAAGAAGTTGAAGAATATGTTTGTGCTTTAAGGTAATTATGAATTTTTTACCTTCCCCTTTCTAAAGTATTTTAGTAGTAATGTATGCTGCAGATCTTATGACATATGTTACTGTTACCAACTTCTGATGTATCTCCACTGCATGCTTTTCTAGATTTGTTTGACTTACTTTCGCTGTTCTTATTTTTATGGTTGCAACGAAAGCTAGAACAATCCACCTAAAAAAATTGTTCTCGTATACTTTTGTGGTTTCGATTTACTTTCGCTATTCTAATTGTTCTTGTTTTTTTTTCTCTTTTTTATGCCTTTAGGGAAAGAAAGGTGATTAATTACCTCAGCGATTGAAGTTCACACATGTCAGGAAACCGGATGGGATACTGTAATAGAAGCAGCCGTTTCTTCTAAAGACGATTTGCTGTTAATTGTAACGTTATACTAAAAACGTAAATTCCCATTTAGACAATTCTGATGGAATTTTTAATTCCGGGATAAAATTGACAATTCTGATGTTCACCTTGTTATTACTCTTATGTGCAAGCTTGTGTGGCTGTAGTTAGTTTTCTATTTTGTTTTTTGCTTTTGTTGCTGTTGAGTTGTTCATTTGGCTCTCTATTTTGAAGCTCTCTGTTTATCTGCCTAAAGTCTTTTCAAGACATAAAGAACCAAAGTTTATAGATCACATATTGATTCACTCGACATGTAGCCTTAAAAAAGTTTCCTACAGCCGACAGGCACCAAACAATTCACAAACATAATCCTAAGGTGAAAAATACTTTTCAAGTGAATTGCAATATATTCACTTAGAATTATCGATTTTGTAGCATGGTCACATAAAATCCAATAGAGATTTTGTAGCATGTGTTTCTACAATTTTAAGTATTGTGCTCTTGTTTTTTCCTTGACAATTAGTACAACGCCGTAGGTCCACAAACTCAAGTAGGCTAACAACTGTTTTTGACAAAAGATTCATATCAAACTGGACAAACAAGCCAGAGCAAGATGAACTCATGCGCTTATATCGCCCAGGCAGAAGCCTCAGAGGCTACTAACAACATTATAGTGATCTATATTAACAAAATTAATGCGTGCTTGGAAATCTTGACAAATTCTACTTTACTCCTCGGTTTTACCAGGAGTAAAGTAGAATTTGTCAAGATATAAAGTCATGTATAACTAGGATTGGTACTTTTTTTTTTGATAATAGGATTGGTACTTTAGTAGATCTCTTTTGGACATTGGTAATAAACAACAGGCTTAACCGCAAATGAACTTGGCATGATTTCTCATCAACCTTTAGTCCTTCTGGTTTGCAAGTCTTGAAAAGTTATCCAAGAAACTCGGAGATTAATATAGAAGTACATATCTAAAACACTGTGTGTAATCATTTCCAATTTATAACTACGATTACATTGGTTGAGTAAAAGAGTACTCTATCTTACAATTCAACAAAGTGCACCATAACATGTCTCGTACTCTTCCTGTTTGTTTAGCTTTATTATAGTGTAATTTAATAATGTATCGATTTCTTGATATGGCAAGATACGTAAAAAAAGGAGAATACTTAATGGCTTTTCAAAATTTTATTTTATTTTTACTTTCTCTAGTAATCCATTTTAAGTAACAAAAAAAAAAAAAACGAAAAAGGGTCGTATCTATTATTACACATTTTATGACAGTAAATGTGTATTCTCATAATACATAAGGCGTTATGCTTACAAATCTACACGTCAATAACGCCAATCCCCTAGTGATAGGTGTTAAGGCCCAAGACTCGCAACTCACAAGCCCATCTAGGACTCATATATAATCGACGAGGACAACCCTAGTTGGTGTATTGAGCACAATCAGGTTACTTCCTAATGAATCGCAACCAAAGTATGAGTCACAATGATCATAGTGATGAAAGTGGTGAAGATAGTGATGACGATGAATGGAAAACGTTGTCAATTAATGAGTGCAAATATTTAACGAATAAGTGATTTACCAGAAGAAAAAAAAAAAGGTAATCTAATTGTGTACTCCTATAATCATTCTTTTGCATTATGTAATGAGATTATAGTTGCACTTAGATGCTATTAAGTCTTAGATTGATGTGTAGTGTAGGTATACTAAGAAACAAAGAGTAATATAAAACGGTATATTTTCTAAACTTTTGATAGTAGAATAATCTACACAAATAACATGAATTCATCTTTTTAGGTTTTTTTAAAATATCGTTTAGTTTGTAATTTACGTTGTTCTTCTATTGACTTGTTTAGTTATTGAACGTAGTTTTCCAAATCAACCATTCTTCTATTGACTTGTTTAGTTATTGAACGTAGTTTTCCAAATCAACCATTATTAAAAAATCCTTTTTTTTGTTTTCTCTCTCAGTTATTTTTTGACTAAAAGTGAGTGTTTGTAACAATGCCACAGAGCGTGCCAAACAAACCATATCAACCTGCTTGTGTGAACATGACAAGTGAAGCAGGAAACTGTTGGATGACTTTATGTGTGCTAATTGTGCATCGTCTGATATTATCATGAAGTCTGATCGGTTTTCAAGTCTTTCCTCTACTTCCAGTAGTGGCAAGGAAGAGCATGCAGAATCGTTGAAAGAGGTGACACTTCTTAATGGAGGACCTTAAAGCAGCTGGCTCCTTCTCGAGAGTCTTTAGAAATTAGCGACGTGTCATAATAGTACAGTGGTTGTAAATTGGTTCTAGATTTAGAAAGCCATTTTTTAAAGATTGAATGTGCAGTAAGATGAATGGTAAATTAAGCTTATAGTTTCGGATTCACAATTTGTTAGGTTCTGAAAATTTTGTTTGGAATTTTGTGATCTTGATTTATATGATTTATGACAATGCCATGTTGCTTCACTAAAAAATAAAATAAATACATATATTCAACCGTTAAGCAATTATAATCGATGCCTTTAATGAATTCGGTTGTATTCAACACAACAAATAGAGAGAAAACGACATTAGTATCATGACGGGAGGAAAAGAAAAGAAGAATCACTGTTGGAATTGTCCCACATCACTTCAGCATTATCAAAGTCAAGTCTTAATATATGTTCATCTCCTTCCTTACTAATAGGTCTTTTAGTGGGGAATGGATGAGCTTATACATGGTATCAGAGCGGGCCATCGATGTTGGGCCTCACCTCCACCCATTCATTATATTCGCTTGTTGGACCCTTGAAATGTCTTTTAATGGTAAAGAAATATGGATTCTAATATGGTATCAGAGCGGGCCATCGAAAGGCTAGCCAAGTTATAAGTTTGATGAGCCACCTCCACCCGATTTGTTGATTGCACTTGTTGGGCTTCTCGGAAATTGATCAACCCACGAGTGAGGGGGAGTGTTGGAATTATCTCACATTACTTGAGCATTATCAAAGTCAAATCTTAATATATGCCACTCTCCTTCCTTATTAATATGGCTTTCAATAGTGAATGGATGGGCTTCTACAATCACCTATTGGTGAGAGAAAACTAATGGTATAAAGCCTCTTTGGATTCATAATCAATATAATAATATAGTAAAAGGGTTTGTGGTACGTACTCAGAAGTAACAACTTAGTCCTCAAATAATTTCATTGTACTTGGACCAACGCAGGTTGGGAATGTATATCATTATTTTGGGTTTAATGTTTTCTCTAAATTTTAATATGATGTTCTATTTTCGCATTTGATCTTGTAGGAAATATTTGTAGCTAATGGGAAATTATGGGGGGGTTTGTTGTAAAAATTGGGTTAAAAACTAAAATGGTAGTTACTATATACAAACGGGCAAACCGCAACGTATAATGTACAAATAATCTGAGTATATTTATTAACGATAGACTCTAAAGGATATGAATCCAACAATAACCCGTTTCTTTTATTATACAAAACAAAAAAAAGGTCGTATATGTTAGTAAAATAAAATAAAAAAGGGGTTGTATTTGTTAGTAAAAAAACAAAAAAGTGGTCGTATCTGTTAGTAAAAAAAACAAAAAAGGGGTCGTATCTATTAGTAAAAAAACAAAAAAGTGGTCATATCTGTTAGTAAAATAAAATAAAAAAGGGGTTGTATTTGTTAGTAAAGAAAACAAAAAAGTAGTCGTATCTGTTAGTAGAAAAAACAAAAAAAGGGTCGTATCTATTAGTAAAAAAAACAAAAAAGTGGTCGTATCTGTTAGTAAAAAAAACAAAAAAGGGGTCATATCTGTTATTGCACTTTTTATGATAGTAAATGTGCATCTATGATCATTTCAACATCTTATTACTAAGCTAAAAATTGAAAATCATATTTAGGATATCTAGGATTACTAAGTTAAAAATTGAAAATCATATTTAGGATATCTAGGATGAAGAATTATATGATTCGTTATATGCTGACTGGATTTGTACAGTACCGGTCTATTATAAAATTACATGCTTTAAGCTGTACCCTTGGTGCTTCTACCAAGCATTATCGATTCCAAATTGAAATAAAAATCTAGACCTTACATTTGTTTTTTCCAATTGTGAAATACACATACACATAAAAGCATGTACATATCATTGTTAGAAAAAGCGCGCTTCACAATGAAAAAGCTCGATTCAAAGCTTTAAAAAGGCTTTAAAAGCTTGAGTGTCTGCTTTTTAGCCCGCTAAAAGCTTATGGTTTTTACGCTTTTAGCATTTCTCTTACAAAAACCCTTTTTGCTAAGATTTTTCTTTTTAAAACACTGGTACATTTAGGTACTACAAGACCTATTCCTAGTGGAAGAGGAAACATAATAAGAGATAAGCCTTTAAAACCACACAAGAAGTTGCGAACCTAATAAAAATCTTTTATAAAACAGGTAACCACGCCTGTCAAACGCAACCAATCTTTCAAACTAATATGTTACTTATACAATTTCAATACATCAGAAATTATTTGTACCAAATTTTTTTCCGAACAATATGTTGCAATTTGCATATTCTCATCGTGAAGGTTGTTAAATTGGATAAATATTTTTTCCCCATTACATTCATGCCTCCTATATTTTTTGGGTTTTCAGAACGTTCAGTTTGACATAACTGCATATAGTTTGATTATAAGAAAACAATCTTGTGAGCGTCTCTGAACACAAGAGGGGTATACAATATATTGACCTGAATCCGAACCCATGAGATGATGATAGTTGAGAAAATTTTAAAAAGGATTTCCACACATTAAAATAACCAGGACAATGTTTATTATGGTTTAATATTTGGAAAGGAAATCAGGAAATCAGGAAATCAGTTTGACATAAATGCACAGTAAATTTCTAATTATAAGAAAACAATCTTGTGACCGTCTCTGAAGTGAACATCATATTGGGTTATACAAAATGTTGACCTGATCGAATCCATACCCATGAGACCATCCATAATAGTTGAGGAAAGTTTAAAAGGATTTTGACACACTAAAGACATAATTAATTGTCGTTTTTTTCCCCTTAAAGGATCTCGCTTTCGAACAATTCAATCAATATACTCTCATTATGATCCACTGTCACAATCCTGTTAATCTCACTACTCACCGGAACACATTAGCATTACTATAGAGCTGCCTTTTCTAAATGCCCTAAGCAATATATATTTATCGGCCTGTTGGGCACATCAATTCTACAGATCTAACAAATATAGGTCAGTAAGAAACCGTAAACTTCAAAGGGCAAACTACAAACGTAGCTTCTCGAATGCACCGAAATTTGATACAGTAAAAACTCTACTGAACCTTTTGGTACCGTGTATATAAACCTTTCGGTTTTGGACCCCAAAATAAAAACCATTCTAAAACGGTTCGTTTTTCAAATTCGACATTCTAATTTGAAGTTTTAAACCATAATTTAAAGAATGCATTTTGGGGTGATATATAGTTTTGTACTAAACTCAATAGAGGTGGTGGCACAAGGATCACATATAAGCGCACACCACAAATCACCAAAAGACTTCTTTTTTATTTATTTTTACTTATGAAATTTAATCAAAATCTTTTCTTTACGCCATGATATCAGTCATAAGAATTAAAAAAAAATGATATAAGAATTGGAAATACCCTAGTCTGTGCATGTTTAGGTCAGAGAGCCGATCGTAACCTAGCAAGAAGAATTTCGAAAAAGTAACCATTCGAAAAGAAAAAAAAACATCATATCAAGGGTAAATTAAGCACAGTCGAAATGTAGAGACAAAATAACATAAACTAATAATTAAAATTCAATCGGATCCATTATAAGAGACTCACCAGAGCAGAGAGAGAGAGAGAGAGAGATAATTAGTTTAGGTTACAACTCTTAAGTTTTAACTTTACTTTTTATTATGTTCCGACAAAACATGCCATCTACCTAAAATATATTTTATACTAAAAACTAGTATTAAATTTTAGTCTTTCATGTTTTGACTCATCCTTAATCCTTAATTTTTAGCTGACATATATTAACAAGTTATGCAACAAAGGCAATTATGAATTTTTTTATTGTATATTAGTTACTGAGACTTTGTTAATCTTCTCAATTTGATTGCAACAAATGCTATTTTTGTATTTCGAATATATATTGTCTTGAATGAATTATTATAAATGGGTAGAATAATTTCAGACTTATGTTGATAGATCATTTTTTTTTTTGAGATTAAGCGTGTATATAAAACCAAAGGATCACAATGCCCGTAGGCTATAATGAAGTCGTAGGAAAGAAAGCGCCTCATCGAAGGAATGATGGGCCTAACCTCCAAGCATTACAAATAAACCTATTTCTAGAATTATTTTTTACATTTTTGAATTTATTCAAGCTACTCGCAACAAACACTCCAATTTTCTTGATAATATTTCCGGGAGTGAATTTAATTTCTCGATACAATCTAGCATTACTTTTACGCCATATACAATAGATCGTAGAAGCGATAATGATACCAATTAACGAGTCGGACACCATGCTTTCTTTGAAAGCGTTAGCCCATTTTACCCAAAAACTCCAAGGTCCATTTTGCGCTAACAAACCGGACTTTGATAGGATAATACACCAAATACGTCGAGAGAAAGAACACTCAAAGAAGAGGTGGTCTCTTGTTTCGGAATGATGGTAACAAAGCTCGCATCGGTTCACTTGTAACAACCCCCTTCTTTGTAAATGATCAAGAGTAGAAAGACGGTTTAGACAAGTTAGTCAAAGGATAAATCTACATCTTGGGGGAACATTACGAGCCCAAACAAACTGAGTCCAACGGTTTATCGGTTTACGGATCCAAATAGATCTATATGCCGATTTAACCGTGTAACTGACGGTGGGCAACGGACGCCAAGCATTACCGCCAGCAACATAAAAGTGGTCTCGAAAAGTCTCTCTTAATTTCAAAATCTTACGCCATGTCCACGAGCACCTTAAAGGAATGGACATAGACCAAAAATCTCCGCCTCGAATAAGGTGAGTCACGGCCCATCTCTTCCAAAGAGAAACGATATCCGGACACAATAAGACCCAAATGTTTTTACCCATTAAAGCTTTATTTAATTCCTTCAACTTTTTAATATTTAGACCACCTTCCAAAAACGGAAGAGTAACATTAGACCAAGCAATCTTAGCCCCAAATCGCTTAAGATCCGGACCACTCCAAAGAAACCGTCGGATTATAGCTTCAAAATCGTCAATAACTTTTATCGGGAGAATAAAATGAGAAGATCAATAAGATTGCATCACTAAAAGGACGGATCTAATGAGTTGAAATCTACCGGCATAGGCTAGAAGCTTACCCGTGTAAGAAGAAACTTGACTATTTATGCGGTCGACTAAGGAAGCACAATCACCGGAGGAGATAGAAGATGTTAAAAGAGGGACTCCGAGGTACGTGATAGGTAAAAACCCCTCGACAAAGCCAAACAACCCAATGATATTTCCACGGGTAACGGGATCGACTCCGGAGATGAAGACGTGGCTTTTATACGGGCTAGGAGTTAACCCCGAGAATTCCCAAAAGGTATCTAGAGCCTTCTTTAATATATTAGCCGAATTAAAATTAGCTTTCGAGAAAATCATAAGATCATCGGCGAAGCAAATATGGGTGATTTGTTGCTCTTTACATCTCCAATGGTATTTAAAGCCTCTATCTAACGTACTTTTTTAAAGAATTAACGAAAGAAGGTTCATACAAATAACGAAAATATGGGAAGACAACATATCACCTTGGCGCAAGCCTTTGGTGCCTCGAAACCCCACCACCAATTCTCCATTAAGCGCAATCGGAAAACTAGGAGAGGATATACAAGTTTTAATCCATAAAATGAACTTAGTCGGAAACCCCATACATTCGAAAAGATCCCAAATGAAAGACCATCGAACGGAGTCATAAGCCTTCATCAAGTCGACTTTTACTGCTAACCGATGCGAACCGCCTTCCTTATGATACCCTTGCATTAATTCTTGAGCTAGTAAGATATTATCGCTAATACGACGACCACCAATAAAGGCCGATTGGTTCTCTTCTACAATAACGTTGAGAATAGATTTAAGCCGGTTAGCTAAGATTTTTGAGATACATTTATAAATTGTATTGCAACAAGAAATAGGCCTATAATCTTTTATTTTTGAGGGGTTAGCACATTTAGGATGAAGAGCGATAGCCATGGTATTAGCTTGCTTAAGAAGAGAGCCGGAATGAAAAAAATCCATGATAGCCGCAACAATATCCTTACAAATAATATTCCACGAAAGCTTGAAAAACATACCATTAAAACCGTCTGGACCCGGAGCTTTGTTAGGGTGGAGATGGAGGAAACAGTCACGTATTTCTAACTCGGTAACGGGGGATAAAAGACGGACACCATAGACTCGGAAATAACCGGTGAAACGAAGTCGGCGAGGATGAAACCCACTGTTGTTGTGTAAAAACTGCCTCTGGCAGTAGCTCCTGCCAAAGGTTGCTAGAGTGATGCAGCAGGTAGAGGGGAGGGTTGTCGGGGTTGCGGATGGTCCGCAGAACCAAGGGTGTTGGTAAAGTGTTCGATAAAAGCGTTTGGGTTATCTTTCGGGTTAATTATAGTCGATCCATCATCACACACAATCGATGATATCCGATTACAATTATTACGCTTAAAAACATATCTCGTATTACGATCTCCTTCTTCAAGCCATTGAATGCGATTCTTTTGGCGAGATTCGCTTTCCACCCTCCTTAAAGCTTTGACAATACTATACTTAACTCCCCTAATTTCCAAAAATAAAAGAGGGTCTCCACTCACATCTAGGCCACTTTGTAGATCATAGAGTCGTTTACGAGCATCGGTTAATTAATACACGTTTATCAATAAATCTCTTACGTTTCACTAGTTTCCGAAGCTCTTGTTTCACAATAAAAAGACGTTTATAAATAACAAACATTTTGGTTCCTGTAAAAGGAGTAGCCCATGCTTGGGCAACTAAGGGCAAAAACTCATCGTAAGAACCACAATGGTTAAAGAATTTAAACGGTTTTGGACCACTAACAAAATTCGAAGCTATTTTGATAACGACTGGGGAATGATCCGAAATACCACAAGGTGTAAACTCCGCATCGGAATCGGTGAACGAAGAAAGCCAAACATCATTAACAAGAGCTCTATCAAGCTTACGAAATATAGACGCTAAGGGGTTATTATTACGCCGTGTAAAGAAAAGGCCTCTAGATCTCAAATCATCAAGACTCGCATCATTAATAAACTTAGGAAACTCATATTATTCAGGGCCCCATATATTGTTGCCTCCTCAATTGTCACCCGGTTTTCGAAGGGCGTTAAAATCCCCGAATACACACCAGGGAAAATTATAAAAAGAAGATGCAACAGTAAGGAGATCACTCCATAGTGTCCTTTCAGCGCGGTGTTAAATCCATAGACAAATTAATTATGACAAATATGCAACAACAGGGCTATTACAAAACGTAAGATGGCAAGAAATTTCTTGAGCCGTAATGCTAAAAACAACAAGGTCCCATAGCATGGGATCCCAACCAACAAGAATTCTTCCGTTAGGAGCACAAGAAAAATTATCAATAAAATTCCAACTAGGCAACAAACAACTACATACACTATCTTTATTCGAATTAGTCAACTTAGTTTCAATTAACCCAATACAACTAAGATTATATAAAGTGACAAAATTACACACTTCTCTTTTTTTTTTTCGAGGCTATTAATTCCTCGAATGTTCCAACAAGCGATTTTAACCATTGTGAGATGGGTGCGAGCCTTTACCTGAAGAGTTCGAAGGCGATCCTCTGCTTTTCTTGTTCTTACTACTTTTCTTGATATTAGCTTGGTTTTTTTTCTCAATTTCATCAACTATTTTAACTCTTTTTGCTAGAATAGATTTATCGTCTTCATCGCCGGAGTCGATCCCGTTACTCGTAGCAATATCATTGGGTTGTTTGGCTTTGTTGAGGGGTTTTTACCTATCACGTACCTCGGAATCCCTCTTTTAACGTCTTCTCTCTCCTCCGGTGATTGTGCTTCCTTAGTCGACCGCATAACTAGTCGAGTTTCTTCTTACACGGGTAAGCTTCTAGCCTATGCCGGTAGACTTCAGCTCATTAGATCTATCCTTTTAGCAATGCAATCTTATCGGTCTTCTCATTTTATTCTCCCGGTAAAAGTTATTGACGATGTTGAAGCTATAATCCGACGGTTTATTTGGAGTGGTCCGGATCTTAAGCGATTTGGGGCTAAGGTTGCTTGGTCTAATGTTACTCTTCCGTTTTTGGAAGGTGGTCTAAATATTAAAAGCATATAATTTGAACATTTACAAAGAAACAAGCATAAAACCGATTTGAGATGTACAGTCACCAAATAGGTATAGTTTGACAGTTTGTTATATTTTTATTCGGTCAATATATACTTAGTTAACACTTAAAGGCATGGTGTATGCATATACTATTTAACTTATTGCATGTTAACTTATTGAGTTAAAAATTTACTTATGAATAAATATGTAATTTTGATAAGGTAAATGATTTGGTTTTTGTAACTGTAACTTGTTTTGGTAGTAAACTAACAAATTGAATTATATAAAAGAGGAAGAGGCTAGAAGGCAGTAAGTTTTATCCGTTTTTGATCTCCAACTATTAAATTTACATTTTCATAGTTTATTAGGTTCACGATATATTTAAGTTCTATTACACTTTTCTCATAAGTCATAATACTCTATGAAAAAAAATAAAATTGGATGATAGTTGTGTAGTTATATATATATATACATTTTGTCTATTACCATCCTAACTAAATTTCATTATATTTTATTAAGTATATGTTTGCCAACATATTTTTGGTCCAAAATCAGATTTAAAAAAATTGTTTTAAAAATCTAGATTTTTAATTTTTACTTTTTTTAACCTAAAAATATGTTTTTTAGCAGCTAGTTATTCGACTATCCATATACAAACACCCATAAATTTTTTAAATTAAAAAACCAAAGATCCATTAAAAAAGTTTGTTACCAAACGACTTTAAGTCTTCTTTAGAGACAATATATATATATATATATTGATTCCTAATATAATAGATAGAGACCAATTTAGGCAACAAAATTTTTTAACAGATTTTTGGATTTTTGCTTTTAAAATTATGTGAGTGTTTGGATAGATTTTTAGGAATCAATATCTTCTTTTGAATAAATAAAATTGTCTCTAATAATCGGAACTAAATAAACCACATATGTTTTATTGTACTTAGTTCTGCCCTTGTCAAAATAAGCGGTTATAGACAGGGGCGGAACATTGTTTTTTTGGAGGGGTCGTGGTAAAAAATATGTCGAATAGAAGATAAAATAAATAAAATCTAATGCAAAAATAAAGAATTTTTTCTATATTTAACATAACATAAAATAAATATAAAGTTAAGACAAAGGGTATTGGAAAATAAAATATTTTTTTAGTAATTTTATTTGGAAAAATAAAATTGTCATTTACGAAATTTAGTAATTTCAAGTTAAAAAACAGAATTTTTTTAAAAAAACAACTAACATGATTTGAACTTCTAACATTCAACTAGCTTAAAGCCAATTTTACCACTACACAAACAAAAATTTTATTTAATTAGGGGGGACCATCAATGTATATATCTTAGAAAATTTTAAATTACACATATACAAAAAATAAAATAAATTGAAAATCGCCGTCGGGGGTCGCCGGGGGTGGCCGTGACCATCCCCAGCCCCCCTGGGTCCGCTCCTGGTTATAGATGTAAAATCCCGTACTTTTTATTATCTTATTTCAATGTTTTATAAAACATTTCTTGTGAGTATTACTAATTTCACTATCAGTAACTTTTAGCTATGTTTAGTTATCAAAAAATTAGAGAATTAGATTGGCAATTTCCTTGTCGTAGTTATGATTTAGTATGTATGTAGGAAGAAGAATAGCGTGGTTACAAGTAATAAATCCTTTGAGGTTACTAGGAGTATTTAATGTGTCAATTTTGGAAATTCGATACGGTATTAGCTGTATTAGTAGTAATGCAAGTTATGAAAAATTTCTTGTTGAGTTAGATGAGTATAATACCATGCTTTGATTGTGCTATAAGTGAATTTATTCTAATTTTAATATTTAAAACGTTTTCATTTACAAGTTTCATGTGAGATATATAAAAAGTAAAGAACTTATATAAAGAAACGGCCGCTGTCATTAGAAGGTTTTATAGTGTTTATGTGGTATTGAATAACTATGCAAATGAAAAGAGTATTAGTAACATAAAATTTATGAATAGAATACCAACTGATATTATTTTATAACAGTAGAGACGTTATGCATGATGGTGTAGATTTAATGTCCTTATAAATATTTTATTTTACTTGGTGATTTTATTTAACCATGTTATATTATTGTATGCCTATATATATAACTCATACATATTCATAAGGAACCATAGAATTTACAGCAACTTATACATTTCTCAAAATATCCACGACCTCCTATGTTCATGCTCATATTATAACATATATGTGGACTAGTATATACTACACAAATAGATACAGAAGGGAAAGAAATGATACTCAATGGACATGAGGGGAGAGAACATGTTGTTAACATAGGTTTGCGAGTGAAGAAATACTTTTAGGTCATGTTGCTATGCATGGAGGTTAAGAACAGTTTTGATAGCCGGTTGTTAGCTCTAGATGATGTGCAAAATGGTCTATGTTATTTTATCGTCATTTCATAATAATAAGGTGAGTGATTTTTTCTTGCTATTATAAAGTATCCCGTTGGAAAAAAATTTAAGAAGTATTTCCACTTTTTTATTATTTTAAAGTACTATCTATATATTTACTTGTTGATCTTCAGATTATTTTAAGAAAAATAAACGAATAAAAAGAGATTATATGGTTCACATGTAAGTTTGGAGAGAGAATGTTATTTCGGGGAGGTCCGACAAGAAATGAATTTATTTCGGGGAGGTCCGACAAGAAAGTAGTTTATTTCGGGGATGTCCGACAAAAAAGTAGTTTATTTCGGGGAGCCCAACAGGAACGTAGTTTATTTCGGAGAGTCCGACAAGAACGTAGTTTATTTCGGGTAGTCCGACAAGAACGTAGTTTATTTCGGGGAGTCCGACAAGAATGGAGTTTATTTCGGAGAGTCCGGCAAAAAATAAAAAAATAAAATCCAACGTTGAGATATATATTAATTTAATGATTCTTAAACTGAATTTTTAAAAAAGGTTTATATTATCATGCATTGGGAATTTTTATTTAGTCTAATTAAACTTCATTTTTAAAAGAAAAGAAGAAACATTAAAACTTATTTTTGTCTCATATTATTATTGTAATACTTTATTACTCACTAAGCTCTTTAGCTTGTCCCTCATTTTTATAACCTTTTTAGATACTTAGAGTTGAGATCAAATTAGTCGGAACCAGACAGATCTTTTAAGAGTTAGTTTTATTCCGCTGCGATTATGGTTGTTTAGCTAATAATTTATAAAGTGTATTTTAAAGGTTTTATTTAAGTGTCTTATTGATGAGTTTATTAGAAAATGTGTTTTCTTTAACTTAGTCTTTGTTTAGTATGTGCCGCCACACGTGTTATTCGGCCGTGTGACTCCCTATTGGGTCAGGGATGTTACATTTTTTTTGGTATCAGAGCCGAAGGTCCTTGGTCCCTTATACCCATTTCATAGACGAGATCTGGTCATAAGTCAGTTAGGTTTCTAAATTAGTACCGGGTTTATTTATTGACTTAATGTGTGATTTTAAAATCAATACTAGATCTTTGTTGCTCTATATGTTATCTATGGGAGCTTCAAGTATTATCGAGTGTAGTGTGTATTTGTTACGATATGGCAATTTAATGTGTTTTTGTGGTATTATGATTTTATATGCTTGTAAAATATTAAAGGGTGATGTACATACAACTTGCACACAACTCCCACACTCCCTAATTAATGAAAAACATATGTATCCCTCCAAATGTACATAAAACACAATTTATAATTTGATAAACCAAAATATAAATATTCAACATAATAAAAACCCAACCTACTAAAAATCCAAATAAAAATATAATAGAACCCTAGTTGAGGCTACCCTAAATTTAAATATTAATTAAAAATAAGAAAAATTATTAAATCTGGTATTACTAATATATATATATATATATATATATATATAAACCCAACCTACTAAAAACCCAAATAAAAATATAGTAGAACCCTAGTTGAGACTACCCTAAATTTAAATATTAATTAAAAATAAGAAAAATTATTAAATTTGGTATTACTAATATATATATATATATATATATATATATATATATATATATATATATAACTCACACACTCCATACATGTATATTTGGAGGAATAAAATGTATTTTTTAATAAAAATATATTATTATACATGTAAGGGAGTGTGCAATACATGTAAGGGAGTGTGTAAGGGAGTGACAAAGTTGTGTGAATATCTTTTTCCAATATGAAATTTGATTTTGTTGCTAGTAGTTGTTCACTATTAAGTATGTACTACAAAAAAAAAATGGGGGGAACTAAATAAAATACAAAGCTTGTTTATGTTTTGCTTGGGCGGTTTATGGAAGTAAATTGAATGATTTGAGCATATTTCTTATTTTTTTTCGATTATTGCCAAAGCATGCATATTGTTGATATGTTGATTGATGAGTTATGCATTATTTTTGAGTTGGTATTACACATAAATGTTTTGTTTATTTTGTTTGGTTAGATTGATCGTATGGTGATATAGGAAGTTAGTAATAGTTATGTATAAATAAGATTTAATTATATGTTGTTTTGGGTTAAAGTAGAAATTATATAAGTTGTGCTACGTATTAAACAAATTCTTTTTAAGGCTTGTCCAACAGTGTAATATTCATTAGTTTGATTGATATTTTTATTATTGTTCGCATACGTTAAACTGCTGTGGTGTCATATTTCTTTAAAAAAAAAAAATTAGAATAAGGACTAAAACACATGAATGGAAAGATGGTTAGATCTTATCTTCTCCTTCTAATCATATGTATTGAAATGTTTGAAATTGCATAATTTTTTCCTTAAGCTGGTACCCTAAGAAAATACTTTAGTAAGTATAGTCTATGATAAATATTAGTCTAGTTTTTATAAATTTAGATAATGTTTATGCCACGCCTCTTCCCGTTTAAGTGCTAAACTTTCTGATAAGAAAACGAACAAGAAAAAAAAGAGGGTACATAACAACTTTATTTTTAACATTAAAATTGTAACATAAATTAGGTAGATGTATTTTGATCAGAGTACGCATCGGAAGCATAGTATTATTTAGAGATTATATCTGTTTGAAGTTATTAGAGCAATAAAGTTTCGGGACGAAACTTGTTTAAGTGGTGGAGAATGTAAAATCCCGTACTTTTTATTATCTCATTGTCAATGTGTTTCAATACATTTCTTGTCAGTATTACTAATTTCACTATCAGTAACTTTTAGCTATGTTTAGTTATCAAAAAATTAGAGAATTAGATTGGCAATTTCTTTGTCGTAGTTATGATTTAGTATGTATGTAGGAGGAAGAATAGCTTGGTTACAAGTAATAAATCCTTTGAGGCTATTAGGAGTATTTAATGTGTCAATTTTGGAAATTTGATACGTATTAGCTGTAATAGTAGTGATGCAAGTTATGGAAAGTTTCTTGTTGAGTTAGATGAGTAATACCATGCTTTGATTGTGCTATAAGTGAATTTATTCTAATTTTAATATTTAAGACGATTTCAGTTACAAGTTTCATGTGAGATATATAAAAAGTAAAGACCTTATATAAGTAAACAATACCATTTATGCTATAAGGGAAAGAAACGGTCACTGTCATTAGAAGGTTTTATAGTGTTTGTGTGGTATTGAATAGCTATGCAAATGAAAAGAGTATTAGTAACATAAAAATTTATGAATAGAATACAAACTGATATTATTTTATAACAGTAGAGACGTTATGCATGATGGTGTAGAGTTAATGTCCTTATAAATATTTTATTTTACTTGGTGATTTTATCTAACCATGTTATATTATTGTATGCCTATATATATAACTCATACATATACATAAGGAACCATAGAATTACAGCAACTTATACATTTCTCAAAATATCCACGACCTCCTCTGTTCATGCTCATATTATAACATATATGTGGACTAGTATATACTACACAAATAGATACAGAAGGAAAAGAAATGATACTCAATGGACATGAGGAGAGAAAACATGTTTTTAACATAGGTTTGTGAGTGAAGAAATACTTTTAGGTCATGTTGCTATGCATGGAGGTTAAGAATAGTTTTGATAGCCGGTTGTTAGCTCTAGATGATGTGCAAAATGGTCTATGTTATTTTATCATCATTCCGTAATAATAAGGTGAGTGGTTTTGTCTTGCTATTATAAAGTATCCCGTTGCAAATTTTTTAACAAGTATTTCCACTTTTTTATTATTTTAAAGTACTATCTATATATTTTCTTGTTGATCTTCACATTATTTTAAGAAAAATAAACGAATAAATAGAGATTATATGGTTCACATGTAAGTTTGGAGAGAGAATGTTATTTCGGGGAGGTCCGACAAGAGATGAATTTATTTCGGGGAGGTCCGACAAGAAATAATAAAAGAAAATCCAACGTTGAGATATATATTAATTTAATGATTCTTAAACTGAATTTTTAAAAAAGATTTATATTGACTATGGTAGAATATTCGTGTGGTATTTTTTCAAATTTTGCGCGTGTAATACATGTCCCTTCTATTTCTCCAAGTAAAGCTCTTATCTTGAGTTGGTACAGAAATGGGATCACCAATAGCCGGAGACAAAAGATTAATATGAGAAAACATAAGTAAACGCGCCTCGGCTTGAGCCTCCAAAGATAAAGGTACATGAACAGCCATTTGATCCCCGTCAAAGTCTGCATTGAATTCCTTACATACTAATGGATGTAAACAAATAGCACGCCCCATGCATTGGAATTTTTATCGAGTCTAATTAAACTTCATTTTTAAAAGAAAAGAAGAAAGATTAAAATTTATTTTTGTCCCATATTATTATTGTAATACTTTATTACTCACTAAGCTCTTTAGATTATCCCTCATTTTTATAACCTTTTCAAGTAATTAGAGTTGAGATCAAATTAGTCGGAATTAGATAGACCTTTTAAGATTTAGTTTTATTTCGCTGCGATTATGGTTGTTTAGCTAATAATTTGTAAATTGTATTTTAAAAGATTTATTTAAGTGTCTTATTCATGAGTTTATTAAAAAATGTGTTTTCTTTAACTTAGCATTTGCTTAGCATGTGCTGCCGCACGTGTTATTCGGCCGTGTAACTCTCTATCGGGTCAGGATGTTACAATAGACATCCAAATTTACATTCAATCAATATATTAAATAGAATGATAGGATTAAAAATCAATATATATTTGTATTTAAAATATAAAGCGTTCCTTTTGTTTCTTAATATAGCTTTTCCCCAAAGTGTTTCTGTATGCGCATTCAATGTTTTCTTAGAAGATAAGATATTGGTCAAAACTACATTTTTATAGCCCTTTTCTAGCTACTTTCTGTTAGAAGGGGGTAATAGACAAAATATACATAAGAAAATGATTTTGATCACTAAATTTTCATACTCGGAAACCTTACTAGATGACGGATCAGTTGGAGCAATTATCATTTTTGTTATGATTTTGAAAACCAAGTTTCATATTTGATACATGATTAGGCCACCTAATCCACCGCGTCGGGTAAGATTATTGAGGGGCTATGGCAATACTCATGTAAATAAACTACACATAAACCATCCATTTTTAATTAAATACAATCAAACATATAGTACAGTTTTGAATAAACCAGGAGCAGAAACCTTACCATCCTCATAGTTCTCATGTGGTAGCTCTTTCCCTAGTTTGCCCAAATAAGGTTGATAGAGTACCTTTACTTACTCCTTTTGAACTTTGTGATGTACCTGTTGTTGGTTTTGGAATACCAAATCATGGTAACGCCACATCCTTGCACTTGACTTCCGGCCAACTCTTCAATTAGGAGCAGGAGGACTACTCATTCAGCCCGTAATGGTGTTGTTATACTAATTAAAACAAGTCAATAGAAGAACAACGTAAATTACAAAATAAACCAAAATCTAATAAAAACTAAAAAGTTGAATTCATGTTATTATCATAGATTATTCTATTGCCAAAGTTTAAATTTTAGACCATTTTATGCTACTCTTTGTTTCTTATTGTACCTACACATCAAGCTAATACTTAATCTAGAATCTAACTGCAAATATAGTCTCATTACATAATGCAAAACAATGAATATAGGAATATAAAATATAGATTACCTATTTCATCTGGTAAATCACTTATTCATTAAACGTTTGTACTCGTTGACAACGTTTTCCAATCATCTTCATCAGTTTCATCACTGCGATCATCACTGATAATTTTGTTGCAATTCATTAGGATCGAAGTAACCTGATTGTGATCAATACAACAACTAGGGCCGTCTTCGTCCTTTATATGAGTCCTAGATGGGCTTGTGAGTCGTAAATCTTGAGCCTTAACAACTGTCACTATGGGATTGACATTACCGACGTGTAGATTTATCAGCGTAACGCTTATGCATAATGAGAATGCATATTTACTATCATAAAATGTGCAATAATCGATGCGACCCTTTTTCATTTTTTTATTACTTAAGATGGATTACTAGAGGAAGTAAAAATAAAATAAAAGTTGAATTGCCTTTTAAGTATTCTCATTTTTTCCGTATCTTACCATATCAAGCAATCGACACATTATTAAACTAAACTATACTAAAGCAAAACAAACAGCAAGAGTGTGTGACATAGTATTGTTACACCCACTTTAGACTATTTCAGAGCTACATGACTGCATGAGGCATGATAGGCCATTGCGGTGCACTTTGTTATGAATTGTAAGATATAGTACTCTTTTATTCAAGCAAGGTAATGGTAGTTATGAATTGGAAATGAGTCAAATGACTTATTTGAGATATCTAGTTCTATGCTTTTATCAATTTACCGGAGTTTCTTGGATAACTTTTAAAGATTGTCAAACCAAAATGACTAAAGGTTGATGAGAAAAAGTGCCAAGTTCATTTGCGGAAAATTCTGTGGTTTATTTCCAATGTTCAAAGACATCCACTGAAGTACCAATCCTGGTTATACAGGAGTTAATTACTTTTTCTAGCAAATCTCCTAGTAAAAAGTCTTGGTTTCTGTCCTTGTGCGAAAACAAAAGAATTGTAGCACGATCTTCTAGCTACAAGTCTTCAATTATCATCTTTTTTTATACAATTTTCCTTGATTCTCCCCTTCTCGATGTTGCTGGTAAAACCGAGGTGTAAACTAGAATTTGTCGAGATTTCAAAGCATGCATTAATTTTGTTGATATAGGCACACTATTTAAGTTATAATGTTGTTAGTAGCCTCTGGGGCTTTTGCCTGGTCAATTTAAGCAAACGAGTTCATCTTGCTCTGGCTTGTCTGTGCCGTTTGATATGAATCTTTTGTCAAAAGCACTTGTTAGCATTTTGAATTTGTGGACCTATGGTGTTTGTCAAGGGAAAACAAAAGCACCATACCTAAAAGTGTAGAAACACTTGCTACAAAATCTCTATTGGATTTTATGTGACCATGACAAATTGATAATTCTAAGTGAATACATTGCAATTCACTTAAAAAATTATTTTTCATAGTAAAATTATGTTTGTAAATTGTTTGGTGCTTGTCGGCTGTAGCAAACTTTTTATTCAGCTACATGTCGCATGAATCAATATGTGATCTATAAACTTTGGTTCTTTATGTAGCTTCAAAATGAACATCCAAATGAACAACTCGACATCAACAAAAGTAAAAAACAAAATAGAAAACTAACTACAGCCACGCACGCAAGTTTGCACATAAGAGTAATAACAAGGTGAGGTACGAAACCACTTTTTTTTAGAATTAACAATACTACATGAATGGTACAATAAATCTCTTTATCTAGGTCAATTTTATCTCGTAATTAAAAAATTCCCTCAGAATTGCCTAAATGGGAATTTACGTTTTTAGTATAACATTACAATTAACATAAAATCATCTTCAGAAGAAAAGACTGCTTCTATTACAGTATCCCGTCCGGTTTCCTGACATATGTGAACTTCAATCGCTCTAGGTAATCACCTTTCTTTCCCTAAACGCATAGAAAAGGAAAAAAAATGCAAGAACAATTAGAATAGCAAAAAGTGAATCAAAACCACGAAAGTAAATCGAACAATCAGAATACAAGTACGATTCTTTTTTACACTAGTGAAACTCAGATTGTTCTAGTTTTCGTTGCAACCATAAAAATTAGAATAGTGAAAGTAAATCAAACCACTTTGGAAAAGCACATGCGGTTGAGATACATAGAACTAGCTAGATAACAGTAACATATGTCATACAATATGCATCATACATTACTAATATATAAATTTTGTTACATCTTTAACCGTGTATCAAACTAAGAACATACATTATATATATACATTAAGAAAGGGTTGAACTCCCAAGTAAATTTAAGGAAGAGTCGTTGATTAGTACATATAAACATACTTAATTTTTTTTTAAAAACTCACATTCTCAACTCTTATTTAAAATTCGGTACATATCAACGTAGTATCGGTGAGCATCAAAATTAAAAATAAGAGTAAAAATAAGTAGCATCATGTAACATATGTGCCTAAGTTTAAAATATATATTAAATGTTTTAATTAGTGACAAGGATAGGTATGTATCAGAAATATTTTCATTCATTGGAATAACAACGTATTTACATCAAACAAATAATAAAATCCACAGATTATAAAAAATAAAATCGACAACGGCCAGAATAGAGTAGGGCTGATGAACACGGACACATTGGGTTACTCCAGTTTATTAGTTAAGTAGCTTATTTGTTAATTATATTATTATTTGAGGACCAAGTTGTTACTTCTGAGTACGTACCACAAACCCTTTAACTATATTATTATATTGATTATGAATCCAAAGAGGCTTTATAGCATTAGTTTTCTCTCACCAATAGGTGATTCTTCTATTCTTTTCCTCCCACATGATACTAATGTCGTTTTCTCTCTATTTGTTGTGTTGAATACTACCGAATTCATTAAAGGCATCGATTATAATAGCTTAACGGTTGAATATATGTATTTATTTTATTTTTTAGTGGAGCAACACGGCATTGTCACAAATCATATTAATCAAGATCACAAAATTCCAAACAAAATTTTCAGAACCTAACAGATTTTGAATCCGAAACTATAAGCTTAATTTACCATTCATCTTACTGCACATTCAATCTTTAAAAAATGGCTTTCTAAATCTAGAACCAATTTACAACCACTGTACTATTATGACACGTCGCTAATTTCTAAAGACTCTCGAGAAGGAGCCAGCTGCTTTAAGGTCCTCCATTAAGAAGTGTCACCTCTTTCAACGATTCTGCTCTACCTTGCCACTACTGGAAGTAGAGGAAAGACTTGAAAACCGACCAGACTTCATGATAATATCAGACGATGCACAATCAACACACATAAAGTCATCCAACAGTTTTCCTGCTTCACTTGTCATGTTCACACAAGCAGGTTGATACTGTTTGTTTGGCACGCTCTGTGGCATTGTTACAAACACTCACTTTTAGTCAAAAAATAACTGAGAGAGAAAACAAAAAAAAAAGGATTTTTTAATAATGGTTGATTTGGAAATCTGCGTCCAATAACTAAACAAGTCAATAGAAGAACAACGTAAATTACAAACTAAATGATATTTAAAAAAAAGAACTAAAAAGATGAATTCATGTTATTTGTGTAGATTATTCTACTATCAAAAGTTTAGACAATATACCGTTTTATATTACTCTTTGTTTTTTAGTATATATACCTACACTACACATCAAGCTAAGACTTAATCTAGCATCTAAGTGCAAATATAGTCTCATTACATAATGAAAAAGAATGATTATAGGAGTACACAATTAGATTACCTTTTTTTTTTCCTGGTAAATCACTTATTCGTTAAATATTTGCACTCATTAATTGACAGCGTTTTCCATTCATCATCATCACTATCTTCACCACTTTCATCACTATGATCATTGTGACTGATACTTTGGTTGCGATTCATTAGGAAGTAACCTGATTGTGCTCAATACACCAACTAGGGTTCTCCTCGTCGATTATATAGGAGTCCTAGATGGGCTTGCGAGTTGCGAGTCTTGGGCCTTAACACCTGTTACTAGGGGATTGGCGTTATTGACATGTAGATTTGTAAGCATAACGCCTAATGTATAATGAGAATACACATTTACTGTCATAAAATGTGCAATAATAGATACGACCCTTTTTCGTTTTTTTTTGTTACTTAAAATGGATTACTAGAGAAATAAAAATAAAATAAAATTTTGAAAAGCCATTAAGTATTCTCCTTTTTTACGTATCTTGCCATATCAAGAAATCGATACATGTTATTGTTAGATCCACTTTAGGTAATAAAGCAAAACAAACAGGAAGAGTGCGAGACATGTTATTGTTAGATCCACTTTAGGTAATTTAAGAGCTAGCTACATGAGGCATGATAGGCCATTATGGTGCACTTTGTTGAATTGTAAGATAGAGTACTCTTTTACTCAACCAATGTAATCGTAGTTATAAATTGGAAATGATTACACACAGTGTTTTAGATATGTACGTCTATATTAATCTCTGAGTTTCTTGGATAACTTTTCAAGACTTGCAAACCAGAAGGACTAAAGGTTGATGAGAAATCATGCCAAGTTCATTTGTGGTTAAGCCTGTTGTTTATTACCAATGTCCAAAAGAGATCTACTAAAGTACCAATCCTATTATCAAAAAAAAAAAGTACCAATCCTAGTTATACATGACTTTATAGCTAGCAAAATCTCCTGAAAAAAGGTCTAGGTTTCTATGCTTTTGCAAAAACAAAAGGATTGTAGCGCAAGATCTTCTATCTAACTAGTCTTCAATAATCATCTTTTTCATACAATTTTCCTTTGATTCTCTCCTTCTCGGTGTTGCTGGTAAAACCGAGGAGTAAAGTAGAATTTGTCAAGATTTCCAAGCACGCATTAATTTTGTTAATATAGATCACTATAATGTTGTTAGTAGCCTCTGAGGCTTCTGCCTGGGCGATATAAGAGCATGAGTTCATCTTGCTCTGGCTTGTTTGTCCAGTTTGATATGAATCTTTTGTCAAAAACAGTTGTTAGCCTACTTGAGTTTGTGGACCTACGGCATTGTACTAATTGTCAAGGAAAAAACAAGAGCACAATACTTAAAATTGTAGAAACACATGCTACAAAATCTCTATTGGATTTTATGTGACCATGCTACAAAATCGATAATTCTAAGTGAATTTATTGCAATTCACTTGAAAAAGTATTTTTCACATTAGGATTATGTTTGTGAATTGTTTGGTGCCTGTCGGCTGTAGGAAACTTTTTTAAGGCTACATGTCGCGTGAATCAATATGTGATCTATAAACTTTGGTTCTTTATGTCTTGAAAAGACTTTAGGCAGATAAATAGAGAGCTTCAAATAGAGAGCCAAATGAACAACTCAACAGCAACAAAAGCAAAAAACAAAATAGATAACTAACTAGAGCCACACAAGCTTGCACATAAGAGTAATAACAAGATGAACATCAGAATTGTCAATTTTATCCCGGAATTAAAAATTCCATCAGAATTGTCTAAATGGGAATTTACATTTTTAGTATAACGTTACAATTAACAGCCAATCATCTTTAGAAGAAACGGTAAAAAAATGGACAATGGTCAGCATTGAAGCACAAACATATTCTTCAACTTCTTTGTCCTGTTCAGCATCAATGGTCAACCATTTTGCCCTATATATAAATCCATTCCAGGTTCCAACATCTGTAATTGGACAAAAATATATTGAGAAATAGCATAAAAATAATAAGCATTGAAGTCACTTGGTAAGTAAGAAGGCAACTAAAAAAAATAACCTCGAAGGAAAATGTTTTAGTCGTCAGCGTATCCTTTTAATTTCAAATATGTGTTCTCGTCATTATCAGAAATTAGAGTTTCCGTTCTACCATTTTGCAAAATGTCAGTTAGACTCTCGAATCAAATGTTGAAAAAGATGTAAAACTCAAGACGTCGAATCACAATAACATAGCTGCACATAAAGTAATAGCTAAATAAATAAATAAACATACCATTAGTTGTCACGCTTTCAGCTTCAATACCTCAGAATGAACTGCAGCCAATTAATTACTTATTTCTGAAACAACAGCTTCGTGTTCAGTCTTTGAAAGATTATCTCCATCTTCAGCTTTCTGCACCTCATCTTGCAACTTCAGCGTCGATTGTTTCTCTTGAATAGTTACCCTTTTATGTATCAAATAAATGTCAGCTGAATTGCAGCAATGATCTCCATCTAAGGAAAAATTTCAGTTCGGTCTCTACAGTTTCAGTTGCAACTCTTTTGGTCCTCAGTGTTTGAGTAAGTTATACCAAGAACCCTCATACTTTCAGTTACAGAAGAACTAGTCCCCATGTTCCAGTAAGTTCTAATGGTGGTCCCTTCCTATGAGGCCTAATACTGTTATTAATAGGGACCGCATGTGTAACTTATATAACATTTGGAACTATTAATGTTATTCACTGAAACTATGGGGACCAATGGTGTTTCAATCGAAACTACGGGGAGCAAAAAGAAATTCTACCTAAAGTATGTGTACCATTAATGTTGTATTTGAACTACAAGGGTCAAATTTAAAATTTATCCAAATTATGGGACTGTTTCTATTAAGTTTAAATCAAAGTTTAAAAAAGTTGGAATTTTCTAGCCGGATGCCATCCAAGTCTATGTCGGAACTGGGAGAGGGCGAGGGGGTGTCGCCGCCACTTCAGATTATTTTTTTAATTGTTTTTATACATAATTTTTTTAGTTTGTAGATAAAATGATAAATACATTTACAGCCTTTATTGACAAAAGTTATTTCAGTGGTATAGTGGCAGAGTTGTGCACTAACATACAACATGTCACGTGTTCGAAACCCCTCCCTTACATGATTCCTCCACTGCTGGGAAGGTGGGATTTGTATCTGCACAAGTATAAAAGAATAGGAGTAGTTTGATGAAGTGCACACTACCTCTAGTGTCCTCTCACACTAATATGGATACTAATGACAGCTAAACACATAACAGATGAGGAGGCTATAAACAACGCAGATAAGGTGGTTGTGCATAAAGACGATAAAAAAGAGGCCAGCCAGTTATCCTCCTCACCAAAAGAACCTGAAAGTGAGCCGGAATATTGATTTCCTCGTCTTTCTTGGTGAGGATAGGCGATCAAAGAAGAAAAAAAAAGGTGTGGATGTTACAGATATAAGAACGCAAAAAAAGCTGCTGCCTAATGATTCTCCTCCTCCCGCAAGAAAAGCTCAAGTTCCAATTAAGACATCCGGGGTTTGTAAAAAAGGAAGCACATCTGGAAGTGATTCTAGTGAAGAAATCTGGAAAGAAGACAGATGCTAGAAATGATCACACTAGGGATGGAACCTCGTTGAAGAAGAAGATGGTCGGGAAAAAGCGTGTATCTGACAAGGATGCGGTTTTCCCACTCAAAATTTCGAAAGAAGTTAAAGGTACTTCACTGGAGGAAACACCCCAGACGAGTTCCAAGAGAAAGCGAACACGGTGTAAGGAAAAAGAATGCACATATCTTCTTTGCACAGTTTAATATTGCAAGTTTGCAACTGATTTTGAGAAGTATGGTGAAGACCTGGTTGGTGGTAGGATCAATGAATGGTGGCCTATGGATAAAAATATTTTATGAAGTTGTTGTCGACTCTTTTGATCCTAAAACCAAGAAGCATAAGGTCATATATGTTGCTGGTGACGTTGAACACTTAAATCTTGGAGAGGAAAAACGGGAGCTAAACAAAGATGGTGATGATTCTACGGAAGAGGGACAAGAGTCTAGACCTGTTACTGCTGAAATCACATGTGAAATGCGAAAGCAGAAGAAAGCAAAATCTGGTTCTGAAATATCAGCCACTGAAGAAAAGGCAGAGAATTTTAGAGACGGTGATGCTTGATCCAGCAAATACAAAGGAGCAGCTAAAAAGTCGAGTCGTAAATCAGTGGACAACAGTTATAAAGATGATGTTAAACTTACAAAGATTACCCCAAAATCAAGTTCTAAATCTGAGGATGTTGGAGGCAAGTCCACCAAGGTTGGTCTAAAGAAATCTACTGGTGGTAAATCTGAACAGGCTGACAATACCAAAGATGAAGATAGTAGCACTCTAAAGTTTAAGTTGGGTACCCCAACAAAAGTCGGCAAACACAATTCCAAAACAGAAAATATTGGAAGGGGTTTGAAAAGACAATGGTTATGGTTGTATATTGGTTTTGCTATTAAAAACGCAACTCATTTTAAAACTACTTGTTGTTCAGGTTTGTATCTACTAGAAAATCTACCCAAATAAAAATTCAGACTAGTTAAAAGGGTAAAGTGCAATTATAGTTTCTCAACTTAATGCAAAGTTGATTATAGAAATACACGAAAAAGAATACCATTTTCTTTGGTAAATCGCTTATACTTTGTATCTGTGCATTCATTGGCAGTGATCTCCATTCATTCTCATCATTGCCTTCACTAATTTCCATACTGGAATCATCTCCGGTAAGTTGATCGGGATCCATTATGAAGAACCTCAAACTTATCAGCACATAACGACCAGGGTGGTGTTTACGGGTTTATATATTAGTCCTTAATGGGCTTTTGAACATGTCGGCCTTAACAACTGTACGCAGGGATTAGTTGTGGTGAGTTGTAGATTAGCCGACATAACACTGGGAAACCTTAAAAAATTTCATTATTTTTATGAAGCCGGTTGACCATAAAAAGAAACAATAGAAAACCTTAAAATTGCATTATCTGTTTTACTTTTCTTTTCATAGCTTACCCTATCAAGCATCCGAAGCCTTACTTGAATGTAAATTGAAATAAGTACACTCAAAAAATCAAGACGTTGTTATCTTTACACCTTAAAATTTAGCGGAGCTGTGAGAGTCTTGATGGGCCACAATGACGCAGTACTGTACTTAATTAAAAACTAGACACCATTCGAATAGTCATATAGCAGGGTTTATTTAGATATAGATTGAAAATATCTAGGGTTTGTCAGTGGCTTAATACTTGTTAAAAGTGATCATCGCGTTCTATGACAACAGTGAGAAAAAGGCACATATCCACACCGGTACTCTCACACTTTTAAAGCCACATGTGAGAACCATTAGAATAACTTGGCACTTAAACCATATCGCGTTCATGTTTTGACACAAGGTAGAATAACTTGGCACTTAATTAAACCATTAGAAGGTGAAAACCATTCCTTTCACAGTATATGATCAGAACATGCGTGCAGCTGAATCAATAAACTAATTTATAATTCAAAGTAACTCGGAAATAAAAGAAACTTGCCCCAAATAACAAACAACTTTCATAATTATGACTAACTTATTACTTCAGGTAAAAGTAACTCAAGAGTAAAAACGTACCTATAAGTACTGAAATAACTTATAACTTAAAGTAACCTAAATCATCTTATCAGTAAAATATGTATTGTGAAAAAATAAATTTTAGTGATTAAATATAAGATCGGAGAACATTTTTCGGATAGATTCAGACAGCTGTCCTCACATTAAAAAATGGCAAAAGAAATTATTTCCAAAGAAACTTTTTTCTGCAAAAATAAAGAAAATAAATTCTTTTGTAGAAATAGAGTCTTAGCTATCTATATAAGATCATCTCCAATCTCCAATGGTATACATAATTTTTGCTACTATAAGGTGCCACATAAGCAATAAATTGACATGTTTACTAACACACTTTACATATTAACATGTTTCTTGATGCTACATTGGTCACTTTCATCTTTCTTTATAAGACCATACTTAATAATATTATATTTAGTGTTGAACCATGTGTTCAATAATTGATTTTGATTATAAGTTTGATTATGTTTTTAATGATTTTACGATTTCTCTATTTCAATGATATAGTGCTTGTATTTTCTAAAAAGAGAATTTGTAAATTTCAGAATGCCAGAAAGATAGAGCAATAAAAAACGAAGCCACAGGTTCAAGCGGAACCAGAATCGGAGCTAAAACGAAAAAGTTACGGGCTTTCGAAGTTTAACGAGAAAATCCGGATTACTGAAGAAACGACCGATCGTCTGGACAAAAACGACCGATCGTTTTTGTTCCAAATTCTTCCAGTGAGGTCGTCTGAAAAAAAACCGATCGTTTTCTGGAACCGACCGATCGACTGCAGAAAACGACCGATCGTTTTCTGCAGATTTCAAAAACAGCTTTTCAGCTTATTCTGGGGAATTGCTTAAAACCAATGGATAAAGCTCTCAACCACTACCAACCGTCAGAAAAACAAAAAACAGACCTTTGGTCTATATAAACCAGCCCAATCTCTCTCCAAAACCACCAATCAATATACACATCATCATCCTTCTACCTCTCTCAATCAAAACCCTAAAGATCACCATTTTGGTGAAAATATTCGAGAAAGAGGGAAATCAAGGAGAAAACGATTCAAGCTCAAACAACATAAAAAACTCACCAATTAGCTTATTTAGAAGCAATTAAAATAGTGAGTGTAGTTACATTGTTGTAACAATTTTGTAAAGAGTAAAATATAAACTCATTTGTGAGCGAGTGATCGGGTAGAGACTTTGTAAGCGAGTGTTGCTTAAAAGCTCTAGGTCTTTTCATTCGGGATACTCATAGAGTGAGGGGGAGCTAAATCGGTCGATTAGCTCGTTAGGATTGTAATATCCGGAAAAAGATTATTAGTGAAATACTCGGTAGTACCGAGGAGAGGACGTAGACCGTTTTGCCGAACCTCTATAAATCACGGTGTCATTTTCTTCCTTAACTTTTACTTTCCGCAACTTATATTTTGTTTATTTTCTTGCTTGCGTTTGGATTGTTTAACGATTTTTAACGCTTAAGTTTAGAATTGCGAAAGTTGGGTTGTTAGTTGCACTTAAATTTTAAATTAGACGAAAAGCGCCAAAAACCTTATTCACCCCCTCCCCCTCTAAGGTTTAGCCACACGGGCCAACATTTAGTATAATTTGAAAGGTGTTGTTATATTTATTATTTAGTTGAATTATATACCAAAAAAGGTTCACATTTAATTATTTTCTATGAAATTATGTGTAATTTCAACCGAACAATAATTTTTTGTTACCGTTTACATGTAATAAGCAATTAATTTTTTATCTTTTCAAATCAAGCAATTAACTTTAAATGTAGATTTGCCAACTACCATATTTAATACAAAAAATATTTTCAAATCAAGCATTTAAGTTTAAATCAGAAATTTATAAAAATAGAGTGGTTTTGGGAAAAAAATATACTATCAACGTAACAAATCATTAATGAGTTATCAAAGTAAAAGCAAACACTAATTCATGAAGATTACTTGGTGTACCTTTCAAACATACACTAAACTAAAATACACCTGGAAAAGATACTACAAGACAAAAATTCAATGCCATGTGGACGGTTAGTTTTAGTGTTACATTTAAGAGAAAAGTTATAGAGAGAGATAATATATTGTGATGATGTCTCATGTAAAAAGAAGACTATTTCGACCTTAAAAAACACTACTCATTGTAGTTTGACACAAACAATAAACTTAAAACCATTGTTATAGATGCTCTAAAAGGGTAGCATCAAGAAATGATAATAAAAAAAATCATGGAAACACCAACGATCTACATTCCCACGTCGCAAAGAACAAAAGATGATGTAACAAACGTATTTACGTGTTGATGAGTTTGTTTTAATTTCAGTTTGGCCCATGCCACATCCAATTAAAGTGTAAGCAGGGCTAACCTATATATTAGTTCATAACTTAATCAATTTATATGTATATGTTATAAATTTAATTTAGAAACTAAAGTAAGCAGTTATACATCATAAACTTATCGGTATACTATCAAGAATGCAACAAATGTATTTTAAAAAGTATATGTACAGTCTGAAGACTCTGAACATAAACCAAAATAAATAAAAATGTATGCAAAATGTGATTTATTGACATGTTTTTTGGAACCAATCATTTAAAAGTTTTTCTTTTACAAAAGAAATCACTTTTTATGACCGGATTGACCTGTTTGACCCGGGTTTGACCCATATCAATGCGCCCTTTATTAATCAGAAAGGCAGGCCAAGGCCTGGTGCCAAGGCAGAGCAAGGCGGGACTTTTGAAACAGAAGTTGGCTCATAACTTATAAGCATAATAACACTTCTCTGAGTTAAGAAAGAATTTCTGTTCATCAAGCTAAATAGTAGTAGCTTTTCCAAACCACAAAACTAGATACACTCAAAAGAAAATATGATCAACGAATCACACGACAAATTATAATCAAAACGAGCGTAAGAGTTGCAACTAAATAAGCATAAATATCAATGTAGATTCATAAAGGAACTTCTAGGAAAAAAATGTTATGGTTGTGGTTGGAAACTTTGAAAAGACAATGGTTATGGTTGTATATTGGTTTTACTATTAAAAACATAACTCATTTTAAAACTACTTTTTGTTCAGGTTTGTATCTACTAGAAAATCTACCCAAATAAAAATTCAGACTAGTTAAAAGGGTAAAGTGCAATTATAATTTCTCAACTTCATGCAAAGATGATTATAGAAGTAAACGAAAAAGAATACCATTTTCTCTGGCAAATCGCTTATTCTTTGTATCTGTGCATTCATTGGCAGTGATCTTCATTCATTCTCATCATCGCCTTCACTAATTTCCATACTGGAATCATCTCCGGTACGTTGATCGGGATCCATTATGAAGAACTCGAAACTTATCAGCACATAAAAAGAAACAATAGAAAACCTTAAAATTGCATTATCTGTTTTACTTTTCTTTTCATAGCTTACCCTATCAAGCATCCGAAGCCTTACTTGAATGTAAATTGAAATAAGTACACTCAAAAAATCAAGACGTTGTTATCTTTACACCTTAAAATTTAGCGGAGCTGTGAGAGTCTTGATGGGCCACAATGACGCAGTACTGTACTTAATTAAAAACTAGACACCATTCGAATAGTCATATAGCAGGGTTTATTTAGATATAGATTGAAAATATCTAGGGTTTGTCAGTGGCTTAATACTTGTTAAAAGTGATCATCGCGTTCTATGACAACAGTGAGAAAAAGGCACATATCCACACCGGTACTCTCACACTTTTAAAGCCACATGTGAGAACTATCATGTTTTGACGCAAGGTAGAATAACTTGGCACTTAAGCCATTAGAAGGTGAAAACCATTCCTTTCACAATATATGATCAGAACATGCGTGCAGCTTAATCAATAAACTAATTTATAATTCAAAGTAACTCGGAAATAAAAGAAACTTGCCCCAAATAAGAAACAACTTTCAGAATTATGACTAACTTATTACTTCAGGTAAAAGTAACTCAGAGTAAAAACGTACCTATAAGTAATGAAATAACTATAACTTAAAGTAATCTACGGGTCAAATCATCTTATCAGTAAAATATTTATTGTGGGAAAATAAATTTTAGTGATTAAATATAAGATCGGAGAACATTTTTGGGATAGATTCAGACAGTTGTCCTCGTATTAAAAAATGGGGAAAGAAATTATTTTCAAAGAAACTTTTTTCCGCAAAAATAAATTCCTGCAGAAAATAAATTCTACTGTAGAAATAGAGCCTTAACTATATAAGATAATCTCCAATCTCCAATGGTATACATAATTTTTGGTACTATAAGGCGCTACATAAGCAATAAAGTGACATGTTTACTTACACACTTTACATATTAACATGTTTCTTGATGCTACATTGGTCATTTTTATCTTTCATTATTAGACCATACTTAATACTGTTATATTTAGTATAATTTGAAAGGTGTTGTTATATTTATTATTTAGTTGAATTATATACCAAAAAAGATTCACATTTAATTATTTTCTACGAAATTATGTGTAATTTCAGCCGAACAATAATTTTTTGTTACCGTTTACATGTAATAAGCAATTAATTTTTTATCTTTTCAAATCAAGCATTAAGTTTAAATCAGGCATTTATAAAAATAGAGTGGTTTTGGAAAAAAAAAATATACAATCAACGTAACAAATCATTAATGAGTTATCAAAGTAAAAGCAAACATTAATTCATGAGGATAACTCGGTCGACCTTTCAAACATACACTAAACTAAAATACACATAGAAAAGATACTACAAGACAAAAATTCAATACCACGTGAACGGTTAGTTTTAGTGTTACATTTAAGAGAAAAGTTATAGAGAGACAGTATATTGTGATGATGTGGAATGGAAAAAGGAGACTATTCGGACCTTAAAAAACACTACTCACTGTAGTCTGACACAAACAATAAACTTAAAATCATTGTTGTAGATGCTCTAAAAGGGTAGTATCAAGAAATGATAATAAAAAAAAAAACTAGGTTTTTCATTAAAACTATTGAAATTATTGTTTATATATACTAGTGTCAACAGGTTATATTCAAAATACAAATGATGATCACAGACTCACAGTTATATAAAAAAAAAATCATGAAAACACCAACGGTCTACATTCCCTCGTCGCAAGACCAAAAGATGGTGTAACAAACGTATTTACGTGTTGATGAGTTTGTTTTAATTTCAGTTTGGCCCATGCCACATCCGATTAAACTGTAAGCGGGGCTAACCTATCATTAGTTCATAACTTAATCAATTTATATGTATATGCTATAAATTTAATTTAGAAACTAAAGTAAGCATTTATACATCATAAACTTATAGGTATACATCATAAATGTATTTTAAAAAGTATATGTACAGTCTGAAGACTCTGAACATAAACCAAAATAAATAAAAATGTATGCAAAATGTGATTTATTATCGACATGTTTTTTGGAACCAAGCATTTAAAAGTTTTTCTTTTACAAAAGAAATCACTTTTTCTGACCGGATTGACCTGTTTGACCCGGGTTTAACCCATATCAAAGCGCCCTTTATTAATCAGGAAGCCAGGCCAAGACCTGGTGCCTAGGCGGAGCAAGGTGGGACTTTTGAAACAGAAGTTGGCTCATAACTTTTAAGCATAATAACACTTCTCTGAGTTAAGAAAGAATTTCGGTTCATCAAGCTAAATAGTAGTAGCTTTTCCAAACCACAAAACTAGATACACTCAAAAGAAAATATGATCAACAAAACACACGACAAATTATAATCAAAACGAGCGTAAGAGTTGCAACTAAACAAGCATAAATATCAATGTAGATTCATAAAGGAACTTCTAGGCAAAAAATGTTATCTTCAATAAATCCTCATTAAATATAAAAAAGCTACATTTCACCAATATGATATCAAGCTCGAAACTGAAATTCAGCAATCAAAATTAGAAATCATAAATCAAAACTATATTTAGGAGGACGTACCTGATGAATGGGAGGATAGATTAAAGTCATACAACCAAGCAGGACATTCAGGTAACTCTTTCATGGAAGAGTTTGAGGGCATAAGATTTCCGTCGTTTCCTAAGTGAAACATAACCACTAAGTACCAGTTGACTCAGATATTCAAAACTATAACGACAAAGTTATCTCCTGAATTTTACACTCTTTCTTCTTAATTACTCTTTTGCAATTTTAAAAAGGTATTAAAGATAAAATGCAGAAGAAAAAAGGGTATATGACTTGGAGAGTGTAAACACACTGCAACACCCTAGACAGCAAAAACAGAATTAAAAGAGAAAAAATGCCCATTCTCAGACAGGAACGGCTCTACGGCCTAATTTTAGAAGCATAAGATTGGGGCCTTTAATTCTATAGGGCCCTATTTTTTTCCCTATGTATGAATTTACCAAAATGCCCTTAAGAAATACTTACATATTTTGTAACAGTAGCCATGTTTTATCAAAAAAAAAAAAAAACTGTCTATCATATCATTTTTTATACTGCGGCTAAATGTTTTTATGTCACTAACTTACTACGTGTAAGTTAGTTTTGAACTGATGATTAAATATTTTAATTGGATATATTTATTCTCAATGTTAATTGTATGTATGTTTTATTCAACAATTTCTCTATATATATGTATATAAATAGTTACATTTTTTTGTGCCTAAAGCATATCTCCTAAAAACTTGTTATGTTTAATCGGGTTTTTGTTTTGTTATCATAAGTTTGATGTTACAACTTACATATTTACATGTGACATGTGACCATTTGCTTAGTCGATTTTCAGTGTTATTTTTTTTATATCTGAATGTAAAAATTAATGTTAATAAATAATGATCGGGGCCTATTTTTAGTATCTGCTTTGGTTCTTCGTAATGTTGAAGACGACACTGTTCTCGGATGAGAGCATCATATTCATTTTTATCAACCACGCACATTTTTATGTGAAAGGATGACAAGCGCTTTGACTTACAATTTGTTTTAGTTGTATACTCCAAATATTTAAAATAATCTAAAAAAGTAACATGTCCCTTATAATTTTGAATTTATTAGGCGAGGGGGAAACAATCTTGCAAAAAAAGAGGTCATGATGTTGATGGAATTAACAAGTCAAGACCGGGTGCAAATCCTAAATGTAAATACTTTTATAAGCAAAACACACTGAGTTTAAAGCTATAACCAAACAAGCACATGCATCAATGCGAGAATGTACCATTTAACAAACCCTAATTTATTCTCATAACCCAATGAAATCTCCATTGCTCGTTTCTATGGATAATAATTATGTCCATTTAATACCTCACTAACAAGTCCAATACCAGTACTACTGTCATTTGCTCCTATGTCATCAGATCTAATAGTACCACTAGAGTTGATATTATCATTCGAATTAGATAATTTACCAATCAATTAATAATTCTGCTAATTCACCACGTAAACCCTAGAAAAACAAATTAAGGGGACATTCAATAATTCTCTGTAATGATCGATAAAAACAGCCAAGCCCCTCGGATACACTTTACTAGTCGATTAGCCGAATAAAATCATATTAATTAGAAGAACACCTTCGAAGAAAATAAAAGGGCCCAAATTCTAGGGTTTGAGAAAAGCGATTGTAGAAAAGCAGTGAAGAAGAAGAAGATAATGCAGTCATGCAGATAACTTGCAGGATCAATAAAGATGAAAATATATACATATAAAGATATATATATAGAGAGAGAGGAAAACTATAATACTTCCTCCTTATACGTTATCTACGAAACCATGCGCAACTTTGACCGGCTTTGAACATGTAACTAAATTGCCGAAACGTAAAATTTCAAAAAAAAATTTACATAGTTTAAATATTAAACTATATGATAAAATTTAAAAAAAAAATTATTTCGGCAATGTAGTTAAATGTTCAAATCCGATCAAAATTGCACGTGATTTTGTATAGAACATATTAATTGATACGAGGGAGTAGTTCTAAAATGAAAATTTCTGTTATTCAGCTACAACCCGCTATTTTCTGTTATATACAAACTCAGAATTACATAATGGTTCCTGAAGTATCTAATTCTCTATCAATTGAGTATAAGAAAATGCAAAGTGACAGAACTATAGTTTATTGCAAATCTCCACCAATACTAGTATAGCATATACTAATGATTAATGGATAATGATACCATACATCATGTAAATACCTCCAATCAAAACTGTGTAGTCCAATATTGGTTTTTTTTTTGTTTTTTAAATACTCAGTGGTTATTGTTGGTTCCCGTGTACGAAATAACAATTAAACAATAATAAATGACTAAAAAGAAATAATCAAAACCAGTGTAATCTTTATTAATTCAGAATTGAAGCTGAAATTACAGATTACAACATGTATGTACTAAATAGAAATTAAAGCAAACGTTATTCAGATTATTATCAATTAATAATCTGATGTACTGAATTGTAATAAATAGAAACTGCCGGACTGAAAAGTATAAACTTAATAGCCGGACTGTTCTGATTGAAATAAAAATTCCATGACTGAAATGAAACTATTCTAATTACAGAATTAAATTACAGAATTGAAATTACAGAATAGAAACAATAGTTTAAAAAAATTACAGAAAGGTAAAGACAGAATATAAATATTACAGCTAAGTATAGCAAATTAAAATACTGAATAGAAAAGACAGAAATGTAAATTGCAGAATTTAAATACAGAATTGAAAAGACAGAAAAAATAAAAGACGAGACGACTATTAGACAGTCTGCTCTTAACCGATATTCGCCCAATCACCTTAATGTTTCTGGTTGCATTGACGCTTCGATCCCAAGGTACAACGTCTCAGATGACTCGTCGGAAACTGGCGACAAGTCAAGGTCGGACTGTTGGTGGGTGGTTTTCTCTCTTTCTGAAATGCTATGGAAAAATAATGCAGTATTTTCATAATGTAAAAGTGTGTTTAGAGAGTGGGAGAGAGCTGTCTACTTATAGGCTAAGCTAAAATCTCAGCTATAATGGTCACTTAATTCAGTATTCGAAACTGCTGAATTAATGATGTAATTATTCTCATTTAATTGCATCAGCTACAAGGTTACTAAAATTTTTGAGCCGGTTTTGTTATTATCCAAAACTCTCAGAAGAACCGGAATATTCCCCAAGTCCCAAGTCCCGAGACCGACCGAGCGCGCGTGTGTGGTGCACTTGCCTACACACACCTATGAGGCTACACATTATTATCACTCTCTAGTGATGAATATGTATATAAACTATTCAAAATAGTTTTTTCTCTTTGATGTAGGATAAACATTTGGGTGACTTTCCCATCCATTTGTTTTCCCACTTCCTCTCCCAAATTTCAGATTTCGTCTCTCTATGGTCCAACTTCGGAGCCAATTTCCATTCACACATATTCACCGAATAGGTCATGCGATATACCGTTTCGAAACTTGTCACACAAGCTACTCAAATCACTTGAGTACGGAGTCTAAACATTAGATTCTTCGTATGGAATTTGACCAAACTTTTGGACTCGTGACCAATTCGGAAAACACCATGAAACATTCTTTTTTTCCAACAGTTATAATTTCAGTCCAAAATATCGCATTTTTTGGGCTTTTAGACCCAATAACGCAATTTTTTTCGATTTACCACCCAAATATCATTTTACCGTTGCAGTTTTCTTTCAAAAACCACTATATCGAAAAACGTTGCGAGCTTTTTAAAACACTGGTGAATTTTGACTGTGTATACTTTGTCTTTGTAAAGATTACGACAATTAGCTTCTTGGACTAAAATAGCAGCAACGGAAAAGCAGACTCTTATAAGGGATTCTCAAGTTTTGTTGATGGTATAGAACTTACAAATATTTCTTAACACCATATCCATGGATCTTTCAAGATTAGGAAAATCAAAACCTTCTCAAACTTAACAAAATGAAAAATGGTCACCAACACATTTAGATAGTCCTCTAACGGCGCAATTTCCAATCCACCCACACGCTCATCAATCTGATTATATTATCTGGTAAAATAAAAATTACTTATTAGTCTGTATATGTAACATCCCGTATTTTTATCAATGGTTTTATTTATGATTTAATTTATCTAAAAACGTTTTATACAAAATTTTACCAAAAACCGGTCACTCGACTAATTTTTAGCCAAAAACCGAAACTCTTCCGAAAAACTTTATTTTAAAAACATGTTACTAATTTTACTAATAAAAAGAACCCAATAGATTTGTTTTTAAAGATTTGTTATTTTTGAGTAGTAAAACAATATTTTTGGATTAAGAGTTAGCTTTTAGAACTTTGGGGACCAAATAGTTCGCTTCCACAAACTATCTAAAAACAGTTTTTTCTAAACCAAAAATCAGCCCACTTTCAATTCTTTAAACCTAAAATCAGCCAAGAGAAGAGAGAGAAAAAGAGAGAAAAATGAAGAAGAAGAAGAAGAAGAAGGAGAAACCACGTTAGCAGGTTCTTACCGGAAGCATCTCCTCTACGCGCTAAGGTAACGGGGGTTATCCATTGCGACTAGACGAGGGTGTATGTTAGGATTATGTTTCGCGTTTATTACAAATTGGGGGTTTTTACCTTTTATATTAATTATGTTCTTAAATTTCTAATTGGGGTTATTTGTTGTAGCTAATATTGCTAGATACTAGTTGTGTCGTATTATACAGCATAAATAGTATTGTTTGTTTTTGTAATATTTTCCAGCTAATATTTCTAGATACCAGTTGTGTCCTACTATAAAGCATAAGTAGTATTCGTAACAGCTAGCTTTTTTTGCCATGCTAAGGAAATTCAAGGTTTTATTTTTTTAAAAGTTACAAGTAAACAAACGCTGAGCTAGTGGGCTGTTAGTTTGTGGATGGGTTCAGACTTATTTGATACAGAGGATATCTCATAGTATTGATATTGAAATCCAAGCTAGAGTTAGTATCCAACACACAGTTTGCTTTCGATTGTTTGTTGATTGAACTCATGGTATGGTGTGAATTTATTTTCTTCAGTCCTATGTGTTGTTATGCGTTGATTATGTGTTATCATAGTTGTTGGTGAAATTGGGTAATTTATTGTTGATTAAAGTTGAATTGTAGTTTATGCATACATGGTATTTGTTAAAATGCCTGAATAAGGTTTATGTTGTTAGACTTGTTTGGCTAGTCGTGAATCTAGCACCTAAGCTTATGGGTTATGTTGAATTACGTTAGAGTGACGTATAAGACTGTGTTATTTGAATAGTATAATATTATTGGTCGATGCCTTAATATTTAAACGTATGAGATTGTGTTAATTGGATGATTTTATATTATTGGCCGAGGCCTTGTGATTTAGCTGTAGTGGCAATGGTCTCTGTCTCTCCCTAATTCCGGGGACAGAAGACGGCCGAGGGGATAGGGAATGACTCGTCCTACGGATCGGGGCGAGTGGCGTGAGAGGTCCCAGTGTGCACTATATTTATTTTATTGTTAGCAATGGTCTATGTCTCTCCCTAATTCCGGGGGCATAAGACGGCCGAAGGGATAGGGAATGACTCGTCTTACGGACTGGGACGAGTGGCGTGAGAGGTCCAAGTGCGCACTATAAATCTACTTTTATGTTGCAATGGTCTCTGTCTCTCCCTAATTCCGGGGACAGAAGACGGCCGAAGGGATAGGGAATGACCTACCTTACGGACTGGGGTAGGTGGCGTGAGAGGTCCATGTATGCTGTTGATGTGTATTTAATTTATCGTAGTTGTAGAATGTCATTATATTTCTTTTTATACGTCGATTATCGTAGTTGTAGGATTTGTGAGCTCTTGCATTTATGGGATGGAGTGACGGTATTTGTGGTGCCGTCCCGTCTAGTTATGTGCGTGGGACTCACCGTTACAATTTTGTATTTCAGGTACGTACAACTTAGGTTGAGGCGTATGGTTAAGAGCTTTAGCAAGGCATCACATGGGTTCGGGCTTTTGTTCTCTTTTTACTTAGATTGTTTTTGAGGTTGTAGCCCACGGACAAATTTATTCGTTCGTTATTTTTAGCTTTTATAAATTCCGTCTTGTAGCCGCGTTTGGCAAACAGTTTATTTTATTCACTTAATTGTTCCATTAGCTTGCAAATGTTTTCTTTTAAAAATTTTAAATTCGTACCAACAGGTTCTATTTTCTTTTATTTAAAAAGGTCATGCCTTGATGTCCGTGTCTCATGGAATTTGGGGCGTGACAAGTTGGTATCAGAGCTAACTAGGTTCTTGTATACTTTGGGACGACGGGAAGATGGGTAACCATTGGACCAAGATCCATCGTATTATTTTTCACAAAACTTTTTCAAAAACTCAAACTTTTTCTAAAATGGGGGGTTGCATTTAGCTTAAGACATGTAGCTAGAATTTAGTAGTAGTTGATGAAAGGAAAGTCTACATGTGAGGCAAGTTGGGGACAATGAGGACGCTTGTTAATCCCGGCTCGCCAAACTAGTGGGTAGACCTCTCGTCGGTATGTGTGAAGGAATACCTTAGCGATGTGGAGTTCTGGAGTATGCGAGGACGCTCGGGTGCTTTAGGATAACGTATCGTGATGGGTTATCCCTCACACTTTTGTGTTGTTTGTATGCGTGTGAAGATTGATATAGTGTGTATGAGGTATAAGTTTGCATATCAAGTAGTAGCGAAGTATTAGAGTGCGAGAATTGTGTAGTTGATGGTTTTGTGTAATGTGTTTTCAAATTATTAACTTGTGTGGTAATGAACTTTTTATGCGAATGGATGTTGAAATATTATGGACTAGAATGATGTGGTTGTATGATATGTTCCATGTAAGGAATTTACAAGTGTTGAGAAATTTTACGTTTTTGTATCGTTAATTTTCTGCATAAAAACGATTGGTCATTTTTTTTTTTAAGTATTATTTCGATCGGTCGCATTTTTCAGACCTGTCTGGTCAGATTTTGACAAAAACGACCAGTTGTTTTGTCAAAAACGATTGGTCGTTTTCCGGCAAATTTTGCGGTTTTTCGCTAAACTTCAAACGCTCGTAACTCCTTCGTTTTTACTCCGAATTTGATTCCGCTTGAAGCGTTGGTTTCGTATTTCAGTGCTCTATAATTATGAACCTTAGAAATCTTGATAAAATTATTAGCATGAAAAACGAGCTTTTATCATGATTTACATGTTTTGTGATTATCACGTAATGTGCGGAATGTTGTATTGTATGATTAGCGGAATTTGATGCCTTTGCAAATTTGGTTAGATTTTATAAGTTGGAAAACATGAATGTTTAATTACGTTTTGTGAGGTCGTGTCCTAAATTCATTAGTTTTATAAGTCGTTTGTGCACTTATTTCTTCCTTACAACATGATTCTACTCTTTTAGACATTGAATATAAATTTTTCTTGGTTAGATTGTAAGCTAGTGTTTTATATATATGTTTCACATTTAGCAACTATTTTCCTTCACTCGATAGAATGATAACTGGGGACTTAGATATTTTAGGTTCTGAGTTAATTGTCCCTACATGAAGAATCTCGTTTGATACTGTATAATGTAAGACTATACTATAATGTAAGACTTAATTTAGTTGAGTTGGTTTGGTGTCCATATTTAAGAGGAATTACACACAACTAATTTCATATGTACTAAATTCAAGGTCGATATAAGGGAATTTTAATAGATTTTATTTTTATAAGATTAACTATTAAAAACTTAAGAAATATATCTGGTGTAGCATGCCCCTGTACAAGTTAAAATGTTTGAGTTTGTAAACTATTATAGGTGAGACAAAATTTTTAAAACATTTTCTTATTATCTGTTTTAATGGTTGTACGTTAATGAAGTCACTGGTTTGATATATATAAATAAAAAATGTAGTTAACTATTGCGGCGGTTTGTAACTAACAAACAAAAGGGCATGATAGGATATATTTATTTATTTTATGGATTTTTTTGGAGTAGAAGTTTTCGACAGCTATAAGAGAACCTCGATTATGGTAGTTTCCTTCTAATTTTTGTAATTTAATATTGTCCATGGATTACCTTTCGGTGCCACTTTTGCTTAGAGTTTCAATGAAATGATACGTTAGGTTATTTTCAATTCGTTTGACCACTGTAAAAGATGTTTAAGCTATAATTAGGATTCAAACTTGAGATTTAATTTGTGTTTAAAGTGTTCAAATAATAAGTGAACTAGCATTATAGTTGTCCTAGTTATTTCGAGTAAATCTCTTTGGTCGGATTAGTTGCAAAGTTTCAACAGGTTTTGCACTTTGATTGAGAGCATGTATTACATGTGAATTTGGAGTGGTATTTTGGGACTAAATATAAATTATTAGGTTTTGCACTTCTTATTAATTAAAGCTTGTTTTGTTTAAGAGAACATGGTATAAAGGGAGATTGGTATTATTTTTGGGTGGTGATCTAGATGCTAAAACTGGATTGTTTGATAAATTAAAAACAAAATGCAATGTTAGGCCGGTTAGCACCATTATTATTATTATTTTATCAGAGCGTACAGCGGAAGCACATGAAATAGATATAGATGTTTAAGTAATAAATGTTTCGGAAAACGATATGGAAACAAGTTTTGGAATAAGTTTGGTTATCTTACGGTATCAATATCAGTAATAGTTGTTTGAATTTGAACCATCCCAGAAGTTAATTATCAGTTCAAGGAAAAACATGGTAGGAACAAATTTTATTTTATTTTACCAATTAAAAGATTAGCTTACCTCATGTGTTTTGCTTTCATGATGTACACTTTGTTATTAGCATTGATGATGACTAAAATCAGAATTTGGACTAAGAATTATGTAGACAGGAGTTATAGAGTTTTGGAATTATGATTGATGGGAGTTATAGAATTTGGTAATTAATGAGATAATAAACGATCGGAAGTGGTAAAAGTTTGACCTTAGGAATTTACGTTAGTATTATTATTATTTTTTTCATCATAAGTTTTCAAGTTTCACAAGGTTAATGATGATATGATTATTAGTAATTTTAATCTCAAATGAGTTTCCAAGATACCTTTTATTATACTTCTTTTATATAGTTTATGCTACATGCACACATAAGTAACTGTTTTGGAGACCGGTTGGTTAAAGAAATTATGTGAGCTGATTTAATCACGTCTAAGAAAGCATATATAATATTATTCGGAAACATTATCCTTTTTTTTTTTCAGGTTATTAAAGAAATAAAGTTTCGGGACGAAACTTCTTTAAGTGGTGGAGAGCGTAAAATCCCGTATTTTAATTTAAAAATTTTATTTTGAATATTTATTCTTCTAAATAATTACTCATGTGATTATTTTGTTTTCATAAGTAAGAATACTAATGTTTAGTTGTTTAAGTGATTTAAGGACCTTACGGTTACACGTTATCAAAACTATAGAGTTTTAAAGGATTTAGAGGTATTTAATTGGTAAAATGATTTACCATGGATTGATACGTGGTAGTACTTTTAGGGATTAGCTGGTAAGAATTGGGCCTAGTAATTATGTAATTTACTTCGGTTAGAAATATGGAATTGTATAAACGTATGATTAGGAATAATAGTGTAAGTAATAAGTCTTTGAATGCCTCACTAAGATGATTAATGACATGATTTGATTGTATTCATATATAAAACCGATGCCTTGTCTGAAGAGTAAATGTCAATTAAGAATAGTAAATATTATCTTGAGTTTTCTATAACGAGAGGTTTGTATTTATTCCTATAACTACTATGCGTGGAATATTTAAGGAGAAATAATGTTACATGTATTCAAAGAGTTTCTGTTGCTAGCAATTTATTAACGAGGTAACCTTGCATGAGAAATTGAAACGGAAGTAATAAATTGGTATAGAATTGTAGTATAAATGCTAAGCCAATTGTCATGCCATATACACGTCCCTATAATGAATTCTTCCTTGTTAATATAGATATATACACCAGTGCAAATAAAGAAAGAAAGCTAGGTAGCATTTCCCTGATTTGATTCTATACTCCTTTACTGTATTAAAATTATATGTATGTAACGAAAGTATACAAAGATGAGAGAATTAAAGTCCTATGTTGAGGAAGGGAAAAGGTTTAGTGGAAAGCTAAGCACTAGATTATTCGTTGTAGAAATGTTTATGTTCTTTTGGATTAATATTAGGTGAGTGGGTTTTGTCTTGCTATTATAAATATTCCATTGCAACTTTTGATAATATTTTACAGGCTCATGGGTATTATTTTTTCAAGTACTATTTATATATGGAAACATTGTTTTTATATTGTTACGAAAACAAAGACAATAAAAGAAAGAAAAGAATGAAAAAGAAGAAGTGATTTATATACAATGGATCTGTATAAAGAGAACTAGTTTATATCTTATAAAGATAAAAATTATATACAGTGTATCTGTATAAGGTTTCTAAATTTATTATTTTATGATTTGCTTATGATTTGTATTTGGGACCATGAGAATAAGTCTAACGGAGAATCCCGAATAAGGGGAAGAGGAAAGTGGGGTGACGTTGGCAACTAAACGAAAGAGTTTAGTTCTCAACGAGTAACTTAGCGATTGTACATAGTTTTGTTAACCGGAACGTTTTAAGAAATAGACACAGCCGTCATTCTTTGGTGACCTTAATTACGTAGTGCACGTATGGTTTATACACCTGAGAAAAAGATCGACGGTAAAGAGATTGAGGAAGTCAATCGGGCTTGGTACTCTAAGATATCCATGTTATCATTTTGTTTTTATCATAAAAAGAAAGAAAAAGATTTTATTATTACTATTGCGATTACTTTTTTATTTTAGTTGTAAGAGATTAACTTCTTGTAATGAACGTAATTTTCGAGATTTTATTTAATGAAGCTTTTGCTAGAAATTTGAGCTTATTTAACGAGTTATTTAGCGAGTGTTTAAAAATTATTTCATTTAGGCTTTGTTTAGCACGTGCCGCCACACGTGTTATTCAGCCGTGTGACACCCCCGGGTCTGGGTTGAGAGTTTATTTTATTTGAGTTTAGTTTACTAGAAAGACCGTATTTTGAGCGTTGTAGACGTTGTGGAGTTGTTGAGGTAGAAACATGTCATCTTTGCTTACTTTATTGTCTTTTATTCAATTAGATATTGTATACAGACAGTTACTTGATTTGTTATTCTTACATGGTGCATTATCTGGAGTTTATTTTATTTGAGTTATGGAATTATCACGAGTTGTGAACCCTGCGTATATTATATTTCTTAGATTATGACAGGAATTGGACGTTTAAATTTTTATGGGCTTATTTATTGTAAGTTTATCTTTTCTGGGTATCGTTGTTTAGAAAGGAAATTTCGGGACAAAATTCTTTTAAGGAGGGTTAGTTGTAACATCCCGTATTTTTATCAATGGTTTTATTTATGATTTAATTTATCCAAAAACGTTTTATACAAAATTTTACCAAAAACCGGTCACTCGACTAATTTTTAGCCAAAAACCGAAACTCTTCCGAAAAACTTTATTTTAAAAACCTGTTACTAATTTTACTAATAAAAAGAACCCAATAGATTTGTTTTTAAAGATTTGTTATTTTTGAGTAGTAAAACAATATTTTTGGATTAAGAGTTAGCTTTTAGAACTTTGGGGACCAAATAGTTCGCTTCCACAAACTATCTAAAAACAGTTTTTTCTAAACCAAAAATCAGCCCACTTTCAATTCTTTAAACCTAAAATCAGCCAAGAGAAGAGAGAGAAAAAGAGAGAAAAATGAAGAAGAAGAAGAAGAAGGAGAAACCACGTTAGCAGGTTCTTACCGGAAGCATCTCCTCTACGCGCTAAGGTAACGGGGGTTATCCATTGCGACTAGACGAGGGTGTATGTTAGGATTATGTTTCGCGTTTATTACAAATTGGGGGTTTTTACCTTTTATATTAATTATGTTCTTAAATTGCTAATTGGGGTTATTTGTTGTAGCTAATATTGCTAGATACTAGTTGTGTCGTATTATACAGCATAAATAGTATTGTTTGTTTCTGTAATATTTTCAAGCTAATATTGCTAGATACCAGTTGTGTCCTACTATAAAGCATAAGTAGTATTCGTAACAGCTAGCTTTTTTTGCCATGCTAAGGAAATTCAAGGTTTTATTTTTTTAAAAGTTACAGGTAAACAAAAGCTGAGCTAGTGGGCTGTTAGTTTGTGGATGGGTTCAGACTTATTTGATACAGAGGATATCTCATAGTATTGATATTGAAATCCAAGCTAGAGTTAGTATCCAACACACAGTTTGCTTTCGATTGTTTGTTGATTGAACTCATGGTATGGTGTGAATTTATTTTCTTCAGTCCTATGTGTTGTTATGCGTTGATTATGTGTTATCATAGTTGTTGGTGAAATTGGGTAATTTATTGTTGATTAAAGTTGAATTGTAATTTATGCATACAAAGTGTTTGTTAAAATGCCTGAATGAGGTTTATGTTGTTAGACTTGTTTGGCTAGTCGTGAATCTAGCACCTAAGCTTATGGGTTATGTTGAATTACGTTAGAGTGACGTATGAGACTGTGTTATTTGAATAGTATAATATTATTGGTCGATGCCTTAATATTTAAACGTATGAGATTGTGTTAATTGGATGATTTTATATTATTGGTCGAGGCCTTGTGATTTAGCTGTAGTGGCAATGGTCTCTGTCTCTCCCTAATTCCGGGGACAGAAGACGGCCGAGGGGATAGGGAATGACTCGTCTTACGGATCGGGGCGAGTGGCGTGAGAGGTCCCAGTGTGCACTATATTTATTTTATTGTTAGCAATGGTCTATGTCTCTCCCTAATTCCGGGGGCATAAGACGGCCGAAGGGATTGGGAATGACTCGTCTTACGGACTGGGACGAGTGGCGTGAGAGGTCCAAGTGCGCACTATAAATCTACTTTTATGTTGCAATGGTCTCTGTCTCTCCCTAATTCCGGGGACAGAAAACGGCCGAAGGGATAGGGAATGACCTACCTTACGGACTGGGATAGGTGGCGTGAGAGGTCCATGTATGCTGTTGATGTGTATTTAATTTATCGTAGTTGTAGAATGTCATTATATTTCTTTTTATACGTCGATTATCGTAGTTGTAGGATTTGTGAGCTCTTGCATTTATGGGATGGAGTGACGGTATTTGTGGTGCCGTCCCGTCTAGTTATGTGCGTGGGACTCACCGTTATAATTTTGTATTTCAGGTACAACTTAGGTTGAGGCGTATGGTTAAGAGCTTTAGCAAGGCATGACATGGGTTCGGGCTTTTGTTTTCTTTTTACTTAGATTGTTTTTGAGGTTGTAGCCTACGGGCAAATTTATTCGTTCGTTATTTTTAGCTTTTATAAATTCCGTCTTGTAGCCGCGTTTGGCAAACAGTTTATTTTATTCACTTAATTGTTCTATTAGCTTGCAAATGTTTTCTTTTAAAAATTTTAAATTCGTACCAACAGGTTCTATTTTCTTTTATTTAAAAAGGTCATGCCTCGATGTCCGTGTCTCATGGAATTTGGGGCGTGACAGTATAAAACATACTTTTATTACTTATTAGTCTGTAGCTGAGGCACATTTATTACTCCTATTTTCTACACTTATCCAAAGGGATGAGCTATATAGTTTTATTTCGAGTCACGGAGGTTAACTTAAAAATGCGATAAAAGCAAGAAGAGGTTGAAATTTTACCGTTGGCAATCCTTTGTTGCGAAGATGAGTTACATGGGCAGCATATGACTGAAGATTTTCATTATTCGGTTCAATAGATAAAGCAAATCTCAAATTACTTTGTGAACAAAGGTTGATTAAATGAGTGTGTGCAAATTACATAATGAAATTTGTAGAGAAAGAAGCAGATGACAAATCCACGAGATCATTGCAAACGTTAACCTACCAGAGTGTATTCATGACCACAGTAGATATGTGTGTCATCTGGCAAAGACATAATCTTTCTAAGGGAATAAATCATCTGGAACAAAAAAAAAAAAAATACAAATAATCAATATGGTAGTTACAAGAGGAACAAGCTGTAAACTATGTACATCACAATCTGTAGAGAAACAGATAATTTACAAAATACAAATTACTTATCAACAGAAGAACAACATAAATAACAAAGCAAAAGATACATTCAAAAACTAAAAAAATGAATCCATTTGTGTAGATTATTCTATTGTCAAAAGTTTAGACTATAGACCATTTTATGTTACTTTTTGTTTCTTGCTGTACATACACATGAAGTTAAGACTTAGCATCTAAGTGCAAATATAGTCTCATTACATAATGCAAAAAAAATATATGATTATATAAGGTTACCTGTTTTATCTGGTAAATCACTTATTCGGTTTACATTTGCATCCATTGACAACGTTTTCCATTCATCCTCATCACCATCTTCACCTATTTCATCACTGCGATCATCATTCATACTTTGATTACAATTCATTTGGAAATTATTTAATTGTACTTAATACAAAAACTAGGTTCGTCCTCACTGTTTATATACAAGTCATATATCGGCTTGGAGAGTCTTGGGTCTTAACAACTGTCACTAGAGAATTGACGTTACTAATTAACGTCTAGATCAGTCAGTGTAACGCTTATGAATAATGACAATGCATATTTACAATCATAAAAAGTGCAATAACATACATGACCCCTTTTTTGTTTTTTTTACTAACAGATACGACAACATATTTGTTTTTTTACTAACAGATACGACCCGTGTTTTGTTTTTTTACTATCAGATACGACCCCTTTTTTGTTTCGTATAATAAAAGAAATGTGTTATTGTTGGATCCATATTTTTTAGAGTCTATCATTAATTAATAGGCTCAGATTGTTTGTACATTATACGTTGCGGTAAGCACCATTTTAGTTTTTAACACAATTTTTACAACAAACACCCCCATAATTTCCCATTAGTTACAAATATTTCCTACAAGATCAAATGCGAAAATAGAACATCATATTAAAATTTAGAGAAAACATTAAACCCAAAATAATGATATACATTCCCAACCTGCGTTGGTCCAAATACAAAGCGTAGGATAAAAATAAAAATCATAAAATAATAAAATTTGACTATTAGAGTGATTGGTTACAAATATAAGATGATACTCTATCATTTTTTAAATATATTTTGGATTGATATGAAATTAGTTTACTCTAGGTAGTACGGGTACTTCAGATTTTTATTTTCTATAGTACCCGGTACGGGTACCGGTACAAGTACGGTAAGGTACGATAAATTAAGCATCCGGTACGGAAAATGGAGTACCGTTTATTTTTTGACCACTCCATACGGCACGGGTACGGGACCTGTACGTCTCTGACACTTTTTCGGTACGGCTGAGAAATTTAATTTTTATTTTTTTCTTAAAAATTAATTAAAATATAAGATTATCAATTTAATAATATGATACTTTTATAATTAACAAGTATGCTGAATTTAATTAAATTTGTTTTCGACACTAGTTATGAAAAGTTTTCTTAACATTCACTAAAATATCCGTATATATATAAGCCTAAATTTATCTAATATTTATTAATTCTGTTATTTCAATATTGTAATTGTTCAATTTGAATCACTTATACAAAAATAAATAAATTTTTTATGGACGTACCCTTCCCGTACTGTACCGAATTTTTTTAACTTTTATCATATCACCATACCCGTATCGTACCCGTACCGGTGTAACCTTGAGTTTACTGAAGGAATTGGTTTTGGTTTTGGTAATCCATGTGATATTTGTGTAAGCAGGTAAAGGAAGCTAATTATATGGTACGGAGTGTATCATAGACGGATGGTTTATGAGTCTAATGATATACTACAGAGGATCTCTATCCGTTATTGTTACACCCACAATAATAATATGTATTCAAAGCTACACGAGACATGCATGATAGGCCATTACGGTGTAATTTGTTAAATTGTAAGTCAAATAGCAGTACAATGGGATCATTAGACTTCCAAGCAGAAAAATATACATCAGTACAGAGACTTTTCAGAGTTTATCTCACTAAGAAGTACAGTCCACGAAAAAGTCAACTCAAAGCCCCAGGATCTACACCAAGCATTTTATTGTTAGAAACTATTGTAATAAAGAATCGTAATTTACCCGATCAATAAAGAAAGACAACCTCATCCAATGTATTATTATCGATCATCTTAATAACTATTGTTGAAAATCACGACTTAACCGACCAAAGTTTATGATTTATCACACATAATCCTGTATGAAAAACTGAACGATGGTTGTGTAGTTTATTTACATTTTCTCTATTACCACCCAAACAAAGTTTTGGTGATTCACTGTGTTTTTGAACTTTAAATAAACGAAGGAATGGTTGCACTTTCCTATTCTGCTTTCTGGTTCAAAATCCTTTCAATGAAAAGTGTCTCTTGAACTTCTAAAAATAACTGCCACCCTCCTATGGCCTATATATTGAAGAGTAGCAGTCATTACTTTAGTGAAATCAAACTAAAGGGGTTCCATGTGATCAATGGTCTACACAAATAGTTGCCATAAAACTGCCTATTTTAGTTTCGAAATAAATATTAGCAATCCATGCAGAAAACCTCAAACTCGTTATCAGCACATAGGTCTCCAGGACAAAACATAAAGTCGACAAACAAACAACAAGATTTTACAACACAAGAAGTTACCCACGCCTACCATACAATACAGTTCACCAAAAAGATGTATCCCGGCTACTTTTCCTAAACTAAAAGCATGCATTATCTTTACACGTCTACAGTTTTACTGTTCTACACTTCCCAATATCCAAAATACGATCAAGCTCAGGGATTAACTTCCAAGAACAAGAAGACATTTCCAATATTTGATTAAACAGTTTAAAAACATCTATATCCCTATATTTAATGATGCAGTAGGATTATTCTTCACACCTACTATATCTTAACTTTGCGAATGTTTAAATACTATAAATGAATCACTAACTAAATTTAGTAGTAGCTGTTATGAGTCCTGGAAGATGTAGTACTACTCTTAAAAAGTTTGATAGTCATTTACTAGAATGATCATGCTAGGGTTCATTGTACGGAATTTCTTCAACGATCTCAGTGACTGACCAAGGGAAAAGTTATAAAAATTTAGTGTTCCTCAATTTTGTGTCTACCCTGGTTCTCCATTTTTCTATCATGCTATCTACTACTTGCTATAAGCTGAATTCAACTTCTCTGTGTCAAAAAGAGTTGTCTACCGCTACTAATTAAGTAGTTTAAGTGATTATAAAACAGCATAATGTTAAAGACAAAAATAAAGAGAAAACATGCTAGTGAGTTTCGATCCCTGCAGGTGCATCAAAAGTAAAAATCTTCCCGGCAGTTTTCTCAACTATTAGACTAAACAGCAAATATACATCACTAACAGAAAAATTATTAATAAAACATTGAAATCCAGGGGGGCACGTATACGTACGTGCTGAGAAAGCATCAAACTAGATTGGCTTAAGCCTTTGGCTACTAGTTTTTACATCATAAATATTTTCATACAATGGAACAACAATATTTTCATACAATGGAACAACAATATTTTTACATCAAACAAATGATAAATTCGACAAAAGCCAGAAACAAGAAGGCCGGTGAAGAAAGCCGTAATTGAATTACTCGCCATTATTTATTTATTTTTTTCCGGACCGGATTTTGATTAAAAGAAAAGAGCTTTAGTCTTTAACCATGACAGCAGTTCGACTTGTATGTGCTGCATCGGGTTCGTCACGTCTGTTAGGGTCGATACAGGCGAATCAATGAAAGACAGAAATACTTGAACTCAAAACCGAGCACACACACACTTTGATAACGGAGTTCACCCAAATTGGCTACGTCTCCGGGCCGCTACACGTGGCACTTAATCTATATATATAGAGGATTACAAACGTAATCTAGCTAAACACAAAGCTATGGTTCTCTCGCAAATAGAACTCTCTCTTTATAATATAGAGGTGTTTGTGTAGGTGTAATTAAAATACAAGATATTGGGGCATATAAATAAGATCCTTAGTGGGTCATATTACAATTCCAAGTGATGTGGGATAATTGGAAAACATGGCTAAAACTCATTTGGCTCCACAACTCAACAATCTCCCACTTGGAGTCAAATGTCGAGTGCTTCAAAAGAACTCCAATTAACCCCGACCCCCGAACTCACTATGCTCCTCCGAGCAGAATGTTCCCATCGGTATCGTTGTATAGTAATTGATACCCTGCCGTCATCGGCGAGTTACTCATTCTTCTAGTGTAGCGGCGACCCTGAGCCTCAAGCTCGGAGCCCTACTGAGGTTGCACACAACCTCAGTTTGTCGATTGTAACAGTCTTCGTTAGCATATCGGCAGGGTTCTTAGCGCCCTCAATCTTTTCTAGCGCGAAGATTCCATCTTCTAGAACAGCCCGGATAAAGTGGTAACGAATCTGTATGTGCTTTGTGCGTGAATGGAATACAAGATTCTTAGCTAGCTGAACTGCACTTTGACTATCACAGTGCAGAACTCCCTTGTCGGTTTTTTGACCGAGCTCCTTTAAGAAACCTTGCAACCAAATCATATCTTTGCTTGCTTCCGTCACCGCGACGTCCTCAGCCTCTGTGGTCGACAATGCAACAATCTTTTGCAACTTAGATGTCCAACTCACAGCAGTACCACCGAAGGTACAAACACATCCCTTTGTGCTCTTTCGGCTGTCCAGATCACCGGCCATGTCAGCATCCACATAGCCGTGCAGGCCTTCCGAGGTCTTTCGGAAACATAATGCCAAACTCACGGTACCCGAGAGATATTTCAATATCCACTTCACAGCTTCCCAATGGTGCTTTCCTGGGTTACTCATGTAACGACTGACAACTCCCACTGCATGGGCAATGTCTGGTCTTGTACACACCATAGCGTACATCAAGCTACCAATTGCTGAATCGTAGGGTATGTTCGACATACGATCCTTTCCTTCCTCGTCTAAAGGTGATTGTTTCTTCGACAAGCTAAAGTGTGCGGCTAGCGGTGAACCTACAGCCATGGCATCACTCATGCTAAACCGTGCCAACACTTTCTTTACATACTCGGCTTGCGACAGAAACAGGGACCCATCCCTTCCTCGGGATATCCTCATACCGAGGATCTGATTTGCGGCACCCAAATCTTTCATCTCAAACTGTTTCGCCAACTGTTGCTTCACCTTGTTAATCTCAACAAGGCTCGACCCGGCGAGCAACATGTCATCTACATACAAAAGTAGTATGACGTACGAAGAGTTCGCAAATCTCTTCACAAAACAGCAGTGATCACTATCACTTCTTTCGAACCCGGTATCTACCATGAAACTGTCAAACTTCTTATACCACTGTCGTGGTGCTTGTTTTAGCCCGTACAAGCTCTTCCTCAGTTTGCAGATCAGTTTCTCTTTTCCCTTTTCGGCAAACCCTTCAGGTTGGAGCATGTAAATTTCTTCTTCTAGATCTCCATGGAGAAAGGCAGTTTTCACATCTAACTGCTCAAGATGAAGATTCGCATTTACAACAATGCTCAACAATAGCCGAATAGTCGTCAGCTTTACGACTGGTGAAAAGATCTCGGTGTAGTCAATTCCTGCCTTTTGCTGGAACCCTTTGACTACTAGGCGTGCCTTATACCGTTTCGAGCCGTCTTGTTCCTCCTTTAGTCGGAACACCCATTTATTGCTCAGTGCCCTTTTCCCCTTGGGCAGTTCGGCTAACTGCCAAGTCACATTCTTCTCGAGTGACTTCATCTCATCCTTCATCGCGAACTCCCACTTGCTCGAGTCTTTCAGCTCCAGAGCTTCCTCTCTACTTTCGGGCTCGCCTGCATCACTGAGCAATATGTAATGCAGGGAAGGAGAGTACCGGGCAGGAGGTCTCTTCTCGCGATGACCTCGGCCCAACTCAGGTCGGGGAGTTTGGGGCAGCTCCTCGTCCTCTTCAGCATCTGTTGGAGGGTTATCGAGCACCACTGGCTCATCTTCAGTGTCATTTTCCAACTCTCTTGGAAACACATTCATGTCGACCATACCACTTTCCTCGGACGGGAGCGCATCTTCTTCCACCACTGCACTTTGTCGATCTTTGTACAAAATGCCTTCGTTGAAGATGACATCCTTACTGCGAATGATCCTCTTTGTTTGACCATCCCAGAAGCGATATCCGAACTCAGCTCCACCGTACCCCACAAAGTAACACACTTTGGATTTTGAGTCAAGCTTGGTACGATCATTTATGTCGACATGGATATATGACAGACAACCGAACACTCGCAAGTGTTCATAAGAGATAGGCTTTCCTACCCACTCTTCCTCGGGAATCCTCCTTTCTAGGGGCACTGAGGGTCCGCGGTTAATGAGGTAAACCGCCGTGCTTACTGCATGTGCCCACAAGGCTTTGGGCAACCCACTTTGCAGTCTCATACTCCTAGCACGCTCATTGATTGTTCGATTCATGCGCTCGGCCATGCCATTTTGCTGTGGCGTTCTTCGGATGGTCTTCTCCATTCGAATACCTCTCTGAGCACAGAACTCTACGAACTTCGCATCAATGTACTCTCCGCCGTTGTCGGACCTCAAACACTTGAGTCTATTCCCGGTCTCCAGTTCGACCATGGCCTTCCATTCTTGGAATTTCTTAAACACCTCAGACTTGTGTTTCAAGAAGTAGACCCATGTTTTTCTTGTCGAATCATCGATGAAGGTCACATAGTATTGAGCTCCTCCTTGGGAGCTTTTCCACCCTTCCGGAAGCTCACTTTCTTCTGCTTCCCGAAGATGCAACCTTCGCACATGTCGAGGTTGACAGACTTCAAGCCTGGAATTTTGCTGTCCTTCGCTAACTCCTTCATCCCCTTCTCACTCATGTGACCCAACCGTCGATGCCACAGTTCCGAGCAGTCTTGCGACACAGCTGCCGCCACTGTACACTCCTCATCGGTCGTCATGTACAGCGTACCGACCTTGCTCCCTCGGGCTATCACCATAGCTCCTCGTGAAACTTTCCAAGCTCCACAGCTAAACGAAATGGAGTGCCTTTCGGCATCGAGTTGACCTACTGAAATTAGATTCTTGGTCAAACTCGGGACATGCCTCACTTTCGTCAGCTTCCATACCGATTCATTTGGAATGCGAATTTTCACATCGCCCATTCCAACAACATCCAACGCTTCTCCGTCGGCTAGATACACTTTACCGAAATTACCCGCAGTGTGATTTTCGAATAAATCCTTCTGAGCGGTCGTGTGAAATGATGCCCCAGAGTCTAGAATCCACGAATCTATGTCCCTCTGTACGGCAAGCATTAAACAGTCATCCGAATCCTCGTTGCTCGCAACATTAGCCACGTGATCACGGCCGGTACTCTTCTTCGGCTGCTTGCACTCATGACTGAAGTGCCCCATACTCTGGCAGTTATAGCACCGAAGATTCTTCTTACTTCGATCGCTATCTTTGCCTCCTCGGCTAAGCCCTCTTCTACCTCGGGATTGCGAACGTCCTCTAACGTCCCATACCCTGGCCTTACCCCGGTCTCTTGAACCCATGTTCAAGGCTTCTCCATCATTTGAGCATTCACCCATATCCAATCTCCTGAGTTCCTCAGCGAGTATTTGATCTCGGATGCCGTTGTAAGTCAGTTTCTCCTTTCCTATTGAGTTGCTAACAGCAGCTCGCATGAATTCCCAACTGTTCGGTAGAGATGCTAGCAGTATAAGGGCTCTCACTTCGTCTTCAAAAGTTATCTCCACCGCATCCAACTGATTTACGGTGTCGATGAACTTGTTCACGTGACTCGCGACAGGTGTCCCCTCAGCCATGCGTAGGTTGAACAACTTACGCATGAGATGTACCTTGTTATTCGCGGATGGTTTCTCATACATGTCGGTGAGGACCTTCATCATCTCCATCGTCGTCGTCTCTCTTGCGACGTTATGTGCGACACTCCTAGATAGTGTTAGGCGGATCACTCCCAACACTTGACGGTCTAAGAGTTTCCACGCCTCCTCGGTGGTTGTGGTCGGCCTTTCCTCAAGGAGAAGTGGCTGATGCATCTTCCTCCCATAAAGGTAGTCCTCTATTTGCATTCTCCAGAATGTGAAGTCCTTCCCGTCGAACTTCTTGATCCCGTGTGCGGTCCTGTCTTCTTTCGCCATCGATCTTCCGAGCTCTGATACCACTTGTTAGGGTCGATACAGGCAAATCAATGAAAGACAGAAATACTTGAACTCAAAACCGAGCACACACACACTTTGATAACGGAGTTCACCCAAATTGGCTACGTCTCCGGGCCGCTACACGTGGCACTTAATCTATATATATAGAGGATTACAAACGTAATCTAGCTAAACACAAAGCTATGGTTCTCTCGCAAATAGAACTCTCTCTTTATAATATAGAGGTGTTTGTGTAGGTGTAATTAAAATACAAGATATTGGGGCATATAAATAGGACCCTTAGTGGGTCATATTACAATTCCAAGTGATGTGGGATAATTGGAAAACATGGCCAAACCTCATTTGGCTCCACAACTCAACAACGTCATCCCAACCAGCATGCCTAACAAAGTCGACAAGGGAGAAACAATTGGAATTGCAACGGCACACCATGGCGACCTTACCTGTCGTAAACTTGAACAAAACCCCTTCAAGTATTATCATTGTGTGTCCCACAACCGTAATACTAGGCATTGGTCTCATCGGACGAGGCTTCTTCGGAGGATCCCTCTCCCTCTCATCATAGGCATTTTTTTCTGGGTTCCTTCCTGTATAAGCAGCGGCATTACGCTCGTGACAGGTTCAGCGAGTAAGTATATCTCCTTCCCCATAATAAATTGATTTTCCGATTTCAAACACTTCCTGATTGACCTTAGGATGATTAGCACTTGCAGCCCACGCGACTTCAGAGCTCTCCAAAACATTAAATCTTAGTTTCTCCATGTGAAGAGACATCATGGGCATTTTGCGAGGGTCCCTTCCCTTGGAAGGAGTTCTTGCACGATCATGACATGTACAACGAGTAAGCGTATTTCTATTCTCATATGAGAAATGAGTTGATTTTCCGCTTTCTAACAACATCTTATTGGCCTCGGGATAATAAGTATTTGCATCTCTAATAGTAAGTTAGTAACATTCTGGTTCTCCACAATTCAGAAACTTGTTGGAGAAGCACGTTATGAAACCCCGGGGTAGATGGGCATTGAAGCACCTCCCCTATCCCGAGACGAACGGCGGATAGGGTTAAGAGTAACGAGAGAGATTTTATTTCAGAGACAGGAAGAGCTTAAATTAATCTCTCCTTTATTAGATATTTGCCACTTTTAGCTGTTCAAGTGACTTATTTATTATTTATTATTTAAGAACAAAGTTGTTCTTTCTTTTATTTTGAGTACACACAAACTATTTTACTATATTGTTATGTTAGTTATGAATTGAAATAGCCTTTAGCCTTAGTTTTCTCTCACCAAGAGGTGATTCTAATTTACTCTTCCTTTCATCACGATATTATTGTGTTTTCTCTCTATTTGTTGCGTTGAATACTACTGTATTCATCAATGGCATCGGTTATGACAGCTTAATGGTTGATTTGGAAAACTACGTCCAATAACTATATAAACCAATATAACAACAATGTAATAACAAACTAATAGATACTTTAAAAAAAAAGAAGTTGAATCCATGTTTTTTTAATCCATGTTATTTGTGTAGATTATTTTTTATAACTAAATTTTCTGTTCTTATAATTTTTTAGTAAACAGCCTTGAGGTTATTATTTGCTTATTTCTAATGCTGGTAATCTCGAATTTTAGAAGGGTTTTGCTCTTGAATTTAAAAGCTTATATCACACTAATCATGGAGTGCGATAAGGGGAGATACAAGGATCGGAGTGATAAGGAGTAAGGGGTTAAATTATCGTAGCAAATCTTTCCTAAAATTTCTTAGATTTAAACTATAAGATTTTAAGATTTTTTACCCCTTTGGTTTTGTTAGTTATAAGGTAGTATCTCATTCATACGGTAGTGTTTATATCGTCTTTTTGGACGGATTTAGCTACCATGGTGGCTTGACCCATGGACTGGATCTTTTTTTATGTATTGGTTAAAAAAAAGTGTAGGTAATTCTAGTATCAAAACTTTAGACAATAGACCATTTTATGTTACTCTTTGTTTATTATTCTACCTACACATGAAGTTAAGACTTAATCTAGCATCTAACTGCAAATATAATCTCATTACATATTGCAAAAATTATCATAGGAGTACATGATAAAATTACCTGTTTTATCTGCTAAATCACTTATTCGGTTTACATTTGCATCCATTGACAACGTTTTCCATTCATCCTCATCACAATCTTCACCTTTTTCATCACAGCGATCATCACTCATACATTGATTACGATTCATTTGGAAATTACTTAATTGTACTTAATACAAAAATTAAGTTCATGCTCACTGTTTATATACAAGTCATAGATCGACTTGCAGAGTCTTGGGTCTTAACAACTGTCACTAGATAATTGACGTTACTAATTAGCGTATAGATTAGTCAGTGTAAAGCTTATGAATAATGACAATCCACATTTACTATCATAAAAAGTGCAATAACAGATACAACCCCTTTTTTGTTTTTTTTACTAACTTTACGACCATTTTTTTGTTTTTTTTACTAACAGATACGACCCCCTTTTATTTTTACTAACAGATACGAACCCTTTTTTGTTTCGTATAATAAAAGAAATGTCTTATTGTTGGATTCATATCCTTTAGAGTCTATCATTAATTGACTCATATTGTTTGTACATTATATGTTGCGGTTTGTCCGTTTGTATATAGTAAACACCATTTTAGTTTTTAACACAATTTTTACAACAGACACCCCCATAATTTCCCATTAGTTACAAATATTTCCTACAAGATCAAATGCGAAAATAGATCATATTAAAATTTAGAGAAAACATTAAACCCAAAATAATGATATACATTCCCAACCTGCGTTGGTCCAAGTACAAAGCGTAGGATAAAAATAAAAATCATAAAATAATAAAATTTGACTATTAGAGTGATTGCTTACAAATATAAGATGATATGTGACATGAAATTAGTTTATTCTAGGTAGCACGGGTGCTTCTGATTTTTATTTTCTGTAGTACCGTATTTGGTACAAGTACGGTACGGTACGGTACGATAAATTAAGTACCCGGTACGGCAAATGGAGTACCATTTATTTTTTGACCACTCCAGTACGGCACGGGTACGAGACCGGTACGTCTCTGACACTTTTTCGGTACGGCTAAGAAATTTAATTTTTATTTTTTTCTTAAAAATTAATTAAAATATAAGATTATCAATTTAATAATATGATATTTTTATAATTAACAAGTATGATGAATTTAATTAAATTTGTTTTCGACAATAGTTATGAAAAGTTATCTTAACATTCACTAAAATATCCGTATATAAGCCTAAATTTATCTAATATTTATTAATTATGTTATTTCAATATTGTAATTGTTCAATCGAATCACTTATACAAAAATAAATACAATTTTTATTGATGTCCCCTTCCCGTACTGTACCGAATTTTTTTAACTTTTATCATATCACCGTACCCGTATCGTACCCGTACGGTGTAACCTTGAGTTTACTGAAGGAATTGGTTTTGGTTTTGGTAATCCATATGATATTTGTGTAAGCAGGTAAGGGAAGCTAATTATATGGTACGGATTGTATCATAGACGGATGGTTTACGAGTCTAATGATAGACTACTGAGGATCTCTATCCGTTATTGTTACACCCACAATAATAATATGTATTCAAAGCTACACGAGACATGCATGATAGACCTTTACGGTGTAATTTGTTAAATTGTAAATTAAATATTAAAAAAATTTAATCGGATCAATTAAGAGACTCTCCAGCAAACAAAGGGAAGAAGGGGTAAAATGAAAATGGTTACATACATAGTAATATTAGTTTATTGCAAAGCTCTTATGTTGACCGAACATGTTGTTTTTTTTATGTTCGGTCCTCCAACTATTAAGTATTTTGTTTTTGTAGTCTATTTAAGTTCACAGTATATTTAAGTGCTTATGTCGATCACTTCTGACTTCATCGGTTTTATCGAAAAGCTATATTTTTAAGTTCACATTACGCTGTTCACATTGATACAACATGAAAATGTTACCCGAGCAAGCGGTATTTGGTAGTGAATCTTTCATGAGAATCCATCACTTTAAACATGGAAAACATAATGGGTATAAGGATGCGATGGTCATTTCTTTTATAAAATAGGAAAGGTACCCCTATAAATAGAGTCAAATAGCAGTACAATGTTATTATTTGACTTCCAAGCAGAAAAATATACATCATTACAGAGATTTTTTAGAGTTTATCTCACTAAATAGAGTCAAATAGCAGTACAATTGGATCACTTGACTTCCAAGCAGAAAAACATATATCAGTACAGAGACTAATCAATGATTCTCCCTTATTGAATAAGGAGTATGAATGTTTTGAGTCTCGTATAATCTATATACTTATCGTAGCTTTTCTTAAATTAGCTCAGATATTTAGAAATCAAAAGGTCAATGAAATTAGCTCATGATTAGATGGAAATCCATCACGTCCTGAACATTTCTCTCTCTCTAGATGCTAGAAATTAGACTGAAGAAATGAGAAACTCTTTTAAACGAAGAAAACAAGCATTTGGTTAAACGTTTTTCTTCAAATTCGATTTTATTTGTCGAACTATGTAATCCTCTGAAAGGCATAAAAATATGAGCTATTTTGTTACAGGTCATAACTAAAGTTGCTAGAATGGAATCATGATCCTAAATCACCTAAATATATAGCAGAATTCATTCGTTCAATCAAATAGTTGACCGGCAAATCATTAAGTTGCAATTGATGTGAATTTTGATTGTGTATACTTTGTCTTTGTAAAGATTACGACGATTAGCTTTTTGAAATAAAATAGCAGCAACGGAAAAGCAGACTCTTATAAGGGATTCTCAAGTTTAGTTGATGGTATAGAACTTACAAATATTTCATAACACCATATCCATAGATCTTTCAAGATTAGGAAAATCAAAACCTTCTTAAACTTGACAAAATGAAAAATGGTCACCACCACATTTGGATCGTCCTCTAACGGCGCAATTTCCAATCCACCCACACGCTCAACAATCTGATTATATTATCTTAAAACGTCCTTGAAGGTGATTTGTGCTAGACGAGATTTGCAGTGAAACTGAGTAACCTTAGCTACAAATTCCAATTTGCTTGATACATAGGTGTCTACCACAATTACCATATTCAACAGCTTTGGAGCGTTACCCAATAAATATTCGATAAAAACTAATTCCTGCTTTGTACCAGTTATAGTTTCGATATGCACTTCAGTAAGGTGATTGAAAGAGATATCCGACATATCAAAATTTTCGCATGGTACATGAGGACAATTATTCCTCAACCCGATGATAAGCTTCTCCAACTTTCTAGAGCTTCTAACTAACAAGAAAACAGATGAGGCTTCCTCTTCATAATTAATGGAAATATCATTTAACTTGAGAACTTTTAAATGGTGCAGCTCATGCGCTGGCCTATTCCACGCACCATCCATCAGGGCAACCACCATGTACTACATGGAGTGTAAAAAATTTATTTCAATAACCATCCAACAATAAAACAATAAAAAAACAAAGGGACAGGTAAATAAAAAAAGTTCCGTTGTGGTTTGTTTCTTTTTGAAAAGTCTCCTTGAACCTTTGAAATCAGTGTGTGCTCTTATGGTTGAGAATAAAGGATAACAGTTAATATTTCATAAAATCAAACTAATGGAATTTGATAATCTAGTGTGATCATGACTCATAAGCAGGCTTATTATAATAGTACACCAGGATTATTTTGGATTCAGCGGCACAGGTTTGTTCAGTAGATATTATGTAAAAATTCAAATCAAATAATTTGTTGCTGCAGTGAAGACAAAAGGTGAGCAAATGCTTTGGCAGACGCCAGACTGTTTTTTTTTAGCCGAAAAGAAAAACTTCAAATTTAAAACATCTGGACAAGCAATTAGAAATATAACATAAACATGAAACAACAATACACTGAACAAGCAAAGGTCCAAACATAAGATCAATAACAATTCATAAAAGAGACAATTTTTTTTTCCAGAAACTTCAAATATTTACAACTTTTGGTGATTCACTGTGTTTTTTAAACCACAAATAAACGAAGGAATGGTTGCACTTTCCTGTTCTCCGTTATGTCACCCTCCTATGGTCCATATTAAAGGGTAGAAGTCAATAATTTAGTGAAATCAAACTAATGGAGTTCCGTGTGATCAAGAACAAGAGCATGTGTATAATGGTACACTGTACACCTAGAGATAGTAAGGAGTTTAATCAAGGGTCTGCATATAGTTGCCATAAAATACTGCCGATTTTACTTTCGAAATAAAAATTAACAATCAATAGAGAAAACTTCAAACTCGATATCGGCATCACCTCAAAGACTAAATCCGTTAAATTCAACACCACTGTTACACTGTACGTATACAAAGTTTAAAAATCCATTCATAAGCAAGTGTTGACCATCAAGGTTCAGCTTCAGCCATTTATGACGAAGTACTTTTAATGGATCAAACCACTAAAGATCAAAGACATAACTTGCAGGAAAAAAAATAGAGGTTCTACATCAAAAAAAATTACCTTTAACGAGAGATTGCCAAGTTCCAAAAACTGAAGAGCAGGTAGACCATCATAGAGCACAACTGGCACCTTCTCAACTCTGACACCATAGTTGTCTAGAAACATCGACAATGATTCTAAACGAGGGGTACTTTTAAAATGTATAGAAGGGAGACTACCAGCATAGTGAAATACCCTAAGATTAACAGCGCCAATATCAAGTTGGTCGCTCAAGAAAAGACAATCCAATATTAACCTTTCAAGTAATGGGCAACTAGATATAATGCTCGAACACGATTCGGCAGAGATACGTACAAGATGAAGCTCCAACGAAAGCAATTTACCAAACCCTTTGAACCCTAAGGGAGGTTGAAGTAAACAAATAGAGATACTCACATGCTCAAGTTGCTCATACGAGAAAAAGCACAAAGACAATTGATAGCTGCTATAACTGAAGTTCTTTACGCCACTCTTCAAGACAGAATAATTAATTATCCGGTCAACATAACAGGGACTCTGTAATCTATATAAGGATAGATTAAACTTGATAATAGATCCGGTGTGAAGCAAGATAATATTTCTAATATTCATGAAGAGCTCATCTTCATTATCTGACGTCAGGTTCTTACAGAATGAGTCATCAATTATAATTTCAGGCATCTGTCTCCAGATAAACTTCCATTTCCTTGACAGGATGCATGTTCTCACTGCTTCTTGTATCGGAATACGCGTCAAGATTTTTTCTATTATTTCTTCGGGAAGACAACTGATTCTGTCTGAAGTCGAGGAGAGCTTCTTTTTTGTTTTGAGCTGACGTTTCATTGGATACATTACGACAGACTTCCAAAAGATATTAGCACTTGTCTCCTGGCTACTGTAAAAATCATTAAACATGTAAACGAAACAAACTGATTAATATAACAAGCATTAAAAAACAAAACAAATTTGACTATGGGATTTTAGATCAGATTCTACAATCATAGTTTACTACTTAAATACCGATAATCATATCAAAAATTTATTACTAAGTTAAGAATAGAGAATTATATTCAGGCTCATAATCCAGGATGAACACTTAATTGATTCGCTATGCGCTAATTGGATACTCTCATCATGGAAGTTTTATAAAAGGAGGTTTGATATAAAGTAAATGCTTTGAGCTACCAACCATCATTGATTCCAAATTGAAATAAGAATCTAGACCTCACATATTGTTTTTCAATTGTACAAAACCTATCCCTAGTCAGAAGAGGAAACATAATAAAATATAAGCCTCCCAAGTCCAAACCACACAAGAAGTTGTCAACCAAACTGAAAACTTTTACAAAAAAGGTGACCACGTCTGTCAAATAAAATGCAGCAAAACTTTCAAAATAATATGTTTATCTTTTTTTCGATTTTCAAAACATCCAAATTTATTTGTACAGCTAATAACTTTTCGGTTTTCTAGATCCTTTACCGAACAATTTGTTGCATACTCTCATCATGGAGGTTTGATAAAATGGATAGATAGTTTCTTCCCCGTTATATTCATGTCCCCTAATTTTTTCAATTTTCAGAACGTCAGTTTGACATAAATGCAGTCTAATTATAAGAAAACAATCTTATGTCTCTAATAAGTGAAAACCGGATCGAGTATTACAAAAATTGGCCCGAATGCGAACCCATGAGAAGATAATAGTTGAGAAAAGTTTAAAAGGATTTTAGCACACTAAATCATGACGATTTATATCAGTAAATAGTTTTTGCATCTCCGTTTACACATGTATAATGTTTGAAAGACGAATATAACGCATATTTTATCATGCATTATCATCACATGCTATGTTAAAGTAGGTCCTGTTGCTTGGCATATATTTAATAATTAAAAAGGAGATTATATGTGATTAAAGGTGGATACATGTCATTCCTCATCATAGTTTGACAATCACTCAATACAGGGGCGGAGCTATATGGTCTTTAGAGGGGTCACATGACCGCCCTCACCTTTGAGGGTAGAAAATACATTTACACCCTTCGTATCTAAAAATGCAAAATTGAATTGAAGGCTAATGTTTTTTTAGAGGAGATAAAAAAGGAAAATAACTAAACTAATGTTGTTTTTTGTAGTACTAGTAAATGGAAAACTGTATATACCCTTCACTAAAATAAAACTTGATTAATATATGTAGCTTGGTCCTTATAGTATAGTTTGAAAGATTTGTTAGTCTCATTTCACAATAAAAAAAACAGGTTTAATATGTTAGGCATGACGCCACAGAATTCTGTGTTAGATAAGAATTTTTCTTTCGCATTCATCGGTTTTGTATATAAAGTGTGACCCCTCTGACTAAAAATTCTGGCTCCACCACTGACTCAATACATTGATTATGCCAGGGGTCATTGTTCTGCAGGATTAATATGATCCCAGAAAAGGACCAAGGGGGAAAACATGTACTTTATGTTGAGCCCGGTTACCCTCTTTCTCCTTCTTTTAAGCATTCTATGTACAGATGTATTGCATATAAGCTCAATAAAATATCTAAAACTTCTTCTGGTGAAGCAACAAAAATCTAAAAAACAATCTAATCATTCTACTAAAATGCCCAATATTATTTAAAAAAACACTAATACCAAGTCAAGAATTAGGAATGGAATCCATGCTCATAATCAAACCTGAACATTTAAATGGAATAAATCCGTAGACCTCACATTTTCCCAACTGGCCAATTCACGTCTGTTAGAAGCACATTAGCGTGTATAAACAACACCATGAAAAAAACTTGGTCAAAAGGAGTACGCAATTAGTCCAAATAGGAATAACAAAACTGAGACATAAGTCTCCAGGACTACCAGAAAGTCAATAAACAAAAAAAAATACAAGAAGTTACTCATGTCTACCATACAGTTCACCAAAAAGTAACAGCACTACTTTTTCAGAACTAAAAAAATGGATTATCTTTACACTTCTACATTTTCAAATCTTTAAAATACGATCAAGCACAGGGATTAACTTCCAAGAACAAGGAGACATTTCCAATGTTTGAAACAGTTTAAAAACGTCTATAATCCTATATTTAAACATGCAGCAGGATCATTCTTCACACCTACGATAGCTTAAGTAGGAGTATATGGTACAAAATTGGCGGATCTTTAAATACTATCAATTGGGATTACTAACTTACTTTAGTAGTAGCTGTTATGAGCCCTGGAAGATCTATGTACTGCTAATACATGCCATTATGCTATTGGCTGTTGTACGGAATTTCTTTTACAATCTCAGTGAATGATTGCTCCATTTTTTTCTATCTTTACTATCTATTACTTGTTATAAGCTGAATACCATATCTAACATTACATGGTCTATGGAAGCACCAAAAGATTGAAAACAATCACTGATTCGAGCAAACAATCCTTTAACCAAGGAAACTTTTATCAATGGAATCTTCCTTTCAAAAACGTACAACCACAGTATACTACTCTGATACAGATAATTATATCGAACAAAAAGTACCACAAAACACGAGGTAGTAACTCAATCATCTCTCGGAGGATAAAAATCCCCTCTTCCTTAATGGAATATATTCAATGAAATATGAGAGTTTCCTTATTTTTCATAAGGAAAACATAAACTTACTTCCTCATGTATACAAGTACGTTCAAACACTTATGAATCCCCGGTACGCATGTAAACTCTTCTCGTCTGCCAAGGGAAACTTCCCCCTGAATCGAGACATTTACCCTATTGAGGGGTCATCACCCCCTGTAAGAAACTTTCCTCCTCCTATGAGGGGAGGTTTTTCCCCCTGCACTTGTACTTTGATGAGTTGTTATCCTCAGATACATCTCCCACACCCAAATAGGGCGGAATTACTTATAATGACATATCTTTTCATGCCAATTATTCATTGAGTATGACAGTCTCTTATATATTGTGGATGATCACGAAAATAGTGTATCTCCTGCCCTAAGACAATTTATTTGCATATCTCTCTTACACAACATTAAACTCGCCACATTTAATGATTTACTAGGACATTTTTAATCATCGTAACAAACCCTAATTTATCCTTATGGAATGTTATCTAGGTCATAGTAATTTACATACACTGCTTACTCAATAACTAAGGAAGAGAAATCGTAAAATTAGACCCTATCGGTATCAGACTCTGGATCATAATGCAACAAATCCAAATATTTTGGAATAATAATCTAGATGTACAAATTTAGGTACACTGCTTACTCATTAATTAAAGAAGATTAATTCTAAAATAAGACCTCCATCATATCAGACTTCTGATCATAATGTACCAAATCCGAATATTTTGGAATAATAATCTAGACATCACATTTTCCGTTGGCTAATTCACGTGCCTTACAAACACTTTTTTTTTGAAAGCTTATTAAATGGGATTAAGGGATTTCACAACTACCCCCGTTAACAAGACTCGAACCATGCACCTCCTATTTGATAGTGCGGGCTCTAGCCCACTAGGCTATTCCTAGTCGGTTACGTGCCCCACAAACACAGTAGTGTGTATATGTAGACTAAATTGGGCCATTAAACCAAGCCTTTGCCAGAAGAGGAAACACAGTTCTAGTCCTAACAAAGACTGAAATGAAACATAAATGTCTAAACGTCACAATTTTCCAATACGCAAACTGACATTCACAAATATATAAGCGTGTATAGGCACCATAATAACCCATGTCCAAGATAGGAAACACATTTAAATAAAAGTGCTAAAGACGAAACTGGAAGTCGCCAATCAAATAAAAACCTTTTTATAAAACAAGATTTTAACCACGTTTGTCAAACGATTTGCAGCTAAATTTTCAAAATCTTTTGATAACAAAAGACAAGATTTGTAGTTTTTGTCCGGTTTTTTTCCCTTTTTGATCTCACTTTTCGTACAATTCAATCAATACTCTCATCATGATATATTCCACTGTCACAATCCTGTTAATCTCATTACTCACCAAAACACATGAGTATTACTCTACAGCTGCCTCTTTTAAATGCCCTAAGAAATATATATTTATCTAGAAAATAACTTCTACAGATCTAACAAATAGGTCAGTAAGAAACCGTAAACTTCAAAGGATAAACTATAAACTTTCTCAAATATATCAACATTTCAATACAGTAAAAACTCTACTGAACCTTCTGGAACTGAAAAGTTTTGACTCTTGACTATAAACATTTCCGTTTTGTACCAAAAAAGGGAAGAAAACCATTCTAAAACGGTTCGGTTTTCAAATTCGGGATTCTGATTTTGAACCCTACTTAAAGAATGTATTTAGGATATATAGACCCATACCACCTATCAGCAAAGACTCAATTTTTATTTCTTTTTTACTTATGTAATTTAATCAATATCAGTCATAAGAATTAAAAAAAAAAAAAAGTGAATTGGACAACCTGCATGCAACCTAGCAACAAGAATTTGGAGAAAGTAACCATTATATATGATATATCAAAATTTATGCAACCATTTTAGGCTCATCAAAAAGAAAAGAAAAAACATCGTATCATGGGTACATTAAGTACAGTCGTAATGTAGAGCCACAATAACAAAATTCAATAACAAATATTTAGATAGGATTGATTATAAGAGACTCACCACTGTCACCCAGAGAGAGAGATCAGAGAGAGAGAGAGAGAGGGAGAGAGATGGAAGAAAGGGGTAAATTGAAAATAGTTTCATACTCAGTTTAATAAAGCTCTTAACGTTACTTTTTATTTTGTTTGGTACTCTATATTAATTATTTTCCTTTTCTTTGTTTATTTAAAGTTCACTGTATATTTAGATTCTTATATGTTTGCTTTTGAATTCATCGGTTTTATCGACAAGGGTATATTTAAGTTCATATATTTAAGTTTATATATTGAATAGTTTGTTTACATTTCCTCTACTACTGCCTCTAAAAAAAATGCAAAAAAGGGTATAGAAAATTGTTAGTACAAGAATAAGTTTGTACGCTTATGTCACCAAATTAGTCATAAGCATTTTTGCATAGAAACCGAGCATCGTTCAAAGGGTATAAAAAATCCAGTACAAGAAATACTTAAATGCTGATATTTTTTTGGTCACCAAATTAGTCGTAAGCAGTTTAGCATCAAAATGACATCATATCGTTTATCATCGTTCATATCTTCTTTTGTAGTGAACTGAAATTTAAATTTGAATCTCTCCATACATGTCAACACATATTTTGAGAAATTATTTATGTAAGGAAATTTCTTGTTATGAAGTAAGATATTAAGTATATTAATATTTGATTGATTCCCAAGTTTAGAGATTTGAAATCGATATAATTTAGTTTATTTGATATTTTTCTTTTTTCTTATTTCATAATATCTATGTTTTATAAATATAGCATGTCAATGTAATTGATTTATTATCTCATAAATACATTTTATTTGTTACTTAACACTTGTTGACTTGCGACTTACTCAAAAACTTATAAACTTAACTCTAGTAAAGTCTTATATGATCTTCTAGCGAAACATTGAAGGTGTGTTTGAAACCAAACAAAGTTATGGGAAAATAAAAATGATTTTCTGAGAAAACATTTTTCTGTGTTTGTCTTCATAAGTAAACTAGTGAAAAAGAAAAGAAAAAAAAGTGTGAGAAAAGTTTGTGTGTAAAAAGGGAGAAATCATTTTACTTTCAAAATTGAGAGAAAAAGAAAAACAAATGAGAAAAATAAGACTAATTACCTCTCTCTCTCCTTCTTTTCTTTTGTTTTTCCTCTTAATTTCCCAAATTTTCAAACTGATGACCGGAAAATGATTTCAATTTAATTTTCCTTTCTTTTACTTTCTTTTCCTTTTTTTTTCCGTGATATTTTTCGGGTTAAAAATACACCCGGAATACGGAAGCAGAAACACTTTTAGAATAAGCTATTATAAGGAACAAATGGAAGGCTTTGTATTTTAGGAACAAACAGTAAGAAATTTATCAAGAGTAATCAAGCATCTACACTCTGATTAATTCAATCATTCAAGCTATTATCGTTTTCTCATATATCCTATGGCGATCCAATGCTAGCTATAGAATGGAAAAATAAAAGTAAGTATTATTAATTAGGGAGTCGTTAAAAACTCGTTCCCTATGACATACCTTTTCTTTTGTAAAAGAAAAAGGTAGAAGCAAAAAAAGAGTTCGAGGTTCAAATAGAATGTACCTCGATTTATATCTCCACATCGTTTTATCTGGCTTTCTCTCAGTGACAATTATTGATTTGCTTCTCCTTATCTAAACTCTCCCGATTTCCTTGCAATTTTTACTCCTTGCCAAGCTGCCATGATATAAGATTCTCTAAATTCTCAGAGCTTCTAAGTAACAAATACATAGAGGATGCTTCATCTCTCTATCAAAAGAAAAGGTTAAGAACTTGTATCTGTTCAACTCAATCGCACAAAAGCTTAGTTTTGAAAATCATCCAATAATTAAAGACCAACATTTATGGTTGCGGTTTCAGTAGAGCCTATAAAAGGCAGCCATCCCCCTCTCATTTCAGTACACCTTCATACACACAACTCACAGCATAAGCATACACTTAGTGAGAGAGAACCGCACCACCAACAGCTCGACCTGTGGTTCGGTGCCGGTTTCCATACGAGCCACTCTGAGATAGAAGTTGTACCTTGGGAACAAAGTCCCGAAACCAGAAACCTTTAAAGGTGGTTCGGGAAATATTGTTTAAGGGAAACTGCTCAGCAGTTGCCTCTTCTTGTAATTTCTGTTATTTACTTTTCAGTCCTTTATTATTCTGTCCATTTAATTTCAGTACCGTTTCATTTCTGTAATTTACTTTCCTGTACTGTTTCTTTTCTGTATTTACATTTCAGTACTGTTTACTTTCAGTCTTTCGATTCTGTTATTTACTTTTCAGTTCTGTAATTTCCAGTATTTACAAAAAACAGTCCGGCAGTTTTTTATTTGTTAAAAACCAGTCCGGCAGTTTTTTATGCTTTAAAACCAGTCCAGTTTGTTTTGTTTAAAACCAGTCCGGCAGTTTTGTTTAAAACCAGTCCGGCAGTTTGTTAAAACCAGTCCGGCAGTTTCTGTAAAACCAGTCCGGCAGTTTCTGTAAAACCAGTCCGGCAGTTTCTTTAAAACAGTCCGGCAGTTTCTTTATTTCAGTCCAGCAGTTTTATTTATTTGTTGAGTCAGGAATTGTAATTCATATTCCAATTGTGAGAAATAAAATTGTTTATTTCCTTTGCGTTCCTGTCTCTTTTATTTATTGTCCTTTCATTATTGTATTCGAAATAGTACCAAAAACCAACAATCTTAAACAATATCATTTTTGGTTTTCTATTTTCGAAATAAGAAAGGACTTTTCATTTTTATTTTATTGTTGTTGACGTCTCGGTTTTTATTCTCGCAAAATCATTGCTAGTTTACTAGAAATTGAAATTTGCACATAGAATAAATCCGAATTGGTTTTGATCTTTTTATTCTAGAATACTATAAAGAATTCTTAGTGAAATCAAAAGTGATTTGATTTTCACGCTAGAATCTCTTTCTCTGGTTTTTATTCTTTTGAAGCAATCTAATTAAGTTATAATTAGTATTTGCGATAAAGAATTTAGTTTTCTTGCGAGAAACTAAACGGTTTTATATTGTCATTTCAGATGACTAATGAGGATCAAATACCCACCGTTTCTTCGGAAAACGTGCAGGGCGCACTTGTGATTGGTAGTAGCCATAACAATGCGAGCGCTGCGAGTGGGGGGGCTCAGGCTGAGGCTGAGGCCGAAGCTGCTGCGGCAAAGGCTGCGGCCGACGCTGCTGCGGCAGAGGCTGATGCTATGGCTGCGGCTGCGGCCGCAGCACAGGCTGCTGCTAAGGCTGCGGCCAAGGCAGCGCTTGTGGCTGCAGCCAGGGCAAAGGGCAAGGCTCCGGCAACACCGGCAATGCCAATGTTGCCAACCTCTCAACTGGAGAGACCGGAAAAGTTTAGGGGCAACAACTTCAAACGTTGGCAGCAAAAGATGCTGTTTTATTTAACTGCCCTTAATCTGACCCGGTTTCTTAAGGAGTCTGCACCCGTCCTAAGCGAGGACGATGAGGACGTGCAGACGGTTTCGGCGGTGGAAGCGTGGAAACACGGCGACTACCTATGCCGGAACTACATCCTGTGTGCTCTGGATGACACTCTCTTCAGTGTATTCGAGCCCAAGGCTTCTGCAAAGGAGCTTTGGGAGTCTCTCGAACGAAAGTACAAAGTGAATAACGCTGGCGCAAAGAAATTTGTCGTCACGGACTTTCACGAGTACATGATGACTGATGGGAAGAGTGTTATCGAGCAGGTTGAGGAACTCCAACTCATATACCATAGGCTTGAGGTTGAAGGGCTAGTTATCAACGAACCTTTCCAAGTGGCATTAATGATTGAGAAACTGCCACCTTCTTGGAAAGAGTTTCAAAACTACCTGAAACACAAGCGAAAGGCTATGACCTTGGAGGGACTCATTGAGAGGCTCAATGTTGAGCAAAGCAACCGCCGATCCGGAAGGAAAGGCGGTGGCGGATCAGGCAACGCGGTTGCCAAGGCCCATGTGGTTGAGGACGCTGTGTCTAAGCGGAAACGCTTTGACAGCGGAGTCGGTGCCTCTCTCAAGAAGAAATTCATGGGAGACTGCTTTGTGTGCAACAAACCGGGCCATCGTGCCGCGGATTGTAAGATGCGCACCGACAAGCCCAAACCCCCCCCCCCAAAGAGGAAGTTCCAAGGGAAAGGGAGGAAGAGGGCACCTGCTCAAGCTAATGTGGCTGAGGGAGGAGATGATGCTGGACAGGACTATATGCACCTGAGTGCTGTGGTCTCGGAAGTGAACCTGGTGGGGAGCAACCCAAAGGAATGGTGGCTGGACACAGGCGCCACTAGTCACATCTGTGCCAGCAAATGGATGTTCAAGACCTATACGGCCGTGGACAATGAGAGCTGCTTCATGGGGAACTCGGCTACTTCCAGGGTGGAAGGAAAAGGAACCGTGCTGCTGAAGATGACATCGGGAAAGGAGCTCACACTGAATGGCGTGCTCCATGTGCCAGAAATTCGCAAGAATCTGGTTTCCGGGTCCGTGATGGTGAACAAAGGATTTAAACTTGTATTTGAATCTGCAAAAATTGTAATCACTTTAAACGGAATGTATGTAGGCCGTGGCTATATGACCAACGGCATGTTTAAATTAAATGTTGGTACTCCGGCTCCTAAAGCCGAGTTAGCTATTGAGGGTACTAAGGCTGAGGCCAGTACCAAGAATAATGTAATCGTGAATGTTGCCCAAGTGGCCAATAAAACTTCGTTTGCTTATTCTTGCGATTCATTTAATTTATGGCATGGTAGATTAGGTCATGTGAATGCTAATTCTATGAAGAAATTAATATCACTGAATCTACTACCTAATTTTGTATTTGATAAACAACATAAATGTGAGGTTTGTGTTGAAGCAAAATTAACCAAGTCTTCGTATCAACATATTGAACGAAGTACTGAACCTCTCGGTCTAATACACACGGATGTATGCGACTTAAAGTTTATACAAACGCGAGGAGGGAAAAAGTATTTCATCACGTTTATAGATGATTGTACTAGATACTGCTATGTCTACTTAATGAGAAGTAAAGACGAAGCGGTAGAGAAATTCGCTCTTTATAAGACCGAAGTAGAGAATCAACTCAATAAAAAGATTAAAATATTGAGGAGTGATAGAGGCGGTGAATACGAAGCACCGTTTGCGCAGATATGCGCAGAAAATGGCATTATACATCAAACGACAGCCCCATACTCTCCGGAGCAGAATGGGGTTGCCGAGCGTAAGAATAGGACGCTCAAGGAAATGATGAATGCTATGTTAATAAGTTCTGGGTTACCCCAGAACATGTGGGGGGAAGCGCTGCTTTCCGCCAACTATGTATTGAACAAGCTACCACATAAGAAACGTGATAAACCACCTTATGAACTATGGAAAGGCCATAGGCCGAGCTATAAATTCTTAAGGGTTTGGGGTTGTCTCGCGAAGGTCCTTGTCTCGCTTCCTAAAAGAACGAGAATAGGGCCAAAGACGGTAGACTGTGTGTTCATAGGATATGCACAAAACAGTAGTGCTTATCGTTTTCTCGTGCACAAGTCGGATAATCCCGATGTGCATGCAGATACTATCATCGAAGCTCGAGAAGCTTCTTTCTTCGAGGAGATCTTTCCCCGCAAGTCTTCCGTAACTGTAGAGACTGAGGAGTCAAACAGTGAGGAAAATGTGGGGGCAAGTGAACCGTTGGAGGAAGAAGAAGAAGAGCCTCGACGTAGTAAAAGGGCTAGAAAGGAAACGACTTTCGGTCCAGATTTTGTAACCTTCATGATAGAAGGCGAACCGGCGACATTCAAACAAGCAATGTCATCCCCGGAAGCCCAATATTGGGAGGAAGCGATCAACAATGAGGTTGAATCGATATTACAAAATCACACTTGGGAACTAGTGGATCTACCACCCGGGTGTAAGCCACTAGGACACAAGTGGATCTTCAAGAGGAAGAGAAAGCTCGATGGAACAATCGAGAAATACAAGGCTAGGCTTGTAGTGAAAGGTTTTAGACAAACCGAAGGTGTCGACTATTTCGACACCTATGCTCCTGTCTCCAGGAAGACGTCAATCCGGATAGTCATTGCTCTCGCAGCACTGTTCGATCTGGAAATACATCAAATGGATGTTAAAACGGCGTTCTTGAATGGTGAGTTGGAAGAGGAAATTTACATGGAACAACCGGAAGGGTTTGTGGTCCCAGGTAAAGCTCACAAGGTGTGTAAACTTGTGAAGTCCTTGTATGGACTTAAACAAGCACCTAAACAATGGCACGAAAAATTTGATAGAGTGATGCTATCAAACGGTTTTCGGATAAACGAATGTGACAAATGCGTCTACGTAAAAGGAAATGAAAAGGACTACGTGGTAGTCTGCCTCTACGTAGATGACATGATTATAATAGGGAGTATTGATAACATCAACTCCACTAAGAAAATGTTGTCACAAAAATTCGAGATGAAAGACTTGGGTGTCGCTGATGTTATACTTGGTATGAAAATTACCAAGACATCAGACGGATATGCGCTATCTCAAACTCACTATGTCAGACAGATGCTTGACAAATTTGATAAAGATAGTAGAGCTACATCCAGAACTCCGATAGAGATCTCAACCACCCTGAAAAAGAACTTTGGGGAGAGTGTGAGACAATTGGAATATTCTCGAATAATAGGCAGTCTGATGTACGTCATGAACTGTACTAGACCAGACATAGCCAACTCAGTGAGTAGACTGAGTAGGTACACCAGTAATCCCAATGAGGAACACTGGAAGGCCATCATGAGACTTCTCAGATACATGAGATACACAGCAGACCGAGGGTTGCATTATACCAGATATCCAGCTGTACTGGAAGGGTATTCTGATGCAAACTGGATCTCGGATTCCAACAGTACACGATCCACTAGCGGATATGTGTTCGTGATGGGAGGAGCAGCTGTCTCATGGAGATCATCCAAGCAGACGTGCATAGCTAGATCAACTATGGAATCTGAGTTCATAGCGTTGGATCTAGCAACAGAAGAGGCTGATTGGCTGAGAAGCTTTCTGGAAGGAATTCCAATGTGGCCGAAACCTGTCCCAGCAATAAGCATGCACTGCGATAGTCAGTCGGCTATTGGACGGGCGCAGGATCATATGTATAATGGAAAGTCCCGACATATTCGTCGGAGACATAAATCCGTAAGAGAATTGTTAGCTAACGGTGTGGTGTCCTTAGATTTTGTGAGATCTAAAGACAATATAGCGGATCCATTTACAAAAGGCTTGACTCAGGTAGGAGTTGAAGTTTCATCGAGGGGAATGGGGTTGAAGCCCATTAAACTGGAAACCTCCTCAGAGGCAACCCAACCCGAACTGGATTCTCCAGCGTCGGGTTCAACGGGAAAACCGAACTGTGGGGGTGACCGAACAAAGCACTCGGGAACTTAAGTTCCCAGCCCATTTCTAGGATGAAAGAGTGATAGACCTAGACCATCTTAAGGGTGAGCATGAGGCTCTTAATGAAAACAAGTATCTCGAAGATCGAGAGGGGTGAGTCAGGACACCCTTGACTTGAAATCACCTATGACGAGTGTGTATGGCCGATACTATGTGATGAGCCATGGGCTAAATCACTAGAGCACTCGGTTGAACTTTGCCAAGGCAGTCCACGGCCAAATATGGACAACAACCAAAGGGCTTAGTAAGTGGTGTAGAGGGGACACTGTGTGCGCATTACCCTGGTATGCACAAACGCTAAAGGGTTCAAGGCTTAAAGGCTACCCAATAGTAGCATATCAGATTTTACGTCACTACGGCAGGTTCAAGGCGCGCGCTACCTGTCCTTATGCAGTGAACTCTTGCGGTTTTCTCTCGTATGCATTTAGGAGCATTTTATTTTCAGCCAATTGCATTCATGTGGGGGATTGTTGGAAAAACATGTGAAAACATGGGTGTTTCCGAATGGTCACTGGACCAACTTCGAGTCATTATTTCGTGTAACAGCGCTGAGTTGTTTATACCGTAATCAACGTGGTTGAGTAGCCCGTGTGACGGACTTCGTAACGGTATATCACATGACCTATTCGGAGAATGGGTGTGAATACAAATTGGCTTCAAAGTTGGTACCTCGGAAGCTCAAATCTGGAAAAACGAAATGGTTAATGAGAAAAACCATTTAGTATAATCCCATATTGGAAGATTAAGAGTTAATCTTACAATATATATACCATACCAACCCATGTAGTTATTAAACTAACATGTCCACATACACCTAAGAGTATTAGTGTGTACCACACACGCGCGCTCGCTCGTGTCTCGGGTCTCGGGTCTCGGGTCTCGGGCACGGGCACGGGCGTGGGCGTGGGCGTGGGCGTGGGCTTGGGCTTGGGCTTGGGCTTGGGCTTGGGCTTGGGATTTGGGATTTGGGATTTGGGATTTGGGATTTGGGGAATGTCTCGGGTCTCGGGTCTCGGGTCTTGGGTCTTGGGTCTTGGGTCTTGGGTCTTGGGTCTTGGGTCTTGGGTCCAAACCCGAATAGGGAGTTTTGTATAAAATACAAAAGGAGTCCCTAGAGTTTCCAGCAAGAGAAACGTCAGCAATGAATGAGAGTAAATGCTGCGGTTTCAGAATTGATTGAGCGGATTCTGGGGGTATAACTCCCAGAATTAAAGACCAACATTTATGGTTGCGGTTTCAGTAGAGCCTATAAAAGGCAGCCATCCCCCTCTCATTTCAGTACACCTTCATACACACAACTCACAGCATAAGCATACACTTAGTGAGAGAGAACCGCACCACCAACAGCTCGACCTGTGGTTCGGTGCCGGTTTCCATACGAGCCACTCTGAGATAGAAGTTGTACCTTGGGAACAAAGTCCCGAAACCAGAAACCTTTAAAGGTGGTTCGGGAAATATTGTTTAAGGGAAACTGCTCAGCAGTTGCCTCTTCTTGTAATTTCTGTTATTTACTTTTCAGTCCTTTATTATTCTGTCCATTTAATTTCAGTACCGTTTCATTTCTGTAATTTACTTTCCTGTACTGTTTCTTTTCTGTATTTACATTTCAGTACTGTTTACTTTCAGTCTTTCGATTCTGTTATTTACTTTTCAGTTCTGTAATTTCCAGTATTTACAAAAAACAGTCCGGCAGTTTTTTATTTGTTAAAAACCAGTCCGGCAGTTTTTTATGCTTTAAAACCAGTCCAGTTTGTTTTGTTTAAAACCAGTCCGGCAGTTTTGTTTAAAACCAGTCCGGCAGTTTGTTAAAACCAGTCCGGCAGTTTCTGTAAAACCAGTCCGGCAGTTTCTGTAAAACCAGTCCGGCAGTTTCTTTAAAACAGTCCGGCAGTTTCTTTATTTCAGTCCAGCAGTTTTATTTATTTGTTGAGTCAGGAATTGTAATTCATATTCCAATTGTGAGAAATAAAATTGTTTATTTCCTTTGCGTTCCTGTCTCTTTTATTTATTGTCCTTTCATTATTGTATTCGAAATAGTACCAAAAACCAACAAATAGTTATTACAGAACCGTACATGAAATGTTCATCTCGTAGGCTCCTTCCTTAACGTGCCAATAAGAATTCAAGTTCTATGTATTAAAGAGTTATCTACCGCTGCTAAGTAGTTTATGTGATTACTGAACAACACAATAATGTTAAAAGCAAGAATAAAAAGGAAACATGCATGCTAGTGATTTTCGAACCGGCCTGGGGCATCAAACAGTGAAAGCATCAAACTAGATTGACTTAAGCATTCAGGTACATTCAACAAAGGGCAGAACCGAGAAGGCTGATGAAAAAAGGCATATTTGAGTTACTCTGCTTTGTTAGTTATTTTCCACTTTTAATTGTTTAAGTGACTGGTATTGAATATTCTTTTGAGGACCAAGTTGTTATTTCTTTTCTTGTAAGCAACCACAAACCCTTTTACTATATTGTTATGTTGATTATGAATTGAAATAGGCTTTAGCCTTCCAAGAGGTGATTCCTATTTACTCTTCATTTTGTCAAGATATTATTGCCGTTTTCTCTCTATTTATTGTGTTGAATACTACCGTATTCATTAAAGGCATCCTTTATAGTAGTTTAGTGATTGATTTGGAAAACTACGTCCAATAACTAAACAAGCAAGCCAACAGAAGAACAACATAAATAACAAACCAAAACATACTTTCAAAAACTAAAAAAAATGAATCCATTTGTGTAGATTATTCTATTGTCAAAAGATTAGACTATAGACCATTTTATGTTACTCTTTGTTTCTTGTTGTACCTACACATGAAGTTAAGACATAGCATCTAAGTGCAAATATAGTCTCATTGCATAATGCTAAAAAAAATTGATTACATAAAGTTACCTGTTTTATCTGATAAATCACTTATTCGGTTTAAATTTGCATCCATTGACAACGTTTTCCAGTCATCCTCATCACCATCTTCACTTATTTCATCACTGCGATCATCACTCATACTTCGATTACGATTCATTTGGAAATTACTTAATTGTACTTAATACAAAAACTAGATTCGTCCTCACTGTTTATATACAAGTCAAAGATGGGCTTGCAGAGTCTTGTGTCTTAACAACTGTCACTAGGGAATTTACGTTACTAATTAACGTGCAGATTAGTAAGTGTAATGCTTACGAATAATGACAATGCACATTTACTATCATAAAAAGTGCAATAACAGATACGACCCCTTTTTTGTTTTTTTACTAACAGATACGACCACTTTTTTATTTTTTACTAATAGATACGACCCCTTTTTTGTTTTTTTACTAACAGATACGACCATTTTTTTGTTTTTTTTACTAACAAATACAACCCCTTTTTATTTTATTTTACTAACAAATCGACCTTTTTTTTTTTTTGTATAATAAAAGAAACGTGTTATTGTTGGATTCATATCCTTTATAGTCTATCATTAATAAATATACTCAGATTATTTGTACATTATACGTTGCGGTTTGCCCGTTTGTATATAGTAAGCACCATTTTAGTTTTTAACACAATTTTTACAACAAACACCCCCATAATTTCCAATTAGCTACAAATATTTCCTACAAGATCAAATGCGAAAATAGAACATCATATTAAAATTTAGAGAAAACAGTAAACCCAAAATAATGATATACATTCCCAACCTGCGTTGGTCCAAGTACAAAGCGTATGATAAAAATAAAAATCATAAAATAATAAAATTTCACTATTAGAGTGATTTTTTACAAATATAAAATGATACTGTATCATTTTCTAAATATATTTTGGATTTACATGAAATTAGTTTACTATAGGAAACACGTGTACTTTAGATTTTTATTTTCTATAGTACCCGGTACGGGTATCTGTACAAGTACGGTACGGTACGATAAATTAAGTACCCGGTACGGCAAATGGAGTACCGTTTATTTTTTGAGTCCAATGATAGACTACAGAGGATCTCTATCCGTTATTGTTACACCCACAATAATAATATGTATTCAAAGCTACACGAGACATGCATGATAGGCCATTACGGTGTAATTTGTTAAATTGTAAATTAAATATATAAAAAAATTAATCGGATCAATTAAGAGACTCTCCAGCAAACAAAGGGAAGAAGGGGTAAAATGAAAATGGTTACATACATAGTAATATTAGTTTATTGCAAAGCTCTTATGTTGACCGAACATGTTGTTTTTTGTTATGTTCGGTCCTCCAACTATTAAGTATTTTGTTTTTGTAGTCTATTTAAGTTCACAGTATATTTAAGTGCTTATGTCGATCACTTCTGACTTCATGGGTTTTATCGAAAAGGTATATTTTTAAGTTCACATTACGCTGTTCATATTGATACGACATGAAAATGTTACCCGAGCAAGCGGTATTTGGTAGTGAATCTTTCATGGGAATCCATCACTTCAAACATGGAAGACATAATGGATATAAGGATGTGATGGTCATTTCCTTTATAAAATAGGGAAGGTAATTACTCATTGGACCAAATACAATTGACGAAGCCCACTACATAAAAAGTCCATGATCTGAGAAGATGAAAGCGTCACTTGTCAACATCCTATGGAGCACGTACCCCTATAAATAGAGTCAAATAGTAGTACAATTGAATCATTTGACTTCCAAGCAGAAAAATATACATCAGTACAGAGACTTTTCAGAGCTTATCTCACTAAAAAGTACAGTCTACGAAAAAGTCAACTCAAAGCCCGATGATCTACACCGAGCATTATATTGTTAGAAACTATTGTAATAAAGAATCGTAATTTACCCGATCAATAAAGAAAGACAACCTCGTCAAATTTATTATTATCGATCATCTTAAAAACTATTGCTGAAAATCACGACTTAACCGATCAAAGTTTATGATTTATCACACATAATCCTGTATGAAAAACTGAACGATGGTTGTGTAGTTTATTTACATTTTCTCAATTACCCCCCAAACAAAGTTTTGGTGATTCACTGTGTTTTTTGAACTTTAAACAAATGAAGGAATGGTTGCACTTTCCTGTTCTGCTTTCTGGTTCAAAATCCTTTCAATGAAAAGTGTCTCTTGAACTTCTAAAAATAACTGCCACCATCCTTTCAATGGTCTACACAAATAGTTGCCATAAAACTGCCTATTTTACTTTCGAAATAAATATTAGCAATCCATGCAGAAAACCTCAAACCCGTTATCAGCACATAGGTCTCCAGGACAAAACAGAAAGTCGACAAACAAACAACAAGATTTTACAACACAAGAAGTTACCCACGCCTACCATACAATACAGTTCACCAAAAAGATGTATCCCCGCTACTTTTGCTAAACTAAAAGAATGCATTATATTGTTTACACGTCTACAGTTTTACTGTTCTACACTTCCCAATATCCAATATCCAAAATACGATCAAGCTCAGGGATTATCTTCCAAGAACAAGAAGACATTTCCAATATTTGATTAAACAGTTTAAAAACATCTATATCCCTATATTTAATGATGCAGTAGGATTATTCTTCACACCTACTATATCTTAACTTTGCGAATGTTTAAATACTATAAATGAATCACTAACTAAATTTAGTAGTAGCTGTTATGAGTCCTGGAAGATGTAGTACTACTCTTAAAAAGTTTGATAGTCATTTACTAGAATGATCATGCTAGGGTTCATTGTCCGGAATTTCTTCTCCGATCTCAGTGACTGACCAAGGGAAAAGTTATAAAAATCTCAGTTATTAATTTAACCTATTTTCCTACGCACGTTGAGGCTTTTACCAGACAACGATTTATTTGAAATAAAAAAACAATTTCTAAAAATACAAAATTTGAGTTTGTATACAAATTTTGAAGTGGAAAACTTTTTATGCATCAATCGCCTGAGAATGAAAAGCAAACAAAATATTTCAGTGTAAATCTTTCTCATGAAAATATTTACTGCAGTAAAATTTTATTGAATATACATCACTAACAACAAAGTTATTAATCAAACAGTGAAAGCATCAAACTAGATTGGCTTAAGCATTCAGGTACATTCGACAAAGGGCAAAACCGAGAAGGCTGATGGAAAAAGGCATATTTGAGTTACTCTGCTTTGTTAGTTATTTTCCACTTTTAATTGTTTAAGTGACTGGTATTGAATATTCTTTTGAGGACCAAGTTGTTATTTCTTTTGTTGTAAGCAACCACAAACCCTTTTACTATATTGTTATGTTGTTTATGAATTGAAATAGACTTTAGCCTTCCAAGAGGTGATTCCTATTTACTCTTCATTTTGTCAAGATATTATTGCCCTTTTCTCTCTATTTATTGTGTTGAATACTACCGTATTCATTAAAGGCATCCGTTATAGTAGCTTAGTGATTGATTTGGAAAACTACGTCCAATAACTAAACAAGCTAGCCAACAGAAGAACAACATAAATAACAAACCAAAACATACTTTCAAAAACTAAAAAAATGAATCCATTTGTGTAGATTATTCTATTGTCAAAAGATTAGACTATAGACCATTTTATGTTATTCTTTGTTTCTTGTTGTACCTACACATGAAGTTAAGACTTAGCATCGTCTCATTACATATTGCTAAAAAAATTGATTATATAAGGTTTACCTGTTTTAGCTCATAAATCACTTATTCGGTTAAAATTTGCATCCATTGACAACGTTTTCCAGTCATCATCATCACCATCTTCACCTATTTCATCACTGCGATCATCACTCATACTTTGATTACGATTCGTTTGCAAATTAATTAATTGTACTTAATACAAAAACTAGATTCGTCCTCACTGTTTATATACAAATCAAAGATGGGCTTGCAGAGTCTTGTGTCTCAATTTACGTTACTAATTAACGTGCAGATTAGTAAGTGTAATGCTTATGAATAATGACAATGGTATGCCGTGATTGTTGAATTGTAACATCCCGTATTTTTATAAGTGTTTTTAATTAGGAATTAATTTATCCAAAAACGTTTTATTCAAATTTTACCAAAAATTGGTCACTCGACTAATTTTTAGCCAAAAACCGAAACTCTTCCGAAAAACTTTATTTTAAAAACTTGTTACTAATTTTATAAACAAAAAGGACCCAATAGTTTTGTTTCTAAAGATTTGTTATTATTGAGTAGTATATTAATAATTTTGATTAAAAGTTAACTTTTAGAACTTTGGGGACCAAATAGTTCACTTTCGCAAACTTTATCAAAACAGTTTTTCTAAACCTCAAATCAGCCCACTTTTAATTCATTAAACCTAAAACAAGAGAAAAGAGAGTAAAAGAGAGAAAAGAGAGAAAAAGAAGAAGAAGAAGAAGAAGAAGAAGAGGAAACCACCATTAGCGGGTTCTTACCGGAAGCATCTCCTCTACGCTCTAAGGTAACGGGGGTTATCCATTGCGACTAGACGAGGGTGTATGTTAGGATTAGGTCTTACGGTTATTTTAAATTGGGGGTTTTTGCCTTTTATCTTAAATATGTTCTTAATTTGTTAATTGGGTTTATTTGTTGTATGTTTTATTCACTTATTTGAATGGGAGAAATTGATGAGTTAGTTATATTAATTTCGGATTAATGAGATTGTGGATGGGTTTGCATGTTTTACGTGTTGATTATGTGATTATATAATTATTGATGATATTGGATAAATTTATGTTGAATAATGGTGAATTGTAGTTTATGCATACAAGGTGTTTGTTAAAATGTCTGGAAGTGATTTTATGTCGTTATAGCGTTTGGCCAGTTGTGAATTTAGTACATGTGGTTATGTGTTATGTTGTATTACGTTAAGTGACGTATGAGATGGTGTTATTTTAATAGTATAATATTATTGGTCGAGGCCTTAATATTTATACGTATGAGATTGTGTTAATTGAATGATTTTATATTATTGGTCGAGGCCTTGTGATTTAGCTGTAGTGGCAATGGTCTCTGCCTCTCCCTGATTCCGGGGACAGAAGACGGCCGAGGGGATAGGGAATGACCTACCTTACGGACTGGGGTAGGTGGCGTGAGAGGTCCCAGTGTGCACTATATTTATTTTATTGTTAGCAATGGTCTATGTCTCTCCCTAATTCCGGGGGCATAAGACGGCCGAAGGGATAGGGAATGACTCGTCTTACGGACTGGGACGAGTGGCGTGAGAGGTCCAAATGCGCACTATAAATCTACTTTTATGTTGCAATGGTCTCTGTCTCTCCCTAATTTCGGGGACAGAAGACGGCCGAAGGGATAGGGAATGACCTACCTTACGGACTGGGGTAGGTGACGTGAGAGGTCCATGTATGCTATAGATATGTGTTGATATTAGTTATTTATTTAATTTATCCCGTTGCAAAATGTCATTATATTTCTTTTTATACGTCGATTATCGTAGTTGTAGAATTTGTGAGTTCTTGCATTTATGGGATGGAGTGACAGTGTTTGTGGTGCCGTCCCGTCTAGTTATGTGCGTGGACTCACCGTTACAGTTTTGTATTTCAGGTACATTATAGGTTGAGGCGTTTGGATAGGAGCCATTGGAATGCATCACATGTGTTCGGGGCTTTCGCTTTCTTTTTATTTTAGAACAGTTTTGAGGTTGTAGCATACGGGCAAATTGTATTTGTTTTGTTCCTCTTATATAATTTTGTTAAAACCTTTTGGTCGTGTATCCGCGTTTGGCAAGCATTTTATTTATTGTTTAATTGTTCCTTTAGCTCGTTAGTGTTTTCTTTTAAAAATTTTAATTTCGTACCAACAGGTTCTCTTTTTTTTTGTTTAAAAAGGTCATGCCTCGATGTCTGTGTTTTACGGATTTTGGAGCGTGACAAGTTGGTATCAGAGCTCACTAGGTTCTTGTATACTTTGGGACGACGGGAAGATGGGTAACCATTGGACCAAGATCCATCGTATCATTTTTAAAAAACTTTTTCCAAAAACTCAAATTTTTTCTAAAAACGGGGGGTTGCATTTAGCTTAAGACATGTAGCTAGAATTTAGTAGTAGTGGATGGAAGGAAAGTCCACATGTGAGGCAAGTTGGGGACAATGAGGACGCTTGTTGATCCCGGCTCGCCAAACTAGTGGGTTGACCTCTCGTCGGTATGTGTGAAGGAATACCTTAGCGATGTGAAACTCTAGAGTATGCGAGGACGCTCGGGTGCTTTAGGATAATGTATCGTGATGGGTTATCCCTCGTACTTTTGTGGTGTTTGTATGCGTGTGAAGATTGATATAGTGTGTATGAGGTATAAGTTTGCATGTCAAGTAGTAGCGAAGTATTAGAGTGCGAGAATTGTGTAGTTGATGGTTTTGTGTAATGTGTTTTCAAATTATTAACTTGTGTGGTAATGAACTTTTTATGCGAATGGATGTTGAAATATTGTGGACTAGAATGATGTGGTTGTATGATATGTTCCATGTAAGGAATTTACAAGTGTTGAGGAATTTTACGTTTTTGTATCGTTAATTTTCTGCAGAAAAACGATTGGTCGTTTTTTTTTTAGTATTATTTCGATCGGTCGAATTTTTCACACCTCTCTGGTCAGATTTTGACCAAAACGATCGGTCGTTTTGTCAAAAACGACCGGTCGACTTTTTCAAACCTCTCGGGTCAGATTTTGACCAAAACGACCGGTCGTTTTGTCAAAAACGATTGGTCGTTTTCTGGTAAATTTTGCGGTTTTTCGCTAAACTTCAAACGCTCGTAACTCATTCGTTTTTACTCCGAATTTGATTCCGCTTGAAGCGTTGGATTCGTATTTCAGTATTCTATGTTATTGAACCTTATAAATCTTGATAAAATATTAGCATGCAAAACGATCTTTTATCATGTTTTACATGTTTTGTGATTATCGCGTAATGTGCGGAATGTTGTATTGTATGATTAGCGGAATTTGATGCCTTTGCAAATTATTATAATATGTTATAAAAAATATATTTATATAAAAATACATGTATTAGAATGAGAGAAAAAAAAAGATTTGGTTAGATTTTATTAGTTGGAAAACATGAATGTTTAATTACGTTTTGAGAGGTCGTGTCCTAAATTCATTAGTTTTATAAGTCGTTTGTGCACTTATTTCTTCCTTACAACATGATTCTACTCTTTTAGAGATTGAATATAAGTTATTATTATTTTTTTCTTGGTTAGATTGTAATTAGCTAGTGTTTTATATATATGTTTCACATTTAGCAACTATTTTCCTTCACTCGATAGAATGATAACCGGGGACTTAGATATTTTAGGTTCTAAGTTAATTGTCCCTACATGAAGAATCTCGTTTGATACTGTATAATGTAATACTATACTATAATGTAAGACTTAATTTAGTTGAGTTGGTTTGGTGTCCATATTTAAGAGGAATTACACACAGCTAATTTCATATGTACTAAATTCAAGGTCGATATAAGGGAATTTTAATAGATTTTATTTTTATAAGATTAACTATTGAAAACGTAAGAAATATATCTGGTATAGCATGCCCCTGTACAAGTTAAAATGTTTGAGTTTGTAAACTATTATAGGTGAGACAAAGTTTTTAAAACATTTTCTTATTATCTCTATTAATGGTTGTACGTTAATGAAGTCACTGGTTTGGTACATATAAATAAAAATGTAGTTAACTATTGCGGCGGATTATAACTAACAAACAAAAGGGCATGATAGGATATATTTATTTATTTTATGGATTTTTTTTTTTTTTTTTTTTTGTTGTTGTTGAAGTTTTCGACAGCTATAAGAGAACCTCGATTATGGTAGTTTCCTTCTAATTTTTGTAATTTAATGTTGTCCATGGATTACCTTTCGGTGCCGACTTTTGCTTAGAGTTTCAATGAAATGATACGCTAGGTTATTTTCAATTCGTTTGACCACTCTAAAAGATGTTTAAGCTATAATTAGGATCCAAACTTGAGATTTAATTTGTGTTTAAAGTGTTCAAATAATAAGTGAACTAGCATTATAGTTGTCCTAGTTATTTCAAGTAAATCTCTTTGGTCGGATTAGTTGCAAAGTTTTAACAGGTCTTGCACTTTGATTGAGAGCAAGTATTACATGTGAATTTGGAGTGGTATTTTGGGACTAAATATAAATTATTAGGTTTTGCGCTTCTTATTAATTAAAGATTGTTTTGTTTAAGAGAACATGGTATAAAGGGAGATTGGTATTATTTTTGGGTGGTGGTCTAGATGCTAAAACTGTATTGTTTGATAAATTAGAAACAAAATGCAATGTTAGGCCGGTTAGCACCATTATTTTTTTTATTATTTTTTTTATCAGAGCGTGCAGCGGAAGAACATGAAATAGATATAGATGTTTAAGTAATAAATGTTTCGGAAAACGATATGGAAACAAGTTTTGGAATAGATTTGGTTATCTTACGATATCAATATCAATAATAGTTGTTTGAATTTGAACCATCCCAGAGGTTAATTATCAGTTCAAGGAAAAACATGGTAGGAACAAAAAAAATAAAAAATTTACCAATTAAAAGATTAGCTTACATCATGTGTTTTGCTTTCGTGGTGTACACTTTGTTATTAGCATTGATGAGGACTAAAATCAGAAATTGGACTAAGAATTATGTAGACAGGAGTTATAGAGTTTTGGAATTATGATTGATGGGAGTTATAGAATTTGGTAATTAATGTGGTAATAAACGATCGGAAGTGGTAAAAGTTTGACCTTAGGAATTTACGTTGGTATTTTTCCATCATAAGTTTTCAAGTTTCACAAGGATAATGATGATATTATTATTAGTAAATTTAATCTCAAATGAGTTTCCAAGATACCTTTTATTATACTTCTTTTATATAGTTTATGCTACATGCACACACAAGTAACTGTTTTGGAGACCGATTGGTTAAAGAAATTATGTGAGCTGATTTAATCACGTCTAAGAAAGCATATATAATATTATTCGGAAACATTATTTTTTTTTTTCAAGTTATTGAAGAAATAAAGTTTCGGGACGAAACTTCTTTAAGTGGTGGAGAGTGTAAAATCTCGTATTTTAATTTAAATTTTTTTATTTTGAATATTTATTCTTCTAAATAATTACTCATGTGACTATTTTTTTTTCATAGTAAGAATAATGTTTAGTTGTTTGAGTGATTTAAGGACCTTACGGTTATACGTTATCAAAGCTATAGAGTTTTAAAGGATTTAGAGGTATTTAATTGGTAAAATAATTTACCATGGATTGATACGTGGTAGTACTTTTAGGGATTAGCTAGTAAGAATTGGGCCTAGTAATTATGTAATTTACTTCGGTTAGAAATATTGAATTGTATAAACATATGATTAGGAATAATGGTGTAAGTTATAGGTCTTTGAATGCCTCACTAAGATGATTAATGACATGATTTGATTGTATTCATATATAAAACCGATGCCTTGTCTGAAGAGTAAATGTCAATTAAGAATAGTAAATATTATCTTGAGGTTTCTATAACGAGATGTTTGTATTTATTCCTATAACTACTATGCGTGAAATATTTAAGGAGAAATAATGTTACATGTATTCAAAGAGTTTTTGTTGCTAGTAATTTATTAAGGAGGTAACCTTGCATGAGAAATTGAGACGGAAGTAATAAATTGGTATAGAATTGTAGTATAAATGCTAAGCCAATTGTCATGCCATATAAACGCCCCTATAATGAATTCTTCCTTGTTAATATAGATATATACACTAGTGCAAATAAAGAAAGAAAGCTAGGTAGCATTTCCCTGATTAGATTCTATACTCTTTTACTGTATTAAAATTATATGTATGTAACGAAAGTATACAAAGATGAGAGAATTAAAGTCCTATGTTGAGAAAGGGAAAAGGTTTAGTGGAAAGCTAAGCACTAGATTATTCATTTTAGAAATGTTTCTGTTCTTTCGGATTAATATTAGGTGAGTGGGTTTTGTCTTGCTATTATAAATATTCCGTTGCAACTTTTAATAATATTTTACAGGCTCATGGGTATTATTTTTCAAGTACTAATTATATATGGAAACATTGTTTTTATATTATTACGAAAACAAAGTAAATAAAAGAAAGAAAAGAATGAAAAAGTAGAAGTGATTTATATACAATGGATCTGTATAAACAGAAGTAGTTTATATCTTATAAAGATAAAAATTATATACAGTGTATCTGTATAAGGTTTCTAAATTTATTATTTTATGATTTGTATTTGGGACCATGAGAATAAGTCTAACAGAGAATCCCGAATAAGGGAAAGAGGAAAGTGGGGTGACGTTGACAACTAAACAAAAGAGTTTAGTTCTCAACGGTTAACTTAGCGATTGTACATAGTTTTGTTAACCGGAACGTTTTAAGGAATAGACTCAGCCATCATGCTATGGTGACCTTAATTACGTAGTGCACGTATGGTTTATACACCTGAGAAAAAGATCGACGGTAAAGAGATTGAGGAAGTCAATCGGGCTTGGTACTCTAAGATATACATGTTATCATTTTGCTTTTATCATAAAAAGAAAGAAAAAGATTTTATTATTACTATTGCGATTACATTTTTATTTTAGTTGTAAGAGATTAACTTTTTGTAATGAACGTAATTTTCGAGATTCTATTTAATGAAGCTTTCGCTAGAAATTTGAGTTTATTTAATGAGTTATTTAGCGAGTGTTTAATAATTATTTTATTTAGGCTTTGTTTAGCACGTGCCGCCACACGTGTTATTCAGCCGTGTGACACCCCCGGGTCTGGGTTGAGAGTTTATTTTATTTGAGTTTAGTTTACTAGAAAGACGGTATTTTGAGTGTTGTAGACGTTGTGGAGTTGTTGAGGTAGAAACATGTCATCTTTGCTTACTTTATTGTCTTTTATTCAATTAGATATTGTATACAGACGGTTACTTAATTTGATGTTCTTACATGTTGGTCATTTTCTGGAGTTATGGATTGTGGAGTTGTTATGGGTTGTGAACCCTGTGTATTTTATTTCTTAAATTATGACACGAATTGTACATTTAAATTCTTACGGTTTTGTTTATATCAGTTTATCATTTCTGTGTATAGTTGTATAGAGAGGAAATTTCGGGACGAAATTCTTTTAAGGAGGGTTAGTTGTAACATCCCGTATTTTTATAAGTGTTTTTAATTAGGAATTAATTTATCCAAAAACGTTTTATTCAAATTTTACCAAAAACCGGTCACTCGACTAATTTTTAGCCAAAAACCGAAACTCTTTCGAAAAACTTTATTTTAAAAACTTGTTACTAATTTTATAAACAAAAAGGACCCAATAGTTTTGTTTCTAAAGATTTGTTATTATTGAGTGGTATATTAATAATTTTGATTAAAAGTTAACTTTTAGAACTTTGGGGACCAAATAGTTCGTTTCTGGAAACTTTATCAAAACAGTTTTTCTAAACCTCAAATCAGCCCACTTTTAATTCATTAAACCTAAAACAAGAGAAAAGAGAGTAAAAGAGAGAAAAGAGAGAAAAAGAAGAAGAAGAAGAAGAGGAAACCACCATTAGCGGGTTCTTACCGGAAGCATCTCCTCTACGCTCTAAGGTAACGGGGGTTATCCATTGCGACTAGACGAGGGTGTATGTTAGGATTAGGTCTTACGGTTATTTTAAATTGGGGGTTTTTGCCTTTTATCTTAAATATGTTCTTAATTTGTTAATTGAGTTTATTTGTTGTATGTTTTATTCACTTATTTGAATGGGAGAAATTGATGAGTTAGTTATATTAATTTCGGATTAATGAGATTGTGGATGGGTTTGCATGTTTTACGTGTTGATTATGTGATTATATAATTATTGATGATATTGGATAAATTTATGTTGAATAATGGTGAATTGTAGTTTATGCATACAAGGTGTTTGTTAAAATGTCTGGAAGTGATTTTATGTCGTTATAGCGTTTGGCCAGTTGTGAATTTAGTACATGTGGTTATGTGTTATGTTGTATTACGTTAAGTGACGTATGAGATGGTGTTATTTGAATAGTATAATATTATTGGTCGAGGGCTTAATATTTATACGTATGAGATTGTGTTAATTGGATGATTTTATATTATTGGCCGAGGCCTTGTGATTTAGCTGTAGTGGCAATGGTCTCTGCCTCTCCCTAATTCCGGGGACAGAAGACGGCCGAGGGGATAGGGAATGACCTACCTTACGGACTGGGGTAGGTGGCGTGAGAGGTCCCAGTGTGCACTATATTTATTTTATTGTTAGCAATGGTCTATGTCTCTCCCTAATTCCGGGGGCATAAGACGGCCGAAGGGATAGGGAATGACTCGTCTTACGGACTGGGACGAGTGGCGTGAGAGGTCCAAGTGCGCACTATAAATCTACTTTTATGTTGCAATGGTCTCTGTCTCTCCCTAATTCCGGGAACAGAAGACGGCCGAAGGGATAGGGAATGACCTACCTTACGGACTGGGGTAGGTGGCGTGAGAGGTCCATGTATGCTATAAATGTGTGTTGATATTAGTTATTTATTTAATTTATCCCGTTGCAAAATGTCATTATATTTCTTTTTATACGTCGATTATCGTAGTTGTAGAATTTGTGAGCTCTTGCATTTATGGGATGGAGTGACGGTGTTTGTGGTGCCGTCCCGTCTAGTTATGTGAGTGGGACTCACCGTTACAGTTTTGTATTTCAGGTACATTATAGGTTGATGCGTTTGGATAGGAGCCATTGGAATGCATCACATGGGTTCGGGGCTTTCGCTTTCTTTTTATTTTAGAACAGTTTTGAGGTTGTAGCCTACGGGCAAATTGCATTTGTTTAGTTCCTCTTATATTATTTTGTTAAAACCTTTTGGTCGTGTAGCCGCGTTTGGCAAGTATTTTATTTATTATTTAATTGTTCCTTTAGCTCGTTAGTGTTTTCTTTTAAAAATTTTAATTTCGTACCAACAGGTTCTCTTTTCTTTTGTTTAAAAAGGTCATGCCTCGATGTCTGTGTTTTATGGATTTTGGAGCGTGACATGAATCTTGTTATGAAATCTTATAACCAACTTTGTTTCGTTTCTTAATGCTTGTTGATTGAACTAGTTTGTTTCGTTTACATGTTTAATGATTTTTACAGTAGCCAGGAGACAAGTACTAATATAGTTCTTAACTCAGTAGCAGTGTATCCGATGGAACGTCGGCTGAAAAGAAAAAATAAGCTCTCCTCGACTTCAGACAGAATCAGTTGTCTTCCCGAAGAAATAATAGAAAAATTCTTGACACGTATTCCGATACAAGAAGCAGTGAGAACATGCATTCTGTCAAGGAAATGGAGGTTTATATGGAGACAAATACCTGAAATTATAATTGATGACTCATTCTGTAAGAACCCGACGTCAGATAATGAAGATGAGCTCTTCATGAATATTAGAAAAATTATTTTGCTTCACACTGGATCTATTCTCAAGTTCAAACTTTCCATATCTAGATTACGAAGTTCCTGTTATGCTAACCGAGTAATTAATTATGCTGTCTTAAAAAGAGGTGTAAAGGCCTTCAGTTATAGTAGCCATAAATTGACGTTGTCCTTTTTTTCATATAAGCAACTTGAGCATGTGAGTCTCTATAATTCTTTAGTTCTACCTCCGTTAGGGTTTAAAGGTTTCGGTAAGTTGGGCTCATTGGTGCTTCACGGAGTATCTATCTTTGTCGAAGCGTATTCGAGAATGATATCTAGTTGCCCATTACTCGAAAGGTTAACACTCCAATATCTTTCCCTTGAGAACCATCTTGATATTGACGCTCCTAATCTTAGGCTATGTAGGTGTGCTGGTAGTTTCCAGTCTATATATTTTAAAAGTACCCGTCCTTTACAAATATTATCGATGTTTATAAACGACGACAATGTTGAAGATGCAAAGGAGCCAGTTGTGCTTTATGGTGGTCTACCTGCTCTTCAGTTTTTGGAACTTGACGAATACTCTTTAGAGGTAATAAAATTTCTTTAATGTAGAAACTTGTTTTTTTGCTTTCCTGCAAATCACGTCCTTAATCTCACTGGTTTGATCCATTTAAGAGAACTTTGTCATAATTATCAAGTAGGTGAACCATGGTGGTTACCACTAGATAGCTTATGCATGGTTTATAAACTTTTGTATACGCACAGTGGTGTTCTCATATTCATAGGCTACATGCTAAAGAACTTTTAGTCTGTGAGGTTATGACAATATCGAGCTTTTACGTTTTCTATTGTTATATTATTTGAAACTAAGATCGGCAGTTAATTATGGCAAGTATTTGCAGACCCTTGATTAAAGTCCATACCAGCCTTGTTGCACTATGCAGACATGATTTTTTTACGGGTCCGTTGTTTGCTCATTGTTTTATTGTTGGATGATTATTGAAATTAACTTTTTACATTTCATCTAGTGCATGGTGGTAGCCTTGAGGGATCGTGCCGGGAACAGGCCTGTGCATGAGCTGCAGCATTTAAAAGTTCTCGAGTTAAATGACATCTGCGTTAATTTTGAAGTTAAAGCTTCACCTGTTTTATCCATAATTAGAAGCTCTAGAAACTTGGAGAAACTTATCATCACAAAAACGATCCAATATGATCTGGAAAGAATTTGTGAAAGTTTTGATATATCGGATATCTCTTTGGATCACCTTAAAGACGTGAATATCCAAGTTATAACTGGTACAAAGCAGGAATTAACTTTTATCGAATATATATTGGGTAACGCTCCAAAGCTTGTGAGTATGGTTATTGGGGCATATACTTCTGTATCTTATGAATTGGAATTTGTATCCATGTTCACCCAGTTTCAGCGTAGAAGATCTCATCTAGCACAAATCACCTTCGACTGGCCATATTAAGATAATATAAGTAGAATAATGATGGTTTGGGTGGATTGGAAATGACGCTGTTGGAAGACGATTTACATTGTTTAGTTTGCACCGTTTGTGTTAGTAACTTTTTTTCTTTCGGACCCTTTGCAGTTTTGAGACTTGGCGGAAGGTTTTCATATTATAATCATGAAAGGTGTATGTATATGGTGAATTGAAACATTTGTAAGTTTTATACTGTTGACTAATTTGAAAAGAATCTGCTCTTAATTTGCTGCTGCTAACAAGCTAATTGTCTTACTCTTGAGTCATTGACAAAGACAAGTATATCACTTTATATGCAATTATGGTTGCACACTAGATGGACACTTGAGATTGTACAATCGAAGTTTCACATTGCTCGCAACTTTATGATTTGCCTGTCAAACTATAAACTGAAGCAAATACTGTTATGTTTTGGTGGTTCGGTATCATGTGATTCTTTTAACATTGGAATACGACCTATAAAAAAAAGAACCAGATTCTTTACACCTTTCAGAGAATTGCAAAGATCGACAAAGAAAATAGAATTGGAAGAAAAATCTTTGGACCAAATACTTGTTTTCTTCAGTCAAAAAAGTTTCCCAGAGAAATTCTCAGAAGATGATGGATTTCCATCTAACCTAGGAAAATCTATTGAATACATCGACCTTTTTATTGGTTAAATAAATGAGCTAGATTTAAAAAGGTTAAATAAATGAGCTAGATTTAAAAATGCTTGAATTAGAATCATTTATCAGTGCGTGGATTTTACGAGACTGAATATGTATTGATGAACTTCAAAATGTCAATTTGCAAGCATAAGATTTAACAGTTTATAACTTTATATGGCTTCTGATAAAAGAAGGCCTAGCGTCTACCAATATTACATGACTAATGAAACTCAGAGGACTCTAATTAATAGAAATAAGTAAATGATACCTCTAGGAGCCCTTTTGTCACACTACAAGAAAAAATCTATATAGCAACAGTTCAGTTACAATTTATTGCTGAAATTGTAACAGTATAGCAACAAAAACTGTTGCTAAGTTTGATAAATATTGCTATACTGTAGCTGAATTTTCTGCAACAAGCCGTATAGTAACAGACAGGTTGTTGTTATTCTGTTATTTTCTTGTAGTGTCAACAAAAAAAAGTACGTAGTCATATTAAGAATTGAACAACATATAAGACTAGATTTGCAAGTGCATGTATTATTTTGAATGAAATGAAGTAAATTAAATAGGGTTCCGTACTGTAATGTTATTTCCAAAATTTTATCTTTATGAGTTTTCCCAAAATTAAACTAAATGTAAAATTTTATTAATGCAGAAGTAAATACCACTCAATTCAGATAGGAGGGGTGCAAATTTTGATTTCTCAAACCAAATTAAGAAATATTTGTATATCTCATCCAGGAGGGTTCGGAAATCCATCTATAAACTGAGAAGGTTTTGGTGACTTGGTGTTTAGTATTTTACTTCTTTGAGTTAAATTTTCCTGTTGAAACTTGAAATATTGGTGATTTGATTTGGCTTAAACGCAATGGATTGGGATTTGGTGCTGCAAGTGATTATTTTCCTGTTCAATTTCTTAAACATAGGAATTGGCGTGTATATGGATAGGTCAAAACTACATTTTTTTATACCTTTTTCCTACTTTCTGTTAAAGGTGGACAGGTTGTCATAGACAAACGTAAATGGGAAAATGATTTTGATAACTCATACCGAAAAGTCTTATCCCACATTACGAAGGATTATGTGAACCAATCATTTTGTTATGAGTTCGAAAACCAATTTTCATTCATTAGATGATTGGTCCACGTCATCCGCAATATTATAGATTCATAATTAAAGTTTTTTGGATGCTATACCATTACTCAAATAAACTACACGTAAATCATCCAGTTTTTATTAAAGACAATCAAACATGTTGCCCAGTTTTTAAAAAAATGAAATTTTGTTGCTTAATTTATCTGCATAGGTTTCCCAAATAAATCTAATAGAGGATGTAAGCGCATAGAGGATCTAAATTTGGATTTTTATAAAATAGAGGATGTAAATTTGGATTTTTATAAAATAGAGGATGTAAATTTGGATTTTTATAATCCGCTTGTTGCGGTAAGCGCATAAGTAAATAGTACAATCAAACATATACTAGCGTTTTAAATAAAAAAATTTGTTGCTTAATTTGTCTTTATAATTTTTTCTAATAAAGTTAATGACGGTACAAATTCCGTTCAATGAAAATATGAGGATGGCGAATTTAGGTGTCTTTAACAGCTTGTTGTGGCAAGGGCATATAATCAAATACACTCAAAGGTTTAATTAAATTTTGAAAAGATTGAAATTTTGTTTGGGGGTAATAGAGAAAATGTAAATAAACTACACAACTATATATCGTTCAGTTTTTCATACAGGATTATGGGAACAGCGTAATGTGAACTTAAAAATATACCTTTTCGATAAAACCCATGAAGTCAGAAGTGATCAACATAAGCACTTAAATATACTGTGAACTTAAATAAACTACAAAAACAAAATACTTAATAGTTGGAGGACCGAACATAACAAAAAACAACATGTTCGGCCAACATAAGAGCTTTGCAATAAACTAATATTACTATGTAGGTAACCATTTTCATTTTACCACTTCTTCCCTTTGTTTGCTGGAGAGTCTCTTAATTGATCCGATTAATTTTTTTTTTATATTTAATTTACAATTTAACAAATTGCACCGTAATGGCCTATCATGCATGTCTCGTGTAGCTTTGAATATATTATTATTGTGGGTGTAACAATAACGGAAAGAGATCCTCTATAGTCTATCATTAGACTCATAAACCATCCGTCTATGATACACTCTGTATCATATAATTAGCTTCCCTTACCTGCTTACACAAATATCACATGGATTACCAAAACCAAAACCAAAACCAAACCAATTCCTTCAGTAAACTCAAGGTTACACCGGTACGGGTACGATACAGGTACGGCGATATGATAAAAGTTTAAAAAAATCAGTACAGTACGGAAAGGGTACGTCAATAAAAAAAAATTATTTATTTTTGTATAAATGATTCGATATAACAATTACAATATTGAAATAACAGAAGTAATAAATATTAGATAAATTTAGGGTTATATATATACGGATATTTTAGTGAATGTTAAGATAACTTTTCATAACTAGTGTCGAAATAATTAAATTCATCATACTTGTTAATTATAAAAAAAATATCATATTATTAAATTGATAATCTTATATTTTAATTAATTTTTAAGAAAAAAATAAAAATTACATTTCTCAGCCATACTAAAAAAGTGTCAGAGACGTACCGGTCCACTACCCGTGCCGTACTGGAGTGGTCAAAAAATAAACGGTACTCCATTTTTCATACTGGGTACTTAATTTATCGTACCGTATCCGTACCGTACCGGTACCCGTATTGGGTACTACAGAAAATAAAAATATGAAGTACCCATTTTACCTAGAGTAAACTAATTTCATGTCAATCCAAAATATATTAAAAAAATAATACATTATCATCTTATATTTGTAAGTAATCACTTTAATAGTGAAATTTTATTATTTTATGATTTTTATTTTTATCCTACGCTTTGTACTTGGACCAACGCAGGTTGGGAATGTATATCATTATTTTTGGTTTAATGTTATCTCTAAATTTTAATATGATGCTCTATTTTCGCATTTTATCTTGTAGGAAATATTTGTAACTAATGGGAAATTATGGGGGTGTTTGTTGTGAAAATTGTGTTAAAAACTAAAATGGTGTTTACTATATACAAACGGGCAAACCGCAACGTATAATGTACAAACAATCTGAGTCTATTAATTAATGATAGACTCTAAAGGATATGGATGCAACAATAACACATGTCTCGCACTCTTGTCGTTTGTTTTCTTTTATTATAATTATAGTTGAATTTAGTAATGTCCCGATGACTTGATATGGTAAAATTCGTTAAAAAAAATGAGAACATTTGAAGGCAATTAAATTTTTAATTTTACTTTAACTTCCTCTACAAAACAAAAAAGAGGTCGTATCTGTTAGTTAAAAAAATTGAGTTGTATCTGTTAGTAAAAAAACAAAAAAAGGGTCGTATATGTTATTGCACTTTTTATGATAGTAAATGTGCATTGTCATTATTCATAAGCGTTACACTCACTAATCTACATGTTAATTAGTATAATTCCTTAGTGACAATTGTTAAGACCCAAGACTCTGCAAGCCGATCTATGACTTGCATATAAACAGTGAGTACGAACCTAGTTTTTGTATTAAGTACAATTAAGTAATTTCCAAATGAATCGTAATCAAAGTATGAGTGATGATCGCATTGATGAAAGAGCTAAAAATGGTGATGAGGATGATAAGTGATTTACCAGATAAAACATGTAATTTTATCATGTACTCCTATGATAATTTTTGCATTATGTAATGAGATTATATTTGCAGTTAGATGCTAGATCAAGTCTTAACTTCATGTGTAGGTAGAATAATAAACAAAGAGTAACATAAAATGGTCTATAGTCTAAAGTTTTGATACCAGAATAACCTACACTTTTATTTAATCAATACATAAAAAAAATCCCGTGTAACGCCTAGAGTTTGAAATTTATTTTATTAGATTTTAGTTTACTAGAAAGGCCGTATTTTGAGTTTGTAGACGTTGTGGAGTTGTTGAGGTAGAAGCATATCATCTTAGTTTACACTATGGTCTTTTATTCTATTAGATATTGTTTTACATTATTGAGATTCTTACGTATCTTTCATTTACTTGAGTTTATGGATGGTGGAGTTGTTATGAGTTGTGGACCCTGTGTATTTTATTTCTTGGATTATGACACGACTTGTACTTTTAAATTCTTACGGTCTTATTTATAAAAGTTGATCATTTCTGGGGGGTAGTTCTTTAGAGAGAAAATGGAATTTCGGGACGAAATTCTTTTAAGGAGGGTGTGTTGTAATATCCCGGATTTTTATAAATGGTTTTATTTGCGATTAAATTTATTCAAAAACATTTTATACTAATTTTAGCCAAAAACTGAAACTCTTCCGAAAAACTTTATTTTTAAAACCCGTTACTAATTTTATAAATAAAAAGGACCCAATAGATTTGTTTCTAAAGATTTGTTATTTTTGAGTAGTAAAATAATAATTTTGATTAAGAGTTAACTTTTAGAAATTTGGGGACCAAATAGTTCGCTTCCCCAAACTCTCTCAAAACAGTTTGCTAAACCTCTTTTCAGCCCACTTTCAAAACAGTAAACCGAAAACCACCCACTAACAAAGAGAGAAAAGAGAGAGAAGAGAGGTTCCAAACCCTAGGAAGAAGAAGAAGAAACCACCATTAGCGGGTTTTTACCGGAAGCATCTACTCTACGCGCTAAGGTAACGGAGGTTATCCATTGCGACTAGACGAGGGTGTATGTTAGAGTTAGGTCTTGCGTTTATTTTAAAATTGGGGGTTTTTCTTTTATCTCAATTATGTTCTTAAATTGTTAATTGAGTTTTATTTGTTGCACTTTTAATTCACTTAAGTTGAGAATTTAGACATATTAATTTCGAATTAATGAGAATATGGATGGGTTTGTGTGTTTTTATGCGTTGATTAGGTGTTATTATAGTTGTTGATAAAATTGAGTAAATTATTGTTGAATAAAGATGAGTTGTAGTTTACGCATATAAGGTGTTTGTTAAAATGTCTGAATGAGATTTTATGTTGTTGGAGTTGTTTGGCTAGTTGTGAATCTAGTACCTATGCTTATGTGTTTTGTTTAATGGCGTTAAAGTGACGTTTGAGAATGTTAGTATTTTGAGAATGTGATAATTTAATGGTTTTATATTATTGGCCGAGGCCTTGTGATTTATTTTTATTGGCAATGGTCTATGTCTCTTCCTATACCGGGGACATAAGACGAGCCGAGGGGTATATGGAATGACTCGTCTTACGGACTGGGGCGAGTGGCGTGAAGAGGTCCAAGTGCACACTTTAAATATTTATTTGTTGGCAATGGTCTATGCCTCTTCCTATACCGGGGACATAAGACGAGCAGAGGGTTATATGGAATGACCTACCTTACGGACTGGGATAGGTGGCGTGAGAGGTCCATGTGTGTTATTTTTATATGTTGGCAATGGTCTATGTCTCTCCCTATACCGGGGGCATAAGACGAGCCGAGTAGTATAGGGAATGACCTACCTTACGGACTGGGGTAGGTGGCGTGAGAGGTCCATGTTTGTTATAGATGTGTGTTGGAGTTACTTAATTTATTTCGTTGTATGATTTTATTACATTTCTTTTTATACGTTGTTATTGTAGTTGTTGTTTGTGAGTTCTTGCATTTATTGGATGGAGTGACGGTATCTTGTGTGTGCCGCTCCGTCTACGTATGTGCGTGAGACTCACCGTTACAGTTTTGTCTTTCAGGTACAACTTAGGTTGAGGCATTTGAATAGGAGCATTAGTGATATATCGCATGGGCTCGGGGCTTATTTCAGTTGCTTTCTTTTTACCTAAACCATTTTTGAGGTTGTAGCCTACGGGCAAATTACATTCGTTTGGTATTCTTTTTATATATATTAGTTAAAACCATTTCGTTTTGTAGCCGTGTTTGGCAAACAATTTTATTTATTCGTTTAATTGTTCCTTTAGCTCGCAAGTTATTTTCTTTTAAAAGTTAAATTTTGTACCAACAGATTCTTTTTCCTTTTGTTCAAAAGGTCACGCCTTGATGTTCGCGTTTTGCGGATTTTGGGGCGTGACATCCCGTCCATGGGTCAAGCCCTCATGATAGCTAAATCCGTCCAAAAAGACGATATAAACACTACAATATGAATGAGATACTACTTTATAACTAACAAGATCAAAGGGGCAAAAAAGCTTAAAATCTAATACTTTAAATCTCAGAAATTATAGGAAAGTTTTGCTACGATAATTTAACCCCTTACTCCTTATCACTCCGATCCTTGTATCTCCCCTTATCGCGCTCCATGATCAGTGTGATCTAAGCGGTTAAATTCAAGAGCAAAACCCTACTAAAATCCGAGATTACCGGCATTAGAAATCAGCAAATAATAACCTCAAGGCTGTTTACTAAAAAATTATAAAACTTAGTTATAAAAAATAATCTACACAAATAACATGGATTCTATGGATTAAAAAAACATGGATTCATCTTTTTTTTTTTTAAAAGCATCTCTTAGTTTGTTATTTACATTGTTGCTATATTGGCTTATTTAGTTATTGGACGTAGTTTTCCAAATCAACCATTAAGCTGTCATAACCGATGCCTTTGATGAATACAGTAGTATTCAACGCAACAAATAGAGAGAAAACACAATAATATCGTGATGAAAGGAAGAGTAAATTAGAATCACCTCTTGGTGAGAGAAAACTAAGGCTAAAGGCTATTTCAATTCATAACTAACATAACAATATAGTAAAATAGTTTGTGGGTACTCAAAATAAAAGAAAGAACAACTTTGTCCTTAAATAATAAATAATAAATAAGTCACTTGAACAACTAAAAGTGGCAAATATCTAATAAAGGAGAGATTAATTTAAGCTCTCTCTGAACTAAAAGTTCTTCCTGTCTCTGAAATAAAACCTCTCTCGTTACTCTTAACCCTATCCGCCGTTCGTCTCGGGATAGGGGAGGTGCTTCAACGCCCATTGTCACACCCCAACACGAAGTGGTGACACGGCCGAATACCACTTGCTTGAGCATGCGGTACACGAAGCCAAAACCGGTAGAACCCATTTTAAAAACCAAAAGATGCTACCCCGTAACATAATCAGAATGCAAGAATGCGACAGATAACTTTGACTCTAAAGTTTTAATTGAAATCCGATAACCCAGTAGCATTAACATCAATACTCCAATCACCAACAATCAAGAAAGTCAGTTAACCGAAAGAAGAGAAAACAAATAGTAGCAATAACCCAAATAATAACATAACAGAATTAACTCAATTCTCATAGTTTTAGAAAAATAAATAGATAATTAAACGCCTAATGGAGGTCACGGTCCGATCCCACAACGAGTCTGTCAGATAACTTAATCATGTACCTGAAAAGATTTTAAAAATGAGAGGATAAGCCAAACGAGCTTGTGAATATTAACTGTACTTGACAATATGATAGATAGTTTTGATAAAAGCAACTAGTTTCATATAGTCTGTATCCATATAAAGTATATACCTATAAATACACAAGTGTAAAGAGAAATAATCTTAGAAAACGGTTTATTATCCTTTCAGTTTTAACCCCTGTTCGTTTCCTCATATTCGACCTAAAACATAATACATCATATGCTTCGTAAATATGGCGTAAGATTGATAATCAAAATAATATCGAAGCATTATCGGAAACCAAATATAGTAATCATTGCCATACATTCTACTCTCTGGGCAATGCCCGTTGGATCCAACCATCAAACGAAAAAGTCACTTAGGTTGGCGACCTAAGATTTCCTTTTAAGATGATCCAGCTAAGGTCACCCCATTTAAGAGGCCTGTTCCAAAACTGTTGAGAAACTAGAGGTACTTATTAAGTATACCCTAGCTACCACAGTCACCCCACTTAAAGGGCCTGTTCCGTGGAATTTTAAATCATTTAATTAAGGTCACCCTATTTAAGAGGCCTGTTCCTTTATATTACTAGTCCCGAAAACCATCGTAAAGGTCAAATAATTTAGTTAAGGTCACCCCACTCAAGAGGCCTGTTCCTTAACTATAATATATGACCCGAAAATCATCACAAATCTCAACACATTTATTTAAAACCAAAATAAGTAATGGCTGCTCCAACCTTTGATCATAATATGTAATACAAATTAATTGCTATTTATCAAGCTTCCATAATTTTTCATGCCATAAGAAAAGATCACCTTTTTAAGCTGATTAACCAAATGCAATCTAGCTCTTAAGCAAAAATAATAATAATTGATAAAGCTACAACCTAACAAGGCCTTAAAAATAGTTTACTATATTTTCATTTATGCCCCTGCCACGTAGGATGCTGATATTGGGACAATAGAATGGAGTTTCAGAGTTGTGAACCTAGTAGTGTTCACTGTGAACAGTGAATAATAAGAGTTATGTGAATTGAATCCACAGTCAATATAGGTTTCAAATAACATGGGAAATCAAATAAGTATAGTTTTAGTACAGCAACACTCACCTGATCGGAATCCCGACCACCAGAAAGACGTCTATTACCACTAAGCAACTGACCTGAGGAGAATTGAAACCCTTAACCAAGTCACTGTTGAAAACTCACAACTGCTCACTTTTTCCCTTATCTTTTCTCTTTTTGGTTTTATCTCTAACGTGTGTATACAGAACTAGGAAGTTATAATTCTATCCTAATCTTATATTCAAATGTAACTTACTTATCACTATTTTAATTCTTTATAATTAATCAGTACATATGTACCCATATAGGCTATAGTTTAAACTAGGTACTAAACTAACCCATGCAATTATAACTTAATACTAAACCACCTATCAGTATATAAATTATATCAACGTGATGTAAAAATAAAATTAAATAAATAACAATGAGGGATCTCACATTCTCCTCCCCTTGAGAAAAGTTTCGTCCCGAAACTTACGTTGAACACCCATCAAATAGGAATGGGTATTTCTCATGCATATTCTCATCGAGTTCCCATGTGGCCTCTTCTTTTGTATAGTTTCTCCATAAAACTTTTACCATTTTGATGGTTTTCCGACGAAGTTTCTTTTCTTGTACATCCAGAATTTTTATAGGTAACTCCTCATAAGACATGGCTTCTCTAACTTGTAGAGGTTCGTAATCAACTACATGATTAGGGTTATGAATATATTTTCGAAGCATGGAGACATGAAACACATTATGTACTACTGCTAGCTTAGGAGGTAAGGCTAAGCGATAAGCTACAGCCCCTATCTTCTCGAGAATCTCAAAAGGTCCAACATAACATGGACTTAACTTTCCTTTCTTACCAAACCTGATTACTCCTTTCCATGGTGAAACTTTCAGAAATACCATTCCACCTATTTCGAAATCCAATTCCCTTCTTCGATTATCAGCATAACTCTTTTGGCGACTTTGAGTAGTGGCAAGTTTCTCTCGAATGGCTACAATCTTTTCTGACGCATCCTGCACTAAATCGGGACCTAGGAGCTGTCTTTCTCCAACTTCAAACCAACAGACAGGGGATCGACACTTTCTCCCGTATAATGCCTCAAAAGGTGCAACTCCTAAACTCGAGTGAAAACTATTATTATAAGAGAATTCAACTAGAGATAAGTGTTCATCCCAATTACCTTTCCATTCCAAAGAACAAGCTCTCAACATATCCTCTAGTGTCTGGATAGTTCTTTCCGATTGACCATCGGTTTGAGGATGATAAGCAGAACTAAATGATAATTTTGTCCCTAGAGCAGAGTGCAAACTGTTCCAGAACTTGGAGATGAAACGAGGATCTCTATATGATATTATTGACACTGGTGCACCATGTAATCTAATAATGTCTTTAATATATAATTGAGTGAGCTTTTCCAATGAAAACGTCATTTTGATTGGAATAAAATGCGGACACTTAGTCAAACGATCAACCACAACCCAAACACCATCATTCCCCGCATTAGTGCGAGGCAAGCCCGACACGAAATCCATGGTGATATGCTCCCATTTCCATTCTGGTATATCCAGTGAATTAAGTTTACCTGCAGGTTTCTGATGCTCAATTTTGATTTGTTGGCAAGTCATACATCTTGCTACAAAATCTGCTATGCCTCTTTTCTTACCGATCCACCAGAAATGTCCTCGCAAATCCCTGTACATTTTTGTACTACCTGGGTGAATACTGTACTTAGAATTATGTGCCTCCAACATAATTTCTTCTCTGAAACCACCAGAATGTGGCACACAAATTTGGTCTTTAAACCTCAACAACCCATCAGCACCAAGTGAAAAGTCAGTGGTACCCGTGCTCGTCACTTCCTCTATGAGTTTCTTGCATTGAGGATCATCAAGTTGTGCTAATTTAATCCTATCGAGTAAAGTGGGACGAATTGTCATTTGATAACACAAGGCAGACTCTCCCTGCCTAACCACGTCTAAACCCATTCTAGCAAAATCTTGTATAATTTGAGGTTGTATTGTCAAAAACGCTACGAGACCTAAGGACGACTTCCGACTTAAAGCATCAGCCACTACATTCGCTTTCCCAGGGTGATATAAGATATCCACATCGTAGTCTTTAATTAACTCCAACCAACGTCTCTGTCTCATGTTAAGCTCCTTTTGAGTGAAAATATACCTTAAACTCTTATGGTCGGTATAAATTTCACAAGGCTCGCCATATAAATAATGCCTCCATATCTTGAGGGCAAAAACAACTGCTGCCAACTCTAAGTCATGGGTTGGGTAGTTTCTCTCATGTGGAAGCTATGACTTTACCATTTTGCATAAGTACACATCCCAATCCCTGTTTCGAAGCATCACTGTAAATTATAAAACTTCCCTCTTGAGACGGTAGTGTAAGAATAGGGGCGCTCACCAATCGTTCTTTAAGCTCATAGAAACTTTTCTGGCATTCCACGGTCCAAACAAACTTTTCTCCTTTCCTAGTCAGGCTGGTCAATGGTAATGCAATACGGGAGAAGCCATCCACAAACCTTCTGTAGTAACCTGCGAGACCCAAGAAGCTACGTACCTCTGTGACATTGGTAGGTGGTGACCATTCCACGATAGCCTTAATTTTATTTTCATCCACTTTAATGCCATCTTTGCTTATCACATGACCGAGGAATGATACACTATCTAGCCAGAACTCACATTTTGGCAGTTTTGCAAAAAGTTTATGTTCCCGAAGGGTCTGCAACACTATCTTTAAATGATTTTTATGCTCCTCCTTGCTTCTTGAGTAGATCAGGATATCATCAATAAATATTATTACAAATTTATCCAGTTGTGGTTTAAATACTCGGTTCATCAGGCACATGAATGCTGCGGGTGCATTGGTTAATCCAAAAGGCATGACCAAAATTTCGTAATGGCCATAGCGGGTTCTGAAAGCGGATTTAAGAACATCACCTTCCTTAATCTTTAACTGATGGTATCCAGATCGTAGGTCTATTTTTGAAAACACCTGAGCTCCTTGCAACTGATCAAATAAGTCATCAATACGAGGTAATGGATATCGATTCTTTATTGTCACCTTGTTAAGATCTCGATAATCAACACATAAACGCATCGATCCGTCTTTCTTTTTGACAAAAAGCACTGGCGCACCCCAAGGTGACACACTTGGACAGATGAAACATTTATCTAGGAGGTCTTGTAACTGATTTTGTAATTCCCTCAATTCAACTGGTGCCATTCTATATGGGGCTTTCGATATCGGTGTGGTCCCTGGTAAGAGATCATTGCCAAACTCAATTTCTCGGTTAGGCGGTAACCCCGGAAGGTCATCTGGAAACACATCTTCAAATTCGTTAACAATCGGTAGGTCTGTCAACTTAACTTCCATTTGGTTTTCCCCAATGACATAAGCTAGATATCCGTTACAGCCTTTTCTTAATAGTCGATTTACTTCCATTTTAGAAATTATAGGTGATGATACATTTTTACGTTCTCCATCGAAGGTAAACTCTGGTTCCCCAGGAGGGGAGAAGGTAACCCTTTTGTGGCAATCAACAGTGGCGTATTGAGGCGACAACCAATTCATACCCAATATCACATCAAAATCACTCATTTCTAATTCAATTAAATCAATATAAGAAACTCTACCCTCAATTTCTACTATACACCCCTTACACATTGAGTTTAGAACGATGGTATCCCCAGTAGGAGTGGAAACGACAAGACTCTTATCTAACTGTTCAATAGGTACAGATAAGCGACGCAAGAAGTTCGGTGATGCAACGCAATGTGTGCAACCAGAATCTATTAAAACTTTTGCTGGTAAATTAGAGATATATATTATACCTTGCACAACGGAGGCCGAAGCTTCTGCCTGTTCCTCGGTAAGTGCAAAAATGTGTCCCTGAGCACTAGTCTTCTGCCCTGGTGTCCCAACTTTTGGTTGTAGCGCATTTGATGCATGCGTGGTTTCCTGGAAAGAAGTTTTCTGGACGGTTACAGAATTGGGACTTTGACAGTGATAGCTCAAATGCCCCTCCTTACCACAATTAAAACAATTCTTGATTCTTCCATCGCAATACTGAGCAGAGGGATGGGATTTCCCACATCTACCGCAAGCATACCTTGGTTTTACATTACCACCTCCCGAAGGATTTCCCCCCACTTGCCTTTTATTCGAATAATCTCCTCCTCTCCCTTGATTTGCACGCTGAGGTTGTTCATGCTGTCGCTTCAAAAATTGCTCCTGCCTTTTGCTAGCTAGACCATAACTCGTTTATGCATTTTTCGCGTTTTCTATCGTCTCATAAAAAGAGTTGGACTGGCACATGACATACCTTTCTTTAATTGATGAGTTTAGTCCATTTTCAAACAACATTATCTTATCTTCTTGGGTTGCCACCATTTCCGGAGCGTATCGCGATAACTCATTAAATTTGATTTGGTATTCTGCAATCGTCATGTCCTCCTGAGATATATTTAGGAGTTCAGATTTCTTGTTCTTTCGTAGTGTCCACGGGTAATACTCATCGAGGAAGAGTTTCTTAAACTTTTCCCACGTCTGTTCATGTTTCTTATCCTTATATTGCCGTTCGGTGGCATCCCACCAATCCTCTGCAGCACCTTGTAACTTAAATGTTGCTAGGCTAACTCTTTGTTCGTCGGAGCCTTCAAGTCGATTAAATATTTTGTCCATACTACGCAGCCATATATCAGCTTCTCTATCCCCTCCGGTCCCCGTAAATACAGGAGCATTCGTCTTTAAGAACTTGTCGAAAAGAGTTCCTTTGTCCATAGTCAATTGCTTATCAACACCAGTGATTTGAATAACCTCATTTTCCTTAGGAGTTTCGGTGGCAGTATCTGAGTTACGTCTCCGTCCAGAAGTCTTCATTGAAGAAATTAGTACTTCTCCTTCAGGGTCACCAGTCGTGCTCTTCTTGTTCTTACTCATAGTTTTCTTGCTAGGCGCCATCTACAACCAAGAAATAGTAGTAACTTAAACCTTATTATAGTAGCAACAGTAATTAATTGACAATTAACTCGCTTGCATTACCAGACTCCGGTGGGCCGAACCTCCATGACAACGAACCAAAATAAATATAACTAAGTAGCTAAGTATATATATATAGACAGAAAAAAAAAATCATCAAATAGATAATTAAGTCAGGTATTTAACTTCAAATGACTCCTAAGTTTAAAACCTTCGACTCTGATACCAATAAATGTCACACCCCAACACGAAGTGGTGACACGGCCGAATACCACTTGCTTGAGCATGCGGTACACGAAGCCAAAACCGGTAGAACCCATTTTAAAAACCAAAAGATGCTACCCCGTAACATAATCAGAATGCAAGAATGCGACAGATAACTTTGACTCTAAATTTTTAATTGAAATCCGATAACCCAGTAGCATTAACATCAATACTCCAATCACCAACAATCAAGAAAGTCAGTTAACCGAAAGAAGAGAAAACAAATAGTAGCAATAACCCAAATAATAACATAAAAGAATTAACTCAATTCTCATAGTTTTAGAAAAATAAATAGATAATTAAACGCCTAATGGAGGTCACGGTCCGATCCCACAACGAGTCTGTCAGATAACTTAATCATGTACCTGAAAAGATTTTAAAAATGAGAGGATAAGCCAAAAGAGCTTGTGAATATTAACTGTACTTGACAATATGATAGATAGTTTTGATAAAAGCAACTAGTTTCATATAGTCTGTATCCATATCAAGTATATACCTATAAATACACAAGTGTAAAGAGAAATAATCTTAGAAAACGGTTTATTATCCTTTCAGTTTTAACCCCTGTTCGTTTCCTCATATTCGACCTAAAACATAATACATCATATGCTTCGTAAATATGGCATAAGATTGATAATCAAAATAATATCGAAGCATTATCGGAAACCAAATATAGTAATCATTGCCATACATTCTACTCTCTGGGCAATGCCCGTTGGATCCAACCATCAAACGAAAAAGTCACTTAGGTTGGCGACCTAAGATTTCCTTTTAAGATGATCCAGCTAAGGTCACCCCATTTAAGAGGCCTGTTCCAAAACTGTTGAGAAACTAAAGGTACTTATTAAGTATACCCTAGCTACCACAGTCACCCCACTTAAAGGGCCTGTTCCGTTGAATTTTAAATCATTTAATTAAGGTCACCCCATTTAAGAGGCCTGTTCCTTTATATTACTAGTCCCGAAAACCATCGTAAAGGTCAAATAATTTAGTTAAGGTCACCCCACTCAAGAGGCCTGTTCCTTAACTATAATATATGACCCAAAAATCATCACAAATCTCAACACATTTATTTAAAACCAAAATAAGTAATGGCTGCTCCAACCTTTGATCATAATATGTAATACAAATTAATTGCTATTTATCAAACTTCCATAATTTTTCATGCCATAAGAAAAGATCACCTTTTTAAGCTGATTAACCAAATGCAATCTAGCTCTTAAACAAAAAAAATAATAATTGATAAAGCTACAACCTAACAAGGCCTTAAAAATAGTTTACTATATTTTCATTTATGCCCCTGCCACGTAGGATGCTGATATTGGGACAATAGAATGGAGTTTCAGAGTTGTGAACCTAGTAGTGTTCACTGTGAACAGTGATTAATAAGAGTTATGTGAATTGAATCCACAATCAATATAGGTTTCAAATAACATGGGAAATCAAATAAGTATAGTTTTAGTACAGCAACACTCACCTGATCGGAATCCCGACCACCAGAAAGACGTCTATTACCACTAAGCAACTGACCTGAGGAGAATTGAAACCCTTAACCAAGTCACTGTTGAAAACTCACAACTGCTCACTTTTTCTCTTATCTTTTCTGTTTTTGGTTTTATCTCTAACGTGTCTATACAGAACTAGGAAGTTATAATTCTATCCTAATCTTATATTCAAATGTAACTTACTTATCACTATTTTAATTCTTTATAATTAATCAGTACATATGTACCCATATAGGCTATAGTTTAAACTAGGTACTAAACTAACCCATGCAATTATAACTTAATACTAAACCACCTATCAGTATATAAATTATATCAACGTGATGTAAAAATAAAATAAAATAAATAAATAAATAAATAACAATGAGGGATCTCACACCCATCTACCCCGGGGTTTCATAACGTGCTACTCCAACAAGCTTCTGAATTGTGGAGAACCTGAATGTTACTATTAGAGATGCAAATACTTATTATAGCGAGGCCAATCCGATGGTGATAGAAAGCGGAAAATCAACTCATTTCTCATATGAGAATAGAAATACGCTTACTCGTTGTACATGTCATGCTCGCGCAGGAACTCCTTCCAAGGGAATGGACCCTCGCAAAATGCCCATCATGTCTTTTCGCATGGAGAAACTAAGATTTAATGTTTTGGAGAGCTCTGAAGTCGTGTGGGCTGCAAGTACTAATCATCCTAAGGCCAATCAGGAAGTGTTTGAAATCGGAAAATCAATTTATTATGGGGAAAGAGATATACTTACTCGCTGCACCTGTCACGAGCGTAATGCCACTGCTTGTATAGGAAGGAACCCAGAAAAAATGCCTATGATGAGAAGGAGAGAGAATCCTCCGAAGAAGCCTCGTCCGATGTGACCAATGCCTAGTATTACGGTTGTGGGACACACAATGATAATACTTGAAGGGGTTTTGTTCAAGTTCACGACAGGTCAGGTCGCCATGGTGTGCCGTTGCAATTCCAATTGTTTCTCCCTTGTCTACTTTGTTAGATATCCTGGTTGGGATGACGTGATGAACCCGATGCAGCACATCAAGTCGAACTGCTGTCATGGTTAAAGACTAAAGCTCTTCTTTTTTAATCCCAATCCGGTCCGGAAAAAAAAATAAAAATAAAGGAGAGTAATTCAATTATGGCTTTCTTCACCGGCCTTCTTGTTTCTGGCCTTTGTCGAATTTATCATTTGTTTGATGTAAATATATTGTTGTTCCATTGTATGAAAATATTTATGATGTATATCCTTTCACTATTTTATAGAAAATTCCAATTCTAATAGCCAAAGGCTTAAGCCAATCTAGTTTGATGCTTTCTCAGCACGTACGTGCACCCCTGGATTTCAATGTTTTATTAATAACTTTGCTGTTAGTGATGTATATTTGCTGTTTAGTCTAATAGTTGAGAAAACTGCCAAAAAGATTTTTACTTTTGATGCACCAGGGATTGAAACTCACTAGCATGTTTTATCTTTATTTTTGTCTTGAACAGTATGATGTAGAGGGAGAGACGTCTAGGGTGAATAACCCTAGTCGTCGCAAGCATGATTAACCCGACCACACCGGAGAACGACAGACCTAAAACAAACGCTCAGATAATCAATCCAGACCCTACGCCAATTAAATCTTTTGCTAACATAGTTAGCGCCAAACCCGCTATACCTAAAATAAATCAGAAGGATGTTGGAAGATACAGAGGAGAACCACTAATTGAATTTTCAATGGACGATGTGGAAAAATTATCGGAACCTTTTGAGTATACAATTATTGGGAAATTTTCACACGGAAGACCTAAATTGGACCAGATAAAGAAGTTTTTCAGCAAGTTAGGGTTACAAGAAGCTTATCAAGTAGGAGTTTGGGATCCAAAACATATTCTAGTAAGATGTTTCCATGAGGAAGACTTTCAAAGAATTTGGATGAAACCAATTTGGTATATTGAAAACAAACCAATGCGAGTTTTTAAATGGACATATGATTTTGATCGTGAGTTTGAATCAGCGATAACTCCAGTTTGGGTATCGTTACCTAGACTCCCTATTCACTTATATAATATGTCTAGTATCTTCTCTATTGCTAAACCTATTGGAAACCCAGTAAAGGTAGATGAACCTACGGCTAAGTTATCCAGACCAGGTATGGGTCGTATCTGTGTTGAAATTGATCTAAATCTAGATTTGGTAGAAAGAGTGAGAATTGATTATGGTGGAGACAAGGGTTTCTGGCAAAAGTGTGACTATGAAAACGTGCCTAAGTATTGTTTTCACTGCTATAAACAAGGTCATGATGTTAGCTTCTGTAAATTTAAAGATAGCAAAAAAGAGATTGGTGACAATAAAGAAAACAACAATCAAGGAAGAGAAGAACAAAACCAAATAAAAAATCCAAAGGACAAATTATACAACTTAAAAATCACTCAGCCTCCCCAAAATAAGTACCAAAAACTGGAAAATTAAAGCACAAATGATTGGGTGGCTCGCAACTTTGGCAAACCTGTACAAGTACAAGAACACAACAACAAGGTCAAAGAAGTTATTAATATAGACAATGAAAAGTCTGGAAACAAAAAAACAGTCATAGAGGATGAAGGACAAGATTACACTATAGTACAAGATGAGGGTGTTACCATAGAAGATAATGTTAAAAAAGGGGACGTTGCTGAAAAGGTTAGTGAAAATCCTTTTTTACTTATGGGTTTAGAAACTGAAAGTGTTAATGAAGAAGACAATCAAGAAGACACAAGTTTAACAAATGAAAAGTTAAACATGGTGATAGTTTCTTCTTGCCCAGAAGATGAGGTAACGATAGAAGATGTTAATGTGCTGGAACTACATATATTTCTGGTAGTGTAGTCAATAACCTAGGACTCTCATCAAGGAAAATTCATTTGGCAATTGAAGAAGGAGAATGGGAAGTCCAGAAACAAAACAAAAAAAAGTATTAAAACTATTACTAGTGGTACTACAAAGAAAAATAAGGTGGAAAGTGACATGACATTAAGATCCTCTAATGTAGGGGCCAGGAAAGTTTATAAATGATTAGTGCTTTTCTGGAATATTAGAGTGGTGGGGAGTAAAGCTACAACTAGAATAATTAAAAAACTATGTAAACTAAATAATATTATGCTGCTTGTTTGTATTGAACCTAAGAGGGGAGCTGATAAAGTGGAAGGGTATAAAAGAAGATTTGGTTTTGATGAAGTTTTAGTACATGATGACAATAAAATTTGGATTTTCTATATACAAGAAATGGAGATTAATATTACTAATAAAATGAATCAATGTGTTAACCTGGAAGTCAACATTGATTCCCTTAATATGAAGCTGCATATCTCAGTAATTTATGCAAAGTGTACCTCTATTGAAAGAGAAGCACTTTGGAAGTTTTTAGTAGATTCTTTTACAGTGGATCCTTGGGTTATTGGTGGGGATTTTAATACAGTAACTTGTGAAGGTGATAAAGCAGGAGGGCTACCAATTAATCTGAATGCAGCTAATGATTTTATTAATTGTATGGATAATATTGGGGTGACATAAATGAAATTCAGTGGCTCTAAATTTACTTGGTGGAATAGAAGGAGTGGCAATAATGCTATTTTTGAAAAAATTGACAAGGTACTAACTAATCAAAGCTTTAATAAGCTTTTCGTTACTAGCTCTCTGGATCATCTAAGGAAAGCCACATCAGATCATAGCCCTTTTCTACTAAAATTTCATTTAGCTGAAGAAAACTGTCCTAAAAGGTTTATTTTCCAAAATTTCTGGGTTGAAAATGAGGGGTTCTTGGAAGTAATCAAAGCTAACTGGGTTAAGGGTTCTAAATACAATGCTTTCAGCAATTTAGCTAATAATTTAAAAACTATAAGGAAAAAATTAAAAGCGAAGCTATTCTGAAATTTAGAATCAGTATTGAAGAGAAGCATTGGAAACAAAATGCTAATCTAAAATGGGCAAAGGAATGGGATGCTAATACAAAATTCTTCCATAGTGTGGTAAAGAAAAGAAGAATAAAGAGTGCTATTTGTGAAATAGAGAGAGTTGATGGCACTAAAATAACTGACAAAGAGTTGATCAAAAAAGAACCTATGAATTTTTTTCAGGGTTTGCTTGCAGCCAATAAACCAAGTTCCTATATTTACAAAAGACTAGACATTATTACCAAGGTGATTCTAGAAGAATATAACAATTTTATGGATAAAGATCCATCTTTTGAAGAGGTAAAAAATGTTGTTTGGGATCTAAGTAAATCAAGTGCCCCAGGCATAGATGGGTTTACAGGTCAATTTTTTGTGAGCTGTTGGAGTCATATTAGTGATGACATCATCCAAGCTATCAATCATTTTTTCATGGGTAGTCTCTTATCTAAGTCTATCTCCACTACTGTTATAGCACTCGTAACAAAAAAGGCCTAACCAAAAACTTTTGCTGAATTCAGACCTATTAGCCTATATACTTTTTGCAGCAAAATTATTTCAAAAATTATGTCTACAAGAATTGCTATTATTCTCCCCAAAATTATATCTGATAATCAAAGTGGATTTGTACAAAATAGAGATATTGTGGATAACATTCTTCTAGCTCAAGAGTTCATTTCAACTTTAAATCAAAAGAAAAGTGGAAAAAATATAGCTTTAAACTTGGACATGAAAAAGGCTTGTGACAAGATTTCTTGGCATTTTCTTACTTCTACTTTGAGGAAGTTAGGCTTTTCTGAAAAGCTTATTGACATAGTGTGGAGGTTAATTTCAGGGAATCATACTTCTGTTCTAGTGAATGATGGACCTACTGATATTTTTATGCCTACTAATGGTTTGAGACAAGGAGATCACTAATCTTCTTCTTTATTTATAATATACTCTGAAATACTGAGTAGGAATCTAAATGCTCTAAAGTACAAAAAGAATTGGGTTGCTTTTAAATCTGCTTTGAGTTGTCCTATTATCACTCACCTGGCATTTGATGATGACATTATAATCTTCAGCTCTGCCTCATTGAAGTCTAGCAAGATGGTAAACCAAGTGCTGCAAAATTACAATGAAGACTCTGGTCAAGAAATAAAACTGGAAAAAAGTTCTATTTCTTTTTCAAAAAGTGTAACTAAACAGCACGGAGAGAGTATCTGCAAAGAGCTAAATATGACAAGTAAGAAACCTCCTTTTACTTATCTTGGATGCAAGTTATATGCTGGACACAAAAAGTGCATTTTATTCCATGAATTTATTATAAAAGTTAGAAGTACACTTTCAAGATGGAAAAGTACATGTTTAATTGAGGGTGGTAAATTAATTCTGATTAAACATGTGCTACAGTCCATCCCTATTTATACTTTAGCAACTATGAACCCAGCTCAAGAGTTAATTCAAAAAATAGATCAAATTATTTCTAACTTCTTTTTGGGTACTAAAGATGGCAAAAATAAGCATCATTGGATCATGTGTAGTAAAATTTGTAAACCTGTCAAAGAAGGAGGTCTAAATATCAAAAGTTTCACAGATATCTCTAAAGCTTTTGCTATGAAATTATGGTGGAAGTTCAGAATAAAGGATAATCTATGGTCTAATTTCATGTTAACAAAATATTGTAGACATAAGAATCCACTTGATATGGTCTCAAAAAAAGGTAATAATACTTGGGGGAGAATGATGCAAGCTAGAGATATTACTGAATCAAATATCAAGTGGGAAAGCAGTAAGGCTATCTGGAAGCCTACTAGTCTGGGGAATTTTACTCTTAAAAGTGTCTGGGAAATTATAAAAGAAACAGGAATAGAAAGATGGACTAGCAAATTTATATTGGATAAATCAATACCTCTGAAAATCTCTTGTTTCATGTGGAAATTATTTTTCCAAAGTTGTCTCTCTGGATTGCAATTTATACAAATTTGGAATTCATCTTGCTTCCAAGTGTGAATGTTGCACTAATAATGAAGAAAACTTCGATCATCTTTTCAGCAATGGTAATATAGCAAACAACATCTGGAGCTTCTTTGAAAATAAATGGGGTATTCTAATGCAAAATTATTCTCTTAAAGGAAAATTTTTTACTTGGTGGTCCCATAAAAAAAACCGCATTATGAGGAAAGAAAAACCTGTCAAATTCTCCCTTCTCTTATTATTTGGTTTATATGGAAAGATAGATGCTCTTCTCGGTTTGAAAATATCAATATGAATGATGCTGCTATTATTATTCAAATTGAAGAAGCCTTCAAGCTAGCTACTTATAAAGATCCCAAATTTTTCAAGAATAGATCCGAGAGTAAAATCAAAGTTCAAATGGTTAAATGGATCAATCCACCAACAGGGTATTCACAGCTTAATATTGATGGGTGTTATAGATCTACTACATGATTAAGTGGAATTGGGGGTATACTACGCGATTACAAAAGGGATTTTGTCTATGGAATTTCTAGAAGTATTTCAAGCTGCTCTGCTATATTATCTGAGTCTAAAGCTCTATATTATAGTATACAAATTGTGCCTAAGACCAATTTGATAATTGAAAGTGATTCATTGCATCTTATCAACATCATGCAAAATAAGCAAATCTTCCCTTGGAGATTATAGGAAATAAAAAACAAAATAAAAGAATTTATGATAGGGAGTACTTATCTTTTCAGACATATATTGAGAAAGGCTAACAAAGGAGCAGATCCTCTCGCCAGCTGGGGGACAAAGGAAGCATCATTTTTGGATCTATAGAGGATTTTCCATCTCAGCTTAGAGGTATACTTTATACTGAAAAGTTGGGATTAGTGAATTTAAGGGTATAAGAGATCAAAATTAGGGCTAGAGGGTGGGGATTTCTCTCTCCTCTCTGGGGCAGGAGAAAACGAAAATAAAGAGGCAGAAAAAGGATCGTGACGTTATTACAGAGTTTTTACATATGTGGTCCTTCTAATTGTTGCCTTTGTCTAATTAAGTTTGTGTATTTTTTGGTTCTTGCAAGTTAGTACGTTAGTTATATTTATTCTCCTTTTGATTCCTACTTTTGGGGAAGTTGTAATTGAATCCTTTGCTTATTTTCTGTGGGGTTTTCCCCCCATTTTTTGCTATAAAAAAAGGGTTTTCCCCACCAATTATATAAAAAAATTAAAAAATAAATCAGTATGCTGTTTTATAATCACTTAAACTACTTAATTAGCAGCGGTAGACAACTCTTTTTGACACAAAGAAGTTGAATTCAGCTTATAGCAAGTAGTAGATAGCATGATAGAAAAAATGGAGCACCAGGGTAGACACAAAATTGAGGAACACGAAATTTTTATAACTTTTTCCTTGGTCAGTCACTGAGATCGTAGAAGAAATTCCGTACAATGACCCCTAGCATGATCATTCTTGTAAATGACTATCAAACTTTTTAAAGAGTAGTACTACATCTTCCAGGACTCATAACAGCTACTACTAAATTTAGTTAGTGATTCATTTATAGTATTTAAACATTCGCAAAGTTAAGATATAGTAGGTGTGAAGAATAATCCTACGGCATCAATAAATATAGGGATATAGATGTTTTTAAACTGTTTAATCAAATATTGGAAATGTCTTCTTGTTCTTGGAAGTTAATCCCTGAGCTTGATCGTATTTTGGATATTGGGAAGTGTAGAACAGTAAAACTGTAGACGTGTAAAGATAATGCATTCTTTTAGTTTAGGAAAAGTAGCGGGGATACATCTTTTTGGTGACCTGTATTGTATGGTAGGCGTGGGTAACTTCTTGTGTTGTAAAATCTTGTTGTTTGTTTGTCGACTTTCTGTTTTGTTCTGGAGACCTATGTGCTGATAACGAGTTTGAGGTTTTCTGCATGGATTGCTAATATTTATTTCGAAAGTAAAATAGGCAGTTTTATGGCAACTATTTGTGTAGACCATTGAAAGGATGGTGGCAGTTATTTTTAGAAGTTCAAGAGACACTTTTCACTGAAAGGATTTTGAACCAGAAAGCAGAACAGGAAAGTGCAACCATTCCTTTGTTTATTTAAAGTTCAAAAAACACAGTGAATCACCAAAACTTTGTTTGGGGGGTAATTGAGAAAATGTAAATAAACTACACAACCATCGTTCAGTTTTTCATACAGGATTATGTGTGATAAATCATAAACTTTGATCGGTTAAGTCGTGATTTTCAGCAATAGTTTTTAAGATGATCGATAATAATAAATTTGACGAGTTTGTCTTTCTTTATTGATCGGGTAAATTACGATTCTTTATTACAATAGTTTCTAACAATATAATGCTCGGTGTAGATCATCGGGCTTTGAGTTGACTTTTTCGTAGACTGTACTTTTTAGTGAGATAAGCTCTGAAAATTCTCTGTACTGATGTATATTTTTCTGCTTGGAAATCAAATGATTCAATTGTACTACTATTTGACTCTATTTATAGGGGTACGTGCTCCATAGGATGTTGACAAGTGACGTTTTCATCTTCTCAGATCATGGACTTTTTATGTAGTGGGCTTCGTCAATTGTATTTGGTCCAATGAGTAATTACCTTCCCTATTTTATAAAGGAAATGACCATCACATCCTTATATCCATTATGTCTTCCATGTTTAAAGTGATGGATTCCCATGAAAGATTCACTACCAAATACCGCTTGCTCGGGTAACATTTTCATGTCGTATCAATGTGAACAGCGTAATGTGAACTTAAAAATATACTTTTCAATAAAACCCATGAAGTCAGAAGTGATCGACATAAGCACTTAAATATACTGTGAACTTAAATAGACTACAAAAACAAAATACTTAATAGTTGGAGGACCGAACATAACAAAAAACAACATGTTCGGTCAACATAAGAGCTTTGCAATAAACTAATATTACTATGTATGTAACCATTTTCATTTTACCCCTTCTTCCCTTTGTTTGCTGGAGAGTCTCTTAATTGATCCGATTAATTTTTTTATATATTTAATTTACAATTTAACAAATTACACCGTAATGGCCTATCATGCATGTCTCGTGTAGCTTTGAATACATATTATTATTGTGGGTGTAACAATAACGGATAGAGATCCTCTGTAGTCTATCATTGGACTCATAAACCATCCGTCTATGATACACTCCGTACCATATAATTAGCTTCCCTTACCTGCTTACACAAATATCACATGGATTACCAAAACCAAAACAAATTCCTTCAGTAAACTCAAGGTTACACCGGTACGGGTACGGTGATATGATAAAAGTTAAAAAAATTCGGTATAGTACGGAAAGTGTACGTCAATAATTTTTTATTTTTATTTATAAATGATTCGATTTAACAATTACAATATTGAAATAACAGAATTAACAAATATTAGATATATTTAGGGTTATATACGGATATTTTAGGGAATGTTAAGATAACTTTTCATAACTAGTGTCGAATACAAATTTAATTAAATTCATCATACTTGTTAATTATAAAAATATCATATTATTAGATTGATAATCTTATATTTTAATTAATTTTTAAGAAAAAAATAAAAATTAAATTTCTCAGTCGTACCGAAAATGTGTCAGAGACGTACCCGTCCCGTATCCGTGTCGTACTGGAGTGGTCAAAAAATAAACGGTACTCCATTTTCCGTACCGGGTACTTAATTTATCGTATCGTACCGTACTTGTACAGATACCCGTACCGGGTACTACAGAAAATAAAAATCTGAAGTACACGTGCTTCCTATAGTAAACTAATTTCATGTAAATCCAAAATATATTTAGAAAATGATACAGCATCATTTTATATTTGTAAAAAATCACTCTAATAGTGAAATTTTATTATTTTATGATTTTTATTTTTATCCTACGCTTTGTACTTGGACCAACGCAGGTTGGGAATGTATATCATTATTTTGGGTTTAATGTTTTCTCTAAATTTTAATATTCAATACCAGTCACTTAAACAATTAAAAGTGGAAAATAACTAACAAAGCCGAGTAACTCAAATATGCCTTTTTTTATCAGCCTTCTCGGTTCTGCCCTTTGTCGAATGTACCTGAATGCTTAAGCCAATCTAGTTTGATGTTTCAATGTTTGATTAATAACTTTGTTGTTAGTGATGTATATTCAGTGTTAGCCTAGTAGTTGAGAGAACCATCCCGAAGATATTTGGGTTTGATGTCCCAGGCCGGTTCGAAAATCACTAGCATGTTTCCTTTTTATTTTTGCCTTTAACGTTGTGTTGTTCAGTAATGACATAAATTTGCAAAATAATGTTTGATTTAGTGAGAGTCAAAAGTTTTCACAAGCCTCTCACAAATTTAAAAAGTTGTCACAAATCTGTTACAAATTCACTAAACTGTCACAAATCCGTCACAAAAACCGTCGCTAATAAGCTCGTAACAAAAAATACCGTCACTAATCCTGTCGCTATTTGGGTATTTTTTTATAGTGATATATACTTAGCACCAGTAGACAACTCATTTTATACATAGAACTTGAATTCATATTGGCACATTAAGAAAGGAGCCTACGAGATGAACATTTCACTATTTTTTTTATTATGTTTTTTATTTTTGTTGTTCTATCCTTCTTTTTTTGACAATTACGGAGTGAAAAATTGAAAATCACCTTTTAATAGTGTAACATCCCGTATTTTTATAACTAATTTTTATTTATGTTTTAATTTATCCAAAAATGTTTTATTCAAAATTTTAGCAAAAACCGGTCACTCGACTAATTTTTAGCCAAAAACCGAAACTCTTCTGAAAAACTTTATTTTAAAAACCTGTTACTAATTTTACTAATAAAAAGGACCCAATAGATTTGTTTCTAAAAATCTGTTATTATTGAGTAGTTTATTAATATTTTTGATTAAAAGTTAGCTTTTAGAACTTTGGAGACCAAATAGTTCGCTTTCACAAACTATAAAAAACAGTTTTTCTAAACCTAAAAATCAGCCCACTTTCATTCTTTAAACCTAAAAACAAGAGAGAAAAAGAGAGAAAAGAGAGAAAAGAGAAGAATAAGAAGAAGAAGAGAAACCACGTTAGCGGATTATCACCAGAATCATCTCCTCTACACGCTAAGGTAACGGGGGTTATCCATAGCGACTAGACGAGGGTGTATGTTAGGATTATGTTTTACGTTTAGTATAAATTGGGGGTTTTTGCCTTTTATCTTAATTAGTTTTATAAATTATTAATTGGGTTTAGTTGTTATATGTTTAATTCACTTATTTGTTAATTGGGTTTAGTTAATTATATGTTTAATTCACTTATTTGTTAATTGAGGATTTAGTCGTGTTAATTTCGGATTAACGAGAATATGGATGAGTTTGCATGTCGTTATGTATTGATATTGTGTTATTATAATTGTTGATAAATTGGGTAATTTATTGTTGAATATAGATGCATTGTAGTTTATGCATACAAGGTGTTTGCTAAAATGCTTGAATGAGTTTTCATGTTGATTAGACTTGTTTGGCTAGTTGCGAATCTAGCACCTATGCTTTTGGGTTTTGTTGAATTACGTTAGAATGACGTATGAGAATGTGATAAATGATTGGTTTATTATTTATTGGCTGAGGCCTTAATATTTATATGTATGAGAATGTGTTATATGAATAGTATAATATTATTGGCTGAGGCCTTAATATTGATACATTAGCAATGGTCTCTGTCTCTTCCTAATTCCGGGGACAGAAGACGGCAGTGGGGATAGGGAATGACTCGTCTTACGGACTGGGGCGAGTGGCATGAGAGGTCCTAGTGTGCACTATATTTATTTTTATGTTAGCTATGGTCTCTGTCTCTTCCTAATTCCGGGGACAGAAGACGGCCGTGGGGATAGTGAATGACTCATCTTACGGACTGGGGCGACTGGCATGAGAGGTCCAAGTGCGCACTTTAAATCTATTTTATGTTAGCAATGGTCTCTGTCTCTTCCTAATTCCGGGGACAGAAGACGGCCGAGGGGATAGGGAATGACCTACCTTACGGACTGGGGTAGGTGGCATGAGAGGTCCATGTTTGCTATTGATTTGTGTTGACGTTATTTAATTTATTTAATACATCCCGTTATAGAATGTTATCATATTTCTTTTTATACGTCGATTATCGTAGTTGTAGAATTTGTGAGCTCTTGCATTTAAGGGATGGAGTGACGGTATTTGTGGTGCCGTCCCGTCTAGTTACGTGTGTGGGACTCACCGTTACAATTTTGTATTTCAGGTACCAATTAGGTTGGCATGTTTGGATAAGAGCTGTTGCATTGCAACATCATGGGTTTGGGGCTTCCGTTTTCTTTTCATTTTTATTATATTTTGAGGTTGTAGCCTACGGACAAATTCTTTCATTTGTTATTTTTTTAGTTTTATAAAACTTGCCTTGTAGCCGTGTTTGGCAACATTTTTATTTAATTGTCAATTGTTCCTTTAGCCCGTAATTATTTATTTTTAAAAAAAAAATTCAATTTTGTACCAACAGGTTCTAATTTCTTTTGTTTTAAAAAGGTCATGCCTCGATATCCGTGTTTATGGAATTTGGGGCGTGACAAATAGTTCTCGTTTCGGTTGTACTGATTTCATTTATTCAATATACAAAAATAGAGAAAAAACTTTACAAACTCTATTTTTTCTCTTCCAACAAATTACATTTTCCTTGTAGAAATAGACATTAATGTGGTTTATGTCAATTACACGCTTTTACTAGTTTGTGTTTATCACACACACACACACTCTCCTCCCTTCTTCTCCTTCTCTCAACGTAATTTATGGCTGATACCTTGTTGATAAAACGATAATAATCTTTTTTTTTTATTTTATAAATTGTGATTTGCAGGAGCTAATGAACTCCGTTTGTTTCATAATAAAATATTTAAAACTTTTATACAAACTCAAATTTGTATTTTTAGAAATTGTTTTTTTATTTCAAATAAATCGTTGTCCGGTGAAAGCTTCAACGTGCGTAGGAATCTTTAACTTGATACATTTTTTTTTCATATACGTCACTTATAATAAATTATAAATTTTCAATATCATCGACTTAAAAGATTACTAGTACTTTTGTATGAATTTAAATATACCCCTTCTCGATAAATTATAAAACCGATGAATTCAAAAGCAAACATATAAGAATCTAAATATACAGTGAACTTTGAATAAACAAAGAAAAGGAAAATAATTAATATAGAGTACCAAACAAAATAAAAAGTAACGTTAAGAGCTTTGTTAAACTGAGTATGAAACTATTTTCAATTTACCCCTTTCTTCCATCTCTCTCCATCTCTCTCTCTGGGTGACAGTGGTGAGTCTCTTATAATCAATCCTATCTAAATATTTGTTATTGTGGCTCTATATTACGACTGTACTTAATGTACCTATGATACGATGTTTTTTCTTTTCTTTTTGATGAGCCTAAAATGATTGCATAAATTTTGATATATCATATATAATGGTTACTTTCTCCAAATTCTTGTTGCTAGGTTGCATGCGGGTTGTCCAATTCACTTTTTTCTTTTTTAATTCTTATGACTGATTTTTTTAAAATAAACAGTGAGAATTCCCACAATTTTATTAATAACCAAGTGGAAAAAGTCATTATTACAAACTAACGCTGAAAACAGCAAACCGACATAAACTTTAGGACTAAATTGAATAATCTGAAACTATTAACACGCATCCCTTATCTAACTCTACTGTACCCCTTCGTTTACTGAAAACTTCCTTTCTTCCTTAGAGAGAGAGACTGTCTCTCTTCTTCATCCCCAAAAAGCTCAAAGATCTTTAATTCGTAAATAAGCCATTCCCATAGCTTCCGTTATAATCAACCCTTTGAACTAATCTGGAAAATCCTCTATGCTATTTGAAATTATTGGATCTTCATCGCATCCCAAATTTGTCAGGTAATCAGCACCTTTATTACCTTCTCTTGTAGTATGTATAATTGATAATTCACGAATTTTGAATTGCTGCTTTATTTGATCCATTAGATATATTAACAACCATGGACACTTGCTCTTCCCTTGAATAATATTCACCATTTGTAAACAATCTGATTCAAAAACTATGTTGAAATCCCCAACAATTTGAACCCCCAATAATAATGCTTTCATCTCAGATTCAAGCCCAGACTACTTGTAATTGCAGTATAAAACCCTAAAATAAATTTGCCTTGATCATTTCGCATAATACCTCCAACACCACTTTTATTTGTTGTTCTTCTGAAACTCCCATCAATATTGAATTTATTATATCCTTTAGGAGGACATAACCATTTTACTACTTTCAACCTTTTTTTATTCTTCACCTGTCACGCCCCAAATTCCATAAACACGGATATCGAGGCATGACCTTTTTAAAATAAAAGGAAATAGAACCTGTTGGTACGAATTTAAAATTTTAAAAGAAAACATTTACAAGCTAATGGAACAATTAAGTGAATAAAATAAACTGTTTGCCAAACGCGGCTACAAGACGGAATTTATAAAAGCTAAAAATAACGAACGAATGAATTTGCCCGTAGCTACAACCTCAAAAACAATCTAAGTAAAAAGAAAGCAAAAGCCCGAACCCATGTGATGCCTTGCTAAAGCTCTTAACCATACGCCTCAACCTAAGTTGTACCTGAAATACAAAATTGTAACGGTGAGTCCCACGCACATAACTAGACGGGACGGCACCACAAATACCGTCACTCCATCCCATAAATGCAAGAGCTCACAAATCCTACGACTATGATAACCGACGTATAAAAAGAAATATAATGACATTCTACAACTACGATAAATTAAATAAATTAAATACACATCAACAGCATACATGGACCTCTCACGCCACCTACCCCAGTCCGTAAGGTAGGTCATTCCCTATCCATTCGGCCGTCTTCTGTCCCCGGAATTAGGGAGAGACAGAGACCATTGCAACATAAAAGTAGATTTATAGTGCGCACTTGGACCTCTCACGCCACTCGTCCCAGTCCGTAAGACGAGTCATTCCCTATCCCTTCGGCCGTCTTATGCCCCCGGAATTAGGGAGAGACATAGACCATAGCTAACAATAAAATAAATATAGTGCACACTGGGACCTCTCACGCCACTCGCCCCAGTCCGTAAGACGAGTCATTCCCTATCCCCTCGGCCGTCTTCTGTCCCCGGAATTAGGGAGAGACAGAGACCATTGCCACTACAGCTAAATCACAAGGCTTCGGCCAATAATATAAAATCATCCAATTAACACACTCTCATACGTATAAATATTAATGCCTCGGCCAATAATATTATACTATCCAAATAACACAATCTCATACGTCACTCTAACGTAATTCAACATAACCCATAAGCATAGGTGCTAGATTCACAACTAGCCAAACAAGTCTAACAACATAAACTTCATTCAGGCATTTTAACAAACACCTTGTATGCAAAAACTACAATTCATCTTTAATCAACAATAAATTACCCAATTCTATCAACAACCATAATAACATATAATTAACACATAAAACAAGCAAACCCATCAATATTCTCATCAATCCGAAATTAATATATCTAAGGTCTCAACCTCTACTATATGGAATTAAAAGTGTAACAACTAACCCCAATTAACAATTTAAGAACATAATTAATATAAAAGGAGAAAACCCCCAATTAATAATAAACGCAAACCCAAAACCTAACATACACCCTCGTCTAGTCGCAATGGATAACCCCCGTTACCTTAGCGTGTAGAGGAGATGCTTCCGGTAACAACCCGCTAACGTGGTCTCTTCTTCTTCTTTCTAAGCTTTGGAATCTCCCTTTTTCTCTCTTTTCTCTCTTCTATTTGGCTGTTTTTTTTTTAGGTTTAAAGAATGAAAAGTGGGCTGATTTGAATAGATAAAAACTGTTTTGAGTAAGTTTGTGGAAGCGAACTATTTGGTCCCTAAAGTTCTAAAAGTTAACTCTTAATCAAATATATTAATATACTACTCAATAATAACAAATCTTTAGAAACAATTCTATTGGGTCCTTTTTATTAGTAAAAATAGTAACAGGTTTTTAAAGTAAAGCTTTTTGGAAGAGTTTCGGTTTTTGGCTAAAAATTAGTCGAGTGATCGGTTTTTAGTAAAATTTGAATAAAACATTTTTGGATAAATTAATTCCTAATTAAAAACAGTTATAAAAATACGGGATGTTACATCACCACTGTATTAATATCAATTTTGATATCAAAGTTTAAAGGAAAGCATTTATCCTTGCTAGAATAAATTTTAATCAAATTACTGACATTCTCACATATCCTTACTCCATTCATTTTTATATTATTATATTTACTACTGCATCTTCCTTTTCAAATTTCCCAAACTATAAACACAAGAATAATTTTGCAGAGTTTCCATTGTAATTTAGAAGTTACAATACCTGACTGAGACCACCAGGAAATAAATTTTCCCCTTACTAGTTCTGATCTGTTTATAACACCCAATAACTTAGAAAAGAAGTTCCACACTTCTGTAGCTATAGGTCCATTGCTGAATAAATGTTCTGCTTCTTCTACATTGCATCCACAACATTCACATTTAGAGGTTAATATAATTCCCAATTTTTGAATAGCAGGATCCAATGGGAGAGCTTGATTGAAGAATTTTCATATAAAACAAGAGATCTTCACATGTATCATTTTATCCCAACACAACTTTCTAATCCAATTTATTGGATTATTTTTTCTCAGAAGTTCCTTAGCAGAAATTATACTGAAATTACCCATTATATTAATGTTCCAAATAGGGTTATCTTTTCTTAACTTATTAATGATAATATCTCTCGTAAACAAATGTCTCAAATGTTGAGGAATAATATTTCTTATTTTCTCTTTATCCCACTCTCCATTAGTAATCACATCTGCAGCCTTAATATTATTATCCAAATAAGCATCCATCAATGGTCCTGTACCAAGCCAGTTATCTAGATTAAGAGATATATTACCTTCACTTATTAGCCAAACAATATGTTTTTCAGCTTCATTCCTCATCTTTAACATTCTTGACCAAGTATTGTCACCTTTCCCAATAGAAACACAATTAGGATGCATTTTTCTATAGAATTTAGCTTTCATGAAATTAGACCACAAACTATTTTTTGTTCTTAGATTCCACCACAATTTAGCTGCAAAAGCCAAAGAAATGTCATTGAAACTTCTTAATCCCAAACCACCTTCATCTACTGGAGAACATACTTTCTTCCACTTAACCCACTGATGCTTTTTTACCAATTCAGAAGAACCCTACAAAAATTTAGCCAAAATTTGATCAATTTTTTTAATTACCTGTTTGGGTGGATTCATAGCTGATAAAGTATACACTGGAATAGATTGTAACACATATTTTATCAAAATAAGTCTTCCACCCATATTTAGCCACTGGCTTTTCCAATTACTTAACTTTTTTCTTACTTTCAGGATGAGCTCATGGAAAAGAACACACTTTTTGTGACCAGAATACAGCTTACAACCAAGATAAGTAAAAGGAGTCTTCTTAACTTCTATTTGCAACTCTTCATTTATCATTTTTTTTTGTTCTCTATCAACACTCTTTGAAACATAAACAAAGCTCTTGTCCAAACTAATCTCTTGCCCAGAATCTTCATTATAACTTTTTAATAGTTTCTTAACATTAAGTATAGACCTTTTATCAGCAGCACTAAAGATAATAATATCATCTGCAAAAGCTAGATGAGTTATAATTGGACCATGTAGAGGAGATTTGAAAGCTTTCCAACTCTTTTTTTCCACTAAAGCATTTAAATTTCTAGTTAACACTTCTGAACAAATAATGAAAAGACTTGCTGAGATAGGGTCACCTTGTCTCAGCTCATTAGATGGGAAAAAATACCCAGTAGATACACCATTCACCAGAATAGAAGTCCCATTGCTTGATATAATTCTCCATATCCTGTCAATAAATATCTCTGAAAACTCAAACTTCCTTAGAACACAGATAAGAAAATGCCATGAAACTTTATCATAAGCTTTTTTCATATCAAGCTTAATAGCCAGATTTTTCCCACTATTTTCTTATTAAGATTAGCAATAAACTCCTGTGCCAATAGTATATTCTCCACTATATCTCTGTTCTGAACAAAACCACTTTGATTAGAAGAAATAATAGAAGGCAAAATGGAAGATAATCTCTTAGACACAATTTTAGAGATAACTTTGTTGATAAAAGTACATAGACTAATAGGTCTATATTCTGAGAAGTCATTAGGAGCTTGATTTTTAGGGATAAGAGCAATAACAGTGCTACTAATACCTTTAGGAAGTAATTGCCCAGCAAAAAAAAAGAGAGAATAGCAGAGCACACATCTTTACCAATTAGATCCCAACTGGTAGTAAAAAAACAACCAGTAAAACCATCCACACCTGGAGCACTATTCATATTAAGACCCCGCACAGCTTCTTTAATTTCTGTTTCATCTGGAAACTTATTCAACATATCATTATCATCATCAATAATAAGCTTAGAAATGATATCCAGACTCTTGTAGGATCCCTTAACACCTTTATTAGCATCCAATAGACCTTTAAAATACTACACAGCTTCATTTTGAATGTCTAATTTCTCTTTTATAACCTCCCCTGTAGCCTTTTTAATAATATTAATATAGCTTCTAGCTCTTATTTTTTTCACTATATTATGAAAATATTTTGTATTAGCATCTCCTTAATGGACCCATTTTAGATTGGCTTTTTGACCCCAGAACTCCTCCTCAATTTTTATTCTGTATTTCAAATTAGCTTCAGCTTTATTTAACACAATTTTATGCTCATTGTAGGGTTATTCACAAAGATGCTTTCCATTTTGAAAACTTCATCTTCAGCTTCAATTACTTTTTGAAATATATTCCCAAATGCTTCTTTATTCCACACAGATAAGGCCTTCTTTGTTCTTTGTAAATTATGAACTAAAGAGTGTAGAGCATCACCTCTAGTATAAGGCACCCAAACTGAAGTTATTACTTTACTGTAATCTTGATGTTTTGTCCAGAATTTTTGAAAAATAAACCTTTTAGGATTATTATCAAACTCAGTCTTGAATCTAATTAAAAGAGGGCTGTGATCTGAAGAGGCTTTATTCAGATGTTCTAATGAAATATGCTGAAAAAGATCTCTACAATTTTGGTTAATAAGAACTTTATCAATTCTTTCAAAAATAGCACCTTCATCACTTCTCTTATTCCACCAAGTGAATTTAGAACCAGAATACTTCATTTCTTCCATGTTTACATTATTTATGCACTCTAAGTAATCATTAGCAGCACCCAAATTTAAATTAAGGCCTCCTACCTTATCCTCTTCTTTTGAAACAGTGTTGAAATCACCTCCAATAATCCATGGCTCATCAGTACTTTCTTGCTGTAACCAATCCCACAAAGGTACCCTTTCTTCTCTTGTACATTTAGCATACACAACTGTAAATTTAATTAACTTCAGCAGAAAACCCCCTTTAATAGCAAAGCTAATACCTTGCTCCATTTGATTAGACACTTCCACATTAATAACGGTATTATAAGACATCCAGATTTTATTATGATCTTGAGAAACAGCATTATCAAACCCAAATTTATTTTTATAGAAATCCATCTTACTACTGCATGTCATAGGTTCCAGACATATTAATAACACAGGCTTATGTAACTTGCAAAAAAACTTCAATCTTCTACTAGTAGCATCTTTCCCCTCCATTCCCCTTACATTCTAAATAATCACATTAATCATTTATACACCTTTCTAGCCCCAACATTAGAGGATCTTAGAATCATACTCTCTTTTTCAGCTATCTTGAAATCTCTTTTTTTCTGTTTTCTTTTTGCACTATTAGACAAACAAATTTCCCAGTTTCCATCTTCAGGTTCTAAAGGAATATTTCTTGGTGATAGATTTAAATCCTCCTGTAAATTAGGTTCTCTTACCTCTTCCAAAACACTATTTTCTTCAATTTCAATTCGATTCTTCTCACTTCCAATCACCTTATCAATTAAAATTTCTGAATGCTCAGTTTCAACTACTTCACAGATTTCATTTGTTTCCTTTAACTCTGCCGTTATTAGTTGTCTATCACTTCCATTTACTTCTCCATCTATATCTTGATCTTTGTAGTTCAATTCTTCTATAATTGGATCTATAGAATTTCTTTCATTTACCTCAATGCTGATAATATTATGATTGTCATTCTCATTAGTAGCCAACTTAGTAACTTGCTGTATATTTTCTACAGGCTTTTCTGCTTCATTTGCTGAGGATTGCTTTTCCACCACCACACTACCTTTACCAAAGTTTCTACTAACCCAATCTTTAGTGCTCTCTCCTTCTATCTTTTTATATATACTTTTTTGTGTATTGGTTTTGTTAAACAAGGCCTTTGTTCGATTTAGTCCTTCCTTCTATATTATTAGCCCTTGTTCTGGGGCCTTTCCATTTATTTCTTTAACTTTCTGTTTATTTTCATTCATTTTTATGAGGCAATGATCTTTTTCATGCCCTTGTTTACTGCAATATAAACAAAACTTAGGAACATCTTCGTACTTACAGTCTTGCCAGAATCCCTCATCTCCCCCATATCCAATACGAACCCTTTCAATTAATTCCTTCTTTAGATCAATTTCTACACATATACGTGCTAACCCAGGCCTTGACAGTTTAGAAGTAGGTTCATCTACCTTAGGAGGATACCCAAATGCTGAAACTATAGAAAATATACTTGACATATTATATAAATGAATAGGAAGCTTAGGCAAAGATATCCAAACAGGCGTTAATGAAGTTTCAACATCCGGATCAAAATCATACGTCCATTTAAAAGTACGCATAGGAAAACCTTGTATAAACCAGACCTTTCGTAGCCATATTCTTTGAAAGTCATCTTCATGAAAACATCTAATAAGAATATGATTATGATCCAGAACTCCAATTTGATAATTAGCTTGTAAATCAAGCATATGAAAAACCTTTTTAATATCTTCAATCTGTGGCTTACCATGTGAGAATTTACCTACTATTGTATATTTAAACGGCTCGGATAATTGGCAGATTTCTTCTTTAGAAAATTGAATCATTGGTTCTCCTCTATAAAATTCGATTTCTTTCAAATCAATTTTGGGTTTAGAGACTTGTTTCTTGAGGATAGCAGCAAAAGACTTTACCGGAAGGTCCGGTTTAATTAGCTGGGCGTTTGAATCATCAGAATTTTTATCACGTTCAACATCTTTGCGGCGGCTAGGGTTTTTCACCCTAGTCGTCTCTCTTTTTCTCTCTCTAGGTCTTTTACTACTAAAAACCTAACACATATTAACCGACAGTAATTCTTATGACTGATATTGATTAAATTACATAAGTAAAAAAGAAATAAAAATGGAGTATTTGCTGATAGGTGGTATGGGTCTATATATCCTAAATACATTCTTTAAGTAGGGTTCAAAATCAGAATCGCGAATTTGAAAGCCGAACCGTTTTAGAATGGTTTTCTTCCCTTTTTTGGTACAAAAAGGAAAGGTTTATAGTCAAGAGTCAAAACTTTTCAGAACCAGAAGGTTCAGTAGGGTTTTTACTGTATTGAAATGTTGATATATTTGAGAAAGTTTATAGTTTATCCTTTGACGTTTACGGTTTCTTACTGACCTATTTGTTAGATCTGTAGAAGTTATTTTCTAGATAAATATATATTTCTTATGGCATTTAAAAGAGGCAGCTGTAGAGTAATACTCAAGTGTTCTGGTGAGTAATGAGATTAACAGGATTGTGACAGTGGAATATATCATGATGAGAGTATTGATTGAATTGTACGAAAAGTGAGATCAAAAAGGGAAAAAAACTCGACAAAAACTACAAATCTAGTCTTTTGTTATCAAAAGATTTTGAAAATTTAGCTGCAAATCGTTTGACAAACGTGGTTAAAATCTTGTTTTCTAAAAGGTTTTTATTTGATTGGCGACTTCCAGTTTCGTCTTTAGCACTTTAATTTAATTGTGTTTCCTATCTTGGACATGGGTTATTATGATGCCTATACACGCTTATTTATTTGTGAATGTCAGTTTGCGTATTGGAAAATTGTGAAGTTTAGACATTTATGTTTCATTTCAGTCTTTGTTAGGACTAGAACTGTGTTTCCTCTTCTGGCAAAGGCTTGGTTTAATGGTCCAATTTAGTCTACATATACACACTACTGTGTTTGTAAGGCACGTAACCGACTAGGAATAGCCTAGTGGGCTAGAACCCGCACTATCAAATAGGAGGCGCAGGGTTCGAGTCTTGTTAACGGGGGTAGTTGTGAAATCCCTTAATCCCATTTAATAAGATTTCAAAAAAAAAGTGTTTGTAAGGCACGTGAATTAGCCAACGGAAAATGTGATGTCTAGATTATTATTCCAAAATATTCGGATTTGGTACATTATGATCAGAAGTCTGATATGATGGAGGTCTTATTTTAGAATTAATCTTCCTTAATTAATGAGTAGCAGTGTACCTAAATTAGTACATCTAGATTATTATTCCAAAATATTCGGATTTGGTGCATTATGATCCGGAGTCTGATACCGATAGGGTCTAATTTTATGGTTTCTCTTCCTTAGTTATTGAGTAAGCAGTGTATGTAAATTACTATGACCTAAATAACATTCCATAAGGATAAATTAGGGTTTGTTACGATGATTAAAAATGACCTAGTAAATCATTAAATGTGGCGAGTTTAATGTTGTGTAAGAGAGATATGCAAATAAACTGTCTTAGGGCAGGAGATACACTATTTTCGTGATCATCCACAATATATAAGAGACTGTCATACTCAATGAATAATTGGCATGAAAAGATTTGTGTCATTATAAGTAATTCCGCCCTATTTGGGTGTGGGAGATGTATCTGTGGATAACAACTCATCAAAGTACAAGTGCAGGGGGAGAAACCACCCCTCATAGGAGGAGGAAAGTTTCTTACAGGGGGTGATGACCCCTCAATAGGGTAAATGTCTCTATTCAGGGGGAAGTTTCCCTTGGCAGACGAGAAGAGTTTACATGCGTACCGGGGATTCATAAGTGTTTGAACGCACTTGTAGACATGAGGAAGTAAGTTTATGTTTTCCTTATGAAAATAAGGAAACTCACGTATTCCATTAAGGAAGAAGGGATATTTATCTTCCTAGAGATGATTGGGTTACTACCTCATGTTTTGTAGTACTTTTTGTTCGATTTAATTATCTGTATCAGGGTAGTGTACTGTGGTTGTAGGTTTTTGAAAGGAAGATTCCACTGATAACAAAATTCCTTGGTTAAAGGATTGTTTGCTCGAATCAGTGATTGTTTTCAATCTTTTGGTGCTTCCATACACCATGTAATGTTAGATATGGTATTCAGCTTATAACAAGTAATAGATAGAAAAAAATGGAGCAATCATTCACTGAGATTGTAAAAGAAATTCCGTACAATGGCCAATAGCGCAATGGCATGTATTAGTAGTAAATAGATCTTCCAGGGCTCACAACAGCTACTACTAAATTAAGTTAGCAATCCCAATTGATAGTATTTAAAGATCCGCCAATTTTGTACCATATACTCCTACTTAAGATATCGTAGGTGTGAAGAAAGATCCTGCTGCATGTTTAACTATAGGAATACAGACCTTTTTAAACTGTTTCAAACATTGGAAATGTCTCCTTGTTCTTGGAAGTTAATCCCTGTGCTTGATCGTATTTTAAAGATTTGAAAGTGTAGAAGTGTAAAGATAATCCATTTTTTTAGTTCTAAAAAAGTAGCGCTAGCTGTTACTTTTTGGTGAACTGTATGGTAGATATGAGTAACTTCTTGTAATTTTAAAAAAATTTCCGACTTTCTGGTAGTCCTGGAGACTTATGTCTCAGTTTTGTTATTCCTATTTGGACTAATTGCATACTCCTTTTGACCAAGTTTTTTCATGGTGTTGCTTATACACGCTAATGTGCTTCTAACAGACGTGAATTGGCAAGTTGGGAAAATGTGAGGTCTAGAGATTTACTCCATTTTAATGTTCAGGCTTGATTATGAGCATGGATATAATTCCTAATTCTTGACATGGTATTAGTGTATTTTTTAAATGATATTGGGCAGTTTAGTTGTATGATTGACTTTTGGTGTTTCACGTGAATTGGCCAATTGGGAAAATGTGAGGTCTACAGATTTATTCCATTTAAATGTTCAGGTTTGATTATGAGCAATGGATACGATTCCTAATTCTTGACTTGGTATTAGTGTTTTTTTAAATAATATTGGGTATTTTAGTAGAATGATTTGATTGTTTTTTAGATTTTGGAGCTTCACCAGAAGAAGTTTTAGATATTTTATTGAGCTTATGCAGTACATAGTATGTTTAAAAGATAGGAGAAAGAGGGTAACCGGGCTCAACATAACTTTTCATAACTGGTATCCAAAATAAATTTAATTAAATTCATCATACTTGTTAATTATAAAAATATCACATTATTAAATTGATAATCTTATATTTTAATTAATTTTTAAGAAAAAAATAAAAATTAAATTTCTCAGCCGTACCGAAAAAATATCAGAGACGTACCGGTATCGTACCCGTGCCGTACTGGAGTGGTAAAAAAATAAACGGTACTCCATTTGCCGTACCGGATGCTTAATTTATCATACCGTACCGTACTTGTACCGGTACCCGTACCGGGTACTACAGAAAATAAAAATCTGAAGTACTCGTACTACGTAGAGTAAACTAATTTCATGTCAATCCAAAATATATTTAAAAAATGATACAGTATCATTTTATATTTGTAAGCAATCACTCTAATAGTCAAATTTTATTATTTTTTGATATTTATTTTTATCCTACGCTTTGTACTTGGACCAAGGCAGGTTGGGAATGTATATCATTATATTGGATTTAATGTTTTCTCTAAATTTTAATATGATGTTCTATTTTCACATTTGATCTAGTAGGAAATATTTGTAACTAATGGGAAATTATGGGGGTGTTTGTTGTAAAAATTGTGTTAAAAACAAAATTTGTGCTTACCACAACGTATAAGGTACAAACAATCTGAGTCTATTAATCAATGATAGACTCTAAGTTGTCGTATCTGTTAGTAAAAAAAACAAAAAAGGCGTCGTATATGTTATTGCACTTTTTATGATAGTAAATGTGCATTGTCATTATTCATAAGCGTTACACTGACTAATCTACACGTTAATTAGTAACGTCAATTCTCTAGTGACAGTTGTTAAGACCCAAGACTTTGCAAGCCGATATATGAGTTGTATATAAACAGTGAGGACGAACCTAGTTTTTGTATTAAGTACAATTAAATAATTTCCAAATGAATCATAATCAGAGTATGAATGATGATCGCAGTGATGAAATAGGTGAAGATGGTGATGAGGATGAATGGAAAACGTTGTCAATGGATGCAAATGTAAACTGAATAAGTGATTTACCAGATAAAGCAGGTAACCTTATATAATCATATTTTTTTTGCATTATGTAATGAGACTATATTTGCACTTAGATGCTAAGTCTTAACTTCATGTGTATGTACAACAAGAAACAAAAAGTAACATAAAATGGTCTATAGTCTAAACTTTTGACAATAGAATAATCTACACAAATGGATTCATTTTTTTAGTTTTTGAAAGTATCTTTTGCTTTGTTATTTATGGTGTTCTTCTGTTGGCTAGCTTGTTTTGTTATTGGACGTAGTTTTCCAAATCAATCACTAAGCTACTATAACGGATGCCTTTAATGAATACGGTAGTATTCAACACAATAAATAGAGAGAAAACGGCAATAATATCTTGACAAAATGAAGAGTAAATAGGAATCACCTCTTTGAAGGCTAAAGCCTATTTCAATTCATAATCAACATAACAATATAGTAAAAGGGTTTGTGGTTACTTACAACAAAAGAAATAACAACTTGGTTCTCAAAAGAATATTCAATACCAGTCACTTAAACAATTAAAAGTGGATAATAACTAACAAAGCAGAGTAACTCAAATATGCCTTTCTTCATCAGCCTTCTCGGTTCTGCCCTTTGTCGAATGTACCTGAATGCTTAAACCAATCTAGTTTGATGCTTTCAATGTTTGATTTATAACTTTGTTGTTAGTGATGTATATTCAGTGTTAGCCTAGTAGTTGAGAGAACCATCCCGAAGATATTTGGGTTTGATGTCCCAGGCCGGTTCGAAAATCACTAGCATGTTTCCTTTTTATTTTTGCCTTTTAACATTGTGTTGTTCAGTAATCACATAAACTTACAAAATAATGTTTGATTTAGTGAGAGTCAAAAGCTGTCACAAGTCTGTCAAAAATTTAAAAAGCTGTCACAAATTCATTAAACTGTCACAAACTCGTCACAAAAACCGTCGCTAATAAGCTCGTAACAAAAAATACCGTCACTAATCCCGTCGCTATTTGAGTATTTTTTTATAGTGATATATACTTAGCAGCGGTAGACAACTCATTTTATACATAGAACTTGAATTCATATTGGCACATTAAGAAAGGAGCCTACGAGATGAACATTTCATGTACGGTTCTGTAATAACTATTTTTTTGTATTAGGTTTTTTATTTTTGTTGTTCTATCCTTCTTTTTTTGAGAATTACGGAGTGAAAAATTGAAAATCACCTTTTATAGTTCTTGTTTCGGTTGTACTGATTTCATTTATTCAATATACAAAAATAGAGAAAAAACTTTACAAACTCTATTTTTTCTCTTCCAACAAATTACACTTTCCTTGTAGAAATAGACATTAATGCGGTTTACGTCAATTACACACTTTTAATAGTTTGTGTTTATCAAACTGCCTTCCCACCCTTCGCAACGTAATTTATGGCTGATACCGTGTAGATAAAACGATAATAATCTTTTTTTTTCTATTTTATTTTTAATTTTATAAATTGTGATTTGCAGGAGCTAATGAACTCCGTTTGTTTCATAATAAAAATTTTACTGCAGGAAATATTTTCATGGGAAAGATTTACACTGAAATCTTTTGTTTTTCTTTCATTCTCATGCGATTGGTGCATAAAAAGTTTTCCATTTAAATTTTTTATACGAACTCAAATTTTGTATTTTTACAAATTGTTTTTTTATTTCAAATAAATCGTTGTCTTGTAAAAGCCTCAACGTGCGTAGAAAACTTTAACTAAACACATTTGTTTTTCATATACGTCACTTATAATAACTTATAAATTTTTAACCTGTAAACTCATTAAATTAGAATTATAAAAGATAAAGCGTTTATTATTAATTATTTTTAATAAGAAAGATATGTAAAATATATTGATTTTTTTTTTTTGCCTTTTTCGTTTTTTCTTATTCAGAATTTTTAGAATTTTGTTATTTATTATGATATTTTTCCAAATTTTGTTTTTTTTTTAGAATTTTTCCTATTTGTTTCTTTTTTGGTTAATTAGTTATAATTAGACTAATTCTTAAAAAGTTTTGAAATATGGGACCTATAATTAATTATACAGTACTTTATATACTAGTATTAAAAAGAATATATAGGGAGTCTCCGTACACCGTTTTCAATTTTATTTCGCGGTGAAATTATTTCCCCCAATTTTTCTGGATTTGATGGAAAAATTTTCCAATTTTTTTTATGGTAAACCAATCACTCAGAAAATCTATTTTACATGAAAATATTTGTTTTATACCCATTTTACAATAAAACAAATAGAGCCTGAATGTTGCAAATGGGTGTAAAGTGTAAACAAACACCCATTTTATTCACTTTCCTGGATTTTATTCACTTTAAAACAAACACCCATTTTACACCCATAAATGTTTTTTAATTTTGATTTGCAGAAGCTAATGAACATTAAATAATAAAAAGAAAGAAAATATCAACGTCATTTCAATTCTTCCAAAAAATATAAAAAATCATAATCATTCTTCCAAACATTTGATTATGTTCCAAAACTAGAGATTTCACATAACAATATAGATGTTGCGAATTCCAAAAATGTATAGTGAATAAAATCAACTCAAAAATTAAATATCAAATGCTTTTAACCAAATGCTTGTTTTCTTCGTTTAAAAGAGTTTCTCATTTCTTCAGTCTAATTTCTAGCATCTAGAGAGAGAGAAATGTCCAGGACGTAATGGATTTCCATCTAATCGTGAGCTAATTTCATTGACCTTTTGATTTCTAAATATCTGAGCTAATTTAAGAAAAGCTACGATAAGTATGTAGATTATATGAGACTCAAAACATTCATATTTCTTATTAAATAAGACAGAATCATTGATTAGTACATAAAATCATACTTAATTTTGGAGAAACACATTTCAAAAATCTAATTGGAAAATGATGTATTTATCCATAATTAACAAAACATATTTGTCCAAACTTAATAATTTTGACCGAGATCATTGACCACTCTCCATCGTTGACTGTTGGACTCGAGCGTCCACTGTCAGACTCCGACGTTGATAAAAACAAAAGAAAATATAAAAAATGGGAGGAAAATCCAGAAATTTTTAAAATATATATAGAAAATTAAAAAAATCATATAGAATAAAATAAAATAAGCAGTCTAATAAAATAAGGACAATCTAATGAAAAGTTTAATAGATAATCTAATTGACAACCTAATACACCAATGCACAATTAATTGGACAGTCTAATACACAAATGGACGGTTTCTTGGACAATTTAATAGAACGTTTAATAGATTAATGACAAACTATTACACTATCTAGTAGAAAATCCAATACACTAATGGGTTATTGGACACTCGTATACACATTAGACAGTCTGATAGACAGTATAGTATATTAAATGGCAATTTATTGGACAATGGACTTCATTTGTAAAATATAACGATTGAATGGTGAATTGTGAGGTTTTTAAAATTTTATAAATTAAATTTGTTCACTCTTGAAATTTAAAGTCCCAAGTGTAAATATCAAATTAACTTGAAGCCGGCTTCTATTGCAATAAATGAATTTATCATATATTTAATATACCAAATCCGTCCCTTCTAACTCAAAGACCGAAAATCTTGACTAGTAGTTTACGTCTAGAGTGCTTATGAAGCCGCCAAAGTTATTTGCTAAATAACCTTTACTTTTTTAACTTATTCCAATTCTGCCCATCCTTATTCTATCTGATTTAAACTCCGACACTTGCTGCCAAGGACGACTGCCATTGTAACTTGACATGAAATGCACCAAAATAATGAAATTACCTCATTTAACACATAAAATGAATTAACGCTAGTTTGAGATCTTTTACGACTAACATAACGCTAGTTTGAGATCTTTTATGACTAACATAACGCTAGTTTGAGACAAATATTTTCTAGAAGAATATTTTTCCACATAAAATATTTTCTTGCAAAACCAACTAAGCCTTAATGTTTTTTCTAAACTTTTATACGATGTTCGCATTTGATCTCGTACGAAAAATTTATAACTAGTGAGAAATTATGAGGTTGTTTGATGTAAAAATTGTGTTAAAAACTCAAATGGTGCTTACAATATAGATATGGCAACGTATAATGTACATACAATCTGGATCCAGCAATATCATGTCTCGCACTCTAACTGTTTGTTTTGCTTTGTAATAGGTTAAATTAATAATGTCCCGATTGCTTGATATTGTAAAATGCATAAAAAGGAAGAATATTTTGAGGCAATTGAATTTTTATTTTATTTTTACTTCTCTAGTAATCCATCTTAAGTACTAAAAAAGCGAAAAAGGGTCGTATCTATTATTGCACATTTTACGATAGTAAATTTGCATTCTCATTATGAATAAGCGTTACGCTGATAACACGTCGGTAACAACAATCTCCTGGTGACAGGTGTTAAGGCCCACTACTCGCAAGCACATTTAGGACTCGTATATAAACGATAAGGACAGTCCTAATTGTTGTATTGAGTAGAATTAGGTTATTTCCAAATGAATCGCAACCATAGTATTAGTGATGATCGTAGTGATGAAAGTGGTGAAGATAGTGATGGGGATGAATGGAAAATGTTGTCAATTAATGTAAATGTATACCGAATAAGTAATTTATCAGATAAAACAGGTAACCTTATATAAAATCATTTATTTATTTTGCATTATGTAATGAGACTATATTTGCACTTAGATGCTAAGTCTTAACTTCATGTGTAGGTGCAACAAGAAACAAATAGTAACATAAAATGGTCTATAGTCTAATCTTTTGACAATAGAATAATCTACACAAATGGATTCATTTTTTTAGTTTTTGAAAGTATCTTTTGGTTTGTTATTTATGTTGTTCTTCTGTTCGCTAGCTGGTTTAGTTATTGGACGTGGTTTTCCAAATCAATCAGTAAGCTATTTTAACCGATGCCTTTAATGAATACGGTAGTATTCAACACGAGAAATAGAGAGAAAACGGCAATAATATCGTGACAAAATGCTGAGTAAATAGGAATCACCTCTTGGAAGGCTAAAGCCTATTTCAATTCATAATCAGCATAACAATATACTAAAAGGGTTTGTGGTTACTTACAACTAGGGCAGGCGGAAAATCCTGAAATCCCGGCCCGTACACGATCCGAAATTTTCCGACTCGAAAACATCGGGTTTTGTCCTGACCCGACAAACTTCAGGATCGGGTGGCAATTTTGATTTCGTCGTGTGTCCCGACCCAACCCAAATTTCTAATTAATTCTTTATTTTACTGTATATTATATAACATGATATTTTTTATTTCAGCACTAAAATACAAGTTAATCTATAAATCAAATGTAAGTGATGCGAATCGAACCGTTTACCTCTAGCATGCAATGTAAGCATTCTACCATATGAGTTAAAACCCTTTTTGTTTTATATATTAGTTATAATTAGATAAGTATAATATCGATTTATAGTTTTAAATATATTAAACTAGTAAAATAAAAAAATACTTAAATTTAAAAGTTTTATTGTTACTTAAAAAAGAGAAGTGATCATTATTTTCCGATTATAAAAACTATAAAGATAATGTATCTCATTTAGTATGATAATTGTTGCTTTTGTGAATAAAACTAAATACTAAAATAATCTGATAAAATATGTATCAATTTTTTTTTTACCTAATCCATTATTTGTAGTTTCATACTATTTTTTCTACTACATGTTAATTTATTTTTTTGCATTTATTAGGAATGTTATTTTTAAAGTAGCATTATGTTTCGTGTTAATAATATATTTAGACTTTTCAAATGAAAATTATTAATAAAAAATGATCTTGTCATAAAATAAAAAAGATATGTCGAGAGATTCGGGATAAACTTATCCCGACCCTACGGGATCCCGAAAATTCGGATCCCGAAAAAGTCGGATCCCGACTTTTGTCGGGTCGGGGTCAGGATTTATTTTTCACTTCTAAAAGTAATCGGCTCGGGATACAGGTTGAGTGTTTACGGGTCGTGTAAGAACCCGTATTTTTGTAGGAAAATGTTTGTGTAAAGAGAAAGTATTGTCCCACATCGCCTAGATATGTGAGTATTTATATGATATATAAGCTAAAGAAACCCTCCTTACTATCACCAAGACATTTAAAGTCGTGCGGCCCGAGAAGCGAGGACGAAATCGGACCAAAGCAGACAGCATTGGTGGTAGTAAGCAGATGGTGGCGATATGGTCGGAAGACAAGGTCGTTACAATTAGTATCAGAGCCGTTATCTAGCCGATGTGTGTGAAACACCTATTGGAAGGACAGTGTGTCTGACGAGTATGTCGTGCCTAAAGGGGAGAAGAGTGTAACAACCCGTATTTTCATAAAAAAATGCCGGTCTAAAGAGAAAGTATTGTCCCACATCACTTAGATATATGAGTACTTATATGGTATATAAGATAAATAAACCATCCTTACTATCACCAAGGCCTTTTAAAATCGTGCAGCCCGAGAAGTGAGGACGAAATCGGGTCAAATCGGACAGTATTGGTGGTAGTAAGCAGATGGTGGCGGTCTGATCGGAGGACCGGGTCGTTACAGGTCGGGTCCCGACCCTAATCCACCCCTACCTACAACAAAAGAAATAACAACTTGGTCTGCAAAAGAATCAATACCAAATAAATCACTTAAACAATTAAAAGTTGAAAATAACTAACATAGCGGAGCAACTCAAATATGCCTTTTTTCATCAGCCTTCTCGGTTCTACCCTTTGTCGAACCTGAATGCTTAAGCCAATCTAGTTTGATGCTTTCAATGTTTGATTTAATAACTTTGTTGTTAGTGATGTCTTTTCAGTGTTAGTCTAGTAGTTGAGAGAACCATCACGAAGATTTTTGGTTTTGATGCCCTAGGACGGTTCGAAACTCACTAGCATGTTTCCTTTTTATTTATGCCCTTAACATTGTGTTGTTCAGTAATCACATAAACTACTTAGCAGCGGTAGATAACTCTTTTTAATACATAGAACTTGAATTCTTATTGGCACATTAAGAAAGGAGCCTACAAGATGAACATTTCATGTACGGTTTTGTAATAACTATTTTTTTGAATTATGTTTTTTATTTTTGTTGTTCTATCCTTCTTTTTTTGAGAATTACGGATTGAAAAATTGAAAATCACCTTTTATAGTTCTTGTTTCGGTTGTACTGATTTCATTTATTCAATATACAAAAATAGAGAAAAAACTTTACAAACTTGTACATAAACTAAAATCTTTTGTTTGTCTTTCATCTTCAGACGATTGGTGTATAAAAAAGGTTTCAATCTCAAAATTTTGTATTTTTTCTTTTTACAAATTGTTTTTATTTCAAATACATCGTTGTCTGGTAAAAGTATCAACGTGCGTAGAATAACTTAACTGAACATATATTTTTCTTTCATATACGTTATTTTTAATAACTTATAAATTTTTAACCTATAAACTCATAAAATTAGAAGTATAAAAGATAAAATGTTGATTATAAATTATTTTCAATTAGATAGATATATATGTAATATAAAATTGACTTTTTTTTTCCTTTTTCGTTTTTTTTCAGATTTTTGTTATTTTTTATGATATTTTTCCAATTTTTGTTTTTTTTTTAGAATTGTTCTTATTTTTTTCTTTTTTGTTTAATTAAGTATAATTTGACTAATTCTTAAATTTTTTTGAAATATGAGACCTATAATTAATTATACTTTCTATACTGGTATTAAAAAGAATATAAAGAAAGTCTAAACCTTTTCAACTTTATTTGTGCTGGAATTATTTCCCCCAATTTTTCTGGATTTAAGGAAAAAGTTTTCAAAAATAAATGTTTTATAGTAAACCTATCACCCAAAAAATATATTTTACACCTATTTTGTATTTTAGTAAAACAAACATAGTCTGGATTATGCAAATGTGTGTGAAATGGGTGTAAAATGGGTGTAAAATAGGTGTAAAGTGTAAACAAACACTTGTGACATTTGTTTAATTACCAGATTGGTGCACTTTTGACCCAATTTTTTTGTAAGCTTTTTCCCCGTATTTTAATTTTTCATCATTATTAAATAAAAATTTGGGTTTTTCCTACCATTAAATTAAAAAAAAAAAAGTGTAAACAAACACACATTTTATTCACTTTAAAACAAACACCCATTTTACAACCGCAAGTGTTTTTTAATTTTGATTTGCAGAAGAAAGTCAACGCCATTTCAATTCTTCCAAAAAATGAAAAAAACCATAACCAGTTCTTCCAAACAAGTGATAATGTTCCAAATATAGAAATTTCACATAACAATACAGATGTTGTGAATTTGAAAATTGTATAGTGAATAAAATTTTCTCAAAAATTAAATATCAAAACAACAAGAAATAGACCCCGGATGATAACGAATAATATTTTACTCATCATTTCCCTCCCCACCTTCAGTTTCGGTCACGCCTTTGCCTACAATACCTTCTTCTGGTTCTTCCCCTTTCACACCTTTGCACTTTGCTTACTCCCCTCTTTTGCATCTTCTTTGGGCTCAGACATATTGTAAAAACCCGGATTTTTATAGAAAAATACCGGTGTAAAGAGAAATTATTGTCTCACATCGGCTAAATATGTGAATACCTATATGGTATATAAGTTAAGCAAAACCTCTTTACTATCACCAATCCCTTTTAAAACCGTGCGGTCCGAAAAGCGATGATGAAATCGGGCCAAAACGAATATTATTGGTGATAGTAAGCAGATGGTGGCGGTCTGGTCGGAGGACCGGGTCGTTACAATTGGTATCAGAGCCGTTATCTAGCCGATGGTGTGTGAACCACCCCCGGAAGGACGGCGTGGCCGATGAGGACGTCGTGCCTGAAGAGGAGAAGGGTGTAAGAATCCGGATTTTCGAGGACGTCGTGCCTGAAGAGGGGAAGAGTGTAAGAATCTGGATTTTCGTAGAAAAATGCCGGTGTAAAGAGAAAGTATTATCCCAAATCGGCTAGATATGTGAGTATCTATATGGTATATAAGTTAAGAAAACCTTCCTTACTATCACCAAGGTCCTTTATAGCCGTGCGGTCCGAGAAGCGATGACGAAATCAGACCAAAACGGATAGTATTGGTGGTAGTAAGCAGATGGTGGCGGTCTGGTCGGAATAACGGATGGTTACACTCATTGTCCGGTGAATTAACTCCATGTGCTTCATCCTCTTCGTGCACAGAGGTGCATTACTACCTTTGTTTCTCTTTAGACAATTTTTTTAATCCTCAAGACCTCAGCAATAGTAATATACTCCTCCTGGAGCTCATCGCTTAAAGCCTCGGTACTTTTATTACTATCTTGTTTTGACTTTAACCATAACTAAATCATCTCCATTATTTATAATCACCTTGCCAATATCCTTGTTAACGACACACCCTCTCTTTTCTTCAAACCACTCTTACATCCCTCTTCCGGACCACCTGATAACTCAACATGATGATCACAACTAACAGGTTTTCCCAAAGTACACGAAAACAAAGCCTCCGTTATGTTATCCCTTTCTAACCGAAAATTTTCAGAATAGTCCTTAATTAGCTGCTACATAAATTGTATTATCTATTATATCAAATATATCTCCCTTTGAGACTTGAAAGAATTTTCTCCACTTATGTACGTAGGGTTTTTAAAATTCCGACTTCGCTGTTCTGGTTGATGTTATGTTGTTCAGTTAGAACTGTGGTTATAACTGCAGTTGCAACCACTGTTCTAACCGAAGTTTAAAGATGGATATAACTCAGAATAAAAACGTACTTGAAAGTAAATTCACACGCACGTTTTTAAACAGAGTTCACCCAGAACTTTGGGCTACATCTCTGAGGCACCCACCCAGATTTATGATACTATTTCAAAGTTACAATATAGGACTCGAGACTTATGAAAACTCACAGACTCCCCCTTGATTTTCTGTCTATCACTATATTGCTATTACTAAATAGCTATCACTTATAAACAATAACATCCCGTCATTGTTACTCTCGTATTTTTTAGCCCACGTGTATTCTCTCTAAGATAAGTTCTTTATAGGATAAATTAACAAAATATACTACTTTTTAAACTAAATTAACAAAAATATACCCAAAAAAATTTCATTATCAAAAACATACCAAACAAATTTAAATTTAATATTATTTATTCTCTTATTTATCTCTCTCATCTTACTCTCTCTCTCTTCCATTTTTCTCTCTCACCAATTCTTCTCTATATCTGTTCGTTCTTCTCTCTCACCAATTATTCTCTGTATCTCTCTTTCTCCTTCATTCTCCTCTGTATCTTTCTTTCATATCACACTCTATTTCTCTCCCTTCCTCCATCACCAAAACCCGTCACTGACTACCGAACACCATCTAGATTATATAGACATCCATATACATATAAATACAAATATATACACACGTAATGCACAAATATTACACTAGTTGATACCCCGTAATATATAAAAAATATATGTAATTGGTGAGATTGTTTTCTATTTATTGAGATTTGAGACTATTGTAAAATTTGTGGGTTTCAAGTTGAAAGAGGAGAACCATATGTACAGTATTGAGAGAAATTCATATGTAGGGTATGAAATTTTAAAATTAGGGTATAATGTTTTGAAATTAGGGTATGAACTTTTGAAATTAGGGTATAAAGTTTTGAAATTAGGTTATGAACTTTTAAAATTAGGGTATGACATTTTATAAGTAGCATATGAATATTTTGTGAGTTTTTAGTCATTTTTAGAGAGAGATAGGTGATTAGCACATGTTAGAAAAATGTGCGATTGTCGTGTGTTAGAGAGAGATGTGCGATTAGAGAGAGAGAGATGGAGATGTTATATTAGAGAGATGTTAGATTATGGTCTGATTAGGATTAGAGAAATAATAAGTATATATAGGTATGTTTTTGATAATTTAAATTATTAGGTTATGTTTTTGTTAATATAATAGGGATATGATATGTTTTTGTTAATTGCCCCTTCTTTATAAGTTTAGAACACCCGATCTTTTACAAGAAACTATGAGACTATTTATAAGAATAAAAGTCTTTTAAATCTTCGCATTCCTTTTTTTTAATCTTCAAGAATTTCGCTACCCATTGAATGAGGATTTGATCGCCATCTTTGTAAGATCTTTAAAGATTAATTTTGTTAGGAACACATGGCTATTTTAGCCCTCAAAATAACGACGACGAAGCGACGTCCACGATTTTCTTCCCCTAGGTTGAACATTTTTTTACTGAGCCTAGATGCCTAATTACTCTTGATCGATTTCTTGATATTTGTTACTAAAATATAATAGCGTTCCATTTGTTTCTATATAATTTATTCCAAAAGCGTTTCCCTTTTCGTATTTAATCTTTCGTTAGAAGAAAAGATTCTAAGTTGAGTTTATAAGTTTGGGTTCCTTAACTACGTGGCTACCCTAATGCACTATTTTTTTCTATTATATTATCTATTACTGTACTTGTTATAAACAATGTTTTAAATAGCACTTTGCGGTGTAATTTTTTGCTGCCTAAATATATAACAATATAGCACTATAGTTATACAATTTATAATAATTATGTTAACAAAAATAAAAGTTAAAAACAACAGCCGTTTAATTAAGCAAATACATAATGCAAAACAACAAAATTATAATCTCGCAAATATATTATCCAATATAACTAATAGAGTAGAAAAGGGGTAATAATAGAATTAATACAAAAACTTAAAAAACACTCTCTCTCCCCCATTTAAAATCTTCTACCAAATCTTATCTTCAAGGGGATTGGAAAGACGTTTTGATCTGTTCATGGTGAGAAATCGAAAATAAGATTTTATCTGTATATGGTGGGAAAATCAGAAAGAAGTTTTGACTATTTAGTTATATTTTTCCATTTTAACCATGAAAACACTATTTTTGACAATATTAGATAGTACTATTTCCTTTAAATGACAATTGATAGTTACTATATAATAGTTTTGTTTGCTACCCCAATTTCGTATATAATCAATCATGTGAACCGTATCAATCTTTTATACATGGGGGATCGAAAAAAACTTTGAATTAGTGGTAGTTTTTTGTGTAAGAAATAGAGAGAGACATGTTTGGTTAAAAAAATCTGATGTTTTTTTTAACTATTTGGGGATAAATGTGTTTTTTTTTTGATATATTAATTACTATAGGGGTGAATTTGGGACATGTTATTTAGTATATATGCGAATATGTGGCATTTTATTAACTATAGAGACGAATTGTGACTTGTTATTTACTATAGGGCCAGTACAATATTTACGCTAGCAGCCCAATGTTTTCTTTTTAAAAACCTCGCTATTTACGCTAGCAGTCCAATATTTCGTGCTTTTTGCGCTTTTGGTCCAAAGAGCGAGATTTTCGCGCTTTTCCATTCAAATAGCGATTTATCGTTGCGTTTTTTTTATTTCCAAAAATTGCTATTTCGCGAAACGTAGCGCAACGTAGCGCGTTTTTTAAAACATTGGTTATAAGCTGAATACCATATATAATATTTACCTAATACCATATATATAATTTTATCAGTGGAATCTTCCTTTCAAAAATCTACAACCACATTATACTATCAAAATACAGATAATTATATCAGACAAAAAGTACTACAAATTGTTTCTTTTATATATGAATTGTTTTGATCTTATGTTTGGACCTTTAATTTGCTTTGTTCAGTGTATTGCTGTTTACATGATTTATGTTATATATTTCTAATTGCTTGTCCAGATGTTTTGAATTTGAAGTTTTTCTTTTCGGTTAAAAAAAAACAGTCTGCCAAAGTATTTGCTCACTTTTCGTCTTCACTGCAGCAACAAATTATTTTTTGATTTGAATTTTTACATGATATTTATCTACTGAACAAACCTGTGCCGCTGAACTCCAAAATAATCCCAGTGTAGAGCTTTATTAGGCACATTTTCTTAAGTTTTTGTTCTTCAAATCTGAAAACTTACTTGTTTTCCCTCTTAATAGAGTAGTAAGGTAAAGAACAAAACATTTGCTCAGCTTTTTTCTTCCCTGAAGAAATGAATTCTTTGAATTAAATTTTTTATGATATCTACTGAACTCCAAAATAATCCTTGTGTACAATTATAAGCTTGTGATTCATGAGCACACTAGATATCAAATTCCATTAGTTTGATTTTATGAAATATTAACTGTTATCCTCTTTTTCTTCAACCGTAAGAGCACACACAGATTGCGAAGGTTCAAGGAGACTTTTCAAAAAGAAACAAACCACAACGGAACCTTTTTTTTTATCTGTCCCTTTTTTTTTTATTGTTTTATTGTTGGATGATTATTGAAATCATTTTTTTACATTCTATCTAGTACATGGTGGTAGCCCTGATGGATGGTGCGTGGAACAGGCCTGCACCATTTAAAAGTTCTCAAGTTAATTGACATTTCCATTAATTATGAAGTTGAAGCCTTACATGTCTTCTCCTTAGTTAGAAGCTCTAGAAACTTAGAGAAGCTTATCATTAGGTTAAGGAATAATTGTCCTCAAGAATCATGGGAAAATTTTGATGTGTCGGATATCTCTTTCAATCACCTTACTGAAGTGCATATCGAAAATAGAACTGGTACAAAGCAGGAATTAGTTTTCATCGCATATTTATTGGGTAACGCTTCAAAGCTGTTGAATATGGTAATTGTGGTAGACACCTATGTATCAAGCAAATTGGTTGTAGATAAGGTCACCCAGTTTCACTGTGAATCTCGTCTAGCACAAATCACCTTCAAGGATGATTTAAGATAATATGATTAGATTGATGAGCGTGTGGGTGGATAAGAAATGGCGCCGTTAAAGGACTATCTAAATGTGTTGGTGACCATTTTTCATTTACTTGTTTTGTTTGAAAAGGTTTTGATTTTCCTAATCTTGAAAGATCTATGGATATGGGTTTTTTTTTTTTTGAATATATTTTTACGGTGTTATGAAATATTTTTGTAAGTTCTATACCATTTACTAAACTTGAGAATCCCTTATAAGAGCCTGCTTTTCCGTTGCTACTATTTTATTCCAAGAAGCTAATTGTCGTAATCTTTAAAAGACAAAGTATACATAATCAAAATTCACATCAATTGCGACTTAATTATTTGCCTGTCAACTATTTGATTGAACGAACGAACACTGCTATATATTTTTGGTGATTTATAGCAACTTTAGTTATGAACACTGCTATATATCTTTACGCCTTTCAGAGGATTGCATAGCTCGACAAATAAATCGAATTTGAAGAAAAACTTTTAACCAAATCCTTGTTTTCTTCGTTTAAAACAGTTTCTAAATTCGCCAGTCTAATTTCTGGCATCTAAAGAGAAAGAGAAGTGTTTAGGACGTGATGGATTTCCATCTATTCCGTGAAAATCTATTGATTACATTGACCTTCTGATTTCTAAATGTCTGAGCTAATTTTAAAAAGGCTACAAGTAGATCTATAAGAAAGTCTATGAAACATTCATATTAAATAAGGAGTTACATATTTCAAAAAACTAATTGGAAAAATGATGTCCTTCCCCATCATTAACAAAACATATTTGTCCAAACTTAATAAGTTTGATCGATATCATTGACCACTCTCCAGCGTTGACGGTCGGACTACAAAAAATATGAGGAAAATCCACAAAATTTCAAAAAAAAACCTAGAAAAAATTAAAAAAAAAATCATAAAGAATAAAAAGAAGTCTAATACATTAAAGAAAGTCTAATAGAAAGTTTAATAGATAATCTAATTGATAATCTAATACACCAATGCACAGTTAATTGGACAGTTTAATACACAAATGGACATATTGAACAATCTAATAGACGGCTTAATACATTAATGAAACATTATTAGATGCACTTATTGGACACTTGAATACATATTAGACAGTGTAATACACAGTATAGTACATTAATTGGCAATTTATTGGACAATAGACTTTATTTGTAAAATATAATGATTGAATGGTGAATTATGTGGTTTTTAAAACTTTGTCAATTAAATTAGTTAACTCTTAAAATTCAAAGTCCCGAGTGTAGATATCAAATAAACTTGAATGCTTCTATTGCAATTAGTGAATTTATCATATATTAACAAATCAGTCCTTGCTTCATCACTCAATCGATGATACATAAACCATCATCTACAGTTGGGTTCACATATGACCACACTTCTGTCACAAGTCCAGAGAAAGGGAGAGAGTGAGATAGACGAGACAGTGGAAGACGAGACGAACGAGAGAGGAAGTACAAAGACAAGCTCCGGTTGCGGTATTGATGTATGGAGCTCCGGAATAGTTAAGTAGCATCCCCTCTTAGGAAGAGAAAGTAAATAATAGAATTTGACCCATTTTATATGGAGGGGTACCAAAATCAAATTAAGTTTTTTGAAAAGATACTTTTTCTTAATTTAAAAACCGAGAGATATTAACCAAGTGGTTCAAGAAAAGTGCAATCTGTAGAAATGCTGTTGAAAAATTTATTTCTCGATAAGCACTTTAGAAAATAAATACGTTTGGTAGATAAGTGATTTTGATGTTCATAAGTTCCGTTTGGCATTTTGTACGTACAAGTTTAAAATGACTTCTTATAAACACAATAACCGATGACGAAAAAAGAAACACGTACTAGTAAGTTCAATACCCACTTTAAAAACCAAATAAACGAAAAAAATTTATTGAAAAAATACATTAATAAGCATTTCAAGTATTTTTTTTTTAGATAAAAAGAAATCTTGTTTTAAAAATACATATTCGACAACTATTTCACAAAGTAAGGATAGAATTTGCAATATACGATCCGACTAATATACATTTCATTTTGTTTTAATGAAACCCTTTTCGAATCAAAAAAAGTTATTTCTAGAAAATAACAAGTTTGCAGAAGATGGCAACTTATAGGAATGTAACAATATTTTGAAAAGTAAAAGCATTTAAACATTTAAACATTAAAACCAATTTGGAAAGCAAAATATCATGTTAGACAATAATAATATTTCGTAAAGTCATATTCTAAAAAAAAAAATTGTATAAAAAAGTCGTTATATAAAACTTTAAATTGATTTGAAAATGCCATTTCTTCATAAAAACAATTCCATTTTAAAATTTTAATAAAGAAATCCGTTTTCTTTTTCAAAAGTTGTTCTACTGAAATCTAATTTGAGAAAATAACCATTTGAAAAAGTCCATAAAAAGGGCTTTTAAAAGAAAATGTGTTAGAATATAAAATATATATATCAAAATATGCATTTTACGGGCAATTGACGTACTAAGCTATCATAATGTTCACAATTTAGTTTCATTTTTTATTTTGGTCATATTCTTTGTAACTTGTATAAATCTAACCATTAATTTTATGAAATGTCTCATTTTAGTATTGATAAAGTCATAACTTTGTTCGGTGGCGTTAGACTTTTCAACAATAATATAATGATTAATTGACAGTAAATATTGAACACTTGATCTTTATTATTGATCGGCAATTGCACTTGCTCGTATTACAATTTCATTATTACACTTGTGCTCGAATTAATAATTTAATCTTTATTCTTGGTCTTTCTCCTTCTTCTTCGGTACTCGGTTCTTTATCTGCTCGGTTTGCTTTTTGATGTGATAAGCTCTGACAAGTTTCTCTCTTTTCTCTACTTCTTTCTATATTTTTTGGATAGATTTTTCTGGTCCTTTTTAAGTGAGGGAATTTGGCTATTTATAGGCAATTATGACTCATAGGATGTTGACAAATGTCGCCATCTTAAGCGCCACCTCATGTGCTTTTCCCTTGTGGACTCGTTACTACTAGGCTGGACCTTTATAGATAGTGGTCTGTTAAGAAAATTCCCTTAGACCATAGCTGTTTGGGTTTTAGCATTGGGTATCCTCTAATAACGGTTGGGTTGATTCATACCCGAATAGACCTATTCGGGTCCAATTTTTATGTTCTATCAAGTGCTCCCTGACTTTCTCGGTGTGGTCTCCACGTCGAGGGAGTCATGTTCGGTCTGTCGAGGATGCTACTTCGGTATGTAACAGATTTATGACTGTTTCCTGGGGCCCATTTGAGGTCATTTAAGAAGTCCTATCTTGATATCTTTCTTCGAGGAAAACCCTTGACCTTTCCACAATTTATCTTATTATAAAAGGGAGTACCATACCCATAATTATCTATTCCATCACCACTTTGCTTGTGACGTATTAAAATTTAGAGAAAACATTAAACCCAAAATAATGATATACATTCCCAACCTGCGTTGGTCCAAGTACAAAGCGTATGATAAAAATAAAAATCATAAAATAATAAAATTTGACTATTAGAGTGATTGCTTACAAATATAAGATGATCTGTGACATGAAATTAGTTTATTCTAGGTAGCACGGGTGCTTCTGATTTTTATTTTCTGTAGTACCGTATCGGTACAAGTACGGTACGGTACGGTACGATAAATTAAGTACCCGGTACGGCAAATGGAGTACCATTTATTTTTTGACCACTCCAGTACGGCACGGGTACGAGACCGGTACGTCTCTAACACTTTTTCGGTACGGCTAAGAAATTTAATTTTTATTTTTTTCTTCAAAATTAATTAAAATATAAGATTATCAATTTAATAATATGATATTTTTATAATTAACAAGTATGATGAATTTAATTAAATTTGTTTTCGACAATAGTTATGAAAAGTTATCTTAACATTTACTAAAATATCCGTATATAAGCCTAAATTTATCTAATATTTATTAATTATGTTATTTCAATAATGTAATTGTTCAATCGAATCACTTATACAAAAATAAATACAATTTTTATTGATGTCCCCTTCTCGTACTGTACCGAATTTTTTTAACTTTTATCATATTACCGTACCCGTATCGTACCCGTACGGTGTAACCTTGAGTTTACTGAAGGAATTGGTTTTGGTTTTGGTAATCCATATGATATTTGTGTAAGCAGGTAAGGGAAGCTAATTATATAGTACGGATTGTATCATAGACGGATGGTTTACGAGTCTAATGATAGACTACTGAGGATCTCTATCCGTTATTGTTACACCCACAATAATAATATGTATTCAAAGCTACACGAGACATGCATGATAGACCTTTACGGTGTAATTTGTTAAATTGTAAATTAAATATTAAAATAATTTAATCGGATCAATTAAAAGACTCTCCAGCAAACAAAGGGAAGAAGGGGTAAAATGAAAATGGTTACATACATAGTAATATTAGTTTATTGCAAAGCTCTTATGTTGACCGAACATGTTGTTTTTTGTTATGTTCAGTCCTCCAACTATTAAGTATTTTGTTTTTGTAGTCTATTTAAGTTCACAGTATATTTAAGTGCTTATGTCGATCATTTCTGACTTCATGGGTTTTATCGAAAAGCTATATTTTTAAGTTCACATTATGCTGTTCACATTGATATAACATGAAAATGTTACCCGAGCAAGCGGTATTTGGTAGTGAATCTTTCATGGGAATCCATCACTTTAAACATGAAAAACATAATGGGTATAAGGATGCGATTGTCATTTCTTTTATAAAATAGGAAAGGTACCCCAATAAATAGAGTCAAATAGCAGTACAATGGTATTATTTGACTTCCAAGCATAAAAATATACATCATTACAGAGACTTTTTAGAGTTTATCTCACTAAATAGAGTCAAATAGCAGTACAATGGGATCACTTGACTTTCAAGCAGAAAAATATATATCAGTACAGAGACTAATCAATGATTCTCCCTTATTGAATAAAGAGTATGAATGTTTTGAGTCTCGTATAATCTACATACTTATCGTAGCTTTTCTTAAATTAGCTCAGATATTTAGAAATCAAAAGGTCAATGAAATTAGCTCATGATTAGATGGAAATCCATCACGTCCTTAACATTTCTCTCTCTCTAGATGCTAGAAATTAGACTGAAGAAATGAGAAACTCTTTTAAACCAATAAAACAAGCATTTGGTTAAACGTTTTTCTTCAAATTCGATTTTATTTGTCGAACTATGTAATCCTCTGAAAGGCATAAAAATATGAGCTATTTTGTTACAGGTCATAACTAAAGTTGCTAGAATGGAATCATGATCCTAAATCACCTAAATATATAGCAGAATTCATTCGTTCAATCAAATAGTTGACCGGCAAATCATTAAGTTGCAATTGATGTGAATTTTGATTGTGTATACTTTGTCTTTGTAAAGATTACGACGATTAGCTTTTTGAAATAAAATAGCAGCAACGGAAAAGCAGACTCTTATAAGGGATTCTCAAGTTTAGTTGATGGTATAGAACTTACAAATATTTCATAACACCATATCCATAGATCTTTCAAGATTAGGAAAATCAAAACCTTCTTAAACTTAACAAAATGAAAAATGGTCACCACCACATTTGGATCGTCCTCTAACGGCGCAATTTCCAATCCACCCACACGCTCAACAATCTGATTATATTATCTTAAAACGTCCTTGAAGGTGATTTGTGCTAGACGAGATTTGCAGTGAAACTGAGTAACCTTAGCTACAAATTCCAATTTGCTTGATACATAGGTGTCTACCACAATTACCATATTCAACAGCTTTGGAGCGTTACCCAATAAATATTCGATAAAAACTAATTCCTGCTTTGTACCAGTTATAGTTTCGATATGCACTTCAGTAAGGTGATTGAAAGAGATATCCGACATATCAAAATTTTCGCATGGTACATGAGGACAATTATTCCTCAACCCGATGATAAGCTTCTCCAACTTTCTAGAGCTTCTAACTAACAAGAAAACAGATGAGGCTTCCTCTTCATAATTAATGGAAATATCATTTAACTTGAGAACTTTTAAATGGTGCAGCTCATGCGCTGGCCTATTCCACGCACCATCCATCAGGGCAACCACCATGTACTACATGGAGTGTAAAAAATTTATTTCAATAACCATCCAACAATAAAACAATAAAAAAACAAAGGGACAGGTAAATAAAAAAAGTTCCGTTGTGATTTGTTTCTTTTTGAAAAGTCTCCTTGAACCTTTGAAATCAGTGTGTGCTCTTATGGTTGAGAATAAAGGATAACAGTTAATATTTCATAAAATCAAACTAATGGAATTTGATAATCTAGTGTGATCATGACTCATAAGCAGGCTTATTATAATAGTACACCAGGATTATTTTGGATTCAGCGGCACAGGTTTGTTCAGTAGATATTATGTAAAAATTCAAATCAAATAATTTGTTGCTGCAGTGAAGACAAAAGGTGAGCAAATGCTTTGGCAGACGCCAGACTGTTTTTTTTTAGCCGAAAAGAAAAACTTCAAATTTAAAACATCTGGACAAGCAATTAGAAATATAACATAATCATGAAACAACAATACACTGAACAAGCAAAGGTCCAAACATAAGATCAATAACAATTCATAAAAGAGACAATTTTTTTTTCCAGAAACTTCAAATATTTACAACTTTTGGTGATTCACTGTGTTTTTTAAACCACAAATAAACGAAGGAATGGTTGCACTTTCCTGTTATCCGTTATGTCACCCTCCTATGGTCCATATTAAAGGGTAGAAGTCAATAATTTAGTGAAATCAAACTAATGGAGTTCCGTGTGATCAAGAACAAGAGCATGTGTATAATGGTACACTGTACACCTAGAGATAGTAAGGAGTTTAATCAAGGGTCTGCATATAGTTGCCATAAAATACTGCCGATTTTACTTTCGAAATAAAAATTAACAATCAATAGAGAAAACTTCAAACTCGATATCGGCATCACCTCAAAGACTAAATCCGTTAAATTCAACACCACTGTTACACTGTACGTATACAAAGTTTAAAAATCCATTCATAAGCAAGTGTTGACCATCAAGGTTCAGCTTCAGCCATTTATGACGAAGTACTTTTAATGGATCAAACCACTAAAGATCAAAGACATAACTTGCAGGAAAAAAAATAGAGGTTCTACATAAAAAAAAATTACCTTTAACGAGAGATTGCCAAGTTCCAAAAACTGAAGAGCAGGTAGACCATCATAGAGCACAACTGGCACCTTCTCAACTCTGACACCATAGTTGTCTAGAAACATCGACAATGATTCTAAACGAGGGGTACTTTTAAAATGTATAGAAGGGAGACTACCAGCATAGTGAAATACCCTAAGATTAACAGCGCCAATATCAAGTTGGTCGCTCAAGAAAAGACAATCCAATATTAACCTTTCAAGTAATGGGCAACTAGATATAATGCTCGAACACGATTCGGCAGAGATACGTACAAGATGAAGCTCCAACGAAAGCAATTTACCAAACCCTTTGAACCCTAAGGGAGGTTGAAGTAAACAAATAGAGATACTCACATGCTCAAGTTGCTCATACGAGAAAAAGCACAAAGACAATTGATAGATGCTATAACTGAAGTTCTTTACGCCACTCTTCAAGACAGAATAATTAATTATCCGGTCAACATAACAGGGACTCTGTAATCTATATAAGGATAGATTAAACTTGATAATAGATCCGGTGTGAAGCAAGATAATATTTCTAATATTCATGAAGAGCTCATCTTCATTATCTGACGTCAGGTTCTTACAGAATGAGTCATCAATTATAATTTCAGGCATCTGTCTCCAGATAAACTTCCATTTCCTTGACAGGATGCATGTTCTCACTGCTTCTTGTATCGGAATACGCGTCAAGATTTTTTCTATTATTTCTTCGGGAAGACAACTGATTCTGTCTGAAGTCGAGGAGAGCTTCTTTTTTGTTTTGAGCTGACGTTTCATTGGATACATTGCGACAGACTTCCAAAAGATATTAGCACTTGTCTCCTGGCTACTGTAAAAATCATTAAACATGTAAACGAAACAAACTGATTAATATAACAAGCATTAAAAAACAAAACAAATTTGACTATGGGATTTTAGATCAGATTCTACAATCATAGTTTACTACTTAAATACCGATAATCATATCAAAAATTTATTACTAAGTTAAGAATAGAGAATTATATTCAGGCTCATAATCCAGGATGAACACTTAATTGATTCGCTATGCGCTAATTGGATACTCTCATCATGGAAGTTTTATAAAAGGAGGTTTGATATAAAGTAAATGCTTTGAGCTACCAACCATCATTGATTCCAAATTGAAATAAGAATCTAGACCTCACATATTGTTTTTCAATTGTGCAAAACCTATCCCTAGTCAGAAGAGGAAACATAATAAAATATAAGCCTCCCAAGTCCAAACCACACAAGAAGTTGTCAACCAAACTGAAAACTTTTACAAAAAAGGTGACCACGTCTGTCAAATAAAATGCAGCAAAACTTTCAAAATAATATGTTTATCTTTTTTTCGATTTTCAAAACATCCAAATTTATTTGTACAGCTAATAACTTTTCGGTTTTCTAGATCCTTTACCGAACAATTTGTTGCATACTCTCATCATGGAGGTTTGATAAAATGGATAGATAGTTTCTTCCCCGTTATATTCATGTCCCCTAATTTTTTCAATTTTCAGAACGTCAGTTTGACATAAATGCAGTCTAATTATAAGAAAACAATCTTATGTCTCTAATAAGTGAAAACCGGATCGAGTATTACAAAAATTGGCCCGAATGCGAACCCATGAGAAGATAATAGTTGAGAAAAGTTTAAAAGGATTTTAGCACACTAAATCATGACGATTTATATCAGTAAATAGTTTTTGCATCTCCGTTTACACATGTATAATGTTTGAAAGACGAATATAACGCATATTTTATCATGCATTATCATCACACATGCTATGTTAAAGTAGGTCCTGTTGCTTGGCATATATTTAATAATTAAAAAGGAGATTATATGTGATTAAAGGTGGATACATGTCATTCCTCATCATAGTTTGACAATCACTCAATACAGGGGCGGAGCTATATGGTCTTTAGAGGGGTCACATGACCGCCCTCACCTTTGAGGGTAGAAAATACATTTACACCCTTCGTATCTAAAAATGCAAAATTGAATTGAAGGCTAATGTTTTTTTAGAGGAGATAAAAAAGGAAAATAACTAAACTAATGTTGTTTTTTGTAGTACTAGTAAATGGAAAACTGTATATACCCTTCACTAAAATAAAACTTGATTAATATATGTAGCTTGGTCCTTATAGTATAGTTTGAAAGATTTGTTAGTCTCATTTCACAATAAAAAAAACAGGTTTAATATGTTAGGCATGACGCCACAGAATTCTGTGTTAGATAAGAATTTTTCTTTCGCATTCATCGGTTTTGTATATAAAGTGTGACCCCTCTGACTAAAAATTCTGGCTCCACCACTGACTCAATACATTGATTATGCCAGGGGTCATTGTTCTGCAGGATTAATATGATCCCAGAAAAGGACCAAGGGGGAAAACATGTACTTTATGTTGAGCCCGGTTACCCTCTTTCTCCTTCTTTTAAGCATTCTATGTACAGATGTATTGCATATAAGCTCAATAAAATATCTAAAACTTCTTCTGGTGAAGCAACAAAAATCTAAAAAACAATCTAATCATTCTACTAAAATGCCCAATATTATTTAAAAAAACACTAATACCAAGTCAAGAATTAGGAATGGAATCCATGCTCATAATCAAACCTGAACATTTAAATGGAATAAATCCGTAGACCTCACATTTTCCCAACTGGCCAATTCACGTCTGTTAGAAGCACATTAGCGTGTATAAACAACACCATGAAAAAAACTTGGTCAAAAGGAGTACGCAATTAGTCCAAATAGGAATAACAAAACTGAGACATAAGTCTCCAGGACTACCAGAAAGTCAATAAACAAAAAAAAATACAAGAAGTTACTCATGTCTACCATACAGTTCACCAAAAAGTAACAGCACTACTTTTTCAGAACTAAAAAAATGGATTATCTTTACACTTCTACATTTTCAAATCTTTAAAATACGATCAAGCACAGGGATTAACTTCCAAGAACAAGGAGACATTTCCAATGTTTGAAACAGTTTAAAAACGTCTATAATCCTATATTTAAACATGCAGCAGGATCATTCTTCACACCTACGATAGCTTAAGTAGGAGTATATGGTACAAAATTGGCGGATCTTTAAATACTATCAATTGGGATTACTAACTTACTTTAGTAGTAGCTGTTATGAGCCCTGGAAGATCTATGTACTGCTAATACATGCCATTATGCTATTGGCTGTTGTACGGAATTTCTTTTACAATCTCAGTGAATGATTGCTCCATTTTTTTCTATCTTTACTATCTATTACTTGTTATAAGCTGAATACCATATCTAACATTACATGGTCTATGGAAGCACCAAAAGATTGAAAACAATCACTGATTCGAGCAAACAATCCTTTAACCAAGGAAACTTTTATCAATGGAATCTTCCTTTCAAAAACGTACAACCACAGTATACTACTCTGATACAGATAATTATATCGAACAAAAAGTACCACAAAACACGAGGTAGTAACTCAATCATCTCTCGGAGGATAAAAATCCCCTCTTCCTTAATGGAATATATTCAATGAAATATGAGAGTTTCCTTATTTTTCATAAGGAAAACATAAACTTACTTCCTCATGTATACAAGTATGTTCAAACACTTATGAATCCCCGGTACGCATGTAAACTCTTCTCGTCTGCCAAGGGAAACTTCCCCCTGAATCGAGACATTTACCCTATTGAGGGGTCATCACCCCCTGTAAGAAACTTTCCTCCTCCTATGAGGGGAGGTTTTTCCCCCTGCACTTGTACTTTGATGAGTTGTTATCCTCAGATACATCTCCCACACCCAAATAGGGCGGAATTACTTATAATGACATATCTTTTCATGCCAATTATTCATTGAGTATGACAGTCTCTTATATATTGTGGATGATCACGAAAATAGTGTATCTCCTGCCCTAAGACAATTTATTTGCATATCTCTCTTACACAACATTAAACTCGCCACATTTAATGATTTACTAGGACATTTTTAATCATCGTAACAAACCCTAATTTATCCTTATGGAATGTTATCTAGGTCATAGTAATTTACATACACTGCTTACTCAATAACTAAGGAAGAGAAATCGTAAAATTAGACCCTATCGGTATCAGACTCTGGATCATAATGCAACAAATCCAAATATTTTGGAATAATAATCTAGATGTACAAATTTAGGTACACTGCTTACTCATTAATTAAAGAAGATTAATTCTAAAATAAGACCTCCATCATATCAGACTTCTGATCATAATGTACCAAATCCGAATATTTTGGAATAATAATCTAGACATCACATTTTCCGTTGGCTAATTCACGTGCCTTACAAACACTTTTTTTTTGAAATCTTATTAAATGGGATTAAGGGATTTCACAACTACCCCCGTTAACAAGACTCGAACCATGCACCTCCTATTTGATAGTGCGGGCTCTAGCCCACTAGGCTATTCCTAGTCGGTTACGTGCCCCACAAACACAGTAGTGTGTATATGTAGACTAAATTGGGCCATTAAACCAAGCCTTTGCCAGAAGAGGAAACACAGTTCTAGTCCTAACAAAGACTGAAATGAAACATAAATGTCTAAACGTCACAATTTTCCAATACGCAAACTGACATTCACAAATATATAAGCGTGTATAGGCACCATAATAACCCATGTCCAAGATAGGAAACACATTTAAATAAAAGTGCTAAAGACGAAACTGGAAGTCGCCAATCAAATAAAAACCTTTTTATAAAACAAGATTTTAACCACGTTTGTCAAACGATTTGCAGCTAAATTTTCAAAATCTTTTGATAACAAAAGACAAGATTTGTAGTTTTTGTCCGGTTTTTTTCCCTTTTTGATCTCACTTTTCGTACAATTCAATCAATACTCTCATCATGATATATTCCACTGTCACAATCCTGTTAATCTCATTACTCACCAAAACACATGAGTATTACTCTACAGCTGCCTCTTTTAAATGCCCTAAGAAATATATATTTATCTAGAAAATAACTTCTACAGATCTAACAAATAGGTCAGTAAGAAACCGTAAACTTCAAAGGATAAACTATAAACTTTCTCAAATATATCAACATTTCAATACAGTAAAAACTCTACTGAACCTTCTGGAACTGAAAAGTTTTGACTCTTGACTATAAACATTTCCGTTTTGTACCAAAAAAGGGAAGAAAACCATTCTAAAACGGTTCGGTTTTCAAATTCAGGATTCTGATTTTGAACCCTACTTAAAGAATGTATTTAGGATATATAGACCCATACCACCTATCAGCAAAGACTCAATTTTTATTTCTTTTTTACTTATGTAATTTAATCAATATCAGTCATAAGAATTAAAAAAAAAGAAAGTGAATTGGACAACCCGCATGCAACCTAGCAACAAGAATTTGGAGAAAGTAACCATTATATATGATATATCAAAATTTATGCAACCATTTTAGGCTCATCAAAAAGAAAAGAAAAAACATCGTATCATGGGTACATTAAGTACAGTCGTAATGTAGAGCCACAATAACAAAATTCAATAACAAATATTTAGATAGGATTGATTATAAGAGACTCACCACTGTCACCCAGAGAGAGAGAGAGAGAGAGAGAGAGAGGGAGAGAGATGGAAGAAAGGGGTAAATTGAAAATAGTTTCATACTCAGTTTAATAAAGCTCTTAACGTTACTTTTTATTTTGTTTACTCTATATTAATTATTTTCCTTTTCTTTGTTTATTTAAAGTTCACTGTATATTTAGATTCTTATATGTTTGCTTTTGAATTCATCGGTTTTATCGACAAGGGTATATTTAAGTTCATATATTTAAGTTTATATATTGAATAGTTTGTTTACATTTCCTCTACTACTGCCTCTAAAAGAAATGCAAAAAAGGGTATAGAAAATTGTTAGTACAAGAATAAGTTTGTACGCTTATGTCACCAAATTAGTCATAAGCATTTTTCATAGAAACCGAGCATCGTTCAAAGGGTATAAAAAATCCAGTACAAGAAATACTTAAATGCTGATATTTTTTTGGTTACCAAATTAGTCGTAAGCAGTTTAGCATCAAAATGACATCATATCGTTTATCATCGTTCATATCTTCTTTTGTAGTGAACTGAAATTTAAATTTGAATCTCTCCATACATGTAAACACATATTTTGAGAAATTATTTATGTAAGGAAATTTCTTGTTATGAAGTAAGATATTAAGTATATTAATATTTGATTGATTCCCAAGATTAGAGATTTGAAATCGATATAATTTAGTTTATTTGATATTTTTCTTTTTTCTTATTTCATAATATCTATGTTTTATAAATATAGCATGTCAATGTAATTGATTTATTATCTCATAAATACATTTTATTTGTTACTTAACACTTGTTGACTTGCGACTTACTCAAAAACTTATAAACTTAACTCTAGTAAAGTCTTATATGATCTTCTAGCGAAACATTGAAGGTGTGTTTGAAACCAAACAAAGTTATGGGAAAATAAAAATGATTTTCTGAGAAAACATTTTTCTGTGTTTGTCTTCATAAGTAAACTAGTGAAAAAGAAAAGAAAAAAAAAGTGTGAGAAAAGTTTGTGTGTAAAAAGGGAGAAATCATTTTACTTTCAAAATTGAGAGAAAAAGAAAAACAAATGAGAAAAATAAGACTAATTACCTCTCTCTCTCTCTCCTTCTTTTCTTTTGTTTTTCCTCTTAATTTCCCAAATTTTCAAACTGATGACCGGAAAATGATTTCAATTTAATTTTTCTTTCTTTTACTTTCTTTTCTTTTTTTTTTTCCGTGATATTTTTCGGGTTAAAAATACACCCGGAATACGGAAGCAGAAACACTTTTAGAATAAGATATTATAAGGAACAAATGGAAGGCTTTGTATTTTAGGAACAAACAGTAAGAAATTTATCAAGAGTAATCAAACATCTACACTCTGATTAATTCAATCATTCAAGCTATTATCGTTTTCTCATATATCCTATGGCGATCCAATGCTAGCTATAGAATGGAAAAATAAAAGTAAGTATTATTAATTAGGGAGTCGTTAAAAACTCGTTCCCTATGACATACCTTTTCTTTTGTAAAAGAAAAAGGTAGAAGCAAAAAAAGAGTTCGAGGTTCAAATAGAATGTATCTCGATTTATATCTCCACATCGTTTTATCTGGCTTTCTCTCAGTGACAATTATTGATTTGCTTCTCCTTATCTAAACTCTCCCGATTTCCTTGCAATTTTTACTCCTTGCCAAGCTGCCATGATATAAGATTCTCTAAATTCTCAGAGCTTCTAAGTAACAAATACATAGAGGATGCTTCATCTCTCTATCAAAAGAAAAGGTTAAGAACTTGTATCTGTTCAACTCAATCGCACAAAAGCTTAGTTTTGAAAATCATCCAATAATAAAAGAATAAATCTTCATCATGGTTTGTTTCGTTCATCCAATAATATGAATAGAACACCGTCGTGGCTTGCTGACATAGCATATGCTTGCACTCAAAAAGTGATATATTTAGTTTGTTAATTTAGTATTTCTTGCAATCATTAAGATTATACTTGTAGAGTATAGTAATGTTAGTCGTAAAAGGTCTCAAACTAGCGTTAATTTATTTTATGTGTTAAATGCGGTAATTACATTATCTTGGTGCATTTCATGTCAAGTTACAATGGCAGTCGTCCTTGGCATCAAATGTCGGAGCTTAAATCAGATAGAATAAGTATGGGGAGAATTGGAATAAGTTAAAAAAGTAAAGGTTATTTAGCAAATAACTTTGGCGGTTTCATAAGCCCTATAGACATAAACTATTAGTACAGATTTTCATTTTCTTTCAAACCAGTCTTTGCGTTAGAAGGGACGGATTTGTTAGCATGCGTACTAGTTACCTTACACTTTTTCTCATATTTAACTTAATTAGCATCACTTTTATATTTTTAGGGTAACAGTTTAACTTTATACATTTTTCAGATTCTTAGAGCAATCACATTAAATAACTTACAAGTTTTCTCGTAGTTAAAATAAAAAGTACAGGTTTACAACTTATAAGTAAACGTTTTGGTTTATGTAAATTATCAGCTTTTTTATCAATTTCTCTATCAAAATTATACAACTCATTTTTTTGTTATTTTATTAATTTATATGTGAAATGTACAAATAAATTAGAAAGATTAAGAGAAAAAGAGACTAAAATTATACATTGATTTTAGTTTTTACAAAAGAAAAAGATATCCCAAACCAAAACGGCGTAGTCCAATACTGGTTTTTTTGTTTGTTTTTTAAATACTGGGTGGTTAGAATTTTGGTCCAAAATATCGTATTTTTTTTACGTTTTTAGACCCAAATAGCGTTTTAACGTTGTGTTTTTCTTTTAAAAATCACTATGTCGCACAACGTTGCGAGGTTTTTAAAACACCGGTGAATTTTGATTGTATATACTTTGTCTTTGTAAAGATTACGACAATTAGCTTCTTGGACTAAAATAGCAGCAACGGAAAAACATACTCTTATAAGGGATTCTCAAGTTTAGTTGATGGTATAGAACTTACAAATATTTCATAACACCATATCCATAGATCTTTCAAGATTAGGAAAATCAAAACCTTCTCAAACTTAACAAAATGAAAAATGGTTACCAACACATTTAGATCCTCCTCTAACGGCGCAATTTCCAATCCACCCACACGCTCATCAATCTGATTATATTATCTTAAAACGTCCTTGAGGTGATTTGTGCTAGACGAGATTCGCAGTGAAACTGAGTGACCTTAGCTACAAATTCCAATTTGCTTGATACATAGTTGTCTATCACAATTATCATATTCAACAACTTTGAAGCGTTACCCAATAAATATTCGATAACAACTAATTCCTGCTTTGTACCAATAAATTTTCGCATGGTTCTTGAGGACAATTATTCCTTAACCTGATGATAAGCTTCTCCAACTTTCTAGAGCTTCTAACTAAGGAGAAAACAGATGAGGCTTCCTCTTCATATTTAATGGAAATGTCATTTAACTTGAGAACTTTTAACTGGTGCAGCTCATGAGCAGGCCTATTCCACGCACCATCCATCAGGGCAACCACCATGTACTAAATGGAGTGTAAAAAAATTATTTCAATAATCATCCAACAATAAAACAATAAAAAAACAATAATCATCCATTGATAAAAAATTTCCTTGGCTTGAATCAGTGATTGTTTTTAATCTTTTGCCATACACCACGTAATATTATATATGGTATTCAGCTTATAACAAGTACAGTAATAGATAGTATGATAAAAAAAAAATGGAGCAATAGGGTAGCCACGCAATTGAGGAACACAAACTTATAAACTCAACTTGAGTAGAATCTTTTCTTCTAATGAAACATTGAACACGAAAGGGGAAACGCTTTTGGAATAAATTATATAGAAACAAATGAAACGCTATTATATTTTAGTAACAAATATCAAGAAATCGATCAAGAGTAATTAAGCATTTAGCCTCAGTAAAAAATTGTTCAACCTAGGGAAAGAAAATCCTGGATGTCGCTTATTTTGAGGACTATGCATAGCCCTCAAAATAATGACGATGAAGTGACGTCCAGGCCAAGTCGGAGAGTCCGAAATAGGGCCCCACGCATTGCAAAGTTGAGCCTCGCACTCCAACCAAGGACCATAACAAGGCCACCGATTGACGCAGATTAGTTTGCAACATCTACAAGGAGCACTTGGTTTAGCGCCACCGCTACCCCCTCAACCAAGGGCTCCTTCAGCGGTGCTACTCATACTGCGGATCATGATGTTAATTTACGACTGGAGATGACCTCTGTGTAGGTCCGGGTTTTTCAACATGACGTCACTTTGTGGTCATGTGTGTGTGCACAAGGGCCGCAACTGGAAAGGGATCCACCTCCCTCCGGAACTCTGCAAGCCTCTGTTGAGTTGTGGAGCCAAATGAGATTTGGCCATGTTTTCTAATTATCCCACATCACCTAGAATTGTAATATGACCCATGTTGGGTTCTATTTATATGCCCCAATATCTTGTATTTTAATTACACCTACACAAACACCTCTATATTATAAAGAGAGAGTTCTAGTTGCGAGAGAACCATAGCTTTGTGTTTAGCTAGATTACAAATGTAATCTTCTTTTAATATATATATATATATATAAAGTGCCACGTGTAGCGGCCCGGAGACGTAGCCAATTTGGGTGAACTCCGTTATCAAAGAGTGTGTGCTCGGTTTAAGTTTTCTGTCTTTCTTTGTGTTCGCCTGTATCGACCCTAACAAGTGGTATCAGAGCTGAGGAAGATCGATGGCGAAAGAAGACAGAACCGCACACGGGATCGAGAAGTTCGACGGGAAGGACTTCGCATTCTGGAGAATGCAAATAGAGGACTACCTCTACGGGAGGAAGATGCATCAGCCACTTCTCCTTGAGGAAAGGCCGACCACGACCACCGAGGAGGCGTGGAAACTCTTAGACCGACAAGTGTTGGGAGTGATCCGCCTAACACTATCTAGGAGTGTAGCACATAACGTCGCAAGAGAGACGACGACGATGGGGATGATGAAGGTCCTCACCGACATGTATGAGAAACCATCCGCGAACAACAAGGTACATCTCATGCGTAAGTTGTTCAACCTACGCATGGCTGAGGACACACCTGTCGCAAATCACGTGAACAAGTTCATCGACACCGTAAATCAGTTGGATGCGGTAGAGATAACTTTTGCAGATGAAGTGAGAGCCCTTATACTGCTAGCCTCTTTACCGAACAGTTGGGAATTCATGCGAGCTGCTGTTAGCAACTCAATTGGAAAGGAGAAACTGACTTACAACGGCATCCGAGATCAAATACTCGCTGAGGAACTCAGGAGATTAGACATGGGTGAATGCTCAAATGATGGAGCAGCCTTGAACGTGGGTTCAAGAGACCGGGGTAAGGCCAGGGTATGGGACGTTAGAGCACGTTCGCAATCCCGAGGTAGAAGAGGGCAAAGCCGAGGAGGCAAAGATAGCGATCGAAGTAAGAAGAATCTTCGGTGCTATAACTGCCAGGGTATGGGGCACTTCAGTCATGAGTGCAAGCAGCCGAGGAAGGGTACCGGCCGTGATCACGTGGCTAATGTTGCGAGCGACGAGGATTCGGGTGACTATTTGTTGCTTACCGAACAGAGAAATATAGAATCGTGGATTCTAGACTCTGGGGCATCATTTCACACGACCGCTCAGAAGGATTTATTCGAAAATTACCATGCGGGTAATTTCGGTAAAGTGTATCTAGCCGACGGAGAAGCGTTGGATGTTGTTGGAACTGGCGATGTGAAGATTCGCATTCCAAACGGGTCGGTATGGAAGCTAACGAAAGTGAGGCATGTTCCGAGGTTGACCAAGAATCTGATCTCAGTAGGTCAACTTGATGCCGAAATACACTCCATTTCGTTTAGCTGTGGAGCTTGGAAAGTTTCACGAGGAGCTATGGTGATAGCCCGAGGGAGTAAGGTCGGTACATTGTACATGACGACCGATGATGAGCGTACAATTGCGACAGCTGTGTCGCAGAACTACTCGGAACTGTGGCATCGACGGTTGGGTCACATGAGTGAGAAGGGGATGAAGGTGTTAGCGAAGGACAGCAAACTTCCAGGCTTGAAGTCTGTCAACCTCGATATGTGTGAAGGTTGCATCTTCGGAAAGCAGAAGAAAGTGAGCTTCCGGAAAGGTGGAAAATCTCCCAAGGAGGAGAAGCTAGCACTGGTCCACTCAGACGTATGGGGACCATCTCCAGTAACCTCACTGGGAGGAGCTCGGTACTATGTGACCTTCATCGATGATTCGACGAGGAAAACATGGGTCTACTTCTTGAAACACAAGTCTGAGGTGTTTAAGAAATTCCAAGAATGGAAGGCCATGGTCGAACTAGAGACCGGGAATAAACTCAAGTGTCTGAGGTCCGATAACGGCGAAGAGTACATTGATGCGAAGTTCGTAGAGTTCTGTGCTCAGAGAGGCATTCGAATGCAGAAGACCATCCGAAGAACGCCACAGCAGAATGGCGTGGCCGAGCGAATGAACCAAACAATCAATGAGCGTGCTAGGAGTATGAGACTGCAAAGTGGGTTGCCCAAAGCCTTGTGGGCACATGCAGTAAGCACGGCGGTTTACCTCATTAACCGCGGACCCTCAGTGCCCCTAGAAAGGAGGATTCCCGAGGAAGTGTGGATAGGAGAGCCTATCTCGTATGAACACTTGCGAGTGTTCGGTTGTCTGTCATATATCCATGTCGACATAAATGAACGTACCAAGCTTGACTCGAAATCCAAAGTGTGTTACTTTGTAGGGTACGGTGGAGCTGAATTCGGATATCGCTTCTGGGATGGTCAAGCAAAGAGGATCATTCGCAGTAAGGATGTCATCTTCAACGAAAGCATTTTGTACAAAGATCGTCAAAATGTAGTGGTGGAAGAAGATGCGCTCCCGTCCGAGGAAAGTGGTATGGTCGACATGAATGCGTTTCCAAGAATGTTAGAAAATGACATTGAAGATGAGCCAGTGGTGCTCGACAACCGACCAGCAGATGCTGAAGAGGCCGAGGAGCTGCCCCAAACTCCCCGACCTGAATTGGGCCGAGGTCATCGTATGAGGAGACCTCCTGCCCGATACTCTCCTTCCCTGCATTACATATTGCTCAGTGATGCAGGAGAGCCCGAAAGTAGAGAAGAAGCTCTGGAGCTGAAAGACTCGAGCAAGTGGGAGCTCGCGATGAAGGATGAGATGAAGTCACTTGAGAAGAATGTGACTTGGCAGTTAGCCGAACTGCCCAAGGGGAAGAGGGCACTGAGCAATAAATGGGTGTTCCGACTGAAGGAGGAACAAGACGGCACGAAACGGTATAAGGCACGCCTAGTAGTCAAAGGGTTCCAGCAAAAGGCAGGAATTGACTACACCGAGATCTTTTCACCAGTCGTAAAGTTGACGACTATTAGGCTATTGTTGAGCATTGTTGTAAATGCGAATCTTCATCTCGAGCAGTTAGATGTGAAAACTGCCTTTCTCCATAGAGATCTCGATGAGGAAATTTACATGCTCCAACCTGAAGGGTTTGCCGAAAAGGGAAAAGAGAAACTGGTCTGCAAACTGCGGAAGAGCTTGTACGGGTTAAAACAAGCACCACGACAGTGGTATAAGAAGTTTGACAGTTTCATGGCGGATACCGGGTTCGAAAGAAGTGATAGCGATCACTGCTATTTCATGAAGAGATTTGAGAACTCTTCTTATGTCATACTACTGTTGTACGTAGATGACATGTTGCTCGCCGGGTCGAGCCTTGTTGAGATTAACAAGGTGAAGCAACAGTTGGCGAAACAGTTCGAGATGAAGGATTTGGGTGCCGCAAATCAGATCCTCGGTATGAGGATATCTCGAGGAACAGGTGGGTCCCTGTTTCTGTCGCAAGCCGAGTATGTGAAGAAAGTGTTGGCACGTTTTAGCATGAGTGATGCCAAAGCTGTAGGCTCACCGCTAGCCGCACACTTTAGCTTGTCGAAGGAACAATCACCCTCGGACGAGGAAGGAAAGGATCGTATGTTGAACATACCCTACGCTTCAGCAATTGGTAGCTTGATGTACGCTATGGTGTGTACAAGACCAGACATTGCCCATGCAGTGGGAGTTGTCAGTCGTTACATGAGTAACCCAGGAAAGCACCATTGGGAAGCTGTGAAGTGGATATTGAGATATCTCTCGGGTACCGTGAGTTCGGCATTATGTTTCCGAAAGACCTCGGAAGGCCTACACGGCTATGTGGATGCTGACATGGCCGGTGATCTGGACAGCCGAAAAAGCACAACGGGATGTGTTTGTACCTACGGTGGTACTGCTGTGAGTTGGACATCGAAGCTGCAAAAGATCGTTGCACTGTCGACCACAGAGGCTGAGTACGTCGTGATGACGGAAGCAAGCAAAGAGATGATTTGGTTGCAAGGTTTCTTAGAGGAGCTCGGTCAGAGGACCGACAAGGGAGTTCTGCACTGTGATAGTCAAAGTGCAGTTCAGCTAGCTAAGAACCCTGTATTCCATTCACGCACCAAGCACATACAGATTCGTTACCACTTTATCCGGGCTGTTCTGGAAGATGGAATCTTCGTGCTAGAAAAGATTGAGGGCGCTAAGAACCCTGCCGATATGCTAACGAAGACTGTTACAATCGACAAACTGAGGCTGTGTGCAACCTCAGTAGGACTCCGAGCTTGAGACTCAGGGTCGCCGCTACACTGGAAGAATGGGTACTCACCGACGACGGAAGAGTATCAATTACTATACAAGGATACCGATGGGAGCATTCTGCTCGGTGGAGCACAGTGAGTTCGGTGGTCGGGGATGATTAGAGTTCTTTTTGAAGCACTCGACATTTGACTCCAAGTGGGAGATTGTTGATTTGTGGAGCCAAATGAGATTTGGCCATGTTTTCTAATTATCCCACATCACCTAGAATTGTAATATGGCCCATGTTGGGTTCTATTTATATGCCCCAATATCTTGTATTTTAATTACACCTACACAAACACCTCTATATTATAAAGAGAGAGTTCTAGTTGCGAGAGAACCATAGCTTTGTGTTTAGCTAGATTACAATTGTAATCCTCTTTTAATATATATATATATAAAGTGACACGTGTAGCGGCCCGGAGACGTAGCCAATTTGGGTGAACTCCGTTATCAAAGAGTGTGTGCTCGGTTTAAGTTTTCTGTCTTTCTTTGTGTTCGCCTGTATCGACCCTAACAGCCTCAGCACTTTGATTAATATCTTGTTTTCCCTTAACCATAACAAGATCATCTTTATTATTTATAATCGCCTTGCCAATTTCCTCGTTAAGTGACTCACCCTCTTCTTTCTCCAAACCACTCTTACACCCTCTCCCAAACCACCTGATAATTCAACACGATGGTCACAACCAACGCTCTTTCCCAAAGTACACGAAAACAAAGCCTCCGTTATAATATCTCTTTTGGACCAAAAGTTTTCAAGATAGTCCTTGGCTGCTAGACAAATGGAATTCTCGATTATATCAAATATATTGCATAGAGGGGAGTAATGCAAAGTGCAAAGGTGTGGAAGGGGAAGAACCAGAGGGAGGTACTGTAGTCAAAGGCGTGACCGAAACTGAAGGTGGAGAGGGAGATGATGAGTAAAATAATCGCGTTATCACCCGGGGTCTATTTCTTGTTGTTTTGATATTTAATTTTTGAGATGATTTTATTCACTATACATTTTTGGAATTCGCAACATCTATATTATTATGTGAAATCTCTAGATTTGGAACATAATCACATGTTTGGAAGAATGATTATGATTTTTAATATTTTTTTGAAGAATTGAAATGACGTTGATATTTTCTTTCTTTTTATTATTTAATGTTCATTAGCTCCTGCAAATCAAAATTAAGAAACATTTACGGGTGTAAAATGGGTGTTTGTTTTAAAGTGAATAAAAGCCAGGAAAGTGAATAAAGAGAATAAAATGGGTGTTTTTACACTTTACAGCCATTTGCAACATCCTAAAATGGGTGTAAACAAATATTTACAGGTAAAGTAGATTTTCTGAGTGATTGATTTACCATAAAATATATTTTTTTGGAAACTTTTTCTATCAGATTCAGAAAAATTGGGGAAAATGATTCCACCGGAAATAAAGATGAAAACGATTTACGGACACTCTCTATATATTCTTTCTAATACTAGTATAGAAAGTACTGTATAATTAATTACAGGTCCCATATTTCAAAACTTTTTAAGAATTGGTCCAATTATACCTAATTAACCAAAAAAGAAAAAAAAAACGAAAAAATCTAAAAAAACTAACAAATTTTGGAAAAATATCATAAAAAATAACAAAATTCTGAAAATTCTGTAGGAAAAAAAAAACGAAAAAGGCAAAAAAAAATCAATTTTATTTTACTTATCTATCTTATTAAAAATAATTTATATTCAACGTTTTATCTTTTATACTTCTAATTTTAAGAGTTTATAAGTTGAAAATTTATAATCAACGTTTTATGTTTTATACTTCTAATTTTAAGAGTTTATAAGTTGAAAATTTATAAGTTATTATAAGTGACGTATATGAAGAAAAAAATGTGTTCAGTTAAATTTTCCTACGCACGTTGAGGCTTTTACCAGACAACGATTTATTTGAAATAAAAAAACAATTTGTAAAAATACAAAATTTGAGTTTGTATAAAATTTTGAAGTGGAAAACTTTGTATGCATCAATCGCCTGAGAATGAAAAGCAAAAAAAATATTTCAGTGTAAATATTTTCCCATGAAAATATTTCCTGCAGTAAAATTTTTATTATGAAAGAAACGGAGTAACATTTTTATTATGAAAGAAACGGAGTTCATTAGCTCTACAAATCCCAATTTATAAAATTAAAAATAAAATAGAAAAAAAAAACAGATTGTTATGGTTTTATCAACACGGTATCAGCCATAAATTACGTTGAGAAGGGGGGGAAGGCAGTTTGATAAACACAAACTATTAAAAGTGTGTAATTGACGTAAACCGCATTAATGTCTATTTCTACAAGGAAAATGTAATTTATTGGAAGAGAAAAAATAGAGTTTGTAAAGTCTTTTCTCTATTTTTGTATATTGAATAAATGAAATCAGTACAACCGAAACGAGAACTATAAAAGGTGATTTTCAATTTTTCACTCCATAATTCTCAAAAAAAGAATGATAGAACAACAAAAATAAAAAACATAATACGAAAAAATAGTTATTACAGAACCGTACATGAAATGTTCATCTAGTAGGCTCCTTTCTTAATGTGCCAATAAGAATTCAAGTTCTGTGTATTAAAAGAGTTATCTACCGCTGCTAAGTAGTTTATGTGATTATTGAACAACACAATAATGTTAAAGGCAAAAATAAAAAGGAAACATGCTAGTGATTTTCGAACCGACCTGGGGCATCAAAACCAAATATCTTCGGGATGGTTCTATCAACTACTAGGCTAACACTGAATATACATCACTAACAACAAAGTTATTAACCAAACAGTGAAAACATCAAACTAGATTGGCTTAAGCATTCAGGTACATTCGACAAAGGGCACAACCGAGAAGGCTGATGAAAAAAGGCATATTTGAGTTGCTCTGCTTTGTTAGTTATTTTCCACTTTTAATTGTTTAAGTGACTGGTATTGAATATTCTTTTGAGGACCAAGTTGTTATTTCTTTTGTTGTAAGCAACCACAAACCCTTTTACTATATTGTTATGCTGTTTATGAATTGAAATAGGCTTTAGCCTTCCAAGAGGTGATTCCTATTTACTCTTCATTTTGTCAAGATATTATTACCGTTTTCTCTCTATTTATTGTGTTGAATACTACCGTATTCTTAAAAGGCATCCGTTATAGTAGCTTAGTGATTGATTTGGAAAACTACGTCCAATAACTAAACAAGCTAACCAACAGAGAAGAACAACATAAATAACAAACCAAAACATACTTTCAAAAACTAAAAAAATGAATCCATTTGTGTAGATTATTCTATTGTCAAAAGATTAGACTATAGACCATTTTATGTTACTCTTTGTTTCTTGTTGTACCTACACATGAAGTTAAGACTTAGCATCTAAGTGCAAATATAGTCTCATTACATGATGCTAAAAAAAATTGATTATATAAGGTCACATGTTTTATCTGATAAATCACGTATTCGGTTTAAATTTGCATCCATTGACAACGTTTCCAAGTCATCTTCATCACCATCTTCACCCATTTCATCACTGCGATCATCACTCATACTTTGCTTACGATTCATTTGGAAATTACTTAATTGTACTTAATACAAAAACTAGATTCATCCTCACTGTTTATATACAAGTCAAAGATGGGCTTGCAGAGTTGTGTCTTAACAACTGTCACTAGGGAATTTACGTTACTAATTAACGTGCATATTAGTCAGTGTAATGCTTATGAATAATGACAATGCACATTTACTATCATAAAAAGTGCAATAACAGATACGACCCCTTTTTTGTTTTTTTACTAACAGATTGTCCACTTTTTTATTTTTTTACTAATAGATACGACCCCTTTTTTGTTTTTTTTATTAACAGATACGACCACTTTTTTGTTTTTTTACTAACAAATACAAACCCTTTTTTATTTTATTTTACTAACATATACGACCTTTTTTTTGTTTTGTATAATAAAAGAAACGTGTTATTATTGGATTCATATCCTTTAGAGTCTATCATTAATAAATATACTCAGATTATTTGTACATTATACATTGCGGTTTGCCCTTATATAGTAAGCACCATTTTAGTTTTTAACACAATTTTTACAACAAATACCCCCATAATTTCCCATTAGCTACAAATATTTCCTACAAGATCAAATGCAAAAATAGAATATCATATTAAAATTTAGAGAAAACATTAAACCCAAAATAATGATATACATTACCAACCTGCGTTGGTCCAAGTACAAAGCGTAGGATAAAAATAAAAATCATAAAATAATAAAATTTCACTATTAGAGTGATTGCTTACAAATGTAAGATGATACTGTATCATTTTTTAAATATATTTTGGATTGACATGAAATTAGTTTACTCTAAGAAGTACGTGTATTTCAGATTTTTATTTTCTGTAGTATCCGATACGGGTACCTATACAAGTACGGTACGGTACAATAAATTAAGTACCCGGTACGATAAATGGAGTACCATTTATTTTTTGACCACTCTAGTACGACACGGATACGGGACGGGTACATCTCTGACACTTTTTTGGTACGACTGAGAAATTTAATTTTTATTTTTTTCTTAAAAATTAATTAAAATATAAGATTATCAATCTAATAATATGATATTTTTATAATTAACAAGTATGATGAATTTAATTAAATTTGTATTCGACACTAGTTATGAAAAGTTATCTTAACATTCACTAAAATATCCGTATATAACCCTAAATTTATCTAATATTTATTAATTCTGTTATTTCAATATTGTAATTGTTAAATCGAATCATTTATACAAAAAAAATAAAAATTATTGACGTACACTTTCCGTACTGTACCGAATTTTTTTAACTTTTATCATATCACCGTACCCGTACCGGTGTAACCTTGAGTTTACTGAAGGAATTGGTTTTGGTTTTGGTTTTGGCAATCCATGTGATATTTGTGTAAGCATGTAAGGGAAGCTAATTATATGGTACGGAGTGTATCATAGACATTCCGCATCATAGACGGATGGTTTACGAGTCTAATGATAGACTACAGAGGATCTCTATCCGTTATTATTGTTACACCCACAATAATAATATGTATTCAAAGCTACACGAGACATGCATGGTAAAAAAACAAAAACAAAAAAAAAAAATCTGAAATTACATAAAAAATGAAAAAAGTTCAAAAAAGTCGAGAAACCCAAAAAAACCCAAAAAATGCTGAACAAACATTTATAAAAGTCGGGAACCCGAAAAAATCCAAAAAAATGGTTAAAAAAATCAAGAAAAATCCAAAATTACACAAAAAATGAAAAAAGTTCAAAAAAGTCGAGAATCCGAAAAAACCCAAAAAATGCTGAACAAGCCTTTAAAAAAGTCAGAAACCCGAAAAAACCTGAAAAAATGGTAAGAAAAAAAAAACAAGAAAAATCCAAAATCACATAATCACAAAAAAATAAAAAAAATTCGAGAACCCGAAAAAACCCAAAAAAAGCTAGAAAAACCTTTACAAAAGTCGAAAACCCGAAAAATGTTAAAAAAAAAACCAAGAAAAATCCAAAATCACAAAAAAATAAAAATAAAAATCGAAAAGGCCGGAAAATTCGATTGTGTATACATTTTTATTATTTTCTATGCAGTTTTCTTATTTTTTTATGCCTTCTTTTGTATTCTGTATGTAATTTTTTGTATTATTTATACACTTTTCTGATTGTGTATGCTTTTTTATCGTTTGTGTAGGCACTTTTTTGGATTTTTCTCGATTGTTTATGTATTTTTTTGGATTATGTATGGCTATTTTTTATTGGGTATTCACTTTTTTATATTATTTGTGCACATTTTTATATTGTGTATGCATTTTTTTTATATGCACTTTTTTGTATTGTCTATTCGCTTTTTTATATTGTGTATGCACTTTTTTGTATTTTGTATACACTTTTCTCGATTGTGTACGCACTTTTCTCGATTATATATGCATTTTTTTGGATTATGTATGCCTCTTTCTTATTGTGTATATATTTTTTTTATATTGTGTATGTACTTTTTTGTATTATTTATACATTTTGTTTTAATATTATTTATGCACTTTCTTATATTGTTTATGCACTTATTTGTATTGTTTATGCAATTTTTTATATTATGTATGCACTTTTTTATATTATGTATGCACTTTTTTGTATTGTGTATGCATTTTTTTATTTAAAATTTTGTCATATCGTTGTACCCATATAAGCTAGCAATTATCTATCTTCAAAAAATATGCATACACAACCGTGAAAAAATTGTATAAACAATATAAAAACTTGCATATACAATGAAAAAAAATGCATACACAATCGAGAAAATTGTATACACAATATAAAAAAGTGCATAAATAATTCAAAAAAGTACATACATAATATAAAAAAATGCAAACACAATATAAAAAGTGCATAAACAATCCAAAAAAAATGCATAAACACTACAAAAGGTGCATACAAAATACAAAAAAGTTTATACACAATAAAAAAAAAGTGCATACACAATACAAAAAAATAAATACACAATAAAAAAAAATACATACACAATATAAAAAGTGGATACACATTTCAAAAAATTGCAAACACAATCGACAAAAGTGTATACATAATATAAAAAAGTGCATAAACTATAAAAAAAAAAGTGTATAAACAATACAAAATAGTGCATACAAAATAGAAAATAGTGCATACAAAATATAAAAATGTGCATACACAATATAAAAAAAAATACATACACAATAAAAAAGAGTCATACATAATCCAAAAAAATATATGCACAGTCGAGAAAAATGGATACACAATCCAAAAAAAATCATACACAATCCAAAAAAATTCATACACAATTCAAAAAAATTCATACACAATCGAGAAAAGAGTATACACAATAAGAAAAGTGCATACATAATATAAAAAAGTGTATACACAATACAAAAAAAGTGCATAAACAATAAAAAAAAATGTAAACACAATACCAAAAAGTGTTTTCACAATAAAAAACAGTGCATATAAAATATAAAAAAAATGCATAAATAATATAAAAATGTGCCTACACAATACAAAAAAATAAATACACTATAAAAAAAAGTGCATACACAATAAGAAAGAGTCATACATAATCCAAAAAAATGTATACACAATCGAGAAAAATGCATACACAATCCAAAAAAAATTCATACACAATCGAGAAAATTGCATACACAATAATAAAATTGCATACATAATATAAAAAAGTGCAACACAATACAAAAAAATGCATACACAATCGATAAAATTGTATACACAATACAAAAAATTGTATACACTATAAAAAATGCATAAATAATACAAAAAAGTGCATAAATAATAGAAAATAGTGTATACACAATATAAAAAAGTGCATAATTAATACAAAAATGTATACATAATATAAAAAAGTGCATACACAATAAGAAAGAGGCATAGCTAATCCAAAAAAAATGAATACACAATCGAGAAAAGTGTATAAACAATCCAAAAAAAATCATACACAGTCGAGAAAATGAAATACAAAATAAGAAAATTACATAAATAATACAAAAAATTACATACACAATATAAAAAATGCCTAAAAAATAAGAAAAATACATACACAATAAGAAAAATGTACAAACAATCGAATTTTTCGGCCTTTTCGAATTATTTTTTTTGATTTTGTTTTTCAAAATTTGTTACCATTTTCCGGATCCCAAATTTTTTGAACGTTTTTTCATTTTTTTGTGATTTTAGATTTTTTTGGGTTTTTTTTTTTTAATATTTTACCACTTTTTGGGTTCCCGATTTTTTTCAACTTTTTTCATTTCTTTCGTGATTTTGGATTTTTAGTATTTTCGTGGCTTTTTTAACCATTTTTTGGGGGGTTTTTTCGGGTTTCCGACTTTTTTAAAGGGTTTTTCAAAAAAAAATTTTTGGTTTTTTCGGATTCTCGACTTTTTTGAACTTTTTTCATTTTTTTTTTGTGATATTGGATTTTTCTTGGTTTTTTTTCGTTTTTTTACCGTTTTTTGTGGTTTTTTGGGTTTCTGATTTTTTAAAGGTTTTTTTCAGTCTTTTTTGGGTTTTTTCGAGGTTCTTGACTTTTTTAAACTTTTTTTTTTTTTTTTATTTTGCATTTTTCTTGGTTTGTTTTATTTTGGGTTTTTTCGGGTTCTCGACTTTTTTTCATTTATTTGTTGTGATTTTGAAATTTTCTTGGGTTTTTTTTTTTTCCATTTTTTTGGGTTTTTTCCGGTTCTCAACTTTTTTAAACTTTTTTTTTATTATTATTTTGGATTTTTCTTTGTTTTTTTATACCATTTTTTGGCTTTTTTTTTGGGTTCCGACTTTTTTATAGATTTTTTCAGCCTTTTAGGGTTTTTTTTGTGGTTTTTTCGTGATCTCGACGCTTTTGAACTTTTTTTATTTTTTTTTTGTGATTTTGGATTTTTCTTGTTTTTTTTTTTACCCTTTTTTTGGGGTTTTTTCGGGTTCCCGACTTTTTTTAAAGGTTTTTTTAGTATTTTTATTTTTTTTCGGGTTCTCGACGTTTTTGAATTTTTTTCATTTTTGCGTGATTTTGAATTTTTTTGGGTTTTTTTTTACCATTCTTTTGGGTGTTTTTTTGGTTTTCCGACTTTTTTAAAGGCTTTTTCAACCTTTTTTTTGGTATTTTCGGATTTTTTTTTCTATTTTTATATTTTTTCATTTATTTTTTATTGGGTAATTGGTGGAAGACCAATACTTAATTAAGTTTTGGAGTTTAACCAATTATTAAATAACTTCGTTTCTACATACCAATCCTTAAATTAACTCTATATTTATTATAGTTGTATGTTTTGGGAAGAAAATTTTTGATTTGTAGTTTTTAATAATTAGACTTGAAAAGTTGTATCTTTTGATAATTTTCCCATCATTAATTAATAGACTCGGATTGTTTGTACATTATATGTTGCGGTTTGCCCGTTTGTATATAGTAAGCACCATTTTAGTTGTTAACACAATTTTCGCAACACACACACACACACACACACACACACACACGAAAACATTAAACCCAAAATAATGATATACATTCCCAACTTGCGTTGGTCCAAGTAGGGCTGGGTTCGATCCGGTCCGGTTCGATTTTTAGCAAAACCGAAACCGAAACCGAAACCGAACATATTTTTCTGTTCGGTTTTTTTCGGTTTCGGTCTTTTTATTTTTTGAAACGAACCGGACCGGGTTTTTTTGGTCTAGTTTCGGTTATAAGAATCACATGAAACTTTGATCGTACAATCTCAAGTGTCCATCTAGTGTGCAACCATAATTGCATATAAAGTGATATACTTGTCTTTGTCAATGACTCAAGAGTAAGACAATTAGCTTGTTCGCAGCAGCAAATTAAGAGCAGATTCTTTTCAAATTAGTCAACAGTATAAAACTTACAAATGTTTCAATTCACCATATACATACACCTTTCATGATTATAATATGAACACCTTCCGCCGAGTCTCAAAACTGAAAGGGTCCGAAAGAAAAAAAGTTACCAACACAAACGGTGTAAACTAAACAATATAAATCGTCCTCCAACAGTGTCATTTCCAATCAACCCAAACCATCATTATTCTACTTATATTATCTTAATATGGCCGGTCGAAGGTGATTTGTGCTAGATGAGATCTACGCTGAAACTGGGTGACCATGGCTACAAATTCCAATTCATAAGATACAGAAGTATATGCCCCAATAACCATACTCACAAGCTTTGGAGCGTTGCCCAATATATATTCGATAAAAGTCAATTCCTGCTTTGTACCAGTTATAACTTGGATATTCACCTCTTTAAGGTGATCCAAAAAGATATCCGATATATCAAAACTTTCACAAATTCTTTCCAGATCATATTGGATCGTTTTTCTGATGATAAGTTTCTCCAAGTTTCTAGAGCTTCTAATTATAGATAAAACAGGTGAGGCTTTAACTTCAAAATTAACGCAGATGTCATTTAACTTGAGAACTTTTAAATGCTGCAGCTCATGCGCAGGCCTGTTCCCGGCACGATCCCTCAGGGCCACCACCATGCACTAGATGAAATGTAAAAAGTTAATTTCAATAATCATCCAACAATAAAACAATGAAAGGACACGTAAAAAAATCATGTCTGCATCGTGCACCAAGGCTGGCATGGACTTTAATCAAGGGTCTGCAACTACTTGCCATAATTAACTGCCGATCTTAGTTTCAAATAATATAACAATAGAAAACGCAAAAGCTCGATATTGTCATAACCTCACAGACTAAAAGTTCTTTAACATGTAGTCTATGAGAACACCACTGTGCGTATACAAAAGTTTATAAACCATGCATAATCTAGCTAGTGGTAACCACCACGGTTCACCTACTTGATAATTATGACAAAGTTCTCTTAAATGGATCAAACCAGTGAGATCAAGGACGTGATTTGCAGGAAAGCAAAAAAACAAGGTTCTACATTAAAGAAAATTTATTACCTCTAAAGAGTATTCGTCAAGTTCCAAAAACTGAAGAGCAGGTACGCCACCATAAAGCACAACTGGCTCCTTTGCATCTTCAACATTATCGTCGTTTATAAACATCGATAATATTTGTAAACGACGGGTACTTTTAAAATATATAGACTGGAAACTACCAGCACACCTACATAGCCTAAGATTAGGAGCGTCAATATCAAGTTGGTTCTCAAGGGAAAGATATTGAAGTGTTAACCTTTCGAGTAATGGGCAACTAGATATCATTCTCGAACACGCTTCGGCAAAGATAGATACTCCGTGAAGCACCAATGAGACCAACTTACCGAAACCTTTAAACCCTAACGGAGGTAGAACTAAAGAATTATAGAGACTCACATGCTCTAGTTGCTTATATGAAAAAAAGGACAACGGCAATTTATGGCTACTATAACTGAAAGCCTTTACACCTCTTTTTAAGACAGCATAATTAATTACTCGGTTAACATAACAGGAACTTCGTAATCTAGATATGGAAAGTTTGAACTTGAGAATAGATCCGGTGTGAAGCAAAATAAATTTTCTAATATTCATGAAGAGCTCATCTTCATTATCTGACGTCAGGTTCTTACAGAATGAGTCATCAATTATAATTTCAGGTATTTGTCTCCATATAAACCTCCATTTCCTTGACAGAATGCATGTTCTCACTGCTTCTTGTATCGGAATATGTGTCAAGATTTTTTCTATTATTTCTTCGGGAAGACAACTCATTGTGTCTGAAGTCGAGGAGAGCTTATTTTTTCTTTTGAGCCGACGTTCCATCGGATACACTGCTACTGAGTTAAGAACTATATTAGTACTTGTTTCCTGGCTACTGTAAAAATCATTAAACATGTAAACGAAACAAACTAGTTCAATCAACAAGCATTAAGAAACGAAACAAAGTTGGTTATAAGATTTCATAACAAGATTCAACAATCACGGCATACTACTTAAATATCTATGATCATTTTAACAACTTATTACTAAGCTAAAAATTGAAAATCATATTTAGGATATCTAGGATTACTAAGTTAAAAATTGAAAATCATATTTAGGATATCTAGGATGAAGAATTATATGATTCGTTATGTGCTGACTGGATCTGTACAGTACCGGTCTATTATAAAATTACATGCTTTGAGCTTGCGTGTCTGCTTCTTAGGCCGCTAAAAGCTTATGCTTTTTACGCTTTTAGCATTTCTCTTACAAAAACCCTTTTTGCTAAGATTTTGCTTTTTAAAACACTGGTACATATAGGTACTACAAGACCTATCCCTAGTGGAAGAGGAAACATGATAAGAGAGAAGCCTTTAAAACCACACAAGAAGTTGCGAACCTAATAAAAATCTTTTATAAAACAGGTAACCACGTCTGTCAAACGCAACCAATCTTTCAAACTAATATGTTACTTATACAATTTCAATACATCAGAAATTATTTGTACCAAATTTTTTTCCGAACAATATGTTGCAATTTGCATACTCTCATCGTGAAGGCTTTTAAATTGGATAAATATTTTTTCCCCATTACATTCATGCCTCCTATATTTTTTGGGTTTTCAGAACGTTCAGTTTGACATAACTGCATGCAGTTTGATTATAAGAAAACAATCGTGTGAGCGTCTCTGAACACAAGAGGGGTATACAATATATTGACCTGAATCCGAATCCATGAGACGATGATAGTTGAGAAAATTTTAAAAAGGATTTCCATACATTAAAATAACCATGACAATGTTTATTATGGTTTAATATTTGGAAAGGAAATCAGGAAATCAGTTTGACATAACTGCACTCTGAATTTCTAATTATAAGAAAACAATTGTGACCGTCTCTGAAGTGAACATCATATTGGGTTATACAAAATGTTGACCTGGTCGAATCCATACCCGTGAGACCATCCATAATAGTTGAGGAAAGTTTAAAAGGATTTTGACACCCTAAAGACATAATTAATTGTCGTTTTTTTCCCCTTAAAGGATCTCGCTTTCGAACAATTCAATGAATATACTCTCATTATGATCCACTGTCACAATCCGGTTAATCTCAACAATCCTGTTAATCTCACTACTCACTGGAACACATTAGCATTACTATACAGCTGCCTTTTCTAAATGCCCTAAGCAATATATATATTTATCGGCCTGTTGGGCACATCAATTCTACAGATCTAACAAATATAGGTCAGTAAGAAACCGTAAACTTCAAAGAGCAAACTACAAACCTAGCTTCTCGAATGCACCAAAATTTGATACAGTAAAAACTCTACTGAACCTTTTGGTACCGTGTATATAAACCTTTCGGTTTTGGACCCCCAAAATAAAACCATTCTAAAACGGTTCGTTTTTCAAATTCGACATTCTAATTTGAGTTTTGAACCATAATTTAAAGAATGTATTTTGGGGTGATATATAGTTTTGTACTAAACTCAATATAGGTGGTGGCACAAGGGTCACATATATGCACACACCACATATCACCAAAAGACTTCTTTTTTATTTATTTTTTACTTATGTAATTTAATCAAAATCTTTTCACTACACCATGATATCAGTCATAAGAATTAAAAAAAAAATGACATAAGAATTGGAAAAACCCTGGTCTGTGCATGTTTAGGTCAGAGAGCCGATCGTAACCTAGCAAGAAGAATTTCGAAAAAGTAATCATTCGAAAAGGAAAAAAAACATCATATCAAGGGTAAATTAAGTACAGTCGAAATGTAGAGACAAAATAACATAAACTAATAATTAAAATTAAATCGGATCCATTATAAGAGACTCACCAGAGCAGAGAGAGAGAAAGAAAGAGATAACTAGTTTAGGTTACAACTCTAAGTTTGAACTTTACTTTTTATTATGTTCCGACAAAACATGCCGTCTACCTAAAATATATTTTATACTAAAAACTAGTATTAAATTTTAGTCTTTCATGTTTTGACTCATCCCTAATCCTTAATTTTTAGCTGACATATATTAACAAGTTATGCAATAAAGGTATTTATGAATTATTTTATTGTATATTAGTTACTGAGACTTTGTTAATCTTCTCAATTTGATTGCAACAAATGCTATTTTTGTATTTCGAATATATATTGTATTGAATGAATTATTATAAATGGGTAGAAGAATATTCAGACTTATGTTTATACATCATTAGTAAAAGCTAAAAAGCATCCTATACTGACTGAAATATAATTTGAACATTTACAAAGAAACAAGCATAAAACCGATTTGTGATGTACAGTAACCAAATAGATATAGTTTGTTATATTTTTATTCGGTCAATATATACTTGATTAACACTTGAAGGCATGGTGTATGTATATACTATTTAACTTATTGCATGTTAACTTATTGAGTTAAAATTTTACTTATGAATAAGTATGCAATTTTGATAAGGTAAATGATTTGGTTTTTGTAACTGCACTGAACTTGTTTTGGTAGTAAACTAACAAATTGAATTATATGAAAGAGGAAGAGGCTAGAAGGCAGTAAGTTTTATCCGTTTTTGATCTCCAACTATTAAATTTACATTTTCATAGTTTATTAGGTTCACGATATATTTAAGTTCTATTACACTTTTCTCATAAGTCATAATCCTCTATGAAAATAAAAAAATTGGATGATAGTTGTGTAGTTATATATATATACATTTTCTCTATTACCACCCTAACTAAATTTCATTATATTTTATATTTTATTAAGTATATTTTTGCCAACATATTTTTGCCAACATATTTTTGGTCCAAAATCATATTTTAAAAAAATTGTTTTAAAAATCTAGATTTTTATTTTTTGCTTTTTTTAACCTAAAATTATGTTTTTTTAGCAGCTAATTATTCGACTATCCATATACAAACACCCATAAATTTTTAAAATTAAAAATCCAAAGATCCGTTAAAAAAGTTTGTCACTGAACGACTTTAAGTCTTCTTTAGAGACAATATATATATTAATTATTATAATAATGTAAAAGCCAAGTCAAATGAGTCTGCCCAATTTAATCAATTTTTTTTTAAAATACTCCTACACTTTTATATTAATTACAATAATATTATACTCCCATAAAAATATAAAAAGTAAAAACTAATAAAACTATTTACCACTCTTTAACAACCAAACATTCTTTTAAATCTTAAACTATATTTTTTTTGTTATTATCCACATTTATATCATACCTATACGTATTTTCTATATTTTTATTGCATTACGCGCCGCACACGCAACGCGTGCGGTACGATTACTAATATATATATATATATTGATTCCTAATATAATAGAGACCGATTTAGGTAACAGAATTTTTTAACAGATTTTTGGATTTTTTCTTTTAAAATTATGTCAGTGTTTGGATAGATTTTTAGGAATCAATATCTTCTTTTGAATAAATAAAATTGTCTCTAATAATCGGAACTAAATAAACCACATACAGTATGTTTTATTGTACTTAGTTCCGCCCTTGTCAAAATAAGCGGTTATAGACATCCAAATTTACATTCAATCAATATATTAAATAGAATGATATGATTAAAAATCAATATATATTTGTATTTAAAATATAAAGCGTTCCTTTTGTTTCTTAATATAGCTTCTTCCCAAAGTGTTTCTGTATGCGCATTCAATGTATCCTTAGAAGATAAGATATTGGTCGAAACTACATTTTTATACCCTTTTTCTAGCTACTTTCTGTTAGAAGAGGGTAATCGACAAAATATACATAAGAAAATGATTTTGATCACCAAATTTTCATACTTGGAAACCTTACTATATGACGGATCAGTTGGAGCAATTATCATTTTTGTTATGATTTTGAAAACCAAGTTTCATATGATACATGATTAGGCCACCTAATCCACCGCGACGTCGGGTAAGATTATTGAGGAGCTATGGCAATACTCATGTAAATAAACTACACATAAACCATCCATTTTTTTATTAAATACAATCAAACATATAGTACAGTTTTGAATAAACCAGGAGCAGAAACCTTACCAGCCTCATAGTTCTCATGTGCTAGCTCTTTCCCAAGTTTGCCCAAATAAGGTTGATGGAGTACCTATACTTACGCCTCTTGAACTTTGTGATGCACCTGTTGTTGGTTTAGGAATAGCCAATCATGGTAACGCCACGTCTTTGCACTTGACTTCCGGCCAACTCTTCAATTAGGATCAGGAGGATTACTCATTCAGTCCGTAATGGTGTTGTTATACTAATTAAAACAAGTCAATAGAAGAACAACGTAAATTACAAACTAAACGAAAATCTAATAAAAACTAAAAAGATGAATTCATGTTATTATGGTAGATTATTCTATGGCCAAAGTTTAAATTTTAGACCATTTTATGCTACTATTTGTTTCTTATTGTACCTACACATCAAGCTAATACTTAATCTAGAATCTAAGTGCAAATATGGTCTCATTACATAATGCAAAACAATGAATATAGGAGTAAAAAATATAGATTACCTATTTCATCTGGTAAATCACTTATTCGTTAAACGTTTACACTCATTGACAACGTTTTCCAATCATCTTTATCGCTTTCTTCATCAGTTTCATCACTGCGATCATCACTGATAATTTTGTTGCAATTCATTAGGATCGAAGTAACCTGATTGTGATCAATACAACAACTAGGGCCGTCTTCGTCGTTTATATATGCGTCCTAGATGGGCTTGCGAGTTGCAAATCTTGGGCCTTAACAGCTGTCACTATGGGATTGGCATTACCGACGTGTAGATTTATCAGCGTAACGCTTATGCATAATGAGAATGCATATTTACCATTATAAAATGTGCAATAATCGATACGACCCTTTTTCATTTTTTTATTACTTAAGATGGATTACTAGAGGAAGTAAAAATAAAATAAAAGTTGAATTGCCTTTAAGTATTTTCATTTTTTCCGTATCTTACCATATCAAGCAATCGACACATTATTAAACTAAACTATACTAAAGCAAAACAAACAGCAAGAGTGTGTGACATGGTATTGTTACACCCACTTTAGACTATTTCAGAGCTGCATGACTACATGAGGCATGATAGGCCATTGCGATGCACTTTGTTGAATTGTAAGATATACACTAGTACTCTTTTATTCAAGCAAGGTAAAGGTAGTTATGAATTGGAAATGAGTCAAATGACTTATTTGAGATATCTAGTTCTATGCTTTTATCAATTTACCCGAGTTTCTTGGATAACTTTTAAAGATTGTCAACCCAAAATGACTAAAGGTTAATGAGAAAAAGTGCCAAGTTCATTTGCGGAAAATTCTGTGGTTTATTTTCAATGTTCAAAGACATCCACTGAAGTACCAATCCTGGTTATACAGGAGTTAAATACTTTTTCTAGCAAATCTCCTAGTAAAAAGTCTTGGTTTCTGTCCTTGTGCAAAAACAAAAGGATTGTAGCACGATCTTCTAGCTACAAGTCTTCAATTATCATCTTTTTTTATACAATTTTTCTTGATTCTCCCCTTCTCGATGTTGCTGGTAAAACCGAGGTGTAAACTAGAATTTGTCGAGATTTCAAAGCATGTATTAATTTTATTGATATAGACGCACTAATTAAGTTATAATGTTGTTAGTAGCCTCTGGGGCTTTTGCCTGGCCAATTTAAGCACACGAGTTCATCTTGCTCTGGCTTGTCTGTGCCGTTTGATATGAATCTTTTGTCAAAAGCACTTGTTAGCATTCTGAATTTGTGGACCTATGGTGTTTGTCAAGGGAAAACAAAAGCACAATACCTAAAAGTGTAGAAACACATTTACTGTCATAAAATGTGCAATAAGAGATACGACCCTTTTTCGTTTTTTTTTTTGTTACTTAAAATGGATTACTAGAGAAAGTAAAAATTAAATTAAATTAAATTTTGAAAAGCCATTAAGTATTCTCCTTTTTTACGTATCTTGCCATATCAAGCAATCGATACATTATTAAATTACACTATAATAAAGCAAAACAAACAGGAAGATTGCGAGACATGTTGTTGTTACACCCACTTTAGGCAATTTAAGAGCTAGCTACATGAGGCATGATAGGCCATTATGGTGCACTTTGTTGAATTGTAAGATAGAGTACTCTTTTACTCAACCAATGTAATCGTAGTTATAAATTGGAAATGATTACACACAGTGTTTTAGATATGTACTTCTATATTAATCTCCGAGTTTCTTGGATAACTTTTCAAGACTTGCAAACCAGAAGGACTAAAGGTTGATGAGAAATCATGCCAAGTTCATTTGCGGTTAAGCCTGTTGTTTATTACCAATGTCCAAAAGAGATCTACTAAAGTACCAATCCTATTATCAAAAAAAAAAGTACCAATCCTAGTTATACATGACTTTATAGCTAGCAAAATCTCCTGAGAAAAGGTCTAGGTTTCTATGCTTTTGCAAAAACAAAAGGATTGTAGCGCAAGATCTTCTAGCTAACTAGTCTTCAATAATCATCTTTTTCATACAATTTTCCTTTGATTCTCTCCTTCTCGGTGTTGCTGGTAAAACCGAGGAGTAAAGTAGAATTTGTCAAGATTTCCAAACACGCATTAATTTTGTTAATATAGATCACTATAATGTTGTTAGTAGCCTCTGAGGCTTCTGCCTGGGCGATATAAGCGCATGAGTTCATCTTGCTCTGGCTTGTTTGTCCAGTTTGATATGAATCTTTTGTCAAAAACAGTTGTTAGCCTACTTGAGTTTGTGGACCTACGGCGTTGTACTAATTGTCAAGGAAAAAACAAGAGCACAATACTTAAAATTGTAGAAACACATGCTACAAAATCTCTATTGGATTTTATGTGACCATCCTACAAAATCGATAATTCTAAGTGAATATATTGCAATTCACTTGAAAAAGTATTTTTCACATTAGGATTATGTTTGTGAATTGTTTGGTGCCTGTCGGCTGTAGGAAACTTTTTTAAGGCTACATGTCGCGTGAATCGATATGTGATCTATAAACTTTGGTTCATTATGTCTTGAAAAGACTTTAGGCAGATAAACAGAGAGCTTCAAAATAGAGAGCCAAATGAACAACTCAACAGCAACAAAAGCAAAAAACAAAATAGAAAACTAACTACAGCCACACAAGCTTGCACGTAAGAGTAATAACAAGGTGAACATCAGAATTGTCAATTTTATCCCGGAATTAAAAATTCCATCAGAATTGTCTAAAGGGGAATTTACGTTTTTAGTATAACGTTACAATTAACAGCAAATCATCTTTAGAAGAAACGGCTGCTTCTATTACAGTATCCCATCCGGTTTCCTGACATGTGTGAACTTCAATCGCTGAGGTAATTAATCACCTTTCTTTCCCTAAAGGCATAAAAAAAACAAGAACAATTAGAATAGCGAAAGTAAATCGAAACCATAAAAGTATACAAGAACAATTTTTTTAGTTGGATAGGCGATCAAAGAAGAAAAATAGATCAATTCAAAAAGGTGAGGATGTTACAGCTACTAAAAATGCAAGAAAAGCTGCTGCTAATGATTCTCCTCCTCCCGCAAGAAAAGCTCAAGTTCCAATTAAGACATATGGGGTTGTAAAAAGGGAAGCATCTGGAAGTGATTCTAGTGAAGAAATCTGGTAAGAAGACAGATGCTAGAAATGATCACACTAGGGATGGAACCTCGTTGAAGAAGAAGATGGTCGGGAAAAAGCGTGTCTCTGACAAGGATGCGGTTTTCCCACTCAAACTTTCGAAAGAAGTTAAAGGTACTTCATTGGAGGAAACACCCCAGACGAGTTCCAAGAGAAAGCGGACACTGTCTAAGGAAAAAGAATGCATATCTTCTTTGCAGTTTGATATTGCAAGTTTACAACTGATTTTGAGAAGTATGGTGAAGACCTGGTTGGTGGTAGGATCAATGAATGGTGGCCTATGGAAAAAAATATTTTATGAAGGTGTTGTCAACTCTTTTGATCCTAAAACCAAGAAGCATATGGTCATATATGTTGCTGGTGGCGTTGAACACTTAAATCTTGGAGAGGAAAAACGGAAGCTAAACAAAGATGGTGATGATTCTACGGAAGAGGGACAAGAGTCTAAACCTGTTACTGCTGAAATTACATGTGAAATGCGAAAGCAGAAGAAAGCAAAATCTGGTTCTGAAATATCAGCCACTGAAGGAAAGGCAGAGAATTTTAGAGACGGTGATGCTTGATCCAGCAAATACAAAGGAGCAGCTAAAAAGTCGAATCGTAAATCAGTGGACAACAGTTATAAAGATGATGTTAAACTTACCAAGATTACCCCAAAATCAAGTTCTAAATCTGAGGATGTTGGAGGCAAGTCCACCAAGGTTGGTCTAAAGAAATCTACTGGTGGTAAATCTGAACAGGCTGACAATACCGAAGATGAAGATAGTAGCAGTCTAAAGTTTAAGTTGGGTACCCCAACAAAAGTCGGCAAAAACAATTCCAAAACAGCAAATATTGGAAGTGATTTGAAAAGACAATGGTTATGGTTGTATATTGGTTTTACTATTAAAAACATAACTCATTTTAAAACTACTTTTTGTTCAGGTTTGTATCTACTAGAAAATCTACCCAAATAAAAATTCAGACTAGTTAAAAGGGTAAAGTGCAATTATAATTTCTCAACTTAATGCAAAGATGATTATAGAAGTACACGAAAAAGAATACCATTTTCTCTGGCAATCGCTTATTCTTTGTATCTGTGCATTCATTGGCAGTGATCTCCATTCATTCTCATCATCGCCTTCACTAATTTCCATACTGGAATCATCTCCGGTACGTTGATCGGGATCCATTATGAAGAACCTGAAACTTATCAGCACATAACAATCAGGGTGGTGTTTACGGGTTTATATATTGGTCCTTAATGGGCTTTTGAACATGTGGGCCTTAACAACTGTACGTAGGGATTGGTTGTGGTGAGTTGTAGATTGGCCGACGTAACACTGGGAAACCTTAAAAAATTCATTATTTTTATGAAGCCGGTTGACCATAAAAAGAAACAATAGAAAACCTTAAAATTGCATTATCTGTTTTACTTTTCTTTTCATAGCTTACCCTATCAAGCATCCAAAGCCTTACTTGAATTTAAATTTAAATAAGTACAATCAAAAATCAAGACATTGTTATCTTTACACCCTTAAAATTTTGCGGAGCTGTGACTGTGAAGAGTCTTGATGGGCCACAATGACGCAGTACTGTACTTAATTAAAAACTAGACACCCTTCGAATAGTCATAGAGCAGGGTTTATTTATATATAGATTGAAAATATCTAGCGTTTGTCAGTGGCTTAATACTTGTTAAAAGTGATCATCGCGTTATATGACAACAGTGGGAAAAAGGCACATATCCACACCGGTACTCTCACACTTTTAAAGCCACATGTGAGAACTATCATGTTTTGACGCAAGGTAGAATAACTTGGCACTTAAGCCATTAGAAGGTGAAAACCATTCCTTTCACAATATATGATCAGAACATGCGTGTAGCTCAATCAATAAACTAATTTATAATTCAAAGTAACTTGGAAATAAAAGAAACTTGCCCCAAATAACAAACAACTTTCAGAATTATGACTAACTTATTACCTCAGGTAAAAGTAACTCAGAGTAAAAACGTACCTATAAGTAATGAAATAACTATAACTTAAAGTAATCTACAGGTCAAATCATCCTATCAGTAAAATATTTATTGTGAGAAAATAAATTTTAGTGATTAAATATAAGATTGGAGAACATTTTTGGGATAGATTCAGACAGCTGACCACATATTAAAAAATGGGGAAAGAAATTATTTTCAAAGAAACTTTTTTCCGCAAAAATAAATTCCTGCAGAAAATAAATTCTACTGTAGAAATAGAGCCTTAACTATATAAGATAATCTCCAATCTCCAATGGTATACATAATTTTTGGTACTACAAGGCGCTACATAAGCAATAAAGTGACATGTTTACTTACACACTTTACATATTAATATGTTTCTTGATGCTACATTGGTCATTTCTATCTTTCATTATTAGACCATACTTAATACTATTATATTTAGTATAATTTGAAAGGTGTTGTTATATTTATTATTTAGTTGAATTATATACCAAAAAAGATTCACATTTAATTATTTTCTACGAAATTATGTGTAATTTCAGCCGAACAATAATTTTTTGTTACCGTTTACATGTAATAAGCAATTAATTTTTTATCTTTTCAAATCAAGCATTTAACTTTAAATGTAGATTTGCCAACTACCATATTTAATACAAAAAATATTTTCAAATCAAGCATTTAAGTTTAAATCAGGCATTTATAAAAATAGAATGGTTTTGGAAAAAAAAATGTACAATCAACGTAACAAATCATTAATGAGTTATCAAAGTAAAAGCAAACATTAATTCATGAAGATAACTCGGTGGACCTTTCAAACATACACTAAACTAAAATACACATAGAAAAGATACTACAAGACAAAAATTCAATACCACGTGAACGGTTAGTTTTAGTGTTACATTTAAGAGAAAAGTTATAGAGAGATAGTATATTGTGATGATGTGGAATGTAAAAAGGAGACTATTCTGACCTTAAAAAACACTACTCATTGTAGTCTGATACAAACAATAAACTAAAAATCATTGTTGTAGATGCTCTAAAAGGGTAGTATCAAGAAATGATAATAAAAAAAACTAGGTTTTTCATTAAAACTATTGAAATTATTGTTTATATATACGAGTGTCAACAGGGTTATATTCAAAATACAAATGATGGTCACAGACTCACAGTTATATAAAAAAAAATCATGAAAACACCAACGGTCTACATTCCCTCGTCGCAAGACCAAAAGATGATGTAACAAACGTATTTACGTGTTGATGAGTTTGTTTTAATTTCAGTTTGGCCCATGCCACATCCGAGTAAACTGTAAGCGGGGCTAACCTATCATTAGTTCATAACTTAATCAATTTATATGTATATGTTATAAATTTAATTTAGAAACTAAAGTAAGCATTTATGCATCATAAACTTATAGGTATTCTATCAAGAATGCAACAAATGTATTTTAAAAAGTATATATACAGTCTGAAGACAACCAAAATAAATAAAAATGTATGCAAAATGTGATTTATTATCGACATGTTTTTTGGAACCAAGCATTTAAAAGTTTTTCTTTTACAAAAGAAATCACTTTTTTTGACCGGATTGACCTGTTTGACCCGGGTTTGACCCATATCAAAGCGCCCTTTATTAATCAGGAAGCCAGGCCAAGACCTGGTGCCTAGGCGGAGCAAGGTGAGACTTTTGAAACAGAAGTTGGCTCATAACTTTTAGGTATAATAACACTTCTCTGAGTTAAGAAAGAATTTCGGTTCATCAAGCTAAATAGTAGTAGCTTTTCCAAACCACAAAACTAGATACACTCAAAAGAAAATATGATCAACGAAACACACGACAAATTATAATCAAAACGAGCGTAAGAGTTGCAACTAAACAAGCATAAATATCAATGTAGATTCATAAAGGAACTTCTAGGCAAAAAATGTTATCTTCAAAAAATCCTCATTAAATATAAAAAAGCTACATTTCACCAATATGCTATCAAGCTCGAAACTGAAATTCAGCAATCAAAATTAGAAATCATAAATCAAAACTATATTTAGGAGGACGTACCTGGTGAATAGGAGGATAGATTAAAGTCATACAACCAGGCAGGACATTCAGGTAACTCGTTCATGGAAGAGTTTGAGGGCATAAGATCTCCGTCGTTTCCTAAGTGAAACATAACCACTAAGTACCAGTTGACTCAGATATTCAAAACTATAACCACAAAGTTATCTCCTGAATTTTACACTTTCTTCTTAATTACTCTTTTGCAATTTTAAAAAGGTATTAAAGATAAACTGCGGAAGAAGAAAAGGGTATATGACTTGGAGGGTGTAAACACACTGCAACACCTTAGACAACAAAAACAGAAGTAAAAGAGAAAAAATGCCCATTCTGAGACAGGAACGGCTCTACGGCCTAATCTTAGAAACATAAGATTGGGGCCTTCAATTCTATAGGGCCCTATTTTTTTTTTTCTATGTATAAATTTACCAAAATGTCCTTCAGAAATACTTATATTTTTTTAAAACAGTAGCCATGTTTTATCCCAAAAAAGAACTCACGGTAAAAAACAATTGTCTATCATCTCATTTTTTATACTGCGGGTAAATGTTTTTATGTCACTAACTTACTACGTGTAAGTTAGTTTTGAACTGATGATTAAATATTTTAATTTGATATATTTATTCTCAATTTTAATTGTGTGTGTGTTTTATTCAACAATTTCTCTATATATATATGTATATAAATAATTACATTTTTGTGTGCCTAAAGCAAATCTTTTAAAAACTTGTTATGTTTAGTCGGGTTTTTCTTTTGTTATCATAAGTTTGATGTTACATCTTACATATTTACATGTGACATGCGACCATTTGCTTACTCGATTTTCATTGTTATTTTTTTTATATCTGATTGTAAAAAATTAATGTTAATAAATAATAATTGGGGCCTATTTTTAGTATCTGTTTTGGGTCTTCGTAAGACGGCACCGTTCTCGGATGAGAGCATCACATTCATTTTTTATCAACCACACACATTTTTATGTGAAAGGATAACACGAGCGCTTTGACTTACAATTTGTTTTAGTTGTATACTCCAAATATTTAAAATAATCTTAAAAAGTAACATGTCCCTTGTAATTTTGAATTTATTAGGCGAGGGGGAAACAATCTTGCAAAAAAAAGAGGTCATGATGTTGATGCAGTTAACAAGTCAAGACCGGGTGCAAATCCTAAATGTAAATACTTTTATAAGCAAAACACACTGAGTTTAAAGCTATAACCAAACAAGCCCATGCATCAATGCGAGAATGTACCATTTAACAAACCCTAATTTATTCTCCGAACCCAATGAAATCTCCATTGCTCGTTTCTATGGATAATAATTATGTCCATTTAATACCTCACTAATAAGTCCAATACCAGTACCGTCATTTGCTCCTATGTCATCAGATCTAATAGTACCACTAGAGTTGATATTATCATTCGAATTAGATAATTTACCAATCAATTAATAATTCTGCTAATTCACCACGTAAACCCTAGAAAAACAAATTAAGTGGACATTCAATAATTCTCTGTAATGATCGATAAAAACAGCCACAAGCCCCTCGGATACACTTTACTACTCGATTAGCCGAATAAAATCATATCAATTAGAAGAACACCTTCGAAGAAAATAAAAAGGCCCAAATTCTAGGGTTTGAGAAAAGCGATCGTAGAAAAGCAGTGAAGAAGAAGAAGATAATGCAGTCGTTGCAGATAACTTGCAGGATCAATAAAGATGAAAATATATACATATAAAGATATATGTATATATAGAGAGAGGAGAACTATAATACTCCCTCCTTATACGTTCTCTACGAAAACACGCACAATTTTAACCGGCTTTCAACATGTAACTAAATTGTCGAAACGAAAAATTTCAAATTTTTGTACATAGTTTAAATATTAAACTATATGATAAAAAAAATTTAAAAATTATTTCGGCAATTTAGTTACATGTTCAAATCCGATCAAAGTTGCACGTGGTTTTATATAGGACATATTAATTGATACGGAGGGAGTAGTTCTAAAATGAAAATTCTGTTATTCAGCTACAACACGCTATTTTCTGTTATATACAAACTCAGAATTACATAATGGTTCCTGAAGTATCTAATTCTCTATCAATTGAGTATAAGAAAATGCAAAGTGACAGAACTATAGTTTATTGCAAATATCCACCAATACTAGTATAGCATATACTAATGATTAATGCATAATGATAGCATACATCATGTAAATACCTCCAATCAAAAAGCTTATTATTTCTGCATTGGTGAACCCCTTGCTCTGACATTAATGAATGCAGTGTCCACACGTAATCTAGGACATATTACTAGCATGCAGGTTAATCCTGAATTACTAAATGGATCAGACCTGAATATGATTGGCAAATTCATGTGAATGAAGGCAAATAAGAAGAAATGCATAATCATTTATCATATTCTACTAATATTGAGTTGGATGAAGACAGATGGGACGATGACGATAACGAAAACGGAATGGGTGAAGAAGCACCCATTACCAGAGATTGAGGTCTCGAGTTTGAGTAACATACGAGAAGGTGTGAAAACTTAAGATCCCAAGTTTTATTTATTAAAAAATTAAATTATATAGAATATATTATTTATGATGAAGTATTTGTTGTAATTTCCTAAATTTCATTTTCCGCCATTATTTCCCTCCATTTTTTTGCCATGTTTTTCCAAAAGAAAAAGGTTTCCGCTTATTTTTTTGGGTCAATTATTTTGGCTCCAAAGTACCTAAATATTGGATTTTAATTGCCTTCAAACATTCAAAACCCTAAATATTGTGCGGCTGCCTCTATCTCAAATCCAAACACCCTTTCTCTCTCTCTCTCTCTCTTACAACGCACAGATCTGACCTTCAAGCTGTAATACTTTATCTTTCAACATATGTCTTCTCAGGTCAGTTCTCTCTCTATTAAGTAATTACATATACTATTTTATACTAGTGCTTGTGTGTATTGTTTACTTGTTTTGCTTACAGATAATTGTTGAAAGTTCTGATTGTGTTCTTGTGTGTTTGAAGCTATAATTTTTCCTTCTAAACCCCCTTTCTATCACTGAGTGCCACTAGTCCTAAAAAACTTAAAACTTTTTTTTTTTTCAATATTGGACTTTTGTTTAATTTTTTTTAGTTATGTACAATATGATCAGTTACAATTTCTATCACGGACTCCTCCGCAGGCTATGATTCTCCAGCAGTAAGACTTGCTTGCGCGCTTTCCGACATAACCCAAGATTGCATATTTAGATCAAAATCCGAAAGATGCAACTAGTGATGGCGAAGAAGAGAGGGACGAGAATGTTTAGGAGATATCTTGGGTATTATGTTGTTTGTGAACAATGTCTGGTATGTATTAGTCAGTGATGATTAACCGACTATTTGAACTATTATTGTGCAAGTTTAGTTAAAATGTGTATCCATAAGTTTATATTTATTTTCTTTGAAATACTGCTTTTTGATACAATTTTGATTTTAACAAATGTATTATTTATTAAAAGATTGTTTTATCTTCAATTTCAGTGACAACTTAGCAACACAACTGCAACACGATTGCAAACTATTAAATTAGTTAAAACTTAATACGCGACATAACACTTACCGGATAGCAACATAATAATTAAATTCATTTATAATAAAATCAAATATAAGATCATATTTAGCGACATACTAGCATCACACAAAAAAAATAGAAAATAGAACCGAAAACATATATAAAATTCATAGCAACATCACAGCAACACTAAACTTTATGTTGCGAATGTGTCATTTTAAATGTCAAAACTTGAGAATTTACCGACATCAATTTATGTTGCTAAATTGTTGCTATTTTTTTGTTCTGTAAGTATTTGTGTTACTAAATTTAGCCACAACTATTTTACCAAGATAAATTATTATGTTGCTATTTTGTCACTAAATTCATTTTAGCATCATAAATTCTTATTTAGCATCATAATTTTTTGTTAGCAATCAAACTTTTTCTTGTAATGTCGAGGACTTGTTTGGCAAACCATACTTATTTTACTTTTTACTTGAAAGCATCAAATTTCAAAATTGGTTTATTTGGGTGACCAAAAATGAATTTACTTATTTGTATCTCCGTGATAAAAGATTATACCTTTTCAAATAAATAGTTTCATACATATTTCAAAATATATAGTTTCTTTTATTTAGGAAAGTTTGTATTGGTCTTTATGCTTTGGTTTGCATGGTCTGTGAGGCTCCCTTTATTATTTTATTTTTTTATAAATAATATAAATGGTATATTTTTGTAATCATAAAATTTAACCAAACAACCCACAAGTAAAGACATATTCTAAAAAAAATACTATTTAAAAGAACACATATTCTCGTATTAGAAACTACGCCTACAGCAAAAAATATCAACAAAAACAAAAGTTACCGACAAGAGTGTGCGATATGTATAAATATGATTCTGGACAAATCAATTTACAATTTTCAAAAAAATAAAAAAAATGATGGAATTGATATAGTAAATTAATAATCGTATATAATGAGTAATAGAAGTATGTGTGAGAAATAACATATTTGTTTAGTTATTTATGTATTTAAATTGCATTATGCTATATGACTAATTAGTAAATTAGAATATGGATATTTTTTGGGAAAATTTGGTAAATTTTGACAGCTTTATTTCTCTTGTATTAACTTATATTAATAGTATGATATATATATATATATATATATATATATATATATATATATACACGATGGATTATAAGAACATCAACTTAGACATTAACTTAAACATTTTTTTTTGCAAAAACATTTCAAATCAAGATTTGATTAATGCAAATCTCCAAGATTTCACGACGGACACACAAATATGCGTCTTTTTTTTTCCGAGATGTATAATGACATGTTTTGAATTTTGAAATTTTATCGTAATTTTCAAAATATTTCGTTATACATATCGGAAAAAAAAGGTATAACTTTGAGTTGTTGGTGGAGCCGTCTCCCGCGGTGAAGAGTGAGTTTCATTTTCTGTGTTTTATTTTCTCTTTGGTGTATTATTTATTTTTGGAGTATTAAAATAGTTTTAGTTTGTCAAAAAAAACAAAAGGGGTAAAAGGCAGATAACCCCATTGGGTGGTTTGAAAATAAACTTATTAACTTTCACATTTTGCATTTGATCCTCATAAGCTATTTAGCTTTTGTAAATAAGGCTCATGCCTGCCTTTAAAATGGTACTCTACTACTATAACTTTTTGCTTGTATTTTTAAAAATTTTACTTTTTACACTGTACATTATTTTGCATCGATCGATTCATATTAAAATCTGAATGCGTATTAACACCATTTATTTGTAAAAATAAAGGACAAATAAATAGAGTTTCTGTTGGGTGTATCGATGAATTCGATCAGCTTCGTGATCGGGTTCCCCTAGGCTGTTATAGTTGGGTTTCGGGTCTCGGTCTCTTTTGCTATGCATAGTCCCATTTAATTCTTGGCTCTTTCAGACTAGTGTTATGATTAATAAAGCCAACGAAAAAAATACTCAAAGGACAAGGAATGTATTTCCTTTGCTTAATTGCATATATAACTTAGTAAATTATTCTACTTTTTACTATTACTCTGTGATAGGCAAATGACGAAATATTGGAGAAAGCACAAATCAATATAAATAATAAATATTATCGATTACTATCGTAACCACAAATGAAATTGATACTATCAAATTATTATCTCTCAGATGAGACACACATTTCGTCATTAAAACAATTTATGACATGTATAACTATTGCAAAAAAAATGTCTCCTCTAGGGCTCTAACAACACAAACAACTACGAAAACCCAAATATACATTTTATGTCTGGAAAACAAATAAACAATCATTTGTGATTTCACAAATATCGTATATAACGTAATTATCAAAAAGTTCAAGTGATGTAATTCGTTTAAAAAAAAGGTCAAGTGTACAACTGTCCATTACGGTTTCGTTTCTGTACCCTTTGCCTAAAAGTGATTAATTTTGATCTGAAATTGATGTTGGTTTCCGTATACGAAATAACAATTAAACAATAATAAAGGACTAAAAAGAATTAATTAAAATCCAGTGTAATCTTTATTAATTTAAAATTGAAACTGAAATTACAGATTATAACATGTATGGACTGAATAGTAATTAAAACAAACGTTAGTCAGATTATTATCAATTAATAATCTGATATACTGAATTGCAATAAATAGAAACTGCCGGACTGGAAAGTATAAACTTAACAGCCGGACTGTTCTGATTGAAATTGAAATTACATGACTGAAATGAAACTATTCTAATTACAGAATTAAATTACAGAATTGAAATTACAGAATAGAATCAGTACTTTAAAGAAATTACATAAAGATAAAAGACAGAATTGAAAATTACAACTAAGTACAGCAAATTAAAATACTGAATTGAAATTGCAGAATTGAAAAGACAAAATATACATTGCAGAATTTAAATTTCAGTATTTAAAAGACAGAAATAAAATGACGAGGCGACTGTTAGACAGTTTGCCATTAACCGATATTCTCCCAACCAACTTATGTTTCTGGTTGCATTGGCGCTTCGATCTCAAGGTACAACGTCTCGGATGACTCGCCGAAAACTGGCGACGAGTCAAGCTCGAGCCGTTGTTGGGTGGTTCTCTGTCTTTCTAATATGCTATGGGAAAACAATTCAGTATTTTCATAATGTAAAATGTGTGTTTAGAGAGTGAGAGAGAGCTGCCTACTTATAGGCTAAGCTGAAATCTCAGCCATAATGGTCACTTAATTCATCAATCGAAACTACTGAATTAATTATGCAATTATTCTCATTTAATTGCATCAGTTACAAGCTTGCTAGAATTTCATGGACTGTTTTGTTATTATCCAAAACTCTTAAACTTTCCTTGGAACCGCGACCCGCGACCCGTGCCCGAGTCACGTGCCCGAGACCGAGCAAGCACGCGTGTGTGTGGTGCTCTTGCCTACACACACCTATGAGGCTATACATTATTATCACTCTTTAGTGGTGAATATGTATATAAACTATTCAAAATAGTTTTTTCTCTTTGATATGGGATAAACATTTGGGTGGGTTCACCATCCCTTTATTTTCCTACTCTCTTTTTCCAATTCCAGATTTTGTCTATCCATGGTCCAACTTCAGAGCCAATTTCCATTCACACTCATTCATCGAATAGATCATGCGATATACCCTTTCGAAGCTCGTCACACAAGTTACTCAAACCATTTGAGTAACGAGTCTAAAATTTAGATTATTCGCATGGAATTTGACCAAATTTTTAGACTCGTCACCAATTCAAAATACACCATAAACATGGTTTTTTTCCCAACAGTTGATTGGATATTTTTCTGAAATGGGATATAAAAGTGATTCTGATCTTAAAATATGATCTCCTAAAATCCGTGATGGAGATTTACACAAGGTTCGATTAGTCTTTCGCCTAAAATTATCAATAAAAAGAGCAAAATAATTGCTTTTTCCAAGAGAACTTGGTTTAATAGGACCACAAATATCTGTATGAACAAGTTCCAACGGTTTTTTAGCTCTTGTAGTCGCTTGTTTCGGAAAACTTTTCTTCGGTTGTTTTCCAAACAAACATGCCTCACAAAGTTCATCAACATGATCAATATGAGATAAACCTTTCACCATATTTTTACAACTCAACAATTTCAAACCACCAAAATTAAGATGCCCAAATCTCAAATGCCAAAGCCATAATTTTTCTTTAAAGCACGCTTTCAAACATTTAGCCCCAACATTTTGAATATTCAAAGAAAGCATTCTATTTTTCGACATAGGCACTTGCGCAACCAAATTTCCATTTTTATCTTTTAAAACAAGGCTAAGGTTTTCAGAATACACATAATAGCCTTTTTCCAAAAGTTGTCCCAAACTCAAAATATTAGATTTCATATGAGGGACATAATAAACATTCGAGATAAAATCATTTTCTCCATTTTTCAATTGGATTAAGACTTTTCCCTTCATTTTCACCGGAATTTTAGATTCATCACCAAAATAAATATCTCCATTGCCGTTTCATCAATTTCGGTAAACATATTTTTATTACCACACATATGGTTGCTAGCCCCCGTATCTAAATACCACGTAGTAATTTCTCCGCTTTTATTTTCATTATGCGCAAATAAAAGTGTAGAACGTTCTTCATTTTCTCTAGGAAAATTAGCTCTTTACTCAAATTTACTATTACTCAATCTACACTCGGAAGCGTAATGCCCAAATTTTTGACAATTATAACATTTAATTTGGGACTTATCATACCTCGGTTTTCCATTAGAATTTCCTCCTGTTCCACCGCCTCTTGTCGGATAAGAGTTTTGTCTCCTCTCTTCTTTTTTGAAAGAGTTGTAACCACCACGGACATAATTTTGACCTCGATCTCTTTCTCGTTGGCTTTTCGAGTTACCAAAACTTTTTTCGTTCATGCTAAATTTCGTTTGAAGAGCTTACTCGAGCGGCTCTTCTTTCACAACTCTTTTGTTGAGTTTTTCTTCATGAGCTTGGAGCGAGCCCAAAAGTTGATCCAGCGTCATAGATTCTACGTCTTTAGATTTCTCGATAGCCACAACAATGTAATCCCATTTAGAATTTAAAGAACGTAGAATTTTTTCGACAACACGGTGTCGTCCAATTTTTCTCCGCATCTTTTCATTTGATTGACGACCTTTTGAACTCGTGAAAAATAGTTGTTAATCGATTCGGAGACTTTCATACATAAAGTCTCAAAATCACCACGTAAGGTTTGGAGTCGAATCTTTTTTACCTTGTCAACTCTTTTGAATGAATTCTCCAAAATATCCCAAGCTTCTTTGCTCGTGATTGCACACGCCACCTTTTCGAACATAGTTTCATCCAAAGCTTGATGGATGATATTAAGAGCCTTTAGATCCTTCTTCTTTAAGTTCTCCATTTGAGCCTGAGTTCCGTCAGCGTCTTCTTGGGGTTCATTAAACCCGGTCTCTACGATTTCCCACACATTTCGGGAACCCATAAGCACTTTCATTCTTATGCTCCAATTATCGTAGAAATCTTTCTTAAGCATGGGGATAAAAGGGGTCATTCCACTGGCCATTTTGGGACCGTTGGCTCTGATACCACTGTTGGGTCGAAACGACCACTCACTCAAATAAAATGACAACGCAAAATATAGAGAGGGAAAGAACTCTTATAATATCAAACTCAAACTAAATTTTGGTGTACTTACAAATGGAAGTAGAGCACCTATTTATACTAAACTCAAGAGAACATCAAAGGTCTTGAGTTATCAATATTTATTCTAGAAAAATCGAAAGACAACTTATTCATGCATCCATATCAAAGGTCTATGCATGTATCCGAAAGGTTCATGGCATTAAAGCAAACATTGAACCAAACAATTTATTATTTCAACACTCCCCCTTAAACTTGTTTGGCAACTCCGAGTGAACTTCTCAATCTTCGAAAATCTTTATACTTTAACGCCTTCGTAAAAATATCCGCTACTTGGTCTCGTGACTTCGTGTACTTCACTTCTTCAACGCCGATCGGTTCACAACCCGCAAAGAGACAAAAGAGAGTAACGTTGTCGTCGATTCTTTCGGTCACTTCGTATAAGTCTTGTAAGGTTCGAAAACGTTTGGGCCTTTCGCTTGAACTTTCATCGCTCGCGGATCCGACTTCGCCATGCAAAGGAGGTGATGGTGGTGGCGTCGTAGGCTCCTCTTCTACTTGAACTTGCTCGTCTTCCTCATCGCTATAATAAGGAAAGAAATTATAGTCGTCCTCCATTTTGTCGAAATTCCACGTTCCTTCTTCGTCGAACTGAACGTCTCGGCTCACAACAAATTTTCCGTTCTACGGATTGTATAGCTTGTAACCTTTTGCCCTCGGGTCATAGCCAATGAATATAAACTTCTCGCTTTTAGCATCCACTTTGGACCTTTTTTGGTCCGGAACATGAGCATATGCGATGCTCCCAAAAACTCTTAAATGCGCTATTCCCGGCTTTCTTCCACTCCACGCTTCTTCGGTAGTTTTACCCCAAACACTTCGAGATGGAGATCGGTTCGACAAATAAACCGCACTATCAACGGCCTCGGCCCAAAATTCTTTTGGAATATTTTTTTTCTTTCAACAACCCCGTTTTGTTGTGGGGTATAGGCAACCATCAAATGACGAAAAATTCCATTTTCTTCGCAATAATTTTCAAAATCATTTGAGAGAAATTCTCTCCCTCGATCTGATCTCATAGAATTTATTTTGTGACCACTTTCATTTTCAACACGAGCTTTAAATTTTTTGAAAGCATAAAAACATCGGATTTTTGCTTCAAAAAATAAACCCAAAGTCTTTCGACGGTTTGATCCCATTTCATATTTAAAGTGCTTTCAAAGATTAATTCATGTAAAAAAGAGAACAAAACTAGGAAATAATCCAATTTCCAGAACCTATTAAACAAAGGGATACCAAAAGCGCGGCTACAAAGAGAACATCAAAAAAGATAACATGAATATATTGCAAAAATGAGAAACTTATACAGCACCTAGCTATTTCATTTAATTACAAAAGTGGCCTATTTAATATCTACTGATTGCATTAGGCTCTTGCAGTCTTCAATTGTTGCTATTAAACCTTTAATCTTTTTCTCCCTCAAAATAGGTCCATTACATTCCTCACCGCTCAAAATACACCTTACCCTCAAGGTGTGTCTAAAGAATTATGAGTAATTAAACAATTTCTCTTTGTGATTATCAACCAAAATAAAGCTCACAGGAGCACTTGTATCTTTGATGAAATCACTTTGAAATTTGAATTAAGGACCGAGTTTCGTATTTCGACAAAAGAGCAATGTTATCAATCTTCAATTGAAATATAATCTTATAGAGCCTGTCAAGACACATTCGCTCACAACCAGAAGGTGGTCTAGCTTGCACTTTACTCATGGTGTTCATGTCAGTCGGAGGTGATGTCGCCACGGTAAGGAATAACAAATTGAACAATGTTGTTCTGAGCAAGAAGGCATGCACAACTTCCAAAAATATCCTTGCACTTAAATATACGCATAACAGAAGAACGGCTAGACAAACAAATCAAATAGTAACAATTACAAATATCAAATATCAAATGCATCTTCGACTAACAGACAATAAGAAATATATATCACCTACACGTACAGACAGTCCAAGGATCCGATAAGCAGGGGCAGCCTTGAAACCTGAAGGGACCCGAAATAATATTTTGAGACTATAGCATTCTCCGTCAATTTAAAACCAAAAAAACTAGACTCTAGTTAGGCTATTGGAAAATGTTGGAAAACAAAGTCCGACTCAAGGTTAGTAGCATGGGAGTAGCTAGCTACGGGATAAAAGGGGCTACAACGCCCTCATATTACTAAAAAGTTGACGATTATAGTTTTGAGAAAATGACAATTTAATACATATTTAGAAACTTATTTATAAAAAAACCCGGTTGTTTTGAACTTGATGACTATTTTACAAAAAATACATATTTGTAAACTTATTTACAAATAGGTACATATGTCATTAAAAAATGCAAAAAAAATCGAAAAAATATTTAAAAATTAAAAAATTAGAAACCAAAATTTTAAAAAATTCATTTTTTATACAAAAAAATATGTGTGATCCTGTCTGATCCTGTCTAATCATGTTCAATCTTGTATGGCTAATCCTGTTAGATAATGTCTAATCGTGTCCAATCTTATATGTCTAATCATGTTTAATCATATCTAATCTTGTTTGATACTATGTACAATTTTTTTTTTTTTTGATATTTTTTCCAATTTATTCGATTTTTTTTTTTTTTTTTTTTTTTTTGTATATTTTGTTATTTTTTTATTACATATGTACCTAATTGTAAATAGATATATGTAACTAATTGTAAATAAGTACAAATAGGTGGATTTTTTATAATTAACTTGATTGTTATAGCTATGTATCTATTTGTAAGCCTCTATATAGTTTTTCAGCACCCCAATAATTACAAAAATACCGTATATACATATAATTCAACCATATCCATAAATCCTAAATAGTTCCGGCACTAGTTGCAAGTACCAAAATAATACATTAGGTTCATCCGTCTAATTGGAAAAAAAGTTATCGGTAATGCTAATCCGGCAATAGAATGGGCAACCGTATACACAATTTGATCGGGGGTTGTAACCTTACAATTTCGAAAAATAAATTTTTTTATTAATATTTTTTATAATAATTTATATATACTGTATTCTGGCAACCGCTTAAATATTTTTTTTGGCAACCCCTCCCAAAATTATATATTGTTAGTGCAATAACATATTATAATTTTAATTTTATGTGCTGACTTAAAATTTTAACATATGCAAGTGATTATAAAAGACAGTTTACATCAACTTATCATTAAACAAAAATAATAATTAGAGTAGTGGTGAGTGCAAACAAAATTTATAAAATAATTTTTTATTGTTTTTATTTTAATTGAATTGAATATACCGAAATTGTGTAATAGATTTTTAATTATTCGTATATATCTATTATTTGATATACGTTTAGTTTTTTCAGATTTTTTATATATTTTTTTATCTTCGTGTCTTAATTTTTTTACTTGTTATAACTTGATTTCTTAAATTTAACTTTTATATCTTTTGGGTTTCAATTTTATTTATTTTTTTAGTCAATTTTAAAATGCTGAAACTTTTAACACATAATTGCACATGATATTAGTGTTGTGGGTTTTTTTGCGAGTTTGAAAAGAAAGTCGAAATTGAGCAAAAAAGAAAAAAAATAGAAATCAAATACATTTTAATCAAGAAACCAAGGTAAAAAAAAATAAGAAAAGATGGTAAAAAATGTTTAAAAAATCCGGATTTTCCGTTTTTATATTTTGAAAAATATTATGCGTTTTTATTAATTTTGGCAATCTCACACATTTGGTTCTGGTTCCGCCCCCGACGATATATGATCAGTTATTCTCTAAACTCTTAACACCAATTAAATACCGTGGAAACAAATACATTAGTACATTCAAACTTATGAGAGTGTGCGTGCATGTGTGTTTGTTTAGGTAGGCTCATTCATGCCTCCCATAACAAGACGCCCTCAGAGATAACATAATTTCAATATCTAACCTTTTAATTAGTTGAAATTCAAAATTAAAGAAAAAGGAAGACACATTTGCTATTCATGATTCATCCACAAGCAGAATTACTAGAAAGTGATGGTTGATTCATCAAAATAAACATCTACTCCATCTTAATTTTTTCTGGAAAATACTACAAGAGGTGAAGAGCGTTGGAATGTCATTACTCTTCTAATATAACTTCTACCTTTCTGTTTTGGGTCTAAAAGAAACTTATTTAGCCGGGGAGAGTTGGCTAGTAAGAGCACCGTAGAGAATCCAAAAAAATCACTGAGGAGCACCATGGAGCAACATAGGATACTACATGGAAAAAAAAATAGACAACTATCCCTAATAATCTATCACTAATATACTAAAAATTCAATATATAAAAAATAACAATGGACAAAAAATGTAGTATCAAAAAATATCAAATCCTTTAAAAAAAAAAAAAAAAAAAAACAAACAGAATCGTGAACATAAAAAATTGTAAACACAAACCAACATTTATGATAATCAAAGATAAACTAAAACTAAAGAAACTAATAATTAGCTATAAATGTAACCAATTAAAATACCAAAAGTTTAGAACCGGAATTACCAAAAAACAAAAAAGTGGCACTCAATTAGCATAACCGAGTAGCATTTTTTTTTTTTTACTTTGAAAACTTTGAAAAATAAAAAAATTGTGTGAGCTAAAAGAGAATAAAACACACAAAAAATTATAAAATGTTTAGAATTAGTATCCAAGTAAGACTTTTTTAAGTAAGTTTTGGAAGAGGGAAAGAGAAAAAGAGTAAAAGAGGGACATGGTCAGTAACTTTTATTTTGGGTGAATAGAGATTACTAAATACATGCAAATTTTAAAGAGAGAAATGGGGAATAAGTTATGACCTATTCAATTTTGATCTAAAAGAAGATAAGGGTATTGCGGGGATAATTAATGTTTTTTTGTATTGAATCTTTAATAAGAATTTGATGCTGTGTTTTTCGTAATTAAGTTTCTAAAAGTGCAGCTAATGATCATTTCCCTAATTTTTTAACATTTTGATCAAAATAAATAGAAAAATATTATTATTTTTCCATCAATTTCCATCAAAATGTGTGTGTGTGTGTGTGTTGGGGGGTTGATAAGGAGGGGGTCCAATAAAATTAAGAGTGAATTAGGCTGGACTATGGTGAGCAAAATGCTAGAGCATCCACACTCTCCCACACTTGATCATTTTTAACCTCCAGTTTTAGCATTGAAAAATATTTAAGATTTCCTATCATGTTCCCATACCGGCTTCAATTAGTTTCCTTATTTCCAGTTTTCGCTTTCACAAGTACCAATATAAGGTAAAAGAGACGCGAGATGGTGAAAATTACAGTGTGGGTATGTCATATTTAAGGAACCAGGCATTCTTCTTGTATCAAGTGAAAAGGAAATACTCCTGAAGGCTGCAATATAATGTCACTCAGGGTGACTGATATTGCAGCATCTATTTTAGCCTTTCGAGTACACAGGGCGGAGAGTGGGGACAGAAAACATATTTTGGATACCCAAATACGGGATGTTAAGTCACTGGACTGCAAAACATAATATTTTACAATTATTTTAAACTTTCTTATAGACAAAATAACATTTTTGTGAATTGTACCCATTAGGCTCCGCTTCGTCCCTGCGAGTGCATTCTCTTTGTATTTGAAAAGGCTAATGTGGATGCTCTAAATAAATTAGTATATTAGGCATGGGTTATGAATCTCAAATGCAGAAGGCCTCTTCCCTTACAGACTACATTAAAATCTCTTTTTCTGGCAGTGATCTTAACATGAACTTATATGTATTCTAGCATATCCTATTTTGTGATATCCGTCTTTTAAAAAGTACTATTTTTTATTTAATTTGTTTTTAGATGGTTATCGAAATTTTGTTTCAGATATTCTAAACAGTAAACTCTGAAATCAAGTTCCGACTTGCAAGTTAATTTTATAGGTTAGCACTTTCTTAGACGAGACTGTTAGAAATAAAAGAAATCAACTATTGAGCGGATTTTTAATGACTTACATGTACCACGAGCTTCTCCAATTTTGAGGACTTTTTTACTAGTGAAACAATTGAAGACACATCACCAGAAGTCCGAAAACACATTATATAAGCAGACTTTTCAGATTGCACATATAAGCTGTAAGTGCCTGATTCGTGGCCATAAACTATCAAAACAAACATTTACATAAGCAAAGACAGCGCAAAATACAATTTATGGCTGAAGAATAACTAAAATTAACATTTGATGAAAACAACCTATACAATCGAAAATCTCAACGCATTAAGGAATCAGGATATTCAGCACATCAAGTTTAAACTTGAAGCAACAATATTAACCATACACACCAAATTTAAGTTTTGAATAGAGATTTGAAAGGCAACCCATATATTTTTTCTAGTTCTACAACTTAAGTGGCTGCTAAGCAACCTTAAAACTGCTTTTCACAAAAACCGCTACCATAAGACCACGACATAACAACTTTTTATAAAAATGTAACAGTCTGGGAATAGACTCCATACAATCCAGTCCGAGATATATATAGTTCTGCGTACCAAACGTTTCAATAACAATAAAGATCCAAATAAGGGAGACTGTTAAACGATAACATACCTCTGCGTAGTACTTATCTAATTCAAGATACTCAACTCCAGGTAGCTTACAACAAAGCAAAGATTGTTCGAGTTCTTTAATTATGCCACCGTTACACCAGAGACCAACTGTTGCAAGTTTGGGGGTATTTTTAAAACACAGAACCTGGAAAGACCACAAAACTGTAAATACTTAAGATCAGGTGCAAACAAATCAACGCGGTCATACATGGTGGAGCTATAGAAACTCAACCTCTCAAGTAGAGGGCAACGATGGATTATACTTGAAAACACTTTATCATCGTTGGAAATTTCATAGAGATCCAAAGATATAAGTTTGCTAAACCCTTTGAATCCTGCTGGAGGCTGGAACGGAAAAAAAGTGCAGCGACTCAAATGCTCGAGTTGTTGAGATGAAAATGTGGACCATAACGATGACCATGACGATCCGTAAGATTCGTCATTAATAAAATAATCTAACTCCTTAACGCCCATCATGAAGTAAAAAAATTTCATATATAACCTTAAAAAGCTCTTTTCCCGAGCTTCTGATCAAAGGTGTGCAAAAACTATCATCGAAAATAATTTTGGGGATTCTTTTCCAGATATTTTGCCATCTTCTCGACAGAACACTTGTCCTAACTGCATCCTGAATCGACATACACGTAGGTATAATTTCCAGTAAGTCATCAGGAAGCTCGTTGACTTTAACTGTGGATATTTGACGCCTCCTTCTCCTGGCAGCACGTTTTCCATTATTTTTTTTATCTTTTGCCATATCTCCTGCAACAGCAAAATGATTAATCCGCCAATTCTAGCGGTCAGTAGACTGAATCATGATTCTGCTTAAAAATTCTCCAAAAATGATAGTTTTCTGTATTACATGTGTTCTTCATGAAGTTTTCTGTATTACATGTGTTCTTCATGATTTACTTTCCTTAAAAAATTGTACTTCATGATTTTCATATTAGCTTTAAATCATCATATTCAATTTAAACTATTTATACATAGAGGACTTTTGTTGTATATGTATAGAAAATTAGGCAGTTTTCTGCATGAGTATATGAAAAGCAACTTTTTCACTTATAAGTAATTATCTGTTGCAGCTTGTAAGCCAAAAAGATTTTTGCTTCCGAGGTTCAGGAAAACATTTAGGCTCATCTAGCTCAAAGCTGGTTCTATCTTTTTCATACCAAACTAACCAGAAAAGCTTAGGTTTTCTTGAAAATCCAAATTTCAGTCCAGCAACACACAAAAAGATTAGCTTAAAACCTACAACCCTATAAGGCCAAAGTATACAAAAAAAAAATGGCTAAGCAGTATACAAAAAAAATTTGCTAAGCATACTTTACATAACTCGAAGGAGTACTAACTACTAAGATAATAATAGAACTCAAATAACATGTAAAATTGCAATTTTCGTAAAGAGACAGACAGAGAGTTGGACTCACAGGCCAAAGAAAAAGTTATGGCTTCTGACGGAGGGTAAATAAATTTTTACTATATTTTAGTACATACTTTATATATAAGATACCATATTTATGCGTGGGAATAATGTCTAGGTTAAACTCAGTTTAAATAGTCCTGTACCAAATATCAAGTGTTGTACAAGACAATATTTCATTACTTCAATGCTGCTTCTTTTTTTGCTATTAAAAAAGCATCACACATGTTAAGTAGGAATTTTTTATTGAAACGTAACAAACCAACGGCAAATATCACTCTTATCTTACGACTTGTCCAGTATTTTCACAACTTCCGTGCGATCCATAGTGTGTGATATTAAAAAAAAATTAGTAATGGTATTGTATCAATATAATGGGTTCAAATTTCCATAATTTATAAGTATGGCCATGTTTTGGTCAGCTTATCGGTTTTTCATATGTATTCGTGATTATTTTCCGATTTTATTTTTTAAATCAACGTTTTATTTTATTTTTAAAGTGTTTGTTCAAAAAAATCAGTAAAATTTGACCATTTATATACTTTTTTTATATATTTAATTATTTGTTTGACAATTCATAAGCTAGTAATATTAATAAACTAGTAATCATTACTCACGCGTTGCGTGTGCGACGTGTGGTATATATATGATACGAGTAAATAAATTTTTAAAAATTATATTGATTGAATGAATATATTAAATTAGAAATCGTGAGTAATATAATATTATTGTTTTACAAAACACACGTAAAACGATTTTGTTTAGTATATGATTATAATTGTTTTGAAAAGATAATAATTTTTGTGTGTTTTTTATATTTTGAATTGAATAAATGTAAATGAGTAATTAGTAAAAAGATTGGGGGTATTTCCGAAAAAAATGGGCAAAATTGGACAACCTCATTGAATGAATATATTAAATTAAAAATATACACGTAAAATAACTTTGTTTGGTATATGATTATAATTGTTTTGAAAAGATAATGATTTTTATGTGTTTTTTATATTCTGAATTGAATAAATGTAAATGAGTAATTAGTAAAAAAGATTTGGAGTATTTTCGGAAAAAATTGATAAAATTGGACAGACTCAGTTGTCTTGTGTTGACTTATTATAATAGAATGATACCAAAAAAAACTATAAAATGTCAAATTTTACAGATTTTTTTGAACCAACTCTTTAAAAATTAAATAAAACATTAATTTAAAAAAAAATCAAAAAATAATTATGAATAAAAAAAACCCGATAAGCTGACTAAAATATAACCTAAATAACACCTGCCACATGTCATCTAGGGGCCTTGTATAAAAGGTTGACCGAAGTGTAATAAATGAATAGAACAAAAATATGGGGGTCTTGTACAAAAAAACTATGAACTAGATGTATTAAGTCAAAAAACCTTGATAAAAAAAACTATGAACCAGACGTTAGTAAATCAAAAAATCTTGAACTACGTGTAGAAAACCAACTTGACCCCGAATCTCTCTTATCTCCCTCAGGTTCAAAATACCATATTATGTAATTAATGTCGTAGAATATTATTGGTTATCTTGCACATTACTCTATTGAGCATATATTGGGCTTTTTTAGCATATGTAACCCTACCCTCTATTATATAAAGAGTGTCAGGGGTCTCTTGATGTATCTATCACTCATATGAATGAATAAAGTCTCACTTATTGTTATCTCTCATACTTCTCTCTATATCTATACATATCTCTATATATTTCTATAACGAGCTAATATATCACACAACACGTCATCAGCACGATGCTCGCGAAGAATAGGATATACGGTCGCAGATATTGAAGATTTTGGGTAAACACACAAATATTAGATATTTATAAATCTTGAGGTTTATACGGGTTTTATTGGATTCGTTTCGACCTTCTACAAAATATGTGGAGCACGGTACATAATTTATTTATTAATATGGTGAATAATTTGGTCTACTCTGCATGTTTGGTAAAATATATATAGAATTACATGTGATAAATACTTAACTTCTAGTGTAAGTATGTATACTTATCATGTATTAGCTATGTAGAATAACTATATTCCTCCTTATAATAGTTCTGGTAATGATACGTGACTTATTAAATCACAAGTGACATGCAGGTTCATTAGATTGCATTGTACATGTATTAATTATCATCAACCAGGATTACATGATACGGATAAATTGCATATTACTATTACATTCTATTTTGAGTTAAAATTGGTAGTAATAAAAAAACCTGTAAGACCATAACTGTTACGATCAGAAACAGTAGGATCAGTTTGTAAATCAATGTAAATTGTGGATTGTGCTGTTAATTTACAAATGACCAAACTGAAACTTGTCTGAAATTATGGACTGAATCTGTAATAATGTTGTAAATAGATATATAGTTTACCGAAATTACACGGATAGTCCATGTAGTATATTACATGTATAAAAACATTATATATATGTTATAAAAGTCAATATTCGGTCTATAAATATTCACACACATGCATATATATATAACTGATTAAAAGGCAAGTGAATAAAAAAAAAGTTGCATGTTAATTGAATTAACTTATGAATTACCATGTATGTAACCTGCGTGTATATTGTAAATTGGTAAATAAAATATATTACGTACATGAATGATTTAATTACCATGTATAGAACTTACACATATAGCAATAGAATAAATAAATATTGAGTAATATCTTGCTTAGTGTAAATTGGTAAATTTAGATTGTGCTAATATGTACTACCATGCTACTGCTATATTATTTAATCATGCAGGCAGGTACGATCTACTAATTTATTTATTGCCATGTACACATATGTATAATATGGTAATTTGCGAAATCATATATATTCACATTTAAGTTGGAAAATTATGAATCTTTCCTAAATAGGCTCACCTATTTGGATACGATGTCTAGGAAAGATATAGGCGGAAGTCGATATCCTAATGAGGTTGGGTTTTAAGTGGCATTTGTGCCCTCCAGCCTCACCGTCTTTCCGGGTCGTTTTTCAAGTAGAGCTACCGAAAGGGGTTGACTAAATAATAATTTCCCCGAGTGTGTTTATATAGTGATGTATGTTTCGCCGAATTGGTATCTCTGTATCGACCTGTCGTTCGATCAATGAGAACCTATTCACATTAAAAGCAAATTTTTCGAACCTGTCGTTTCGAAATAAAGTTTATGCTTGTGCAAACCATAAACATATAAACCAGTCGTTTTATATGATAAATAATCCAGAACTCCCAACACATGTTGGATGCCATCTACGATGAGAAAAATCGTAAAACATACTTGCGAAATGATTATTTAAACGTTAATTTTACTCGGTCACCACATGTTACTCACCCTGATGTGTGAAAATGTGATGCCCAAATTTTTTTTGGATGGCATCTTTGATGAGTAAAACACGAGTTTGTTGTTACCATCAGGATGAATGCTAAGGCGTTGATTTTATTCCGCCGTCACATTTGAGACGTGTGACGTCTATGGTGAACAAATGTCTGAAATTGACATATTGGAGCAATCATTCACCAAAATACTAGCTTGGAAATTGTATTCCATAAGCAGTATCGTGAATTTATATTCACCATGTTCCTTTATCGCCCTTCTGTTATTGGATAAGAAAATTACCCCGGTGAGTAGTTTTAATCCTATTGGGTCAATGGCGAATTGTTTGCCTGATATTAATGCTCTTCGTGTATATTTTTTTCCACGAATCGAGAACCGAGACAAGTGTTATTTGTCTCAAACTGTCGCGATCCCGATGAATCGTCTAGCCAAGCGAGATTTTAGACAATCGTCAAAATTGAAGAGTAAAAAATTCTAGTCGACTTGATAATTCCGAAGAGTAAAAAATCGAAATTTCAATTTGAATTACTTGAGTTTGGAAATTGAAATTGAACATCCTGTCGATTATGTTCAGACCCAAATGAACTCATGGAAAGTTTGATGATGCGACTGCAAATGGTTGCACGCATTTCTTGGTCTTAGGCACCAAGATTTATATTTCCGTGTGGGGTCATGCTATTTTGCTGCATTGGTCCGTCTGAGGCCCATAGTCACTCAAAACACTAAATGTGTACTAGTTGGTTACTGGTTATGAGCCAGACGCCTCATATGAACGCGTATTTGAGTGCTTAATATTTTGATTGAGCCGTTATAGCGTTCAAAATATGGACCTCTGAAGGGGACATAAGTCGATTATGAATCCCCTGCCTATCATTTGATAGAGTAACTTTGTCAAGCGATCTTTTTACCACATGATATGCGAAAGTGACATCACTAAGATTGTTCTCCCCATCGTTAGGGGGAGATTTAGACGTTACCGTTGATAAGGAACAACGTGAAGTAACGTGGCATAACCCACTCAGTCTTAGCTTGATCCCTAAAACTGCACTTAGTGATAAGTAAGTGCATAGACTCCCTCAAGTCTAACTAAATGCCAAACGCATTAAATGACTTTATGAGATGTCACGAGATCATTTATACCTGCTGCAAAATGCTTGCAAGGATAGACATGCCTGTCGGATGCCGTGTTCCTGTCGTAACACGTTGTTTTGGCCGAACCCGCCAAGCAAAGGACGCTTCGTCGGCCGTCAGTCTGTCGTCCTTCCTAAGATATGAGGAAGTTGACCGGTTCTTAATTCGTTAAGCCCCAGAGGTGGTGAACTGAAACTCGTTTGTCGCACGAGATTATAAAGGATCAAGGAGTTGTGTGATTTCCTCCTCATCCTAAGAATCTCGAAATATCTGTCGATCATGATATCTTCGACGATATTGAAGCGAAACGAGACTGTCATTGATTACTTATTCATATATTCATTGACGACTGATAATATGAACAAATTATGATAGGGAACCATGTACCGTTGCCTGAAGTCAACGGAGAATAGACTGTACTAATGGAAACTTGCAATCCAAGTAGACTCCTTAGCGAAAGTGTGTTCGAGCCTGTAGCTCCAACACCACCAATGTTAAACGAGTTCGTTTATTTGGTTATTCGTAAGGAAAAGTGATGAGAATAATGAGATTGTAGAATGCTTGCCTAGTAGCGCAAGGCTTCTCTCACACCTTGGAATTGATTACGAGATGCTTGATTTCCTCGTAATGGATGTTATAACGGTCCCCTACTTTACCAGTTTACTAGTTTCCGAAAAACTGAGTATGCAGCCATGAATGTGGACACAGTTTTATCTCTATGGGGATTTAGACAAAGAGATATAAATGAAGGTCCATGTGTGACTTCATAATGCTTGAATCAAGTAGTTCCTGACCACGGAACACAGTCTCAATTAAATGAGACGTTCACTATATGGATTAATATAATCCGAGCGGATGTGGTATACCCGCCTAAGTGTGTACTTGATCAGCTTGGGATACTTGAACAAGTATTATGCCCTTGCGTGTTTTATTACGTGATCCATTTTTTTGGATTTGCCTTCGAGATGAAGGATCTTGGGAAGACACGGTAGTGACTCGGCCTGATGATCGAGTCCCGTAAAGATTGAATATCATTCCATGATTCAGACTACACCCAGAAGGTGTTATGACGTTTTAGTCATTATGACGCCAAGTCGTCAGATTCTCTCATGATCGTTCGATCACTAGACATTAATATAGACCCAGTCCGTTCCTGATGAGACGATAAAGAGATATTGAACCATCATGTTCATATCTAAGTACAATAAGCGCATCATTGTACTTGGTCTAATGTGCTAGGACGAACATCTCGTATGTTGTGAATGGTATAGCTCGACACAGCATCGCGCTAACACGCTGCCATCGAAATGGCACTAAAGACACATTCCCTTACCTTATTGTAATTTTGGAAGTGGGCTAGTTTATCCCATTTGCGTCATCGAGTGTACCTACCCCCTTAGGTACTCGAATTAACGCAACTCTTTTTCGGTTATACCGATGCCGGTTACTTATCAGACCCGCATAAGGGATATTCCTAACATGGTCTGTCTTTACCATTAGGAATAAGGCAATATCTTGGAGGTCTTGGAATGACTCCAAACGAATCACTCTGATCTACTCGTGCTCTAATGAGACGACTAGAGAGTGTATATGGCTTCGAGCTCGTATTAGCCATATTTGAATTACATATGCTCTGTCTCACGATCCAGATAAAACACTTGTCTTATTTGAGGACAACTTGTTGTTATCGATCAAGAGAGACATGACTAGATTATGCTATTTAGCATTTCTTACCGAAATAAATCTTCACATATGAAGTTTAAGAGCATCCTGTCGAATACTCGGTTTATTCCACGTTATATTTTCTTGCATACAGTCGTGTGCAAGTAAATGAGGCATCCAGTCGAATGCTCGTACTCTTTATTCGAATATGAAATCATTGCACCCAGTCGTGTGCAAGTGAGGGGGAGCATCCAAGTGAATGCTTATTGCACTAATTACTACTTAGTCGAAATTCTCGCACCCTGTCGCGTGCAAGTGAGGGGGAGCATCCAGTCGCATGCTCGTGTACTCTTTTTGTCCTTAGACCAAGGTTTTTTCCCACTGGGTTTTCCTTGGCAAGTTTTTTAGCGAGACCGTTCCCATTATATCTCACTTAAGATTGCCGAAATTAGGGGAAGTATCCTGTTGTATACTTCTTACCACTATGTACTCTTTTGTCCTTCAATTAGGGGTTTTTCCCACTAGGTTTACTCTAGCAAGGTTGTTGGTCCGTAGGTGTCTAAACCTTAGAGGGGGGGTGAATAAGGTTTTCGTATGTTTTTTGCGGAATAAAAACTATGGGTTATTAATTAAGCTAATTAGTGGGTTTTATAACTTAAACAATTTCGTTAACAAATTATTGCTAATTTAATCTACGCAAACAATAAATATAAGCAATAAAGAAGTGCGAAAAGTAAAAGTTGAGGGAAAAGAAATAACACAAGAGTTATAGAGGTTCGGCAAAACGCGCCTACGTCCTCTCCTCGGTATTCACACTACCGAGTGTTTCACTAGAATTTCGTTCCAAGGTTACAACCTAACGAGCTAATCGACCGATTAAGCTCCCCCTCACTATATGAGTCTCCCGAATGAAAAGACCTAGATCTTTTAAGCTACACTTGCTTATCAAGCCTCTACCCGATCACTCGCTCACAAATGAGTTTATAAATTACTCTTTTACAAAATTGAATTTGAATGGATCACTCACTAACAAATAATATCTCGATGTTTATAAGATTACAATAATAATACACTCGAGAATATTTTATGAATACAAGTGAGAAAATTAAGTAGTATAAACTTGTATGATCTTTGAATTTGAAAGCTTGAAGTTGTGTGAATTATTGAGTTTTTTTCAACCAAGGATTTGGGGCGATTTGTAGAGCCAAAATGGTCCATTGGTTAATGGATGACCGTTGGCAGTTGTTGAGTAGATTAGCCACTTGTTTGCAGCAGTTTGCCCAATTTTCAGGATAAGCTAAAAAGCTGTAATTTAAAATTCTACAGAAACGATCGGTCGTTTCTGAAAAACGATCGGTCGTTTTTCATCTGTACTCACTGGAAGAATTTCTACCTAAAACGATCGGTCGTTTTAAGCCTAGCGATCGGTCGTTTTTACAGTGTACTCACTGGAAGAAATTTACTCATAAACAATCGGTCGTTTATGCCTCATGATCAGTCGTTTTTTGTTCTGGCAATGTTTCGGTTTTCTCGACATAGTTCGAAGGCTCGTAACTTGTTCATTTTAAGTCTGATTGAGGTTCCGCTTGAACCGTTGGCTTCGTATTTGTGTAATCTATCATTTCAAACCTTTGACACACTCGATAAATGATTACTACGCAAAACGAGCTTTTATCATGTTTTACAAATATTGTTATCATCAAAATAATCGATTAGAAGAACATCGTTCAACAAAGGTTTTGATGAGGCACCTATTTTGTGGTTGATCCCCTACTACTACCACTGTTGCACTCTTTTTCCTTCGATCAGAGATTTTCCCATTGGGTTTGCTCTGCCAAGGTTTTGATGAGGCACACTGTTTTGTGGTTAGTTAATTACATAGAATTTCGGCCTATATCATTCGGCTACACAGTTTCTCCTAGGTACCGGTTTTGTCCCACACTGGGTTTTCCGTCCCTAAGAATTTTATGTGTTTAGCACTGCGAATGAACTCGACTCACATCGACAGCATGAAGACGAAGAAATCAAGACGTCCAAAGGGGGAGTGTTGTAGAATATTATTGGCCATCTTGGGCCTTACTCTATTGGGCATATCTTGGCTTTTCTAGCATATGTAAACCCTACACTCTATTATATAAAGAGGATCAGGGGTCTCTTGATGTATCTATCACTCATATGAATAAATAAAGCCTCCTTTATTGTTGTCTCTCATACTTCTCTCTATATCTATACATATCTCTATATATCTCTATAACGAGCTAATATGTCACACAACAATTACTATTTTTTTATGTTGATATATCCTTTAATTATTTGATCATGATAGAAAAGACAGTTAAGTACTCACTTCATTCTCATTTAATTGTCCACTATGAAACTACGTGCAATTTTGATCGGCTTATAATTTGTATAAAAATTGTCGAAATAATTTTTTTTTAAATCTAATCATAAAATTTAAGATTTGAACTATATGATCAACTTTTGAAAATTTTCATTCCGACAATTTTGATAAAAGTTGTTGACCGATCAAAATTGCAAGTAGTTTCGTAATCGACAGTAAAAGAGTTAGTAATGAAAAGAACAAAATACTCCATATTACTACTAGTACTACTACCTATGGAGACTTGAATCGAGTAAAAAGATAAAAGTTTTCAAAAAGACATTGTGAGTTTTCAAATAGAAATTTATGTGGCAACTAAGAATCAAATTGAAACTATGAGTATCAAAAAGAAAATTATCCCAATATTTATAAACAATCTAATTTTCATCTTCACTGTTGTGATTTGTGAAAGTAAGTTGGTTCTCCAGTAGGTTAGTCTCTCTCTCTCTCACTATATATATATATATATATATATATTACTACTATATATCTGCTTATCATATGACATTAAATTCTCTTTCTGTTTATTTCTTCACAATAGTTGCAGTCTCTTAGTTTAGGATTAATTCTTTCTATTGGTTTTATTTACTACTTTGGAGTTACATTTAGGGTCCCTTTGGCAACATAATATTTGGTTAAAATTCATATTTTAAATATCTGTTTTAAAATTTTAGATTTTTGGATTTTTAAGGTTTTTTAGGCTAAATTTATGTTTTTCAGAAGCTAAATAATCTGACTGTCCAAACACCTACAGGTTTTTAAAATCTAAAATCCAAAAATACGCTAAAAAAATTTGTTACCAAACGGACCCTTAATTGTAAATGCCAAAAGTCCGTGTTTTTCGACTTAGGCCTTGTTTGGTTGCAGATTTAGAAGCTGATTTGTTATTCCTTATTTTGCTTGAAATCCGAGAAGAAATTCGTTGGTCAGCTTATTTCATTTATTGTTGTTGCTTTGTCTATTTCTCAAAATTTAAGCAAAGAAGAACTTAAAATTCCAGCCAATTTCCCTGGATCTGTTTTGTTACAAGTTTAGTAGTTTTTTGTTAAATCTAGAAACTAATTTTTTGGTAAGCTTAAAATCACAGCTTCTATGATTTCTTGAACCGAAAAAGATAGAAGCTTTAAGATGGACGAATCTATATTTTTTCAACTGATACAAATTCTGGCTTATCTTATCAAAGAACCCTCTTTTATCTCGACTTATCAAGCATTACTCTACTATATACTGTAACTATTCGCTAGGTCGGGTGTACTAAAAAAGGGGTGCGTCCACCAATAAAAGCCCTAAGATTGACAGTGAACCGTTGCGGGAAGTACAACTAATTTGAATTCTTACAATCAAATTGGTGGGACATACCTTATTTTTTTGTACACCGGACCTACCCAATGTTTTCTCGTTTTGAAGACAATATAAATATTGATTTCTTATTTTAAATCCAGTAGCGGAACTAGATTATAGTTTCCTTGTAATTTTTGTGGTGCTGAAATCCTAATATTGGTATTTTCTTTCTTTCCAAAATACATGGTAAATAAAAAACCATAAGTTTCCAAAAATCCACAGTAACAGACTTTTTACTAAACAACTCTGGAAAAAGCAAATTGTTGCCAATTCAACCAGCCAATTAACCAATTCATTTCTTTTATGTGTATTATGATTTGTTATTATTTATCAGATATAATGGGGTATTTTACAACGTGGCTATAAATAACGCAAAATGAAATTGAGGGCATCTAAAGGTTACTTTGAGCTTCCTTTTTTTTTTTTAAGAAAAAAAATTTAGGGGATCAAATGCTATCACCCATACACCCTTAGTAAGATTCGAACCCTGTACCTCCTAGTTGAGAGTACGAGTTCTAGCCCGTTACTTTTGAGCTTGATACTCTAAATTTAGGAAATACTTTGTAATTTATGTCACTATTCTGGCTGCTGCTGTAAATAAAGCAATGAACTTGATTGAAGCTGATTGGTATTGTTTGTTGTACACTAGGTTATTTTATTTGGATATAAATCGAGGCATTTGTCACTGTGTAATTTAAAATTTTAAAAATGACTTTTATCATTAGTAAAATAAGTTTTCCAGAGCGACTGTTGTTAGAGAAAAGAGAGGAAAATGGAAATGCACTTTATATTACTTATAATTGTAGTATAGTTTACTTCTTTTTACTGATGAATGTAGACATGCAATATAGCAAGATTCCGTATACTTTAGCCTTTCTCTTCTTTTTTTTCCTATTATATATGTTATCAACTGCATAACTGTGTTTTAATTGCTGCTACATGTGCTAGAATCAAGGGATTAACCATTTTATTTTATTTTTTTGTTGCAGGATAATTGACAGAAATGATGAGAACGAAATACACATTTTAGCGGGAGCTAGATTGTTTTTCTAAGTAATTACCATCATGAGCAGGCCGCGTAAATCAGTCTCAGCTAGAATCAACGAACTACCTGACAACTTACTGGAAAAAATACTTACTTATGTGCCTATTCAGGATGCGGTTAAAACAAGTATTTTGTCAAGAAGATGGCGAAGTATCTGGAAAAAAATTCCTAAGCTGAAATTCGATGATAGCTTTTGCAAGGCAGCAATCAAACGCTTGAAGAGGAAGCCTATTGAGGTTATTTGTCAAGTTTTGTTACTTCATGATGGGCCAAATACAAAATTTCTCTCTCATGTCGTCGTATATACAGAGTTGTGCAGAGATTGACCAATTTTTACTCGTTTCTAAAAGGGGTATTAAGGAACTTACTCTCGAATTTTCAAAGGGTGAAAATTATAAATTGCCATCGTCAATATTTTCATGCCAACAACTCGAGGATTTAAGTATATATTCATGTTCTTTCAGACCTCCAGCTGGGTTCAAAGGGTTTAGCAAGCTTGTTTCCTTGCGTCTTGAAGATGTTCAAATAGATGGTAGAGTATTTTCGAGTTTAATCCAGAATTGCCCTCTACTCGAGAGATTGACTTTTGATAACTCAACCATATATAACCGCCTCGTATTGTTTGCACCTAATCTTAAGTATTTCACGTTTATTGGCCTTTGCAAGTTTCTATCTTTCAGCAATACCCCTATTCTTGAATCTGTTGAACTTTATGAGGAAATGGACATAGCCAAAGGCAGAGCAAATGACAAGTGCTTGCTCTCAGGCAGTCTACCCAGACTTGATAATCTAGACTTGGAAGGTGCCTATATCCAGGTATTATGCTACTCTGTATTTACTACTCTCCTTTACCTTTCATTCCTTTTTGGATATTGGCTTATTGGTAATGTAGCTTGTTCAGTATGTTCTGTACTTTGCTTAAGACTAATCTCTTCTAGATTTATTTTTAGAAAAAAGTATTGACTGATAGTCCTGACTAACTCTTTGAAATTTTAACTTAATTTGCAAAACCCTCCTGGATATAATTTTACCCCTTATTGAATCTTTTAAAAACTTCTTTTGTTAGTTTTACTATTTTCTTGAGGGTTGCCCATCTGAAAATATGGGAAAAGTTGCTGCCATTGGCTTGAAATACTAATTTACATTTATCCACACAACTTTTGTGCAAAATTCAATCAGATTTAAGTTTGTTTTGCAGCCTTACAATTCATGGAATATTGAGAAACATGGATTACTTTTCACCTCTTCATGTAAAACCTAAACCTTGGTATGTCAAAATACATCATAAGTTTTTAGTTTTAACCTTCACATAGTTGCTTAATTTCTGGATTCTAACATGTATCTAGATTCTAACTAGGTTTATCGTACCAAATGGTTTTACTATGTTATCGTATGACGGAGTGTTAGTATTACTTAACACTTGTTTCTTTTCTATGTTTGCTTTGATAGTACATGACCCATAATCATGCACTAGAGTTGCTTGTACCTTTTCTATGCAATCTGAAAAGACTCGGTTTGTGTTATGTGTGCTTCCAAACTTCTGCTGATGTATCCTCAATTGTTACCCTTATTGGGAACTCCCCAAAATTGGAGAAGCTTGTGATCCATGTAAGTCACTAGAAGCAGTCATATAATGTCCTATAAACCTTTTCATTTCCCCTTCCTACGTTTCTTGAAATTTACTCCGTATATCTCAATTTCCTACATGAAGGGAGGAAACTTATAAAAGAATAAGAATCAGACTTGAGGGAACTTCCATATCAGTCCACTAGATACTTTGAAAATCTACATTTAATCTCATAAATATTGTAACTAATAATGAATCAGATAATCAGCTCAAAAGAAAATAGACCATCTAAAAAGGTGTGTTTCAGAAGCCAGTTAACTCAAACAAGACTAGCTTTTAATTTTATAAAAGGAAAAGATTGAAAAAACTGTTGGCATTGGTTCATGTTAAGCTCAAATTTTAGAAATGGAAAGCTTAAAACAGTTGTTTACCTAGTATTTTATTATTTACTCAGCTTTTACTTTCCATATGATACATCAACATCCATTGACTTAGAATATAAAGTATAAACCGCCTAATCTATTCAATATTAAACTTGTGAGGAAATATTGCTAAGTTTTGATAGAGACTAGAGGACTGATTATGCTCGCATCTAAATTTGGATGTATTTTACATCTTTTCCCAGGCACATTTAGATGATACAAAACCCGATTCAGTTACTATTGAAGGGTGGGACTTTACTCTCCATCAACTTGAAGAAGTGGAGCTTGGGCAAATATCAGGATTAAAATGTGAATTACAGTTTATTGAGCTCTTATTAGCGAACTCTCCCAGGCTGAAGAAATTCAACTTACACCTGAACTTTGAGAATGGTTTGGACAATGGATTGCATTTTTTCAAAGAATTGTCAAGATTCCGACGCTCCTCGCCTCTTCTAGAGTTATTCTACACAGTTGGAGATGAGTAAATGTTTAGGCATTCAATAGGAAACTCTAATACTGTGTGTTTAGCGGATATTGCTAATTGGTACAAATTAAGAAACTTATTTTTCTTTGGGTCATTTCTTAACTTATGGATCAAGACTTATTTCTCAAAAATCCATCTTGTCAGTCTGTGTGTTGGTGCGTTCTTTTTGTGTGTTCTATTTTTTCTATTTATGCTTTGTTTTCAAGGATATTTGCATGTCCTGAGACGCCATGTGTAATTTTATTTTATTTAGTTTTAGTGTTTTCTTGTTTTTGGTATAAAATTGTAGCAAAGATGCTGTAAACCTTAACCTTTTCTAACCTAAACCTTTCTAACTCGCACAGGTAAACCTTCGATTCTTATCAATGGTTTGTTCGCTAGCCTCTTTTAAACTCTTTTAAGACCTTTTGCTTTTTGGATTTTAGATGCCTTAAAAGCTGTTTTTTCTTCTTGGTTCAAAATAATAAAACTTTATAGCAAACCTCCCAAGTTACTCAGGTAAACCTTCAATTCTTATCCATGGTTTGTCAGCTTATTTGCTAAAGTCTGCAGTGGAACAATATGAAATCGATTGAATAAACATCTTTTAAGTAAAGAGAACGTTGAACCTCTTCAGTTGTAATACTTGACAATGCTGAGAAATTAGATACCAAAAAGGCATACATATTTGAGGAGTCTTTATTCGTTGTTTGTTTCTTCTTTTTCTCCAGAAGACATCAGGTTAAATGGTTCTCAAAAAATTATGACGGCAGGTTTTCATGTGAGTTCATGGCAGAAAAAAATGCAATCTTTAATGGATCAAATAGAAATTTTATATTATGGAATACTCCAAACCATCAAAGATAGAAAACAAAAAAAAGCTTCTTTGACAGGCTATTGAAAGAAAATGACTGCTCGTTTCTATTGGTTGTGCAAAGAAAAAGGTTGTTAGGTTTGTCACGAATTAGTATTAGGATTGTGGCCTCGTAACTGTGTAGTTGCACCAAACTTGGAGTGCAACAGAGAAATTAAAAAAAGTTGAACTTTTGTTCTTAAATAGAAAATAAAAACTTGGTTCTTTTTCTTGAACTAGCGTTAGAAAGTTGAAACTCAAAGTTCTCTATTTCACTTCACTACCCTGAGTTTTGGGTCATATTTATTTCAGCGACCTGTCTTTCAAAAATGTTGAATTAGTGACTCAGATTTCGCATATACTTTGATTTAGTGATCTCATTAACTTCACAGGTTTTAAACAATTGCAATACATCTCATTAAGTTTAAAAATTAATAAAATAGACATTGTTTTGTTGAAAATGACAAAATTAACTCTTTAATTTTACAATTTTTGTAAAACACGCGTTTTTCAATAAGCAAACTTTTCTTTATAATAAATACAATTTTATACATAATTTTTGAAAAAAAAAACGACTTTGAATACAATTTTTCCAACAAAATAAACACTACATTTAAAAAAAAATCTTTTCAGAAAGATTTTAATCCGTAAAAAATTTGTTTTAATTCGCAAAATTACACTACATCCGTAAATAATTTTTGGTAATTAAAATTTTTTTTACTGATTAATATTAAAGAAAATTACATTATGCGTATCTTGAATATTTGATAGTCTGGTAAAAGTACCAATTTGTCTTTTTGTGAACCTTTTTGTTACGAAAAATATAGTATAACTCCATGCTGAAGTCATGTGAACGTAAAATTTTATGTGTGACAACTCCGTGTAATTTTCTGTAATTTAACAGACAATTTTTAATATTAATTCGTACACTTTTCTTTAATTATCAAAAATTATTTACGAATGTAGTGTAATTTTTACTGATTAAAACAATTTTTTTACACATTAAAACCTTTCTGAAAAGAACAAAAATTATGTCTAAAATTGTATTTATTATAAAAAAAAGTTTGCTTATTGGAAAACGTGTGTTTTACAAAAATTATAAAAATTAAAGAGTTAATTTTATCATATTCAACAAATCGGTGTCTATTTTACTAATTTTTAAACTAAGTGGGTTGTATTGTAATTGTTTAAAACTTGTGAAGTTAAGGATATTAAAGTATATATAAAATATGTGTCACCAATTTAACATTTTTGAAAATCAAGTCACTGAAATATATATGATTCAAAACTCAAGATATTAAAGTGATATTACCCCATTAAACTCTATAAATATATCTAAATCGAAAGGTACAATAGTGAAGCAGTTCCATCAATCCATATCTTACCAAGAAAGCATAACCCAACTAATTACAAATTAACCAGGAAAATTAAAACGCAAAATGGTTTGAAAAAAGCCAATCAAAGATTTCGTGTTAAAATTTTCAAGCACATATCTCGAATAGAAACAATGTAAAACGTTCTAATTAAGGCTTACTAATATGAATATGGATACGAGATACAATACCGTCCTACTGAGATATAATACCGTCTTACTGAGATATGGCAAAGTCCAAAACTCATGATACAATTCGTTTAAGGGGAGTTCTCTTTTACATAACCTAATTGCTCACCAATATAACATACGTGGAATCCCACGTCTATGTGGACTTTAGTTTTTTTTTTTTTTCCTTATTTTCTTCATCACGTGTTGCTGGGAATTTTTTCATTTTATTTTCTTCCTCTTCTGTTCTCTCTTCTTCAAACAATTTTCCAATTTTACCCAAAAACTTCCCCAATTTTATCCCAAAAAAACCCTAACTATCAATCATCAAATTTCTTCATATATCAAATTAATATATTGTTTTATCAAATCAACATCACTCTACCACTACAATTATCCTCAATTTTACCCACAAAAAAAAATCTCTCACAATTTACCCAAAAAAAAACCCTAACCATCAACCATCAAACAAACACCTTCATATATCAAATTAATATATTTTTTTCTCAAATCAACATCACTCTACCACTACATTTATCCCCAATTTTACCAAAAAAAAAAAAAAAAAAAACCTATCCCAATTTACCCAAATAAAACATCTCCCAATTTTACAAAAAATAAACTCTAACCATCAACCACCAAACTACTTCCTATATCAAATTAAAATCATTTTTTTTCTAAAATCAACATCACTCTACCACTACAATTATCAAGTAAGTATTTACTTTTATTATTGAGTTTTAATTTTATGTAAATAGATATAATTATTAATGAGTTATAACATTTATTAATTAAAAAATTTTAATTTTTTTTATTGACCTTTAAATATTTATCTTCAAATTTGTTTAATCACAACTAATATTAAGTTCTAATTATATAATGTTATATGTTTCTCTAATAACACTTGAGTAATGAAAATAATTTAGATAAATGGTTAAAAAAAACTTGTTTCGGCATGTACATGTGAACTTGTTTTGTTAGAGACATTTTATTATTTTGGAGTTTAGGTTAGTAATTAAGTTGTTGGATTCTTATAATTTTTTGGAAGTTAAACGTATTATCTCATATATTTAAATTTATGTTAAATATGTTATTGTATCATTTATATTTGATAGTGATATTTGTTAATATATTCAATTGTTTAGATACCTATGACAGAAAAAATAAAGTTAAATCCATGTTCCATTGATGATACCGTTTTATATGAGCAGAAACATCATATTTGTAATATCATTTGGGGATCAACTTTGTTAGACGAAAAAAAGGACATTCGTAACTATAATCGGTTTCCGGTAATTGATGATTATAAAGTTTTATATTTGCTAAATGTGGCTGGTTTTTATGGGTTGTATAGTTTGGGATATAAAAAATTTGATAATCATTTGATAACTGCATTAATCGAGCGCTGGAGACCAGAGACTAGTACGTTTCATTTTCCGATTGGAGAGTTAACTGACTCTTCAAGATATAGAGGTATTAAGTGGGGTTAAAGTTGACGGAAATGCTCTTGTATGTGATGAAAGTGGATTTACAACAACGGCTAAACATGCTTTGGTAACTGATTTATTAGGTATAGTTACACGTGATACTTTTACTGATGATGGGATGATTAAATTTAGCTGGTTGTGTTATACATTTAATCCTCAATCTGTTAACAAGTTTTCATCTGTGGACTATATTATGCGTGTTACAAGAGCATGTATGTTATTGATTATTGGAAGTCAGTATTTACAAGACGACAAATGAGTTGGTGTGCCAGTACACTATTTAGCTTATATGAGAGATTTTGATATCTGCGGACAATATAGTTGGGGTTCAGCCATATTGGGATATACATATAGGTCACTAACAAAAGCAGCTCTTATTGACAAAAGAGGCAAATCAAAAAGGGGATGACTGGCGCATTGCAATTGTTGCAATATTGGGCATGGAGTAGATTTAGTTTTATGCGTCCTGAATATTCAGCGGTTGATACACCACCTGAAGGGTTTCCATCTTATCCCTTTGGACGTAGGTTGATAAGTTTGCTTTTAGTTTTCGTCGTTAAAATTATTGATATGAATTATATGATTAATTTTGCTATTTGGTTTTGTAAATATTATACAGATTGGCTAAATGTAAGGTGACGTATACAACAGATATCCCTTTTCATAGCGTTCGGGTATTTCGTGACTTGTTTGACATGGTGGGTCATCGTCAGGTAAATATTTTTTCATATTTGTTTGTCCATTTATATATAGAAAATTGTAACCCTCTTTCTCAATATTAATAATTTTTATTTTTTACTATCAGCTCATTTGGGAGCCGTATCCAAAACTAGCTGATTTGTCTGATTGCTCGAAGGCAGGTCAATGTATATGGCGTTCAAGCGTCCCTCTTATATGTACGGATTTAGTGGAGTATCATAATCCGGAAAAAGTGATGCCACAATTTGGTATGATACAAAAAATACCTCCTCCCGCCAAAAACTCTAAAAACTTACGCACACTGAGCCGTAAAGGTCATGCGGACTATAACTGGGTGCAACGTTATCAAGAGCACCTTGAGACTTGGAATGCAAGAGCAGAACACGTTCAAACATCCGAATTTCATAATGACATCCAAATAGCAAGTGATAACTACATGAGATGGTATAATAGAATCACCAGAAAAAGGATAGGTCCGCCTGTGACGCACCCACAAGAAAAAGGTGTGCAGCCAGTTGCGGGCGTTATGGAACACATGGTACTTATTTAGCTATTTTTTTTAATTGTTAACATTAAATTTTTTATTTTTATAATTTTGATGACTTGAGACTTTAGACCTTAATGACTTCGCAACTTGTGAAAATAAAATATTAATTCAGGACGCCATTGCTTTTAGTGGTCATTTTTTAAATAGTTTTATTAATCAGTATTTTAATGTCTTTGTGTTTTGTAGTTTGAAGAATTGGAACAAAATTATGAAAAGGCGGTCGAAAGGATAAGACGAGTAAGATAAAAAAATATTGGAATATGATTCAAGCTGTTGGAAGGAGACCTCCAGTGCTGGACCATGCCGAAATACCGCACCAACAGCCTTCGAACGTCCCACCACATCCACCTTCGGATCCGGATTCGGGTCCGACTTACTCTACTAGTGATTGTTACATCCCACAGTCGTCATACACATATCCTGAGCAAAATTCACAATGGAGTCCATGGGTTCAGCCTCAAATGCCTACTTCATCGTTTGTGCATGACATGACAAGCGATTGGAGTCCATGGGTTCAGCCTCGACATTCTACTTCATCGTTTGCGCATGACATGACAAGAGATTTTTGTCCAGGGGTTCAGCCTCGACATTCTACTTCATCGTTTGCGCATGGATGACAAACGATTTTTGTCTATGGGTTCAGCCTCAAATGCCTACTTCATCGTTTGCGCATGACATGACAAGCGATTTTTTTAATGAATACCAAATCCCAAACCCCAATGTTTTTCCTGACGAATGACCGAGCACGGGTTTTGTGAAGTATTTTTATTTAAGAGTATGTTTTTAGTGGTGCATGAGTTAGTAGTGTTGAACGATGTTTTTCTAATCGATTATTTTAATGATAACAAAATTTGTAAAACATGATAAAAGCTCGGTTTGCGTACTAATCATTTATCTAGTGTGTTAAAGGTTTGAAATGATAGATTACGTAAATACGAAGCCATCGGTTCAAGCGGAACCTCAATCGGACTCAAAACGAACAAGTTACAAGCGTTCGAAGAATAAACGAGAAAACCGAGAAACTGCCAGAATAAAACGACCGATCGTTTTGGAAAAACGACCGATCATTTTTTATCCAAATTATTCCAGTGAGGTCGTCTGAAAAACGACCGATCGAAATGGCCAAAACGACCGATCGTTTTTCGTTTTATATATTTTGTACCAAATCATGTGTGACAATTTGGTTTCGTTTTCCCGTTTGTATTTAGCCAAATAATTAAATAACAATAGCCAAGTAATAAATAGAGACATTAAGCAAAATTCACGAAATGTGAAATACGTAAAATATTATAATTGTTATACATACTAAGAAAAAAAATGATCTTAATTTGATATATGAAATAGTTTGGTGGTTGATGGTTAGAGTTTATTTTTTTTAAAATTGGGGAGGTTTTATTTGGGTAAATTGGGATAGGTTTTTTTTTTTGGTAAAATTGAGGATAAATGTAGTGGTAGAGTGATGTTGATTTGAGAAAAAAATATATTAATTTGATATATGAAGGTGTTTGTTTGATGGTTGATGGTTAGTGTTTTTTTTTGGGTAAATTGGGAGAGGTTTTTTTTTTTGGGTAAAATTGAGGATAATTGTAGTGGTAGAGTGATGTTGATTTGATAAAAAAAATATATTAATTTGATATATGAAGGAATTTGATGGTTGATGGTTGATGGTTAGGGTTTTTTGGGATAAAATTGGAGAAGTTTTTGAGTAAAATTGAAAAATTGTTTGAAGAAGAGATAACAGAAGAGGAAGAAAAGAAAATGAAAAAATCCCAGCAACACGTGATGAAGAAAATAAGAAAAAAAAAAAAAAAAAAAAACTAAAGTCCACATAGATGTGGGATCTCACATATGTTATATGGGTGAGTAATTAGGCTATGCAAAAGAGAACTCCCCTTAAAGTGATATTACCCCGTTAAACTCTATAAATATATCTAAATCGAAAGGTACAATAGTGAAGCAATTCAATCAATCCATATCTTACCAAGAAAGCATAACCCAACTAATTACAAATTAACCAGGAGAATTAAAACGCAAAATGGTTTGAAAAAAGCCAATCAAAGATTTCGTGTTAAAATTTTCAAGCACATATCTCGAATAGAAACAGTGTAAAACGTTCTAATTAAGGCTTACTAATATGAATATGGATACGAGATACAATACCGTCCTACTGAGATATAATACCGTCTTACTAAGATATGGCAAAGTCCAAAACTCATGATACAATTCGTTTAATGATTAAATGTTAGTATATTTTAAATGATATTATAAGTTAAAGATCTTAAAAGTCATGATATAATATTTTAACGATGAAATATTACTTATTTATTTTTGTTATCCGGCATGAGATACACTGGTTTCTACAAGTATACATGCCAGTTATTTGTAGAGTATAGATTAAATATCGCAACTTCTTTTGTTTTTAAAAACTTGTTAAACTTCACTACCATTTTGGTCCAACTCACCATTCCAGGACAACCGCATTTTGTAAAAGAATGGTAAAAAAAAAAAAAAAAAAACCTATATGGTGTTACTCCCATGGTATAAAACATGGTATAAAACACGGCAAACAGAGGTATTACTCCCACATGAGAAACTCTGCTTTATGGATGAAGAAGCTAGTGATGAAACAAATAAAGTTATGAATACTTACAATATGCTTTGGTTTCAGCTTTTAAGTAAAATATGACGGGTTATTTGAGTCTGAGAAATGGTTCTATTCGTACAGCTTAATATTTATAAAAAAATTATTTTGTCCAATATACGCAAAATCTCAGTCTAGAAGATAGGTCAACCAAAGGCATTGTAGCTTATGAGAAAAAGAGTAAGCAAGGCTAAAAAGCTGCAATAATACAACCCTAAGATTTAACCATAAGGTTAATCGACTGCAGCTTTTGAGCAGATATTCTGGCTTATTCCAGGCTCAGAAAAAATCTCAGTTGATCCAGCTTTTTTTTCAAGTTTATTTATAGCCCAGAAAACTAAAAAATGATTAGCTTTTAAGCTGAACTATAAAACTCATTGCGACTTCTAAAGCAAAAAGGGATAATTAAAAGGCTTAGAAGCTGCAACTGAAGAAGCTTTTATTCCCAACTAGGAAGCAACTAAAGAATGAAAAAGAAAAAAGAAGCCTTGCACCCAAAGTTTCAATATCACCAAACTTCTGTCAGCCTTAACTTTTAAGTAAAAACTCACACCCAAAAGCACCACCTTACACTCTCTTTCCCTTTCAAACAAACAGACATAACACCACCATCTCATATCCTTTGTATATGAGTAAGCCCCTACTTCAAGAGACCAAAGTTCCATCTCTTATCAGTAAACTATAATTTCTATTTTTAGTCTTAATTTTTTGCTGGTAGTGAGAAACAGTAATGGAACAACCAAGCACCACGATAATAGAATCATCTTGCGGATATTTGCTCCAGGAATTGCAGGCAGGCTGTTTATTATTATGATCGAATTCTCTACTTCTGTATCAGAGAAAAAAAAGTAGCAATCGTTAACCTTGTTGTTTAAAGAAATATGTATCAGTAAATCCATATGGTAGAGATAATTAATATACTATATGCTTCTCAGCAGCCATTTAAGTTTTATTGGGGGGTGTACAAGTCTTTGTATGTACATAATGATGTTCAGTGAAAATTTGGCAATATCGAGCCATCCAGGGGTGTTCTCTATTTAAATTGTTGCTGAATGTTTCACAACTAGATAATTTTGTAATTATGCATAAATCTTTTGTATGTGTATCATGACACCATCACTAATTTCATTTACTTTTTATATGTTTTGTTCTAAATAAAATACAGATAATATGGGATGAAGTGGGAGAAGAGCAATGCGAACGGGATAAGGTGTTATTGGACTTAGAACAAGAGTGTTTAAATGTATACAGAAGAAAAGTGGACAGTGCAAATATATCAAGGGCGCGTCTTCATCAAGAATTAGCAGAGGCTGAGGCTGACTTTACCCATCTCCTCTTGTCCCTTGACGAGCGTTCTCTCTCTGGGCGGGTAATATCATAAAGATTCCTCCCTCCTATAATTTTAATATATGTATATATGTATGTATGTATGTATGTATGTATATATATATATATGGGGAAGGATATATCAGGCAGTCTTTTAGCACTGATCTATCTACTTCTGAGTTCTGATTACTAAATAGAACTAGTCATAACATTAGTGATAAAAGCATGTAGAGCCTAAAAAAAATATGATAAGTAAACTAAGGGAATTAGGCTAAAGATTTTGGAGCAATGCCAGAACTGTGTTGCAGGCCAGATACAAATAAGAAACTATATAGCTCATTCTTGTTCTAAACAAAAATATCCTGCAATGATAAGGGAGAAAAAAGAGAGTTGTTTGTGAAATCGAAAGAACGAAAAGTGTGATAACACAGTCAAAACAAAGTGCAAAATAACTATCAGTATTTCTTTTTGGCCTACATTTTCAAATAAATGCTGGTTTTTTAGACTTACAACTCCCAGATAAACAACACTATAGAAGTACCATATTACAGTTTTCAAAGTATCAGATAGATGTAGATATAAACACTGTCAACAACAAGTTACTAATATAAATTTAGAAAATCTGATAACAACCTAATTCAGATGTTTCGATTTATAAGAAAGTACTGACTGTTGTAAGCTTCAAAAATCATGTCTTGAATCTAAAGAAAGTTTCCTTGGACAGCCAGAGAGAATGTCCGGGACGCTAAAGGAGCAGTTAGATTCGATTAGTCCAGCTCTACGAGAAATGCAATTAAGAAAAGAAGAGAGGGTGAAAAAATTTCAATCCGTGCAAACTCAAATTCGTAATATATCAAGAGAAATATCAGGCCAATCAGAAAACGAGACTTCATTACCCGATATTCTTGTGAATGAGAATGATTTATCACTAAAGAAACTTGAGGAGTACCAAACTGGGCTCCAAAGGCTTGAAATTGAGAAGGTGAAATACAAGTATTTCGATTAAGGTTACATTAATAATTGTGCAAATTTACCCTGCCTGGCCAAGAAAATATAGAAAGTGCGACTCTAATAAAAAATAGTCGTTGCTTTTGATAATAATAAAATAAAATAAAAAAACTGGTGCTTGTTGTGATGCATGCTTGTCATTATGGAAGGCGGGGTAAATTGGCAGGGACCTAAGGAATTTATTTTCTCTTTTTCTAACCGTATTCTTTCATTCTTTTTCTTTGGCTTGAATTCCTGAATAATAGAACAACAGGCTTCAAAAAGTTGAAAATTTTCTAAGCTCTGTGCAAATTTTGTCTGGGATGTTGGGAATGGATTACTCGACAATCATCACAAAAGTTCATCCAAGCTTCAATACATTGGCTGGTTTGTCGAAAAACATAACCGATATTACTTTGGGTAAATTGAACTCCACGGTCGAATCTCTTGAAGAAGAAAAGTATAAGAGAGTGCAGAAGGTAAAACTTACCGATGCTTCTTTTTCACCCAATAATTATTTCCTGAAAAAATCCTTTCCAGAATACGTATCTTAACTCTTCTCTAATATATTAGAATAAGTTTCTTGTTGCAGCTTCAGCATCTGAGTAATCAACTGACTAACCTATGGAACCTAATGGACACTCCATATGAAGATCGTCAACTGTTTTGCCACGTCACTGGTCTGCTTTCTGTTCCATTACCTGATATATTTTCTCCTGGAAGCCTTGCTTTGGATACGATCCAACAGGTTGGTAGACATGACTATAATACATAATCACAAATATTCTGGAAAAACCATTCATCACCAGTAAAACTTAGTTATTTTAACACTGTTTCAAGGCTGAAGATGAGGTAAAGAGACTGGATCAAGCAAAAACAAGCAAGATGAAAGAACTTTTCCGAAAAAAGCAGTTTGAACTTGAGGAAATCTGCAGTAGATCACACATGGATATAACTTCTCAGGGAGAGATGGATAGCATTACAAATCTTATTAACTCGGGTAGGATTTAACTTATTTGTCTTCGTATTTCGCAAAGGATCATTTAGCTGCAGTTTTTTACTTATTTGATGCTGTCATTTGAGTTTTTCTAACTCTTCCTTGGCACAACCAGGGTTAAAAAAAAAGTTGTTCAACCATTTGCAGTTAACTTATTAGCAAATCTAAATCTTAATATTTTTCACTAGGATCGTATTCGGACGGTTTTAGAATGTTCTTTGGACTAATCACATAAATAAAGAATGTTCAAGATGGGGGTAAAAGTAAAACTCAGATAATCAGAATGAAATATATCTTGCTTAATTGTTCGTCCATTTTTCATTTTATTTACTCACTTGCTTTTTGCTAATGTATACGAAAACATAAAAGGGGAGATTGACCACGCTGATCTTCTGACCAGCATGGATGGCCAGATTAGTAGAGCAAAAGAAGCAGCTTCTACTAGGAAAATAATAATGGAAAAGGTTGAAAAATGGATAGCAGCTTGTGAAGAGGGGCAATGGCTGGAAGAATATAACAGGGTCAGTTTTCTTTTAAATAGCTGATATTTAACTGCTTTATTGCACCGCCTTGCCGATTAACACAGAAACTGTTACTTAGAGTATTACTAACACAGTGGCTATGCCAGTTCATGTTTTGGCGCTGTTTAGTAAGAAGGTTTAATAAAACAGCGTATTTTAATGGTGTTAGAAAGCATTTCTATTTTTTTATGCCTATGTTACGATGAATATCTCACTATAATTGGTCCAAATCTAATAAATAGGCGTGATAAAAATTACAGGATGAGAATCGGTACTCAGTTAGTAGAGGGGCTCACAAGAACCTGAGACGTGCCGAACGTGCCCGACTTATGGTCAACAAAATATCTGGTAACCTTTTTTGTGTTAGAAAACCTTCAAAATCTGTGCAAGCTCTTTCTCCAAAAACTTTACACGTTTCGAAAGAAATTAAAAAATATCAAGTCGAGGCATTAACATCCATATTGTAAATCAAGACTAATTTTAAACTAATAGATTATACTAGAATCTTACAAACAGATACAAATTTTGCTCATTAAACAAATTAATCTGTTACAGATTTGGTGGATTCACTAGTAGCCAAGACTAAAGAGTGGGAAAAGCAACAAAAGAGGGTCTTCTTGTACGATGGGGTAAGACACTGGATTTCATAGCACTGTTTAACAAAGCATTTCATTTCAATTACATCTCAGTATCAGACTAAAGTGTACTACAATCCAGTTCAGAATATTTGAATTTTGTGAAACATGTACTAATAGCAAACATATGTTTCGACTTTCATTCTTATTTCTTTTTCCAACCAAATGATTGTTAAAGGTACCTCTGCTGGCAGTGTTGGAAGAGTACAATTCGTCCCGGAATGAAAAGGAGAAAGAAAAGCTACGACAAAGGGTCAGTTTTTACTAATATTGATAGCAAAATTATGTTACCATATATTTCATTACGAAAAAAAAATATCATACAGAAGGATGTGAATGTGAGGAGCAATCACTCAATATGAGATGTAAGACTATTTATTTGATTGCTCGTTGATGCCAAAACCGTTGTAACAGCAGCATGGTATTCTGACAAACTAGATTGCAGATGAATAATTTTCCTGAACAAGAAAAAAAAATCCTGAACAATGGCAGATTGGCTGCAGTTATTCAGAAATTAAAGCTCACATTTTATAGGCTGAGAAAAGAAATTTGTCCGCTTAAAGCTTCTAGATTGTACAGGCCAAGTTTTAAGGAACCCAACTTGTAAGCTAGTCCCTCATATGCAATAACCTATGGAGAAAAATACTAAGATGACTAAGTCTAAGAGTTACTCTTAGTCAAGTTCTGTATATAATGCAAAAAATGATGATATATATTCAAAGTTCGCAAATTTGCTGACAAGTTGAACTTCTTCTTATAGGAGAAAAAGAAGGTGCAAAGTCAAGCGACAATCGAACAAGAAAATCAGTTGGGACCCAGGCCAAGTACAGGAATTCGGCGTATTTCAAATAAAAGCTTAAATGGAGGATTTAATAACGCTACATGTGTTAACAAAAGGCTTTCTTTCGGAACAGCAACTAGGATCAAATAACATTCACTCTAGAGGTCAAGCCAAATTAAAAAGGTCAAAGACACCAGCTCGCTTTGCTTATCATCTTAAAGAAGCAGCAGCTTCTATAGTCTCAACTTTTTCTGTACCTTCATCCCCGTGAATTTCTTAAAGGCTGGTATGGCTGTAGCTTATTTTAAGTTTAAGATAAAAACCAAGTCCATCCAACTAAAAGCTCCCATCTTTCTCATTTGGAAAATAATATGATACTGGGTTTGTTAAGCTTGCCAATCAAAAAAGCCAAAGTAGCTAAGCTTAAGGTGAAACCAGACAAGTTTAAGTATGAAGTCGATAACTCTTCATTCTGACATGTCCTTCAGGTAAATGTTTTGACCTTTTTTCTGTAAAAATAAGCTGTTATTTTGTAAAAAGTTATTGATGAAGCTTTGGTTTGTACGTACCATCTGCTAAGTTATATAGGCAAGACCAACCTTCCAGTCATGACAATTTTAATTATGTATGTGAAAATAAAACAATCTCTTGATAAAATTTGCAATTTGTCATATTTATATTGTCATTGTAAATGTTTGAGAATGTATAGAAGTATTCAATTTCAAGTGGTATAGGAAGAAAAACTGTAAAACATCACATGCGATTTATATACTAATATTTAGCTTTCAAAATTACTATACACCATTAGAACACTTCATCGCTACTTCGAATGTGAATAAAATTAGAGTCTGCAGAAAAAAGTAAGAATAATGCCATGTACAAATTACTTGCTCATTTACTTAAAGAAATTATTGATTTGTTGTTGTGTACCTCATCATAGGAATTCGGCTCTCCAAATACCACTGATACAATACAATGAAAGTTGTTCTCATTATACCATTCTTCATACTAATTTCTAGATTGGTATTTTCTTGGTTTTGTTGGATTTCTGATGAAAAACTTCACTAAATAAATCACAAAAACGACATAAATACTACTCATAAGTTATAAGTAAAGAATATTCTCTCAATTAAGGCTAGAGACTCTTTTCTCTATGCACAAATTTTGTGCATTTTGAATAAATAGCCTTAAAGGTGTTCATATTCGCGGTATGGTGGATAGTTTTCGTACATTGTGAATTGAAAGGGTTTTATGTAAACAAATTTAAACCAATATCAGGTCAAATGATTTTTTTTGAAAGCTGCAACCAAATAATCAACCATTACGTAATTTAGTGGAGGAACTTGGAGTAGTCTGGAGCACCCTACATAAATACAACCGGTTTTTTATTATGTATTATAACAATTAAAAAAAAAAATGTAATCAATCAGCACTCCACGTAATAATTAAAAAGGTCCACATACTATTAAAGTGTTTCAAAGAAGGTTATCTTGACGTAGGTCTGCCTCTTGCCTAGATCATGAATTAAATTCAGTCTTTGCCATACACGAATTCTAGATACTGTATACTACTGAATTTTTATCCAAGCATATTGAAGTGACCAAGATGAAGTTGAGTAACTATATAAAACAGGTTCTTTACCGGTTTAATCCACGTTCCGGTGTGGCGGTGTGTATGTCGGTGCTCTATAATGAAACTTTTGTGTTTCCTTTAAGGCAAAATGCAAGACCCCCATGAATGCATGAAGTGCACGTGAATTTTTAATTAAACTTGGTGTTTTTTTTAATTTTTTTAATTGACCCTCCACGGACTACCCAACTTTGACGATTAACCTCCAAGTTCATGACCTCTGAAATAGCAGATATTTATGCTGGATGGTAATTTTTGGATGATTTTTCTGTAACCCTTTGTATTCTTTTATATCTATGCAACTTAAGCAACTGAGTGATGGTTGACACCAAATTTAGATTAAATGGTGTTCTGAATTAATATACGAACTTATTTGGTGTAAAACTGCATCAAATGACTATTGTCACTATATAATGTCAAAAGCAAGCAATTATACCCTTCATTGAATTTTATGAGATGACAACTATCTATATAATGACTTTGAATTGGAAAAGAAAAATAACAAAAGGTAAAATAAGAATATGAATTACTTTTTAGTTGAATTTGTAAAATGAACAAACAACATGTACTTAATTACCAAAATAGAAGCAATGACAAACATTCGGAACCGAGGACCGATGGAAATCTATTAAAAATGCATATCAAACAAACAATAACGAAAATCATACTAAGGATAGAAAACATAGAATATAACAATATACTATAGGTGTGCATCGGGGTTTCATATTACAAACTAGTGTATTTTTTATAAAAGAAAGTTCTTTTTATTAGGTTTATTGAAGTAATAGCTCCAAAATATTAATAACAATCACCACTTAGAGTTGCAAATAAGATGAACAACTCGTTCGAGCTTCAAAATTCTGTTCACACTAGGCTCATTTATATATAGTCGAGCTCGTTCAGGATCTGCTCGCTAAGCTCTAACGAGCCAAGTCAAGCCAAGCCAAGCCAAGACCAAACACTCATTCACTCGGGAAAATCGTGTTTATTAACTAAATATATATATATGATTATTTTATAATCAATATACAATTTTTTTTAGTGTATAATTACTAGTATAATATATGCATTGGTTTAACTTAAACTATACCAATTTATTATATATAGGAAATAGTTTTACTGATCATTTACATTATACGGAGTACTTTTTTTTGTAAGCATTACACTATACAATTACTTTCACACATAGGCATGATATAACAATAATTAAAGAAATTTAAATAACTAAATGAGTGTGATTCTGAACATGAGTCCTATATTTTTTAATAACTTATGTCATTAGTAATTGAACAAATAGGAGACGAGTAGAACACAAGGTTGTTCATGAATGGCTTAGTACATTTGCAGTCATACTTGTAAAGTTGATCGACAAAGTTCTATTGTGTTACGTGGTAAGTACAATAATCAAAATTATATGTGTTATTCGTCAAGTTTTAACTGGCTAACCTATGGTTTAAGTTTTTACTTTATAGTTTAGTACTTTGTACAATGTATTTATCATTTAGTATCGTCTACCACAAAAAATTCAATTTAATACGTTATGCTATCAAAATCATTCAATTTAACACCCCATCTGTCGATTGTTTGACATAGATTGAGTAATTTTGTTAGTTAAATGCAATAAATAGAAAAACACGTATAGTACATGTTATTAAACTGCTTAAATCTCTATGACATGATAGTAAGAACGGCATTGCCACGTCAATTTATGTTTAAGCATTTGACTACTTTTATAGTAGTAAATTGAACCTTGTTTTTTTTGTTGTATTTTAAATTAAATCATTTTAATACCAGACAGCAGTAATATTCTGCTTCGCGGGAAAAACAAGAAAGGTAAAAATAAAAATAAAAGAATTACACAAATACCTGTAGAAAAATACCTTCGTAGTCAATCAGAAGAACAAATTCACAAGGATGAATTTGATCATGCACAATTGACAATTAAACAACCAGAAAAGAAAATAGAACACAATTGTTTTGTTTGTGGTTTGGGATACACCTCCACCACTAATACTAGCTTTATTATTGAAGAATAGAATTAAGGATTACAATCTCTCAACTCTCAATCTCTCAAACAATATAGCTAACTATTGTTAAGATCATAAATCAACTTATATATTTGCACGCCTATGACATACTATATATAGCCTACACTTTGAGTTATTCTAGGATAATGTAAGTCTAATCCTATTCAAAGTCTAAGCCTACAAAATAGCTACAATCATGCGAAGCCACATCCTTACAAATATGTATTTGTTGATCTCCTGGTTGCTCTCGGTATTCTACGTATACATGGACTCCATGTAAGCGAGGAAAAAACCCAACAATTCTCCCCCTTCCGAGCTATGAAAGGAAAGAACTATCTTCATGATCTATCGTGAAGACTCAACCTGAGCTACCCTTAGCCCAGCTATATTGCAACAATTCTCATGCTTCCCTCTAGACAAGATTTTTGTTAGCATATCCGCACCATTATTGCTTGTGTGAACTTTGCTAATGTAGACTTGCTTTTCTTCTAACACATCCCTTACCCAATGGTATCTTACTTGTATGTGTTTCGATTTGGAGTGAAGTGTGGGATTCTTGCTCAAATGAATAGCACTTTGTGAATCACAAAGTATAGTAAACCTCTCTTGCTCAATACCTATCTCTTGGAAGAATCGTTTGAGCCAAAGGAGCTCCTTACAACATTCGGTAATTGCAATGTACTCGGCCTCCGTAGTTGATAGTGCAACACAACGTTGTAGTTTCGACTGCCAAGAAATAGCACCTCCAACAAATGTAAAAAGATATCCAGAGGTGGATTTCTTTGAATCCAAATCACCCGCCATGTCCGAGTCGGTATAACTCTTGAGTAAAGAGTGTTGATCTCCATAGCAAATGCACACCTTTGTCGTACCTTTAAGGTACCTAAGGATCCATTTAACTGCCTCCCAATGTTCCTTCCTTGGTAGTGACAAGAATCTACTCACCAAACCCACCGAGTAAGCTATATCCGGACGAGTACACAGCATAGCATACATTAGACTCCCAACAGCCGAGGCGTATGGAACATCTTCCATCTTTTCATCGCAAACTTCCTCCAAACTGGACATCTTTGAGCTTAGCTTGAAGTGAAGATCAAGTGGACAGCTTACTGGTTTTGATGATTCCATGTTGAATCTTGCAAGCACCTTGTTGATATATCTTTCTTGAGACAACCAAAGTCTCTTTGCTTCTCGATTTCTAGTGATCTCCATGCCTAAGATATATCTTGCATTCCCCAAGTCCTTCATCTCGAACGCCTTGCTTAATTGTCCCTTAAGCTCCTTGATTTTGGCAATGTCCTTGCCTACAATCAACATGTCATCAACATATAATAGTAAGACCAAGAAGTTGCCACTCGAGAATTTTTTGACATAAACACAATGATCAATCATTGTTCTAGTGAAGCCATTCTCCCCCATGAATGTATCAAACTTCTTGTACCATTGTCGAGGGGCTTGCTTTAAACCGTACAAACTCTTTTCTAGTTTGCATATCATGGTTTCTTTGCCTTCAACAACGAACCCCTCCGGTTGCTCCATGAAAATATCTTCCTCGAGATCACCATGCAAGAAAGCCGTTTTTACATCCAATTGTTCAATCTCTAGATCTTGGTGAGCTACGAGACCAAGTATTACTCTAATGGAAGTCATTTTTACTACGGGAGAGAAAATCTCTTCATAGTCAATTCCTTCTCTTTGTCCAAAGCCTTTCACAACCAATCTAGCTTTGTACCTTGGCTTTGAGCTACTATCATCGACTTTCAGCTTGTAGACCCAACGATTGCTCAACACCTTTTGGCCAGGAATCCGATTGACAAGAATAAAGGTTTTATTCTTCTCTAGAGAGTTCATCTCCTCTTGCATAGCCTTCATCCACTCATGCTTGTCATTCTTTCCAAGAGTCTCCTTGAAACAAATTGGTTCACCTCCATCCGTAAGTAGTACGTATTCATGAGGTGGATACCTACTGGATGGTGCTCTTACCCTAGTTGATCTTCTAGTGGCACGTAAAGATAGTCTTGCTCCTTGTGTATCGGACTCAATTGTCTCCTCTAATTCTTCATTTTGCGCAAGTTCATCATGATAAAGTGGCTCTTGTAGGTTGTCTTCAATAGGTCGATGATCGTCACGATCGTCTTGATCCCTAGTGTCCACAATTTGAGGAGTAGTAGAGTTTGGAACCTCTAACTCTTCCTCGGACTCATCTTCAACCATATCTTGTTCACTTGATTCAATCACAAATTCCTTGTCAAAATCTTTGATGGTTTGATCTTCGAAAAAGATGACATCTCTACTTCGAACAACCATCTTGGTTAGAGGATCATATAATTTGTACCCGAACTTATCATCACCATAGCTCAAGAAGACACATTGTCTCGATTTGTTGTCTAGCTTGGTCCTCTCGTTTTTGGGAATATGAACAAATGCTCTACATCCAAAAATCCTTAGATGTTTGTAGGAAACCTCTTTGCCACTCCATAGCTCCTCCGGGACTTTTCCTTCAAGAATGGTTGTTGGTGATCTATTAATAATTTGAACCGTGGCACACAGTGCTTCACCCCAAAAAGTTCTAGGGAGATTAGAATGAGATAATAGACATCTAATCTTCTCAACAATAGTACGATTCATCCTCTCCGCCAAGCCATTATGTTGTGGTGTTTTAGGCACACTTTGCTCGTGTCTAATCCCATGGTTTTTACAATATGAGTCGAACAAACCTATATACTCTCCACCATTATCTATGCGAATACACTTGAGTAGTTCCCCAGTTTCCCTTTCAACCATTGTATGGAATTGTTTGAACACCTCAAACACTTGACTCTTGAGCCTCAATGGATATGCCCATAGCTTCCTAGAGTGGTCATCGATGAATGTCACAAAGTATGTGCATCCTCCAAGAGTTTGAGTACTCATAGGACCACACACATCCGAATAGACTAGATCAAGCACTTTGTCCTTCCTTTGAGCATGTTTATTGAAAGAGCCTCTATGTTGCTTTCCCATTAGACAATGAGAGCATCTAGTAATGTCTTGATCATCCATTGTAGGTATGAGTCCACGGTTTGATAGCATCTTGAGTCCTTTTTCACTCATATGGCCAAGTCGATTGTGCCATTTTACTTTCTTTGATTCAAGAATATGAACCTCATTGTCGAGAATCATAAGTTTGGTTCGATAAAGAGTACCTTCTTTAACACCTTTCATCACCATATTCGAATCTTTGATCAACTTCCAATGTCCTTCACCAAAGAAGCTAAGGAAACCTTGATCATCAAGTTGTCCGGATGAGATGAGATTCAACCTGAACCCAGGGATGTGCCTTACATCCTTCAACACGATTACATGTCCAAGTTCTGACTTGACATATATATCTCAAATGCCAACAATTTTGGATACACCATTGTTGCCCATTCTTGCTTCTCCGAAGTCTCCTTTCTTGTAAGTGTGAAAGAACGACTTGTGTGGTGTCACATGGAACGAAGCTCCTGAATCAATGATCCACTTTTTATCCATGGAGACGTAGCAAATTTCATTAGAACCTACCACAATCAAATCACAATGTGAATGCACTATTGTCACACTATTGTCATCACCCTTTTTGTTCTTAACCGTGCCATTAGCTACATCCTTTTTGAAGGTGTAACACTCGGATTTCCAATGGCCACGTTTGTTACAATAATGACATTGATCACTCTTCTTGTCCTTCGAATTGCTCTTGGTTTTTGTATGAAATTGCTTCGTCTTTCTCCCCTTCTTGTGTTCATAAAACAGTGTATCACCTTGTGAGTTATTTCCTCCCCCTACGCTTGTCGCAGTCCTCCGTAGGTCCTCATTAAGAACAGCATTGAAGACCGTTTCTTTAGAGAGAATTCCTTCCGGTGCTGAGGCACTTAGAGTCACCGTAAGTGTCTCCCATGACTCCGGTAGTGAACGTAACAACCACAAGGCTTGCATCTCATCTGTGAAGTGAGTTTCCATTGATGCTAGTTGGTTTAGACAATGCTCCAATTGATTTAGATGTTCAGTCATTGTGGTTCCATCATGATAATTCAATTGAGCAAGTTGCTTTAATAAACCAACCTTTTGTCCCGATGTTCTCCGCTCATACAACCCTTGAAGCTTCGACCAACACCCATACGCTGTAGTGGTGTTGTCTACATGATGTATTACTCCAATGTCGATGTATTCGCGTATGTAACCCAAGCATCTCCTATCTAGGTTTCCCCACTCCCTCATATCCGCATTAGGTGGCCTTATACCGAGCTCTTCAATAGGACTCGCCAAGTGTTTGACATATAATCTATCAAGCATCTTGGTCTTCCATATGCCATAGTTGTTCCCGGTTAGCATCACCATCTTCGGCTTGTCTCCTCCCATGGTCGTAACCTGTTGCTCTTGATACCAATTGTAGAAAAATACCTTCGTAGTCAATCAGAAGAACAAATTCACAAGGATGAATTTGATCATGCACAATTGACAATTAAACAACCAGAAAAGAAAATAGAACACAATTGTTTTGTTTGTGGTTTGGGATACACCTCCACCACTAATACTAGCTTTATTATTGAAGAATAGAATTAAGGATTACAATCTCTCAACTCTCAATCTCTCAAACAATATAGCTAACTATTGTCAAGATCATAAATCAACTTATATATTTGCACGCCTATGACATACTATATATAGCCTACACTTTGATTTATTCTAGGATAATGTAATTCTAATCCTATTCAAAGTGTAAGCCTACAAAATAGCTACAATCATGCGAAGCCACATCCTTACAAATATGTATTTGTTGATCTCCTGATTGCTATCGGTATTCTACGTATACATGGACTCCATGTAAGCGAGGAAAAAACCCAACAATACCAATGTTAAATAAGAATTGAATGGAGTAAAACTAAAAAAAGAAATAGGAGTGTGTCTGTGTTAGAGAGAGATGGAGAGAGAGGCGAGCCTGAAACGTTTAGCATTTGTGAAGAACATATCAGTCATTGCTTTTATATACTTACAAAATCTGTATCTATTTGCCATAAACTCCTCCCCCTCCTTCCGATCATTCTCCGTCGCTGCCGAAAGGGCCACTTCCGTCGTCTTTGACCCTCTTTACACTAATCTCAAGGGATCACCTTCTCGTCTTCTTTTCTTCCTTGATCATAAGGTAACCTTTTCTTTTTTTTAGTTTTATGTATCATGAGTTTTGTTTTATTAAGGATTTGATTTGGTTTTGTGGGTTTTTCAGTTTAGCGACAATGGTGATTTGTATATATCATGGGTTTTGTTTTATTAAGGATTTGATTTGGGTTTGTGGGTTTTTCAGTTTAGTGAGAATGGTGATTTGTATGTATCATGGGTTTTGTTTGGTTGAGGATTTGATTTGGGTTTGTGGGTTTTTCAGATGAGTGAGAATGGTGATTTGTATGTATAATAGGTTTTGTTTGATTAAGGATTTGATTTTGATTTGTGGGTTTTTCAGTTTAGTGACAATGGTGATTTGTATGTATCATGGGTTTTGTTTGATTGAACATTTGATTTTGGTTTGTGGGGTTTTCAGTTTAGTTGTATAATGTGTTTTGTTTGGTTAAAGATTTGATTTTGGTTTGTGGGGTTTTCAGTTTAGTTGTATAATGTGTTTTGTTTAGTTAAAGATTTGATTTTGATTTGTGGGTTTTTCAGTTTAGTTGTATAATGGTGATTTTTATGTATGTGTTTGTATGCATAATGGGTTTTGTTTACTTAAGGATTTGATTTTGGTTTGTGGGTTTTTCAGTTTAGTGAAATTGGGTGATTTGTATGTAAATGTTTACATGTATGATGGGTTTTGTTTGATTAAAAATTTGATTTTGGTTTGTGGGTTTTCAGTTTAGTGAGAATGGTGATCTGGGTACTGATTGGAGTATTATAAATGTGTATATATGTATTGGGGATTACTATATGTATTGGAATATATGATTTTGAATTTGGGGTTTTCTCGGATTTGGACTAGGTTATTGATTTGGATTTGGGGTGAGGACGTATCGATTAATATTTGAATTTGATTTGGATATGAGGGTTTTTCCACTTTGTTAAGGATATTGATTTGGGATCTGATTGGAGAGACTTTACTATTATACTGTAGTAATGATAAGTTTGTGTGTGTGTGTCAGTATATATTGGAAATAGTATATATAGTCAATTCGCTATGGCTTTGCATTTCAAATTAACCACAACTTTTATTCTGGTAGAGTGACAGAGATGCTGAAAAAAATTTGTGAAGATTTTAACTTACCAAGATATTTTCTTAGTTGTGAAAAGAGTTTGAAAATATAAAAATGTGCAATTTAAGGTGTATTTCCAGATTTTAGACTTTGTGTGGGATTATTTATCTGTTGCTCTTTCTGATTCATTCACTTTTTCTCAGTCCCATTGAAGTAGAATAATTGATTGTTCAGGGGGTATCATGCAAATTACTAAATTAGAAATTTCCACTTGAAGTTGAAATATTTCTTTCTATTTTGGAAGTTGCATTGCCTTTTTCTTTTTTCGTGTTAATGCCTTGCTTCATTTTGTTAAATGAGAAGTTTTTGTGATAGTTGTTATGCATCTGCTACGGTATAGAGTCTAGTACTAGCATGAAAGTTGAGGTATTTTTTCCTTTCATGTTTTGGCACTGCATGAAAATTGTTTAGACAACTTTTAGAGTTTAGCTGGATCTTGTGGCAAAGTATGATAATTGATAAGTGATGTTTCGATAGCTTTGTTTCTACGATATTACTGGACTTGCTGTGAATTTTTTGTGTCCTGAATATTTGTAACCCACCAGCATTATTTTTGCCACCTGAAATTGCTATTAAATATTATGCTGAAACTCTTCTGTGAAAAGCGCTATTTAGCCCTTCATGTCGCTTCTATATTATGTTTTGTGTGTTTGTATGCTATATTGTATGCATTTCCATGTTTCGTTTAATTTAGAAGACCAGATGCCAAAAACGCAGATCTGAGTGTATATCTTTATCTGGGATTTTCGCCTATGATAAGGCATCTTCAGAAGAAGAAAAAATAATGCTTTGTTGGTTCACCTTCAGTTAACTGTATTATTTAACAAGTAGTGTTTTGCTAAATTCATTTCTACGATATTAATGGTCTTTCTGGCCTATATCATGTCCTGTATATTTGTCAATGCATTCACCAGCAATTTTGTGCTTCCTGAAATTTCACTTAAGGTTTCTGCAGGAACTCCTGTGATTATCGCTTTTGTCTCTGGTGTTGCTAGTATCTTTGTTCTGCGTGTTTGTATTTTATGTTAGTGAGCCTGTTTTTGTCTAAACTAGAAGACCTGTAACATCCCAGAACCTAAGGGTGCTACACGGCCGACTAACATGTGGCTTGACACGTGCTAGACGAAGGCCTATAACTTAAAGATAATTAAAAATAATAATTTTGACTCTAAAACAATAACTTCAAACATTCGTTCTTATTTCTGAATATCTCAACAACAAAAAAAAACTAAAATCAAATTCAAATATCGATAGGAACTTATTTAAAAAGGTCTTGTAATACTAAAGAAACAGGAATTGAAATTTATAATCTTGGAACTTTATTAGCAACGGAAATAAAACGGAATCCTATGAAGGTCTGGCTGATTCCCAACTACCTAACTCTGACTCCTTAGAACGACTCCTTATAACCTGTATACCTGAAAACATTTCAAAAGCGAGGGGTAAGCTAAAGGGCTTAGTGAGCGATAAACCTTGCAATACAATATAGGGTCGAAAATATATTTTAATCCTTTAATCATTTTCCTTTGAAAAATCAATATTTTTAACTTTACAAAATTTCCAAAGCATAGTGTAATATAAAACGTTTCTTGAAAACTGAAACCTTCTCGAACTAATAAAAATATTAAAAGGTGTGATCAATACGATAATATAAATTAGATATTTATCTAGATTGGACTTTCCAATCCTAGGTGGATGTTAGAGATATCTTTTATTCATTGGATTCACACTTCCCGAATATCCTTTCTATGATTGGACTTCCCAATCTTACGTGGACTCTATAGGTCTCTTTAATTGTACCGGTACTTCTCAAATATCTTTATATCATTTTTTTTTCTCAACTTAGATCTTAAATATAATACCATAATGATCACAAAAATAAAATAAACTTTCTTTCAAAATCTTATACATTCATCAATGTATATAAACATTTCACTTTATTTACGTTCATCAACGTACACAAATAATCTTGTTCTTTTGAACCTGCAACTTTGCAATGATGTATATACATATATAATTTTGATACCTTTAAAATATAATTTCAACATGCAAATATTTGTTAAAAATGCAATGGGATTTAATAATAGCAAGTAAGAAAACCACTCACCTTATTAAAAACCTTTCGTATACTCACTGCCAAACAAGATTTACACCTCCCATGCAAGTAATAATATCATAAAATATAGGATTTGCACCTTGTCCCTTCTACCAACGAAGTACTGCTATTATAAATATAATCACTATGAAACACTCAGTATAGTTTACTATGAGACACTCATTAATCATTATAGTTTGCTATGAAAATGTATGCTCTTATATTTACATAAACAATATATATATAGGTCTCTGGATGGTAATATGAGATATAATGTAAATTATGGTATTGGGGAAAATATCAAGTAATGTCTATTCTTTCTCTCTGGTTGTGTCTCGTAATATATATACATGAGTATTGGGAGTTATTGAAAGGCTAAGGAAATGTAACTATATAAGAATAAATGTAGCCATTTAATACAATGAAATTCTATAGTCAGCTGCAAATAACGCAAGGTGTAAATGTGATTGTAACTCTTGAATAGCATAACTTCTTATGTATGTACAATTATATCTTATTAATATAAGCCAACCCAAGAAAAAATGAGGCTGTCAAATTTTGGCCATTTTTTCCAAAAATGCACCCACTCTTTTTTACTAATTACCAATATACATAATCTAATTAATTAACTATTGGTCATCACTATATTTTTCTAATTACGGATGTATCCTAAATTAATTAACAATTCGTTTTAACCTCCATAACTATAATAAATGATAACAAATTTGAATATTATGTTAAAAATAAAATATATTACGAGATTTATGTTATTACGCGTCTCACACGCAACGCGTGGGTAACTTTTACTAGGTTTAAGTTCTAAGTTTGTCCAAATAAGACAGCTTATAATTATCTTCTTATTAATATAAGCCAACCCAAGAAAAAATGAGGCCGCCAAATTTTGGTCATTTTTTTCAAAAATGCCCCCACTCTTTTTTACTAATTACCAATATACATAATCTAATTAATTAACTATTGATCCTCACTATATTTTTCTAATTACTGATGTATACTAAATTAATTAACAATTCGTTTTAACCTCCATAACTATAATAAATGATAACAAATTTGAATATTATGTTAAAAATAAAATATATTACGAGATTTATGTCATTACGCGTCTCACACGTAACGTGTGGGTAACTTTTACTAGTATACATATAGGCATACGAAGACAACGATTTATAAGAAATTACCACTTAAGTAAAATAGAGCAATAATAATTAAATCATTTATTGTTGACTAAGAACTATGTTTTATATTTCAAATTACACTACTACTAACAAAATCATATCTTTATAAATAACGTTCATAGCATAAGTTCACGTAAAACACAATCAATGCAAACTATATATTACTCATTTAACTTACCTTTCAAATTCCATAACTTATATCATTACTAATACAATTAATCTTTAACTTTCTACTATTAATAAACATGGCCTTCCAATACATGATGAATTCCAACGTGTATTTGTAACTCTTTCCAAATGAATGTGTCATTAATACATTGTTATTTTATTAGAAATATTATTACAAGAGCACCTATGATTTAGAATTACTAATTAACAAGCAAACGGACAACCTATCAAAACATGCTAATGTTTTTTTTTTTCCTTTTTGTTAAATGCTAAAAGTATTAGTAACGAAAGAAAAATAAAATGCGGGATTTTACAAGACCAGCTGCCAAACATGGATCTGAAAATATTTGGGATTTTTTTTTGAGTTTCAAAGTGCATATACCAAGTACTAACAGGGAATGTTCAGAAAAAAGAATCATGTAGTGTAAATCCAACTTCAGTTTGTTACTGTCTAAATCAGATTAACTATATGGCATATGTAGGTTGACGAAGGGTTGAATAAGTTCGACGAACATGCTCCGCCTTCTGCCAAGTGGGCCATCGCCAAAGCTCAACTCATGACCCAAAGAACATCTCTGGTAGCCAAAACCTTCATACACGAAGTCCAAATCAATGGGCCATCCGCAGCATTTTGTTACTGTGGCCAAATTTTCGCGCAGCTGGTATTGATTTTGTTGGCCAACTTTTGGTATATGATTAACCAGATCACAGCCCTGCATGTCGTGGCACAGATGGCCATCCCTACCGTCGATAATTGGTCAGATGCTTACAATAAAACTATTAAAGATATGGTTGCAAAGGGTTATATTGTTTTCAGTTATTTGCCTTGTGTACCGAAAGAGGAAATTACAAAGGCTTACAAGCAAGTTGAAGATGAGAGAGGCCCTGTGTGCACTATATGCAATTGAAAGGGAACTAATAAGTGATTAAAAGGGCTGCACGAAGTTGTATGTGCTACATTAAGAGATAGAATGGTTGTTACTCGTATGATAGTTACCATCATTTTTGTAAACTTGTGAAACTTGCGTTTGTATATCTTAACCTTGTCGCAGAGGAGTTGAGCTAAATATAGATATATGTATCAAGTGGATTTGTAGTGTATAATGGAAATTTTGGAACTCTTATTTTGCTTTCTTCTCAGTCATAGGTTTATCAATGACTATGAGAGGGTGCGACATCAATAGAATTTTGAGAACTTCTGTCTACATTTTTTTTCCTGATTGACTATAATCATATTGTCTTCCATTGCCAGTCATTTATGATTACGACTCCCATTAGATGAATTAGGCAAATGAAGGTGTTCGAAAATTTAGTAGTGATGGTAAAAAAATCCCTAAGGTTGTGAGAATGAATGTTTTCCTTTATTCGTCTAAGATCTGAAAACTGAAGTTAGGTAACATTGGGCCACAGCTGCTAAGCAAACAAGCTATACCCATTTTAGGTTGAGAGAAAAGCTTTCACCTTAGCTTATTCAGCCCAAAGAAATACAATCACCTTTTGAGCTGATAAACCAAGTGAAGTCCGGCTTTTAAGGAAGATTTAAATAAGAAAACTAAGCTTAAAAGTTGCAGGCCTTTGTATGCCGCAAATGTAGATGGTCTCTATATGAGGACCCTGTTTAAACTAAACATATTTCACAAATGTTAGTAACTTCCTTTGCCAAGCATTATATACTAGCAGGACTTGGGACAAACGGCTTGTTTGGCTTTTGCTTACTTCGAGTATGAGAGCTTGTTTGACATTTGCTTATGTTAAATATGAGAAATATATTGGGTTCAATCAGCCAACACTTTCAGCTTTTTGGTCTAAGAAAGGGAAAATCTCAGACTTCAAGCAGACCAACCAGATAAAGTGCAGAAATAATGGGACTGAAAGCATATTATCATTATAGTTTTACAACTCTCATGCTTACCCTACATTATTATCATTGTAGATCTCTCATGCTTAGGATAATGAGCCATACATACGATAAACTGCTTTGTTTTCTACTTACTAAATGAATGAACATAATTTCCTCATCCTTGACAATTCAAAGCAATTGTTGCAACAGTAAATTGCCATAAAAGCCGACTTGTGTTCCAAGTATAAAATCATGAATATGATTCGACAAATTCTTTACATGGTCATAAACCCAAAAAACAGAAATCAGAAAGTCAAATGAAGCAACACGGATGCTGAAATAAGCAAGATTAAAAGTTTTGGCTGATTACCGCACATTTATTTGAACCCAAACTAGTCCCTATTACAGAACTGTTGACTTTTGACAGACAAAATGAAGCTCGAAAACCATTGCAACGATTCATTTTCATCGACTGCAGCTGTCATTTACTTCCACACCTGCAACAAAATTGTACACCTTGTTCTTCATGATTTACTCTTAAATTAAAACAAGAAAAATATATTCTGATTTTCTTGTAAGCAACTGAAATTATCAACAAAACTGGAGATCAGCCTTATTAATCACCAAGAGAAAAGTTCACAATAAAAAAAAAGACAAAAGTTAAGATAGTTATTTGAAGAATGGCAACATGCACAAGATAAGTGGAGAATATCTTTTACTCCGTTTATGTCCACGACTGATAACGGAAATGGAGTGCATGTGCTCCCTAACTTGCAACCAAATTATATTCAAAGTAATAAATAGACGTAGCAGAACAGGGGGAGAAACAATTTTAGACTCGATATAAATTCAATTTTGTGCACCGCACAGAGACAGGGGATGGAAAACACACAGAACAAATATAATGAAAACAAAAGCATCCATACTTATACTCAAATGCATTAAAAATATTAAAAAATCAACTTGATAAAACACCCAAAAAAAAGGCATAAGGTGCCAAGACCAATACAACCTGTTTGGATGCAACTTTTAAGTTGATAAGCTGGACTTTTTAGGTTGACAAAATTTGGTTCATCTACTTAAGCTTCTGGTTTTTCAGGCAAAAGAAAAGAAAACGTCAGTTCTAAACTGACCACCAACAACAATTCAATGTTTAAGCACAAGTCCTACTTCTTCTTTTTGGAAATCATCCTAATCTTGACAATTTGCATATGAACACAGAGATAAAACATATAAAATTTAGATGTTAACTGTGACGAATTAGAACAGAGAAAACTTGCCATTTAAGATCCAACGGAAACTCAAATGTGTGCACTGCACACAAACATGCATCTGGTACATAAGCATGCAAATTGCAAAAAGAGAAAACGAAAATGTGCATCCAAGCCCGATTAGCTCATATGCATAGCCCAAAAATATCTTAACCAACTTATACAACAACGAAAAGAAATACATGATGCTCAAACCAATACGATCCAATATTGCAAAAATAGGAAAAGAGGGAGGGGGCGTGTTAAGTTGCAGCTGAAAGTAAATAAGCTGTGCTCTTTGAGGTTGAGGGAAAAAACTGGGTTCATCCTGCCTAAAACTTCTACTCCCTCCGTTCCACTGTAAGGATCCACTACGGAGAAATAGTCCATTTTGGGATGTAAAATTTTGGTACTTGAATTGCCAAAATGAGCGATTTGGGTTTAACTATGTGAACAAATTTTGAATCGCTCATTTTGGTATTTTATGTACCAAATTTTGCTTCCAAAATGGACTGTTTTCCCGTAGTGGACACCTTAAAGTGTCGGAGGGAGTAGCTTTTTCAACCCAAGAAAAAACTCTTTAAATTTTAAACTGGTCAACATTCAGTTCGATTAAAAAAAAAAAAAACTTAGCTTAGCTACAACCAAACAATGCCTGAATGAACGTGAAACTTACATTCTCACTTGGTTGTGACGTCCTCAAGAAGGTCGTCATAAGGGTCACGGCGACCAGGCACCTGACTAATCTGCGGGTCCCAAAAGAGCTGAGCGTTGTGGCGATCATCATTCCAAAACCCGTAAGGGCGTAATGGTAATTTCCACATCTCTTTTGTTTTCTCACACCTATCTTTCATGCTGTACAGATGCTCTCTAAACTTACGGTCTCTCTCCTCCGGATTCTCCATCATCCTTAGTATCAAGTTCTCCGCAAACTCCTTTATGAACCCCATTACCAATATCACCTTCCTATGTGACGGAAAATTAAAATCAAGTCAAAATATTAAAATGAAAAAGTAGATGCAATTTCATATTCATATATAGTAAACTAACCATGAGAAATAAAATGAGTAAATAAATGAAGTAGGAAAGAGGGTCATAATAATTATTAATTGGTGCATGCAGAAACACCCATTGAATACCTTTGAACCACAAGTCAGTTAACTCTGTCATAAAATGGTGTAAAAGTATATTTAGCTGATAACAATAGAGAATATATGCTACGTCCCTTAGAGAAGCATGACCCTTTACTGTTCAATGGAGTCTACGAATGGTAGAAAAAAATGTGACTGTTATGGATATCCCAGCATAGATCGCAAACTAGTTGTAAAAGAATTAAACTCATTCTTGATCCTCTTGGACATATTCAATCATATTAATGCCATTGCAAAATAAAACAAAATTGGAAGTTGGTCATAGCAAATATTCATTCCATACATGTTGACTGATTATTATTAGCATTTGCAATACTAGGCTACAACTATTAGGCAAAAGAGTCGTCTTATTTGAGGAGGAAAACAACTCTGACTTCGCCCAGTTTTAAACTTCTAATCTTTTAAGGGCATAAAGCAAAACCAAAAAGAACAACTTTGGGGCATTTTAACCAAATCCAGCACAACTTACAAGTAGAGCCAAAAGGGAAAGAAAAAATAACTGAGCTTATGAACAGCAACCAAGAAGTCCTAAACCACCAAGCAACTATTAATGTATCCCTAGTTGTCTATGCCACCCACACAATAAATGGACAACCGAGATCTCCAAGTCACTTCAACTACGACCGTGCTTAGTATTCCGTAAGCACTTAATCTTTTTGTTTCATATATTAGTTGACAACTAAAAAGTCATGTATAAGAGAATAAGCTTGTTTCCTTGCAGGTTTTTTCTTAGGACTTTTACTCTATTTGACTAGACGGTGTAAAGGTTATAATTTTTTGTTTACAGACCTGAAAATGTAGAAGTTTAAGCCAATGAAAACCACATTCTCAATAAGGCTTGTCTGATTACAGCTTTTAAGCAAATAAGCTAAATTCTGCGGCCAGTAAAAAGTCTTGGGACATACAGCTAAAAGATTCTACCATTTAAGGCCAAAACTCCGGAAAATCACATTATTGAGGTTGACCAATGAAATGCAGTCCATAAATTGACCATTAAAAAAACTGAGCAAAAAGATACAAATAAAAGGCCTTATCCTCAAATAAGCCAGCTTATTTCACTTAAGCTGCAACCATATAAGACCATAATTTCAAGCACAATTTTAAATAGTGCACTTTGTAGTATAAAAATCTCGATATAAAGCTCGATTCAAAGCTTTAAAAACTTAAAAAGCTCGCTTTTTCCGCATTTTAGGCCGCTAAAAGCTTACGCTTTTATCGTAGCTCTTGCGAAAACGCTCTACCTAAGATTTTTATTATGAAAACTGACTATTAAGGCTGATTTGACGTTATTTCATTACAGATGTTAATATTTAAACTATTTTTTTAGTATAATGAGCTAAATTGCACAAAATTATCAATACCCAAATACCCAGTTGAGGAATTAAAAACAAAGATGAATGATAAACAAATTCAATAACAGATTTAAGGGAAATTGGGATCAAACCCACTATGTATGACGATAAAGACTCGATCTTTAAGCCTTTAGATTTGAAATCCACACTCATAAACTCCTCATTTCAATACAAATCTATTTATTTCATATTTTTATTCTTAAAATTACGCAAGAGAGAAATATACATATATATATATATATATATATAGAGAGAGAGAGAGAGAACCTTTATTGCTAGAAGTAGGAGAGAAAGATTGGTCTTATTTTTTTAATTGGAAGTGAAAAAAGCAATTATGAAGGATTGTAGTGGTCTCTGAGGATTGTTTGGTTGAAAGTTTTAAGTTCAAGTTTATTTTGCCTATTTGATTTGTTTAATTACTTTCAAGTCCATTTATAACATTAAAAAATTATTCCTTAAATTCAGTAAAAATTGAAATTTCATTAAGATTAATACGTAATTCCTACATTATTGAGTAACCAAAATTAAAATAAGACCATCATTCAGTAAAAAGAAAAAAAATACACACATTATTGAATAAGAATTACAAAGAATTTCTAACTTCGTCCTAATATTGATTGAAACCCTAAAATTGTCAAATGTGCTCAATGGGATCTTATTAAGGTGCATACGTATTTTTGAAGTGATACACGTGCACATTAAAATGGATTGAGATTGGGATTCGGAAGGGGAGGAAGCGTCGACGGAGGACTGAGAGCGGCATTCCAGAAAAACACCTTCTAATGTCGACATGATTTTGTTGATGCATGCTCTGCTCATTCGCTTTCTGCGACGAGAAAGTTTACGCTTTACACGTTTTAAGCATATAATTACGAAACACTTTAGTTAATCTTCCGTTCTTTGAAACAATAGTCAAGACGCAACTCAATACAAGCCACTTGATAATAATCATCGGATCTCTGTGGCGGCACATGGTAGCGTCGAAACTGACATTGCGCTCAACTGCTTTAGATATGATATTAACCAAGTAAATATTGTACATTCTGGAGCCATCAAATGGTTTCCGATTAATTTCAAGGTTGTCGCATCGCACACGTCCCTTATAGATCTAAATCTGATAGTTATCAGCTAAGCATTTGTACATTTCCAGAATTCTAAAAAATAATTTTTACTTTTACGTACCAATCAAATTTTGGTTAGAATAGTATGTGATATATTCATGAGACTCTACTGAATCAAAACATTTTACTATACTTGATTGGTAACGATATATGGGGAACGTCCCGAATATTGTTCAATACTTTATCCGCAAAAACCTTGTAAATTCATAAGTAGTGTTTATATAAAACTGCCATTTCCAGCGACTTTGTTTATAATATACTCATAGAAGTTGCATTCGTGTTACCTTTGATTATTTGAATCAGTCTCTTTGAACTAGTCTGTCACCAGACAAGTCACAAATCACAATCATAAAGTAACATAGTCTTAGAAGCTAAATAATCTTTAATTTGTCACATTTTCTAGTGAAATGGTTACTGTTACGTACACTGCATTTGCTATTTCCCCATTAATTTTTTCTAACAAAAACAAACCCCACCAGAGACAACACGACCCATTTTCCAACTACGACAAAGTCAAAAGACATATTTTAGATTAACATCGACAATTTAACACATTCTAAACATGGCAGAATCAATTAATAAATTACTAATGTAGTTGACAATACAGTATGGGCTTGAAAAACATCCAACAACAAACAACAAGATAATATATATTAACTGGGTAAAGCATAATAGAATTAATATTCACAATCCAGTGTATCCTTTTCATTTGTTTGTCACAGACAACTATTAACCTGACTAACGAAACGTCGAAATCACGAAATTATTTAATTCCAACACAAGTACCAGTACTGGCACAAAATCTGTGATAAATGATTCAATTTTACAAATTTCTCTGAATCAGAACAGCTCAAAATTGTTACAACCTTTATCTATTCATTGACGACTATCGGATCTGGAGTTGTCTTGAATCGTTGGTGATAAAATTAATCGATCCAATCATCGAGTCAATATAACCCAAAAACCAAAAACCAAATGTCACGATTAATTACTATAACTAAGATTAAATATAACATACTTGATGTTACGATACCCAAGCCAGCAAGTATTTATGTGTTTGTTTTACTAGTGTGCTGCTTTTAAGGAAAATAAATTATCTGAGACCCTGAGGCTATATAAAACTGATCAGTTCCTTCAGATTTAAATTGTATCTTATAGACCAGAAAACAGTTTCGGTTAGGATACTACAGTACTACAAGTTAGCTAAATCCAGTACTATATGAAGGATAAAATTGACCCCAAAAGTTGATCTTAAAAGGGCAATCAAACAAATTAAGCTATATATAGCTTCACTACAAATGAAACCAAATTAAAGACAAATGAATTAAAAAAAAAAAAAAAAACGTACTTTATCATATAAAATCCATCTCATAGAGTCATAGCAGTAACATTTTAATTACAATCTACAAATCGAAATTCCAACATCTCTCCTTTCTCATCCAATCATTTCCATTTTTCCTTCATACATACATACATATATATATATATATAACACGATACTTAAATCAAACACTTTTCAAGAGAGCTAAATTAAATAAAAGCGGTATACAATCTTCAAGACGGACCATTATTGTTACGACGCACCGAAACCTGAACGGGTATAGGGCGACCGGTACCTGACCCACCACAACTCCCACAACCCATCCGTCCTGAACCGGAACAGGTACGACAACCCACGTCACCATCTGACCATCTTTTGCAAAGACAAGACACACGTCCCGTACCGTTGCAACTTGAACACCGGTTCATCCGGTCCGGTCCCATCATAGGCGTACGGTCCATTAAGTCCTTCACGAAAACCGCTCCTGCTAACACTGTTATTCCTGTTGCTAGCTGAGTTAGTACCAAAGGTCCCATTTTATTTTTCTTTCTGGTTTTCTTGTCTAGCTTATGAGTTATGAGTTATGAGTGAGAAAGAGAGAGAAAGATTATTTTTAGAGGAATGGAAAAGGAGATTTGTGTAAATGTGAGGCTAAGGTAAAGTGGTAATGTATCTCTCTATGTGATGATTGGTGTTTTAGTCTTCTACTCTTCTTTATGTCTTTTTTATTTTTTATTTTGGGGAAGTTATATTATTAAAGGAATATCTGAAAGTTTGGAATAATTTAAGAACGACCCTACTGGTTTAGATAGTTAAATTAGCACCCTTTCGATGTTTTACTCTTTACAAATTATTTTTTGATACTTAAGTTGGAAGCAACAAGTTAAAGGTAGAAACCTGCAATCTTAAGAAACCTTAAAATAATAAATCATGAAAATAAAATACGAAAAGAAATCTAATAACTGAGGACAAGCCATGTGTGGAAGTTTAGTCGGAAGACACATTCTCAATCCAAATACGCTAAATCCGTAGCTTAGTGTGTAATATTACATACGTAGGGAGAAAGGTGAAAGTATGATTTAGATTATTGAGTTAGTTAAAACGATATTTAATTATAAAAGATCTTCAATTTGACCGACGATTTATAACTAAAAAAAACAAATTAGTTGAGTTGATAATGTAAGCAACCAAGCAAGTCATATTTAGGACGTTAACTAAAATCAAAATTTATGAGGGGACTAATAAGTGAATTAGGTGAATGATGCATAAATTTACTAAAACATTGATGGGGGTGGGTGTAATTTAAAATTTCATTTGTACCTTTGAGTAATGAAGTGGTTAAGTAGCAGTACACGTAAGTGCGTGTGAGATTGTTGGTTTAGAGCGTTTGAGTTTGGAGTCTAGTGAAGATGTTTTTGGTTTTGGTTTAAGCCAATTTTGATGTTCTCTTGTTCTGGCGGTGGATGGTTGGTTCTTCTCTATCACCCTATTGATTTTTTATGAACTGGATTTGGAACAAGGGATAAAATAAACACACGCAGAAACTGAATAAATTAATACTCGATTATTTAATAAATTTTTTAAGATAATATTTTTGTTCGGTCCCGATTCGGGAATAGAATGCTAAATTAATAATTCGTTAAAATTATAAAATAATACATTTTTGATAATTTCTATAGACCTAATATAAAATATAAATTAATAATTCCTTATATATACTACATGAATGATTTATAAAGTTTTCTTGAAAAATAACTCAACTGTCTTTTGTTTTTTATTGAAATCAATTTCAACTTAAATCTCGTCTCTAATTTTCCTTATCATTGTAAGAACTTCTGGTGTTGTTTTCTCATATCTGAACAATAAATTATTCAATGTGATTGCCGCTTTAATAGACTCGTTTCGCGAAGTGAGCTCTATGGTAAAACTTTCATCATTATTTTCATCATGTTTATCAGTTCCAATAACACTCTCAATAATTTCTTTATCAGTCAACAATTGTGCAACTACATTTTCTTAAGCACATCTTCGACATCCATTGCATTGCGATAACCCAACTCTTCGATCAAATTTCGGAGTTCTTGAGTGCTTTCACCACCTACATGTTCATCGGAGTTCTCAAAAGTCATGTTGTCTATTGATCGAAGTTTACAATGACGAAAGCAGTTCGCAAATTGTATTTGCACGAACATCCATGGTACATGCTGAAATTGCAAGATTCATTGCATCTAACACATTTATTTTTGTTGGATTTGGAACCCCTAATTCATAACCCTCCAAAAAACTTCTATAAAATCGATGACGATAATGCATTTTAAAAGCTCGAATAATCCCCGCGTCACAAGGTTGAATTTTTTAAGTTGTGTTTGGTGGCAAAAAAAATAATTCAACATTTCGTAATCCTTCAATAATTTTTGAATGAACATGACAATTATCCACAATCAAGAGAATTTTTCTTCCAACAATTTTTTTATCAAGTTGGCGAACATATTCTTCAAATAACACCCCAGTCATCCAAGCTCGTTTGTTAGCACGGCACTCACAGTTCAAACTGTTGAAGTTTACATTCTTGAAGCAACTTGGTTTAGCATATTTCCCAATAATCCATAAAGAAATTTTCTCTGAACCGTCCTCATTACAGCAAATAACAACAGTTAGTCTTTCCTTGTCTTGTTTTTTCCTTTCAAGTTGCATTGTTGCAAGCGAATGATCCGGTTGAAATCTAAAAAACAAACATGTTTAAGATCAAAACATGTAAATAATTACATCACTAAAGTACAAAATAAAAAATAATAAAATAATAAAAAACAAACATGTTTCATCCATATTAAAGAGGTCTTTCATTTCAAACTGATTCACTTTGTCTCTTATGGTTTTTAATTTGTCCTCCATGCCCTCCATTTCAACTGATCCACTCTCTCCGAAACGCCGAATTTTTTTAATTTCATATCTTGCTTTGAACTTTCCAAGCCAACCAATAGAAAAGGTAAAGTCTGAAGTATCCACAGGATACATATCCTTCATGAACTTTTTCGCCTTCTTGATGATTAGTTCACCTGTCATATTCACATGTTCTTGATATTGAAGAATCCATTCATAGAGATATTTTTCTAGGTCACGAAATTTTACCGGTTTGTGTCGCTTAACATCACTTCTTTCGGGAGCAATTGAGAGATACTCTGAAGACCGCTTAACTGTATTCGATATTGTCCCTTGACTCACCTGCAAATCATAGTTACTAAGAACCCATTCTTGCAATTGCTTTTGAGTGAGACTTGGATTATTCTTGTTGTGCTTGCATAATGATCTTCGAATCTCGTCGGTCATTGTTGTTTTTTTCACACATTTAAGATGGGAAGTCATGTTGTGTGTATGATTTGTTTGTGTTAGCATATTTTGATCTTGTATTTATATATAAAATATTTTTTAATGTTCATAAAGTGATACATTGAACACAAGAAGTATAATAAAGTGGGAGATTGAAGGGTTCTTTCAAATTGGGCCTTTCATTTTATATACGTACATGCATTGTACAATAATTAACTGAAAGTTTGAAATGTGTATGTAAATTGAGTATTTCATTATAAATTAATAAAATATTAATTAATATATAAATTAATAATTATTAATTTATCGATTAATTAATAACTGTTTTAATTAATAAATTTTGGTGGTCCCATGAATATTAATTTATAGGGTTTCTACTGTACTTTTGTCGGCATTTCCGTTCAATTTGAATCTTTATATTAATGATCCATTGTTTCTCGAGAGCACATTTGGTCATGTTTGTTTTGTAAGATCATGGTTTGATCATATTATCGGTTTTTCATATGTATTTGTAATTTTTTCGATTTTTTTTCTTCTTAAATCAACGTTTTGTTTTATTTCTAAAGTGTTTGTTAAAAAAATCTGTAAAATTTGACTTTATATATATTTTTGGTATTTATTAGTATTACTACTTTATAAACTTACAAAACAAACAATAAATACCCAAAAAAATATAATAAGTCAAATTTTACATATTATTTTTAACAAACACTTTATAAATACAATAAAACGTTGATTTAAGAAATAAAGAAAACTACGAATACATATGAATAAACCGATAATCTGACATTGACCAAATTTACTCCCATGCTTCTCAATGTTATTTAACGGAGTGAATTTATGATTGGTACCATTTGAAATTATTTATTTAGAGTTAATACCACTTTCAAACTACTAATTACATATTAGTACTCTCTTAATTACTAATACAAATAACTCCAATACATTGGGCCCAATAAAAGTTTGACCAAAACAAAATATCATTGACCGGTCTCCGGCGTTGACTAAAAACTAAAAAAAATGTATTAAAAAAATTAAAAATTAAAAAAAATTCTAGAAAAAATAAAAACTTGGAAAAAATTTAAAAAATTGAGAAATAAATGAAAAAATTCCAAAAACATCCAAAAAATCCAAAATTATTTAAAAAATTAGAATGTTTGGAAAAAAAATCTAAAATAAAATTCCAAATAAATTGTTTTTTTAGAAAAAATTAAAATTAAATATTTTAAACAATTTAATACAACATTTTTGAAAATCTAATACAATTTTTTTGACAAACTAATACGATTTTTGAAAAATCTAATATAAATATTTTGACAATCTATTACAATTTTCTTGACAATCTAATACAAAATCTTTGAAAATATAATACAATTTTTTTAACAATCTAATACAATATTTTGGACAATATAATAATTTTTTTTTTTTTGAAAATCTAATACAAATTTTTTTTTTACAATCTAATACAAATTTTTTGATAATCTAATATAAAAAAATTGACAATCTAATACGATTTTTTTGACAGTCTAATACAAAAAAATTGACACTATAATTAATTTTTTTGGAAATTTAATACAAAAAAATTGACAATGTAATACGATTTTTTTTTTGACAATCTAATCCAAAAAATTTGACAATCTAATAGAAATTTTTTTACAATCTAATACAATATTTTTTGACATCTAATACAACAATTTTGACACTCTAATACAAAAAATTTGACAATCTAATATAAAAATTTAACAATATAATTCAATTTTTCGGCAATTTAATACAAAATAATCGATAATCTAATACGGTTCTTTTTGACAATCTAATACAATCTTTTTTTACAAATGTAATACAAAAAAATTGACAATTTAATACAAGATTTTTGACAATGTAATACAAAAAAACTGACAATATAATACAAATTTTTTGATTATTTTTTTACAATTTAATAGACAATCTTATACATTTTTTTTGATAATCTAATATAATTTTTTGACAATCCAATATGAAAATGACAGTCTAATACATATAAACACTTAATATAAACACTTATGTTAATTACAATGTCTTTAAATTTGGACTTAAATATCATATTTTGGAACTTTTAATGTAAAATAGTGTTCAGATTGCATTTTTCCTTGAACTGAAAGACGAGATTGTAATAATTTAAATAAACTACTGTTCAAATTTACAAAAACAGGTCCTTGCACCATTAAAACATCAATAAAGGCGGTTACGGTTTCTCACCAGCAGCGCCGCCGCCTACACGCCCTAAGCCTCCGCCGTTGATGAATACATCACCATCTCCGTCGCAGAGAGGGAGATCGAGCAGAAGAAGAGAGGGAGATGATATTAATATACATATATATATATATATATATATATATATATACACATATATGCATACAGATATAGACACATACGGATATATAAACGGAAGGAAAACGATCAGATCTGATATATATCTATATATATATATATATATATATATAATAGCAGACCAGCCCAGCCGATGGGTGTGAATCCAATAAAAAATCCGTAATCTGTTATGGTAGAATTTTCGATGAAAGGAGAGACAATTTGGTTGAGGGAGAGAGAGGGAGAATTTGATGGCAGTTATTTTTATTTTAATTCCTGTGTAAAAGTGTTTACTACTATTTTGTAATTGTTGTAATACACTATTAGCTATGTATTTAGGGAGACAGAAGTAGAGAGAGAGGGGGAACAGTATAGTCTTTTATTATGAATGAATATGAATGGAATGTCAAATACAAGACCCCTAGCCCTCTTTATATAGATAGAGGGTTAGGGTTACAAGCCCATCTGGGCCCATTAAGTAAAAGCCCAAGAGTCCAATAATCTTACAACACTCCCCCTTTGGACGTCTTGAATTCTTCGTATTCATGCAGTCGATCTGAGTCGAGTTCATTCGCAGTGCTAAACACATAAAAACCTTAAGGCCGGAAAACCCAGTGTGGGACAAAACCGGTACCTAGGAGAAACTGTGTAGCCGAATGATATAGGCTGAAATATCATGTAAGTAACTAACCACAAAACAGTGTGCCTCATCAAAACCTTGTCAGAGCAAACCCAATGGGAAAATCTCTGATCGAAGGAAAAAGAGTGCAAAAATGGTAGTAGTAGGGATCAACCACAAAACAGGTGCCTCATCAAAACCTTGCTAGAGTAAACCCAGTGGGAAAAAATCTCTAGTCGAAGGACAAAAGAGTACACAGTGGTAAGAAGTATACAACAGGATACTCCCCCTAATTTCGGCAATCTTAAGTGAGATATGATAGGAACGTGTCTCGCTAAAAACCTTGCCAAGGAAAACCCAGTGGGAAAAAACCTTGGTCTAAGGACAAAAAGAGTACACGAGCATGCGACTGGATGCTCCCCCTCACTTGCACACGACAGGGTGCGAAGATTTCGACTAAGTGGTAATTAGTGCAATAAGCATTCACCTGGATGCTCCCCCTCACTTGCACACGACTGGGTGCAAAGATTTCATATTCCAAGAAAGAGTACGAGCATTCGACTGGATGCCTCATTTACTTACATACGACTGGATGCAAGAAAATCTAATGTGGAATAGAACGAGCATTCAACTGGATGCTCTTAAACTTCATTTGTGAAGATTAATTTCGGCGAGAAATGCTAAATAGCATAATGTAGTCATGTCTCTCTTGATCAATAACAACAAGTTGTCTTCTATGACAAGTGTTTTATCTGGATCGTGAGACAGAACATATGTAATTCAAATATGACTAATACTAGCTCGAAGCCATATACACACTCTCTAGTCGTCTCATAGAGCACGAGATCAGAGTGATTCGTTTGGAGTCATTCCAAGACCTCCAAGATATCGCCTTATTCCTAATGGCAAAGACATACCATGTTAGGAATATCCCTTATGCGGGTCTGATAAGTAACCAGCATCGGTATAACCGAAAAAGGGTTGCGTTAATTCGAGTACCGAAGGGGGCAGATACACTCGATGACGCAAATGGGATAAACTAGCCCACTTCCAAAATTACCATAAGGTAAGGGAATGTGTCTTTAGTGCCATTTCGATGGCAGCGTGTTAGCGTGATGTTGTGTCGAGCTATACCATTCACAACAGACGAGATGTTCGTCCTAGCACATTAGACCAAGTACAATGATGCGCTTATTGTACTTAGATATGAACATTATGGTTCAATATCTCTTCATCGTCTCATCAGGGACGGACTGGGTCTATATCAATGTCTAGTGATCGAACGATCATGGGAGAATCTGACGACTTAGCGTCATGATGACTAAAACGTCATAACACCTTCTGGGTGTAGTCTGAATCATGGACTTAGATTCAATATTTACGGGACTCAATCATCAGGTTGAGTCACTACCGTGTCTTCCCAATATCCTTCATCTCGAAGGCAAATCCAAAAATGGATCGCGTAATAAAACACGCAAGGGCATAATACTTGTTCAAGTATCCCAAGCTAATCAAGTACTCACTTAGGCGGTATACCACATCCGCTCGGATTATATTAATCCATATAGTGAACGTCTCAGTCAATTGAGATCGTGTTCCGTGGTCAGAAACTACTTGATTTAAGCATTATGAAGTCACACAGGGACCTTCATCTATATCGCTTTGTCTAAATCCCCATAGAGATAAAACTGTGACCACATTCATGGCTGCATACTCAGTTTTTCAGAAACTACTAAACTGGTAAAGTAGGGGACTGTTATAATGTCCATTACGAGTAAATCAACCATCTCGTAATCAATTCCAAGGTGTGAGAGAAGCCTTGCGCTACTAGGCGAGCATTCTACAATCTCATTATTCTCATCACTTTTCCTTACGAATAACCAAATAAACGAACTCGTTTAACATTGGTGGTGTTGGAACTACAGGTCCGAACACACTTTCGCTAAGGAGTCTACTTGGATTGCAAGTTTCCATTAGTACAGTCTATTCTACGTTGACTTCAGGCAACGGTACATGGTTCTCTGTCATAATTTGTTCATATTATCAGTCGTCACCGAATATATGAACAAGTAATCAATGACAGTCTCGTTTCGCTTCAATATCGTCTAAGATATCATGATCGACAGATATTTCGAGATTCTTAGGATGAGGAGGAAATCACACATCTCCTTGATCCTTTATAATCTCGTGCAACAAACGAGTTTCAGTTCACCACCTCTGGGGCTGAACGAATTAAGAACCGGTCAACTTCCTCATATCTTGGGAAGGACGACAGACTGACGGCCGACGACAGCGTCCTTTGCTTGGCGGGTTCGGCCAAAGCAACGTGTTACGACAGGAACACGGCGTCCGACAGGGACATCTATCCTTGCAAGCATTTTACAGCAGGTATAAATGATCTCGTGACATCTCATAAAGTCATTAAATGCGTCTGGCATTTAGTTAGACTTGAGGGAGTCTATCCACTTACTTATCACTAAGTGCAGTTTTGGGATCAAGCTAAGACTGAGTGGGTTATGCCACGTTACTTCACGTCGTTCCTTATCAACGGTAACGTGCAAATCTCCCCCTAACGACGGGGAGAACAGTCTTAGCGATGTCACTTTCGCATATCATGCGGTAAAGAGATCGCTTGCCAAGGTTACTCTATCAAATGATAGGCAGGAGATTCATAATCGACTTATGTCCCCTTCAGAGGTCCATATTTTGAACGCTATAGCGGCTCAATCAAAATATTAATTAAGCACTCCAAACACGCGTTAATATGAGACTTCTGGCTCATAACCAGTAACCAGCTGGTACGCATATGGTGTTTGAGTGTCTATGGGCCTCATAACGGACCAATGCAGCAAAATAGCATAACCCCACACGGAAATATAAATCTTGGTGCGCAAGACCAAGAAATGCGTGCAATCATTTGCAGTCGCATCATCAAACTTTCCGTGAGTCCATTTAGGTCTAAACATAATCGACAGGATGTTCAATTTCAATTTCCAAACTCAAGTAATTCAAATCGAAATTTCGATTATTACTCTTCGGAATTATCAAGTCGGCTAGACTTTTCAGGATAATCCGGATCATGGGCCATCAACTTAATGATAGGGCTAAAAGTTTGGAAAATACTGCATTTCTGTGGACAACAATAATCATGTGACCTATTGTCGATGCATCAACCATAACCATTTATATTTATGGTCCGTCTTATGGTTGGATAAGTCCACAATAACTCCTTCAATTCTTTACAAGAATTTTACGAGTTCATTTCGTGATCTTTACACATACTGGTCTTTCAAAGTGAGCATTAATGGCATGAATTTCGGATTAATCGCGAAATATATTCTCAGATAAAATCCAAATGCGATGCGATTATAAATCAAGCATCGTCTTTTGACCCGGGAATATCTCATCCGGTCAATGCCACAATATCAAAATGTTCTTATCAATCGACGACAGGCGAATGATAGTACAGACAATCATGTCTTAGCATCTAAATCATTTATCATTTCGACGGCAGGCGAAATGATAAGGTAACTTTAAATACTTTAAAAATGTGGTAGCAACCACTTGAAAGACATTCCAACTCCTCTAAAATACGTTTTTGATCGTATTGAATGGAGGCTATGTAAAGAAATTTAATTATTTCATGTGCTATTACCAGGTAACACTGGTTTTCTCGAATATTTTATAACTCAACAAGGTACGGCAGGACCTACATGAGTATAAGACCTCATACTTGACAAATCAATTTGGTTTTACCAAAGATTTCGATTTGGAACGACAGGTCCAGAATCGTTGTCACTGAGTACTCTTTTAGGCAAATAGTTGGTGAAATTATGTGGTACACTGTTACCCACTATTTCTAAAAAACCAACTACACCACAAGTATTGCCTAAAATTTCATAATTTAAAGTTTGGTCACATTTGTCAAAGGAATTTGCTCAAAACACTTTAAATTATTTCGAGAAATTTCGTAAACAGGCAAACCATAATCCAAAAGTATGTCCAAATGGAAAAATCATAATCCAAATGGAAAAATCATAATCCAGATGAGCGAAAAAATGGCTCAATGATTTATCAAAATCAATAAAGAAAGGTATCAAACTCATTTGAGCCACAAAATCGGGGGTCTCAATAGTTTCCTTTCAATTAACTTTAACCACATTAGCATCGGTTTTTCCACCTTTATAATAGTTGTGAACTATTTAAGGAGTAACCGTGCATGACCTTTGTCTTTATAGCATAGAGTTGGCTCCTTGAGCATTATATCTTGCTTTGTGACAACGTGTCATATTGTTCCTTTCAATTACTGTCTTGGAGCCACAGGTTTTCGATTTTGACGATTGTCTAAAATCTCGCTTGGCTAGGCGATTCATCGGGATCGCGACAGTTCGAGGCAAATAACACTTGTCTCGGTTCTCGATTCGTGAAAAAAAATATACACGAAGAGCATTAATATCAGGCAAACAATTTGCCATTAACCCAATAGGATTAAAACTACTCACCGGGGTAATTTTTTTTTTTTTTTTTTTATCCAATAACAGATGGGCGATAAAGGAATATGGTGAATATAAATTCACGATACTGCTTATGGAATACAATTTCCAAGTTAGTATTTTGGTGAAGGATAGCTCCAATATGTCAATTTCAGACATTTGTTCACCATAGACGTCATCGCGTCTCAAATGTGGCGGCGGAATAAAATCAACGCCTTAGCATTCATCTCGAGGGTGAGTAACAACAAACTCGTGTTTTACTCATCAAAGATGGCATCCAAAAAAAATTTGGGCATCACATTTTCACACATCAGGGTGAGTAACATGTGGTGACGGATTAAAATCAACGTTTAAACAGTCATTTCGCAAGTATGTTTTTACGATTTTTCTCATCATAGATGGCATCCAACATGTGTTGGGAGTTCTGGATTATTTATCATATAAAACGACTGGTTTATATGTTTATGGTTTGCACAATCATAAACTTTATTTCGAAACGACAGGTTTGAAAAATAGTTTTGCTTGTAATGTGAATAGGTTCTCATTGATCGAACGACAGGTCGATACAGAGACACCAATTCGGCGAAACATACATCACTATATAAACACACTCGGGGAAATTATTATTTAGTCAACCCCTTTCGGTAGCTCTACTTGAAAAACGACCAGGAAAGACGGTGAGGGTGGAGGGCACGAATGCCACTTAAAACCCGACCTCATTAGGATATCGACTTCCGCCTATATCTTTCCTAGACATCGTATCCAAATAGGTGAGCCTATTTGGGGAAGGTTCATAATTTTTCCAACTTAAATGTGAATATATATGATTTCGCAATTTTACCATTCATGGCAATAAATAACAGGTATATCTTTTCTAGATAACCACATATATACAAGGCAGTATAAAATATATTCATGATATATATCTAATCATGCAGTAGATTTGGTGATAAACTAAATCAATTCAGGATTATCAATCACACAAATTATATCATACCAAATCAAATCAAATCAATTAACTGTCATATGGTATATTTATCTATGGTAATATCAAAAGATATGTTGATTATACTAATAAGATATCAATCAATTATTTACTGTTTATTGCCATATGAATAATTCTATACATGGTAATTTTAACATTCAAGCAAGCATTATATTTTTAATTACCAATAATTCTATATATGGTAATTTTTAACATGCAAAGTGGTTAAATACATGGAAACATATCAATTTATCCAATTAACATGCAATTTCCATACAAGTTAATTTATATGTACTTGCTTTTTAATCAATATCATGTATGTTGATTCAGTCCAAACAAATTAATTACATGTAATGATACCAATTCATGAATATGGTTATTAGGCAGAACGACAATCCCAGTTTTCTTATACATGGTAGTATGCAATAGTGATTTAAATACACATCTGTTAAGCATGCAGTCATACCTATGCAAGAGTAAAAGATTTTTTTTTTAGGCAATTTTTACTAGTAGCTCTTTTCAGACCTAGTAATACCATGTTATTAAATAGCAAAATAATGACCATACTGTGACTAAGTTACGCATGTGATTGGAAAATAACAAGTAGCAATCAAACATCCTGTAATTTAAGCATGCAGTTAAACGTGTAATTGCTACGGTTAATAGGTAACGTGTAATTGCTACGGTTAATAGGTAATTGTGTACCGTATTCCTGGTATTTTGGGAAGGTCGATAGAGAATTTTTTTTCTCAAAGTTTTGTCGTATATTTATAACCCAATCTTCGAAATTAAACTCTGTTTTTCGAACAAATACCCAAATCTCCTAATTTTTACTGCAATCTCTGCAAGCAAAGTGCTGATAACGTGTTGTAATACACTATTAGCTATGTATTTAGGGAGACAGAAGTAGAGAGAGGGGGAACAGTATAGTCTTTTATTATGAATGAATATGAATGGAATGTCAAATACAAGACCTCTAGCCCTCTTTATATAGATAGAGGGTTAGGGTTACAAGCCCATCTGGGCCCATTAAGTAAAAGCCCAAGAGTTCAATAATCTTACAACAGTAATTTTTTAAATTAATAGTATTTTTTTATAAATAATTGTTTTAAGATTTCATAAACACTCTTCACATAAATAATAGTATGATACATGTATATAAATATAGATACATCAATATAGATACATACATATATATTGAATCTATTGAATATATTGTAGTAGAGATAATTTTATAGAGAAAGTGTTTTTGGCAATCGAATGTAAAAAGAATTTGGACCCCAATTATATTTAAAGGAAAGACTAGAGATTAACAAAACCAAATTAAAATGTTTGAATAGGATAACGTATGCTAATAAAAAATACAAGCGATAGTAAAACCTAATAAATCTCTTAAAATGGTACCGCTCTCCATTAATTCCAATAGAGGATCATGAAACTGGTCCAATTAATACATATTTTTTCATAAAAAGGAGGTTGGGTTCGATATATAAAAGGCCGGTAAAAAATAGATTAACAAAATATAAAACAAACTAGAAAAAAAAGTTTTACTACTCAAATATGGATAAAAAAAGTAACAAATCTAAATTAGTAGATTCATGAACTGGAACAAGGGATGAAATAGACACATAATTTTGTTGGCATTTCCGTTATTTTCATTTTTCACTATACACTTTAGGAAGAGTTGATATAGTCATGTCCGTGTTTGTTTATGCTATTTAACATAACACGCACATATAATAACCATCATGAAATGGAACCGGTCCAGTGAATACATAATTTTCATAAATAGAATGTTGGGTTCGATATATATAAGGCCCGTTAGAGGATATTAATTTGGTCTTACTCTTGAGGCATTAATATCAATTAACTTATCATAAATACTTTGTATATATACTTGTTAAAAGAAATATTCTACATCAAATATTTTCAACTAATGGTACTTTAAACATTAAGTTCTCTACCCTCATAGTCATATATATGTTTTAAATTCTCAGCATTCAACTTATAAATTCGGTAAAATAGACTTGCAAGAGTAATGCAATTATACAGATTAAGTTGTAAATTTCTAAATTGGGTAACTTGTAAAAGGCAGAACCGATAGACTTGCAAGAGTAATGCAATTATACAGATTAAGTTGTAAATTTCTAAATTGGGTAACTTGTAAAAGGCAGAACCGACTCAACCCGACCCAAATTATTTTGCAGTTTTACCCGACCATATCATGTAATTATGACTGTCACGTTTTAGGGATCCCAATCGTGACTCGTGTTTAAGGTAAAATAATTAGCCAACATGAAACCGAGTACTGATACATAAATTAATAAAGACAGAATTACTCTGCATCTTTTCCGATGAGCTTTTATGAAAAACAGACCAAAACAACATGATATGTTATTGAGGGTCCATTATATTTTCTAATTGGGGGACAAGTTGGCTATATTTAGATCATAAGAAAGTTTAAATGTGGAATAAGTGTGGGAAGAATCTTTTTCCAGGCCTCAAAACAGTTGGACATATCGTGTTTTGTAACTTTGTTTACCAAAGTTAATGTAACTATTTTGTTTGTCAATTAACTTTGGTAGCCATTTTGGGTGGTGTCAAGTATTAGCGGTGGATTCTTCTCTCAATTTTTTCCGGAATTAGAATAAGGGATACAATAACACACAACTTTATCTGCATTTCCAATTCTTTTTTACTACGTTATGGAAGAAATAGAAAAGTCCTGGTTTGTCAATGTCACGTTTCAATGATTTGTAACGCACATGCGGTAGCCGATTAGCCATGCTATTACTCCCTCCGTTTCCATTTAATTGTCCACGAAATTACGTATAATTTTAACCGGCTTATAACTTGTATCAAAATTGTCGAAATGAATTTTTTTTAAATCTAATCATAAAATTTAACATTTAAACTATAAGATAAACTTTTAAAAAAATTCATTCCGACAATTTTGATAAAAGTTCTTACCCAATCAAAATTACACGTGCTTTCGTAATGAACAATTAAATAGGAACGGAAATACTATGGATACGTAATTTTATGTTGTAGCAATTTTGATAAGAGTCGACTGAAACAAGATGACAAATACCAATAACCATCTATAAAACAACAAAATTACCATATATAGTCATCTATTCAGGAACGGCAATTTTCTTAAAGGTACATAAAAATTCTCGTAGAATCGAGAATGAAGTTTTCATTCTGTACATGTCAGACCATGAATTAGTAACTGCATCCAATTTAAAAAAAAATCCCCAGCCAGTCTTTTTATTTCGGATTAAGAAAATGTGAAAGCGCGTTTCTTTCTATAAGAACGGTGCGTTCCGAGGTGTGGAGTGGGAGAGTATTACACCCTTGATGGTGAAATATCAATTGCTTGTTGAACCCTGTGAATTGCGTGAAAGTAGGATACTCCAAATTCGTGGGTCGCTGCCGAATCTTCTACTGGTACATGGACGACCGTGTGGACCGATGGGCTTACTAACCTTGATCGTTACAAAGGGCGATGCTACAACATCGAGCCTGTTGCTGGAGAAGAAAATCAATTTATTGCTTATGTAGCTTATCCTTTAGATCTTTTTGAAGAAGGCTCTGTTACTAACATGTTTACTTCTATTATGGGTAACGTATTTTTACGTCGCCACAGTCAGGCTCGCAGTGAGGATTCATGAAGTCGCTCTTAATATTATAATATAAGTTATTATTTCCACTATCTCTTTTCAGACTATAGCCCAGGAAAGTCGGCGACAAACATGAGCCAATTAATATGGCATTGTAGCGTTTCAATGGGCTGCACGACCGGAAGGGCCTGATCAGAACTTTGGTCAGGTGAAAGTTCGACACCTAAAACATGGCGGGAGCTGAAGTTGCAATTAACAGAGATAGTGTTTTCTGGATCAATTACTAATTTGCTATGGAAGTGAAGGGTTTTCCCGTGACTGCTATGGACGTTGCAACAAAGAGTCAAAAAAAGGAGCGAGAGTATAGCAGTGGTGGTGGCCATCTTTTGCTTTTTGTATATATACTCATAGGCAAATGGGATTTATACGATTCATATGTATAATTGATTATAAAATTCTCAGTTTTATGGAAATTAAGATCCTCCATATCACAAATCTTACACCAATATCATGAAAATCATGATCCTTAATATTTATATCATGGAAACTGCATATCTTAAGGACTATAATATTATTGTAATCCTGATATTCAATATCTATATAAATTAAATGTTGCATCAAAAGCAACTAATTAAGCAAGCTACAAATCTACATTTACTACGAGCAGTACGTAGTTAGTAATTCCATCATTTACTGTATTTTAGGTTGTAAATCATGTTCTAGTAATCGTGCCATATGTATCGGCTAAAAGGATCTGATGAAAGTGAAGGTGTCTTTGTTGCTATAAATGTTTTGGATGGAAATCTGCAGCAGAGAGTTAGAAAGTGGAGTGATAAGTGTCATCTCACTCCGATGTAAAAAAAAAAAAAAAATTGTTTTTTTTCACGTATTTTTATTATCCAAAAAATCAAAACACATTATTTGGCATATCCACCTCATCAAAACTTTTGATTTTTATTAATATTATATTTAACAATGTTTTTATTTTTAATTAATATTTAAATTTATGGTAAATTCAACTAGAGTTCTATTATATTTTTATTTGAGTTTTTAGTCGGTTGTATTTTTATATTGAACAATTTTTTTTTAATTATTATTTAAATTTAGGGTAGACTCAACTAGGCTTTTAGTATATTTTTATTTTTGTTTTTAGTAGGTTGAGTTTTTATTAGCTGTCGTGACTTTTACTGTCATCTTCTAATTTTTTTTATTTAAACGTTAATGTCAAAATTTGACAACAAGTTTTTTAATAGCAATATAAATAAACGATTTGTATAAATGAATAACTAAAAGAATTAATATAGTAATTAGTATTGAAAATGACATGACTTTTTTTTCTTACTAGTAGTATCTTTTTTTTTACACGTGTTCAAAAAAAATGACTAGGATTGTTTCATATCATCGGTTAGAATTTTTGAATAAGTTTTGTCGGTTGCTATAGAATCACTCTAAAAAAAAAACGCAAGAAGGTTTCTAGGAGGGAATAATGAACATCTGATAAGAATTATATTAGGGTTCCAACCAAACGCCGATAACATGAAGGATCTTTTAACAAGTCTCAATTATCAAATAATTTAAGATCATTTTCCAAAGGACGATGTATTGGAGACGCACCCAATAACCCTGCATCATTAATTATTTTTAATGCGTTTTTTTGTTGAGAGATAAAAATTCTATTTTTTGACCCGTGACACTTCTATTTCGAGAAAATACTTCATATCTTCTAATTCTTTTATACAAAACCTCTTGGGAAGAAACTTTTTAAGAACATATATACTGTTGAGATCTTTTCATGTAACTAAAATATCATTAACATATATTAGTAATGACGTGACCTTAAAGTTTGGAATAATTTAACAACCTTACGGGTTTAGATAGTTAAAATTTTCACCCTTTTGGTGTTTTACTCATTTCGAATTACTCTCTCCATCCCATAATAATAGTTTCATTTAGTTTTTCATGAATGTAAAGAAATGTTTGTCAGTGTTAAATGGAATAAAAAATGTATAAAGTTTTAGCTATACCTTTAAACTATCAATGATATTCATGATTTGCAAATAGCAAATGCTCAATAAATAATGGTATGTGAAGAGCTAAATATTTTAGATGATAAATTGGACTATTATTTTAGAACATAGTAAAAAAAAACAAATTGAACTATTATTATTGGACACAATAAATATGTTTATAATGAATAAGTATAAAACAATAAGTTAAAGGTACGTGGAAAGAGCAAATGGGTTGTCCTAAGGCTAGTAAATCTTCTTGTCACAAGGATAAAATCTATGTCACTTACAAACGAAATAAACCTTCAAGTCGTAAATCATGGAAATAAAATAAGAAAATAAACCTAGAAATGGAGGACGGACCATGATTCGGAGCTCGATTGGAAGACACTTTCTCGATTCAAATACACTAAATCATGTATAGAGATATCTACGTCTAACCAATTTCGTAGCTTAGTGTGATATACTTCATAACTTAAGAGAAACATGAAAGTATGATATGCAACATTGAGTTGTTAGTTGTTACAACATTTACTTTAATTAAGAAGCTCTTTAGTTTGGTTGACGATTTATAACCAAAATATAACAAATAAGTTGAGCTTACAAAATAAAATGCAAGCAACCATTAGGCAAAGCCATATTTAGGACGTTAACTAAAATCAAAATTTATGAGGAGACTAATTATAAGTGAATTAGGTGAATGATACATAAATTTCCTAAAACAATGAAGAAAGTGCTGCTCGTTTTGAACCCGAGCAGAAGTGCAAGGCTCAATCTTATTCTCTTAAACAAGTGGAGATTGGCATTTCTCATTTGATTAGGGACAAAGAGCGTCTGGAAGAGCTCTTGGCAAAGAAGGATGCGGATATGGGGGTAGTTCGAAAAAGTAGGATGGGTGTTGTATTTTTATTGTAGACTTCTATTTTTCTGTTGTATCGTTTGTTTGTATCCCCCTTTGTGGATGAATAAAACTTTATGCTTTGCAACTCGATCCTGTCTATTTTATTTTGTATCTGCTTTGCCTTTATGTTAATATCCTTCGATGTCGATCCTGCCTTTTTTATATTGTATCTGTGCCGAACACCGAGCGAGGTGCACCGTGGTTATCCCCCCGGAGAGCGTTGTTAGACTCGAAGCTGAAATGCCGTCGAGCTAGGAACGGTATCCGTTCACCTTGTTCGGTGTGCTATTCGGGTAAGACACGGTTTGGCGTCGAGGAACTTAATCGGATGACATCCTTGGTGTGGTAATATTGGTAGCGTATGCTAGAAGCTTTTCGTGGTAGGGTCCACTGGCCGTTTATTTAGGTGCAATGATGTGAACTGCATTGGGTAGTGGGATACCCTCTGACGTGGCAGAATCTGGAGCGTTGATCTGTAAAAATAGCAGCGGTTGTGGACTTTTGTATGGTTGGAAAAAGTAAACCTCTGTCACACGAAAGGTTGGTTATTATTTTATTCTGTTTGTGACTCCACTCCCTTTTACTGTGCCAAGTAATCCCTTTTGTTTTTATCACACAATTTGCTGAAGAAAATATCTGTCTCTCTCTCTAAGGTATATTTTTCCCGCCAAAAACGAAAATCGTTCCGCCGCTCGAACTAGGGTTTCGTTGTAGTGCCGATAGACTTGCTGCTGTTCTCGCTTGCCTGCCCATAATGATAACTGTAAGTGTTTTTTCTTTATTTATCATGATTATTTTGTGGCGTTGGTATGTGGTCTAGGTTGTCTATATATGTCTGATGGTTCTTATGTATTGGATTTGTGTTGATTGGGATGGTAGTAAAACGTAGGGTGTCTGGTTAATTTGAGTGGGGGGAGGGGGTGGCTCTCGTTGTTTGATGTGCTTTTGGTTAGTGTTTTGATGGAATTTTTGATGTTTGGATAGGAAATTCTGTCCCAAAGTCTGGCCCAAGTGGGCACATTTGTGGAAGAGGACTTTAAGAGGCTCGCCGGAATACCGGATAACATACACATTAGGCTGCCTGTTTCTGACGAGGAGGTGATGGGATTTGTTCCTGTCGGAGAAGTTGTTGTACGTTCTTCGGCATTCTTTACTGGGGGTCTTCGGCTTCCGTTTACTAACTGGGTGGCTTCGTTCTTTGAGGTCGTCCTGATTGCTCCGGCCCAACTGGCCCTAAATGGTTACCGTACGCTGAATGGTATCCAAAGGTTATCGGAGTTGTCCGGAATACCTATTGAACTAAAGGACGTCTTCGGAGTCTATAGTTTGAGCTTTGAGCGTCGCAGCTCGTATTTGAAGACCATGCGTGCCTTTTGCCGGCTCGTTACCGGTTTGCCGGATACCAACAAAGAGCGCAATCTTGGTATCATTATTGCTTCCGGTGAATGGGGTTGTGCGGGACACCAGATTCCTGTACCGGCTACCAATGCTCCCACTATGCCAGACCTCGGCGCTCCCAATGTAGAGGCTCTGTTAGCTCTTTGGAAATGGTGGGGGCCTGGACCGACGTCGGATCCTGCGAGCCGTACTGCTCCCATGCTGTTCGGGTACCCTATGGGGCCGGTGACCAAGGGGAATCCTGCGCCCGAGATCCCCAAAGAGCCCGAGGAGGAATTCTTGAAAGTGGTCCGGGCTCGAAGCGCTGCTAGGGGAGGGAAAAAGACCACTCGTTCTAAGCGCCGAGCATCGGACCCCGCTGTTGGCACCCCGAAGAGGGCCAAAGGGGGTGAGACCTCAAGTAGTGTGGAGGTTGTCGAAGCTGGCCGGGGTGTGGAGGTGATCGCTTCGACTAAAGGTGATACCACCGGGAAGGCTGCTGCGAACCTCGATGTAAGTGTTTGTTTTTGTGAATATTTGCCTTTTGACTTCGCTGTTCCCTGCTTTATATGTCGTCTTGTTCCAGTTTTTGACTTCTTCATTGGTTACCCTTGCGCTTGCCCGGTCCATGGGTATTATTGTGTTTCAGGGGTCGATCGACGATGTATTCGAACATATGAACCTCTTGACTAACATGGGAGAGGATACGATGACCTTGCCTGTCATCTCGCCTATCCCTACCGAGAATCCGATAGATCTGCCCGTTTGCTCGCCCATCCGTGCTGAGGAAGCGATCGAGCATAGGGCCCCTGAGATCGATCATTTGGAGAAGGACGTGGGGGTGGAAGTGGAGGTGGGCAAGGAGAATGCCGTGGATGTTGTGATGGGTGTCGAGGATGAGGCTCTCGACGAACCCGAGAAGGTGTTGGTGGACGGGGTTGCAATGACCCGTTACATTGATCGGTGTGGGGGTGAACTGTTAGAGCAACCCCGAGTCTTGAGGATGGGGTATACTGCTCTTAAGCCCCTCGTGGTCAAGGATGCAGAGAAGATAGCTGCTCTTCCTGCAATGTCGGTTATAGAGCGGGCCAGTACTGACGCGCTTCGGGTATGTTGCGTATATATTTTGTTATATAAGTCGTGATGCTCTTATCTCGGCTGATGGCCGAAAAGAAAGCCATGGTCGAGGATAAAGCTCAGCAAGTGCAGTTGGTCGCCGAGCTAGAGGCGGAGAAAGAGAAGCTGACGGCCGAAAGCAAAATAACGGCCGAGGAGAAACAGCAGATGGCTAAGTTGACCTCTGATAATGAGAAGTTGGTGGGGGACAACTTACGCCTGACTGAGGAAATCGAGAAGTTGGGGGCCGAAAAAGAGGAGTGGGTCAAGAAGCACGACCTTTTGGAAGACGATAATTTGCTCCTGGCAGAGGATGTAGAGGCCGGAACATCCGAGGTGGTGGCCTTGAAGGCGGCGCACGCAGAGGATAAGGCGAAGCCCGCAATGATGGCGAATTTCTCCGTTTACTGCGCCCATGTTCGGGCGCTAAGCTTTGCTAAGGTTCCGTTATCGGATCGGGCGTGGTCGGAGTTGGTTTATCCCTGTCCGCAAGGAGCACCTCCGAAACCGTAGGATTGGGCCAATCTTCGAGATGAGGAACTCCCGCGGCTGCCTGGACATGCTACTTCGACGGCCCCTCGTCCCCATGTCGGTTCGGCTCCTACTACTCCTTAATCTGTTGCTGCCGTGGTCCCCCCACCCGTGTCCCCTCAGGTGGAGCCTTGACCATTTACTTGTAATATATGTCTCTGTATCTTAGCATAAAGTCTTTTGGTACCCGAGTTATGGGTCTCGTTTGTAACTAGAAATATATTCTTTTGGAAAGTGATAATATAGGTGCTATGTTTTCTTTCTGTTGGGCTTTTCTTGTTAATTTCCCTGTTTGTGGGTCGTCGTCTTTTGAAGGATGTAAAAACAACTTGTCAGGTACCCGCTAACCCCCGTGCCATGGTGGTCGGGACCTCGCCTAGTCGTAGCGAAGGCGATGTTATAAACGGTCTTAAAAAAGCTAACGCGTCCCTAACTTCTGAACTGCATTCTACTCGTCGTGAAATCGATGGTCTGAATAGTCATATTTCAAACTTGGCCATTCGACTACGTGACTTGGGTGAGAAGTTCAGCAAGAAGACCGCCTATTATACGGCGAATAAGGGAAAGGCTAAAGAGCTTCTTGATGCGCTTAGGCGCTCTCGTGATGAAGCCCGAGGCCATGTGACGAGCCTAAACTTGGTGCTCGGGGCCGTTTTCGAGGACGCGGATCTGTTGTTATCCTTTACCAAAGCGTATTGGGCCCGAAGTCGCGCATTAGAGGTGCTTGAACATGTAAAAGGAATGCGTGGTGTTGCCCGGGCAGAGCGCATGGGTGATGCTATGGCCGGGGTAACTGAGACCACGGCTGCCTTGAACCGATTGGATGCGGTCGTACAGGAACGTTTGGGGACGCCATATGCTAAGCTGAACGGGGTTTCTTTGATGCCCGTCTTCGGCATGGTTCGGCACGACCATAAGACGTTGTTGGTCCGTAGGAGTCTAAACCTTAGAGGGGGGGGTGAATAAGGTTTTGTACGTTTTTCGCGGAATGAAATCTATGGGTTATTAACTAGGTTAATGAGTGATATTTATAACTAAAACTCTTTCGTTAACTAATTATTACTAGATAAATCTAGGCAAGCAATAAAAGTATGCGATAAATAAATACGAAAAGTAAGAGTTAAGGGAAAGAAATAACGCAAGATTTATAGAGGTTCGGCAAACCGCGCCTACGTCCTCTCCTCGGTATTTTCACTACCGAGTGTTTCACTAAAATCTTTGTTTCAAGGTTACACCTTAACGAGCTTAATCAACCGATTACGCTCCCCCTCACTATATGAGTATCCCGAATAAATGACCTAGAGCTTTTAAGCTACACTTGCTTAAAAGCCTCTACCCAATTCACTCGCTCACAAATGAGTTTATAAAATTACTCTTTTACAAATTTGATCACTCACTAAAAAATAGTATCTCGAAGTTTATAGAATTACAAGAATAATACTCTCGAGAATATTTAAGAATACAAGTGAGATTTAGTAGTATAAGCTTAAAGAATAGCTTTGTAAGAATTGCTTATAAGTTGTGTATGCTTGGATAATATTCTTCAAAGGGATTGGAAGCTATTTGTAGGCCAAAGTTGGTCTTCATTTAAATTCAGACCGTTGCTGGTTGTTGGCAGACTTGAATGCTGGTTCAGGCAGTGGTTCGCCCAATTTTCAGGAAAAGCTTAAAAGCTGGATTTTGAAAATCTATAGAAACGATCGGTCGTTTCTGAAAAACGATCGGTCGTTTTTGATCTGAGTTCTCTGGAAGAATTTATACTGAAAACGATCGGTCGTTTCCTCTTGGCGATCGGTCGTTTTTACGTAGTGCTCACTGGAAGAAATTTGCACTGAATATGATCGATCGTTTTTGCTTATACATCAATCGTTTTTAATTCTGGGCCTGTTTCGGTTTTCTCGACCAACTTCGAAAGCTTGTAACTTGTTTGATTTAATTCCGATTGACGTTCCGCTTGAACCATTGGCTTCGTAATTACGCATTCTATCATTTAAACCCTTTAACACTCTTGATAAATGATTAGTACGCAAAACGAGCTTTTATCATGTTTTACAATTATTGTTATCATCAAAATAATCTATTAGAAGAAACTACGTTCAACAATCTCTCCCTTTTTGATGATGACAAAAAATTGACTTCAACATACTATAAGCTCTTTTTGTTTAAACAAGTATAACCGAAATGTATAGATGACGCTTTACTTGGATAAAAGTATTTTGAGAAAAAGCAAGTAAATGTCATAACATCCGATTTTAAAACGATGTAAACACAATGCTAAAAGATTAGGGATAATGAAGATCGATATGCAAGCGAAAATTTGGCCATAGTTTTGCCTAAAAATGGTCAAACGCCACAAATAAAAAACAATGTATATAACCCAATCAACTATCAATCTAAGTGCGCCAAAAGCAATAATATCAATAATAAGATACAAACGCATATTTAAAATTGCAATCACACAATGCCATCTAAACAAGAGCAATATAGGAAGAAACGCATCATGATAACCAAGTAAAACCGTTTCCTACCTATTACATCAAAACAACTTGTTCAACTCAAAGGAAATAATAGAAATACAACGCAAAGAGAAATAAAAGAGAGGTATTTCTCCCCCTTTGACATCATCAAAAAATAATAAAAGAAACAACTATCCGCCTAGTCGCGGTGAGAAGTCGCATCATCTTCGTCGTCGTCGTCGTTTGGAAAGAATTCATGAAATTGTGCCCTTTGCTCGGCGCTTTCACGATCAAGTCGGTCTAGCTCTTCTTGTCCCGGATTCATGAATGAAACATTCGACGAGTCATTTGCGCATTGTGGTATTGGTTGATGTAGAGAGAGTCGTAGAACTTGTCGGAGCGCGGGATACGAGAAGAAGATCCCGCTTGAGCTTTTCCTTGTCGTCGAGAGGGACGAGAGGATGTAGGGATATCGACGGGGGGAATGGAATCGGAGGAGATATCCAAATCCTCATGAGAAGCACGTGGGGTGGGCTTAGGACCGACATACTCTTCCTCTTCGGGGGAAAGAGGGGTATAATCGGGGCCGGACACCCGCTTACCGGACCAAGTTATGGACTTGTCGGTATTATTGAATTTAATCGACATTTGGGAGAGGTAGGAAGTGTCCCAAACGTGTTTGTCCTTGTTTTTGACCAAAGTTCCACCGGGAACAAGATTTTGGTCTTTTAGGATTGCCGAAATTAAGGCACCGTAAGGTAGCCCATTTTTGGATTTCGTCTTAAGCGAATCCATCTTAAAGAGAATGAGTGTCGCAAAGTCAAGTTTGACTCGGCGGTGGATACACCCAAGAAGAAAGATGTACTCATTAGTAACATCCGTAAAGTTGGAGGTGTGTGGGAGGACGATGTGAGAGAGAATGTGGTAGGCTAGTTTGTTACGGAATAGAAGGCCATGGGCTTTGTTTGAACGGTTGTTATGGGCGGGATGAAAAATTTCGTCTTTAAGATCATTGAAGTTTTCGATCTCTAGAGTTTCACAAAGTTCCTTGCTTGATTCATGGACACCGCCGCTATCTAGGCGTAAGAGAGTTCGTAAACGGTCTATACCGTAAACGAATTGTTGTCCGTTAAAGGAAGAACGCAAACGGAGTGCGTCATTGGAATCCCTATCTAGAACTAGGTGATAATAGAATTCATAGACATTTTCTTTGTAAAAGGGCTCTTTGAGAGTAAGAATGGTATCAAGTTTGTAAAAGCTTAAATCTATCATAAGAGCGGAAAACCTTTCACGGAAAAGAGGCATGTCTAGAGTGAAGTTGGTCAAAATACCTCTTGTACCCATTTCGGGTGGATAGAGAGAAGGAAGAGGGCCGGACGAGGCACCGGGGCCCGAAGGTGGAGCGGTGGAGGAAGAGCCGGTTCGGCGACCGCGAGGAATACGGGGCCGAGTGGGTGGAGGCACGTACTCATCCTCGGGTTCATCAACGAGATGGGGTTGCTTCGATTGCTTGGTGCGAACCATATTAGAGTGATTTTGGAAAAAAATGGAAAATTTTGGTGATTTTGGAGGAGAAGGCGAATTGAAGAGTGAGAATTTTGAGAGGTTTTAATGAAATTAGGGTTATGAAACGTGTTTTAACACTGAAAAACACAAAAACGATCGGTCGTTTTTGTGGGACGATCGGTCGTTTTGGAACCAAAAAGTTCCAGTGAGTGCAACATAAAAACGATCGGTCGTTTTTAAGGACCGATCGGTCGTCTGTAGCAAAACGATCGGTCGTTTTAGCTGACGATCGATCGACTGTAAATGAGGTACAGAACAGAAATTTTGGCACATTTTGACACAGATTTGGCAAGAAAAAAAATATGCAAAAATACTGAAATATGAAATTAATCAAATACATGTATATATGTATATTTCACACATCAAACATGCCTAACTCTCGTCGAATAAAACAAAATTGTTCCTCATTAAGGGGTTTTGTAAAAATATCGGCTAATTGCCTATCGGTACTTATATATTCAAGTGTAATATCCCCTTTTTGGACATGATCCCTTAAAAAGTGGTGACGTAAATTAATATGTTTAGTGCGAGAGTGTTGGATCGGATTTTTCGAAAGGTTTATAGCACTAGTATTATCACACAATATAGGTACACTATCAAATGATAATTCAAAGTCGTTTAGTTGTTGACGCATCCAAAGGATTTGGGCGCAACAACTACCCGCGGCGACGTATTCCGCCTCCGCCGTGGAAAGCGCAACCGAGTTTTGTTTCTTGCTATGCCAAGAAACTAAGGCGTTTCCTAAAAAATGGCAAGTGCCACTAGTACTCTTTCTATCTAATCGACAACCGGCAAAGTCGGCGTCGGAATAGCCAAGCAATTCAAAAGAAGTATCATGCGGATAAAACAATCCTAAATTGCATGTTCCTACAAGATATCTAAAAATGCGCTTAACGGCTATAACATGCGATTCTTTAGGGCAAGATTGGTACCTAGCACACAAGCAAACACTAAACATGATATCGGGTCTACTTGCGGTTAAATATAAGAGGGATCCAATCATATCTCTATAGAGCTTTTGGTCCACGCTTTTACCCGATTCATCCTTGTCTAGTTTTGTTGCCGGACTCATCGGAGTTCCTAGCGGCTTTGCATCGCTCATGTTGAACCGTTTGAGCAAGTCCCTCGTGTATTTGGCTTGATTGACGAAAATTCCGTCCTTTGTTTGTTTGATTTGCAATCCAAGAAAGTATGTGAGTTCACCCATCATGCTCATCTCGAATTCACCTTGCATACATTTAGAAAACTCCTCGCACATGCGAGCATTAGTAGCACCGAAAATAATGTCATCAACATAAATTTGAATTAAGAGCATATCTTTACCATCCTTTTTAATAAAAAGAGTAGTGTCTAAAGTACCACGAGAAAAACCCTTTTTAATCAAAAATTTACTAAGCCTTTCATACCAAGCCCGGGGTGCTTGTTTTAAACCATAAAGTGCTTTTCGAAGTTTGTACACATGATTAGGAAACTCGTGATTTTCAAAACCGGGTGGTTGTTTTACATAAACTTCCTCATTAATAAAGCCGTTTAAAAATGCACTTTTAACATCCATTTGAAATAATTTAAAACGTTTAAAAGAAGCATAAGCAAGCAACATTCTAATGGCTTCTAGTCTTGCTACGGGTGCGTAAGTTTCATCGAAATCGATGCCCTCTTCTTGATTATACCCTTGAGCTACTAGTCTAGCCTTATTTCTAATAACTACCCCGGATTCATCCATCTTATTACGAAATATCCATTTCGTACCTATAATGGTTTTCTCACGCGGTCTAGGTACTAAGGTCCATACGTTACTACGCTCGAATTGATTTAATTCGTCATGCATAGCTAATACCCAACTCTCATCGAGTTCCGCTTCATGAATGTTCTTGGGCTCTAATTGAGACAAGAATGCAAAATGATTAACTATATTTCTTAATGATGAACGTGTATGCACTCTTTCTCCCGGGTTACCCAAAATTAAATCTTGCGGATGGTGATTGGCAAAACGCCATTCTTGAGGCAAATCCTCATGAATATGTACGCTAGTTTCTAAGTCCTTTTAAAGTCTCTCTATAGTGACTTCTTCATCAACGGGTTCAACCTCTATGCTAGGCGTTGACTCTAAGCTAGATGTAACATGATTTGAAGAAGATGCTTTATGAAAAATATCATCATTAATATTATGAACAATTAAAGGCTTATCAATCGTCGGCAAATTCTCATCAAACGAGACATGTACCGACTCTTCCACCAATAAAGTTCTTTTATTAAAAATACGATAAGCTTTACTCGATATAGCATATCCAACGAAAATTCCTTCGTCGGACTTAGCATCGAATTTTCCTAGATTATCCTTACCATTATTATGAACATAGCATTTACAACCAAATGCACGTAAATGAGAAATATTGGGCTTTCGCTCATTCCATAATTCGTAAGGTGTCTTTTTTAATATGGGCCTAATTAAGGCTCTATTTAAAATATAACAAGCGGAATTTACGGCTTCGGCCCAAAAATACTTTGGCAAATTATTTTCGCAAAGCATGGTCCGTGCCATTTCCTCTAGGGTTCTATTCTTTCTCTCTACTACCCCATTTTGTTGGGGCGTACGAGGAGCCGAAAAATTATGATCAATACCATTTTCATCACAATAAGTTTGAAATGGAGTATTCTCAAATTCCTTACCATGGTCGGTTCGGATACTTTTGATCATATAACCCTTTCGTGTTTGGAGCTTTTTGCAAATAATAGAGAATTCTCTAAATGCTTCATGCTTATGAGTTAAAAATAATACCCAAGTAAAGCGACTATAATCGTCAACCATGACGAAAGCATATGCACGCCCACCAAGACTAAGTGTCCGGGAGGGGCCAACTAAGTCCATATGAATGAGCTCCAAACAACGAGTAGTAGAAATAATATTTTTAGACTTAAAAGAAATCTTTGTTTGTTTGCCTAATTGGCAAGCGTGACAAAGTTTGTCCTTTATATAAGGAGCTTTTGGTAAACCTATTACCAAATCTTTACTAGAAAGTTTAGCAAGTAAATCAAGACTTGCATGACCAAGTCGTCTATGCCACAACCAACCATTGTCGTTGATAGTAACTAGACACTTAACTTCATTTTCCACCGAACTATTCAAATCAATCATATAGACATTATTTTGTCTTTGACCCATGAGAATAGTTTTATTATTTGAAATACAATGAATGATGCAATGAGATTTTTCAAAAATGACTTTGTGGCCCAAATCGCAAAGTTGACTTATACTAAGCAAGTTGTGTTTAAGACCATCCACAAGCAATACATTATCGATAACAATATTAGATGGTTTAGAGATACTACCAATACCGATAATTTTGCCCTTGCTATTATCTCCGAAGGTCACAAAACCTCCGTCTTTAGGTGCAAGAGTGGTGAATTTTGTTTTGTCTCCCGTCATATGTCTTGAGCATCCACTATCCAAGAACCACTTGTCCTCGCTGATTTTTGACCTCAAGCATACCTACAAGACAAAACGATCATTGGTACCCTAATCCATTTTTGGGTCCTTGAGGGTTAGAGTCTCGACCCTTTGGAATCCAAACCAAATCATTTCTATTAACCTTATACCTATTAGGGCAATATATGTAATCTTCATAGTGATCACTATGGTTGCAAGTAATACATTTAACATGTGATATAGGTTTAACAAAACGATTATAAACTAAGTTCTTTTTATACGAGTTGTTTTTATGAGAGTGATTTGGTTGTCTACTTTCATTTTTAGCCGTTTGTTTGGTGAATAGGTTTTTATGCTTAGCCGTTAAGAGTGGGTTGTAACCTACACCGGTTTTATCATACGCGCCTTGTTGAGAAGCTAATATAGTACTTAGCATTTTACTACCTTTAGTGAACTTAGAGAGAGTAAGTTCGGCGCTATCCGCCTTAAGTTTACATGACTTAAGGTCATCAACTAACTTATCATTTTCTAGGGTGAGTTCGGTATTTTTAGTTGCGAGTGTGTCATTTTTCATAGCTAAATTTTCAAGTTCGTCTTGTAGAGTAATTAGCAATTTTCTAAAAGATTTGTTCTTACCTCTAGCTTTTTCTAAAGATTCTAACACATCATTAATATCAAGACAATCATCACTAGAAATAGAGGAGTTAGAGGAGTGATAGCTTACATCCTCGGTATCATCGTCTCTAGCCATGAGACATAGATTTGCGACTTCTTCATTGTCGCTATCGGAGCTATCATCATCGCTCCCCCATGCGGCTAAGAATGCCTTCTTGTTTTCCCTTTTCTTTACGAACTTGTCCTTTTTCTTCAAGGGACATTCGTTTTGCATATGGCCGGGTTTGTGACATTTGTAGCAAATGATTTCGTCCTTTTTGCTAGATTTTTCGGAAGTCTCTTCCTTATATTCCTTTTTCCGAAATCGTTGTCCACCCTTCTTTTTCCAACTTAGGAATTTGTTGTAGCGTTTGGCAAAGAGTGCCATCTCATCATCCTCACTAGATGAATCATTTTCGCTATCGTCATTTGTTGTGCATTTGAAGGCAATGCCTTTCTTCTTTTTCGAGTCATCCTCATGCTTTCGAGTCGTCATGTCGAGTTCATGAGTGCTTAGGGATCCAATGAGGTTGTCGAGAGAGAGAGTGTTCATGTCCTTGGCCTCTTGTATGGCCGTCACTTTTGATTCCCACTTCCTTGGAAGACTTCGAAGGATCTTTGTCACCATCTCCTTGCTAGAGTATACCTTTTCAAGTCTCTTAAGATCATTAGTAATCTTAGTAAAACGAGTGTACATAGAAGCAATAGACTCGTCATCATCGACTTTAAATAATTCATAATCATGAATAAGCATGCTAATTTTAGAGTCCTTAACTTGACTAGTTCCTTCGTGCATAATAGCTAGCTTATCCCACATTTGCTTAGCGGTGTCACAACCGGAAATCTTGTCATATTCACTAGGCGAGAGCGCACAAGTGATAGAAGTCATAGCCCTACAATTTAGGGAAAATGCTAGGCATTCATCGGTGTCTAGTTCCTCTACAAGTTTATCTTCGCCATTTCTCCTAGGCGTTTTATAGCCTTTACTAATACTTATCCATTGGTCTATTTCAAAACCACAAAGGAAATTTTTCATAAGGTCTCTCCAATAGGGATAGTTAGTATCGTCAAAGAATGGTGGCCTAGTTATGGATTTAGAGTCGGCGTATGAAGACATAGTGGATCTTTAAACTATAAAATTGTTAGATTTTTTATGAATAGAATAGCTAAGCTCTGATACCAATTGTTGGTCCGTAGGAGTCTAAACCTTAGAGGGGGGGGGGGGGGGGTGAATAAGGTTTTGTACGTTTTTCGCGGAATGAAATCTATGGGTTATTAACTAGGTTAATGAGTGATATTTATAACTAAAACTCTTTCGTTAACTAATTATTACTAGATAAATCTAGGCAAGCAATAAAAGTATGCGATAAATAAATACGAAAAGTAAGAGTTAAGGGAAAGAAATAACGCAAGATTTATAGAGGTTCGGCAAACCGCGCCTACGTCCTCTCCTCGGTATTTTCACTACCGAGTGTTTCACTAAAATCTTTGTTTCAAGGTTACACCTTAACGAGCTTAATCAACCGATTACGCTCCCCCTCACTATATGAGTATCCCGAATAAATGACCTAGAGCTTTTAAGCTACACTTGCTTAAAAGCCTCTACCCAATTCACTCGCTCACAAATGAGTTTATAAAATTACTCTTTTACAAATTTGATCACTCACTAAAAAATAGTATCTCGAAGTTTATAGAATTACAAGAATAATACTCTCGAGAATATTTAAGAATACAAGTGAGATTTAGTAGTATAAGCTTAAAGAATAGCTTTGTAAGAATTGCTTATAAGTTGTGTATGCTTGGATAATATTCTTCAAAGGGATTGGAAGCTATTTGTAGGCCAAAGTTGGTCTTCATTTAAATTCAGACCGTTGCTGGTTGTTGGCAGACTTGAATGCTGGTTCAGGCAGTGGTTCGCCCAATTTTCAGGAAAAGCTTAAAAGCTGGATTTTGAAAATCTATAGAAACGATCGGTCGTTTCTGAAAAACGATCGGTCGTTTTTGATCTGAGTTCTCTGGAAGAATTTATACTGAAAACGATCGGTCGTTTCCTCTTGGCGATCGGTCGTTTTTACGTAGTGCTCACTGGAAGAAATTTGCACTGAATATGATCGATCGTTTTTGCTTATACATCAATCGTTTTTAATTCTGGGCCTGTTTCGGTTTTCTCGACCAACTTCGAAAGCTTGTAACTTGTTTGATTTAATTCCGATTGACGTTCCGCTTGAACCATTGGCTTCGTAATTACACATTCTATCATTTAAACCCTTTAACACTCTTGATAAATGATTAGTACGCAAAACGAGCTTTTATCATGTTTTACAATTATTGTTATCATCAAAATAATCGATTAGAAGAAACTACGTTCAACAGACGTTAAGTAGCCGCTCGGGCCATCTCCCCTTTACTTGTTCGAGGGTTGTCTTGATGCCGTCTAGTACGGTTCGGTTTGATACCTCTGCCTGGCTGTTACCCTGTGGGTATGTTGGCGTCGAATAGAACTTTCGGATACCGAGTTCTTCGTACCAAATCTGCAAGTTGGCTTCCTTGAACTGGGTGCCATTATCTGCGACGATGGCGTACGGTATACCGAACCTTGTGACCCAGATGAACTGTTTGACATTACTGGCTTTAATTTCGCGGAGAGGTTTAGCCTCAACCCATTTGGTGAAGTAGTCCGTCGCCACTATCAGATATTCGACGCTGCCGGGTGCCCTAGGAAGCTTCCCGACTATATCAATTGCCCATTGAGCGAATGGCCATGGTGCCGATACCGGGGTCATCATTGATGAGGGGAGCCGAGGTATCTTGGCGAATCGTTGGCACTTGTCGCAACGTTGGACGTATACATCGGCGTCTCGCTTGATATAGGGCCACCAATATCCTTGGGTGATTGCCTTGTTGGCAAGGGACCGCCCTTTGATGTGTGCTCCGCAGGATCCTTCGTGGATTTCCTCCAATACCGGTAGCTGCATTTCGGACCGGACACACAGAAGATGGGGTCCTCGATAACTGGATTTGTACAGTTTATTGTCGTCGGACAGCCAGAAACGAGGAGCCTTTCTCGTAATTTTCAATGCTTTTATTTTATCTGTCGGGAGGGTTCCGCTCCGCAGGTAGTGAATCATGTCGTCCATCCAACCTAGTTTATATTGTACTGACGTTACTCGGTCTATTCTTTTGGTTATGCTCGGGGTCGGCAGTAGTTCCACTGTGATCGACCGAGTGTCAGTTAGTGTTAATGTCGAGGCTAGGGTGGCCAAGGCATCGGCATGTGCATTTTCAGTGCGGTTGATTTTTATTAGCTCGCACTGCTCGAAAGTAGTCATCAAGCTTTGGACTTTTTCCTGGTAGAGGATCATTCTATCATCCTTGGCTTGGTACTCGCCGATGGCTTGATTGACGATCAGCATGGAATCTGAACTTGCAATTAAGTGGGAGCATCCAAGGGACCGGGCAATGAGCATGCCATTTATCATGGCTTCGTATTCTGCCTCATTGTTGGTAGCTCGAAAGCCCAGTTTTATGCTTTTTTCGATGATTGCTCCCTCTTTAGACTTTAGGACGATTCCTGCTCCGGATCCGTCCTTGGTGGCTGATCCGTCGACATGTATCTGCCAGTGTGATTGTGGAGAGAGTGCCAAAGGCTCGTCATAGCCTTTGGTGAACTCCGCGACGAAATCGGCCAAGACTTGTCCCTTTATGGCATGACGGGGTACGAACTCGATATGAAATTGGGATAATTCTACTCCCCATGCGGCCACTCTGCCACTGATGTCGGTCCGTCAAAGCGATTCCTTGATATGGAATTTCGTGTATACTTGGACCTGATGAGCTACAAAATAGTGTGGCAATTTTCTGGTCGCGACGACCAATGCCAGACATAGCTTCTCCAAGGGTAGGTAACGTGTTTCGGCTTCGACCAGAGTCTTGCTGACGAAGTAGATCAGAAATTGTTCGCGACCTTCTTCTCTTAGGATAACTGCGCTCACAGCTGTAGTGGACACTGCTAGATAGCACGCCAGAATATCTCCTTTGTTCGGCCTCACTAGCAGTGGCAGCGTCCTCAAGTACTCTTTGAGATTGTTGAATGAAGCTTCACATTCCGGGTCCCACTCGAATTTCTTATCCTTCTTGAGTGATTCAAAAAACGGCTGTCCCTTGTCTACGGATCGGCTGATGAACCTGCTCAATGCGGCCATCATTCCCGTGAGCTCTTGTACCTACTTTTTATTTTTGGGTGCTGCTAGGTTCCGTAGATCTGCGATTTGATCGGGATTAGCCTCTATTCCTCGTCGGCTAACCATATGCCCCAAAAATTTCACTTTGCTGATGCCGAACGCACACTTGCTCGCGTTGAGCTTTAGTTTGTGCTCGCCCAACATTTGGAAGACGTCTCTAAGGTCTTTAAGGTGGGATGTAGCCTTTTCGCTTTTGACAACCATGTCATCTATGTATACCTCCATTGTCTTCCCTATATGATCTCTACATACCCTTGTTATCATCCTTTGGTATGTTGCTCCTGCGTTGCGTAGGCCGAACGGCATTACCGTATAGCAATAGTTTCCCAAAGGCGATATAAACGACGTCTTCTCTTGATCTTCGTGGGCGAGGAGGATTTGGTGGTACCCTGAATACGCATCCAGGAAGGTCATCCGTTCCGTCCCTGCAGTTGCGTCCACCAACTGATCAATTCTTGGGAGGGGAAAGTGGTCCCTCGGACAGGCTTTATTGAGATTGGTGAAGTCTATACAGACTCTCTCCTTTCCATTCTTCTTGGGGACGACGACAGGATTGGATAACCATTTCAGATAGAAGACCTCCCTTATGGCTCCAGCCTCTAATAGCTTGTGGACCTCAGCAATTATAGCTGCCCTGTGCTTTACAGACACTTTTCTGCTCCTCTGAGCTATCGGTTTGCACTCGGCGTCAACACTCAGGTGGTGACATGCCGTTTTAGGGTCTATGCCTGGCATGTCTTTAGGGCTCCAGGCGAATTTATCAATGTTGTTGAAGAGGAACGCTTCTAACTCCTCGGATTCCTGTTTTGGAAGGTTATCTCCGAGGAGGAAATAGTGCTCCTCGTCCGTATCCGGGATATACACCTTCCTAAGTGTCTCTCCTACTTGTTCTTCGACAACCCTCTCGGTTTTGGCTATGTGGTTGATCAGCTTCTTTGTGCTGGTGGGTTGTTCGACAACGCTCAGCTGTTTTTGAAGGGCAGCGGTAATGTCCTCACAGCGTCTTGAATCTTCTTGACATCCTCTGGCTGTCTCGATCTCTCCCCGATCATTTGGGTATTTGAATTTTTGGTGGTAGGTCGAGGGTATGGCCTTCATGGCGTGAAGCCAAGGTCGACCCAAGATCGCGTTGTGGCCGGAGTTGTCGTTGACTACTAAGAACTCCACAGGAACAGACACGGATCTAGTTGTGGCATTGAGGACGATCTTACCCAACGGTTTAGTCGTTTCGGAGATGAATCCGATCAGTGTGACATCGGTAGGCTGTAGATCTTGCAGCTTGAGTTCCATCTTGTCGAAGAGCTCCCTGTACATTATATCACAAGAGGCTCCTTGGTCGATAAGCACCCTGCTGACCGTGTCAAGGCCGATTTGAACATAGAGGTTGATGGCGTTTCCGTGGGGGTAAATCACTCCTTCTTCGTCAAGGCCCGAGAAAGAAATGGGTGGATATTGTCGAGGTGTGCATTGTCGTTTAGAAGTCGACGACTGTGATGCCTTGGCTACTTGGCCAAAGTGCGCCAATTGCCGTTGTCGTGATCGATCCCCACCTGTGATCTTGGGTCGTGACATGTGAACGACGTTGATTGTTTTGCCTTGCCGGTTGTCTGCTCCCTCAATGGCCAGTTGTTTACCTTTATTTCCGATGCCTTTGATGAACTTGGCCAGGTACCCCGCATCGCCCCACAGGTTCATTTTCCACCGCAGGTTACGGCAGTGCTCTGTGAGGTGTCCGTAGTCCTCGTGATAGGCGCAGAAATGCTTGGGGTCTCTAAGCTCAGGGGGGTAGCGAGCGGCTCTGGCCACGAATACCAGCTTTCTCTGCGGATATTCTTGAGGATATCTTCAGCCGACAGGTTGAAAGAGTATCTCAATTCGACCAGTTCGAAGCTCTTTTGCTTTTCCCTTCCCTGGAACCGGCCTTGTTGTGACTGCTTGGTTGGCACAGGGTAGGTGAGCTGGAGCGGCTTATGTTCGTTGGTCGGTGTTGGGTATGCGATCTGGAGTGGTTTGGGCTCGGGTTCTCGTGGTCGCTCTACCCTGCTACGGACCTCGGGACCTTTGTCCTTCCTGGTCGGTTGGAACGTTTCCCCCTGGTTATTCCTAACTCTTTTGCGACCCACCTGTGCCTCTCGGACCGATTCTCTTATTGGTAGAGTTCGGTTGAGGATACGCAGTTCGTCGTTTTTATCGGTGAGGTGGGTACAATAGGCTAGCAGGGAATCAGTGGTCGGGAAATTTTTGCCTATGAACTTCCTTCTCGCCCAATAGCTATTAGGGATGGAGTTGATAAAGTTCTGGATGGCTATATTACTGGCGTACTGTGGAATCTGGTTTGCTACGTCGATGAAACGTATGCAGTAGTCGTTGAGCCTTTCATTTGGCATCATCGTCATTTTTAGAAGGGTTTCAATACTAACCTTCTTCTTCCGATGAGCAGCGTATCGGGTGGAGTACGCTCTTAGCAGCTCCGCCCAGTCTCTTATAGAGCCCCGTGGTAAGTTATGGTACCACGACGAAGCCTCTTGGCCCAAACTGTTTTTGAAAAACTTGCACATCATCGGATGGTCATCACTCCACAGCTCCATCTTCGTCTTGTAGTGCCTTAGATGGTCAATGGGACAACTCCTTCCATCATAGAGCCTGAACTCGGGGATGACGAACCCTACAGGATTGCGGTACCGCGTGATCTGTTCGGTACATGGGGTTTCTTGGCATACGTTCCAAGCCTGTTGGAACGCTTCATCCGTGGCTTGGTAGGGGGGTGTATCCCCCCTGTTGTGGTGGTGGGCCGTATCCTCCCCCGATCATGTGTTAGGAATACCTATCGTCCTTCGGGTTTCTGTCGAGGACATGTTCCGTATACGTGTTTGGGTGGGCGAAGGTCGGAGGGATTGTTATCGGGACGTTGCCCCCTTGATGGGGCACTTCTTGATCTGGTCGCCGGCCCGCCGCTTCCAAGGCGGCCCTATAGGCGGAATCTTCCGCTTCACGACATGTATCTTTGTCTGCGTTGGCAGGTTGAGTACCCGACAGTCTGATACCGGCTGCTGCCATGGCCGTCATACACGCTGCCAGCTGAGCTTGCAGCTGGGCGTTGTTCCTTTCATCAGCTATTGGAACGATGTGTTGTGCTTCCACCGTGGGTGGTGTAATCATCCTTGGTGGGTGAGTCGGTACTCGGGACAACTGTTCGAGTTCATGACCTTCAGGCATACCAAGCCGATCAGCTTCGTTCGTTTGTAAACGGGCACTAGAGTTGACCGAGGCCGTTGGCAAAGGGACTCTTGAGCTCGGTCCTGCCTGGGATCCGGGTATGGGTCTTCTTGCGCGCCTTAGTACGGGCAAGGCTTGTTCGTCCTCCAAGGACGTTTGGTATTCTTCGACGATCCCTTCAAGCTGTTGGGATTGTTCGATCGGTTGTTCTCGGTGGACATTGGAGGTGTTCGGTTGGTTTTCGGACTGGATAGCGTCGTATCTATCGCGGATGGTGAGTAGATCGTCGAGGTCTTGTTGGCTAATCTGCACGTGTTGGTTATTGGTTTCTACTATCTCGGGATGGGTTTCTTCTATATTGGTCACCATTGTCGCTCGTCTGGTAGAGTATTGGTATTCGAAGTCTAAGCTAGTTGGGAACTAGATGATTCCCGGAGACGGCGCCATTTGATAAAGCCATAACTTTGGTCGGTCACGTTAGGCTTTTCAACAATATAATAATGGTAAATCAACAGTAAAGAATGGACATTTCTTGATCTTTATTATTGCTCGGATTATTATCCTTATTCGGACTATTACACTTGCTCGGATTGTTACACTTGCTCGGATTAGTACTTTTTTATCACAATTGTGCTCGATTTGGCTACTTAATCTCTTATCTTGGTCGTTCTTCTTTCTCTTCGATATTCGGCTCTATCGCTGTTCGGCTTGCTTCTTTTCAGACTAAGCTTTGACTAGTTTCTCTTTTTTCTCAACTTCTCACTATATTTTTTGGATAGATTTTCTGGTCTTTTTCTAGGAGGGGTGGTTGGCTATTTATAGGCAACTATGCTTTCTAGGATGTTGACAAATGTCTCCATCTCAGGGGGTTTTTCAGACATGGGTCCGCAATTGAGTGGGCTTGGGTTTTTGGTAGTAATACCTTATTTTCCTATAAAAGGCATGTGATGACCCATTTAAGCGTTGGATACCCATTTATAAAGTGGGTTAATTACTACCCGAATAGAATATTCGGGTCTAATTTTTATGTTTTATCAAGTACGTTAACTAAAATCAAAATTTATGAGGAGACTAATTATAAGTGAATAGGTGAATGATACATAAATTTCCTAAAACAATGATGGGGGTGCGTGTAATTTGAATTTTCTTTTGTACCTTTGAGTAATGAAGTGGTTAAGTAGTAGTACACGTAAGTGCGTGTGATATTGTTGTTGGCTTAGAGCGTTTGAGTTTGGAGTCTAGTGAAGATGTTTTTGGTAGCCAATTTTGATTTTCTCATGTTCTGTACGAGCCTTTTATTTTAAAAAATAAAGTCCTTATTAGCAAAACATACTCGTTTTTTAGAAAGCAAAGTCGTGCTTCGAAATTTGACTTTTTAACTTTTAAAAAAAATTCCTATGCTAACTGAGGTCCCCACTACAAAAAAAAAAAAAAAAACAGTTAAACGGGGACGGAAATTCGCTACGGAAATTCCGTCACACTATATAACGATGGATTTGCTACGGATTTCCGATCGATTTTGATTTGTTAAATTTTAATACAAATTTATGACGGATTAACTACCAAAATAAATAAGTTGACCGAGTGTCGGTGAGTGTTGAAAATAATATATAATTATTAAGCTATTCCGTAGCTATTCTCTCTGCATAGTATTTTGAAAAACAAAATATTTAAATTGATTTAGATAAATTCAACTATCGGGTCCACAAGTGTCGTATCTATTTACTCGCTGTTTCATAGCTATTTCAATTGTATAGATAGTTAATTTTTTTAATTATTTCACATCCACACATTTATTACAAATAATATATCTCTCTCAATCTCAATAACATGCCCTACATATCCTCATATCTCCATATCTTCATAAAATAAGGTAATTTTCTAATCATAATTTATTTTAATTGTGTTTTACAATAAATGTTTCTCCACCTAATTGTTAATATGATTCTCTACTTACACAATTAAATATTGCTTAAATACTTGATAAATTTTCTTCTAACTTTACAAATACAAATCCGTACGGTTCATATTGGATGAGTTTATTTCCAAAAAAATATTGTTACCGGTTTAGGCCATTTATTATGATAATTAAGACAACAAATTTAATGGTGTTAAATGTTAATCATTATACTTTTCCATATTTTTTCAAATATTTCGTATACTTATACATTGAAAAATATTAATCATTAATTACATAACGTTTTAATACTGATGGGCTGAGATAAACATAAGTCAATTGCAATTATTCATCATTAAATATATAATTCAATAATAACGGTGTTAGACAAATGTAATTTTTTAAAATAAAATTTCAAATACAGTTTTACTATGTTATATTAAAATAATGGTATTAGACAAACTTATATTTCTCCTTTATTTATGTACACTACAAGAAATTATTGATATAGCAACAAAAAAAAAAATGAGGCAAATTCTATTGCTAATTAGCAACAGAAACAAGCAAAATAGCAACATAAATTATGGAAAATATTTAGTAACAAAATTACCAACTATTTACCAACTTAAAATTAGCAACACAATACTTTGTTACTAAGAAAGTTGCCAAAATTTTTAGATAAAACCAGCAACAGAATTACCATCAATTTAGCAACACGATCTCCCCATAAAGTTAGCAACATAAAAATATGTTGTTAAATCATACATTTGTGTTTAATTGCAAATAGCAATGGAATTATATCAAAATTTGGCAACATAAGTTACTTGATGCTAGTAGGTTGTTGATTTACAAATTTGTTATCAAGCTTCTCAATATCGGTCCCCTATTTACAAAAGTAAGTTTGCTCCTATTTAGTTTTCATTAAAAAAAGGTTTTGTTATATCGTTTGTAATTTGATTATAATCAATTATCGTTAATTTATTTTGTTTAACTTAGACTATAGTTGATTTGTTGAAGGTAGCATATTTTATTAAGTTTCATAAACTTTGGTTACAATTGATTACATGATCTGTATTTTTATTGTGTCTTTAATTGCATAATTAGGGGTAACTGAAACTAAAATTTAAAAATATTTAAACCTAAAGTTCTAGTATTTACAATTTTCCTTTACAATAGATAAAACACTAACAACGTCAGTTTTTAATCTAATACTTCATTCAAACAAATCTACGATCTATTAAAATTTAGAGGTAGATAAAACACTAACAACGTCGGTTTTTAATCTAATACATTCAAACAAATCTAATACTTCGTTTTCGCCCATTCTTTTTTTTAATTAACACTTACATTATATAGTATATATATGAGAATGGGTCTCCATTTGAGAGACATTATCTCACTCTCTCACACCGCCCAAAGGAAGAGAAAACCCTAGATCTAAATACACACCGCCGCCGCTCGACTCTTCTATTCACAGGTTTCCCTCTTTCTTTTCCTCTCCCCTCCTTCCTTATAATTATGTTATGTTAGATTGAATCTGATTTTTGTGTTTTTAATTGTCTATATGCTCTCATTGGTGCAAATGTTTAATTAATTTTATCCTTTTCAAATTTGAAATCATTTATTTTTGTATCTAATGCTTGAGTTTATGTTGAAGGTATGTGTATTACCAAAATAAGCTTATATGTATACATCTGTAATTTCTTCAAAATTCGCCATTTTAGATATGTTAACTGTAAGTTCTTGTAAATCTAAGTTTTTCACTTACCCCAATCTTATAAATATGGAGTTTTGGATCTCAGATGATTAATGATAAGTTTTGAAACTACAATTCATATTGTCGTTATTTGTGATTCCGTCCGCCACTTGAAGTTTGATACAACTTGATGTTTACTCAACTGAAATCTATTACGTGAAAGCAAACAAACCTTATAAATGTGGTAATTCTTAACTTGTTTAAGTGTCAATTTTCAAAACAAACAAACCCTTTATGCTGTCTAAATTGTTTTAGGTACATGTGAAAGTAAAAAACCCTTTTATTGTTGTTCTGCTTGTTCATAAGCAATAAAATACAAAATATGTTGGTTTATTTATAAGTAGATGGTAATAGTACATTCAATTGATGATGGTTCTGGTGTGCATGGTTCCATTGCTCGTGGTTCAGGTGGGCGTAGGAGCGGTCGTTAATCTGCCAATCTCAGCCCTAACACACATGGTTGTGAATCTGTGGCTAAGGCTCAGGTTGCTAATTCAGTGAGATATAAGTAAATGTGGCTCCGCAGAAAATCTTCGATAATAAAATCAAAATCTGCACATTTGTTTTTTCTAGACTTTTGCATTGTGTACATTGCCTTTGAACCAATTCGTCTTTCTTTTTAATAGGTTTCAACCATCAACAACCACGAAAATGAACCAGACCTTCAAAATTAAAATACTAGAAGATGTGTCAAATTGGTCAAAGGTCACGCACGCATTAGAAGAAAACTATCAGGAAGAATTTAAGGTATCTCGATATGTTTTGTACTTTGATACATTAATGCTTATGTATTTGGTTTCATAGTTAAATATTAGTGCTCATAAAGTTGCGGATATGTTCGATTTCAATTGAGTACCGCACTGTTGTGCAATTGGATACGATATGAACTTATATTATTACAGAACAGGTTTTTTATACTTATAATTGTATGTGGCGTGCTTGGTTTTATACTTTTCTTCAGTGGTGTGAGAAGTATTCATAGTTTCAAATTCAGAGCATAGCTTTATTGTCTCATTTAAGTATTATCACCAAAACTTTATGAAACTGTATAACCAATTCACGGAATGAACATGTATGTACACTTTAGTTCTGGAGAACATTACTAAAATCGTAGCTTAGAAACGTCTCAAGTGACATTTCTATATTTTCTATGTCTCTTTTGGACATATTTGAGAGAAAACAAGAGCGGCATTCGTCATATGAAGGTTAAGGCTAGAAATATGAAAGTTGAAACTCAATAGTATAATACTTACTCCAACTCATATGCACTGGGTTTTTTTTATTGCAGCAATTAAGCTGAGTTTTTCTGGATCTATTTGGTTTTATGTTTTGTGATTGCATTTAGTTGTTTGTTTGAATTTAAAGTATATGCTATTTTGCTTTATATCTAATCTATAGAAGTACTTTGTTTTGCTAGAAGGGTGAAAAAGAGGTTAAGAATTGTTGGTAGAAAGCATCTGCAGGGAGACGCTACCAAGACTCTAATAATGATTGAAAGAATGAGTCGGTAAGAAGGGACTCCTGAGGCTTGGAAGTTGTTTTGAACAAATAGAAGGAGGAATAGAACACTCCTGAGGCTTTCGACCTTTCGACCTATTTTGGGCATGTAATCTTAATAGGATCGGAACCGTTGATGTTTAATCGGTCATGGAAGTATGTGAACCGTTTAAGTAGGTTATGACATTTTAATATTTTGGTAATGTAATATTTGTTAGTATCGGTATTGTTACGTAATATGAATTCGATTAAATTTTGTTTATGATTATTATAGCATGTTATTTGGCTTATGGATTAGTTTTATTTATATCTATTAATGTTTACTTAATAAATTTATTCTTTATTTAATTAATAAAATTAATTCTGTTAATTGTATTAAATTTCTAATATATATTAAATTAAATATCAAAATAAAATATATATTATAATAAAAAAATTGCGACGGAATAGCAATGCATATTCGTGGGTAACTACTCACTTTTATACTATATTTATATTGTAATTTATTTTATATAATTATTTTTGTGAGACTTTTGCTACGAAATTCCGTAGCAACATCAAAACTTAGAGACGAAAAATCCGTCGCTAAAATGTCACAAAATAGCTACGGAATAAGAATTTCGTAGCAAACATTTAGCCACAAGCACTTTAACTACGGATTTTAGAGACGGAAATTTTCGTCGCAAAGAGGCAATCTGCGATGGATTTCACGTTTTAGCGACGAATATTTCCGTCGCTGTATTGGTGTTGTGTTGTAGTGCCCTTTGCTTCACGAATTTTATGCGTAGTGTTTTTATCAAATTGTGTTGCAGTCCATCTGAGAAAAAGAAATGCCAGACCATTTTATATGCGCCCAAACTCTAAAAACTATTATTATACTCTGAATATTTCTGTTACTGAGTTATGCTATATCAATTTGTAATACACCCCTTGTGATGCACCTTGTTTCATTAAACTTCTTATTTTTACAAGGTTACCCATATGCATGTAGAAATTATATATCTTTTATGTAAGGGTTTTTGAGTCAGTTACTTCCAACTTTTTGTGCGAAACTTCAATTTTTTCGAGAAACAAAAGAAACCTCGGGTAGCATGGGAAAGTTTAAAAAAGGCCAAAAGTCAAAATTCGTGCTTTGGAAGTACGACTTTGCTTTATGAAACACGAGTCTGTTTTGCTAACACCGACTTTTGTATTTCTTCTCCTTTCCCTTCTAATTCTCAAAACATCTTCATATTCTTCTCCGTTGAGTATCAATGACTACAACAAGAAGAAAAAATCGATTTGTTAATGAGACGAACAGAGTAAAATAAGACATTGTTTACCATTAGTCAAGACGGTACCGAGAATTTTAAAAGCATATTAGCTGCAGTTGAGAGTATCTAAAAAAGGAGGAGTGATAATTTGTATCAACCCATACATCTCTGTAGGTACGTGATTAAAGTTAAAACCTTTTTTTTCTTCATTCTAAGATATTTTAAATGGTTCTATGTTTATTAAACATGTAATATTAGGTTTTTCTCATTTACAATGTGAAATGTTTTTTTTTTCCGAAACTAATACAAGCACGTTACGATTAGCTATTGTTAAACACTAGTGCTAAATGCGTATTCTCATGCATGGAGAAAATTGAAATTAACCAGACATTTGTAACATTGAAGGCATAAGACCATAATCATCCCCACAATAACATGGAATGACACTCGTCATTTCTCCTGCTAAGGTTGAAGTCCTACTATTTTAGTGCCATCAGTATATCTTTGAGGTAATGTTATTTGATTAAGCTTGTTTTTCATTTATTATAATATAAGTACTAGATTCTGGTTTTTAGCACCAAACTGAGCTCTTTTATTAACAATTGGGGCCATATTATTTTATTGATTCCCCCCCCCCCCCCCCCCACCCCACACAAACCATTTGTGGCTTTGTGGTTATTTGTTAAATTTTCATCTGAATGAGTAAGGGTGTGAATAAATAATATGTTGTGATTGCTTGAAAAGAAGTAAATAATGTGATGTCTTCGCAATCATAAGTCCATTTAATCAGTCCATGTAAACTCACATCTTTGCGGAAGCAGACTACCTGACTCTGAGACAGGGTTACTCTGCTTCCACAGCCATTGAATATTACTACAGTTAAAATATGAAATGTACTGTAGCAATATCAAATGGCTGTGGACTCAGAGTTACCTACGCTGCTTCCCATCTTTGCTGAATTTACCCTAATAAGTACAAAACAAGTAGTTTATGTATTTTCCTTGAAGAAAGAAGCAAATTTGGGATTTGACATTGATTTTATAATTCGAATCAATTCATCTTTATGAGGTTTTGGCACTGATTTTTGTTGTGAACCTTTGTTATAGGGTCAAGCGAGTGGGGTGCCAATCGGCCACAAGCCGTGGCACTGCAGATTTATGGAATGAAATGTTCATTCTTCAACTGTGTTTTTAATGGTTATCAAGACACCCTTTATGAGCGGCAAGGTCTACATTACTTCAAAGGTTGTACAATTACGGGCGATGTTGATTTTATACTCGGGGCGGATCAAACTTTGTAGAATCCGTATTGAAATGTGTTGGAAGTCCTTATGGAGGTACAATAACCGCTCAATTGAAGACAGATGTATCATTGTCTAGTGGGTTGTCATTCTTAAACTGTAAGATCGTTGGAGCAGTCGCAACCGGTGAGGTATATCTTGGGAGACCGTGGGGAAGTCTATCAATAGTTGTATTTTCCTCTGTATGGAGAAGATTGAAATTGACCACGAAACTCCATTTGTAACTATAATCATCACCCAACAATAACATGGAGCGACACTAGTCATTCCTCCAACCACTCGGCCCTGCTAAGCGCAACTGTTGCCGTAAATTCTGATTATTTTACTGTCATCATTATCATCTTTGAGGTGATTATCATCTTTGAGGTGATGTTATTGTGTAACATGAAAAAATAGGCTTTTTTATCGTTTCATATTGTGGCTTTTTTGGTTTTTTTTTTTTTCACTTTGATTTTTATCTGAATGAATATTGGTGTGAATAAACAATGTGATGTCATTGCTTCAAAATGAACAAACAGTGTGTGTATTTGCAATCATAATGGGGAAAATTGAATATATTTATCATTCGGATTAATTAAGAATGCATGACCACTATTTATAATGTTGCAATGATATATAAATATAACTCGTGCACAACTCGTGCACTACAAGTGATATGTTTTTATAATTTTTGTTATAAAAATATCGATACTTCCTTCGAATTACTCTCACGTGATAACAATATATGTAAAATTCAATTAACTAATATCACTTTAAAGTGTTAATTATAATATTTAAACAATGAATCTAGTTAGGGTAAATTAGTCTTTAGTGACTTGGGTTTTGGCTTATTTTAGGATAAGTGACCTAAGTTTTTTTAATTTCGGTTTTATGACCTAAATTTAACTCTGTTAGCAATTTAGTGACCTGCCATCCTATTTTTCGAAAAAAAAAACATATTTCTTGCTAAAATGACTAAAATACCCTCAGATTTTGGAGGGAAATTTCAGTTTGTTTTCCCTCCAATTGTATATACAGCCAAATTAATTAATTTTTTTTTTCTTTTCTAATTTCGTTTTTTCTGTTATTTTGTTTTCAGATTTCAAAAATTTGCCCAATTTTACCTAAAAACTTTTCCAATTTTATCAAAAAAAACCCTAACCATCAACCATCAAATTCCTTCATATATCAAATTAATATATTTTTTTATCAAATCAACATCACTCTACCACTACAAATTATCCTCAATTTTACCAAAACAAAAAACCTCTCCCAATTTACCAAAAAAAAAAAACTTTCCTAATTTTATCAAAAAAAAAAACCTATCAACCATCAACTCCTTCATATATCAAATTAATATATTTTTTTCTCAAATCAACATCACTCTGCCACTACATTTATTCTCAATTTTACCAACAAAAAAAAAACATATCCCAATTTACCAAAATAAAACCTCACTCAGTTGATTGTTAGAGTTTATTTTTTGTAAAATTAGGTGAGGTTTATTTTGATAAATTGGGATAGATTTTTTTTTGGTAAAATTGGGGATAAATGTAGTGGTAGAGTGATGTTGATTTGAGAAAAAAATATATTAATTTGATATATGAAGGAGTTTGATGGTTGATGGTTAGAGTTTTTTTTTTGATAAAATTGGAAAAGTTTTTGGGTAAAATTGGGTAACTTTTTGAAATCTGAAAACCAAATAACAAAAAAAAACGAAATTAGAAAAGAAAAGAAAAAAAAAAAATGGCTGACACGTAGACGTGGGATTGTCAATCTCACGTCTGTTATATTTATTAGCATTTTGGATATGTAAAAGAGAATCTCCCGTATATATGTGAGTATATATGTGTCTGTATAAGCCCTAATCTGGGTATATTGGTCATTTTGTTTAACTTAATTGGGAAAATACTGTTTTACCCTTTTAGTTAACAGACGTTAGGGCACGTGACTGCACGTGTAACGTATTCCGTCCACTGAATTGACGCAAGGTCACTAAATTGCTAACAGAGTTAAACTTAGGTCACACAACCGAAATTAAAAAAACTTAGGTCACTTATCCTAAAATAGGCCAAAACCCAGGTCACTAAAGAGTAATTTAACCGGAAAAGACTGTTTTACCCTTTTAGTTAACAGACGTTAGGGCACGTGACTGCACGTGTAACGTATTCCGTCCACTGAATTGACGCAAGGTCACTAAATTGCTAACAGAGTTAAACTTAGGTCACAAAACCGAAATTAAAAAAACTTAGGTCACTTATCCTAAAATAGGCCAAAACTCAGGTCACTAAAGACTAATTTACCCATCTAGTTATCAGGTTTCTTCTCAAGCAAATTTAATGTATTTTAATATTATGGTTAATTGTAGGACGGTGTACTATGGTGTGTACATGTGCACAAGGCCAAGATCCAACAGAGATGGGAGAGTATCATGGGCTCAAGCGCTTACACATGATGAGGCTCAACCATTTATCGGGAGAAAATTTGTGGAAGGTGAAACTTGGATTTTAGATCCGAAAACTAGTTTTCAAAAAGTAATTTAATTAGGAAGTAAAATACTTTATATATGATTATGTACATAAATGCATGAAAACTTATGGTTGAATTGTTGTTAAACATCACTGTCTTATTTTTGGGTTTTTTTAGCTTCGGTTTTTGTTTTTATGATAATCAATTTTTAGTTAACTCAATCTAGCATAAGTTTTATGTACATGGTTATGTGCCCATGAATGTGAACGTGAGTTTATCTAGGTAAATTATGTAAGGTTGAATTGTTGGAACTGTAAATTTAATAGATATAAATTTTACCTTGTTGGAAAAATAGGATAACTATAAGTAGAGAAATTATATTGAGCTCATAGAGAAAACTTTGGAGGAGGAAGATGGTTTTTGCAGATTATAAAACGAGAGAGCAAGCGTTTGTGGTGTGCGACGTGTCCGTGTGTGTGGTTGGAACAGTTTTGTAGCGTGTGTTTATAAATAAATTTTAAAATATTGACCTAATTCGAGAAAAAATATGACCTGAGACCAATTCTTTTAGGCTGGGATTCACATAAATTGCTTACATGTGAATTTATATCCCAATTTTAGTTTCAACAGCGAGAACCGGACAATCTGATTATTGCCTTTGCATCGTCAACATAATTTGAAAAATATCGGTGAAGCCGCTTTTATGCATCGTCATCAAGGTTTGAAAAACTTTCTTGGAGTCACTATTATGCATTGTCATCATAGTGTATGAGTGTGGAAAACTATTTTTTGCAGTCACTGCTACACAGCTCACACAGCTCATAAGGGTTAGGAATATTTTTTAAAAAATATTATACTATTTACTCCCAAAAACATGTTTTAAAAATGAGTAAAAACATGTTTTAAAAATATTTCGAGGAGGTGGCGAAGCCATCAACTATTCAGTGGTGGATGGGAGGTGCCAAATTTACATAAAATTATGTTAAATGGAAATAAAAACCGCAAGGGATGCCAATCATCATTTCCAACAAATTACAATATAATAAAATACATGGTTAACCAGTTTTTTTTTTTGTTTTTTTTTATAACTATAGGGGTTATAAGGAGTGTAACTGATGTTCATCGCCTAACTTCCCCGTGACATGTTTCTTCGAGATAACAGTAAAGATGTAAAATGAAAATAGGCCATAACAACTCAAACTTGTCCAATCCTGAGATGTTATCACAACAAGCTCTAGTACAATTTGGCTTTACTAGCTAGAAACTGAAAAATCTCTACATTTCATCAACAACACAGAACATAGAGATCCAAAAAACTTTTTTTAAAAGGAGACCATAGCCATGCCGCTACTGTTACGAAGTACAGTATAAGAATATTTACAGTACATAGTTGCAAATAGACACATATATAGCTTTTCAGTAATTAAATAGCCGACTCCGGAGTCTTCAAGAGTGCACAGTTCATCTCCTCGTCTATTTTGATTATATAGGTATGGATGCCTTCACCATTTCGCTTATCTTTGTGCCTAAAAATTGAAAGAGTAAAGAAAAAATTAATACCTTACAGCTTGCTTCAAATATAACATGGTACATGCACTCATAAAATTGAAGACAAAACATGATTCAAGCAAGAGAAAGAAATTAAAAGACGTACGGTGAGACAGAGATTACAAAATTATGTGAGCAAACAGACAAGTCGGGCTACAGACTCATGATTGATGAAGTTTTTAATAAATTCTGTTGCTATTACATACTGGCCTGGCTTAAACAATAAGTCAAAGGTATGACATGCAACTAAGATGACATAATTAGCAATTGACTGAACTGGAGATAGAAAGCACAAGAACAAAGGGAAATTATATAGAAACGAAGTTGAAAGTTTTATACAGATGTGTGCCTGGATTTGCCTTTTCCCTGAGTTAGAAATGCTTGAAGCATGGTAGTGGCCAAATACACTAACTTGTAGTAGTAAGGATTTCAAATTCAAAGTGCTAGAAAATAGTCCTGGGAAAAATATTTTACGGGTTCATCAAATGATTGGTCCTCGGTTTACCTTTCAGATGTTTTACAGAAAAAGCGCAACAAACTTTTCAAACCAAATAAGATACACAGATTTGAAGCATCCACATAAACCAATAATATGTAGATGACCTTAGGTTCACAAGACTAGAGTTAAGAAAAATCACTAAAAAGACGTATTGTGAAACGTGAAGCTGGCTTGTTGGAAGAACTGTAACTACAATTGGGGACTTAAGATGTTTTCATTAAAAGTAGATTAGAAAAAAAAAAACAGAAGTATCTAATATCTAACTCACTTTGTCGTAGACAACATTCCAGGAGTCATTTTTGGATCTGTAAACAGGGTCTCCACTGGGAGGGTGAACATAATTTTTCAGGAGTGGGACCCGGTCTGGAATATAATCATCATCGCTATCATAGTATCTCTCAGTATGTGGTCCCAAAGCTTTAAGAATCATGGCCAGCAACATACATAATCCCTGCAAATAAAGGGATTGACAAATGCTTAAAGAAACAAGCGAGAATAGGAAAATGAGCATTGGTGCACACTAGAAAGTATTAACCACACTGATATTTCAAGGAATGTAACCAAAGATAATTACAGGAAATGAAGCATAATTGATCTTAACCAATGATGAGAAACATGTAAATTACACATTCCTACAATTCCCATGTCTTCTAGTAGACTTTTCGAAGATGGATTAATCCCATAAAAGAGAAAACAAATACCAGAACTCGTTTGCATTAATTCAACGTTTAAAATATAAAATGTCACAATTCCAGGTGCCACTAAAATTAGGCATGTTGAATTGCTTAGAGAGGGAGGGAGGGAGTGAGAGAGAGACCTGCACACACAGAGCCGAGAGGCCAAACCATTTGCACATCTCAAAGTTCCTCTCTACAAAATCTTTGAATTTGTTGAAATTTCCAGATGGATCAACTGGAAAGTCCTGAAATTGAGAAAAACATAATTAAGAACTCTTAAGTAGGAAAAAGTTTGAAAACATTGATAATAAGCTGGTCTTTGACGCAATGAGTTCGTCAACAAAAAGAGTAGGGTGGAGTTTGGTCCTTCTATGCAAGCATTGTCAAATGCATCAGTATACTTTTGTTTCTCCATTGCCTCTCTGTGAAAAAAAATCCTTGTACGAAACACAAACTCAATATATACAATATACTAAGATAGCAATCATGACATACCTGCTCCCAGTCAGAATTCAAAAGTATGTCAGCAGTAACTGCAGCTTCAAGCATAACAAGCAGAAATACAAATACCAGATACTATACTGATCAAGGTAAACAATGAAGTGGTATCTTGAATACAAAAATACAAGTGCAGGGCAAAAGAAAGATCGCTTCTAATTTCTCAGAAGGTGAATTTTCATCTTACCAGAAAATCTAATAAGAACATTTCAGCACATTTCGTGGATGAAATAACACAAGTTCTTCACAAAATTGTAGTAAGCCAGAGATACACTTCTTTTATTCAAGAAAAAGAAAGATTTGTAATTATATGCGGATCTTAGTCACAGCACAACTAAGGATAAAACATTAAATTTTACAAGTTTAATATGTTTTTCTCTATTTTTCTAAGCATATATAGAAAAGATTTCATCAGTCAACTCTATTTGGCTTACATTTAAGAAAAAGGGGAGGAAAAGAACATAATCAATCCAGATATTTCTGGAACCAGTGACCTGAACAAACATGTTTGGACCAAGAACTCCACAAACTCTACAGTGACTAAGACTTCTTGTTAATATAACTTAAATGGTTTTATGAACAAACTTCTAGGGTTCAAAAGTTCTTCTCATAAAATATGAAAATTGTAAGATTTTATTAACAAGCATCTACTTGCAGTTCAGCCTATTCAATGAAAGTGAATAACTCTACACAAGTTCGTCTGCGTAGATTCCACATCATTCCACTCGCAATTTTAAGTAAAAGCCACTAACATTTCATCAATGAAACAAGGCCAAAAAAAAAGTAGCTGATCTTAACATATGGACTAAAACTGCAGAAGATCCGTCAACAAAGATACAAGATGAAACCTAAATTTTTAAACCAGAGATAGTTTATGATTTAGAACAGTATGCAGCAATAAATAGTAAAAAGGATACGAAATAAAGGCAGCATCCATTGGCAGTTTCTGCTGCAATATGACCTGAGCAAGTGACTACACACAAAGTGATCCCTATGCCAAGAAAAGAGTACATGAACCTGTGATTCATATAAATTACTGTCAGAACTCAAACCTGAGGCTATTCAGATATAACCTTTAAGTACAAAATGATCCCCTAAAATTTAACGCATTCTAATTTCTAGTGAAATTTCAGTATCATGAATCGAAACTAATCTAATCAAATATAATATGCAAAAATGACTAACCAAGTTTATAGGTTAAATACCAATCATCGCACTACTCTACCCATGTAATAACATAAAAAAGAGTTCATTCTAGCAAAGCACAGATGACCAATACGTTCTATTCACTTTTTGCCTACTAATTCGAGGGGAAAAGCCGGTTGTTCATGGTTGACACAAGAGCATACATTTAAGCAATTTCCCAAATCACTTAACTTAGTAAAAAACTTTATTTGCAGATATGACCAGCAAGAAGCCCTACTCAGATGAAAATCACATTGCCTATGAAATTATTGGACAACTACAACAAAACTAGAAGTTGCAATTTTAAGTCAACTCGATAGTTTGAGCAATCAAAGGAGAATTATGTACTGATCTGGAAAGAAAAAAAGAAGCACTTCGATCTGAAGGTTCATTACGGGCTTTAACTGGGAAACAAAAAGGTCAAAATTGTATCTTTACAAGCATCCTGACATGAAAACTTTGACCCACCCACTGCATAGATTTAAAGTCAAAATGTAAAAAAAGTTTATTCATTGAAATCATACAAACTGAATACAGTATTAATCACTTAACAAATTTTCGGAAAGGCTGTCAATTTTTTCCAGAAAGGCTGTCATTAAGTCTGTCAACCCCCCAATTGCTCAATCCAACTCAATGCTATCATAATGTACCACCAAAAAAATCTGGCAATCAGCACTTAGTGATCACACATTAAGTACACAGGTGGAAGTGAAATTCTTGGCCAAAATCACCTTAAAGCCTTAAAATATATTCTCAGACCCAGGCAACAAATCAAGGAAATACATGTTTATGAATTATGATGGAAAAGGATAAAAAGCACAGTAGAAAAGAAGAGGCGTCTTTATCAACATTTTTTTTCTTGTGCGATAAAAGTTGATCCACTCATTGCTTGAGAATGAAGATTATAGGGAATCCAACACCTAAATTTAAAGGAAAATTAAACTAGTGACGTAGAATTCTCGACCAAACAACACCAAATGAAGAAATATCAACCCAGGTGAACTTTTATTCATAGCAACATGATTAAAATCCGAAAATCTTAATAAGGGAAAAGAAAACATAAGAGATTAAGAAGAAACCCAAATTTACAAACATTTTAAATACTGACATTTTTAGATTTATCAAAATCATTGCACAAAGAAACAAACAAAAACTAATTTATGTAAGTTTTTATAACTTCACATGTATAAAGCTGACCAACCAAATGCATGTAGCTTATGAGGAAAAAAAGATAAACTTAGATTAGAAGCTACAGCAGAAGCACATAAAATTCAACACTGTTAAAATTCAAGTATAAAGTTTAAATGGTAAACAATGTGATTAACTTTTGAAATTTCCATTTCGGCAATACAGATACGAGGCTATGAACTTTTTGCAATAAAAAAACTGCACATGAATTCGTCAGGGACAAGTAAATTGCAAGATGGAGGGAGTATATCCCAACTCACAAAGGCAAAACGCACAAGTGAAAACATATGGATTCAAGTCAAAATCCTTGCCAAAAAAGCAGCTGAGCACCAACAGTAGGCTTTTATGTTAACTTTAGCTATGTATGCCAATATATCACACTTTACAAGTTGCTCAACAGAAATATCTATAGCCAAGAGTGCTATTCAAATTAACTAGCAAGAATAGTCTAAAAGATACTACCACTCTTCTCCTACATTCGCCATCTTGTAAAGATAGGACATACTTCAACTGGGAAAGAAAGGATAAAAACCCAAAGAAATAACTTAAAAGTTAAACTTCCTCCTTCACCGAAAAGGCCTAACGTTCGGAAAAGATGTGAGGTATATGATATTGAATAAAAATGCACAATTATTTAGGGAATGAGGAAGTATTTAATCATGATACAGAGAGGATAGGGAGTCGGGATTTATTAATTGCAATTAGATGAATAAAGTTCTTAAATTGTAGCTTTCATGTTAAATATAAAGAGCATGGTTAGAGCCTGCTGTCAAGGCTCAACAATCTTCTTGTAATCAAATAAAACACACATTTTTTGCGGTTTTGTACAATACATTAACTACTTGTCTGGATTTGTACACCTTACTATCCAAAAATTTCCTTTCTACAGTATATCACCCATTTTACGAATACACTTCATCCAAATTAACAAATTAAAGTCATAAAGATGATGTCATGGACCATTTTTCAGCCGCCACGAAGCCAGTGGCGGAACAAGGATTCTGTATGAGAGAGATGCATTGACAAAATTCTCGATCTGTTTTGATCTTATTTTAAAAAGTCTTACTATTCATTACAGTGGAGCTTTTGATCAAGATAAGGGCTTTTTTTGTTATAGTGTAGGGGCTGAAAGGCTAAAACCAGTATTCTTTTTTGGTTAACAAACATAGTGAAAGATCGTTCTAATGGGGTTGCTACGCCCCTTCTTATTATACTCTTAGTTCCTCACAGGGAAGGAACTAATTGGGGGAGCTGTAGCCCTTCCCATTTTGAATAAAGCTAACAAAAAAAATGTTTTTTTTATGATTTAGATTAAAATCTCCAGAATATAGCGTTTCATCCCCTCTCAAATCATGAAAATGAATTCATAAAGAATATCAGCCCCTCTATTTTAACTTTCTCGTACAGTACCAGGGCCAAAATGAAATTGATCATTTCAACCCTTCATGTATAACACTTCTTTTGTAAAATGGGAGTAAAACATTACCAAAGAATAAAGCAAAGAGGTAGAAAAGAAGAAACTTTAGCAAATCTAATCAAACCATGAATGGTTACCCCCACCACCAACAATACAAAAAGATTAAAAAAAAAAAAATGGGACTCACAAACCTTTTCTGATACTAACATATATACCATGGTTGCAGGAGGTAAAATGGAAGTGGGGAACGAGCCAGGAAACGTAAACGTTAAAGCGAAACATAAAAAAAATGAAAAGAAAAATACAAATGAAACAGTAGAAAGGCGGTAAACAAAAACAAAATTGTGATCATGTAAGGAACTAGGTAGATAGAGTTACTCAGGGTTGCACCGCCCATTTCATAAAAGTTGATGAAAAACTGAAAAAGTAAATAAACTATATATATATATATTGATTAAAATCTTCAAAAATTAGCGGTCCATTTACCAAAAGTAGCGTTTCACCCCCTCCCCTTTAGGTTTCTGGCTCCGTCCTTATTTGTGATACTTACAGACACACACACACACACACACACACACACATGCGCAAATATAGATACTTACATATATACCATAGTTGCAGGATGGGAAACGAGACAGGAAACGGAACGTGGAAAAAATGAAGAAAAAAAAAAACATTACACTAGTTTCCCATATATACATACACACATACAGTGGAGAGCTAGCGTTGGTATATGCTAAAACTAGTTATCCTATAAAGTTATATGTAAAATATACAGTCATGATTGGTAAAGAGTTTTTCAAAATACAGGGTGACTGACACACACACAAACATATTATAAATATATAAATATTATAAAATAGTAAGTACCATGGGGAAGGGAAATGGAGGTGGTGGTGGTGATGAAAATCGATGTGGCGATGCCAATTGTTGATCAAGTAAAGAGCATAGAGAATCATAGCAACACCAACCATACCTATCAATGAATTCACCATCTTCAACATACATTTTATACAGCTCCTTATCATCTTCCTCATCTTTCTTTCTTTTTTTCTTATTCAATCAAAAATATATATATAAAAAAATTAAATAAAATGATTATGTATTTGTATTATTATTAGTTATTACAACCCTTTTGTAAACAGTTCCAATATTGTTATACAGTGGGTTGTGTTTCATACAAACACAAAGAGGAAGGATCCTTTTCTGTCTTGTTTTCATTTTATTTTGTTGTTTTTTGGAATTTGGAAAAAGTCTAATTGTCTTATCTTACGCTGTTGATGCGCTGGATTGTCTTGTCATTTTTTAATTTTGTTTTTCATTTTTTTAGATGCAAAACTACTACTAAATAAATAACAAAAAGGAAATGAGATATTTAAGGTCTCTTTTGTTTGCGATATTATTAATCCCGGTATTAACAATTTGGTAGTATTATGAATGAGATTTGAAAAGAAGGCCGGATAAGTAATACATTCGGGATTGGATTATTCCTAATACCACCCCCTATGGTATTGGAAATGCATATTTTTGCCATCATTTCTAGTTCGGAGTCTAATGTTTTGCCAAACATAGCATTCGTGAGGTCCACGGGATTAGTAGTTCAATTACGAGATACTAATGATATAACCAAATAAGGCCTAAAAGTACTAGGAAAGTACCTAGTACTCTTAGAGATTAGATTTTGGTCCATATTTTTTTAATTTTAGTATTAGTAGAAAGTACAAGTTTTGACATGCCGAGCACTAAATTTTTTATATGTATTTCATTTAAAAAATGAGCTAACTTATAAGATTTTCTTTTGATAATCAACTTATAAGAATATTAGTTACATATCAATATACCAATAACATAGAGTTTATTTCACTATTTTTCAATAAACCATGGTTACGAAAGCCCATTACCGCGATATCGTCGTAAAGTTGTTGTCACAAGCATAGTTGTGAAACTTTAGATATCGTGAAATTATGTGGCACCACCATAATTACAAAACCCCGTTATTGCAATTCCGTAAAATTGTTGCCACCATTCTCATACCCATCACTTCTTTATTACCATCTAGAATGGACAAGATGCCGAAATGGTAATTAAAATATTTCAAACATTTAAATAAATAAAAATAATTAAAATACAAATCGTATAAAATCAATATTTTACGCATTAATGCAAGTTATTAAAACGTAAATAATAATTAGAAAAACAGAGTACTCAGGTCAATCGAACAATAATATGTATGTGATACTTTCAATCCTATGCGCATCTAATTTTTGATTGACTAAATTTGTAAAAAAGTACGACTACGAGGTATAAACTAAAATACCTGAAAAAAGGTCGTAGTAATACAAAGAAATAAATATTTAAAATTCAAAAGAATATAATAAAAAGATCTGAAAATTGATAAAGAAGTAATAAATTTATTTAATTGATTGGAAATTTCCCCGGCTAAAAAACTAGGCTTTCTTTAGTTTCAACTTTTAAGCTAAATTTCCATTTGATGTCTTGCTTAAAACTTATAATCTTCTAATCCCAATACATGCGGGGTCATATGTGATACGGATACGTCTACATGATAATTTTTATAAGGGACAATTAATATAAACATAACTTACACCTGTTATATTAACAAAAACATACATTTAAAAGTTAAATTATGAAAAACATTTCTTCAATTAATAATTAATAAAAAACAAAAAACTTGATTCATCACTAAGATCTTTTTCCTTTCCCTCTTCCTTTCACTCTCTCCTCATCTCGTACTATCTCCAATCTATCTTTTATCATTCTCTCTCCTTCCAATCTCTCTCCCCTCACTCTCTCCGATCTCTCATCCATCCTCTCTCTTTTCGATGTCTATCTCCGTCATTCATCTATTTTTTTTTTAATCTTTTTCTTCTCCTCCATCTCTCTTCGATCTCTCTCTTTCGTGAAAATTGAGACGCACATGTCTGTAGGAATTGGCGGTAAGGATATAAAGTGATATCGAAAACTCGATATTGATGTTGACGGATATACGGTCGTCGAAGGAAAGACCCACGACGACGACGTGGTAGTTCGAGATCGAAGGACGAATAAGAGTTGGATTTGTTAATTAGTGTATAATATTGAAAAATAAGTGTATGAATTACGTGAATTAAGGGTATGAAGTTGAAAATTATGTAAATGAAGTATGTAAGTAAAGATACGAATTATGTAAATATGGATATGAACTTTAAAAATAATGATGAAATCTACAAATCAGGATATGAACATTTGAAACAAGGGTACGAACTTTTGGAATAAGGGTATGAAAAATACAAATGAGACTATGAACTTTTGAAACAATCATATGAATTTTTGGAATAAGCGTATCACATATACAAATTAGGGTATGGAATTTTGTGTATGTTTTTGTTAATTATAAATTTTTCGGTATGTTTTTGTTAATTTAATTTCAAAAGTAGTATATTTTATTTTTTTTATAAATCCACAATTAATATTCACAAATTCTATCTTTATATATGGTCTTCTTAATTTTTTTTAACATTTGGGTTCAAAAGTAAAATGTTTCAAAACTATATTTCTCCATTAACCAAATCAAAAGATATATTTTATAGGGTTTCAAAAACAGAAGCTATTGAGGTGGCTAGAAAAGCTATTTGTCCCCCTTCATAAACCAATAAAGTCAAGCTTTTAAGCTTAAAAAGCTACAACCAAACAAACAAGCCCTCAAACCAATCCCACTAGGAAAGAAATAAAAAGTGTAAAAAAAAATGGAAAATAGAGCGGAAGATAATGAGATGTTGAGTGGAAATAGCAGCCGGTGGTCGGTACTAAAAAGAATTTCCAAACCCAAACCCAAAAAAACATTGTTCTCAATGGACCCTTCTAGTACCCTATTGCCACGTGTCACATCTCCTTATTCTTCACTCACTACAAGTACTCTTCTTGTTGATGAGAAAGAGTGGCAAAAATGGGGTTCTTCATCACCTTTACCTTCTATTGTTAATGACATTATGCAAGATATGATGGTTTTGGAACTTAAATTTGATGAAAATATGACTTTCGGTGGCCTTGGTGGTAAACTTAAGGTGGGTTTTCTTTTCTTTTCTTTTTTATATTCTATTTTTATTAGTTGGCAAAAGTCAATATAGTTAGAGACTTTTTGACACGTGTTATTGAAGACAAGGGAGGAACCAGGAGTAGGCTATAAGGGACTATAACGCCTTATGTTAAAGAAAACACGGACTTTTTTCATGTATTTTACTGAAAATTGGACAATTATAGCATTTTGAGCACCCCGCATTGTAACAATTACTGTACACGTATAATTTTAGAATAAGATTTTGATCAAACCATGACCTTTGGTGGCCTTGGTGGTAAACTTAAGGTGGGTTTTGTTTTTATATTTTAATATTGTTTTGGTTGATGAAGGAACTAGTAACAGGCTAAAAGGGACTCCGAGCAACCCCGAGAAAAAACCGTTCTTTATCATGTATCTTTAATCTTTTTTAATCGATCTTAGCCTTTCAGCACCCCATAACTATAGGGAAAATATATTTAGTTACACAACTGGGTTAGCAACTTTTTGACACGTAATCTTGCATAAAATGGAGGAATTAGGAGTAGGCTAAAAGGGACTATAGCACCTTGTATTGTAGAAAACACGAGCTTTTCCATGATTTTTTTTAATTGGGAAATGGATAACTAAAGCATTTTAGTACCCTGCATAATTACTAAGAAGTGTAGACATGTAATTTTGCCCCACCCATAGCCAAATTATAGTTTCGCCAGTGTTTGCAGATGCCCACTTAGGTACCTTGATAGCACTGAGCCGAGTGTCTATAAATGTATCTCAAAAGGTGTCAAAAAGTACATACCTTTATGGTTGTATACTTTGCAACATATATATTCGATCATCTAGGAGAATACGAATAGGCTAAAAGTGGCTGCAACATGCGGGATATTAGGAAATAACCAGCCTTTTTTTTACTGAAAAAGAGGGACTATATCACTTTATATTGAAGAAAGGAAAAACTTTTCCCATGTATTTTACTGAAAATTGGATAATTAAAACATATCAGCAGTGCCCCCTCGCATAATTACAATTAGTGTACACGTATAATTTAGCCCCACCCATATCCAAATCATGGTTTCGCCACTGCTTGTAGAGGCTCACTTAGGTAAATTGATGTACCACGGTATACATTAATCAAATAACACTGAGCTGAGTATCTATGACTATGACTATTGACTATGATTGTATCTCAAAAAGTGTCGAATAGTATATACCTTTATGGATATATCATTTTTTTTCATTACTATGAAACTTTGCAACTTATGTATACGATCATCGAGGAGAATACAAATAGGCTAAGAGGGGATACCTATCTTTTTTCAAAGATGTATTTCAACATATTACTGCCCATTTAGTTATTGCATGATAATAAATAAAGTTCCACACGAATTTCAGCGAATATGGTCTTGGTTCCGCAGAGTAGGGGACTCAAGTGGTGAGCACCAGCATAATTGTAGCTTGTTATTTTCATTTTTTTTGCTAGAATTGGTTGCATATAGTGATTCTATAGCCCTCATTTTTTTCTTGGTTTTACTTGAGAACATTTTGCATGTAAGTTAGGCACCTCTCATTTAAAATTTCAGACTTCATGCTTTAATCTTTTCTTCGTCCATTAAACAAGAACAGTAACCAAGTGCCTGTATCCTGTGATTCTGTATAATAACTAATCATTAGTAAAAAGAAGGTTTTTTGGTGATCCAAGAAGTAATTGAGATTAAGTATTATAGACTATTAAGGTGGTTCCTTGTTGCACCTATTTATTTATATTTTTCTTTTTAACAATTATTCATTACTCTCGTCACTTTGTAACTTGTATAATTGACCATGTTCATTGAATTGACTTAAGAATTGGTATTTCCCATGTGAAATTATCCGATTAGGGCTGAGAATGAAATTTTGGTAGAACCCTTCGCGTCAACTTTGACAGTTTGTGGTGTGTTGTTATTTGGAAAATTTGTGTAAACTATCCAACCCAAATGTATGTTATGCCAATATGAGTGCACAATTGCAAAAAAATTTGATGGTATATGATGGCCGATTGCAAATGTAAAATATGATGGCTATGGTTTACAGAACATGTTATTTTGTTTTCTAATTTTAAACATTTTTGTAAATGTGTTCACGCTGAGTGTTGTTTGTTGATTCTCTGGGGTTAAGACCTTAAAATGCAACATAAAGATATGATGGGCTGACGCAGTAAATCAAGTAGGCAATAGAATGTAAATTTGATTATAGGTGGTCTTATGTGATTTCTGGTGGGTCTTTCCCCAATGTAATTTGCATAGGCCAATGGACACTTAGGTGAATTTCATGACGTTTTTTTCCCGGTTCTCAAACTAGAGACGTCGATTGTATTCCAGGAAACGGTTCTAGAAACATGTTTAGAAGTAAGATTCTGGTTTGGGTGATTTACAAATTTAATCGTGTAACCAAATGAAAGGGCTTCATACCTTTATTCTAGTTATTTGTTAACTTTTTAATGTCTACTTTAATATGATTATCACCAGGGAGACTTCAAGATCTACGAGGATAAAAAACATAGAGCAACATACCAAGCTTTAGGTGATTCTGAGAAGAAGCTCCATTTTTTCTCAGCAAGGCAGATAGCATGTCGCTTGCTTGGTAGTAGGGGTTACCTTTGTCAGAAGGTAATTAGTCTGTGTCTCCGAATAGAATGGCTGATCAGTGTATTTTTCTTATTCGAGAGTAGAATTCTAACCTTTGTTAATAATTTTAATGTTTTAGTGCTGGCTTCCTTTAGAAGATTGCATGTGCTCGAACGTAGTACCTTGTGCTCCTCAACATGGTATAAGGTTCTGGTTATATATGCACCCTAAGGTTTTATAACTTCTTTTATTCATTTCTTGCTCTGTCTCAGCTGTATTTTCCGTTTGGTGCTATGGTTCTTTGTGGGAAAACATGACAAAAAGAAAAGTCTCTTCACAAAAAATTGTAATTGCAAGAACCAACATCTTTTCTTCCTCATTTTCTTTGGAAAAATCCTGGCACCAAACAGGAGGTTAGCGTTATATCTGACTATTCCCCTTTTGGCAGGATTTCTTAAGACAGAACAACACAGGAAAGTTGTTATGGCAAGTTTTTGGTGTTCAATCTGCAACCTTGTGCCTCTATGGAATTTCTGAGCATGAAGAGATTATGTGGGATGTGTTTAAGCGTGCAGGTACTTGCTGATTTTTGTAAAATTGAATTCAACTAAGATTTCAGGTCTGTTTCAGAGTTAAAAATATTAGACTATCTATATGTCTGTATATGCAGTATCCGTTACTGAAGGAATCATATATCGTTTTTATGTTCACCGCTGAATGTAATGTCAGTTAAATTTGTTATTTAAAGGAGGTAAGATTCTGTATATTTGAACAGATTCCATCTAAGTATTAAACTTTCACTTATTTCATACTATGTACAGTTAATGTTTAGATTTCAAAGAGCATCAAAGTTAGGGATTTTTTTTGTCCTCTGTACGGTACAAATTAATTGCTAAGAGTTAAAATTATTGGACTATACGTATATGCAGTATATGTTACTGAATGTCAGTTAAATTTGTTATTTAAAGGATGTAAGATTCTGTTTATTTGAACAGATTCCATCTAAGTATCAAACTTTCACTTATTTCATACTACATCCGATTAATGTTTAGATTTCAAAGGGCATCAATGTTAGGGTCTTTTTATTGTCCCCCGTACATTTGGGTTACAAATTAATAGTCTTAGCAAGATGGGACAAACGACAACACGTAGTTGTACTTTGCAATTGGGAGAGCAAAATAGTCTCGTTTGTATTCAAAATTAAATATCATGGCGAGTTGTCGTTATTTTCACCCATTAACTCTAATTAGCTGCATATGGTGGAAGGCGAATCTAATGCCATTTCACATGGTTTCAGGAAAAGATAAGGTTTGGTGCCTCTACCCTAACAAAAATGAACCAACCAAGTCGGTTCATGAGGCCTTCGGTAAAGGCTCTTTGACAATTTCAGAAAACAATTTAAACATGGTAACACTCTCTTCTTTTGTGTTTAGTAGTTCCAAATTTTAAATTATCAATGTTGGTTCATTTGAAAATTTAGTATTGTCAAATCGAAGATTATTGTTGCTTAAGGTAAGAAAATACTCCTAAGAGTGTAATAAGCCAAAGCCCCCACTATATCCAGTTTGTCCCGTCAAATTGATCAAATAAAAATCTCAGCTTAAATCCGGAATTGGCCTCGTGTCTTTTATTCTACAAGCCTTATTTTCTATCAGAGGCTCTACATGCCACCAGTATATTTTTGTAGTGTTAAAGCTTTTCAGATTGTAAATGGAGGGCTCCCAACCTGAGTCTACTACAAGAACGAGTCTTTTCAGGATCCTTTTTTTTTTGCATTATACAAACAGTTTCATCAAAATCAAGTTGCCGTTGTGAAGTTGATAATAAACCTGTCTAGATAAACCAAACAAGTTTTTAGCTACCTGAAGTCATGCATCACATTTTGCACGTCAAATGGTAGAACATAAGTGTTCATGCTTATTCACGTTTATGTCTCATCTTCTATTCTATTTTGTTGGAAAAAATTATTGAGAACCTTGTTACAAAATCAGAATTGTTCTGGAAATTTTGATGAGTACACAGATTCATATAAATGTGTCTAGCTAGTTAATCTGCTTTTCTTATCTTATTTAGTTCATTGAGGTTTGAGATGGTAATTTTGAGGTTGATTCTGCACAGGCAACTGGAGATGAAAATCTGAACTTTGTTTTGCTTGACGGGACTTGGAATAACTCTGCTGCAATGTTCAGACGCTTGAAGGTATTTCTTCATATCAAATTGTTTTGGTTTCACACTCTTCCTCATATTATTGCACTCTCCATCAAAAATTAAAGAGTGTTGGTGTCTCTGGACATTTAACATTGAGCGAGACGCCGAGAACTTGTGTAGCATGGTATTCTCAGACTTTTATTGTATACTTTGTTTGTGTGCAGGACCGAGCAACGGAAATATGGGGAGAGGACCTTCCTTGCATATCCCTTGCCACAGGCAAATCTGCAATGCATAAACTTCGGTGAGATACTAATGTGATTGCTAAAAGAATTTTTTTCCTATTGAGCTTATACATGTATCAATCTGTTTCTAATACTTGCTTCTCGTTTCTTGTTTTTCCACTTTACGTTTTTTATAACATTAGACCTCAACCAGCATGGGACAAGACATGTACAGCTGCTGCTGCTGCTGGGCTCCTTAGTGAGATGGATTTCGATAGGCAGAGTGAAGCAGTGGAAAACGCTCTGTCCGTTTTGTTAGATGCGCTAACCAACAGAAGGCTTAGAATGGGAAGATCTATCACTCGTAGAGAGAGACACAATAGAGATATATGTTGACAAAATTACTGCCGGAAAGAAACAAAGATAGTGATTATCGCGTGGAAGATTTGAAATTTTCACCCAGTTATAGATTGTTGTTGCACAAGTTGACACTTTTTTTTTTACAGAATATTCAGTCTCTACTGAAGAAAAAGAGGCAAAGAGTCGTACTAGTCTTTGTACCAGACTAGCTCTATATCGAATATTTAGTTCTAATTCCAGTTTCAGCAAGTTAAAACTGGTTTAACATTTTGACTGGCTTTATCAAAAATCTTCTTTCTTAGGTTGATGTGCTTCAACTCTAAACTTATGAAATTGTATGAGTTATTACTTTCGTGATTATCGTGATGCTTTTTACTTTTGTCCAATAGCACTAGTATCACATCATTCAAAATGACAGCCAATTCAAGTGATTCGATCTTGTTCAGTTAATCTGATGAGTTATGTGTCGATGTTTCTTAGGAAAGGTGTTTCAGAATTTCGTGAGAGTCTTGGCTTCTGAAGTGAATAACCACCCTTAAACTGCATGACCAAGCAATAATATATTTTCTATTCGAAAATGTATGAATAAATAAATAAAAACTTAAAAAATTATTGGTTCAAAATGTTAGCCTTACAAAAGTTCTAGATCTTACAAGCGTTGCCAGATTTTAATTCAACTCTCAACTATTAACTTATTTACTCTTTGCTGGTTGCTATATTTTTTTCCTTCCAATACGTTTTCTAAAGTTATGAATAATTCACTTGAGTTTGTTATTTTTCTGTCCTATATGCTCTTTGGATATGTATGATGAGATCAGAGATTAGGTTGTGAACCGAATAGCTTTATGGGAATCTACTAAATGCCGAATAACTTTGCTAACTTCATTCAACTTTCATCCTCTTTTTCTGGGTGGTGGGTGTTGTTCTCACACACAAAACTGCCACCAAAAAAAATAGTCTCATAAATGGACGTCAGTGACATAATCACTAACCGTGTAATTAAGATTTTGCATAACAGAAAATGACTCTGCTAGTTCCCTTGCCATTATAAATTATGTACATGTTGAGACTTTTTTTATTTGTTATCACAACAAAGATGCAGATGCAGAGCATGAGAGGTGAGGTGGTCCTAAATATACCAGCAGAGAGAGCTTGGGAAATGTACAGAAGTGATGATATAATTAGCAAAATTAACCCGCATATGTTATCGGCAGCTGAATACATTGAAGGAGATGGCTGCCCAGGAAGTATTAGGGTCTTTAAGCTCGGACCGGGTATCAATCTTTCTTACTCTTAGTGTAAATTTACGTACATCAATTTTGTTGATAAACGAAAACTGAAACTTCTTGTGAACATTTTCTTCACTCAATAACCCATCTACTGCATAATTTGAAAAGGGCGATCATAGTCCTTTTCTATTCGATAAGTTAGAAGAATAGAAGCTTGAAAAAAGACATCTCCACCTTTTACACAAATTCATTGAATCACATCAGTTTCATTATTTCAAAGACTGTAATACGTGAGCTGTTACAACTCGCAACCCTTTACAAATTAGAGGTCTTATTAGTACAACCAGCACAAACGAATAGTCAAATATATTATACCTTTACTTGATTTCCACAATATTTTTTCTCTTTTGTAGTGGTGAGCGGTTATGTGAAGGAATCGATACAAAAGATAGAGAAAGTGGAAGATGGTCGGCGTGTGACATACAGTGTCGTCGAAGGGTGCCTGAAAAAGATGTACGACCCTTACATGGTTACTTTCTCATTCATTCCATTCGAAGGAGAAGAGAAAAATAAGTGTATAGTCGAATGGAAAGCAGAATTTGCAACGCTCACATCTGACGCACCCCTCCCAGAGAAGGCAAGGGACGCTGCTCTTGGGTTTGTCAAATCTTTCGACAATTACCAACTCAGTAACTAGCTAGCTCTGCTTCTTTACCTTCTCAGAATACACCGAGTACAAAATATGTGTACATGTTTTATGTCGCTGTAAATCTTAAACAATCTTTACGAAACGCAGATAAGGGTTGCCTCATGTGTGCATCCAACTCCAGATGCACCTCTATCTAATAATACAGTACTTTGTGATTGTTATTTCATTGTGTCTGTCTATATACTAAGCGCTTAATATAGAGATCTCAAACTTAATATTATGGCCGTGAAAGAATGAATGTTTAAAGAAAACCCTTTTCTGTGCCAAAATAACAAAGAATAGGGAAAATAATCAACAGTCAGCTAAATGCACCCCACGTCTATGCGATGTGTGCCGAACCATGAAAAAAATTGTAAAGCAAATCAATGAAGAAGGAACTCCCAACTACTCCGGATTAAAAGATAATACTAAGCACAATGGTTAAACAGGAGAAAAAAATGTGCCCCAACACAAGATAAGAGTAATATTATTATATTAATACCATTGAAGAAAGATGATTCTTCCTTTAAAACCATTTTATATAAGAACTGGATGAAGTTAATGAAAATTAAACATATTTGTACCATTGATATCATCAAATCGGCAAGGTGACCAAAATCTTAGTTTTCATCCCTTATGCCTTAATCTATTAACCTATACGAAATTCCCAAAAGATTAGTCTATACAGGCAGCTGCACAGAATTGTCAAAAACTAAAGCCAAACACTGCCTCAAGCTTTAAAGCGGAACTGCTCACAATTCTCAGACCCATTTTTTATGAAAAGGCTCACTAGACCATTCATCATCCTAGTAATCGCTCCGTTAAATTCACCCGAGTGGTTATTTAGGTTCCTTTTCGTAGCTTCCTCACGATTATCATTTACCAGAGATCCTATTTCAGCGCCCTCTAAATAAGCCTTGCATGCTGATAAAATGTGAAAGCTGCGAAGACGGAAATGACCCGAAACGAAATCCTCAAAATACTGCAAATGAAAGCAGCTTGGTCAAATCTCTGGAATAGACAAAAAGAATAGGTGGTACAAATAAATGAAACACCAAATTACACAATTACTACAAAGAATATTTTGCATGAAAGGTACTTTACAACCTAACTAAATGGAATCAAATTTGCCATGGGCCTGCACTTGATAGTACTGTACTTTCCTCTCTTGAAAAATAACACAAATAACCAGTTTCTGCAAGTTGTAAAATGCTCAGTTCCATAGGGATAAGTTTTAAACTTAAAGATGATCTGACAAATACAGATACGCAATAGAGGAAAGCTACACAAACAGAATTTCATAGGTGCGGAATCTGCATCCATTCACTTGGCAGGCACCTTTTTACTAGTAGGGAAGAAACACCCATTGTAAGTGCCAGTAGCAGATTTTCCACTGTCAAAACCAATACATTATGTTGGATACTACGATTTTATCTGTATAGCAATCTTTAAAACTATAAGAGTCGAGTTCAATTCACAAGAAGCCATCACGAGTCAGAAATACTCTCTGGCCAAACTATCCAATTTATCATAAGCTTTAACTGGGTTAATGTTAAACTCCAATTTTGCCAGAAAAACTAAGCTCTAAAAAGTGCTGATCGGCATCACAACATCAAAAGTTATATTCTTTAATAAATCTTACAAAAAATATTCCAATAGGGAAATAAATAAATTAAAATAATAATAAATATATAATAAACAATGAGTTATCAGCAAAAGCAAAAGAAACTAAGTGCAGAATAGGCTCTACTTAACTCCCCAATTGACATGAAATTGATACAATGAATAACCCTTCAGACCTCAACAAAAAGACAATAAGAAAAAAGGACGCGTTACAAAGTACCTTTGGAGGACGCCTCAATGTATACATCATAGTTTTCAAAGAGAGAACAAACACATCTTCATTATATGATTTTGATTTTTTTTGCCCTTCTACCCCTGGATACAAATTATCAAATCCAGGTTCATTGAAGAAAGGCTCAGCATTCAATATCAACCCCTGTATAGAGACTAAAACTTGCAGCATGGTTGACTTTGTCGGCATCCACTTCTCGTTCGAACTTCCACTCCATGTGTTCAAGAGGCTAAGGCACACTTTTCCACAATCATACAGGTTAGGATTAAGCCGAAGACCACCAGAATAGTAGTAAACCATCTACGAAAAAGAAATATACAACCTGTTACCGTGTAAGAAATTACAATTAAAGAAAGTATAAAACAGATATAAATCCCATACCGGTGGTACATCAGGATATGTCATCGGGAAGAGCACATCAAAAACAAAAAGACCATCATGGTAAGGAGTGCCTGCTGGTCCAACAATGACAGCCCTCAAAAGATCCATTCTTGTCTCATAAACCCTTACAAATATTGTATCTGGTGAAGAGAAAACCACTCATAAGTGATGGGTAAAATGAAATATCTCAAGATAAATGGTTACAAAAAAAGGGCCCCTTCACCGCAGCAGTGAAGTATGGTTATCCTAGCCAATGTCAACACATGAATAATGAACAAGCGTCCATTAAACAAGTTTGTCAGTAAACTTCACCTGACCCTCACGTGCATAAATAACTAAATAAGCAAATGCACAAATGCACCAAATAACTAAATCAAGATCAACACATACCAGGTAAGTCTTTTTCTAAACTTCTCCAATCCTCCTGAATCTTTTTCATCCATGACTTGGGGGGCTGGAAGTGTTGAAAAGAAAGAGACAACAAATCAGAACCCAGCACAGTGGTAAATATCCATGTCTATGAAATAATTAAGATGACTATATAACTAACTTGCTGCTCTGAGAAGCTCATTCTATTGAAGTGGTGATCCGAAAAATCACTAACTACATCAAATCTCTTAAAGGCCTGCAACTTTCTTAAAACTTCATCCTCTGTTTCCACCAGATCTTTCTTAGCACTACTCGACTCAGCACACACTATCATTGAGCTACTTGTACCAGCTTCATTTTTAACTTCATCAGCTTTATACAGAGTCGTGGAACCTGTCCCAGGATTCTGACTCAAATCACCTTTTGGCAGTGAGGTGGTTGTAAAAGAAGGTAGGCTTTTTGTGCAGGGAGTAGCGTCATCCAACCAAGAAACTGATGCTTCTACCCCAGGAGGCAAATCCACATTGTCAAATTGGGCTTGCATTTTAAGATAGTCCGCATCATCATCCACAGCATCATCATAATACATATAATCATCTTCATCATTGTAATCAGACTCCAAATCTCCTTCATTAATTTCATCATCACAGTCATTATCATTACAAAATGGCATATCTGAGTTGGAATTATTAGCATTGTCTGACTTAACAGAATCAGATGTTGACCCTTCTAGAACTGTGGTGTTTCCATCAACAACCTTGACCACAACATCCTGGAAAAATATTGAAAAAAGCTCCCATTAAAAGGTATATGGCAGATAACACAGGCTATACTACATATTTATAATTGTAAAACAAGTATACTGGTAGTGATATATCAGCATAACTGCATAAGTAAGAAGCAAAACAATATCAGCATGAAATATGAAGAGATTTGATCATGAATTAATAAGCATATATGGACATGAAGATGTTTAAGTTGTGGAGTATCCCTCCCTCCATCAGTAGAATGTTCCAACTCAATTGATTTACACTATCTTTACTAAAAGAAGTGAATTTCAAATTTGATCGAAACCCGAAATAGGTAACAGTTATCAACTAGCTTAGGTGTCATCGTGTCAACATCCAAGCACTAGCTCTTTTCTTCCCCTGCATCAATCTATGTTAACAACTTATGAAGTGACCTCCTCTAAAATTTGGTGTCCTTAATGTTATTTGCATAGTTTCCAGAATATTGAGTTGATTGTTCTTCACCGACAGAACTAAATTGGAAACGTAATGGTAATACTGGGGAAGAAGCACAAATGCATAACAAGTAATGATTTTATTAAAAAAAATTCTGCACAAGTGGTTTTTGCATAAGTGTGCACGTGTAAAGCCTAGCAATCAGATACCATTTCCTTCAAATGTGGATGATAAAAGAACAGCTGTAAACCATTTCGTGTTCTCTCAAGGTAAAATATAGAGCAGTGCCTCTATTTCTCAACGAATTGTTATTCCTTTTATCCAAATATTTCTTAAAGACATAAGAAGCAATTCACGATTCTGTTAGAATTTTATGAGAACGTCTGATGCACATTTTCGGTTTCCTACATGTACATCTCGAGGGAAAGTGTTAAATGATTGAGAGTCGTTTGAACAATAATCGTTAACTGCCGATAGTAAAAATCTTCACATCAAAATCTCGTAAAATCCATTTGGTCAGCCATGGAAATGGAATCATATCAACCATTTATTTGGAAATAGAAAAAAAATATAATCTCCTGCAGTTAAGCACCTTTTATTACGGATCTAAACCAAGAGCACACTAGAGCGGACTAGATTTTTCTGTAATTAAGGAAAGATGAAAGATCTAGTTAAGTAACGACGGACTAGACCTCTTGCTTACTAGAATGATTCGACAAGCTCATAACCCAAACCAATGCTAACTAACAAAGAATAAGGAAAAAAAATGCACGCTTATATTGTCAAAACCTTGCGGCAAATTTGAACACTAAAATCTACACGTTTCCATCTTATTAACGGTAAAATAGCAAACAAAAGCTATCTTTACATAATTTGTCTTTTATTGCCTAAAAATACAACCGACCCAGGTTTTTATGTGCATGACAAGTACAACCCAGTTTCTGATTCACCTTAAAGCAGACGATACATCAAGAATGATTCGTCATTCCCGAAAAGTAGTTCATAAACAGATTATCTCACACGATAATTTGAACTATATAGCCTATAGGGTTCAAATAGGAATACGATTAAATGAGCATATCTATATACTTAAAAGCGACATATAAAAAGGCGTCACCAACTTCCAAAAACTCGTTTAAACGCAATTTGGACACATTATTTAACAAAATAACATGTCATCAATCTTTCTTTCCATCTAGGTCAATATACTGTCAAATTATTTTACCCAATATATTCTCCTAACGAGACAAAACCATTTAATTTGACTGTATAATGACCTAAGGGAACTAAAGATCGATGATGTGTTCTCGCCCAACAAGTAGACGAAATTGCACCTCTCACTAATTTTCTCAATTATTTTTCATTCTGCAAGTTATTTCCAGAAAATTCAACAAACTGACAATGAAATGGTGGAATTTAGGGCAAATAAACAACTAAGAAATTAGATTTATAAAATGACCTATGCCTTAATTTTACAGCTGATAAGATTTTAATAACCAAAAGAGACAAAACCTAATTATTAGTGATAGTAAAAATAACCTAATTATGATTTGATAAAATAGAATAGAATAGAAAAAATAGAGTGAAAAATGAATTAGGAAAAATAAAAACCTCAATTGGTTTGAGCTTCTTCTGTGGAAAGTCATTCGTAGCGAGTTTAATGTCCAACTCCATTCACTCGATCACTCTGTCTCTGTTTTTTTATATATATATATATATCTATATGTGTATCTATATATCTATATATCTATTAGTTTAGTTTATGTTAAAACCCTCACGGGCCTGCACACAAATAATTATCTAAAACTTATCTAATTACACAAATTACAAATAAATCAAGTACTATGAAGTTATTATGAAACCAAAATTGATACCACGTTTAAAACTTAAAAAAAAAAAAAGTAACTCCTCTCTCTCTCTCTCTCTCTCTCTCTCTCTCTCTCTCCCTCCCTCCCTCCTTGTTTCAAATAAACACTACTATTATTCTTTGTTATGTCTCTCTATTCTCTCTTTTCAATTCTTTGGTTTTATTTATGGAGTAACTTGTTTCGTGGGTGGATGGATGGGTTGGTTTTACGACCTTGCTACATCAGGTATTATAAATCTTTTTTAATATATATAAAATTTGTTTCACACGCATTGCGCAGGCTGAACACTTGGTTTATATCTCTGTCTATACAAATTTTACAAAATTTGTATTATTTTTGGTACAAAGGGAGGCTAAGGCCAGAAAAATAAAAAAGACTACATAAATTTACATTTTCTGATTTAATTTGTGGAAGACTATTTCCTTATTAGTTGTTGGGAGCGTTGATGCGAAACGGAATATGAATCGATACCGAAAATGTAAATGTGAAACTTGATAGAGAAATAAAATAAATGAAAAGTTACACGAAAAGTAGTGAGAAATTAAAAATATTGAAATGTATGCACGTCGAGTAAAAAGGAACTGGACGGGAATCTGGAGTTGGATAATTAAAGACGAAGGTTTCTAAAAGTGGAATTGAATTTCATGTTGGCGGCGTTGATGTGAAACTGGGAGCCGACAAGGAAGATTTAATTGTGAAGCGCAATAGTAAAATAAAATAACTCAAAGGTCTACACGTAAAGTAGTAGAAAACTGGGAATTCGGATCCCGTTAACAAGAAACAAGGGTTTTTGAAGGGGGAATTGAGTTTCACGTTGGCGGCATTGATGTGAAATAAAGTGGGGAACATGGCAAGGGAAATGTAATCATGAACAGTGATAGGAAGATAAAATAACTTAAAGATCTCCACGTAAAGTAGTATAATAATATGAATATTGAAATGGATTCATGACGAGTAAAGGAAAAACATGACAGAAATCCGGAACTGGATAATGAGAAACAAAGGTTTATTAAGGAGAGGAATTGAGTTTCACGTTAGCATCTTAGCGGCGTTGATGTGAAACAACGTTGGAGCCCTACGTCAACATAGAGATTTAAAAGAACAGTAAGATCTACATGTAAAGTAGTAGAAAACTAGGAATCCATAATCGTATAACGAAAACTTAATGTTGTTAAAAGGTGAATTGAGTTTCATGATAATTCAGTATAGGTTTTATTGAACTTATTTCAAATGACTAGTAAATAAGTAAAGAAATATAAAAATTAAGGTTGTACATATAACAAGGACTAACTAGTGAATAAGAGAAAATGTTGGGACAACAATTTAGCAATAAGAGCAAATAACGATGATTAGACATGTATCAACTAAAATACAATACCGGCGGGTGTGATAAAAACATATTTATCCTTATAAATATATATAAAATATAATCTATAATTTGATAAATTAAAATATAAATATTAAACATAATAAAAACTCAACCTATTAAAAACTCAAATAAAACACTAGTTGAGACTTTTCTAAATTTAAATGTTAATTAAAAATAAGAAAAATTATTAAATATAGTATTACTAATATATACATAATTCACACACTCCATATATCTATATAAAAATTTATTTTTTAACAAAAATATATTATTATACATGTAAGCGAATATGCAATATACATGTAAAAGATTGTGTAAGTGAACGGCAAAGCGGTCTGAATATATTTTTACCAACTAAAAAAATAGGAGTCCATAGCCTCTAATGGATTGGTTTTGGCTGTCTTGAAAAATTCAAGGCAGCCTGCCTTGAATTTTCAAGTCAGTAAAACCAATCCGGTTTGAATCCATTTAGTATATTTTTGGGTTCATTAACAAGTTTTAGGTTTTTAGTATGTGATACAACCAAAATTATAGTGTACTAGATTCACGATAGTGTTAATCGTTCGGTGTTCATTCCAAAATGCACTATGTGCCAAGCAATAATATTTTTTAGTTTTAATTTTAAATTAATTTTAGGGTAAATATTTTTAGGTTCATTAACATGTGTTAGATTTTTAGTATTTTTTAGTTTTAATTTTGAATTAATTTTAGAATAGATATTTTTGGGTTCATTAATATGTATTAGGTTTTGAGTATCTAACACACCCTAAATAATAATGAACTAAATTCACGGTAGTGTTAATCGTTCGATGTTGATTACAAAATACTAAAGCAAAAATATAACATAGAAAATTACATTATTTAAATAAAATAAAAATTACACAGCTTACTGTCTTGAAAAATTAAAGGCGAAGACTATATTGTATATCACATAATAGCAATAAAAGTTATTTGTTTCGTTTAACTTCTCTGTTTTCCACTAAAAATTCTGAAGAAGTGCATAAAAACAATCATATGGAGAAACTAATCCACTCGTGAGTAATTATAAGAATAGAAAAATACTATCAATATAACTTATTCTAGAATCGTAGTCAATATTAGAGTGGCCTTTGTTTTGTTGGATTACAAATAAACGCTACAATCAGTTTTAGCAATCTCGTTCCCGATCATGCATGTTGTATACACAGGATATATATAGTTACAAAGAAAACAGCATAACTTACTTGTTTATAATTAATTTCAACTACCAAGTATAATTTAGAATGATAAATTCGTATAAAACCATTTCCAGAGCTTGGGCTAAACCGGTGGTGTTTATTTCGTAGTCAAGACCAGAGTGAACTCTGACTACGTTACAATGTATTCTAGTTTTCTACTCCCGCACTTATTTATTCCGCTAAACTGTTTATAAGTAATAAAATATATATTTGAATCATCATTCTAATTAAAAAAGAACAGTTTTAAATTCGGCTGTCTTTGGAACTGATATGGAGTGTCAACAAGTACACGGACAGTTTCACCTGGCAAAATAATTGCCAGCTTAACTATTTTGCAGCATTAAAAGCGCTTAGTTGCTTTTTTAAGAAATAAGTTATCTTTTTCCAGTGAGAATTGCGACCTAAACCAATTTTAGGCTAAGAACCACATCACTATAGCTTCTTAAATTTGAGTTTAAAAGCTTCAACAAGCATAAAGTCGACAAAAAAAAACTGATTTGTTCGGCAACTATGGTTTGTAATTAGTACTACCAGATGAGCCTATTGAAGTATTGAGATGAGAGTATGTTTGTTGGAACCATTTAGTGTCACACGTCAAGTTATTCTGAGAGTTCTTCAGCCCAATATCAAATAAAATCAAAGAATTCAAAGTGGGGATGAAAATGAGTGACCAAGAAAGTTTATATTATTATATGATGAGCTAGAATCATTCAAAATATGAGTTTAATTTCATCTATATACCAATTAAAGAATATTTGCTTATTCAATGTAGATTTAATTATACCCAAATATATAGTTGGATTGGATTAAAAGTACATCCAAAATACATTGTTTGTAAAACTTTCCCATAATTAACCAGTTGGAGATTTGGTATGCCTAACATGTCCATTTATTTGAAGGTTACTGAACATGTATGTTTTTCGCATTTCTCGGGGAGCAAAATTTATGACAATATTTATTGCTTTATTTGGTATGTTAGCATAAATTGGAACTAAAATTACATTAAATTTAAATGGATTGGTTCAATTAATTATTAATTATTGACTTAAATATTGTAAGTCTAATAGTGTTGATGCCTATTTAACCAACACAAGAAGAAGGTGAAGATATATTATTAACATCGACATGCTCTCAAGCTAACATGTTTATATAGTATATGTATTAAACGAGTATAATTCGTTAACTTCTTATTATCCTAAAATGGAAATAACAGCTTATTGAGAACAAGATATCCAAAATCAGATTCTAGTATGTGGCCGGATGCCTGTAAATGGAATGGAGATAGTTCAAAGCACGAAAACTACGATGCAATTTTGGTTATTTTCTCGTGCACTATGTAGGCGCAGCACGTACGATCGATAGTACATAACGTTACACATGATTAGATTATTAGATACTATTTAGACCAAAGATAAGGGAGATTGATGAGAAGTTTCGAGGCTGTTTCGGAGATGCCGTTAGAGCAAAACTCCAAGAAGGAGAGGCGTGGGAAGGTCGTTGGTGGTGGTTGTCTCTACATTCAACTTATTTGATTTTTTCTTAATTTCAAAAAATAAAATAAAAATTAATTGCTTATATATTAATTGGGTTACCCATTTTGACTCATCTCCCATCATTTTCACTCCCACGTAATTGCCACTCAAATAATGGTCGAGGGTCATATAGTGTTTGAAGGGTTTATTTATCGAAAGTAAAATAAATTTTGACCATTTAATAAATTGTTATACAATATACACCAATAGATGAAGGGAATATCCTAGAAAAATGCCAATTTAAGTCGATATGCCTTTAGAAATTCAAGTACAATCAAACACATGATATTAAATTGAGTGAAGCTCCTTCAGCACTTTATTTATGTTCTAAGGTAAGCAATATATCCCAAATTAAATCGGGTATTCCAAGAACTATAAATTTGTCATGTTGGCCAACGAAATATTTACAATATACTTTCTATTTGTGAGAAGCTACCTTAGGCGTGTTAAAAAAAAATCATGAATCGGTGAATCTGGACCGATATGTTGTTTTGGTTTGGTCTGATCCAGGTTTTCAACTTATATGATCTGGTCTTGGGTTAGAAAAATTCAAAACCGTTCTTAATGATCTGGGATAGGGTTAACAAATCAAAATATTACGTATAGTAATAATATATATCTTATCCATTTGTTTTTTTAATTGCAACTATAACATTTGTTGAGTTTTATGGATTTTGTGTTGACTTTTTCATTTTCGTATATAATTTGTTATGTTGTCTTTATTTTAATAACACAACAACCCGACATCCAATCCGAAACCGAACCGGACCGTTGAATTCGAAACTCAATCCGAAACCGAACTGAACCGTTGGTCTGGTCTGGTTTGGGCTATAAAGTTACATTGGTCCGGTCCGGTTTATACTTTCCTAGTCCGTTTCAATATGGTCCAGACTTGAGTTTGGCTAAAACCGTTTCAACCCGAACCGTGAACACCCCTAGCTACCTTGACGATGTTATATTTCTACATTGGTACCCCAAAAAAAAGGAAGAGAAATCCTCAATATACGTGGTATATCCTAAAATTTGAAATATTACCCTTATACTATGTAATCCTGTTCTTCCTTCATAACAAACGAATCAGAAAAAGACTGTATAGTACTTGATCGACTTTAATTATATGTACTATTAAGCAATGTAAACCAATATAATACTCCCAAGTCCTTACTCCCAACTCTTGTAAGTTTATTAGCATATTCCCTAATACATTATTTTCCCACAATATTAATTCTTAAAAAGCTAAAAGTCTTCCTGTTATTTTAATCAAATAGTATAACTTTAGTCTGCATAAAGTCTAAGCTGACCAAAGACCAGTCCTGCACTTATTAAAAAAAATGCCCCCCCGTTCTGAAAACCTAAAATGGTCACCATCAATTTATTCATCATAAACATTTTGCTATCTAATTGCTGTTCATATGCCATAGAAATGTGAATTTGATATCATAAAAATGTGAATTTTATAATGATAGCCTGCCTTTTATTGTAACCGCATATGCCATTTCAGTTTAATGATTTAATTCTTCAAACCCTAGCTATTGGCATATTTTGTAGACTATTAGCGCCAAAGCATACTCATGAGCATTTCAAACGTACTAGAAACTTGGAAGTACGTTTGAGATATAGAGCATAATAGATATTATCTGTTTTAGAAAAGGTAAAACACAAAAAAAAATAAAAAAAAATATATATATATACAGGGCAGAATAGATATTATCTATTTAGTACATAGCAATTTTCTAAATGTTTAATAATGCACCATTAACCCAAAGAATACTAATAGTTATAATTTGAACCCACAGCTGATCATTAACCTCAATTAATATATGGTCATTGTTGTAGTCACTTGTCGCGAGGTTTGTAACCTTTTTTGGATTAGGACCTTTGACCCTTTTTGTGTATCAGTTTTAACTATCCAGAGACATACTATATTAGTATATGAAAGAATTTCATTGAACCGACTATGAACAAATAAAAAAGGGTTATTTATAATAATGATCCCCATAGTGCTAAGTTACTTTACTGCTCCTTATACTTAATTTTTTTTAAATATGTAGTGAATAAGTGAATTAATGATCCACAAGTTTTCAGAAGTGATATAGTTTATCGGAACAACAAGATGGAGTATGAAGGTATGATTGGCAGGTTTTGACATCTTAATACTATCATTTGCCGGTTTGTTCCTATCGTAAATGGACAGCTAATATTTAGGTGGGAAAAAATTGTTAAAATGGTACATAACATATCAATTTTTAGTGATTTGATATCCAACCTAACACATTTTTTAATTTGATACCCAACCTATACATTTCGCTCTAATTTGATACTCAACCTAACACTTTTTCTAATTCGGTACCCAACCTATACGTTTCGCTCTAATTTGCTACTCAACCTATACGTATACATTCCAATTAAGTGACTCAATCTGTCTTCGATCATCGGTTTTTAACGCATAGGCTGGGTAACAAATTAGAAAAAAATGTTAGGTTGAATACCAAATTAGAAAAAGTGTTAGGTTGGGTACCAAATTAGAGCAAAATGTATAGGTTGGATACCAATTTAGAAAATGTGTTAAGTTGGATACCAAATCACTAGAAGTTAATAGATTGAATATTATTTTAATAATTTTACTGTTAGGTGATAAAAATAACATTTCAATAAACATACTTGTGTTTTTTCCCAAGTAAATAAGTGTCCTTTTTTTTTAAAAAAAAATCTCTCATTAAGACAGCATAAATATTTACTAGATAACAGAATGCTATGAAAACCAAGTTTTTTTTTTTTTTTTAAGTTTTGAGGACAATATCTGTTACTTCTATAAATACGTAGTTACTAATGTTTTAGTTGAATGTGAGGATCAAATAAAAATTCTTGCCCAAGGTATGTAGAGCATTAGTGTGATTACACTAAACATATTTGATAAGTAGACAGAGAATTATTTTTGTGATATAAGTTGAAGCAAAAACTTGTGTTGAAGTAAATACTTGTTTTCGCTCAAACAAACATCCTTGGTAGAGCTTGGGTGTCGTCGTTTAGAGGTGTCATGGGAAGAAATGTAGAAGAAAAGGTTTCTCTAAGTGAAGAATTCAAGGTATAATTTATTTTTCTTCAAAATTATGATTTATAATTTAAGTCAAATTAGACATAGTATTATGATTTTAATTCCATTTTTGTATTTTTTTAGCTTTTGGAAATTGTAGAAGGTGATTTAGAAGTTGTAGCATCTCCCCCTAAATCATCAGTTCAAGAGGGTAGCAGACCAACCAGCATGGTCATGAAGGCAAGACCATTTTCTACTTTTCTTGGTTCAGATTTTCTTCCATTTCACATTAAAATTTGAACTGTACAAATTTCCTGCTACTATTAACAAACTACCTAGCAAAATAAAAGATCTAGAATCAAGGAACTAAGAAGTGCTTAAATTAGATAAGATAACCCATGCGATCCGAAACCTTTATCGATAAAATTTCTAGAACTGTCTCATTATACAAAACTCGTAATTTTTTTCACGTCACCAATTATCAAAGAATGTGAAGGTAATACGATTTGAGCCCCCAAATTGGTTAGAAGATGGAATCTTATTTTCTTGTCTGGCATGAATATTATGTTCTAAATATATTTTAATTATAGTTTATTGTTTAGCAAGAATAGAATGTGCTAAATAATTTTTGATGAATAAACAGAAGGCGCATACCGTAATCCCCGCCCACTTGATAGCCGAAGCAATTTCAACTCTCCACGGACTAGACTTGAGATGGTCCGGTCCAATCACACCGAATGAGAGGCTATATGTACAACAATATGTATTCGCCAAGTACCCTGAATATTGCAACGGATTGGTGGAGGAGACGGACAAAGTCGATCTCTATACCCTTTGCAATATAAACGATGAGGAATCCTCTTCGGTATATAATTCCCCGAAAAAGGATTTAAATACCCCTAATTTTGGAAATAATCCTACGGAAAATATATTGGACGGGACGCAGCTGGAGGCCTCTAGACTGCTCCAAATCCTTGCCAAGAAAACGTCTTTCCATGGTAATTTCATTTCGATCCCCGAGATCCAGGTTCGTAACAGGGCCCTACAACACTGTGGGCTAATAGAAATCGACTACCTTGTCATATTCACCAATAATTTACGCGAGGCGATGGTTATGGTAGGGGAATCATACCCATTCTTCAAGGGGGGTTATTACATGACTATTATTGACAACGAAGATGATCATATACGTGAATTCGCGACTATAAAGGACTCGAAAGTGGTAGCGGCGCCAAAAACTTGGCTTGACCTAAGGATCAAAGGGTCACAACTGAGCCAATATTTTCGTAGAAAATGTAAATATAGCCCTAAAGGGCTTTTTGTGTACCCGGCTTGTACGGAAGACGAGAGGTATTCGATGCATTGGATATCGGAGGCGCATAGGAACCAATGGCACGTGTTGTTGGATGCGACAGGGTTAGATTCGGCAAAGGATAAATTAACGTTGGCGATGCATAGGCCGGATTTTGTGGTGTGTGAGGTGGATAGTTCGAGCGCAAATGCACCTCAATCGGCTAAGAAAATTACCTGTTTGCTAGTCAGGAGGAGATCGTTTGATACCGGGACACCGTCACCTTAGGTTCCTTGTTTTATTTTTTTTGCTATGTTCCTTTATAATTAGTCCTGTCTTTATTTTTCGATGTAACAAATGAATTGTTGAAAGTGTTTTTCTGTTCAACACGAAATTGTTATAATTATTTTCTAAGTAACTAAAACCCGAGGATCGGCCACTTTGGAAACCTAGTGTGCGTGATTAGCATGTCCAGAGCATTAACAAATTTTACATCGAAGCATTGCAAATTAATGAGACTAGGAGAATGTACAATTTTTTATAATTTTCATTGTAACAAATGAGATGTTGAAAACATGAAATATTGATTCAGAATGAAATTAATATAGATGAAATTGTTACAAGTTTGAAATTGATTCAGAATGAAATTACTTTTACATTTGAAAATGTCTTCAGCTTGATTTGGTTTTCCAAAGCGTTTAAAACTCGACATATATCAACATTGCTACAATAATTCATAATTGTACAAAGTTTCGCTATAAACTATGTGTACTATTATCCGACGCCAACAATATTATACGTGTCGGTCATGTCAAGTTTTGATACTCCTAATTTGTCATTAACAAAATAACAAAAACTTAACAAGATAATAAAAAAAATTAATTCCACATTAACAAGATGTAATTAGATAATGAAAAAAAATAAAAAAATCCAGCCCGTGGTGACCTCATGTAGAAACAAATTTAGGCACGCGAAAAGGACTAATGAACCAATTATTCTTCTATTAGTAGTGTAGTACTCCCTATATTATTTTCCTATTCCCAACCAATATTATCCTACCAATACTAAATGTTATGAACTTATGATACAAATTTAAGCACGCGAAAAGGACTAATAAACCAATTATTCTTTTATTAGTGGTGTAGAAATATAAAGAAAATTATATTCTCAACCAGTACTAGTGTTATGACTTATGATCAGCAACAGTATTTTGTTTTTAAAATTCGTACGTACAAGCAATTTGAAAAATTGAAAATGGCATACGTACGGTTTCTAAATTACTAGAGGTGTCCGAAGTTTTTATCCATATGATGCTTATTGAGGGTATAAAAGCTTCGATCGTTGTTATGTTTGTGAAAATCATGTAGTTTAATGATTATTAATCTCTAATTTGTTAGAGTAATTATGAATTATGTTTACAAATATTTGTTGTTGTTTTAATCCTTTTGGTACTAGTACGAGCTACAATCAAATTCCTTTTGTTTTAATCATATCTCCGTGTGATCCAACATATAAGAGAGTTTAATATTGGTTTACAACTACACTTGTAATAACTTATATTTAATGTTGGTATCCATTAATGTTCGCCGATTAAATGTCAATATTTTATAATTTATTTACAAATTTTGTTTACATGAGTATAAAAAATATTTTTCAATATATTTATGTGTAGAAATAATATACTATATACGTTATATGTTTCTGTAAAAAAAAAAAAACCATTGTCGCAAACAATAACATTGAAGGTCTCTCTGTCTCTCTGCCTCTTTCGTTCACTCCGACGGGCCTTCACATCTGCACGTACTCAATGGTGACGGTGGTCTTTGTTCCTCTCTCTATTCCTCTCATACATATCCATCTTTATCTTTCTGCTAACCTATTCTGACTCCAATCGCGATTCACATGAGAATCTTTAAATGTCGATAATAAACGAGGTAATTACGCCAGCGATACGCCTGAACGACGCCACAATTTAAACCTTAAACCCATAGACTTACCGGTGTAAATTAGATGGGTGTAATTAGAAATCAATCTGATCTGATCATGTATAATTATATTTCCTAACAAAATGGGACCCCAAACACCCATAACAAATTTGAAATTGATTTGGGTGGAAAAAAAAGGAACAGTTCGGGTCGGGTTAAGGCCCATATAACCGAGAACTCAGAAATAAAGCTCGACTAATAACTCTCTCTCTCTGCGCCGGCGGGAAAATCATCGATCTCTCACTTTCGCTCTCTATCTAGGGTTCGCTATCGCTATGTCTCAGGTAAAATTTATTACCAATTAACTCTATTTTAGTTCAATTGAATCCCTTTTTTCGTAGTAGCGTGAGATTCTGTATCTATCAACGAATTTAAGTTATTACCAGTTTTTTTTTTTTTATCGATATTCAATTTTGGGTGTTTTACGTAATTGAGGGTTATATATGTGCGAATTGGTTATGTTTTTTTGGGTAATCGAGTTCTCAGGTGAAATAAATCATGATAAGCCCTAAGTTAGCCCAATTGAATCCTTTTTGTAGGGTGAGCTTCTATATCTATCGACGAATTTGGGTTATTTTCAATTTTAACTTGATCTTCAATTACTGTGTATTTATTTAGGAATTCAGGTGACTTTGATGTTTGTTAATTTTTGAGTGTTTTTTTTTTAATTGAGGGTTGTATATGTGCGAATTGGTTATATTTTTTTGGGTAATTTAGCTCTCAAGTGAATTAAATTACGATTAACCCTAATTTAGTCCAATTGAATCCTTTTTGTAGTGTGAGATTGTGTATCTATCAACTAATTTAGGTTATTTCTAAGTTTTTATTGATATGCAATTGTGGTGCATTTATTTAGGGATTTAGGTTAACTTTGATGTTTGTAGTTAGCTTTCAATATTTTGGGTGTTTTTATGTTATTGAGGATTATATGTGCGAATGGGTTATATTTTATGAGTAATTTAGTTCTCAGGTGAATTAAATCATGATTAAACCTAAGTTAGTCCAATTGAATCCTTTTTGTAGCACGAGCTTCTATATCTATAGACGAATTTGGGTTATTTTCAATTTTAACTTGATCTTCAATTACGGTGTATTTATTTAGGAATCTAGGTGACTTTGAATTTGTAGTTAGCTTTTAATTTTTTGGGTGTTTTATGCAATCGAGGGTTATAATATTTTTTGGGTAATTGAGTTATCAGGTGAATTAAATCACGATCTACCCTAATTTAGTTCAATTGAATCCTTTTTGTAGCGCGAGATTGTGTATCTATCATTGAATTTAGGTTATTTCCAATTTTTTATTGATATTCAATTATGGTGTGTTTATTTAGTAATTTAGGTGACTTTGATGTTTGTAATTAGCTTTTAATTTTTTGGTTGTTTTATGTAATTGAGGGTTATATATGTGCGAATTGGTTATATATTTTGGGTATTGAGTTTCTCAGTTGAATTAAATCAAGATTAACTCAAAACCCTTTTTGTAGCATGACCTTGTATATCTATCATTGAATTTAGGTTATTTCTAAGTTTTTATTAATATGCAATTATGGTGTATTTATTTAGGAATTTAGGTGACTTTGATGTTTGTTTTGACTTAATTTCTGTAATTAGCTTTTTAATTTTTCGGTGTTTTTATGTAATTGAGGGTTATATTTGTGTGAATAGGTTACAATTTTTGGGTAATTGAGTTCTCAGGTGAATTAAATCACGATTAACTCTATTTAGTCCAATTGAATCCTTTTGGTTGAGTGGTATTGTCCAATTTTTTCTGCGAGGACGTGTATATGTGCATATATTGGTTTATTGGTATATAATTGTGCGATTCGGTTTATAAGTGAAGGATGTGTGCTGATAAGTCTTATACTGTTGTCAGTGCATGCATTTACTTCATAAGTGAGTGGTGTGTGTGTGTATATTGGTAAATAAATTAGCAATTGAGGTTTTAGAATATGGGTTATTTGGGGATATGAATTATGAATTTTATATATTCTGTATACGCATGCAATTGGCTTCTCTGAGTGAGGTATTTGCTTGTATATTGGTCTAGAAGCGTGATTTGGGTGAGTGGTATAATGTGTACATATTTATATACGTTTAAATTGGTTACATATGCGGGTTAATAAGGTAATTAAGTCATAACAACTTGGGGTTAATGAGATGAGGTACATCTATGTGCATATGATTAATTCTGTTTAATTGGTTCGTAAGTGAAAATTTTGTATTTATATTTGTATTGAAGCGTAATGTGCGAAGGATTTGAGATTTTAAGTGAGGTGTGTATTTACATTGGTATATAAGCGTACTGTGTGAGGATTTGAGTTCATAAGTGACATGTTTTTAACTTAGTTGTACGAAACGGGTACGCAGGCGGGATCGGGAGCGGACGATTATAAAAGTGTGGGAGCGCCTTCCGGAGTAATGTACATGCTTTTTATTTTTATTTTATATTTTATATTCCGTATTATATATATTTTTTATTATAATATATATATGCTAGTAATCGTGCTTCACGCGTTGTGTGTGCGTCGCGTAACGCAATAAAAATATAAAAATATGTATAGTTATGATATAATTAAATATGTGGATAATACAAAACAAAAACATAGTTTAAGATTTAAAAGAATTTTTGTTTGTTAAAGAGCGATAAATAGTTTTATTAGTTTTTACTTTTTATATTTTTATGGGAGTATGATATTATTGTAATTAATATAAAGGTGTAGGGGTATTTTTGAAAAAAAATGGCTAAATTGGGCAGGCTCATTTGACTTGAGTTGGCTTATTATAATAGAATGATATATATATATATATATTTTTTTTTTTAATATATTTTATATTTGTAAAAGATTGATATAATCACCAATTTAATAAGTAACAACTCACACATGCTAACATATACATACAGTGATATTGTGGTGCATATCATTTAATTTTATTATAAACAAATCTTTTAAAAATTAAATATATTATATAGCCCACATCCCACTTCGGCTTCCCTTTTTACTTTTACTATAACACAAAAAAAGTCTCTCTCTCCCCTAAATTAGCTGCCTCTCCTCTATCTTCACTCTTCAATGGCGGATTCTATTAAAATCTCTTCAATCTTATATGAATCTTCTTTAAAAAAAAAAACTACCAAAAATCCCTCTTTTTTTTCTTCCGGTGCGCGTTTCCGACGCCCGGAGCGACACCTATGTGGGCCTTTCCTGCAACTAAGGTTTTATATTGGTTAAATGTGTATGATTGGATTTATTTTATATGGGTCGGTCAGGATATATATTTGTAAGTTGGTATAATGGTATATAAGCATAAAATTGAGCCTTCTAGTGAGGAATGTGGGTCTTACAGTGTGTAACTGAGTGAGTGATAAACGTATGTGCCTAAATTGGTTTATACGCTGACAATGTGGTTAGTGAGGGATAAAGATGTGTAAATTGGAATATAAGTGTGTGCGTTTGTGAGTATATAAGCGTGAAACCGCATTCACAGTGTGTAGTTTATGTACGTTTATTGGTATATACGTTTATTAGTATTTTGAAAAGTTTGAACAAGTGAGGAATCTTTGCGTGTTATTGGCATATAACTTAGTTGCAGGAAACGACCTACCCCCTGCTGCTCCGGCATCGGAAACGCGTTTTGGCGCTCCAGACGCCGTAAACGTGCACCGAAAGTCGGGAACGTGTACCGGAGAAAAAAGAGGGGGTTTTTGGTGGAGGAAAGAAATATTTAAGAAGATTAATATTGAAGAGATTTTAATTGAATATGCCATTGAATAGTGGAGATATAGAAGGGGCGGCTAGTTTAGAAGGGAAGCCCTAGTGGGTTGTGGGCCATAACATATTTCTAAAGATTTGTTTATGATAAATTTAAATGATATGTACCACAATATCACTGTACACGTGTGAGCTGTCACGTATTTTAAATTGGTTTAAGATTATACGAATCTTTTTTCAAATATACTTACAGTATCATACAATATCAATACTAACTTGTGAAGATTTGATTTCAAGCCTATCCAAAAAAAGAGATTCTGCGTTTACTATATAATACATGACAGAGCATTTGGTGTAATCATGTTTTTGCATTTATTTCACGACATATAAACTATTAAAAAATATATAAAAATACTAAATTCTTTAAGACGCTTTGGAAGGCGCTCCCACACTTTTAAAATCGTCCGCTCCCGCTCCCGTTCCCATCCGTATTGTGCAACTAAGGCATATAAGCATGAAAATGGGTTCATGATTTTGATTTAATGCAAGTGAAGGATACATGCTTATATAATCATATAATTGTGTTAATTTTTGTGATTTTAGGTGGATAACCGAAACTCTTCAGCTGCAAAGCGAGCCCGAACTGATGGTAAGCGTGTTATCCAGTTCATCACCACATTCTTTCGTATATATTCATTTGTTCATTTTTGCAAAAAAAATTTGATGTCTATAGGAATGGCAGGTAATCTTTTATTATTATTATTTTGTAACAATGGCGTTGCCCAGTTAATAAATTTTGTTGTAGAGAGAAGTATTAAAATCAGGCATTTGTCAGCGTTTGAGTTTAGATGGTTGCCATTCCATTTTAAGTTATTTTTATAGATCTGAACGCAATATAGAACAGATAATTTCGTATCGCCCATGCCACGCTCCCTAGATATTAAAAAGCAGAACAAAAATCCGTCTTTTTCCTAGTTGTACAGCTTGGCCCTCATTCTTGTACATCGTAAATTCTTAAGAGTAAAGGTTTTTATTTGGTATTTAGTAATGGTTATTATTTGCCAGCAAAGACATTCTCTTTTGTATATATTTTGTCTGCTGGTATTTTTTTTTTTTGGGTGCGACTCCTTTGCCTCTTGATGTACTTTGCATTGCGTGTATCATATTCTGGTGTCTAAATGTGGTTATACATAATTTCAAGTATTTTTTTGTATCTCCTGTCTTGGTCATTTTTGAATTTTCTGGTTCAAGAAGTGTCAAAGTTGATTTCGTACAAGATGAAAATATGTTAACACTGTTAATTTATAACCCTGCTCATGTCTCTGTAGTTTGATTTTGATGGTTGTGTTTATGTAGTTTTATTCTTTTTAGCTAACTATATTGATAGTTTCTCGTATTGTTTTGTAAAATTTGTTTTTGTTGTCATTCTGCATATAATATGCAGGTGGTCGCAGAGAGGATGATTGGACCTGCCCCAGTTGTGGCAATGTTAACTTTTCATTCAGGACTAGTTGCAATATGCGTAACTGTACCCAGTCTCGACCAGAAGATCATAGCGTGGTATGATTTTGATGTCTATACTTTCAAATTTTTGCTTCTCCCTACTATAATTTCCCTACCACATTTTTAAAAATGTGGTAAATACACCTTTTTAAAAGTTTTGTATAATCATTTCACATTTATTTTGTGCTTCTTGAGAACATATTGGTTCCATAAATTTGCGAGACCAATTGTCGGTTGAGGAAGCCTTAGTGGGTGCTTCAGTGGTCATGCTGCAATTTATTTTCATGTTATATGGACTGTTTTGTTTCATACACTCACATCTCATGGTCATCTTGCCATTGTGATGTCTCATGATACGGGATCCAAGACTCTATTAAGTGATTGCTGAATTTTTTGTACCTTATAATTCTTTTTGTTGTTTGTTTCAGAAATTTGCCCCAAGGTCCATGCAGTCACCACATGCGTACTCTATGGGTCCCCATGTAGGTTCTGGTGCACCTTCGTCCATGTACATGGGTGGCTCACCTTATGGCTCTTCTTCTATGTTTGGTGGTTCATCTATTATGCCACGTTATGACGTTCCATATTCAGCTGGTTCTGCTTATCCTTATAGTTACGGCAACCGCAGCCCATACAGTCCCTTGCCTATGTCTCGCCCACCACCTTATTCTGGTGGAGCCATGATTGGAAATGGTAACGTGTTTTCCTCTTTTTTATTGATTATGTTATATACTTTGCAAGAGTGAGGGGGAGAAGTACGCTACAAGCCTACAACTAAATGGGATGTGAACGTTCTTGAGTTGAATTTGGTTTTGCAAGTTTAATACCTCTATACTAATATTAATCTTGTTTGTGTATCTATTTTAGCTTGTGCTGTTTGTGGCTTTGTTTTTTGCTCTTTCGTTGTCTATTTGAGGCCTTAGCCTCCTTTCGTTCTCTTTCTAGATTTTGAGGTTTTACCCTTTGTGTTATGTAGTAGTATTCTTACCACCACTACCACTACCACTACAGACACCCAACTCAATCCCCAAAGAAAGGTCATGCTGCTATTTTAATAAAAGTCTAAATGTGCTTGCTGTCTTATACATATAGCTTTTCTGTTAAGTTACATTGCTTTTTCTTGTCTTTCATGAAAATAGATATTATGAGTGGAAGCTTTCACCCATAGATAGTGAAACCTTGTCTCTGGTTTCTGCTCTGTGATATTTTCATAGTAGAAACTTCTAGAGTAGTCGTCTGAGTGAAAAGTGAATTTTGTTGGTATGAGTTGTCTTTTTTTTGTTGCTTCAAATCGTTTTTTTAGATGATTTATATGTTTTGTTAATTTTCTGGTTACGCTTATAATCTTGCAAGGTTTCAGGACCTGTTTCATGGTGCATGTGTAATGTGTTTCTTTCTTTGCCAAACTCAACTGCTACAAAATGACACTATTAGTACCTTTTTCTTTCACTATAAATTCAAGTATATTTTACCTGACTTTTTATATCTTGGTCTCCAGTAGGGAGAATGTTTCTCGGAATAGGGTAGGTGAGAGGGAGTTTAGGAAAGATGGAAAGAAGAGATTTGAATGGGTTCCATTTTTTAGAAGTATTTACGCTGATGCTCTATGCAACATGAACATCTCCCTAATATTAGTGATTAAGCCTTTTGCTATGCATTTATCTTTATCTTAGGTACTGTGGTTTTTTGACTGATTGGATTTCTTATTGGTTATTTTAGGTGGTATGTATGGCATGCCTCCACCTATGATGGACCGTTATGGTTTGGGGGTTCCCATGGGCCATGCTGCCGTGGTATGAACTACTTTATTTTCTGAATTAGTTTCGTGTTCTTCTCTCAGTCACGTTCCTCATATTTTATGTTGTTAGGATGATTACGAGTCTTTTCGTTTTGTTGCAGGGTCCGAGACATGGATTCTACCCTGAAGATAAACCTCTGAATAGAGGTGCTTTTAATTGTCAATTTTAGCTTGATTTCAGTTTTTTAGCATAGTTGGTTGGAAAAACCCTTTTATAACTGAAATTACTCTTAATCTTAATCTGCAGACGGAAGGCGTGAGGATGACTGGGCATGTCCTAAGTGTGGAAATGTCAACTTCGCTTTTAGAACAGTTTGTAACATGAGGAAATGCAATACTCCCAAGCCTGGATCTCAGGTTCATACTCAGGTATTATTAACAAGTTCTGTTGCAAGTTAGCTTATGATGTTTCTTTTCAATTTTTTTGAAAGGCATTAGGTGGCATGCCTTGCGTTTTATTCTAAAGCGTCTATTTTTTTCTTTTTCTTGGAAAATGAATTCAAGGCTGGAATGGGTGTTATTAACCTATGATGAGCTTAGCAAATTTTGAATCTAAAAGTTTTGTTTTGTGTTGTTTTTATTGACCTTTTGTAATCGTTTCCATTGTGCAGGTTGCCAAGTCTAATAAGAGTCCAAGTAAGTGCTTGTAATTTCTTGTATTCTGGGAGAGGACTAAGATGGCATAATACTTAATTTTCATAGTTTTTTTTTAAATTAATGTTTATGAAGTATATATTTTTTATCACTACTCTTGGGATGATGTAAAATGGATGAACTTAAAAAAAATGTGGTTTGGCCAGTTTGTCTGTACCCTAAACCAAATCTTCTAAGTTGATTGTTATTAATTTCAAAAAGTGAAAAGCTGATTGTTATTCCTATTTCAGAACATAAGATGCCTGATGGTAGCTGGAAATGCGAGAAATGCAGCAATATAAACTATCCCTTTAGAGAAAAGTGCAACAGGCAAAACTGTGGGGCCGATAAACCATCTGAAACTAATAACTCCCCTTCGGATCTGGGAAATGAAAACGAACAGGCCTGTCATGATATATCTATACCCCCTATGCTCTTTTCTTTCTTAAATGCCTTAAATTTGATGATATGCTGTGCACACATTACAAATATAGCTCTTTATAGGAAAAAATCAAAAAATCACTGCAAAAGTGTCTTAAAGCTCACTTTTAACCGCAAATGTAAGAGAAATTGTTACACTTCGCGAAAGTGTTCACAAATGTTAAAACTTACTCTTTTATGCCTCAAAAACGACCTCTTTATTATTCAAAACATAAAAGTTTAAGCTTGCTAAGTTCTTCAAATAGGAGAAGTATAAGATATTATCTTGTCATAAATGACGAAGACATGAGCTAGTAGGGATAATTTTCATAATCATCAGCATAATTTCTTGTTTGAATTTTTTTTTATACACCTTGATTATGAATTTACCCGAGTAATGTGTTTTATTGCTTTTAAATTCTGGATGAATGGATTATGCATCGTCATTTTAGCTATATGCATTTTTTTGGCAAAACTTAGGCCTTACGCATCAATGCCTACCCTTTAGTCAAGCTCTTGCGAAAAGCTTTGCATTCCAGAACATTGAAATATATTAATTTTTCAATCAAAAAGTATGCATGACGCATCGTTGACGTTAACACTCATTACTGTAGCGTCTTTTTTAGATCTTTCAGCGGTTTCTTCCTTTGTCTTATAATGTATGTATTGTCTATTGTTCCAGTGAGTGTCTGGAGTCGTCTTGCAGCATTCCTCAGTATGGTTGGTCTCATTGTCGGGTCGTTTTCTCGTCAGTTTTACGTCATCCTTTTCCGGTTGTCAACTCAGTATTTTATTATAAATTGTATTAATTGTGATGTTATTGTGGTCCTTGTGGTTCCTTACCAGATACCATCTTGCTAGTTTTGTCTGGCAAAGTATTTGAGGTCGATTTTGATTACTTTGGGATAGGTTGTTTATCCAATCTGCATACATTGTCGTATTTTTGTTAAATACAGTAAGTCGTGTTTGGTATGTGTTGGAATGGTTAAGTCGTGTTTGCTTGTACGGTTTCGTTCTTTACAATGGCTGTCAGTTCAAATCTATGACAGCATAGTCTGATAAGATTACCTAAGGCCTTGTTTTATTGCATCTTGTGTAGTCTTGTCCTAGTATTAAGAGTCCTGGTCGGATTATGCAGTGAATGTTTGGTTAGCAGCGCAGAGCGATAATCCAGTCTCATGTTTGTCTGGGTAGGAGACTAGGAGTTCATTTATATTAGTGTAGGATTATTGTACGAATTTTACCAATTAATTTAAAATCTGCATATTTTCTGTAAATTTTGAGGTTATTTCAATAATGGGGAAACTATGTCTTGAAGCCTGCAATTTTTTATAGCTAAAAATTGGCTTAATTGCCTACAAGTCGTCAAAGACGCTTTTTGCTTAAAAAGCAATCTTATTCGTCTTAAAGATCAATTATTTATATATAACGTGCTTATTTTCTTAAAGTTTGAATTCTTTGTTAGCGCCAAGTATCTTGCTTGAATTTTAAGTTGTTTTCCCCCCAAACCCAGATATTTTGCTTCTAAAAAAAAATTACTTCAAATTTATTTGCTTTAAAACTACTCCCTCCATCCTTGAAGGTCTACTTTCGTATACGAATTGTGTAGGAAAGTAGACTATCTGTTTGGGAAGGAGGGAGAAGGAGGGGATAGTTTATCTACTTCAATTTTCAAGTCGAGATATTTTAACAATCAGTCTAGTCAAACAAAATTGAAAGTCACACCCCTCATGGGCTCATGGCTTTCCAAAAATACCTAATTATTATCTTATGCTATTTTTTTATTTTTTTGAAATGGCATCTTTTGTTATTCAAACTTCCGATACGTTCCACTGCCATTCAACCAGATTAAACATATTTTTTATCATCCCCGTTGCACTCCTAGTGCAGACAGGTCATCGAATTAAATTTCCTGATAACTTGGACTCACCATCAGTATGCAAGTTTAAGGGAGTCAATTATACTTGCATCCTTTGGGTCAAATTTATATAATTCTCTGTTCAATCTTTTTCTCTATAGTAGTACATGCTTACTTTTCAACTTTACCCCCAAATGTGAAGTAGAACATCATTTCATGAACTCAATTGATGTAGTGAAACAGAAAAGTCAAAAGTATAAGCAGAAATTTGTCGATGGTATGTCTGTAGTTTACGGTTTCTGCTCTTGCTCTAGATGCTACAGAGTGGATACTGCCTATCCAGTTCTTTTAGTCATTTTAGTCTAGTTTATTCTGATGCTGGAGAAAACTGAGTTGTCTTCAGTAGTAAATGCTATGGAGAGCTCTTATGCACAATTCTTGGTCCAACATCAGCCGAATTCAATTTCTATTTATTGCTACATAACTATGTAAGAATCTTGTTTGACATTAGTGAAAAATTAGAAGTTGCCATGTTTGGTAGTGTTCATATGATTTTACCTATTTGTACGTATTTGAAATAGAGGTTGTGAAATGATGAACACTGTTAAATAAATATAACAACGTACTTAAGAAAAGCGACTCTTTCCTGTTAAGCTGTTGTTACGGGTATGATGTGGTGTTAGAAGCTTAGTCTTAGTAGGCACTGAAATATTCACATGAATAATGTGTTCTCATCTTATCATTTGCAAATATTAGTTTAGAAGAAAAGTCTTAATTGCAAAAGTTGTGGCGGCATTGCATTGCAAGCCAATTTTCAATTTTGACCTTCCTTTTAACATTGTTTGGTGCATTGTCCTCGCACCATCTTGTAAAAGAGTGGGATCCTTCTTTTGGTAGAAAAGGTAAAAAAGGAGTTTCTTTTAGCATTTTAATTGAGTGGGCTTTTCCCGCATGTTGTGTAAAAGTTGTAGTTTAAAATTGTATTTTTGAACTTTGGATGAATGCTAAAGTAGCCATGTCCAACAACACGTAAAGAATTGCGTTTGTGTGCATATTCGAATGTACATATTCGAACATATTCGTGCGATAATGCTTTCTGGTAAAGGCAGTGTTGAAGCTATAAAATTTAAATCAGTTTATAGGTGTTCCCATAAAAAACCTGATCCTATTGGAAAGAAAGTGGTGTATTTAATATATCGTGGTCTGAAAAAAGAATGTACTTTTTTATTTTCTACAAAAAGTGGTGTAATATTTTTTAGAGGACTACCCATCTCAAATCATAAACAGTATACAGAGAGAAAAGGGAGGTAATTTTGGCCAACTCCATTTTTAGTCGTTTGGTTTGCATAAATAGCCGTGGAAAGTTCATTATATACCACGTGTTACAATTATCTGTTGATCATTTATCAGTAAGGTTCTGTTGGGACAGTGAGATCTATGTTTGGCCTTACCAACGAGGGATGTGGGACCGATTATAAAATCGAATTGATCGGTAATGCCCTAGGAAGAGTTCACTTATTTGCCAATGAAATATATCGTCACAATATTTCTAGTGCTATTCCTTATAATTCACGAATAATGTACCTTGGATCACAATCTCCATTTTGCGATTGCCAGCTCATATCGCAATAACCTGCTTGTTCTCGTTTGTCGGATAATTTGATGATTTTCGAGATGGTGATGCTTAACTAGAGGGTAGACTTCATGAGGTGGCTCAGAAAAAAGCTGATGAGCTCGATGCTTCGTATTTCAACTTAAGCTTTTACCCATACACAAATCCAAGTTCCCCTTATTTTTATTTTATTTTTTGTTTTCGTTTATGTTAGAGGGGTACCGGATGCTAACATGTAATATATCTGTTCTCATTTAATTGTCAATTACGAAATTACATATAATTTTGACCGGCTTATAACTTATATCAAAATTGTCAAAATGAATTTTTTTTAAATCTAATCATAAAATTTAACATTTGAACTATATGATTAACTTTTAAAAGTTTTCATTTCGATAATTTTGATACGAATTATTAACAGGTCAAGATTACACGTAGTTTCGTATCGGACAATTAAAAAAAAAGGAGTAATAGGTAACTAGGAACACGTGTATACTGTAAGACTAGTTACAATGTATGTGTTGAATGAATAAAATGGGTATTGAATGCATTTAAATGAGGTGTTTTAGAGGGTGTTGAATGTTAGATAGATTAAATGGTGTTGAAACCATTCAACGGGTTGAATAAACAAAAGGGAGGGGACCATTTCGCCACTTGTCATCATTTGGTGTGGCCAAGCAAGAAGAGTGTAGTACACTTCCACTTGTCATTATTGGTTGAATTTTCGAAAATTTTATCTCATCCTTATTATTTGAGCTCAATTATTTCATTGTAAATTAATTTATTTTTTTATATCAAAATTCATCATTTTTTATCCCCTATATATAGAGATTTGTTTCACTTGATTTGGACACAGAAAAAAAAACGTTTTTTTTACTACAATTCTTCTATTAGTTTCTAATAAACTCTTGTTTATAGCTCTAAATATTCCTTTTTTTAGTGAAATGGATCCCAACAATAATCCATTTAACACCCAAAATTCTACTAATTATCCTTTTAATTACCCTTTTAACTACCCATATTATGGATCGATGATGTCATATTCATCTCAAACACCCCCTTATTATTCTTCTACTCCAATGGAAGATGAAAATGTTCCGAATGTTGGAGCAACAGAATTTCCTGAGTTTTCTACACAAATGGCTCTTGGTGGCATAAGCGAGGTTAAGAAAGTCACTCCAAATTCAGATGATTCAACTCCGGCTCGCAGGAAAAGAGAGAAATGGACCACTGCTCAAAATTTGGTGCTACTTAGTGGGTGGATTAAATATGGAACGGATAGTGTTGTTGGGAGAAACCAAAAAAGTGAAGCATATTGGGGCAAAGCTGAGTACTGTAATGAGCATTGCTCATTTGATCATCCGCGTGATGGATCTTCATGTAGAAATCATTACAACTACATGAACAAAATACTGGGCAAATGGATTGGTGCTTATGATAATGCTAAGCGTATGCAACAAAGCGGGTGGTCATAAAATGATGTATTAGCAAAAGCGCATGAATTATATTCAAGTGGTAATACTGGACATTTCAATTTAATGTCAGAATGGATCGCTATCCGTGATCAACCACGTTATGGTAGTCAAGTAGGAGGAAATACTAGCTCCGAAAGCAGTGGATCCAAGAGAGCCCACGAGAGTGATGCTAGTGACTCCCACTCTGTAGGATCTAGTGCTCGTCCAATGGGGAGGGATGCAGCTAAGAAAAAAAGTAAAAAGAAAGGAAAGGGCGCAGCCTTGGAAGTGGTTAATGAAGAGTGGAATGAATTCAAACAATTCAAGGAGCAAGAGTTGGAACGATTAGACAAAATAGCAAAGAATCAAGAGGATGCAAACCAATTGATGAAAGAAAGGACTCAAGCTAAGAAGATGAACATGTTTATGAAGCTAAGTTCAAAGGAGTATCTCGGTGACCGGAGCAAAGAGCCGTTGGAGAAGTTGGGCCACGAGCTATTTGAAAATTAATTGTAGTCAAATGCTTGATTGTATTCTGTCAAAGATTAGCCTAGGAACCTATAACACTCATCATAATAGTTTCTGGGAATGTCATTATCGATGAAAACTTGTAAAAACAAAACAATGTAACTTACAAATTTAATAAAATTTGATCATAAAAAATATGTAAAAACTATCTAGGTAATAATTATTTTTAGTTTTTAGTTACATTGTTGATTTGAACTACACAAAATATACTGAACCATGTCTATACAAATACAATTGCTTGTCACGTAATTAAAAACGCGGTTTCTTTATACACGGTAAATATAGGATATAAAAAAGGCAGGTCACCAAATTTACAGTATATATACAAACGTGACAAAATTAAGTATTGAACCATGAAAACAAAACTATTTAAAACAAAACTATTTAAAGATTAGTCCGGCTATAAAATTTAATTAAGGATTGGTCCATTATTTCTAAAACTAATTAAGTATTGATTCATTAATCATTAAATATAAAAACTCTCTCAATTTTATTTATCTAATTTATCACTCTCTCAATTTCTAAAAAACCTCCCAAATAAAAAACGTCTGTATATATCTGTATATATATATATATATGTATATATTTATTTTGCTGCCGCTCCTCCGTCGTTCCCTCCAACTCCGCCGCTGCCGTTGGAGGTTCGCTCCTCTCCCTCTCGTCGTTGCCAGCGGCCTGCTGCTCCACCTCCGCCGTGTATATTTGTATATATTTGTATATCTATATCTATTTTTTTTTATATATATATATATACACATGTATATATACATACATACATACATATCTCTCTCTCTCCAGCAAAAGGAGAGAGAAGAATCAGTGTTCTGCTATGTGCTGAAAATACAGTCAAGCCTTGTTTGATCATTGCTTTATAATTCAGGTTTGTTTTTTTCCTGCTTTTTGTTAAAAGGTTGGATTGCATTTGGTCTGTTACATCAAAAGCTAATCTCTAGCTTTTCAACTGAAAAAGCCTTAAGCTGTGGATGAACATAGCTTTTTCCAGAAACTTAAAATGTCAATCTTATTTGATGTAAAATGCAACCAACTAGCACTAAGCTTGGTAATTTTTGGTTGAAACTTGTGAAAAGACGACAACGAACAAACAACTTCTTCCTAACTAAAGTACAGTAATGTTTAGACACGCAAAAATCCAAAAACGCAAAAAAAAAAACCAAATGATTTAAAATAGTTCAGACTGTTTTTAAAATGACTTAAAATAGTTCAGACTGTTTTTAAAATGACTTAAAAAAATTCAGACTGTTTTTGGTTCAGACTGTTTTTAAAATGACTTAAAATAGTTCAGACTGTTTTTAAAATGACTTAAAAAAGTTCAGACTGTTTTTGGTTCAGACTGTTTTTAAAATGACTTAAAATGGTTCAGACTGTTTTTAAAATGACTTAAAAAAGTTCAGACTGTTTTTGGTTCAGACTGTTTTTAAAATGATTTAAAATGGTTCAGACTGTTTTTGTTACGCTTTTCCATTGTCTTTACAAGTTCATTTGCCAGTTTAGCAAAGTTTTGTGCACCATTTTGCAGCTCCTCAGTGCGCCTGCTCAGTTTCAGTACAGATAGCAAGAGAAAAAGTAACGTTTTACGAATGGTTTTGAGAACTTGTTTCATGTCAGAAAGTGTGTTTGAAGGGTTGAGTGTCTAAGCAGTTATTTTAAAAAGATATGTAAAGATATCATTTTAAAGATGCAATACAAGAAGTTTTTGAAAAGTCGCACTGATTTCTCCCAGAAAAAGATTAGAAAGGAAAAAGAAACTCAGTAGACTTCTGTTTCAAATATGACTCTTTCTAGTTGACATATCAAAATTTCCAGACTGTTTTTGGTTCAGACTGTTTTTAAAAATGACTTAAAATGGTTCAGACTGTTTTTTTTTGTTACGTTTTTGGATTTTTGTTGATTTTAGATTTTTGTTGATTTTATGGGATTTTTTGATTATTTTTTGGGATTTTTAAAAAAAAAATCATATTTTTTCGGGGTTTTGCCTTTTTTAATTTTTTTTTTTGCATTTTTGCATTTTTTCATATTTTTTTTATTTTTTTATTTTTACATTTTTATTTTCTGGAATTTTTTCATTTTTTCTGATTTTTTACATTTTTATTGGTTAGTTAGGGGAAATGGATCAATCCTTAATTAGTTTCAGTTTCATGGACCAATCCTTAAATACTTTTGTTTTCATGGTCTAATCCAAAATTTACCCTACAAACGTGTGTCTAAGAAATAGACGAGGGAATATTAAATCTGCTTCATAAAGAAAAATATAATGGGCTTTGCATACTGCTGTGATTGCAAGAAGGCGACAGAGGTGGTAACGGACGAGTCTGCTGGCGACACCATCTGCTCTGAATGTGGCCTCGTCCTCGAGTCTTACTCGATCGATGAAACCTCCGAATGGCGAACCTTTGCTGACAATAGTAGTAACATTGACCCCGTTCGTGTGGGCGAGCCAACAAACCCCCTTCTCACTCAGGGTCGTTTTTCCACTGTAATATCAAATTCAAAAGGCTCGGATATTCTGTGGCAGAAGAAGAATCAGGAGGGGTGTAATCCTCATGATGAGAAGCTGGTTCTTGTGTTCAAGAACATCGCCATCATGGCGGATAGGTTGGAACTGGTTGCAACAATTAAATACCGAGCCAATGAGATTTACAGAGATGCTAGAAGTCAGAAATCCAGACATAATGAGGATGCTCTTATCACTGCTTGCATATATTTGGCTTGTCGACAAGAACAGTTGCCACGCAAGTTGAAGGAAGTCTCGTCTGTTGCGAATGGCGCGACGAAGAACGAAATAGTCAAGGCAGCATATTTTTGCATTTGGTGTCGGAAAGCCGCCTCATTGTCGTGCTTTCCAAGTTAACTTCCTGCTTCCGATACACGACATTGATCATTGGCTTTCTTTTCTTACTGTTAAATCAAACAATCGTCTTGTGGTCAGTTTTTTATGAGGATTGGTTTTATGATGATTATTATAAACCAACAGCAACCTTTTGTGCATGCTTGATCTCACAACAGCATGCTTTTTTAATCGCCAACAAGTACCTTTCACGAGTTCCTCCTCGACCATGACAAACCATGAAGAAAAATTCAAACTTAGAAAAAAAAAACACTGTCAAGTTAAATCAGCTTTACTTTTACCTTCAGCTTATGGAAAATGAACGGGGAATGGTTAGACAGTATTTTCCTCTATGGCGACTGGCGAGCAATTGCATGACGATGCAAGCCAGTAAACATAGGGTTTGTTTGGTAATCTGTTATTTGGTTGTATCAGAAATTAATTTTTACTGTGTATTACATTGGAGGAGGTAAAGTATTTTCCAAGTGTGTTTGATATATAGTGAAAAAATTATAGTTTTTAGTAGTGGAAGAGATTACACTTGGTAGTTTGTAATGTAAATTTGCTGAAGAATTTACATTAAGGCTCTGTTTGTTTCGTAGTAAAATATTTACGAACGAAAAATATTTTTCGGGTAAAGTTTTACGGTGCAAACTTTTGTTTGCATTTTATTTACGGGTGTTTGGTGCGTCAAAGGTTTTCCATGAGAATTCTATTGAAATTCAAAAATCTATTAGTTATTTAAATTAGACAAATTCGATGCATAAATAAATAAACATTGTTCATACTTTAAACAAAATATTTTAAGATGAAAAACATCAAAAATTAACTAAAAGTCACAAAAATGAATAAGTTCGTGAAAGTTTAAAAAGATTAGTGATTAAAATCACAATTATTTTGACGGGAAAAAAGCTAAAAGTTCGTCTACTTTTCTGAAAAGAACTTCGTCAACATGTATAGGAAACTTAACCTAAACATATATTTTATTTCATATACGTCACTTATAATAACTTATAATTTTTCAACATATAAACTCATAAAATTATAAGTATAGAAGATATTATTGACTTTTTTTTTAGCTTTTTCAAAATTTCTTGGTTTTTTTAGATTTTTCAGAATTTTTTGTTTTATTTTTTCCATTTTTTTGTTATTTTTTAGATTTTTTCCTTTTTATTTATTTTTTTATTGGTTAATTAGATTTTAGCTTTTTTAAATTTTCTTGGGTTTTTTAGATTTTTCGGAATTTTTTGTTTTATTTTTTTCATTTTTTTTGTTATTTTTTAGATTTTTTCCTATTTATTTATATTTTTATTGGTTAATTATATTTTAGCTTTTTCAAATTTTCTTGGGTTTTTTAGATTTTTCGGATTTTTTTAATTTTTTTTCCATTTTTGTTATTTTTTTAGAATTTTTCGTGTTTTTTCCTTTTTTTTATTGGTTAGTAGATAGAATTGCACTAATTATTAAATAATTTTGAAAGAATAGACCTATAATTATTAATAGTTATAATACTAGTATTAGAAAAAATATAAAGAGAGCCTCCGTAAACCGTTTACAACTTTATTTGCGGGGTAATCGTTTCCCCCAATTTTACTGGATATGTGAGAAAAGTTTTCCAAAAAAAAATATTTTACGTTAAACCAATCGGTCAGAAAATCTATTTTACCCGTAAATGTTTGTTTACCCTCATTTTACAACAAAACAAGGAAATAATGAGACGACTTTTAAAAAAAGTATGATTTCCTGCATCGAAAGTACAAAAAGATATTCTTATAATCGGTTTGTCAATCATATTTTGTACTTGAAATAAGCAGCAGCAGAAAGTACAAGTTCGATTTTTCACCAACAAACCCATAATAAGTACTCCAGATTTAGTAAAGCCATGACTATATTTTTAGTACTCCAGAAAGTACACAAAGATATTCTTATAATTGGTGTTTGGCTGCAGCCTTAAGCTCAGCTTTCTTGCTTCTTTGCTTGAATCTGGACTATATTTTGGTTGACCAGTTCTCTACTTTTTGCCTGAAAAATCCCATGAATTTATAACAATCTCAAGTTTTTGACTCCAAATATTCAGCTTATTTGCTTGAAATAAGTAAGCAAACAAGCCCATGAATCTTCATTTAAAGCCAAATGGAGCGTTAGGAAAAATCAACAGACTGGCATACTTTGGTATATCGGAACATAGCTTAAAGCACATTTATGCACACTCCAGCGTAAAAAGATAACGGTGTTGTTTGCTGGTTCTGCACAAAAATGAGCAGTACCAACTAAATAATCACAACTGGGATGCAGTTGATAGAAGAAAACCTTACATAGTTTTACTAAGGCAAGATATACAAATATAACGACGTTACATAAGAAGCTAATGCTATAGAGTAGGCAACAAAATTACAATCCAGTCTAGGCAAATTTTGTAACGCAATCCAGACACGTCACACATGAAGTATAAAGATTAGAACGACATCAAAGCAAAAAATGTATCTTTATCAAAAAGAGGCTGTGAAATCGTTGGCCTACACAAGCACCATCAGTACCAAAGAAATGAAATGTGCAGAAACAGCCATAAACACTCCTCCTCGCCTCAATAAAGAAAAAACAAAAGTTACTCTCAACCAAATTTGCCTAGATCTATCACAATGTAAATAAAAACCAAATTCACACAATACACTTTACAATACGAACATATCATCCAAACCAACAACATGAATTGAAGATGATTTAGGTCTATGCGATCCAATAAAAAAAAAACTGATAACTTGACAGCAGCCACTTAGGCCTCATTTTGCGGCAGCTTTTAAGTTTTTTTGGCCTTGTTTAAAAGCTTGGATCCATTTGGTTGACTAACTTAAAAACAAAATTTCTATAGCTTCGGTATAAAAAAGTTAGAAGCTTTAAACTGAAAAAACCTAGCTCTTTTGTGATACTAAAATATTCAGCTTACTAGCTTAAAAGCTGGAACCAAACAGGCCATTAATACCATATCATGTACTATGACAGCATGTGTTTCTGTAAAAACTCTGAACAATTGTGAATTCATGACCACATGCATATAGGTATATATCTATCGGATATCTGAGGCTGCAAGTCAGGAAACTTATTATTGATATGGACCCGACATAATGGCACAAATTAGTTCGAAATCATTTGTTCTAAACCGAAACAAACATATTTTCAATCCAAATCATAAGTTTACAAAACCCCATTATTACAATTGAAAAATTCCAATATAATGCTGTACTAAAAAAACGCAGCCTCAGTTTTGACAGTCAAAAACATTTGAACCCTCCCACATATATCCCTCAAAAACTTACACTTGCTCACTAAAAAGGTAATGCAATCAGGTATCCACCTTTTTGAGCTTTGACATTGCATTCTTTCTTAAATAGGAGGGAAGATCAAAGTTCCCTATTGATATAATAACATTATTATTCATTTTTTTTATTATGTTCTCTCTCCTATAACTCTTCTACTTTCATGTGAACTCTAAAAAAGTAATACTACTAGAAATTGAAAATAAGAGAGAAAAAATAATTTTAAATGTATAAAGAGATAATGATAGGGGGGAACTGAAGTTTTGTGAAAAATGCAAATATATTAGTTAAATTTAAATAAGATCTTTAGACCGCAGAAGAAAAAACAGATTAAAATACAAAACGCAAAATCAGCACATTCTTGATACAACATCTCAATCCATAGAGTTCCAGGCTACAAAACTTAATCATACTCCTAAAGGCAAGAATGACTAAATTTTTTTCGAGAATTATAATTGCCAATCTATGGGAGACATTCCCATTTTCTGTAAGAGCTCATTTGTACTAGAAAAATGCCTGCATCCAAAGAAGCCTCTGTGAGCTGATAAACCCGAGGGATGGGCTGCTTTGAGTATATGGTGCAGAATACCATCGATCAACCTGCATTTAGCTTGGGCATAATTTCCCCAAAGAAGAAACACAACTCCTTTTTTCTGTTGTGAAATTGCGGTGATGACGGCATCAGTGAACTGCTCCCAACCTTTTTTAGCATGCGAATTTGCTTGATTCTGCCTAACAGTAAGAACGGCATTGAGCAGAAGAACACCTTGGGAAGCCCATTTCTCCAAATTCCCGTGAACTGGTATTGAACAGCCCAAATCTTGCTGAAGCTCTTTATAAATATTTAGCAAACTTGATGGAATCTTTATTCCTTCTGGGACAGAGAAAGAAAGGCCCATTGCTTGTCCAGATCCATGGTATGGATCTTGTCCAATAATAACAACTTTCACTTTATCAAATGGGGTAGAATTGAGGGCGTTGAATATCAAGGGAAGGGGCGGATAAACTGGAACATAATTACTCCCACTACCATCATTGCCATTGCGTATCTCACCATTAAGAAATGCGCACAAATCCTTTGTGTAGGGCTTTTCAAACTCTCCTGGAAGGGCTTCTAACCATGTCTTCTCCATCAACAGCGGTTCCAATTTTAAAGGTGTGACCAAACCTCCTGGTAAGGAAGGGGAAGTGAAGTAGTTATTTGAGACAGAGAGCGCACGCTTCCTTTTCTTTGATTTCTGGTCAGGCAAAGGGACACTGCTGCTCCTTGGGATTAAAGATGAGGAATTACTGGCCTTTCTCAGGCCCTGTTTAGAAAGAGTTGCTCCCGCAACTGTTCTGGAAGTTGCCATTTGAATCGCCACGAGCTCCTCGCCCCCCTACAACAGCAGTGTCATACTGTCACTTAATATTATCAAAAGTTGAAAAGAAAATAAAACACATACCACACTGCATATAAGTTGGGTATTATGATATATCAATGACGAAACAAAATTTTTGCAAACAATTTCTAGTCACAAACCATGACAATAAAAACACTGATTTCATAGCCACAAAATAAGAGCACTCAAAAATTTCAGAGTTCTCCAATATAATATTACACTCACTGTTGTTTAACCGGTCTAGTGATCCATAATTCTGACTCACGCCAAGATGTGCATTTGCCATTTGCTTAAAAAATTGTGTGCTCCTCCTAAAGATGGGAGTACCTACTTGTTACTTGTTAGTCATAAGTAATGAATGGGAGTACCTACTTGTTACTTGTTAGTCGTAAGTAATGAATGGGAGTACCTACTTGTTACTTGTTAGTCATAAGTAATGAATCACTTATTTGTAAGCAAAAGTTAGTTAGTTCTACCAAAGTGCATATTAACATTGCTTAATGCCCTTCCCTTCTATACTTTCGTCTTTCTTGATGATGGAATATGCAACTATAGTGTCACACTCAAAAGATAATGATTTACTGGTTGATAACTGGTAGTTCAAAGTTCAAACACTCATTTGAACAGCACCAAAATGACACGTTCAATGACGCTTGTTGCTAATATAATGTGCATCTCAAATTTCAAAAGTCGCGAGTACATAATTATGCAATTGCTAAATATGTAAAGTAAAGACAATGAAAGGGAACAAGACACGAAAGTCCCCATTAAGGTACAAATATTACTCTGAAATGTACTAAAATTTCCAAATACAATCAACCGAAAGCTTTCGAATTCCTTTTTTCTGTGGGTAACTGAGTTTTCCAATCTACCAACTAGCCATCCATAATCTATTATATATATCAAAGATGGCTCTTTTAAGTTTCATCGCCCAGGTACACTCAGGGGCGAGGGACTTAATATACAAACATCAGATATTAGATCAACGTTCAGATAAATAGAGAGAAAGCAAAAGATACAACAGTATTTAAATTACTTCTTCTTTCCAGTTTCTAATTTTCTTCTCTCATTCTCTCCCATGTTGCCTCTTGTCATTTTCAGCTATCTCACCAAAAAAACAAGGGTTTACAAATAAATCACAAGAACGCAAAAAAAGAACCACAAACATTGACAAACTTAGTTGTCATATTTTTTGATTTAAGGAAACAATGTTGTAGAGTATATGATCAGCAATGGCAACAGATGTGTGCATTTTTTTTAATGGAACTTTGTTACTGTAATTTCTTCTATGACCCAGGTATGAGGTTTACGAAAGACCGCTTGAGTCCACATCAGTGTAGCCTCGAAGTGAAATGTTCGAGTTGGTCCCATTTGGATTTTAAATAGGAGTGATGAGAATTTATCTAAAGCATTTTATGTATCAGGTATTGTATAATTTGTCCTCAACAATAAGAATCGAGTTTTTGTGTGGGTTGCAAAATGCAAAGCAAACAAATGACTATTAAGCCATACATTGTTTTTAACCACCGGCCTTCTCCAACAGGCCGTTACCTGTTCCCCCACCTACGCCTCAACCAACGATTTCACCCACCTCCACCGTATACATTTATTAACTCAACCACAAGAAAGCAAACTTAAATGCCACTAAACACGATACAACACACACACACACACACACACACACATGCATATATATAGATATATATTTATAATACATACGTATACAGTATAATGCAATTCAAAATGTTTCATTAAATGTTTGATTTGATTTGTTTGGCTCCGTTTCAAACAAGAAAAACTGGAACTTTAACCAATTTATCGGTTATTAATGTTGCCCAACAAGTAGTCGATTTGATTTTTGCTTGGTTTAATCGTTTGGTTCAGATTTCTGAACACCATTAAGAAAGCTACCTAAGAGTTTTTTTCCACAATCTATTCGAAAAAACTATCACTTACTGAAATAGTAGAGTGATAAATAATAAAGGCATTAAATTTAATAATATTGTTTCTCTAAATCCGATAAACACGGAGTCGAACACAAGGAGCAACAACTACACAACCAATGAACATAAATATTCCTTATTTTGGTTTTTAAGAATTTTAGAAACAGTACAAGATAACAGAACACTTATAGCATTTGTTACTATGTTGCTAATTTAAATACAAACATGAAACAAGGGTTGTTACATAAGATTTAAACTAAGAAACTAAAAATTAGTTGAATAAATATACAACTATCAATTATATCAGCTGAAACGAAAAGACCAAGTAATTACTTTACCTTTTAATTCAATGAAATGATAAAATAAGAAAGGAGTTTTTGTTTTGTTTTGTTTTTAATAAAAAAAATCAAAGTGAGAGGAACTAAACAAATAATCTAAGGAATAAAAGAAAATTTGAGATTACGAATATGATCAAATTGAGAGCAAATAGCAGTTTTATGTGACAAACCTGGGTATTAAAACGGTGTATTTATGTATGTAAGTTTGTTTTTTTGTTTTTTTGAAACATACATATTCGATAGTCAAAGCATATCCAATTTACTATTTGTAGTCTCATATTTTAAATAATAAATTGTTTTCATTTTGTTGGTTGTTCATGTTATGTATCGGTTCCATATATATGTATATTGTTCCACCCCTCCACTATATAAATGGGTTGAACTCTTCATAGTTGAATACACATATTGAATAAGACGACTTTACTCTCTCTCCATACATACCTTGCTATGTCGATACTTTGCTAATAGTTGCCACACAACACGTTATCGGCACTTTGCTTAACGACGGAATAAAGAAATAGCTAGATAGTTTCATTAGAAGTGAGTATACGGATCTATTTCTTCCTCGACGAGTTAGGAAGAGGGTTTATTGGGTTGTTAGATCACATATCGATCATCCTTTTCGCATTTCCGAATTAAGTTACATAAATTTCTACTTGTAATAAAACGTAGAAATTGCGTGATTAATCAAGAATAGAACCGAAAATCTCATGTTTAAGATTTATATCACATGATGGATGTTTTTTTTGATGAAAAATTGCTATTGGAACCCATGTATGTCACTTATTAAACAAGTTATAACTTGTATAGTTAGACATAATAAACTGTCGGACCTAAACTGTCAATTTTAGAACATTGGAGGACTAATCTGTGACTTACCGAAACTTTAGGGTCTCTCTGTAAATCTCCTGAAACTATAGAACCAGCACTGAAATTACCCTTAAAATGCATATAGTTTCCTGTATTTACACTTGTAGTCCCTGTAGTTACTCCTTATACACAGAATAGTATATATGTACGAGTTTACCCAATGTTTTAGTCCGAAAATACTTATTTACATGCAAATAATGTAAGTTTTAATTGCTACAACTTCTAAAATTTGTAGAAATCTTGTAGTAAATACCTCTTGCATGATAGTATTAATTGCTTGTGTGACATTCACTTTATTTAGCCTCTTCGCATGCCACCATTTATTGCCTATGAATTAATGTAACCTATGCGATGTATTAATTACACATAGAAAATGGCAAAAGTCACACTTTAGTGTTTGATTAAATAATAACTCATGTGGTTTAATATTACTACTCCATGTTAGGACTAGTTTACATGAGTATGGCATGCATTTATATTACGATATTGTTGAATGCTATTTTTTCTTGTCACATAAAAGCTCGTAGACATTTATATGTTACGTGAGCTTATAAATTACCTCGAATTTGAACATTTTACAATGTATCTCTTTTGAGTAGAAATTTTCCTCAAAGTTAAACATTTAGATGTAGCTTTTGAGTTGAAAATTTGCAAAATCCGGTATATGTATTCACATTTAAGTTGGAATAATTATGAATCTTCCCCAAATAGGCTCACCTATTTGGATACGATGTCTAGGAAAGATAAAGGCGGAAGTCGCTCTCCTAATGAGGTCGGTTTTTAAGTGGCATTCGTGCCCACCCCTCTCACCGTCTTTCCTGGTCGTGTTCAAGTAGAGCTACCGAAAGGGGTTGAGTAAATAATAAGTTCCCCGAGTGTGTTTATATAGGTGTATTTTTCGCCGAATTGGTGTCCCAGTATCGACCTGTCGTTCGATCAATGAGAACCTATTCACAAAAGCAAAACTTATGTTTTTCGAACCTGCCGTTTCGAAACAAAGTTTCTGCTTATGAAAACCATAATAGACATATAAACCTGTCGTTTTATATGATAATTAATCCATAACTCCCAACACATGTTGGATGCCATCTATGATGAGGAAAATTGCAAAACATACTTGCGAAATGATTGTTTAGACGATGATGTTATTTCATCACCACAGTTCGTCACCCTGATGTGTGTAAATGTGATGCCATATTTTTTTTGGATACCATCTTTGATGAGTAAAACACGAGCTTGTTGTTACTCATAAGATGAAGGCTAATGCATTGATTTTATTCCGCTGCCACATTTGAGACGTGATGACGTCTATGGTGAACAAATGTCTGAAATTGACATATTGGAGCAATCTTTCACCAAAATACTAGTTTGGAAATTGTATTCTTTAAGCAGTATCGTGAATTTATATTCACCATGTTCCTTTATCACCCATCTGTTATTGGATAAGAAAATTATCTCGGTGAGTAGTTTTAATCCTATTGGATAAATGGCGAATTGTTTGCCTGATATTAATGCTCTTCGTGTATATTTTTTTCCACGAATCGAGAACTGAGACAAGTGTTATTTGTCTCGAACTGTCGCGATCCCGATGAATCGCCTAGCCAAGCGAGATTTTAGACAATCGTCAAAATCGAAAACCTGTGGCTCCACGACAGTAATTGAAAGGAATAATATGCCCCGTTGTCACAAATAAAGAGATAATGTTCAAGGAGCCAACTCTATGCTACAAAGACAAAGGTCATGCACGGTTACTCCTTAAATAGTTCACAACTATTATAAAGGTGGAAAAACCGATGCTACTGTGGTTAAAGTTAACTGAAAGAAAACTCTTGAGACCCCCGGTTTTGTGGCTCAAATGAGTTTGATACCTTTTTCTTTATTGATTTTGATAAATCATTGAGCCATTTTTTCGCTCATCTGGATTATATTTTTCCATTTGGATTATGATTTTTCCATTTGGACATACTTTTGGATTATGGTTTGCATGTTTACGAAATTTCTCAAAATAATTTAAAGTGTTTTTGAGCAAATTCCTTTGACAAATGTGACCAAACTTTAAATTATGAAATTTTAGGCAATACTTGTGGGGTAGTTGATTTTTTTTTGGAAATAGTGGGAAACAGTGTACCACGTAATTTCACCAACTATTTGCCTAAAAGAGTACCCAGTGATCACAATTCTGGACCTGTCGTTCCAAATCAAAATCTTTGATAAAACCAAATTGATTTGTCAAATATGAGGTCTTATACTCATGTAGGTCCTACCATACCTTGTTGAGTTATAAAATATTCGAGAAAACCAGTGTTATCTGGTAATAGCTCATGAAAGAATTAAAATTTCTTTACATAGCCTCCATTCAATACGACCAAAAGCGTATTTTAGCGGAGTTGAAATGTCTTTCAAGTGGTTGCTACCACATTCTTTAAAGTATTTAAAGTTACCTTATCATTTCGCCTGTCGTCGAAATGATAAATGATTTAGATGCTAAGACATGATTGTCTATACTATCATTCGCATGTCATCGATTGATTAGAGCATTTTGATATTGTGGCATTGACCGGATGAGATATTCTCGGGTCAAAAGGCGATGCTTGATTTATAATCGCATCGCATTTGGATTCTCTCTGAGAATATATTTCATGATTAATCCGAAATTTATGCCATTAATGCTCACTTTGAAAGACTAGTATGTGTAAAGATCACGAAATGAACTCGTAGAATTCTTGTAAAGAATTGAAGGAGTTATTGTAGACTTATCCAACCATAAGACGGACCATAAATATAAATGGTTATGGTTGATGCATCGACAATAAGGTCACATGATTATTGTTGTCCACAGAAATGCAGCATTTCCCAAATTTTTAGCCTTATCATTAAGTTGATGGCTCATGATCCGAATTATCCTGAAAAGTCTACTCGACTTGATAATTCCGAAGAGTAAAAAAATCGAAATTTCGATTTGAATTACTTGAGTTTGGAAATTAAAATTGAACATCCTGTCGATTATGTTCAGACCCAAATGGACTCACGGAAAGTTTGATGATGCGACTGCAAATGATTGCATGCATTTCTTGGTCTTGCGCACCAAGATTTCTATTTTCGTGTGGGGTTATGCTATTTTGCTGCATTGGTCCGTCATGAGGCCCATAGACACTCAAACACCATATGTGTACCAGCTGGTTACTGGTTATGAGCCAGAAGTCTCATATTAACGCGTGTTTAGAGTGATTAATTAATATTTTGATTGAGCCGCTATAGCGTTCAAACTATGGACCTCTGAAGGGGACATAAGTCGATTATGAATCCCCTGCCTATCATTTGATAGAGTAACCTTGGCAAGCGATCTCTTTACCGCATGATATGCGAAAGTGACATCGCTAAGACTGTTATCCCCGTCGTTATGGGGAGATTTGCACGCTACCGTTGATAAGGAACGACGTGAAATAACGTGGCATAACCCACTCAGTCTTAGTTTGATCCCCAAAACTGCACTTAGTGATAAGTAAGTGCATAGACTCCTTCAAGTCTAACTAAATGCCAGACGCATTTAATGACTTTATGAGATGTCACGAGATCATTTATACCTGCTGCAAAATGCTTGCAAGGATAGACGTCCCTGTCGGACGCCGTGTTCCTGTCGAAACACGTTGCTTTGGTCGAATCCGCCAAGCAAATGACGCTGTCGTCGGCCATCAGTCTGTAGTCCTTCCCATGTAACGAGGAAGTTGACCGGTTCTGAATTCGTTCAGCCCCTGAAGTGGTGAACTAAAACTCGTTTGTCGCACGAGATTATAAAGGATCAAGGAGATGTGTGATTCCTCCTCATCCTGAGAATCTCGAAATATCTGTCGATCATGATATCTTAGACGATATTGAAGCGAAACGAGACTGTCATTGCTTACTTGTTCATATATTCGGTGACGACTGATAATATGAGCAAATTATGACAAGGAACCACATATAGTTGCCTGAAGTCAACAAAGATCAGACTGACCAAATGGAAACTTACATTCTGAGGCAAATTCCTTAGCGAAATAAAGTATGTGTGGACCTGTCGTTCCAACACCACCCAATGTCTAAACAAGTTTGTTTATTCGGGTATTCGTAAGAAAGTGTGATGAGAATAATGAGGATATACGTTACTCGCCTCCTAGCGCAAGGCTTCTCTCACACCTTGGAATTGATTGCGAGATAGTTTATTTCCTCGTAATGGATGTTATAACGGTCCCCTACTTTATCAGTTTAGTAGTTTCCGAAAAACTGAGTATGCAGCCATGAAAGTGGTCATATTTTATCTCTGTGGGGATTTAGACAAGAGATGTAGATGAAGGTCCCTGTGTGACTTCATAATGCTTAAATCAACTAGTTCCTGACCACGGAACACGATCTCAATTAAATGAGACGTTCACTATATGGATTAATATAATCCGAGCGGATGTGGTATACCCGCCTAAGTGAGTACTTGATCAGCTTGGGATACTTGAACAAGTATTATACCCTTGCGTGTTTTTGAAGCAATCCACGTTTTGGATTTACCCTTCGAGATGACGGATCTTGGGAAGACACGGTAGTGACTCAGCCTGATGATCGAGTCCCGTAAAGATTGAATCTAAGTCCATGATTCAGCCTACACCCAGAAGGTGTTTTGACGCTTAGTAAGTCGTCAAATTCTCCCATGATCGTTCGATCACTAGCCATTGATATAGACTCATTCCGTCCCTGAAGTGACGTTGAAGAGATATTGAACCATGATGTTCATATCCGAGTACAATAAGCGCACTACTGTACTTGGTCTAATGTGCTAAGACGAACATCTCGTCTGCTGTAAATTAGATAACTCGACACAGCATCGCGCTAACACACTGCCACGACAATGGCCTTAAAGACATTCTTCCATTACCTTACAGGTACTATGGAAAAGGGCTTGTTTATCCCATTTGCATCATCGAGTTGGCCTACCCTCATTGGCTTTCTAAATAACGCGACCCTTATCGGTTACGCCGATGCATGTTACTTATCAGACCCGTATAAGGGACGTTCCCAATCTGGTTATGTCTTTACCATCGGGAACACGACGATATCTTGAAGGTCTTGTAAACGGACCATAGTGGCTACTTCGACGAACCACTCTAAACTACTCGCGCTCTACGAGGCGACTAGAAAGTGTGTATGGTTTCGAGCAGTTATTGGCCATATTCGAAGTACGTGTGATCTACCTTATGATCCTGATGAACCAGTTGTTATTTACGAGGACATCACCGCTGTTATTGATCAAGTGAAACATGGTTACATCAAAGGTGACGCCACTAACCATATCTCGTCAAAGTTGTTCTTTATACATGAACAACAAACTCTTCAAAGTATTAAAGTGAAGCATATTGGATCCGAGAACAATCATGCAGACTTGTTCACCAAGTCATTGCCAAAATATTCGTTCCCAAAACATGTTAGAGCGATCGGACTTAGGAAGCTCTCCGAGCTTTCCTAAACGACATGTTTCCATGCACCCTGTTGTGTGCAAGTGAGGGGGAGCATCCTGACGTATGCTTATCACCTTGTTGTGTGTATCCTCACATATGCTTAGCACCCTGTTGCGTGCAGGTGAGAAAGAGCATCCTGACGTATGATTAGTTCTCACTAGTTATTATTTCCGCACCCAGTTGTGTGCATGTGAGGGGGAGCATGAATGGTTGCATGTGTACTCTTTTTGTCCTTAGTTCAAGGGTTTGTCCCACTGGGTTTACCTTGACAAGGTTTTTTAGCGAGACACATTTCTAATCCCACTCTCATTTATGATTTCCGAAATCAGGGGGAGTATCCAGTTGTATACTTCTAACCATCGTGCACTCTTTTGTCCTTCGATTAGAGTTTTGTCCCACAGGGTTTTCTCTAACAAGGTTTTAATGAGGTACACCGTGTATGGTTATTTCTCCCGTTTTTACTGACAGTTATCCACTCTTTTGTCCTTCGACCAAGTTTTTTCCCACTGGGTTTTCTTGGCAAGGTTTTGATGAGGCACATATTTTCTAGTCAGTTCATTCACGCACTCAATGGCGTTTCGGCCCACTCCATTCGGCAACACCTTTTTTTGTCCTATGATCCGGTTTTTGTCCCACATTGGGTTTTCCGGGCTTGAGGTTTTATGTGTTGACAATAGCGAATGCGACTCAACAACTCATCAGATTCTATGAAGACGAGGAAGCTTGCATTATGTTTGGACACCCAAGGGGGAGTGTTGTGATACATTGTATGTGGTTGTCCATATTCATGTATCGGTTCCATATTCATGTATCGGTTACATACATTGTGTATAACCTTTGAGTTTATGACTTATGGCTTTCTAGCTTCTCGCATATACATGTATCTTGTTCCACCCCTCCACTATATAAAGGGGTTGAACTCTTCATAGTTGAATACACATATTCATACTTGAATAAGACGACTTTACTCTCTCTCCATACATATCTTGCTATGTCGATACTTTACTAATAGTTGCCACACAACACATTTGAATTTGTGATGTTTTGATGCCTTTTTATTGATTTTTTTGTACATAGTACGTACGTATCATCCAACGATAAATGATTATTACATTTAATATTTACACTTCTTTTTGTATTTCATAACGTGAAAGTTTTCTATTAGTTGTAAATGGTTATTTATGTAATTAATTAAAGTATAAATTAACAAAACATACTACTTTTAAAACTAAATTACCAAAAACATACTCTTACAACTTTAACTATCAAAAACATAGCAAACAAATTTAAATTTAATGTTGTTTATTCATTTCTTTATCTCTCTCTCATCTTACTCTGTCTCTCTCCTCCATTCTTCTTTCTTACCAATTCTTCTTTCTCACCAATTTTTCTATGTATCTTTTCATTTTTCTCTCTCACCAATTTTTCTCTTTATCTCTCTCTGATTTTACTCTCCCTCTCATCCATTCTTTTATGTATATTTCTTTAATATCACACTCTAACTCTCTCCATTCCTCCATCACGAAAATCCGCCACTAACTACCGAACACCATCTAAATTATATAGATATCCATATACATATAAATACAGATATATACATGCGTAATACACAAATATTACACTATTTGATACCCCGTAATATATGAAAAATATATGAAATTGGTGAGATTGTTTTATATTTATTGAGTTTTGAGACTATTGTAAACATTGTGGGTTTCAAGTTGAAAGAGAAAAATAATATTGAGAGAAATTCATATGTAGGGTATGAAATTTTAAAATTAGGGTATGAAGTTTTGAAATCAAGGTATGAAATTTTAAAATTAGGGTATGAAGTTTTGAAATTAGGATATGAAATTTTAAAATTAGACTATGAAGTTTTGAAATTAGGGTATGAAGTTTTTGAAATTAGGGTATGAAGTTTTAAAATTATGGTATGACGTTTTATAATTAGCATATGCATATTTTGTGAGTTTTTAATCATTTTTAAAGAGAGATGGGTGATTAGCACGTGTTAGAAAGAGGTGCGATTATCGTGTGTTAGAGAGAGAGGTGCGATTAGATAGAGAGAGAATTGCGGTTAGAGATAGATAAGTTAGATTATGGTTTGATTAGAATTAGAAAAATAATAATTATATACATGTATGTTTTTGGTAATTTAACTTTTAAGAGTATGTTTTTGGTAATATAATAAGAGTAGGGTATGTTTTTGTTAATTGCCCTTTAATTAAAAAAAAAGTAGAGACCAAATGATGTAATATTCAATTTTCATTTGTATATGGAGTGCAAATGAGAAGTGTAAATTGTAAGTGTTAATATCATTGATCTTATCAAATATCACCGTTTTTAAAGCCGGACATTAAATTAGGAAGTCAAATACGGTATTTATGTATCTATATGTATATCATCAATTCTACTATTTAGTACTTAAATATTCATATACACTGTATTTATGGATTACATGTATTATGTATAGAATATTATACACTAAGAGAAGAGAGAGTCGGAGACGGGAACGAATATAGGGATTATTTTTTATATATGCAATTTACATATAACTATAACAGACTAGATTTGGGAATCCCACGTCTATCTAGGAGTCCACGTGTCAGCTGCTATTTTTTTCTTTTTTTCATGTGATTTCGTTTTTATATGATTTCGTTTTCAAATATCAAAAAATTTCCCAATTTTACCCAAAAACTTTCTCAATTTTATCAAAAAAAACTCTAACCATCGATCATCAAACTCTTTCATATATCAAATTAATATATATTTTTTATCAAATCAACATCACTATAACACTACAATTATCCCAATTTTAGCACACAAAAAAATCTCCCAATTTACCTAAAAAAAAAAACTTCCCCAATTTTACCCAAAAAACAACTCTAACCATCTACCATCAAACTCTTTCATATATCAAATTAATATATTTTTTTATCAAATCAACATCAATCAACCACTATATTTATCCCCGATTTTACCAAAAAAAAAACATATCCCAATTTACCAAAATAAAACATTTCCCAATTTTACAAAAAATAAACTCTAACCATCAACCACCCTAATCAGAACCCAATAAAACCTCACCAAATTTTACCAAAATAAAACACATTATTTTTTGTTAGGGTTTTTTTTGGGTAAAATTGGGAAAGTTTTTTTTGGGTAAATTGGGAGATGTTTTTTTTGTTGGTAAAATTGAGGATAATTGTAGTGGTAGAGTGAGTTGATTTGATAAAACAATATATTAATTTGATATATGAACGAGTTTGATGGTTGATGATTATAATTTTTTTTGGATAAAATTGGAAAAAAATTTAAATAAAATTGGGGAAAGAAATTGACAGCTGACACACGTAGACTGTAACGTAAACGTGAGATTCTCACTACCACGTATGTTATAGTTATAAATATGTACTTGTCAACGTACTATACTATGTTATTTGTTTGGAATTGAGAATAACAAAGTGAATTGACCAAACGCCATTTTACTATTTAATACTATAAATTACAAAAATAAAAGGACTATATATAAAATTGTACATTAGAAATTTTTAAAAAAATCATAAATTGAGTACATTCTTTTATAATTAGTATCTTAAGTCAAAATTTGCTTATAAAAATGATATGATTCCCCAATGAGGTTGACTGAAAAAACGCCATTTTTTCTGTAAAAACTCTGAGACCGTAGATTAAATCTACGGTCTACAGTCATTGACTGTAAACCGTAGATTTAATCTACGGTTTACAGCCTTTTTCAGGTTTTTTGCTTTAAAAAAAAATAAAAATCTGAGAATTAAAATTAAAATACTGAATAATTTTTTCAAATTAAATATGATTTTTTTAATAAAAAAAACTAAATGCCTTATTTTTAAAATTTTACATAAAATAAATTACCAATATTCTAACAAACTCTCAAAATAAACACAAAATTTACACAAATTTACACAAAAAAAGTTGATTTGATAAATTTTATATTTTTGGTTCATGTTATATTTTTGTCAATTGTATAAGTTGATATTTATTGAATGATCAACTAAATCGTCAATTTTTGAGAAGTTTTTTTTTTGTTTTTAACACTTGTATAACGCAATATGAAACATTAACTAAGTCGTCAATTTGGTGTCAATAATCAGTTTTTTATTTTTAATTTTATGTAAATTACTCTTTTTACATAAATTAAAATTCTAATAATTAAAATTAAAATACTGAATATTTGTTTCAAATTAAACATGATTTGTTTTTTAATAAAAAAACTAAATGCGTTTTTTTAAAATTATACATAAAATAAATTACCAATATTATAACAATCTCTCAATTTTTTTGAAGTTTTTTTGGTTTGTTTTTAACACTTGTATAACGCAATATGAAACATTAACTAAGTCGTCAATTTGGTGTCAATCGACAATTTTCTTGAATGAAACAATCATAAATTATATAAATTTCATAAAATAAATTAACTCAATATGCAAACATGAACTAAATTTCATAAAACAAATTTATTAAACATTTGTTTACATCATATAAATTTACAACAACTTGAAAAAAATAGTATTTTACATAAAATTAAAAATAAAAAACTGATTATGAACTTAGGTCTATAGGTTCTTCTTGGTTTGCTTTTTGCTTTCCCGATTGCTTTTCCAGCGCCATATATAACTTGAAATTTGGTCGAAAAAGTTCCTTCCATGGTGCAGCTGTCTCAGTGTGTGTTTGTTCCCACCGTGCTATAATTCCTGACATTGGGAAGATCCCTTCTTCTTTAGGAATAACCTGAGCATAGTGACAACTGTTGACGAACACCATTACAGTCGGGATGTAATTTGTCGTTCCCCGAGGCGGACCAGTATAAAGAGGTAAAAAAGTACTGTTCCACACGTTTACCCCTCCATCATTATTTTCCCATGAGGACAACAATACAATTGGAATATTGTAATGAGAAGCAATTAAAAACCCATAAGACGGAAATCTCATCCATTTGTCAATAGGTGCGGGATCTGTAGGATGATAAAAATTTAAACTTGATAAAATATAATCATACCGGTAAGCTTCAAAGCCAACATTCTCAAACAGCTCATAGTAAACACCTTTCATTTGCTGCAGCTCTTGAAACAACTCACATCTTACCGCATACCAATCATCTTCCCCATACTGTTTACCCGTCGCATTTGCAAGTACCCGGAACCCACAATTACCATCCCCACGCACATCATAAACTGTTTCGATGTAACTATGTAACATGACCCATATTTGGTCACTGTACAGGAAGGTTGGCCTATTGGGGGTGGGTTTACGGTTCTGGTTTCGCGGCCTCCTAGTTGGGTTTACCCTTACCTCCGGTGTTTCATCCGTCTTGCCTTTACCCTTGTCCCTACTAGCACCAGCACTCTGTTCCTCCACATACTCCCATCCCGACTTATCCCTCTTACTAGATTTGTCGCCTTTTCTAGGTCTCCCCCTATTTGCTCTCACTTCGGGGTCACTGATGGATGTTCTGGCTGGTACGGTTATCTCTCGGAGTTGTGTTTTCATACGCCGTTTTTCAACATTAGTTTTGCTAGCATAAACACTTTTAAACTCTTCTAGATCACCCTCTACCCCATAATCATCGGTGTTCCCATTATCATCAATTACGTCTAATTTTTTCCAGAATGGATGAATATATTCTAGAGGAAGAGGCTTCCCGAATATAATATGTTCACTCATAATATGATGACAAGGTAAACCGTGAGATAATTTGAAACCGCAAGAACAATTCTCATCAGCCTGGCCACTACATTTTTTGTGTTCTTGGAATAATAAATCAAAGGCATAGTGTGTGATATACGACCTAAGATTTATAAACAGAGGTGTTCGTTCAGAATGTGGAAAATAAGACTTGCATTTATCCAACTTCATCTTAATATCCTCAAACTGTTTTTCTAGAATTCTATTGACCTCTACCCAAACGGTTTCAAGCGTGCCAGTATTTGTGGAAAGGGATCTTTTTAGCTTAGCTTGTTGTTGTTCGGCTCGATTGCTAGTTCTGTTACCTAGATGTGTTGTATGGTTGGTATAGCATGCAACAAACTTTTCAGCATAATCATTTAAAAGCTTGTCTACATCTTTAATCACAGCAGGGTACGATTTGTAAGAGGTATTGAAATTAGTTCGGTTTATAATTGTACTCCTCTATCGACTCAGAATCAACCAATAAACCCCAATCATCTAGAAACGTTTGCCACTCCTCGTCAGGGATCTTTTTACGGCAGTTTTTCAAAACATTTTTTGCAATATGAAAAGTGCACAAAATATGATGCGAATCGGGAAAAACAACGGATAAAGCATTTGATAAGGCCATTTCCCTGTCGGTTACAAACACCCTAGGTAGTATACACCCCTCCAATGTAACTTTAAATTTTTCCAATGCCCATATATAACTTTCCTTTGTCTCGTCACTCATGAAAACAAAACCTAAACAATATGTTTGGTTCGTTGATGTCATTCCTACGACTTCTAGAAATGACATATTAAAACGGTTTGTCCTATATGTACAATCCATTAACAAGACATTAGGAAAAGCTTTGAACATCCTTATAGAATCGGGGTGTGCAAAAAACAAGTTCTCAAGGCAATGGGTTGATGGGTTCATATTATAGTAGAATGTGTAGCGATGTCTATCCAACAAATTAAAAAGTTCCTGTATCGGGTTTCTACCATCGCGTTCTTTAAATTTCAGTCCGGCCAAAAAATTATGTATCATTTTAGTGTTTGATACATTGTCAGGATTTCGATTTTTAATGGCCTCTAATATAGCACCAACTTTAAAACTACTTTGCCTTAAAGTTTTAACAATTTCTTTTTCATCTTGGGTTAAACGAGCACGTCGTGCTTGCCCTTGGAGGTAAGTTGGAGGTGGGTGGTTATGTTGTCCATTTTCTATGTGACACATCCATTCACCATTAACTACGTAACCTTTAATGAAAAATGGACAGTCTTTTTTCTTTGTACCTGATTTTACGGAAGATGGTTTCTTTTTTTCGTAAACCCCCGATTTATCACACACAATTTCAACATACGGTGTTCTGCTCCCATCACCCCCTCCAGACCTACGAATCGTAAGGATGAAACCCCAATTCCCAGCCACATTAGCAAGATCAGCAAGCATTTCATCCCTTGTTTCCCAAGTCAATTCATCAACTTCAAAGTGCTCTGAATAATCAGTTACCTCATCGTTTGAGCCACTGGATGAATTCGCATTGTTGTTGTTATTCCATTGGTTGTTGTCATAACCATAGTTGTAATTCATTTTCGAAAAGTGGTTGTTTATATATTTTATTGGGGAGAAATGAGGATTTTTTTAGAGATTTCCGAAATGTGTTTGTGTTTGATTTTATGGTTTGTTAGAATTGGCAAAATGGAGTCATATTTATAGTGTTAATTTACACTACAAACCGTAGATTACTTTTACGGTTTGTAGTGAATTTTTGGTGTAGTCATTTCCAAACTTTAATAATGCATTGAGTAGTCATTTTCGGATAGGGTTGTCAAATCATAATAATTCAAAAGTGATAAGGTCTTGTCGGAATTATTTTGATAGATATGGTATCCAATGTCATTTACACTACAAACCGTAGATTACTTTTACGTTTTGTAGTTTTTTTTTTGGTGTAGTCATTTCCAAACTTTAATAATGCATTGAGTAGTCATTTTCGGATAGGGTTGTCAAATCATAATAATTCAAAAGTGATAAGGTCTTGTCGGAATTATTTTGATAGATATGGTATCCAATGTCATTTACACTACAAACCGTAGATTACTTTTACGTTTTGTAGTTTTTTTTTTGGTGTAGTCATTTCCAAACTTTAATAATGCATTGAGTAGTCATTTTCGGATAGGGTTGTCAAATCATAATAATTCAAAAGTAAGGTCTTGTCGGAATTATTTTGATAGATATGGTATCCAATGTCATTTACACTACAAAACGTAAATTATTTTTACGGTTTGTAGTTTTTTTTTTTTTTTTACGTTATTAACGGTGATTCAGTGCAAAAAATACATTCAAAAAATGACGCTGCTTAAATCAGGGGTACAAACCGTACATTTAATGTACGGTTTGTACAGAATACATACAAACCGTACATTTAATGTACGGTTTGTATGAAATCTGTACAAACCGTACATTAAATGTACGGTTTGCATGTATATTTCAGAATATTTAGGGTTTAGGGTTTAGGGTTTAGGATTTAGGGTTTAGGGTTTAGAGTTTGTAATTTAGGGTTTGTAATTTGTAATTTAGGGTTTAGGGTTTAGGGTTTAGGGTTTGTAATTTAGGGTTTAAGGTTTAGGGTTTGTAATTTAGGGTTTAGGGTTTAGGGTTTAGGGTTTGTAATTTAGGGTTTAGGGTTTAGGGTTTGTAATTTAGGGTTTAGGGTTTAGGGTTTGTAATTTAGGGTTTAGGGTTTAGGGTTTGTGATTTGGGTTTAGGGTTTGTAATTTAGGGTTTAGGGTTTAGGGTTTAGGGTTTAGGGTTTAGGGTTTAGGGTTTAGGGTTTGTAAAAACTCAATATTGGTCATATCAATTAAAATACAGAATATTTTTTAGAAACATACAAATCAAACATACGACTCAAATTAAACTTACGAATTTATAATATTCCAACTCAGCTAAGAATAAAACTTACAAATCAAACATAGAAATCAAATACAAAAAACATTTACAAAAAACACAAATGTGCATTTATTTTTTTTTGTAACGACTAAATGATTTAAAGTTGGACGTAGGGAGCATATTTCCGGCCGATGTTAATCTATCCGATGACGGCTCAGCAGACTCTTCGATTTCGTTTAGCTCCGTACGCCGTCTCTGTCGATGCTGCGATTCTGGATACGGAGCACGCTCGTGGGATGTAAGTGCTAATCCGCGACTCCAACTGTCGGTTGAATGCTGACTATGATAATCGAACGGAACATCATCCTGAACGTACTCCGACCCAGCAAAAGAAGCACGACGACCATGACCGCTTGAACTCGGACCCGGACCCTGATCTGTAGTCGGGGGTCGACCTCCAGTCGATCTTCTACCCCGGCTACTAGATTCGCCTTCCCCTCTGCCTCTTTCGTCGGGACGCCGACAACTTGAAGCCCTAGTGAACGTTCTTGGGTCGTAACGTAGGTCGTCATCACCATCGTCGTCGTCGTCGTCATCGTCATCCTCCTCATCCGACTATTCATCAGCTGACCCATACGGATTCAATCCCATTTCAGCGAAGTCCTTTCGTAGTAAGTCCACTTCCGTTTTCAATTTATGCTGTTTGAACGATTTGAAATTTCGGCGCAATACCGCTTTCTGAAGAAAAAAAACCCAATCAAAAACGATTTATAAGTATTGAAATATACAAACAGAAAAATAACAATCAAATATTAATGAACTTTAATTAGTTGTTACCATTTTACTGAACAACCCTGTATGCTCCCGGAAACCGTGAGATGGCGGGGCAAGTTCAGGTGGGTTTATGAAGATGCGGGTCCTCTCTCTATACCATCTCATGTAATCCGGTGACGTCCCCGTACCAAATTCGCCATTCACAAGCCGGTTGTGGCGGTCATTCCACACGATAATAAACTCTGCAAAAAGTGCAGGCCAATCGTGTTTTTGCCCAATCCCAAATCTTCTATCCTTGCCGTGACCATTTCTGGGTTTCCAAATATATGTAGGGACCTGCTGAACAAAACCGAACTGTCTCATGAACCTGTCCGCGGGATGGAACTCAATCTTCTCATTACAAATGAGAGGCACAGAACAATGCCACATATAACGGCCCCGCGTGCAGTATTCCGGATACTGATTGAGATTCCCGTAAGGTTGCCACACTATCTGTAATCAGCAAAATTAGAATATATAAACAAGGGTTTAAAAATACTAGTAATAAATTCTGCGAACATAAGACCAATGCAAACATATACAACATATAATACGTAAGTTACATATAATACGAAAGTTAAAATTTACCTGTTCAGGCGACATATTGTCAAACTGGTCACGTATGTGGACCACATTATGTCCGTAGACATATGGCGTAAGGTTAGTTTGCCTCCAAATCTTCCATCTGTAATATACAAACAAAACCCGATAAACAATAAATATAACCGGCAGCTAAGTAAATGATAGATGACGCAATAAAAAAAAACCACAAATCCAAGACACAAAAACTAAATAATATCATACCTGTAACCGAGGGGGAACCTAGGCAAGCCCTCAGGTGACTCGATATCTTCCGGCAGCTCTTCACATGGTCTAACCGGCAGTAGTCTGGTAATCGCCCACATATCCAGAAACATCACCGCCCCGCTTACTCCGTTTGTCTTACAACGTACCACCCTGCATAGATTAGCCTCTAACCAGGCCAGAAGAGCTGATCCCCAACTATACTCAGCACACGTGTCAAAATCCTCCAGAAATGGCAGAGGCCATAGTGGAATCTGATCACTGCTCTTATCTGAAAATACATGTGCCGCCAGTAATAACAACATGGCAGCCCTAGACTGATATAACAAACGCTCCTCACTAGGGTTGGGGGGTAATTCACCAAACGTGTGTAACATCCAATCAAAGTCTAACTGTCAGACAGTTTTTATCCACTTGATTGTCAGCCGGTCTAACACCCAACAAACTCTGTACCATATCTAACCTGCTCGCCCTGTTATCATTCCGCTCCGACCGGGTAACAGCAAGACCATCCACCCTGAGACCAAGCATAATCTCTACATCCTGTAAAGATATCCCTAACTCTCCACCGACAAAATGGAACGTGTGCGACTCATCACGCCACCTATCAACTAAGGCTGTAAGCAAGCCTCGGTCTACGGTATAATTACCTATACTGTGAATACCGTAAAAACCAGCCCTAATCATATTTTGAACTACCCTTTCAGGCATCGGTATATGCCAACTATAATTATAAACTCTAATCTTATTGGCATCTCCTCTACCCGTTTCTCTTCCAGCATCTCAAGTCTGATTAGAAATGTGACCGGTCTGTCGTAAAATACCCAACCTGCCTTTAATATGTGGATCTGGATCTGCCATTCTAACTGTGATAACCAAATATAACTCGGTTAATGATAACCAAACAATGATAAAATAACCAATTAATAACCAATTAATGATAACTAAACAATGATAAAATAACCAATTAATGATAACCAAACAATGATAACCAAACAATCATAACCAATTAATGATAACCAAACAATGATAACTCAATTATAACCAATTAATGATAACCAAAACAATGATAACCAAACAATTATAACCAAACAATCATAATCAAACAATAATAACTCAATTTTTTAATCATAACCAAACACACATTTAATCATAAACCAAACAATAATAATTCAATTTTTTAATCATAACCAAACAATAATAATTCAATTTTTTAATCATAACCAAACACACATTTAATCATAAACCAAACAATAATAACTCAATTTTTTAATCATAACCAAACACATTTAATCATAAAACCAAACAATAATAACTCAATTTTTTAATCATAACCAAACACACATTTAATCATAAACCAAACAATAATAATTCAATTTTTTAATCATAACCAAACACACATTTAATCATAAACCAAACAATAATAACTCAATTTTTTAATCATAACCAAACACATTTAATCATAAAACCAAACAATAATAACTCAATTTTTTAATCATAACCAAACACACATTTAATCATAAACCAAACAATAATAATTCAATTTTTTAATCATAACCAAACACACATTTAATCATAAACCAAACAATAATAACTCCATTTTTTAATCATAACCAAACACACATTTAATCATAAAACCAAACAATAATAACTCAATTTTTTAATCATAACCAAACACACATTTAATCATAAACCAAACAATAATAATTCAATTTTTTAATCATAACCAAACACACATTTAATCATAAACCAAACAATAATAACTCCATTTTTTAATCATAACCAAACACACATTTAATCATAAAACCAAACAATAATAATTCAATTTTTTAATCATAACCAAACACACATTTAATCATAAACCAAACAATCATAACTCAATTTTTTAATCATAACCAAACACATTATTAACAATTATCAACAATTGAAATTAACCAAACACAAAATAAAAAAACATGCAAAAATGAGACAAATATCAACAATTATTATAATTTCTATAATTAATATAAACAAACAACAAACAATTATATATAGCTAAGTGAATTATGGTTTTGCATATTTTATATATTTTTTCCTAGTTTACAAATTAAAATTACACAAAAAAAAAACATGCAAAAATGGGACAAATATCAACAATTATTATAATTTCTATAATTAATATAAACAAACAACAAACAATTATATATAGCTAAGTGAATAATCAATTTGCATATTTTATATATTTTTTCCTATTTTACAAATTGAAATTACACAATATAAATAATAAATTAGAGAATAAAAAATATACACTTGAATTATGGATAAATTTGATTGATGATTTGGGGTTTTTTTGTTAATTAATTTGATAGGTAATGTGTTTGATTGATTTGGATGGTTTTTTGGGATGAAAATTGGGTGTTTTTGAGAGAAAGAGAGAGAGTATAGTATAAAAATTTATTTTTTTTAAAAAAAAACGTGAAATTCTGTTTTCAAGGGACTGTCTGTGTAATTTTCGCGCAGGGACTGACTGTGTAATTTTGAAAAACAGGGACTGACTGTGTAATTTCTGCATAATTTAATCCAGACCGTAGATTAAATCTACGGTCTGCAGTCATTGACTGTAAACCGTAGATTTAATCTACGATCTCAGAGTTTATTAAGAAATATTATAGTGTTTTAAGCCCACCTCTTCCCCAATTAGTAGAAGACTAGAGCAAACCAGATAATTATAGTGAAGATTTTAAAAGAAATTCATTACGCAAATATATTATAGCACTTACACGTGGTCATGCCAATATGATCATCACCTCACACTTGTCCACTTATAACGTACGTAATTCCAAATTCCAACCTCTCTTCCCATTTATGTTATGCATTTAGTTTTTCTTCAAAAACTTTCCATCAAATTTCTCTACACTCACACCATTCATACATCATACAGTACATATTTTCATAATTAAACATAAATATAGTATGGCAGACTGGGGGCCGGTGTTGATCGCGGTGGTGCTATTTGTGATACTTACACCTGGACTTCTGGTACAAATCCCGGGTCGGAACCGAGTTGTTGAGTTTGGTAACATGCACACCAGTGGTATGTCTATACTGGTTCACACCATCATATATTTCGGACTCATCACTATCTTACTCATAGCAATCGGCGTACACATCTATACCGGTTGATGTTATTTAATTTTACAGCCGTTTGTGTTTATCGAGACGGTTTAAATATAACGTTGTTTGTTGTAAGAGCTGGGTGGGTGTTTGTTGTTTTACTTCGTGTGTTTCTATCTAGTTTGGCAGCATGTATTGAATATCAAGTTGTATGTATGTGTACATTTTATGAAATCAGACTTTGAGACTTTGGGACTTTGATTTACTTGTCTTCTTTGATTGAATCTTTGCGATTCAACACTAGGTTTTGTTGTATGTTTTCTTGTAAACAAAACATCCCAATTGTTCGTTTGTACGGGTCACATAAACTGGTCACATAAACTGTGGAGAAATGGCTATATTTGCTAATCGCAAGCTGGAAAATCGATTTGTGTTGGGTCATTTGAGTCGCACATCTTTCAAGAAATATATTTCTATCGGATATTACCATCTCAGGTGCTGATCATGGGTGTATATTTTTTTTTTCGATGGGATGAAAAGTTTTTTTATATTTAAAGAATGATGGTTCATTTTGGGAGATTTCTACTCAAAACTATGACGGAATTTGCAATCAATGAGATTTTTAACCAGTTAGTTAATGCTAAAACCGAAGAGTTTTGATCGTATAAACTTAGTATGAGGCTGAATCTTCAATGTAGTTTGCCTTTACTTTTGCTTGTAAATGTGAAAAGGCAAACCTATAAGCCTTTAGTTTTTCCCTCTTTGTATTAACGTTATCACTTAAGTAGGCAACTTTGTAAGTTTTAAATATCTTTAGATTTTAAGCTCTTAGTTTCTTATAGAGTTTTAATTTCTCAGAACGATGAACAATTGTAAAACCTGGGTTCGGTCCCGTATTTTATTATAAAAAAGGTCGTTGTGCTAAACAAAAATAAAAATATATATTTAACATAGCTATATATAAGTAATTTTCCAATTCATCTTTAAATAAACATCGACGCTAATCTTTAAATAAACATCGACGCTACAAAATCCTGCACTTCCATGCATGTGGCTGAGCTCACTCCCTATTCCCATACAGGCTCATCTCCCACCAAAAACATTCCATATGGGGTTCGGTTCGGGAAAAAAACATTAAATGTTTAATATATCTAAAAGGAATTTGTCTACTTGGATGGCTGGATAGCACTGCGTGATCTCGTAAGGAAAGAGGATGTGAAGCCTGAAAACCTGCCTCCAAACAAGCCAGGAGCAGAATCTGTGGGAATCGGTTCTTCTGTTAAGCGAATTCCGTTTGAGGTGATGGGTGTGCTCAACGGCTCCGATGATTCTGAAACTTCATGTAGCTCCTGCTATAGATATAATTGTGAGTGAGAAAATTAACATTTAAAAGGCAAAGTTAGTGACCCAAAAAGAGCTATAAGGACCTTCAAGCCTGAAGCAAAGGTTGCGTTTTTCATAGGTCTTCGAACCTACAAAAAAGAATTCAGAATTAACAATCAGCAATCAACAAACTTGAAAAAAAAAATTCTGCACTTATATATTAGGACTAAGAAAGAAGAGTGAACCTTGAAAGATCCATTGGAAGCTAAAGGTGATTGTGGTTCTGATGATGGAATTGGTGGCAAAGATGTGGTCTGCACATGGATAAAATATATATAAACATCTAAGTAATCTGTGTGCTTGTATGTTAATAAAAAACACCGATAACTGGTGTCCTCATCTGCCGAGTCAATTTTCACAATTATACAATTATGCAATGACACTCGCTTTTACATATTTTTTCCTAATAAATATCGAAAATATATGTCTTGGCAGAGTTCAGATGTCCTATGGTGATGGTATTAGGCGAGATTTATACCCTAAAGCACATAAAACCCGAAATTTAAATGTGGCACAAATTCAGAACACCATATGGAGCATTATCTTCACTAAAATGCAAATAGTGAGATAAAATATGTTCATGCAATGTATTACCAATACAAAAACTGATAATGAGGAAACAATTTTTTTTTTTACCCTGGAGGGTGTCATTGGTGGCGGCATTTCTAGAGCAGGCTTAGATGAAGTTGAAGGACCAGCCTGCAAAACAAAAGAAAGAGATTTCTAAGAGTACCCTTACATACATGGGTCCATTAAGAGTGGTATGTTAAAGAGAGAATAAAAATGGTTTTGTTGTTCACTTTCCTTTTTGGTAATCTTTACCGAAGAGATTTACCATTTCTTTAAGAAAAATTGACATGAAACTCATCAAAACAGGTCTGGAGTGGTCCTTTTAATAGGGCTTCTCCGATTTCCAAATTTTAGTAAGAACAATAACTACCAAGTTTTCTTGGAGAAATAAAGCTGAAAAACCAAGTAGAACAGAGATCTTACACTTCTAAGCAGCGATAAGTAACCACAAAGATGTGACCAAATAAAGTTATACCTGAATACGTTCTGTGGACATCGAATCCGCAAAATTGAGCAATTTTAGTACTGATCCGTTTATACCTTCCTATTGAACCAGCACATGCAAAAAGGTACCAATATATTAAAGATTAGACGATTGAACAGATATTCTCCCATGAAAATAGTTTAACTCATTAGTACCAAGTACTAACCTGTTTCCCTTCAAATCTAATAACCTTAGTCGCCTGTAAAGGGAAGAAAACAAAATTAGAGCATGCAGTATATAGTCTATAATTAACTCTAGAAGGATTAGCAAAGATAAGTCACCAGTGTTTGGACAGCATGGTGAACAGACTGCACATCTACACTCTTCCCTTTAACAACTTCTCGCAGATCAGAAACCTGCATTAAATATTTAACCCATGCAAAATATGTTTTAACATTGCAGTCGAGAAACAATGCAAAATTTAGAACCTATTAAGTGGTCCCCACCTCTTCTAACGTGGCAGCAGTAACCTCTGCAATTTCATCCATATTACAGTCGACATGGTCAATTCGGGAAGATAAATGCTGCTTGGTTTTCTGAGATTTAATAATAAAATATTATTTACTGTCCACCAAAATCGATATCTTGTCAAGAAATAAGTAGCAGAGGAGGAAGTACACCCATTACTTTACATGCCAGTCAGCCAGACTATTTAGATTTCTTATTCTGGCCCAATTATGGAGACAATGGAAAAGAGTCTCTTCTCGTACTGGGATCATTTTAATCATTGTATAAAATCAACAGGTTTAGACAACTTTGTGATTGTAATTCCTTGTCAAAATGGCAGCAACATTACTTTATTTGAAATTGATTTCTGGTAAGATTGGTATACAAAAAGTCTTCAAAATTTTGTTTTATCAATTACAGCTAAAAACTCCACAAGAGACTCGTGTTTCACTTGATAGATCTTTTTGAAATTTAACTAGCACAATCCCCACTATGGTCTTTTGCAGGATGGATATGTAAAATATTTATCTTTTTTGGAATGCATTCTAGCAGGCATATTACACGAGGAAAAATATATACCGAAATCGATAAGTGAACATTGTCTAGCTTCTTGCCTACAGCGTTGCATGCATCGAATAAACCACGCTTGGTAGCGAACATCATATCAGGAAGTCTCCATCCCTGGGAATAAACAAAACCATAAATAACTTAGCAGTTTAAAAGGTACTCCTTGCAAAAGAAGTGAAAAATAGAAATATGCAATTTATCAAATTCAAATCTTTTGCACTTTAAATGCCTAAAATGGTAACTCAAAACGACAATGCTTCTCTGTTTTCCAGTGTTCACATTCCGACTTTCAAAGCACTGTCTCAGTCTCTCAGTATGGAGTATTTTTGTTATAGTTTTAACCCAAAAAAGGACTACATTTTACAGAATTCATATCCATCATCAGCCACTGGAACTGAAATTATAAGTTTTAACAAAATATGTTTAAACAAACAAAATATACAAAAAAATGCATCTCTATAAACAGGGTGACGCCTGATGAGGTTCATGGGATATACATATTACATGATTCAGATAAACACAATATTTAGAAAGAGGAATAGGTTTTTACCTTCCACCAGACATAACCATATCCGACCACTACAACGATGATCACAATACCATATTTACTCGAACCTGTAGAAAAACATACATATAAGCAACATCAATACGACACAGGGGAGTATATCAAGTCTACAGCAAGGTTTCGCTTAACAAGAAATTCACATTTCAAATACTCTCAAATGGTAGATCTATGACTGGTAACTGGTAAGTATAATTGCAAAAGAAAATCTTAAAGAAACACAATTGCTGGAAAAAACAAATCATATTCTGTTTCCAAGTTAGTGTACACACATCAGAGTTGAGAACATACTTAAAATATGATGATCAAAATAGTGATCGCCATCTACTCTTAATCAAACATTCAAACCCTTAAGAAAAGGTACTAAGTACTAACAGACACAGTAAGAGGCGGCGTCCCGCACTCCCACCCGCAACAGACCACAAAATTGTATGGGAAAAAGAAAACTACAAGTAGTATTTACACTAGTATCCTTTTTGTTATATATAAAACAAACTAAACTTTCCAGAGACAAGAAACTTCCTCTTCATTGTTTACAAACATGAGAAAATGATAAAATCCAACCTGAACCAGTTGATGTTACAATTGTAATCGGTCTATTGGATGCCAATAGCTGCAACTCTTCCCGCAGGCTGTTAACCTGTAATTTCAGTTTCTCACTATTAGTATTTTAGGTATAAATAATTCATCCCAGAAAAAGTACTCCCTCGGTCCTTTTTTAACTGTGCAAATTTTTTTTGACTCCGTCCCAAAATAATAGTCCTGTTTCAGATTGCTGTTTAATTACTCCCACAACTCAATTATATCGAAAATTGTTTAAGTCTTGTGAAATCTTATTAATAAAGGAGTTCAAAAAGTTAACAAATTACTGAATACAAACACAAAAACTTAATAGGAATGAGAATCATCTCCAGACTGTATAGAAAAATTCAAGTATTTAGAGTGCTTGAACATTTATGATGAAGGACCAGTCACTATAATTGCAGGAAACTAGAAACAAAACCTGTGCCATCAAAGAGTCATTCCGTGGCTTCGGAGTAGATGACTTAGTATCATCACGTCTTAATGTCTTGAAAAACACCTGCAATACAAGAAAGGAGACGTTCCAAATTTAATAGTACCAATTATCATCACTAAAAGTTTTTACATCTATAAACTTCCGATGAGAAAAGGGAAAGATAAATTGCGGGAAGAGAAAAAAAAAACAGATTTAAACATTGAACCAAAGTACCTTGTATGCACCTGAGAAAACATCAGATGCACTTGGCATGCGTCCTTCTTTGGCTAAAACAGACCCAATAAGTCCTGAAGATAATTCAAATTATTAAAATTGTGGTCAGATAGAAACATGTAAAGGGCACTTGGTCTATCTGAACCATGTTTTAAACAGAAGATACTTTTCAGACCGCACAAATAAAACGCCATTTGACCTCTAAAGGAGCTAAAATTCTAGTGACAACGGCATGTTACATTATCCTCCAAACTAAAGGTTCTTAGTTCTCACCTAAGGAGTATAACTAGTCGATGCTCCCATCACTCTAGTTCCAACTTATGATCTATTATGTATATATAAAATTTATACACGAGTAAGTAGGATGACCTTAACTATATAATAAAAAGAAAAGGAAACTATAAACAAATTTTAGATTGTTTGATCTTAGAAAGAACAAGAATCTCTTTGGGGAGAAAATAGAATGCCGATTTATGCATCCCAATGCAGAAAACAAGAAAGCAAAATGTAAAAGCTATACACTGAAGCAGGCAGAAAGAGAAAAATTCCCTCTTTAATGCCTTTGGATGAAAACTTCCTAGCAAACCATGTGAATCAGTAAGCAAATATTGCACATAAGACCCTGTAACAAAAGGATATATGATGTCTCAAGCTTTGTGGTCTCATTGCACTATTACAAAGAAGGGCATTAATTTTTTCGACTAATTTGTCCGGCATCATTGGCTATCTCACATTAGAGTACATTGTAAAATATTGCTCGTTGTCAGTCGATTTTCTGAACTTTAAAATCGCCATCTTACGTTCCAGTACTGTTCATAATCTCTTTGAAAGTAGAAAATTCTACAAATCCGGGGTAAGGAAAGCCATGTGGTAGTATCTGTATGGTTACACAAGATTTCACTTCTGACTGATGATTTCATCCAGCATCCCATACAAAGAAGGCGTTCTTGAAGATAAATATTCCAAAAATGGTCTATCTCAAAGGGGCAATCCCGACTTCCCCATGACAAGCATTTAGAAAAATACTCAAAACTACAAAACCATTTCTCTAAGAACACACCGTTCCGAGAACTAAAGAAGTCACATAAATCTGATTTAAAAATGAAGAATAGCAAAAGGGGTTCTCCAAAGAAAAGACGAAATCTTTGCAGTCATGTAGTAACCAGTTGATTGTGCATTGTTTCACATCCAGCTCAATCCCTTACGATATTTCAAGTGGTTGTTTCCACACTCTAATCCAGCAATTATCCGCATCCTTTAAGCAAATAAGTTGGCCAATTTGAGTCCAAGAGAAATGTTGGAGGTTCTCAATCAGCTCAAAGACCCTAACTTTTCTACACAAAACTTAAAAAGAGTTGAGTTCTTTATGCTAATAATTACTTTCAATACAGCTAATAACAAAATAACCTGAGTCAAAAAGCTCCTACAAAAGATCATACAGCCTCTCTTCAGATAACATAAACTGCTTTTCCTAAAAACTAATTTATAAAAACGCCAATCAGGGTTTTCCCTTTTACCCCAAAAAAGAACAATTTGGTAGTGGAGGACCGCTAAAAACTTGGATGCATGTAATCCGAAAAGCTACATGTGTTAGGGAAATAGATGACCAAGTGGTGTTAAATAGTAGCGAATGACGAACGAAAGGGATAATTACTGTTTACGTATACAAACTATCTGCTTTTAACAAAACGCATACTCAATTAAATGTTTTGTCAAAAATCATACCAAACTGTCACAAAGTGATCAATCGGCATACTGATGTCAGCTACCAGCTAAAAATAGACATCACGTGTATACACGTGCCAATTCTAAACAGTAAATTTGTCAATTGACGTTACAACCCAATTAATACAGGTATTATTTTTATAGATTTTTTTTTGTGATTGAACATTGTCACCAGTATATGCAGATTTATTTTGCAGATTTCGCAATTGAGAACTGTGATGTAACTTCCATTCCACTAATTTTACAATTGGCTTAAATTGATGAATTAATTGAATATATATATATATATATATATATATATATATATATATATCACCCAAACATTGAAATTTGGGGTTTTAATTCAGCGGCTAGCTTTTCTTTAAATTCGTATAGATATTTTTATACATTTACAAGTATCATATACTATTAATATAAGCCAACCCAAGAAAGTTAGGCTGCCAAATTTTGCCCAAATTTTCCAAAAATACCCTCACTCTAATATTATAATTACTTTTAAATGCTATCATTCAATTCAAATACATAAATAACTTAAATACATGTTATTTTCCACACATATTCATATTCCAAACAAAATCGCCATGTGTATTTTTTTTATAAGTAAAAAACTATATTACTCTTTACATACGATTGTTAATTTATTAAGAAAATATCAACTTTATTTGTCGAGATCATATTTATGTCACTACATATCGCACACGCAACGCATGTGCCACGATTACTAGTATGTATCATGAGATCATGTATTGCTATGAATTTGAATTTTTAACAGATGTGACACCGTTTTAAAAGATAGTAATAAAACCATTCTCGGATTGAATCTCTATTGACTTGTTCTGTATATGTAGATATTTACCTCAAATTGCTAAAATTGGCTCAATAGCTAAAATCGATTAATCTGTTGCTATAATATATACACAAATCATGATATATACACACACACATATATATATATGTGTGTGTGTGTGTGTGTGTGTGTGTGTGTTGGGTTTGATGATTTTGTAATGGGAGAGAGAGAGAGTGAAAGAGGGATGGTTGTTTGGGAGGAAAAAGCGAGGGTCAAAATAGTAATCACCCTTTAAATTTGTCACATGTCACTCTTTTTAGCTGTTTGGTGACAACAGTATGTCGATTGATCGCTTTTTCACGGTTTGGTATGATTTTTGACAAAACATGTAATTCAGTATGCGTTTTGTTAAAAACAGATAGTTTGTATACGTAAACAGTAATTATCCCCGAAAGAAAACTCAAAAACTGCGAGCCAACATGATTGCTGTATAGGGTTTCATCTGGCCGACCCAAAATTCTTGGGGCTAAGGCATAGTTTGATAACGATGATGTGACACTATTCAACAAGCCATGGCAAAATCCCTCCATTTCAATGTTAATCTTTTACAAGATTTCATTCACGTCGGCACTTCGCCACCTTAATCTACCAATTCACTGCAGCTATTAAGCTAAAAAGTTGGCCTATTTGAGTTTAAGAAAATGCCACAGGTCCATTCAGCTTAAAGATTATAGCTAATAAGTAATAACTTACTTGCATACAACTTATATGCTGTAACAAAATAAGCACAAAACCTCTCTTCCAATTCACATATATAGGGTTTTCCTTTTTTATTATATAAAAACAATTGCAAAGAACTTATAATCAGATAACCAAAACTTAGAAGCTCCTACCAAACAAGAGCACAAAAAACTCTTCTAATACACTCTCAAATCTAATCCAAATCTTCTAATACACTCTCAAAACTAACCCAAAAATACCAATTAGGGTTTTCCTTATTATAAAGGTAACCCATCTTCTAATACACTCTCAAAACTTAATCCAAACAATACCAAATAGGGTTTTCCTTATTATACATAACCCATCTTCTAATACATTCAAAACTAACCCAAAAAATACCAATTAGGTTTTTCCTTATCATAAAAATAACCCATCTTTTAATACACTCTCAAAAATCAAAACTAATCTAAAGATACCAATTAGGGGTGTCCTTACCATTTAAAAAACACATTTTTTACATCCTCCTATTAACAAGACTAGACAAAAAACACCAAATAGGGTGTTCCTTGTAATATATATATATATATATATATATATATATATATATATATATATATATATATATATATATATATAAACTTTTACCTCCTCGTGATTTAAAAGACTAGACAAAAGGTCACCAATTAAGGATTTCCTTATTATAAAAAGGACCCAACTTTTTACCTGCTCATGATTCTTAGACTTGACCAAAAAATAACAATACAAGGAGGTGATACAGAATAGATAGATACATAAGTGAGTATAATCCAAAAAATGGCAATTAGAGTACTATGAAAATAACCTATCTTCTAATACACTCTCAAAACTAATCAAATTTATACCAATTAGGGTTTTCCTTAATAATAAAAACCAACCATCTTCTAATACACTCTCAAAACTAATCCAAAAATTACCAATTAGAAATAACCCATCTTCTAATACACTCTCAAAACTAATCCAAAAAAGACCAACTAGGATTTTTCATATCATAAAAAGGACCCATCTTCTAATACACTCTCAAAACTAATCAAAGTAATACCAAATAGGGTTCTCCTAATTATAAAAACAACCCATCTTCTAATCCACTCTATACAAAATCCAAAAAATACCAATTAGGGGTTTCCTTATTATAAAAACACCCTATTTTCTAATACACTCTCAAAACTAATCCAAAAAATACCAATTAGAAAAAACCCATCTTCTTCTAATACACTCTCAAAACTAATCCAAAACATACCAATTAGTGTTTTCCTTAGTATTAAAGTAACCCATCTTTTAATGCACCCTCAGAAGTCAAAACTAATCCAAAAAATACCAATTAGGGTTTCCTTACTATAAAAAGGACCCAACTTTTTACCTGCTCATGATTCAAAGACTAGACCATAAAAAAAGTGAGATGAAAGTGAATAAAAGGAGGTGATACAGAATAGGTAGATACATAAGTGATATATAAAGTACCAATTAGAAATAACACATCTTCTAATACACTCTCCAAACTAATCCAAAAAATACAAATTAGGGTTTTCCTTATTATTAAAACAACCCATCTTCTAATACACTCTCAAAGCTAATCAAAGTAATACTACCAATTAAGGTTTTCCTTATTCTAAAAATGACCCAACTATTTACCTGCTCATAATTCAAAGATAGACCAAAAAAAAACAAAAAAAATTATGAGATTGTACTATAATAATAATAACAATAACAATAATCATAATAACAATAACAATAATAATAATATAAGTGATAGTAATAAAAAAAGTACCAGCTCCGACGAGGATGGTGAGCTTGCCGATAGCGAGTGCCATAGCTGCTGACGTGTACACTTCTCTACTGATCCAACATATATTAATATTATATTAATATTATATATATATAAATAAATAGGCTCAACAAAATAACTTAACAATGAGATTTTGTATGATAATAGTAATATTAATATAAAGAAAAGTCACTCGACTTGGACAACAAGCTCTCTCTCTCTCTATCTATATATATATATATATATATATAAATATCGGTATAGATATAGGATAGATATATGTGTGTGTGTTTGTATATATCGCTCTATAGTCGTGAGAGCTGATACGTAGACCAATTGTTAGCCCTAATTTAATTTTTACTTGACTACTAATAAAATACCACTAGTATTAAATTCTAACATACATTAACTATCAGTTAATATCCATCTATTTCTTAAGTTTACAATATATCCCCATGGGTTATCTAGCTTTCGCAATCAACCTATCCACATACAATTTGGCATACCTGTTGCATCACCGAAATGTCGGGATTGCATTAGAAGTCATATTTGGTCAAAAATTATGTGTTTGGTTGCGTAAAGTACATTCGGACTATTATTGTGGACCATACTACAAGTGATGAACTTTTAGAGTATTTTGTACGGTATTAGATTAGTCTAATCTCGTTCGGATTACTAATCTGACATTCCTTTTAAATACCGCTCACAATCCGTACCGGAATAGTAGTCCCACCACTACTAATAGGAGACTATTAGTTGTGCAACTAAACTATGCCACAATGTACTAAAAGGCAAGACTAGAAGAAAACCAGGCGGTAGACTAGACGCTTGTTGGATTATGTGAGATTAAGCGATAATGCGTGAAATAAGCTAAATTACGTAGGATTATGCGTTAAACGATCTATTTTCTCTATGTGGTTTTTAAAACATTGGAGATACCTTCGAACTCGATAGTATGTGCTAGAAAATTTAATATCACTCCAATTATTTTTATGTCAATGCAACTATGTTTCGTATTAATATAACTTTTGTTGCGTAAAACTGTTTTAGATGATTTTATTCAAGAAAATGTTATTTGCATAAAATGGTAGTAGAAGATTACACACTTCAAATAAATAATTATGAAAAAAAGTACTAAAGAATGCAAAATTAAGTAATTTTTAAAGGTGTTTTTGGGGTTTAGTATTGAAACTGGGCTAGTTTATGTGGGCTAATTGCAAAAATCCAAGTCTATGGGACTATGAGAAAATACCTAGAGTTCATGGGGGTTATTTATATTTTACATTTATTAGTCTAAGAGAAAACTACACAGTAACATACTTAGGTTTGGAATAGTTATAATTTAGTGTGCAGTATTTTTATAGTTATGCAGTTTAGTACCCCAAGGGCTGATTTATGAAGGAAATTAAACTAACAATGACTAGATTTATTGGAAACTATGACAAAAATGTCTCAATCGTAACTCAGATGTCTTATGATTATTATGTGAAGTAAATATCCTCTTTTTCTTTTATGTTTAAAACTTTATTTTTATCCTTCTCTTTCATTGTCTAATTGTTCTCGTTTCTGGTTCATTGTATAAGAAAAATACTTATTGTAAGGATTTACGAGCATTCATAAGATACATCTCGATATAATAGTATGAGTAAACAATTATTGAGTTTAAGTTCATATTTTACCAAACACCAAATGACAAATAAAACTAGATATATATATTTTTGAAAGACGAGGGTACTAAAATTATATATTTCTCATTTGGAAGTCCTTATCTTGGTGGAGAAGCCGGCTTTTATGTATGTTTTTTTTCTCTTTCGGTAATAGCTTGGTGAGTAGGTTATTTGCCTATTGGGCAAGTTGATTATTAAAAAAATAAGATATTGGGCAACTATAACACACCCGAACTGTACCTTACGATTTTCTCAACCAAATTTTGCCTCAAATTTTTATTTTATTTTCGTCTCCAAAGTTACATTTAAGTCATTAAACAAGTATTGTTGTTGGACACTTGGGCATGTATCCATAATGTAATTTGTTCCATCCACTAACTATTAAGATAATAAGATCTACTAATAAAATGAATCGGGTGACTCGAAATTAGTGGCATTAAGACCTTTTCTTTTGAGTATCCGGTATCAATTGATCACATAAGGCCCCGACTATATCCATACTCGAGCCACATGGGACAACAAGAACGACAAATCTTTCGCTAACAAGTAATTAATTAATCAAAATTGCATCCTAAGCAGGACGACACTGGTCCAAATCGAGTAATATTTGAACCTCGGACAATTATTTTGGTTTTTTTTTTTTTACAGACATAACGTATCTTTTAAAAACATATTTTGTAATTATATATAAAATAATAAATAACTATGGGTGTGTTTGGCGGACAGATTGAAAGCACTTCCTAGGTTCAGAAGCCCATCTAGCAAAATTATGAGTGTTTGGTAAGTAAAATCAACTCACTTCCCAAAAAGTTTCGGAGCATTAGAAGCTCAGTTTGGAGAAGTTGTTTTTTGACACTTCTGAAAATAGACTTCCTCACAAAGTCAAAATAAAAAACAAATAATGCCCAATAGGTACAAAAAACAAATAAAAAATCAATAAAAATCACAAAAAACGAAAAAAAAAAAATCACAAAAAAAAAAATTATAAAAAATAAAAAAAATCACATAAAATTATAAAAAATGAAAAAAATCACAAAATATTATAAAAATAGAAAAAATCACAAAAAATCACAAAAAAATTATAAAAAATGAAAAAGTACAAAATTTTAAAAAAATTACAAAAAAATTATAAAAGATGAAAAAAATGAAAAAAAATCACAAAATATTATAAAAATATAATAAATTTATAAAAAAAATGAAAAAAATCACAAAAAACTATTAAAAAATGAAAAAAATCACAAAATTATAAAAAAAAAATGAAAAAAAAATCACTTTTATTGAACTTTATGCACTTTCGACTGTACTAGATGCACTTTCGACTGAATCAGATGCACTTTTAGCTAAAGTATATGCACTTTCGGTATAAAAGTGTTATATTGACAAAAAAAATTATATATTTTTTTGAATTTTTTATAATTTTTTTGTGATTTTTGTATTTTTTAAATAATTTTTGGTGATTTTTGGTGATTTTTTATAATTTTTGGTGATTTTTTATAATTTTTTATAATTTTTTGATTTTTTGTGATTTTTTGTGATTTTAATAATTTTTTATGATTTTTTGTGATTTATTTTATAATTTTTTTGTTTTTTTTTTATATATTTTTTGTGATTTTTTTCATTTTTATAATCTTTATGTGTGTTTTCGTAGTATATGAGTTATTGTGGTACTAAAGTCATTTCGAACTTATACATATCAAACGCAGACAAAACTTATAAAAATCAAAAGCACTTTTCCACCAGACGCTAATTTTTTCTAAAATACTTTTTATATAAGTCACTTTTCAACATCACTTTTTCAGACAACACTTTTTAGAGAAGCACTTGATTTTCAAACAGCACCTATATATTTACATTAGCCTAGTGGTTGTGTAATGAGTTCGATACTCTTTAGCAACAGGTCGTTGCAACAGCTCGTTGATGATGGCGAGTCTTAATATAACTTGGATTTAAAAGATTTTATCTCTGATGTTTACTAGGGGTGGTCAAAAAATTCGCAAACCCGTAAAACCGTCCCGTAACTCAACCCGCATGGATTGGGCGGGTTGGGATGGGCTGAGTGTAAAAAAAATCAATCTGCCCCGCCCCAATCCGCTATATATTTTGCGGGTTGGGTTAGGGTTGAGATTCACAAATCGCTTGTTAATCCGCGTCAATCCGTTTCAACCCGCAATATATATATAATTATAAATATATATACTTATTTATACATTGTGTGTATTTTAAGATATCGTATTTCATTCTTGTTATATTTTAGTTTTATTACTGGTTCGCGAATGTTCTAAACGTATTTTCATTGATTTTAATTTATATTTCTCTTTGAAATATTCGATTTATTTTAAAATTTAGGTTGATTATACAAACTATGAAAAATAAATGACCAAAATAAAAATTTAAGAATCAATCTAAACTCAACCCGCAATTTATTTTGCGGGTTGGGTTGAGTTGAGTTGAGTTGAGTTGGGTTGGAGTTTTAATTGTAACGGGTTGGGTTGAGTTGAGATTTAAATTTTATCAATCCGTCCCGCCATTTATTTTACGGATTGGGTTAGGATTAACCTCAGTTCGTCTCAATTCGCTCCGTGCCCATCCCTAATGTTATATAGAAAACTACTAATAATGAGTTTTCTTCCACGTGCTTGGCATGGCAACGAGAAAACTCGTACACTTTCAAAATGGTGTTTCTCGTCTTTTAATTCCCGATTCGATTACAGTTTCTCATTATTTACGTGTGAATCTTTTTTTCCTTTGTGTTTAACGGTTTCATTTCCCATATCGATTCACGCTTGTGTGTTTTTACACTACCAATTATGGCCCGACGCATCAATGAATGCAAAAAAGTAACCGGATAACAACAACTGGTCTGTTACTAAGTAACTTACTGTACGGTTAATTTGTTGCTAAAAATTCAGTAACATTAAAACAATAACCTGGCAACACTTTGTACAAACTTATATGATATCATACTAACTTGGTTAAAACTGTTGTTATCCATGTTTTTTCCCAAGGTTGATATAAAATATAAATCTTGGAGACTAGATTGATGAAAATCAAAATTTGGAGGTGCTTTTAATAATTAAATAATTTAATTCATATGACAAAAAATACCAAACAAAACAAAGAGAGAAACAAACACATTACATAGTAAATAGTAAAATAGTTGTAAAATATAAAATGGCAATGAAAGTGAGCTCAGTAGCAGTGAACACTGTTTTATTTAGTCCAGTTTCATTATTACATACTTATACACAAATATATACTACAAAAAAAAGAAGTGGGTTTTATTCATCTGTATATGCAGTAAAGATGGAGTCTCCTGTTCCTTCTCTCCCTAACAAAATTATTGATTCTCATTTACATGTCTGGGCTTCTCCTTTCCAGGTATTATGCATATCGGCACTGCTTAATCTTTTGATCAGTGACAATTCTGTAATTTTAAGTAATATTAAATATGTTTTTCTTTATAAATTAATGGATTATTGCTTGCCCATTAGATATTTTAGTCATTGATGTGTAATCTTGTTTTTATGCATATCGGCACTGTTTAATTTTGTGATCAGTGGCAATTCTGCAATTTTAAGGAATATTAAAGATGTGTTCTTTATAAATTAGTGATTAATGTTTGCCCATTACATATTTTAGTCATTTATGTGTTGTCTTGTTTTTATGCATATCATCACTAATTAAGTTGTTTTTATTGGTAAAAAACTAAAAAGGTGGATGAACCACAAATATTAGGGAAGTGTAGCTTTGTTTTTTTTTTGTAGACGGTCAATCATTCAAGTTGTTGCTAGGGTTTGGATTGAATTGTGAGATATAGAGAGAGATGAGAGTGTAAGACTATGGAAGCAATAATATGCTTATAAAAACTGTTGGAATATTTAATTTAGGATTTTTGATATGTGGCGTAAGATGCTTACGTAAAAGTATACATTAGGTTTTCCACTGAAATTAAATAACAAACCAAGAAGAATTGAGAAGAGTTAAATTTTCTGTAATGGCTCCATCACTATCTAATTTTTCTGTGTACATATGTGTATATATCTGTGTTAATAACAGTACTTGTATTGACCTCATGAAAGTATTAAGTAGTAAAGGATAACGTAAAGGCCCATTTTACAATTTCAATGAAATTGAGACCAAGATGGTAGAGAATTTTTTTTTTGGTTGAGAAATGGTCCATAATATTAAACACTGGCAATGAATACCAAATTTAGATGCTCGAATTACTTTCTTCTGTTTATATGTATCTTGAATATTTTGGCGTGGTACGTGATAATGAAACTAGTAAATTTCTTGTGTTGTTGAGCAAAATACTGTCTATTAAATGAAAATACATCAGTCACATCCTCGTGGTGTACTGTAAACAAATTTCTCAATGTGTAGGCTCCTGGTTGTATGTTATAAGAGAGAGATTATATGCTTATATACACAGAAGAGTAACTTGCCGTGTGTTTTTTGTTTGTTTGAATTTTGAAGTCTGCAGAGTACCCTTACGCTCCTGACCAAGAGCCTACTTTGCCAGGTCATGTCGATTTTTTGCTTGAGGTAATTAATGTTCTATAATTAAAGGTTCAGGTTCAGGGTACATATCAGAGTAATTTAGCTAGTTGAAAGCTATTTTTAACAACAAAAATACTTTCTGCAAGCTGATCATTGTGATTTCCTGTTTTAGTGAAACAGTTTAGGTCATAATTGAAATTTTATATCACTGTCAAACAGCTAAGTTCATTTACTTGGATCTCATTTACCGGCATTTACAAGTAATTACATGAACATGTGAATAATTTTTCGAAAGGTTATGGGGCAAACTTTTTTGAGGAAATCACAAGAAGAAAAGACACATTTCTCTACTGTACCAATTAATGCAATAATATGGAGTCTTCGTTCTTATTTCTTACTCTCGTGTGATTTTCTAATAGTTCACCTATGACAAAATCTGTGTTTGTTCAGTGTATGAAAGAGGCAGGTGTGGATGGTGCGCTCATTGTCCAACCCATTAATTACAAGTTTGATCACTCTTATGTTACAAGGTTAGTTGAATTGAATAAATTAATGTGTTCCTTTTCTCATCAGTTGAAGTTGATTGGGAAATAGTAATTGCTACTTAAAAAGAGTACTTTGCGTATATTGACTCTGAATTGCAAGTGAAAAAAGTTTTTGTTGGGTACGTTATAAATAAACACAATAATTTCTACGGAAAAGAAATGGACAAATAAACAGAAAATGGTTTCCTCAAATATATAATTATCAATTACGACCTTCAAAATTAAGAGTATGTAAATGATACCGAAATGGACTAAAGTCCGAGACGAGTTAACTGCAAGCAGTTTCCCTTAAACGATATTTGTCCCGCCACCTCTGCTTTTGGCTAAATGGGGCACTTCGTTCCCAAGGTACAACGTCTATCGCATGTGACTCGACAGAAACGGCACCGAGCCACGGTCGGGCCGTTGGTGGTGCGGTACACTCTCTCTATATGTATGCATATGCATATGTGTATGTGTTTGAATGTGTGTATATGCCATGTATGAAACTTGTCTTCAAAAAGTGTCCAAAAAAATGGACCAAGACCATCCTTTTTAAACATTTTCTTTATAACTCATTTTACAATTAAAGACACACATAAATAGGGAGAATGAATGATTTTGTAACCACTAAATTAATAGCATTCACTCAAACAAAAACCACTTGTTTTTCCAACAATCCCCCACAAGAATGCGATCTAAAACATGCAACGTGCAACTAAATGCAATCGAGAGAACCACGAGAATTCACTGCATAAGGACAGGTAGCGCACGCCTTGAACCTGCAATAGCGAAATGCCTTTCGTATATACTTGTCTTAAGTAGCGTAATGCTCTGAACCCTCAACATTTTGTGTACAACAAAATGATACCCGCACAGTGTCTTCTCTACACCACTTACTAGGCCTTTTAGTTGTTGTCCATATTTGGCCCTGGACTGCCTTGGCAAATTCAACCGAGTGCTCTAGCGATTTAGCCCTAGCTCATCACATAGTATCGGCCATACACACTCGTTATAGGTGATTTTCAAGTAAAGGGTGTCCTGACTCACCCCACTTGATCTTCGAGATACTTGATTCATTAAGAGCCTCACGCTCACCCTTACAATGGTACAGGTCTATCACTTTTTCATCATAGAAATGGGCTGAGAACTTATCTTCTCGAGTGCTATGTTCTGTTACCCGCACAATTCAGTTTCCCATTGAACCCGAGACTGAAGTTTCCAGTTCAGTTTGGGTTACCTATGCGAAGGTTTCCAATTTATTGGGTTTTAAACCCCATTTCCCTTGATGATGCTCCAACTCCTCCACTAGTCAAGCATTTTGTATATGGATCCGCATTATTATCCTTAAACCTTGATACCTCACTGTTTGCTAACAATTCCTTTTACGGACTTGTGTCTCCGACGACTGTGTCGTGACTTTGTCGGGACTTTCCATTATACAATTACTCTGATCCCGTTCAATAACTGGCTGACTTTATAAGTGCACGCTTATTGAGGGAACAAATTTTGGCCACTTGGGAATACCTCCCAAAACTTCTCAGCCAATCTGCCTTTTTTCAGTGTCTATAACATTATGAATTCTGATTTCATAGTTGATCCACGTATGCATGTTTGTTTTACAGACCTCCACGAGACTGCAACCTCTTTAAGTACAAATATATCCACTCGTGGATCTTGTACTGTTAAAGTTCGAGATACACTCCAAACATTTTGGACATCTCGTATAATGCAGTTCATGATTGACAGTATACCTCATGTATTTGAGAAGCCTCATTGGCAAACCTACTCGGTCTGCTCACTGAGTTGGATATACCTCGTCTAGTGCAGTTCTTGACGCACAATAGACTACCTATGATAAGTTAGGTGTTTGTTTTAGTCCATATAGTGACTTAACAAGTTTTCGCACCTTGACTTACTTCACACGGAACCACGACCCAATGGGTTGTTCCTAATTCTCTAGATCTCCATTTATAAAACACATGTTCTCATTAATTAATGATGCGTCTTTTCTTAAAGATTAGAGTATAGACATTAAAATTATCAAAATCGTCAGTTTACTTAAAGTAATTGACTTTATTTCTCATTGTTGATGCATTTTCCCATATACACATTATATGGATAACATTGATTATTTCAATGTCGTCGATTCAACTTCACTCATGAAGGTCAAGGGACAAAGGAAGTTTCATTACTTACCCTTTTACCATGCCGAGGCATTTCATCTTCCTTACAAGATTCACTTTCCCCACTTTTCCAGCACCGTTTGAGTGTTCACTTGTCTTGGGTAGCGTAATGCTTTGAACCCTCAACGTATTGATCACACTCGCCTGGCGTTAAGAGTTTTTTGCGGAAAAACTTCTCTTTTAGAAAATATGCTTTTCGGGCATAGAACAATGTTCTATATGCACTTTAAAGTCATATGCCTTATGCACTAGAAACCGATCAGCACTATATTTTGTGTTTATCCGATGAACACACAATCTACCGTTTTCGATCATATCCAAGTCCTTCAAGGAACAAGATTGAGACCTTTCTTAGTTAGCACCAAACTTTCACGAACTTATAGTCAGGCACCATGCCTTGTATAATTCTGATTGTTTGGTCCAACTTCGTAAGCGGTAGTTGTTCAACACATATCTTGCGGAAAGCTCACTTCCCGCACAAATTCAGAGTTTAACCCTGAACTTATCAACACGACATTCCAACCACACAATTGTGCGAACGATGTCTCATGTTCACCGTTTCAATCACACTGATCATGTATTCATATCCATGTGAATATACCATTTCGGAACTACTTAGACAATATCTAACACGTCCAAGAATAGTCTATCATTTAATGATTAATACTTAATCATTGGATTAAAGTTGGTAAATTAACACAACATAACACCCATGATTAAACATGTTTTCTGAAAAGCCTTAATCCTCAACAATAGAATTCACGTATTCATTCTTACTTGAATGAATATCTCTACTGATTTATCTTTATTTCTCATCAAGTAGACATATCAGTGTTTAATACAACCATCAATAAATTGAGGAAATGGCTTTTAATCCCTTCTTGGTTTTGCACCCATCTCAAATGCATCAAACCATTTGGTTATGTACTCCGTTCGAAACTTCGAACTGAAGACTTAGCAATACATTGCTTCAAACTCAAACTCATATTTGTGTTTCAATTTAAATAATAGATTTAGAAAAATAAAACATTTATGCTTTTATATTTTCATGACCACTATGTCATGTCAAATCAGTGACTTAGTTGAATAACTCAACATGTCATTATTGACCACAAGAGTATCGACTAAAATGCTCATTTTGAACAAATAGTCACTCATGTATTGCCACAAACAAGCAAACTTATCACAGTTTGATCCTAGTGTTTTGGCTACCGGAAGGCTACTGCCATTTAGGTTTCAAAAACCACTAGTCATGATTCAGATTCGTATGCTTGCACTTTTTAGTGGATTTCCAAACGTTTAAAACGTTTCCATACATTGACGCCCCCACAGTTCGTGCATTCCCTTTGTCGTCACTCAGGACATGCACATTTTTATTTAGAAAGTTAACCGCTTTCAATGTGATAAATGAATTTTATCATTTATTTCAGACGTTTAAGGTCTATACCACTGAACCGTTACATATTCTCTCACTCGCCCGTAGGCGCTTTGGGGTACGTTTAGATTCTCGATATACACGATCGACGGGTTACCCCACATTTGTGGGACCCTTGGGGTTCTCCCCCAATAATAGGAATATAATATTACTAAATTACTATTCTCAATAATAGCAAACTCATTATATTCACAATATGTTTTACTAACAAATTAATAATATGTTATTTCAACAAATTATTAAATGTTCTTTAAGCAAATTAATAAGATATTATTTCAACAAATAATAAATTAGCCGATATTTGTTTATTCTTAAAATAAACTCAACGACCATTTTATAATTTGTTAATCATCAAATTATTTGCTCTTGGATGAATCAAGTTGATTATTAAATAACCTTTCATACAAATATGTAACCGATTCGTCATTGCAATTCGTAGGTAGCTAATAAAGCTCTCCATAAATGCCAACAATAACTGTCGTTACAATACTTTATAATTCTTCAAATTAAATTGCGATTAATCATAATTAATAAGAAGTTATAAATACTCGTCATTAATCTCATTAATGATTACTGTTACAAATTTTGTAACCCTCCAAATTAAATTACAATAAATCACAATTAATAAGGACACCAGCCATTATATCACCACATTAGTGTTTTTAATAATGGTGGTTACAAATTTGTAACCCCCGTCATTAATATGCACTCATGCAAAATTAATAGGAGTTACACCGGCACCCATAATGTTCTGGTCAGTTCCAGCACCCACTGTGTTCTGGACATTTCCCGCAGTAAACTGTTTGTTATCTCAAATAACAAACATGCATAATCTAATTTCGAAAAATGAAACTAAAACTTCTCTTCGCAAACACCAAAATTCTATAACCACACATGGTTTCAAGAAACTGATTTTGTATGAGTATTCTAGTTCATTTCCGAAAAAGATTATCAAATTCTGAAAGATTTATTCAGCCGTAAACACCAGATAAATCTGATTTTACACATAACAATCTCAGAATTCAACCAGTTCTATCGTAAGCCCCAAATTCTGAAAATCAGAAAATGGTTTTACAAGAACTATTTCGAAACCAGTTCTGTCGTAATCCCCAATTTAATGGCTTTTACTAGAACTGTTTCGAATAATCACCAATCCTCCAATTCCATGGTAGAGATCCATATCTACACAAATACTCATTGGAAATTGTTAGTAATTTTATTAACATGAAAAACAATAAACATGTTTAAATCACTAACAATATAATTTAGTCTCTAAATAGATTGCTCACAAATAAAATATCAAAATGACTGACTATAATATAATCATCATGATTTATTATTGTAACATTACAAAACAATTTCCAAATTAATATCTTGTTAATAATGATCAATTACTAACATATCAATAAACCTGACGTTTTACTTCTCCAAGCAATAACGCTAGCCGAATAAAACATTTAAATTGGAACCATGTTATAAGTAAATAAATAGGTAGAACAACCCAGTAACTTTATATTTGGAATTGTGATCTTTAAACATGCTATGCTCATTCGAAATATTTAATGACCAATATATCGTAATTAACTCCCTGTCAAATTATTTACAATACCAAGTAAATACATATAATTATAAGTAACGGTCAATTCACTCATGAATTTACTCAAAGCCAAACAATAAACATTAGTTGTACTAATCGGTAAAATATTACTACACGTGTAAATAAAACAAATAAATAAAACAAAGACATTACCAAACCTCATTGTTATAGACTTATATTTATACTACTTTGGTTACTTACACCGGTCACGTAAATGGGCACATACATATTTAGTGGAGAAAAGCTACCTTAACATGCATGTACATAAATCATGAAAAACCAACAATGGACAAAACCAGTACTGCATGCATCTACATGCCACTGGACAAACCAAACGTTTTTTCTATCATAAAAAAAAATAAACTGACAAACAATTACGTCATTTAGAGAGTTACCTATGCAATTTCTTACTCTTGAAAATTAACATGCCCCATGTCAAATAAAACACCGTGTTTAGAACCAAATAAACATGGGAAACTCAATACATACATAATTAAGACTATACTACAAAAAGGTCATAGTATTTATTTTTATTTTTCCTCAAAAAATCTAAGCATGGATAAAATCACATATTATAAATATGCATATATATCCTAGACAAAAATTCTAACTGGTTCATACACGTGCACACACACGGACAAAACACATTCGACAATACAAGCGGAAACACCAAATTCTTAAAACCAAGGTTTGTTAGAAAAAGATTTTTCAAATAACTGTCTTAGCCACGAAAATAATTTTCTGTTTATCCAAACACCAAAATTATTGTATTAACGTACGAAACATAAAAAATATCGTTTAAGATTGTTGAGTACGTTGTAAATAAACACAATAATTTCTACGGAAAAGAAATGGACAAATAAACAGAAAATGGTTTCCTCAAATATATAATTATCAATTACAACCTTCAAAATTAAGAGTATGTAAATGATACCGAAATGGACTAAAGTCCGAGACGAGGTAACTGCAAGCAGTTTCTCTTAAACGATATTTGCCCCGCCAGCTCTGCTTCTGGCTAAATGGGGCAATTCGTTCCGGTACGACGTCTATCGCATGTGACTCGACGGAAACGGCACCGAGCCACGGTCGGGCCTTTGGTGGTGCGGTACTCTCTCTCTATATGTATGCATATGTGTATGTGTTTGAATGTGTGTATATGCCATGTATGAAACTTGTCTTTAAAAAGTGTCCAAAAAAATGGACCAAGACCATCCTTTTTAAACATTTTCTTTGTAACTCATTTTACAATTAAAGACACACATAAACGGGGAGAATGAATGGTTTTGTAACCACTAAATTAATAGCATTCACTCAAACAAAAACCACTTGTTTTTCCAACAGTTTTTCCCTCACCCCTGTAAAAACCCAAACCCGTAATGGGACAGCTTCTAGTCTGCTTAATAGCATTACATGCTTGTGGTGTCATATTGCTTATGATTATTATTGGTGTAGTTGTCCCGTCAATTGATTCATTACTTCTTTACTTTTCATGGTGTACTATTAAAAGGGTCGCCTAAAATATTGTGCAGTGTTTTAAAGAAATATCCGTCTAAGTTTGTTGGCTGTTGCTTGGCTAACCCAGCAGAAGACGGAAGTGGGGTGAAGCAACTTGAGAATCTTGTGCTCAAGGTTTATACAAGTTTTCAAGTTTATGAATAACCGATCAAAATACCATGTTGCATACTGTTTCATTCAGATGCTTTTTTTTGCAGGACGGCTATCGTGCTGTTCGCTTCAATCCATATTTATGGCCATCTGGTCAACAGGTATATAAGCAAAGGAGGATCTATTTTAAGTCGAATGGGGGAAACATTTTGTCCCTGGGTCACTAATTTGATAAAAATTGTAGGACTTCTTGTGTTATTTTATGAGACAAGTGTAGATGTCACGTCACTTTTTATATTACCATTCGAAGTCATTCAAAATGTCACAGTATCACTTTGTGATCTTGATACAAAGATGTCACTTATTTGTGCAGGCAGAAAATGGTCCATGTGGCTAACTCTTAACTTTATTAGGATTAAGGCTTGGTTGGGTTCACTTCTTTCACACACTTGTCTACTATAATAGCAGTCCAGTTTGTGTAGTTTCTTATCAAATAATGTCTTTTACGCATATCCATACGCAGATTGCTTATTGACAGCGGGAGCCATTCAAATTTAAAAACAAAGCAACCTTTTTATAAATTCTTTTTAAGGCGAATTGTGTGAGACTCGGTACCCCATTAGCAATTTGTGTACAGATTTGTGAATATGTCTCTATAAATAACATTACCATTACCCCTTCATATATGCCATGTTAAGCTTATCTTTTGAAAAAAGCTAATCACTTGTAATGATCTTCGCAGATGACAAATGAAGTTGGGAAGGCCTTGTTCTCTAAAGCCGGAGAGCTTGGAGTCCCTGTGGGTATTATGTGTTTCAAGGTACAAACATATGCTTCACTAAACACAGTACTTTTTTCAAAAGGTAACTAAACGAAGAACCTGATTGGTTGCAGCTTTTAAGCAAGTAAGTAGGATTTTTTTGGTTTTAAAAAAGGGTTCATCCAGCTTAAAGTTTCTAGTTTTGAGCAACCAGGTGTGGTCCAGGATTTACAAAAAAAGGAAGAACAAAAAACAAACTGCGTTTTTCAGTGGAAGTTTGTTTGTGATGGGTTATATGTTTATTGTTCAGGGTCTTAACCTTCATATATCAGAAATCGAGGAATTGTGCACCGTATTTCCTTCTACAGTAGTGATCTTGGATCATATGGCCTTTTGCAAACTGCCAATGTAAGCACCACTTCTCTTGGTCATTAAACTAGTTTATAAATTTATATTTAAAATACTAATGTTCAGATGTATTAAAATTTTCAGTACCGATGAAGAAATCAAAACATTCTCGCAGCTTTTGAAGCTATCCAGATTTCCGCAGGTAGAAAGCACTTGTCTGATGCCTAATTTGAGAAGGATTCATGTTTACTTTGTGATAGATCTTTTTACATTCAATAATTCATTTTCGTTAGCATGTTCTTGTAATACTTATTGAGACCTAAGCTAGTATTTCTTGGATATCTACTATAAATCTTGTATGTTAATCTTGTTCTCAACGGAAATGATATTTTTCCCTTCTGTCAAAGTCTAAATTTATATTTCAATGGCAATCCTCTTATTTCACCAGCATTGTTTATCAGTTTACACTTTACATACTTACTGAAGGAGAAAAAATTTGTGACAGGTTTATATAAAATTCAGTGCCTTATTCAGAGTGTCGAGAAAGGCATACCCTTATGAGGATCTACCGGAACTTCTTTCTCAAGTCGTCTCTAGCTTTGGTGCCAACCGTGTAATGTGGGGAAGGTAAAGTTGCATTCTTAAATTTGTTTATCTTCTTCAACAACATTAAATTCCAATTTTTTACCCTTGTTTGGTAGCAGCTGTAACCTCCTTTTGTTTTCTTCTTTCTTAAAACTTAGACCATATTTGGTTTACCAGCTTAAACGTTGGAATTAATTCTGATTCCTTGGCATGTACAAGCTATAAATTTTGGTTGTCTCAAGCTAGCTCTTTTCTCAAACTGAAATTACACGATTGTTTGTTTAAAAGATGCAGTTAAATAAGCTCTTGATGCGTGCTTGATTGGGTTTTCAGAATTATCTCTTGGGGAAGTATTTCGAAAAATATAATTTGAGCTTGGTTTTCTAGTCTGTACTCTATATAACTTGTACGTTTTACTTGAAAGTTGACTACATTGGGTTGATCGCCTCAGGATTTTGACTACGTTTAGTTGATAGTTTTAAAAAAAAAAATGGTTAACAATTTGAGCTAAGTTTTCTAATGTGTACTCTATATAACGTGCAAATGATAAGTTGGACTACATTTAGTTAATAATTTTGCTCCCCTTTAAAGTTAAACTACATTTGGTTGATTGCCTCAAAAGCTAAAATTTTCTGGTTTCTTGGTCTGAAAAGGCTAAAAGTTAGCAAGGTGAGCCAGCGTATTTGCTTAAAACCTGCAACCACCAAGCCGTCAATTTTTTACCTTTATCTTATTTTATTTTAAATTTGCTATTAGAATGTTATTATCTGAGTTTTTTTTTTTTGTATTATGAACTTGTTCAGTGACTTCCCTTACGTTGTTCCCGAGTGTGGGTACAAAGAAGCCAAAGAAGCAATATCCTTGATATCCAAAAGAGTGCCTCTATCATCATCTCAACTCGAGTGGATATTAGGTAGAACAGTTATGCAACTTTTTCCAGGGCATTGGATTTCATAATCAAATTTCTTTTCTAAAGTGCTCTTGGTTTTACATCATAAGCATAATAAACAGTATCTGATTTGTATGAAGTACAAAAATATATGTATTTGCTTATCTGCGGTTCAAGAAGAATAGGTTCTTCTTTCGAGTTTTCTTCCGTAAATTATTACATTAATGACTGTTGTTTATCCTTTGGCAAGCTAGTGTATAGAGATGCTTTATAAATTTTATTGCAAATCTGTGGTGTGTGTGTGTGTGTGTGTGTGTGTGTGTGTGTGGGGGGGGGGGGGGGGGGGAGCTCATGTAGAGAGAGATTGTGGGTGAATGTGATTGGAATAAAGAACACCAATTTGTATTAATTGAAATACTCACTCTTAATATGGATTTGTTTATTTAATCTTAGAGGATTCATATTACAATTCATTCTCTATCATTTGTTTTCGTAATCTTTTTCATTTAATACTATTGAAAAATTATATAATATGGAATTTATATGTATACCATATTATGGTTTTCTTAGTTGCTTGTGAATGCTAACGGAGATCGAGCCTTGACGCAACGGTAAAATTGTTGGCGTGCAACCTGGAAGGTCATCGTTTCAAGTCGTGCAAACAAACTTTGATAAAAATTTAAGGGAAGACTGTAACCCGGACCTGCAGATGTTACTAAAACAGGTGTCTGTGTGTATCAATAATTACGAGGCTTGATTAAAGAGTGCTAAACTTTCAAAACTCATAAAAAGACGAATAGATATCCAGAGCGTCCAAGTAGTGCCGAGCATGATCAGACCGAGTCTGTGCGGTTTGGTCCAAGTTTGAACTTAAATTTAACGGTTTGGCTAACAAGGGTCTCCAGGGCATTGTTTATGCCTTATTATAACTTAAATCCATGTAGTTATTTATAGCCAGTAAAAATATTGATTCCATAATAAGTACTTAATACTTTAGTAATAGTAATTACAATTGATATATTTTATGATTTAGTAACTAAAAACCAATTTTCCAACACAATAAAGCTTAAATAAAAATATGCAAACCTAGTTGAAACTAACATAAAATTAAATACTAATTAATTAAAAACTAAATTACTTTTTCAATACAATAAAACTCAAATAAAAATACAGAACCCTAGTTGAAATTATCATAAAATTAAAAAAATTATCTCTACAAATATTTAGAATTGAAATATGGACATAAATGAAATAAAATATTAATACATTCATTTTCTTAACAAATTATTCACTACATATTTACATACATTACTCTCAAATCTCCCTCCAAAAAGTACTTCTATATATAATTACAAATATTAATAATTATACTGCGTAGTTAAATGTGCGGGGGATTCTTTTTAACATAGACATATTACTTAATCCTATAACCAACTCGGAATTGGCAATCCCGGGTCTACGTGGCATGTGTCACGTATCAACTTTGCCAACTTGCTTTTTTTTTTTCTTTCTTTCTATTTTCTTTGCAACTTTAATTTTATTTCTTTTTTCCGTTTTCTGTTTTCTTTCCTTTTCTTCTTTCTCTATCTTCCGTCTCTGTCTTCTTCTTTTAAACAAAAAAAAAAACTCATCCAACAAATAAAAGCTCTCTTAATTTTACCAAAAAAAAAACTATCTTCCAATTTTACATAAAAAAAAAAAAAACTTCTCCCAATTTTACCAAAAAAAAAAACTCTAATCATCAACCACCAAACTAATTCTTATATCAAATTAATATCATTTTTTTCTCAAATCAACATCACTCTACCACTACAATTATTCTCAATTTTATCAAAAAAAAAAAAAAAACCTCTCCCAATTTACCAAAAAAAAAACATTTCTCAATTTTACAAAAAAAAAACCCTAACCATCAAACTCATTCATATATCAAATTAATATATTTTTTTCTAAAATTAACATCAGTACAATTATCCCTAATTTTACTCCTTCATTACGCAAACAAGCAAAAGCAACACAAAATGTATTTTGTGTCGATGTGACGCCCACAATTTGTAGAAATGGCATGTTAAACCTAAGCATTGTCATAAGAATCAGTCGAAAAATTGATATTTTGAGATGAAAAAAAGTATTTTGATTAGAATTGATCGAAAATTGGGTGTTTGAGGAGTATTATCCGGAGGAGATAAATTAAGATCTATTTCCCAAATATTATAATGGTTATCCATACTTGATAACACGAATTATAGAATGAGGTAGAGAGATATTAATATGATAAAATGAATTCAAATTTTGATTTGTTGTTTTAAACGAATAACGTTAACGTTTTATAAAGTTTTTCTGGATGAATCGTCAAATCAAATAATAAAAAAATCTTCGTATAATCAAATAAGATATTTTATTACTGTATAGTCAAATCAAATAATTTTATAAAAAGACAATTTTTTTTGTATTTTATCGATCATTAAATGAAAATATCGGGAATCGAATATATTCGTTTTCGTAAAATTCTGAAAAGTACCAATTTGGCGGGGTTAATAGCCACGTAGATGTGGGATTGGCAATCCCGAGTCATATGTGACCATTTATCATCCGTTGGACAAAAATAAAAAAGGAAAGAAAACAGAAGAAAAAAAAAAACAATTTGACAAAGTTACCACATGAACCCGAAATTGCCAATCTCGGTTTGGTTATAGCATTAATTAACATGTCTATGCTAAAAAGAATCCCTCTAAATGTGCTACCTTAATTATCTTTCTTATCTACTGCCTGGAGTCACTTTATCCAAAATTTAATAGGACTTGATCAAAATAATTTATTTCGAATTTAAGTTTGTCAGGTCCAAATCAAAATATATTTTTGAGATCGTAACTAATTTTTATTTTGACTCGATTTGGACTTATCTGCGATATTCACACCCTTTGTATGAATATTTATTGTATGATGGTTTTATTATTTGTTGCATGTCGATGTATAAAACTTAAAAAAGTGCGAGTCCAAGTTAGGCTTATATCATGAATAAAGAAAGGTTATGCTTGTTGGTTTTTTTCCCAACAATGCTTATATTTGATAAAATGGAAGGAGTTATTAGATTGTTAAAAAAAAACATTTGGGATCATATATTTCGTGAAAAGGTAACTATTATATATTTTAGTTTTTTTTTTTTTTTTACTTTCCCAAAGGTTCACTGTCAATTCGACAATACTAAACATAACTATCTTGACCGGACATGTCAAATCCATAAAATAACGGTTACTAGGTTAACTTTTTTTTTATGTCTCCAACAATCTTGATCACCCAAAGCCGCAAACACCTCCATCACTTAAAGTGAAGACTTCGTACAAATTACAAATAAAAATTTTGTTATAATTGATAAATGTATTGTTACAATATCAGTTAATGTCTCCCCGACTCTTAATAGTGTAGAAACTATTTCAATATTTAAAGTACACAATAACAATACCTATTTAAATATTTAAAAGCCACAAATTGATCACAATAATGTTGACCTTAAATAAGATATACCAAAATTAACACAAAAAGTTGGTCAAAGTGTTTATTGAAAAAGTTTCCTTTTCATGGGTGTCAACGACCGATCAAAATATGCTTAGAAATTATCGAATCCGGAGTTTTCGGTCAAATATTTCGAAAAGGTAACTATAAAAATATATTTTCTGTCGTCGTGAGCGGGCTACCCCTGTCAACAAAGAAGCATCACTAGGGTTTCGTATAATTTACAGTTCTACCCATAAGTTATTTCCGTTACCATGGGTGTGAACTACCAATCAGACTACACTTAAGAATTATCAAATCTAGACTATTTCAGTTAAATATTTCAAAAATGTAATTATAAAAATATTTTTACTGTCATCGTCTACCGTCGCCAGCTACCTCAATCAACAAAGAATCATCGCTTGGGTTTTATATAATTTATAATTATGCCCTTAAATTTTATTGGCCACTATTGATCTAGTGATAAATAATTTTATGTAAACTTATACTTTCAAAATAACTGTTCACTTTTATTATAATAAAACTAATAGAAATATAAGTAACAAGCAAGGCTATGTCATAGTATCATGATAGGCTAATGGCATAACACATGTGTGTACTCGTCCACACCTAATTTTTTCCACCCTCACCCATGAGACAGTTACGTACATAGGATCGTGTATACGTGTATAGTATATATATATATTATTCTATTATAATAAGTTAACCAAGTCAAATAAATCGGTCCAATTTAATCAATTTTTTTTAAAAATACTTATATATTTTTTTATTAATTACAATAATAATAGACTTATATTAAAAAATATAATAATTAATAACACTACATATCACTCTTTAACAAAACATTATTATCATCTTATACTACACATTACTAATATATATATACACACACGTTCACCACCATAACAAAACAAAATACCATAACCAGTTTCTCTTTCTCTCTCTCTAGAACCTTTCTCTCTTCCTGCATTGAGTTGTAATATTTATCTAGCTATGGAACTAGAAATAATGAAGGAAAGTGTGGAAAAGAACGTATATCCGTGTACAAGCAAGAAAAGAGCGATGGATACATGCGATACAGATACAGAAGAGTTGGTCACAGAAGATATTGAAAAAAAGAAAAGTAGGGTTGAAGATGTTTTGCCTGTAGGCTTTCTTGATCCTCTCTCTCCTCAAGAACGTGCATGGATGAGAAACAAGTCGTCGAATGAGGTGGTGCATGTGGCAGGTGTTGACAAGGGTTGTAAGCAGTTTTGGAAGGCAGGGGATTATGAAGGAGACGAGGTTTGCGGGACCTCTTCATATTCTGGTAAAAACAACTTATGCAAGGACCTTGTTTGGCTGCATCTTATAAATACAAAAGTCGTATTGGATTTTGTTGCAAAGTTTTATAGTTCAAAGTATTTTGAAAGAGTGTTGGTACAAGTTAAATAGTGAACTTTTGTTTTTATACATAAAAGTTGTAAGTGAACAAAAGTATAGTTTTTATTATGTTCGAAAAAGCATTGGTAGATTATGCATGTATTTGTAAGTATAGTAGAAGTCCTAATGTAACTCCTAAATAAACCTGATTTGTAGATACGGTTAGGGTTGCACTCATGGCTTTCATACATGTTATATATATATATATTGCAATGTTCTCGACTATCTTTTTTATGAAGTGCGTTTACATGCATATAAGTATGTCGTAATTAACAATGGGGAATATATCTGAATTAAAGTCCATATTACTCATCTCAATTAAAGTCCATATTATAAGGGAGAGTCTGAAAAGTAGTAAATTTTGTTAAGTGGTATTACTGATTGATTTTGTTTGCGAGTTCTTTGGTTCATTTTACGGCATTGCTGCTTGTAAGTATGCTTTGTTCATTGAATTATTTAGAATAAAAGATTGATTTGTTTGGATTTTTTTTTTTTGTGTTTTTCGCTTCTGCATTGAGTTTTTCTGAATTACTGTGCAATAAGTTAGAATTAGGTTCTTTTTGTCAGTTTTGTATAGATTTGATAGAGTTTTATCAATCGTTTGTTTTCGCCGAGACTAATTTGAGTAGGAAAAAAAAAGCTTTAAAGACATTTAGTATTTTTGAGGCACCTTTGTCAAGGATGGTTTTGGTTTTAAATTGTTAAGTGCCATATATGATGCGTTCAAGGATGTATGAAAATAAATTATATATTTCTGGGAAGTTATCTCTATGTTGGCAGTTTTTCTGTATATATTATTATACAAAGGCTGTGATTGAAAGCTTTATGGAGATTTCGGAAATTAAAAAAAAGCCTTGACAGTTTTTCGTTCTAGCTTCTCTGCGGAATTTTTGCAGATTTTTTTCATCTTCACCTTACTATAAGTCAAATTCACTTTCTTCTACCTTCTACTTTTCCTAATCCATTATTGGGATTTATTCTATCAAGTCTAACCTTCTTTTAAAATATATAAAGAGTGATTATTCCAGTTTAGGTTCTTCTTATGTTGTTTACAATTAAGTTCCCGGGGTAAAGATGACATCAATATCTGACCTTAGTTTTGTTTAATATCAAATTATATGATTGTATACTTTTACCTACAGGGGGCATGGATCATGTCAGGGTTCATCCAAAATTTTTACATTCAAATGCTACCAGTCACAAATGGGCATTAGGAGGTACATATGTGTTCGGAGGAATATGATTATTAATCCTATATATTTTCTTTTTAAATAGACTTTGTTTTTAATTATATTGGCTTCTTTTTTCCAGCTTTTGCGGAGCTCCTTGATAATGCTTTAGACGAGGTATTGCACTTCAAATTGTCCCATATTATCACCGACTCACCAACAACTCAGTACAATTATTGTTATATTTTCTTTATTTCCACTGAACGTAATTCTTTCTATAATAGGCCTGCAATGGAGCTACTTATGTCCTAGTCGATGTGCTTGAAAATTCTAAAGACAGAGACAAGATGCTTCTTTTCCAAGGTATGCAGATCATGTTTTTCCTAGATTATCTGCTATGTTCAAACTTTGAGCTTCGCTATTATTATGTTTCTCTCGATTATAGAACTGTATCCGGAGTCCGGACTGAGGTTAATTTAATTGCAGATAATGGTGGAGGAATGACCCCAGAGAAAATGCGCCATTGTATGTCGCTTGGTTACTCTTCGAAAAGCAAAATGGCAAACACCATTGGCCAGTGTAAGTTTTTCGTTAAAAGCTTCTTGAATTTCTTTACCTGCCAGACCTTTTGTGTTTGGGGCATTTCACTTGTAATCTTCTAATTTATCTTTGTAGAATCTTAAATATTTTATGGCTTTAGTGAATATGTTATTTTTATGCTGAATTATTTGCAGATGGAAATGGTTTTAAAACCAGTACTATGAGGCTTGGTGCGGATGTTATTGTATTCTCTCGGTGTTTGGGGGCAGGTGGAACAAAGTAAGTACTTATGTCAATTGATAGTCCCTTTTTCTCGGTTTTCATTGCAATTACTACTAAATTATCCCGGTTATGTTGTTGTATTATCCCGGTTTTCATTAAAGAGGCTATGAGCCTAATTCCTATGTTTTTTTTGGCATTCTATGAGTCTGGCTAAACAGCAAAAATGACATTTGGTCTGGAAGTGTCAAATTCTATTATCCCGGTTTTCCCGGTTTTCATTAAAGAGGCTATGAGCCTATGATTGACATATTGGAGCTAGGAATGCAACAGTTTTTAAGTTTTCGTACTTGTGATCGAGTGGCTGATCAGAAATATGAGTTAAATTTATCTGTTGTTTGGTCACAGATTCTAAGCTCATATATTTATGCTGACAATTTGGAAACATTTGGTTGATGGTTAAAAATAGCTTTAAGCTGGGCGAACCCTGCTTGTTTCTCAACCTTAAAAAATCTAGTTTATTTTTTTGTCAAAATCTGTACTCAAAAAAGTCCCTTTTTGTTTTTGTCAGCCCAGCGCAAACTATTGGATTGCTATCATATACATTCTTGAGAAGAACCGGGAAGGAAGATATTATGGTTCCCATGGTAAAATTCTTGAATACGATTGTTATTTTATATTTATTTTCCTACTTTTTCTTCACAACTGCAATTTGATAATACTTCCCTTGAAGTTTAAAATTTTGTGTTGCTATAATTATTGTTTAGTGAAGACCAAATTATAATGTAGAAATCCATATCAAATGAGTTAAAATCTATAACCATCTCAATGTAGTCATGAGTTTTAGTAGCGGTTATTTTGTTTAAATTATGGACACTGCTTATGATTCTTTTATGCCTTTTCTGTTTGGCTATGACAAGGTTGATTATGAGAAAAGAGGAGAATCTTGGAATAAAACGATAAGAACTTGTTCTGATGACTGGGACAGAAATTTGGAAACTATTATGCACTGGTCACCATATTCTACTGAAAAAGAGCTCCTTCAACAGGTTAGTTTTGCAATCTTTCTATACAATTTCAAGAATATAATTATCACATTATCTAAATATATGTCTTCAGTCTATAATTGGGGCTATGAATTTTTTATGGTCTTTGCTTTTAAAACATGAATATTTGGTTGCTTTCGAGTCTTTCCGTTAGTGAAATGGCACTCTTTAATGTTGTATGTGAAAGTAACAATTCTTATATTCATCATTATATTTTTATTTTTTTTGTCAACCATTACTTAATTCATGCTTATTTCATAGTTCAACTCTTTGGAAGATCAAGGTACACGAATTATAGTTTACAATCTATGGGAGGATGATGAAGGGCGTCTTGAACTAGACTTTGATGTGGATCAAACTGTATGCTTCTGATGTTAATATTAGTTTTTAAACTAAATTTTCCCTTTTATACTGCATATCAATTTAGTTTTGTCAATATTTTAACAGGATATTCAGATCAGAGGGGCTAACCGAGATGCAAAGAAGATTGAAATGGCCAAAAATTGTCCCAACTCTCGGCACTTTTTAACTTACAGACACTCATTGAGGGTATGATATGCTTTCATATATATAAATTCCTTGATTTAGTTTCTTACTTATTAGATAAAAGTAAAGCGCTTATATTTTTGCTGACATACTCCTGTTATTAGTACATTTTTTGTCCTATTTCTTTAAGTTTTTATCCTATTTCTTTCCAGAGTTACGCATCGATTCTGTATTTGAGACTTCCACCTAGTTTTCGGATGCTTCTGAGAGGGAAAGATATAATTCATCATAATATAGTGAATGACATGATGCTATCTGAGGAGAAGATTTATAAACCGGTGGCTACTAATCAGACACCAAAAGACTCAAATGTATTGATCAACCGCTGAACTCTTACAAACTCGTAATTTGTCAAGACTTTGAACAGTATTTTATTAGCCAATGGTTATGTGTTGTTTCTTTCAGGTGGTCGCTCTTTTGTCGATCGGGTTCGTGAAAGATGCAAAGTATCACATTGATATTCAAGGGTTTAATGTTTATCATAAAAATCGACTAATAAAGGTTAGTTATCAAAATATTATTTGGCTGCATAGTCATGTGTTGTAGACATTTTGTTCGAGACATCATGTGGTGCATTAAGTTAAGAGATTTGTCTTGGCTTTTATATCCATTAATAACTCAACTTTATTATTTAGCCATTCTGGAGGGTCTGGAATGCCGCTGGAAGTGATGGTCGAGGGGTCATAGGTAATGTAGTTATATTTTACTTCTTACGTAGCATATAAGCCTTGCCTGGTTGCAGCTTTAAAACTCATTTTTGCTTAAAAAGCTTGACTGCTTTTGGTTGACCAGCTTTAAATCTGGGGCTTTCTGTTTTCCTGCGCTGTAAAAGACTAGTGTCTTTAGGTTACATGGACCCATGTTTTTTCTTCACCTAAAATCTTGCTTTCTTGATTAAAAGCTCTAAACAGTCTGGCTTTCTTGATCAAAAGCTACAACAAACAAGCTCATAATGTGTGCATTTTATTACAGCAATTGCAAAATTTTGATTATATTTCCTATTGCATTAGGAGTACTAGAAGCAGATTTCGTTGAGCCAGCTCACGACAAACAAGGTTTTGAGCGCACAATCGCTCTTTCCAGACTTGAGCAGAAGCTGAAACAGTTGCAAAAGGATTACTGGTTGGTTATATTATCATTTACTGTACTACTTTACAAAATTTAAACATATCTATATGTAATTAGTTTTTTACTTCTGATCTTATATGTTTTTTATTTATATATTGGTGCTCTGTAGGTCCACAAACTGCCATAAAATTGGTTATGCCCAAAGAAGGAATAAGAAGTATTTTTCTCCAGGCATAGAAAATCCATCGAATGGTGTGCCTAGTAACTCGAATTTAAACACGAAATATTCCAATAAAGATGGATCAAGTGAAGATGATCCTTTTGATATTACTCCCGTTAACTCGTACGGAAACTCAAAAATTTCGTGCAGTTCACCAAATCTGAATTCTGATAAAAGGCATGAAAATGAAAATTGTGCAGAAAGATCTTCCGTAAGAAATGACAACATGCCAACAAATTGCAAGGTAAATTTAATTGTTTCGATTTATGATACATTATTTGATTTTTGGAACTATTACATCACAAATTTATACGAAGTACGAACTATTAGAGTTCATTCATTCCACCCGTATGCATTGTGATAGCAAGGAGGGGAACTCTTATTAAAGCATAGGCTTGATCAATATTACCATCGACGTGAGATAATTCCATTACTCTAACACTCCCCTCTATTCGTGTTCCGACATTTCAGCGGTCCAACGAGCGGATTTCATAAATAGGTGAAGGTGATGCCCAACATCAATGACGCGCTCTGTTACCATGTTAGAGTGCATTCCTTCCTACCAAAAACCTTTGTGATAGTAAGGAGAGGACTCGTTATTAAACCACAGGCTTGATCGATATAACATTTTCCATTTCGCTTTAACTTTTAAGCGAATAAGATTGCTTATTTGAATTTGAGGGGGGAAAGGGCTATATTCTTTGAGCTCATTAACTACTTAGTTTTCTAGTTCAGAAATACCAAAAACTTTTGCTTTTTAGCTTACCGACCAATGTAACTTTTAAGCCAAAACTGAAACTATTTTTCAAAAGAACAAGCAAACCCTGTAGTATGATGTTTTTATGATAAGCATACAGACATACAGTTGTTGACCAGATTTATTAACAAAAGAAAACTGGAGTTGGCTTGGTTGTCCCTCTAGCGAATTTTTTGTTCCGTTGCTAATCAAAAGAAACTATTACATTAAAAAAGTACACTAACTTGGTTTTCTGTAGCTTTTAAGCACATATACAGGCTTACTGAATGCTACTCACATAGAGCAACTTATCTGGCTCTAAAACTTTATATCATTCTATTATAAAAACTCAAATCAAATGAGCCTGCCCAATTTAACCACTTTTTTTTCAAAAATACCCCTACACCTCTATATTAAATACAATAATATCATACTCTCATAAAAATATAAAAATATAAAAAGTAAAAATTAATGAAACTATTTATCGCTCGTTATTAACCAAACATTATTTCAAATCTTAAAGTATGTTTTTTTTATTATCCACGTATTTATATCATAACTATACCTATTTTCTATATTTTTATTGCATTACGCGCCGCACATGCAATGCATGATGCACGATTACTAATTAGTTTATATACGTCAAGTCGTTTGCTTATACTAGTATCTGAATGATTTAGTTTCTTCGCATTATTTTAATATATAGTTGTCAAGACTGATTTTATCATCTTTGTTTGCATATAAACAGGTTACTGGGAATAAACATATAAACAGCTATACTCCATTAAGTATTGTCAAGTCGGAACCCGATTCTGTACCGAGGCAAAGGTAGATACGCATTTTGCTTCTAATATTTCTTGGTCTAACTGAATTCTTTGACTTTGTGGTCACATTTTACTAAATTGACTTAAATGTTTCTGTTTTTTTTTTTGAAGATCTGAAAAGGTGGATGGACTAATGGTGGAACATTTGGCTCGGAAACTACAGTTGGAGAAAGAGAAAGCTCGCTCTCTGCAAGTTAAAGTAAGTGGAAACATTATAAATATTCAAAAGATAAGGAATTAGATCATATTATGCTTAAATTTTGGGGTTCATGTTAGTACTTAGTTGACCCCTGAATGTTTTAGTTTATAAGCATATTATTGTTTTTTTTACAGCTGAAAGAGACAGAAGAAAAGTTGCGAGTAGTTGATAAAGATCAGATAACGCTGATCGATGCTTTTTCGGAGGAAAGGAGCAGGCGAGATGCTGAAGAGGAGAAACTGAGGAACAAGTTACAGGTCAGATATTTATTTATTTATTTATTATTTTCATCTCGATTGCGCTAGTATGTACGGTTTGTATAACTTGATTCAGTTTGTTGAATGTACCTATTTGATTTTTGTAGATTGCTTCAGATACAATTAACGACTTGCTTGAGAAGGTGAAGTTGTTGGAGAGGAAGAGCATCATAACTTGCAAAATTGAACATTAAAATGAGGTTGATGTTTATTGAAGATCTAGTGTTGTTTTGTAACATAATTAGATCATAACAAAGGGGTGCGTGTTTTTCATGGTCACTCATATTGGCGAAAGGATAGGTGGTTTAATTGTTGGCTGTTCGTATTTGTGTACTTGCGTAGGTTGAGATTCTTTTTTATAAGATGTAAATGTCTACATTAGGGTTTATATACATATATTTTGCTTGATTAACATGAAGTTTTACATTAAGAGCCACTAGTACAACCCTTTTTTTATTACAATTTGTTGGCAAGGAAGTAGTACATGAATTACAACTAGATATTCGCAAACAATATCTATACAATTTCATATATAACACAACCAGGGCCGTAGAACAAGTAGTTGCTCGGGGATGAGCTGAAATTCATATACGAAGTGGTATCTTATAGAACCTGACTACTACAACTGAAAAAAAATATTGTGCTCAACATATAAGTTTTTTTTTCTTCCGTTTAGGGGTTATGGGTTTAGTACTGTCACTACCTAGTTTATTCCTTCATTCCCTGAACAATGCATAAATAATGGAATCAAGGTTGTTTTTCCTCCGAGATAGTAGGAGGGATCGGAGGTAAATATGGTATCCAAGTTCTTGGATTACTTAAATCAATTGTGGGTGATGGAGGAGCAGATGTCAAGGGTATATTTGGTATCCAAGATTTAGGGTCGCCCCAGTTAACTACAGGCGGTGGAGGAGGTGCAGAGAAAAAAGGTATATTTGGTATCCAACTTTTAGGGTCGCCCCAATTAAATACGGGAGGAGGAGGAGGAGGCGGAGAAAATAAGGGTATATTAGGTATCCAACTTCTAGGATCTCCCCAACTCCAACTAAATCCGGGTGCAGAAGGGGGGAAAGATAAATCGGGGAAAGGTGGACAAGGAGGAAAGGGTATATTGGGTAAAGGAGGAAGTTGTGGCCATGGAAATACATAGGGTGGGAAATAAGGTAGGAAAAACTTCGACGAGTTTAGGGCATTATGGGTATTATTCAAGTTCGAGGTCAAGTTTAAGTTCAAAGTTTGTTTCCCACACAAGGTTGTGTTCTTCTTGAATGGTTTGAATGATAAGGCACTTAGGCTATAGATACATAGACTGCTTTGTTTAGATTTGACTGTGATTTTGTTTGTTGTTGTTTCCATACTCGGGAAGTTGCATTCTGGGGCTGTGCTTTTAATAAGGGTCGTTTGGCAAAATGATTGAATGTTTTGGTTTTCAACACAGTCGACGCCTTCAACTGAGGGTATATCTAACTTGTATACTCCATATCTATTTGTTGTGCAGTTTACTGAGAACATAATTTGCTCTGTAGTTTTTGGTGAGTTTACTTTGAATTCGCATCTTACATTAACTTCAGCTCCTGATAAGAAAAACACAATTTGAGTTAAATATTAATTTTGGTCTTGAGACGAGACTTGAGCGATCTTATTCATGACAAATTTTATGAATTCTTTCTAGTTAGTATTATAAGAAAACAAGTTCATACCACTTAAAAACGTCAATAAATGTCAAGGAAAACACTCTACTGTCTTGTTTAGTTGCAGTTCTTAAGCAGATAAGCTGTTTTCTAGTTTTAGATACAAGTTCGGTTTTTATCCACCTTAAATTTGTAAGGGTATCAAACAATGTGAACCATTTCTAAGCAAAAAAAATAAAGACTGAGCTTAAACGTTGCAACAAAACAAGGCCTTGCCAAAATAACACAAGACTAAAGAGCAAAGAGTACAAGGGAAAGGTAAATATACCTGGAAGAAAATAACTGTGGGCTGAGAAAGAGTTTTGATAGCATGTGTCACAGTAAACAACACCCAAAATGGTTATATGAGAAGTGGGATTAACATTTTGAGCTAACAAAACAAATGGTTGTGTAGCAAAATATGTAATAACAAAAAATAGATAGTACATAAGAAGATCAAGCATCATCTTGGGTTGGGAATAGAAGCTTCAATAAGAAGTATCATCTGTAATAATGTGTGCAGAGAAGTTTGTACTTATTGAAGATGTAACATATTTATTTAATTTTTTATTTGTTACTTTCTATTTATGTATATCATGGGGGAATTTTAGTTCTGTATCTGTAATTCTGTATGCATATAATGGACCCGTGTTTGGTTGGTGTTAGGACCAACTGCAATTAGTGTTCTACTAAACCCATTATTCCATTTAGGATGAATCACACAATTGCTTCCTATACTTTGGGATTGATTTCTATTTGAGATCAATAGTAATTTCTATTTGGAGGTAACCCACTTTATGTACGTCCGAGACCCAACCATGAGCCTGATATAATAAGCTTTTAACCAACCACTTATATCAACCAACTTGCTCTTGAAATCCTATTTCTCAAACTTTTTGATTTAAGTTCCCATAATTAAAATGTAACAATTAAGTCAAATTTCTATATAAGTAGGCTTGTGATACTCTCCGTTTGTTTAATGGTAAAAATTTTACACTTGAAAAATATTTGCATGAGAAAATTTTACACTGAAAACCTTTGTTTGCGTTTCATTTATGGGCGGTTGGTGCAAAAAAAAATTTCCGCCTAAAATTTTATACAAACTCAATTTTTTTTAAATTTTATTTTTTAACAAATAAATCGTTGTTTGGTAAAAAAACTCAACATGTATAGGAAACTTTAGCTAAACACATATTTTATTTCATATACATCAACTTTGTAATAACTTATAAGTTTTCAACATATAAACTCATAAAATTAGAAGTACAGAACATATTATAAATTATTTCTAATAAGATAGATATATATGTAAAATAATATTGACTTTTTTGAGCCTTTTCGATTTTTCTTAGATTTTTTAGATTTTTCAGAATTTTTTAATATTTTTTTAATATTTTTAGAAATTTCTCTATTTTTTCCTTTTTTTTTTTATTTTTATTTGTTAATTAGATGAAATTTGACTAATTATTTAATAATTTTAAAAGAGTAGACCTATAATTTATAATAGTTACAAAACTAGTATTAGAAAGAATGAATAAAGAGGCTTCGTAAACCGTTTACAACTGTATTTGCGTAATCGTTTGCCCCAATTTTAAAATATATGTGGAAATGTTTGCTAAAAAAATATATTTTATGATAAACCAATCACCTGAAAAATCGATTTTAACCGTAAATATTTGTTTAATGCATTCTGCACCAAAACAAACCGAAACTAAGTGTTTCATTATGATGTAAAACCTGAATCTAGAAATAGGATGGAGATCATGGCTTCTAGAAGGGACATACACTTTTAGTTTCCTGTTAAAAGGTTTATTTTTTTATGAAACTCTTGCAAATGAGTCCAGCATTTCTGTAGTCTGTCAATTTTAGTTTATTTTTCTTGATTTCAGGTCCCCATCCTTACTCAAGTGTAGTATACATTTAAGTGAAATATATATATGGACTACATAGGTTGAGGCAAAAACAACTTTGATCCCAGAGGGTGAAACTGTGTAACATCTAAATTGTGGAGAGTGAAAAAAATATAAAATGAAAATATGCGGAGCAAATAAATCCATCGAACAAGTATTGGGAACCGTATATATAATAATCATGTTATGGGCACAAACAAAGGCATGTGAATTGTGAATATCCTTGGCAGTTTGTACAACAAATTCTTGAGAGGGAAGGATATAATTAAAAGAGAGTCACGGGTGTTGGAATAATTTTTTAAATTCTTTTTATAATTGTAATAAGAAGAGAATTTTAGACGCCTTTTACAATTACAAACTACTTTTTTTTTTGTAGTGGCTTTTCATTCTGTATTCTGGTTGTTTTCTTACTTTTTAATGCGGCTTCATGCTGTTTGTGGAAGTTGTTGTTTTCTACTATAATTTTATATGTAAATTTGAAGTGTAATTTTTGCTGTCACATGACACCTATTAAAGTTTTATTTATTGTCCAACTAAATTCTATCAATGCTAAGAGTTGCTCTTTGAATATAGACCCAGCATATCTCTTGTGCATTCATTTGTGCCAAAACCATATCCAGGGCTTGTTTTCGTAAAGATTACGAGCTCAAGTTATTTTCTAACTAAGATTTTGAGCATATAGATAACACTGTTCAGCATTATACTCACCTTTTGTGTTCAAAATGGCTAATTATATTAAGCTACATATATACATTTGGAAGAATGGAAATAGCTCCCCCAAAGTAACCATAGTACTGCTAATATGGGTCACTCCTCGTGATCGTCATAAGTTGCTTGGGCTGATCTAATGTGATGGAAGAAAATACTGTTAGCATGAATATTGTTGAGGTTTCCGGCATGATATATGAAAAAATTAATTTCTCCAAGACCTATATCATTCTATTATAATAAGACAACTCAAGTTATATAAGTCTGTCCAATTTAAATTTTTTTTTTTTCAAAAATACCACTATATTTTTTTATTCATTACAATAATATTTTACTCACATAAAAAAATAAATAATAATAATAACTAATAACACTATTTATCTATTTTTAATAACCAAACATTGTTTTAAGTTTTATCATCTTATACTATTTTTTTTTATTATCCACGTATTTGTATCATAACTATACTTATTTTTTATATTTTAATTGCATTGCGCGTCACGCACGATTACTAGTATATATATATATATATATATATATATATATATATATATATATATATCTCCATTGACCATTTAATCGTTTTGGCATGACTCGCTTAACCGTACAATGGACTTCCAATATTTGGCACGACGGAAATTAGTGTATTTATGAACTTTTATGAATCGTATAATTGAATAACCTATGTGTCAACGTGAAATATTTCCTTATGTGTGAACTAAGGAACACGCAGTTCGCCAATAAGGGGTAGTGCGGGGTTGTAAGATTTAAATTTATCTAGGATGGGTATCTAGAATCGAATCGGATTACATATGTTATTATTTTCTATTACTATTTAACCCAGTAGAAGTAGGCTAGTGGGCTAAAACCCGTTAGGAATACCTTAGCTACAGGGTTCGAATCTTGTTAAACATGTTAGGTGTGAAATCATTTAATACTCTTAATAAAATTTTAAAAGAATAAAAATCTTTGATGGAGCTAGTCATTCCTCAACAAAATTCTATAGTTATCACAAAAATTAAAAATGATCACTTAATATAAAATTGAGACTTAATTAACAAAAAAGTTCCTGATTAAAAGTTATTCCAATGATGATACGCTTTTTACTTTTTGTTTTTAATTTTGATACTCATTCATGTTACACTGATCTATACTAATTAAGTATTAAACAATACTCAAAAATGATTTTTTTAATACTTAAGTCAGGAAGTATGTAATGCAACAATTAATCTTTCCAGTAAAAAAATAAAGGTTTCAGAACATATGGCAAAGCGTTTATAAAAATAGTATGTTAGGAAGATTGGAATATTACACTGAAGCGAGCATTGTTTAAAATATTTATTAGCGACAGTCAAATAATCTTAGATCTCATTTACAAAACAAATCTTGAAGTACCTATTAGTCTGATTGTTTGAGTAACATGCACTCCTATTGGCACAGGCAACGACAATCCCCAATAATTATAAAATTATAATTTTTTCAATTGTAAACCATGTATTTTTAACTAAGATATATTAAAAACAATAATTTGACACAACTCATTTTTTTTATTCCACTTAATTTAGTAGTTATATAAATTTTGGCATCCACATTAACGATTCCTAATTTCGCCCCTGCCGATCCGCATAATAAATATTCGAATTAAGGGGTTATTATACGTTCATTTGATTAATGTTGACTGTAGAAATGAATTTATAAGACAGTGTTCACTGTTCATCACAGCTCGGACACATTAGATAAAAAAAAGATATATTGAATAATTTAGTAAGCTTGCCGTGTGGACCGTGTGGTTAATAGTGGTGCCCAAGATCTTTTTTCACATTGAACTAAAAGTCTCTTTTTTAGTTTAACACGATAAGAATCAGACATGGATTTCACAAATTAACATGTCCCAAACATGCTTGTGTGTCATCTTTATGACCACTCACTTCTAAATAAAGTTAAAAAAGGGAAGACCTGTGGGATATTTGTTAGCAGCATCCAAGCCAGTAAGGAGATGTGAAAGATGTATTGGGCACTACCATTAACCACATGGCTCCCCTTATAGTTAGGCATTATCACAAACTATACTATTATTTTAAGTTTCCTAGGAGGTTGAAAAGTTGATTTTCGCACGTTAAACTCTTTTCTTAAAATCTTGATGAAAAATACAAGTGTCCATCATTTCAAGGGGGCGTTTTTATATGTAAGCTATAATATTTTTAATCACACAATAAGATACGTCTAACTTTGGTTACAATCTCTTTAAACTTGAATGAACAAATAGTTATGCTAACTTCCATCAAATATAATGGAAAATGTGAGGTCATTATACATTTTTCATCTAAAAATAAGGTGTTTGACTCTTTTCGTCATTAAGTTGAAATGATACCTTAATTAAATCTGAACGACACATATAATAATAAAATAAAGTAAAAATTAAACAGCTAATCAAATAACTAGAAACAAAAGTTTTGTCGTGATATTTTCTAAATTATTATTTTTCATCCAAAAAGTTAACATAAGTGACAGAACTTGTGAATTAGTATTATTTGTCTCTTCAACTCAAAATTCTGGTAATAGAATATATAAATTCTAATTTAAGATAAATTTAATACATAAAACAACAATTAACCTCACGTTTTTTTTTTTGAAATAACAATTAAGCCCACTTTTATTTTGGTAAACTACCATCAATTCAAATTATTCGATAGGTGGGTGTGTGTGTGTGTGTGTTGGGGTTTGATATAATAATAATTGTATTGTATAAATACTACTAAAACCGACAGTTAATATTAATATATGAATATAGCAGTGGTGTATAAACAAACAGAGAGCTCAGCTCAGCTCAGTTAAATTCCAGTTTTTGACTAAAAAAACCACCCAAATTTAGTCAAAGTCTTAGAATAAATAAACATGTATATCTCTCTCTTATCATCTGATTTAAAATATTTGATTTCTCAATCCCCTCAAATCACCATAGCCGGCTTTGTTCTTCTATATTTATATTAAGTGTTAAATTAGGGAACTCTCATTCTTTTAATGCGGTGTTTGATTTGATTGATTATAATGAAAAGTGAAAACACAATGCATGATTGAGTTGAGCTAAAGGGTTTGAACAAAGATTTGATCTTTTTTGGTGGGTTTAGTTGGATGAGTTGAAAATCACAAGTTTTGGTTGATTTTGGCTAAAGGGTCTGAATATTTTTATTGTTGTTTATGGGTTTGATTGGATGAGCTGGAAAACACTAGTTTTGATTCATTTTTGGGGATATATTTGAGTAAAGTTTCATTTTCATGCTTGGGTTTGACTAGATGAGCTGAAAAGTACAAGTTTTGATTGATTCGGGGAAAGAGTTTAAATTAAGGTTGGTTTTCTTGTGTGGTTTTGATTGGATGAGTTGAAAAACACAAGTTTTAATTGGGTTTGATCGAAAGGGTCCGAAGAAAGATTTATTTGTGTGTGTGTGTGTTTGGTTGGATCAGTTGAAAAACTCTTTTGATTGGTTTGATCGAAAGAGTCCGAAGAAAGATTTATTTTTGTGTGTGTTTGATTGGATGAGTTGAAAAGTACAAGTTTTGATTGATTTGAGAAAAAAGGGTTTGATTGGTAAATACTTGGTTTTGATGGGTTGTTTTCCTTGTTTTGAATCAAGAGAAGAGAAAAAGCTAAATCATAATAGTCACAAGCAGAGCGATCATCGCAAGGATGTTCACCCTTACGTGCCTTCCAACTTGTCCAGATTAGCTTCTGGTGAGTGCATTTTTACTCTTACTATGTCTGTCTGTCTGTATGTATGTATGTATGTAAATATGTATGTGTTTGTGTGTATGTGTTTATCATTTGTTTGATTATGTGTGTGAATCATTATGCGATCTGATCTGGGAATCTTTACTGCAAATTTACCGACTTAGGCCTTGTTTGATTGGAGTTATTAAGAAATTAGCGATATTTGGTGAAGTTGAGAAAAGAAATGAGGTCATTCAGCTTAAAATTTGGAGGTAAAATACCCTGCAACTTATTGTTGTAAAAGCAAGTAGTAGAGTTTAATAGCTGCAACCAAACAAGATTCGACTAGTAAACTAAGGAGGAATTTGACTTGTCCCAAATGGGAGTAACAACCATTGTGCTGCTAACTTAACTTGTTAGATGTTGTTATTTCTTGTACTCATACAAAATCAAGCTTGTTCAACAAAAATAGGAGCCTCACTATCACATATAAGCATGCCTCAATTGCATTCACTTTTTTAGGAGTATTATTATATGAAATTTATGGGGCTGTATCATGTATGATTGTATCAGTCTCACTGTATACTAATGAGGTCTTCTGTTGATCTTGGTTCTAGATATTGAATGAATTGGAATTAGGGGATCTTGGGGTTGGTTTTAAACAAATCTATCAATGAATAATAAAATAGTCTTTTATATGCCAATATGTTTATAGCTGTTGATCAAGCTAATGTTTTTGACTTGATACCATCATAGTTTTACCATTTCCCAAAATATAAAATTAAAGGACGACCAGGCAAACCCCCTGTTTTCATTTTCTTAAGCACTTGTATTTATTTTCTAAAAATTGAATTTGTAGGAGGAGACAGGGCAAAGTTGAAAGACAATGTGGGATCAAAAAAAGACCTGTTAAGTCAAAAGGATGGACCTTTTGGTAACATTGCTGCACAAACATTTACTTTCCGTGAGCTTGCCGCTGCAACAAAGAATTTCAGGCCCGAGTCTTTTTTAGGTGAAGGAGGATTTGGTAGTGTTTATAAAGGTCGCCTTGAAAGCACCGGCCAGGTCATCATTTTCCTTTTAACTGTTATATAACACTTTTATTCAAGAGATTATTGAGTCAATTTTCTTCATGTTTAAAAATATAAGTATCCAATACTTCTTCACAGAGAATTGCAATGAGGAAATAATCATAGTAATTTATCATGCCAAGGTTCTCTCATCAATATGTTGAACAATTTAATCCTGTATTTTCAGCTGTAATGAGTAAGCCATCACGGGTTAATATGCTGTAATAATCAGAGTACTGTTACTATTTATGTTTTAGGGTCAGTTTTGTCAGTTCATTTTGTTTTTTTGGTCATACAAAATTCAGAAAGGTAGAAGAATCATCTTTGAAGAAATTAGGTTTTCCGCACTATCCTCGCTGTTGAGCAACAGATAATCTGAACTGGAGGATTTGTTGTGAGTTTAAGGGTTTAAAGTTGGAGTTTTTGTGTAAAATTCATCTTCCAAACCTTACTAACACAGGCACTTAACCATTAACGAGGATAAATCAAGTACAGCATGAAGATTAGAAGCTGTTTACGCCTTAAAATGTAAGGACTAAGGACTAGAACATGGAAATATGGAATCAGTTAAGGATCCGAATTGCTCAATCACTAAAATGCGAATTTGTTTTATTGATAAACGGGATCGTCGCATTAATACTCATATTGATTTATGTTTTGGGTAACTAAACACTCTGATCATAGCGAGTGTAAATTATGAATAAAAAGATAGCTACTAGGCTTTCGTTTGATTTTTGAAAGTTCTTAAATGGGACTTTTTTAATCTTTTTTTTTTGTTCCTCTCAGATAGTTGCTGTGAAACAATTGGACAAAGATGGATTGCAAGGTAACAGGGAATTTCTTGTGGAGGTTCTGATGCTCAGCCTTTTACATCATCCTAATTTAGTGAATTTGATCGGATATTGTGCTGATGGGGACCAAAGGCTTCTTGTCTATGAATTTATGGCTTTAGGATCCCTCGAAGATCATCTACTTGGTAATCTTTCATTTGTTTCTTTTTTCCCTTTTCAAGTTTGTATTAATATCCCTACAGTGTTTAAAAATCTTTACACAAAAGACCTCTGCGAGGACAACTTCTCATGCATCTTGTATTTTGAAGTATAATTTCAACAAGTGTTGCCTTATTATCTCACACCACTTACGTGTCATGTATCGGTTCTCATATTCTGAAAGTTGTCTAAAATGTCTGAATACTATACTCTCACGTACTTGAACGCCATTTTTAGGGCTGATGCAAGTATGTTGATAAGCTTTCGGAGGCAAAAAAATAATCATAAATTGAATGTGGTTAACTTTATTAAAATCCAAAGACAAATTTATCTACTTCATACCTAAATTATAAAAGGGAAATGCTAACTCTTGAGTCATGACCCGGGCTATTGGTTAAGGAAATCTAAAACGTGTTTGAATTGTTAATTCTTAGTTTTCTGTAACAAAATTCGTCATTTTAAAAAATCAGTCGTTTATATATCGTGTCTTTGGTGGGTTAATATATCAGTATAATTATTTTTTGGAAAAGTTGTAATGATTTGGAAGTATTGAACATTTAATCCACGTATATGCAACTTCTATTCGCATTAAATGCAACTTGAGTTTGCAACATTTTTGAATGTTTAATCATTGCGCGCCGGGGAAATCGTTAGTCGAAACTATTATAAATCACTCACAATCCTTAACTTTTTGGTTCCTTTCATTTTATACTAACCATCACTCACAAGCATACCAAAATCTAAAATAACAAACTAAGCCTACCCTTAACATACCACGTATTGGGATGACTACCATACCTGTAAGGTAACGAACCAGGACCCAGGTTTCATTGGTTTGTACACGTTTTTTACCCCACTCTTGGCTTAAGCAAGTGTATCCCTAGGATTAAAAAACCTGTTGACGCAGCGAAAGTCTGTGCATATGCATAAAGTTGGTTTACAGTTTACACACTTGTTAGTCACATTCGATACACTATATGTATATGTGTTGGCCAGCTACTTCCGGTAGCCTAATAAAACAACCGATATACGTACATGACCGAGTCTTTCCTTGTCCTGTTGCATTTGTTATCAAAAAAATAAAGTTTATATTACTTGTGAAGTCTTAAATGTGTGGTATAAACATATATCCACCACTATTATATCTTTTTGTATCAAATTTGGAAGATCCCATGTTAATCACGTTCTCTACTAATGCTATCTATGCATACTTGTCATCCATCATGTACTATCCGTTTATAAGTTTTTGCAGCGTAATAAAACATACATGATTACATATCAGAGTGTTTCCTTTATCTTATCACATTTGTATCATCTAATGAGGGAAGAAGGTTCCTATTATCCCCTATAAAGTTTTGTATTCATAAATACAATGTCACGACTCACGCATGAATTTTGGCAGATCTTCCGCCGGAAAAAGAAGCACTTGATTGGAATACAAGGATGAAAATAGCAGCAGGTGCGGCGAAGGGTCTGGAACACCTACATGACAAAGCAAACCCTCCCGTAATTTACAGGGATTTTAAATCCTCAAACATATTATTAGACCAGGAATATCATCCTAAGCTATCAGACTTTGGGCTTGCAAAGTTGGGTCCCACAGGGGACAAATCACATGTTTCGACGAGGGTGATGGGTACATACGGATATTGTGCTCCCGAGTATGCTATGACAGGGCAACTCACGGTGAAATCAGATGTTTATAGCTTCGGAGTTGTTTTTTTGGAGCTTATTACAGGGAGGAAAGCCATTGACGGGACCCGCCCACCTGGAGAGCAGAACCTCATCTCATGGGTAATGATTACTGATGATATTTTTTTTAAAATTTTTTTATCATAGTTTTTCAGAAAACTAAAACAAGCATGTTAATAATCTTTAATGTGTAAGCGCCGTGGTAGTGTATACTCCGCTGTATATAATGATTTACTGTGGTAGTTGTCCAGTTGAGGGTTTCAAAGGCCAGTTCAATCATGTTAGTCATTTTAATCAGATTAGAAATGCACTGATTTTGAATTGTCTGGAACGGTGTTATACTGCCATCTGTGCCCTTTGTAGGCGCTTACATATCTAGATAATCCTAGTTGTAATGGTGAAATTTCAACTACAGTTAAACCTCGATAAATGAATGTCCGATAAACGAATAACCTCGCCAAATGAATAATTTTCTCCGGTCCCGACTTGGGCAAATGGGCTAAATGAATAACCTCACTAAATGCATTAACGAATAATTTTTTTTGAATCCTTAAAGACCCCATGTAAATATAAATGAATAATCATTAAAATTCATAAGATATATATATATATATATATATATATATATATATATATATATATTTATCCTAAAAACAAAAATATTTCTTCCAATCAACAATGTTCATACAAGAAGTCATTTCTTCACAAAAAAAGCGTCTAAAGTTGTTTGTTTTTTCCTTCCACCAAAATGCATCACATCTGCGACTTTTTCTAGTGCAAACACAACTTCTGGAATATTCTGCTCATGCTGTAGCAAATAGTTTCGTAGGGTGATTACTGCTTGAAAGGCTTCTTTTGATGACACATTTGGTGTGACGCCACTATCATCTGGTTCTGGATCATTCTCATCATTTAGTACGGAGTCGATAATTTCTTCGTCTGTAGGCAATTCCATAACTGCTGATCTTTTGAGTGTATTTGATATTGTAGTTTGGCTGGTATCCAAATCAAACTTTTCCTTCACCCATGCTTGCATATCCTTTTGCGTAAGAGTTGGTTGTTCCTTCTTATGCTCACATATGGCCCTACTTATCTGGTCGGTCAAAGTTGATTTTGTTGTTGGTTTTGACTGGTGATCGGAAGCCATCAGACTGAATATTAAGAAAGATTAGAATGAATTATTTACCAAACCAAGACTCTAGAAAAATATATATATTAGTTTGTAGGTAGGTTAGGTACATTGTCTTAGTCTCTAAGTATTCCATACATAGAATATTATTATTAGTACATGTTGCATGTATTTAGACTTTAAGTATTCCATACATAGAATCTTATAAGTACATGATGCATGTACATAGTCTATATACGTATTTGTACATTAGATGTAAAATAAATAATCATACGAAAAAATAAAAATGTAAAAATACTATCTAAATGAATAAAAATTCATTTATCGATAAATGAATAATATATTCATTTATCGATAAGTAAATAAACTCACTAAACGAATATTTTTTCCTGGTCCCAAGAGCATTCATTTATCGAGGTTTAACTGTAAACGTCTCTTCGTTATGAACTATTTTACCGATAACCAAAATTACAAAATTCTTGTATATAAAACTATTCATAGTTGGTGGTGTGGATTAGTCTATAAATTTAAAGCTACTACATACTAGTATTTTGCATAAGCTTAGGTAGCATTAGAACTGTTGCGCAATGACGAGGGTTATATGTTGTTAGGTTATCCTTTGTGTACCAGACTTACTTTTTTGAGCAAAAAATAACTTTTAAGCCAAATGATTGACCACTTTAATACATCGCTAGATGTCAGGGTTGCTCATCAACAAATCAGTTTTTTGTGTGTGTGTCTAGCATTTCTTTTCCATAATCGAACAGTGTTAAGACGCCTCATGTTTAAGATAGCACCCTTGGCAAATCAACTATGTCAAAATTAGTCAATCAAGATTTATGTAAATAACAACAGCTACGTATAATAATATGCAGGCGCGTCCTTTATTCAACGACCGGAGGAAATTAGTAAAGTTTGCAGACCCCCGGCTACAAGGGCAGTTCCCAATGCGAGGACTTTACCAAGCCTTAGCGGTAGCATCTATGTGCATACAAGAACAAGCTGCTGCGAGACCACTCATTGGCGACGTGGTCACAGCCCTGTCCTATCTGGCGAACCAGTCGTACGACACAAAGGATGAGAGACGAGTCAAAGATGAGAGAGGAGGGAGATTGTTGAAGAACGAAGATGGAGGAGGGTCAAGCCGAAAATGGGAATTTGAAGGGTCTGAAAAGGAAGACTCTCCGAGAGAAAACACTAAGATGTCAACCCGGGATCTAGAGAGGGAGAGGGCTGTTGCGGAAGCAAAAATGTGGGGAGAGAATGTGAGGGAGAAAAGGAGACTAACGGCTCAAGTAAGTTTTGACGGTACAAATGGGTGATAAATATATATTTTAATTTACTTACCTGTATTTGGTTGGTGTGGTGTTCATACAGAACTCTAATGTGGAGATTTCTGTACTTCGTATTCTGGTTTTTGTGAAGCTTGGATCTTGAAGCTGTCGAAGCTCGGATTTGGGTTTGAAACTTTTGGTTTTAAAATTTTATATTTTCAATTTATTTTTGTATTACAGAACAGAAATTTGTAAATTATACTAAGGGGGAGGAACAAAAGGTTTGTAAAGACATGTATGCTTTTGAAAGTTGAGTTGCCATGTTGTTGTACGGGGATATATATATACTTACATTTACATTTCCGATTTTGGTTACGAACAGTTTGGTATTTTACTATTTCTTCGAAGTTTGTGCTTATGGTCTTGTATTTTCTACATCTTCTTTTTTGTTTCACTTTGACAATACAACTTAGCTTCACAAGGAGAAACAAAACACAGTCACGGAAACGAGTACACATGGAAGCTCCACATACTGTCATATAATTCAGTCTGTGACGGTATGTTTGGGTAATTCAGTTATGTGTATTTGCATGTTTGTCAGTTATGTTGGGTTAGTGCTGTGCTTGAACACCTTAATTATATTCTGTTCTAATGACCACCTTACGTCTCCTTCTTTGTTTCACTTTGACAATGCAACTTATTAGCTTCACGGGGGCAAACAAAACACAGTAACGGAAACGAGTATACATGGAAGCAACACATACTGTCATATAATTCGGTCTATATATGACAGTATGTTTGGGTAATTCGGTTATGTGTGTATGCATGTAAGCAAGTCATGTTGGGTTAATGCAGTGCTTGAACCCATTACATTCTCTTCTAATGACCACCTATAATGTTGAGATTTGGCATAGTTATGCTGAATATTTATATTCATATACACGAAGAGGGGCGGTTACATGAAGGAATGCGCTGAAAACCATATCCATAGCAAAAACTGTATTCGAATCAGATTATTTCTGAAACAACGAAAAATGATTGAATTTGAATTGATCATTTCCGAAATCGTGATAAAAATTATCTCACATTTTTTTTTGGCATAGTGAGATTATCATTAATGTTGTGAACTGGTAGTGATTTAAAATTTATTTTTCGTCATGTTATTATAAAAGACTGTTCCAGTATATAATACCATTTTCTGAGGGTCATTTGAATGCTTTCTGTGTACTGCAATTTTCAGTTCTAAATTTTACTCATTTCATACATTTCATCAGCCAAATACTTCATCAGCGGACAAAGGGATTTTAAGACAATAATTATGTATAATTATAACTCGGATCTTTCTTTGACGGGAGTGGGGGGCAGCAATTACTATGCAACAATAGTTGCGGCAATACCAATCTAACCCGTTCATTGTTTTTCAGTGGTCCTGATTAAACATGGTTTCCTATGCATCAATATACCATACATATATTTTCCCCATCTAATATCTTTTTTTTCCTTTTTTCGGCAAGTATTAGCATATTTTATCTCTCTCTCTTTACCCTCAAATTAATAGTAACGAACAAGACAATGAACCCCTTCAATTTTTCGATGTATTTAATCGATTTATGAATTATTTTTCTGAAACCAGTGCTTTTATTAAAGATTCGGCAGTTTTTTATGAACCCTAATAAAATATTACAAAAACTTTTGTCATTTCAAGTTGAGAAGTTATCAATTTAGGTTATGACAATCAATTTGAAAAACCGTGTTTTTTTTAATCTAGTGTAATATCATGTGTATTACAATTTTCAACTGACTTGTTGAACTTTTGGGTTTGAGAAATATTGGGAGACGGGAACAAGAAACAAAAAAGTTCATCACATGTTTTTAGTTAGTATTATCTTCATTCCCAATTAATTGTCATTACGAAACTATGTGCAATTTTGATCAACCAATAATTTATATCAAAATTGTCGGAATCAAATTTTTTAAAAATTAATTATATAATTCAAACATTAAATTATATGATTTAGTTTTAAAAAATTTCATTTCGACAATTTTGATACATATTATAAACCGATTAAAATTACATGTAATTTCATAAAAATCAATTAATTATGAACGGAGTGAGTAATATTTTTTTCTATGCTATAAGTAATTAATTTAAAAGTTTCTATGAGGTACCGCTGTACCCATGCTCACAATTCTATATTATATGTTAGATAGTAAAGGGGTCAAGATCAAAGAATTGCCGCAGCTATTAATTGCTGCATAAGTATTGCTGCTCCCCCGCTCCCTTCTTTGACATACCTTCTCTAAAATAATAATGTTGGGACCAGAATCGTTAATTAATCGATAAATTAATAATTATTATTTTAAAAAAAAAGTAACGATTTAATATTTATACTCGTTCGTAACATAAATTAAATCATTATAAATTACTAAGAATAGTTGTTAAACTCGTTAGTAAAGTCAAATACACTACTTCAATTAATAATATATAAATTTTGTTACATTTTAAGTCATGTAGCAACTAAGAATCGGCATTAGATACATTAAATACGATTGATCAATTCCATATACATTGAATATCATCGAATAAAATAGCACAACACATTGTTTAATCGTGTATATAAACTTTATAATTTTTTGGTGCAATCCGAAAACACAACATTAGACTAGTAGTTCGATAAACTTAGTAGATTTAAATTTTAAAAAAAATCAAACGAATATAGAGTCATATTTCACTAAATTATTCTACAGTAGAACCTCTCTAAATTAATACTTGGTAAATTAATAAACTCTCTAAAATAATAATTTTTTCGGTCCCGACTTGGGTCAATGTAAAAAATCACAAATCTCGATAAATTAATAAGATAATAAATTTTCTGAAAATTTTTATATAAATATTGGTTCCAACAAAATCATAAATTAATAATTTTTCAAAATGATAAATATTACTCGGACGACTTAGTGAAATATGACTCTATAGTCGTTTGTTTTAATTAAAATTTAAATCTACTTGAATTTTATGCATAATTTTTCTAATTGCGATCAAAAGTTATGATATAGTCTTTTCAAAATGCACCAAAAAAGAGTTATATAAACGACAAATGTTTAGTTCCACATGACTAGTTTCAAATGTATGGTATTATCTTCAACGTCGTCATCTTTGTTATTACCATATACAATATCCATAATTTTTTCTACGGTCTGCGCCAATAAACATGTATCATTTCCACCTGTATGATGCAACAATATATTGATATCCGTTTTATTACGATAACCGAGAACATCAATCATTTTTTTCAAGTTTATAAATATGTTTCTCAATAGTGGTTTTGATCCATTAATTGAAAGTTTATTGACCGAATGAATTTTGCAGTGTCAAAAATAATTTGCTATTGTCGATCGGTGAACATTAATCGTCCGATCAATAAAACCTATTTAAAATAATAATTATTAATTTATCGATTAATTAATACCTCTATAAATTAATAAATTTATACGGTCCTGACATTATTAATTTATAGAGATTTTACTGTAGTAATGTTTGTCATTTTCAATAATTATTAATTTACGATCTTGTTGGCATCAAATATTTATGTAGGGATTTTTCAAAATTTTATTATCTTATTAATTTATTAAAATTGATGATTTTTTACACTGATATAAATCGGGACCGGAGAAAAATATTATTTTAAAAAATTTATTAATTTACCGAATATTATTTTATAGAGGTTTTAGTATATCATTATGCCTATTTTGTTGTAATTTTGTAGTAAATTAAGAATTGGGTAATTAGTAGACTGCTCAAATAATTGTATCATTTACGGAGAGTCGCTAATATTTTATTTCTTAAAGATTTGTTTATTTCAAGTGCCAAGTGTTTTTTATTTAAGTGAGCATGCAGAGTTAACTAGTAATTATTTATATAAGTACAATAAATATTAAATAAATCGGTTCTATGGTGTAGTGGTTAGCACTCTGGACTTTGAATCCAGCGACCTGGGTTCGACTCCCGGTAGGACCTCTTTTTATTTTTTCTAATATTGAAAGGATTTTATTTAGTTACAAGTAGCCATTTGTGGTTGTTTTGAAAAGATTCTAGATGTTATTAATTTTATCTTGCTCATTTCTATTACAAAAAGATGAGCCAATAAAATATAGTATCAAGTTGCTCTTTAGACACGAATAACAACATACAAACATTTTAATATAGCAATAGCCGTTTCTGAATTTTTAAAGATACTTCGAATTTAGGCTTCAACATCATATACAACTCCTTCCGTCCTAATTTCAAAGAAGTTTACAGATGTATGCAATTTTATATATCCGAATTGCAAAGTTTACTTCACAAATTTTATAACGTGTGAACAACTTTTAGAACCTATAATTCGGACATTTTAAGTACACAAACTCTATTTTTCAAAACGTATACCCAAACATCTAGACACAATATACAGTACACAAAATAATTATTTGTACGATACAGATTCTTACAAGTGTTGAGGAGTGTGACGATAGAATAATATTCTTTTTTTTTTTTGAAATAGATAGAATAATATTCCAGTAATAGTTTACTACACTAATTAATGACTTTTGCTTTATGCACACAACTTTTTGATTAATATAAATGGTAATGGTACAAATCACGCGACGTGATAAAAACTCAACCTACTAAAAATCCAAATAAATATATTGGAACCCTAGTTTGAGTCTATCCTAAATTTAATTAATATTAATTAATTTTTTTATTTTTATTTTTATTTTTAATAGATTGAGTTTTTATTACATGACGTGATTTATATCTCATCCCATTGTATTTAGCAGATGGCCTAATTAATTTGTCACTGGACAGGTGTTCGTTCAGGCCAAAAGACACATGTATTACACATATTTTTAAACTCATGCCAGATGTTATTAAGTCATATATATCTCTAATTAGTCCTAATACTTTCAATAATAACCTTTCTGATACCCAATTTTAAAAACAGGCCGTCATTACTCATTACATATGTGAAGTTTTATCTCAAATCATAATACTAGTTTACTCATAAGTCAAATCTGGTCTTATCATAGATTTTTTTTTTTAAATTGAGCTGGTGTCCTCTTTTACTTTGCCATAGTGTCTTTTTGAAACTTGTAAAAAATATTATTGAAATCGCTAAACTTATTTATCCGTTTTAGAATCCAGGAGAGGAACTAGGTACGGGTTAGAAGGAGCTAAAACACCTCCCATATTACGAAAAGCATGAAATTTTTTCATGTATTTTATTGAAAAGTTAAGGATTTTATCATTTCAGCTCCCCATAATTACAAAACAGTATATACATACAATTCTGTCCCACCCATATATAAACCATAGTTCCGCCCTCACCGATAAATAAAGTAGGTTAAGTTTTCAAAACTGACTGATAGTAGTAGTTATAAAACTTAAACTATGAGAATAAAACATATCTCTAGTCCAAACTCTGGAGAGTATAGTTGTAATTCACGGTTTTTGTCCATTTATATATATTTTTATGAACTTGTACAAGATAATTTTTCCAGATTAAAATTTTGTGCTCTGTGAGTATTAAATTTGAGAATATTTTCTTGTGGTATTTTGTGTAGCGATTGAGTGAAAATATGTGGGGGATCATTAGCCAAAGAGTTAGAGCTGGAGGAGGTTCATTTTTGGTAAGTTTCCTTTTTATTTACTCTTTAAAGCTGAATAATGAATATTTTTGAATATGAGTCTGATATAGTGAATTTTTTTTTGTTTTTTATAAATTAATTTCTAATATACTATGAATTTATAACAATTCTTACAGAGGGTGAAAAGGCCAGCTATAATAGAAGTGAGACAATATTCAACAGGAGGACAAAAGGTAGTCTGTAAACTTAGTTGAATTAGTTTCTGAAGTGAGACAATATTATTTTCTTGTAAACAGTGAGTATTTGGCCAGCTATAATTAGAGAAACTTAGTTTTGTTCTGGCGTTCTAACCTGAAAAACGTAAAAGTTATAAATTATACTACTACCTATCTATTTTTCATCTTAGATCAGCCAAGTTATTGCTACAAGCCTCAGCCAAGCATGTCCATGATGAGTGTGTTGGGTACGTTGTAAAATAAACACAATAATTTCTACGGAAAAGAAATGGACAAATAAACAGAAAATAGTTTCCTCACATATATAAATATCAATTACAAGATTTAACATAAAATAATGTAAAAGATACCGAAATGGATTAAAGTCCGAGACGAGACTACTGTTAACAGTATGCCCTTAAACGATATTTGCCCCGCCACCTCTGCTTCTGGCTAAATGGGGCACTTCGTTCCCAAGGTACAACGTCTATCACATGTGACTCGGCGGAAACGGCACCGAGACACGGTCGGGCCGTTGGTGGTGCGGTACTCTCTCTCTATATGTATGCATGTGTATGTGTGTGAATGTGTGTACGATGACATGTATTTTATTTCTCATGAAAAGCTTATTGAAAAGCTTCAAGAAAAAAAATGGTTGGAAACCACCATTTTATGCATTTTCTTATGTAACTCTTTTTCCAATAAAGAGTCACACTTAATGGGGTAATTAAGTTTTGAAACTCACAATTTTAATTGCATTCAAAACCATAAAACAAAGTTTTATCCAACAATCCCCCACATGAATGCAATTATAAACACATGCAATGTGCAACTAAATGCAATCGAGAGAACCACGAGAATTCACTGCATAAGGACAGGTAGCGCGCGTCTTGAACCTGCCATAGTGATGTAAAATCTGATATGCTACTATTGGGTAGCCTTAAAGCCTTGAACCCTTTAGCGTTTGTGCATACCAGGGTAATACTCACACAGTGTCCTCTCTACACCACTTACTAAGCCCTTTGGTTGTTGTCCATATTTGGCCCTGGACTGCCTTGGCAAATTCAACCGAGTGCTCTAGCGATTTAGCCCTAGCTCATCACATAGTATCGGCCATACACACTCGTTATAGGTGATTTTCAAGTCAAAGGTGTCCTGACTCACCCCACTCGACCTTCGAGATACTTGATTCATTAAGAGCCTCATGCTCACCCTTAAAATGGTACAGGTCTATCACTCTTTCATCATAGAAATGGCCTGAGAACTTATGTTCTCGAGTGCTTTGTTCGGTAACCCGCACAGTTCAGTTTTCCCATTGAACCTGAGACTGAAATTTCCAGTACAGGTTGGGTAGCTTATGTGAAGGTTTCCAATTTATTGGGCTTCAACTCCCATTTCCCTCGATGATGCTCCGACTCCTCCACGAGTTAAGCATTTTGTATATGGATCCGCATTATTATCCTTAGACCTTGCAAAGTCTATGGATACCACAATTTTTGCTAGCAATTCCTCTTACGGATTTGTGTCTCCGACGAATATGTCATAACTTTGTCGGGACTTTCCATTATACAAATTATTCTGATCCCGTTTAATAACTGACTGACTGCAGCAGTGCACGTTTATTGCGGGAACAGATTTTGGCCACTTGGAATACCTTCCAAGACTTCTCAGCCAATCTGCCTCTTCTGTAGCTTGATTCAACGTTATGAACTCTACAGTTTCTCCAACTATGCAGGTCTATTTTATAGACCTCCATAAGACTGCAACCTCTTTAAGTACAAACATATCCACTAATGGACTTTGTACTTTAAAGTTCGAGATACACTTGGTATCTAAATACCCTCCAAACATTTTGGACATCTCGTATAATGCAGTTCATGATTGGCAGTATAACTCATGTATCTGAGAAGCCTCATTGGCAAACCTACTGAGTCTGCTCACTGAGTTGGCTAAAATTGGTCTAGTGTAGTTCTTGACACACAAGAGACTACCTATGGTAGGTTAGGTGTTTGTTTTAGTCCATATAACGACTTAACAAGTTTTCGCACCTTAGCTTACTTTACACGGAACCACGACCCAATGGGTTGTTCCTAATTCTCTAGATCTCCATTTATAAAAGACATGTTCTCATTAATTAATGATGCGTCTTTTCATAGAGATTAGAGTATAGACATAAAAATTATCAAAACCGTCAGTTTACTTAAAGTAATTGACTTTATTTCTCACGTGCCTGTCAACCTCATTGTTGATGGCATCTTCCCATATACACATTATATGGATAACATTGATTATTTCAATATCGTCGATTCACCTTCACTCATGAAGGTTAAGGGACAAAAGAAGTTTCATTACTTACCCTTTTACCATGCCGAGGCACTTCATTTCCTTACAAGATTCACTTTCCCACTTTTCTAGCACCGTTTGAGTGTTCACTTGTCTTGGGTAGCGTAATGCTTTGAACCCTCAACGTATTGGTCACACTCGCCAGGCGTTAGAGTTTTGCGGAAAAGTTTCTCTTTTAGAAAATTTGCTTCTCAGGCATAGAACAATGTTCTATATGCACTTTAAAGTCATCTGACTTATGCACTAGAAACTGATCAGCACTATATTTTTGTGCTTATCCGATGAACACACAATCTACCGTTTTCGATCCTATCCAAATCCTTCAAGGAACAAGATTGAGACCTTTCTTAGGTAACACCAAACTTTCACGAACTTATAGTCAGGCACCATGCCTTCTATAATTCTGACTGTTTGGTCCAACTTCCTAAGCGATAGTTTGTTCAACACATAACTTGCGGAAAGCTCACTTCCCGTACAAATTCAGAATTTAATCCTGAACTTATCAACATGATAATCATCGTTTAAGAACTACATTTTGCTCGAGAGCATAATAAGTCGTTCTTTAACGATTTGTGTCATTCCATCAACACAATTATGTGAACGGTGTCTCATATTCACCGTTTCAATCACACTGATCATGTATTCATATCCATGTGAATATACCATTTCGGAACTAGTTAGACAATATCTAACACTTCCAAAAATAGTCTATCATTTAATGATTAATACTTAATCATTGGATTAAAGTTGGTAGATTAACACAACAGAACACCCATGATTAAACATGTTTTCTGACAAGCCTTAATCCTCAACAATAGAATTCACGTATTCATTCTTACTTGAATGAATATCTCGACTGATTTATCTTTACTTCTCATCAAGTAGACATATCAGTGTTTAATACATCCATCAATAAATTGAGGAAATATCTTTTAAACCCTTCTTGGTTTTGCACTCATCTCAAATGCATCGAACCATTTGGTTATGTACTTCGTTCGAAACTTCGAACTGAAGACTTAGCAATACATTGCTTCAAACACAAACTCATATTTGTGTTTCAATTTAAATAATAGATTTAGAAAAATAAAACATTTAACCTTTTATATTTTCATCACCTATTATATCATGTCAAATCAGTGACTTGGTTGAATAATTCAACATGTCATTATTGACCACAAGAGTATCGACTAAAATGTTCATTTTGAACAAATAGTCACTCATGTATTGCCACAAACAAGCAAACTTGTCACAATTTGATCTGTTTTGGCTACCGAAAGGCTACTGCCCTTTAGTTTTCAAAAACCACTAGTCATGATTCAGATTTGTATGCTTGCACTTGTTAGTTGATGTCCAAACGTTTAAAACGTTTTCACACATTAACGCCCCCCACAGTTCGTACATTCCCTTTGTCCTCACTCAGAACATGCACAATTTTTATTGAGAAACTTAACCGGTTTCAATGTGGTAAATGAATTTTATCATTTATTTAAGACGTTTAAGGTCTACACCACTGAACCGTTAGGTATTCTCTCACTCGCCCATAGGCGCTTTGGGGTACGTTTAGATTCTCGATCTACAGGATCGACGGGTCACCCCACATTTGTGGGACCCTCGGGACCCTCGGGGTTCTCCCCCAATAATAGTAATATAATATTACTAAATTACTATTCTCAATAATAGCAAACTCAACATATTCACAATATGTTTTACTAACAAACAAATTATTAAATGTTTTTTCAACAAATAAATAAGATGTTAATTTCAACAAATTATTAGATGTTCTTTCAGCAAATTAATAAGATATTATTTCAACAAATAATAAATTAGCCGATATTTGTTTATTCTTAAAATATAACTCAACGGCCATTTATAATTTGTCCAATTATCAAATTATTTGCTCTTGGATGAACAAAGTTTGTTATTAAATAACATTTCATCCAAATATGTAACCGACTCGTCAATGCAATTCGTAGATAGCTAATAAACCTTTCCATAAATGCCAACAACGACTGTCGTTACAATACTTTATAACTCTCCAAATTAAATTGCGATTAAACCACAATTAATAAGAAGTTATAAATACTCGTCATTAATCTCATTAATGATCACCGTTACAAAATTTGTAACCCTCCAAAATAAATTGCAATAAATCACAACTAAAAGGAGTTACGACCCATTATTTCACCACATAAATGTATTTAATAATGGTCGTTTAAAATTTGTAACCCCGTCATTAATATGCACTCATGCAAAATTAATAGGAGTTACACCGGCACCCACAATGTTCTGGTCAGTTCCAGCACCCATTGTGTTCCGGACATTTCCCGCAGAAAACTGTTTGTTATCTCAAATAACAAACACGCACAATCTAATTTCGAAAAATGAAACTAAAACTCCTCCTTCGCAAACACCAAATTTCTATAACCACGCATGGTTTCAAGAAACTGATTTTGCAAGAGTATTCTAGTTCATTCCCGAAAAAGATTATCAAATTCTGAAAGATTTATTCAACCGTAAATACCAGATAAATCTGATTTTACACAGAACAATCTCAGAATTCAACCGGTTCTGTCGTAAGCCCCAAATTCTGAAAAATCAGAAAATGGTTTTACAAGAACTATTTCGAAACCAGTTCTGTCGTAATCCCCAATTTAATGGGTTTTACTAGAACTGTTTCGAATAATCACCAATTCTTCAATTCCATGGTAGAGATCCTTGTCTACACAAATACTCATTGGAAATTGTTAGTCATTTATTAACATGAAAACAATAAACATGTATAAAATTCACTAACAATATAATGTAACGAGATTACTCATAATATGAAATGACAATAGTAACCGAAACCCATTTACTACCAATATTAATCACCATTTAAGTCCAAAAATTAAACTCTTCATAAGTTTTGACCTCAAACGGTTACACAACCCACGTATCACATACACTGGAACATTATCAATTACCCATTTAATAAAACATGGTGACATACACAAATGCAATTAAGCATACAAGAAGCAAATCTCTGACCAAGTGTAACATATTTTCCAATGGACAATTACATAACTGACAAGTCAATAACACCAATTAATGACAAGCGACTTTTCAAATCACGCCAATATACACTGACACTTTTTAAAATCATTTGAAAAATAAAGGATTTATTAAAAGATACGTTGCTGGTACAATTACAAATCTAATTGCCACAATGTAAGTTATTAAGCACTCCATTTACAATCATGACCCTTTACTAGGCTAATTAACAAAAGACAAACAGTAGGAAATCTCCTGCACACATTCTAATTTGACTTTTGGAACATTATTACAAAATAAATCATGGATTATGTTATAGTAACTCACACAACATTTAGTACTCAACTAAATGTGCATTCACGTAACCGACACAAAGAACAACCACTCATTGTTTAATCCATTGACAAATATTAAGTAACCCAATTGCTTTATAAGCAAATTCTAAAAACTGTTTCCAGAGAATCACTAGCCACAGTTTATTACATACAAAATCATGACCGCACATGGAATTTCAACGTTATTCATTTCTACTTTTTACAGGTACACATGTGAATAAATCAAAAGGTAATATACAGTTCCAAGACTTGTTACCATTTATATACAACATTTCATGTCCAACCAATATGTCTTACTAATAACATTTCATGTTTTGTAGTATATACACGTGACTAGGTATGCAAATTTTAAACAGATCTTGCAAACACATGCTGTCCTTGTACCGAATTATATATCTATACAAGCAAGAGTAATGCACTGCTCATAAAGGAAGGTTTAAAACCAGAGAAAAGATTTTCATGAAATCCCAAAAAGGTAAAACAACAAAAACCGATTTTCACAATTCAAATGGAAAAAACAATTTTTTAACAAACCTTGGTTTTAATAAATTGATTTTTCCAATGAATTGTTTTCGAAACGGAAATAATTTTCTGTTTATCCAAACACCAAAATTATTGTATTAACGTACGAAACATAAAAGATATCGTTTAAGATTGTTGGGTACGTTGTAAAATAAACACAATAATTTCTACGGAAAAGAAATGGACAAATAAACAGAAAATAGTTTCCTCACATATATAAATATCAATTACAAGATTTAACATAAAATAATGTAAAAGATACCGAAATGGACTAAAGTCCGAGACGAGGCTACTGTTAACAGTATGCCCTTAAACGATATTTGTCCCGCCACCTCTGCTTCTGGCTAAATGGGGCACTTCGTTCCCAAGGTACAACGTCTATCACATGTGACTCGGCGGAAACGGCACCGAGACACGGTCGGGCCGTTGGTGGTGCGGTACTCTCTCTCTATATGTATGCATGTGTGTGTGTGTGAATGTGTGTATGATGACATGTATTTTATTTCTCATGAAAAGCTTATTGAAAAGCTTCAAGAAAAAAAATGGTTGGAAACCACCATTTTATGCATTTTCTTATGTAACTCTTTTTCCAATAAAGAGCCACACTTAATGGGGTAATTAAGTTTTGAAACTCACAATTTTAATTGCATTCAAAACCATAAAACAAAGTTTTATCCAACAGAGTGTTGGGTGACTTAATATCTTTTAGAATGATCTTATTTGTTTGCAGCTTTTAAGCTTGATTTAAATTATTTCTTTGCTTAAAAATTGGACTGCGTTTGGTTAATCAGCTCAAAAAACGAGATCTTCTGGTTTCTTGACCTGAAAATGCTTGAAGGTTTAAACTGAATTATGAACCTAGCATTTACTTTAACTCAAGTAAATTAAGCTAATTTGCGTAAAAGCTGCATCTAAACTAGCTCAATATAGTCAAATTCAAATCTGTTTGTTGTCTTTTATGCTTGTGAAGGATACATGTAAGATCGATGGCTTCATGTTGATGTTATTGTAGTTTGATGCTTTTCCTTATATAACCAATCATAAACATTTCAAGACACTATTTATTATTCTAATAGATGCTTGTGAGAGATGCCCTTAGTTCGGCCCTCGATGAAGAAATGTCTGCTGATCCTCGAGTCTTTTTAATGGGGGAAGAGGTAAGTGATCCTTGATAAAAAAATTATCTCGTCATTTGCTTTCCTCCTCAATCATTTTTTGTTCTCTTGTGTATAGGTTGGAGAATACCAAGGTGCGTATAAGGTGAATTGCGACCTTCTCTAATCCCTTTATTATAAAGCTATATCTATATTCAAAAATACTTTTCATAGGCGAGAGTGTTTTCCAACTTTGTTCATCACACGTTTTTTGGTAGGTCTCCAAAGGGCTATTGCAGAAGTTTGGTCCCGAGAGGGTTGTCGATACTCCAATCACAGAGGTCCTACATAAATATGATGACAGTATAGTTTTATATTTTTTTTAATAACTAAAATGTAACTAAAAGTTGAGTGTCTTGTGCAGGCTGGATTTACGGGTATCGGAGTTGGTGCTGCTTTTTATGGACTTAGGCCGATTGTAGAGTTTATGACATTTAATTTCGCAATGCAGGTTCAGCACGTTACATAATCTTTTTGTTATCTTGAATGTGCTGACACGAAGAACACATAAATGTTTTGTTTTGTTGGTTCAAAATGATGGCTTTGTTGCAGGCAATGGATCACATAATTAACTCTGCTGCGAAAACAAATTACATGTCAGCAGGGCAGATTAATGTCCCAATGGTATTCAGAGGACCGAATGGCGCTGCTGCTGGTGTTGGTGCTCAACATTCCCATGTAGGTTTTTAATAAGTTACACGTAAGACAGAAATGTCATTTTACTTAGTAGAGACTAAAGATACTTCTGTTAATTTAGACTATTAGTTATGTGGATTTAAAGATAATTTTTTATTTATTTTTTCAACCATCTTAACCATTTTCCTTACAACTCGATTCACACGCCTATTCATTTTTTAAAAATTTGTATACTATCCTAGCAAAATGAGTGCGGGCATTTTAGTGGAACTGTAATGCGCATCTCATTTCCACCATCAATTCAGACGGAAGCCACTTAATAGTGGGAAACCATGTAGAATGGCCCAATCAGGATTACTGGTGAGTTCGTATAGAAATTGCGAAAAAACTGAATAGGTTGGTGACCAGATTTGTGATTCACCGTGTGACCAAAACAAAACAATATTTCCATTTTCTATTATTGTGCTGCTATTTGAACATTTGATTTGTTGATTACTGCAGTATAATTTAATGATAATTGTGTAGTGTTATGCAGCATGGTACGGCTCAGTACCTGGACTGAAAGTGTTAGCTCCTTATTCATCCGAAGATGCTCGTGGCTTGCTAAAATCTGCCATCAGAGACCCGGATCCTGTTGTTTTTCTTGAAAATGAGTTGCTGTGAGTACCAAATCATATTTTGGTTTGAAATTTAAAGCTCCTGTTCTTGCTTTTTTTCTTCTTCTTTAGAGTAGAGTGTATTTTTATGATCAGGTTCGAAACTGAACTTTTCTGGTTCTCATGAAAAAACTAGGGAGCATAAGCTGCAAGAAACATATAGTTTTTTTCAACCTCAAAAAATGAGCAATCCAGCTTATTAATTGAAAGCTAAAACCAAACAAGACACATGCGTAACATTAGTTGTAATTTTATGGATATGTATTATCAGCTTCTTCTTGTGATCTCTATCATGTTAGAAAATGCTTTTGTGCAGATATGGTGAATCGTTCCCAGTTTCAGCAGAAGCCCTTGACTCTAGTTTTTGCCTACCAATTGGGAAAGCTAATGTATTTACCTTGCAATTTGCAATTTTTAAATCTTTTCCTATTTTTGTTTATTGGTTGTCAATTTTTTTTTTTACAAATTAAGATTGAAAGAGAAGGAAAAGATGTTACAATTACCGCCTTTTCGAAGATGGTGGGCATTGCTTTGAAGGTTTGTTAACAACACTCATTCTCTTGCTTTTGTAGACAAACTGGACATTCGATACAAATTTATCTAGTTTGTTGTGTATTTCCATTAGTCATGTTATTCTCATATAGGGTCAATTACAGTTTGGTACACTTACTGTCTGATTTTGATTTTGAACACCATCGATGTTCATATTTGTATTGTCGAATTGATTCAGGCAGCTGAGGAACTTTCTAAGGAAGGGATCAGTGCCGAGGTAGTATTTTTTTTTTAATCAGATGCGAAGGAATCTGTCAATGACTTGCTATGATTCGAGTTTTGTTGGTACGTGTATAGTTATGTGAATTTGTTGAACAACCAGGTTATAAATCTTCGCTCAATTAGGCCCTTAGATAGGGCAACAATCAATGATTCGGTTAGGAGAACAAATAGGCTGGTAACAGTTGAAGAAGGGTTCCCTCAACATGGTGTTGGCGCTGAAATCTGGTTAGTCAGTTGGGATCTGTTTGGTTGTAGCTTTTATTTTTTTTCTTGAAATCTGGATTACATTTAATATGATTAGCTTAAAATCAAAGTTTTTCTGGTTTTTTGGCTTGAAAAATCTAGCAAGTTGTAACCAAGATGAACCTAGCTTCTTTCGCAATATCAAAATCTGCCTCTTTGCTTAAATGCTGCAACTAAACAAGCCTTTCGTTTCTTCATATTGATCTTAGTGGGCACATGGATTAGAAAACTGAATAAGGTGATGGTGTACTTTGGTCAAGTTACTTTTAAATGATTTATACTTTATAGGCTTATAGCATTACAGCTGTATAGATTTCTGATGATGATTACAATACACAAGTCGACCCAATTTCAAACTGTTTTAATTTATTTTGTGATACCATTTAAGTACTTAAACCTGACAACTTATGTATGTAATAGTGCATCAGTTGTCGAAGAAAGCTTTGTATACCTTGATTCTCCAGTGGAAAGGATCACTGGTGCTGATGTTCCGTTGCCTTATGCTGCTAATCTCGAGAGATTGGCTCTCCCACAGGTTGTTACAATTGTTTATTGTTCAATACTCATGGATAATTTAGTCTTAAATAACTACCTTAAAACTTTTTTTAATTCCACTTTTTGTTACTAGGTTGTTTGCTAGCTCTACAGTTATTACGGGATTGGTTCTTCTTTAAAAGTTAGTACTACCGATAACTTGGCAAGTTAAAAAACAAAATATGCTTTTGTGCAGGCTCATGCACAAAATTATGTAATTACTTATAATTATTTTGTAAAAGGACTTCTGCATAGTTGAAATATTGTTTTATTTTGACGGTTTTGTTACTTTTTTAATTACTACTTTACAATTGTCTATTGGATTTTCTTTTTGGGAAAAGGATGGTTTAGTACATTTTTACAAACATATTTGTCAAAAAAACAGTCCTTGAGTTATAAATATAAACTAATTCCTATTTTATAGCCCTACATATCATATATATATCTCCATATCTTTAGCACTATACTCAAACTCACGAGATCCCTCTCTCTGTCTCTATTTCCCCTTTCCCCCAATTTCTTGGATTTGCATTTTTTTTCTCAACATTTTCTTATATTTGTTTTTACTTTATTAAGCATCAATATTTTCTTTATTAAACCTTTATTATGCATTGTTTTTTATTCTTGTTCCCTTGATGCTTTTACTATTATTTTTTGAGCTCACTATATTGTTAGTGGTTTAATTTTTCATTTGTTGCTATTGTTTCTATCTGAACTTTGTTTGGTATTTTTTTGGTACTATTTATTTTTAATTTTTACCGGTGTTTTTTTATTTTGGTGCTACGAAAGTTGAACTATTAGTTTGGTAAATGATGCTCTGAGAATTGAGATGCTCAATGGTTCTCTCTCATTTTTAAGTTGATATTTCATAAGTCTCAATTTTTGTTTTTGATTTTTAATTTTGTTTTTCGTTGGAGGCTCTACGTTGCTCTCCAAAATTTACTTCCTGTTACTTCTGATGCTCTAACACATTGATTTTATCTTAATGATATGTGATGCTATATTTTATATAACTTTTTATTTTTTTGATTGTCTCTTATTTAACTATGTGATGTTGTCTCTTATTTAACTTTTTGATTTTTTGTATTAATTTTCTGGTTGCTCTATCTCGTTTTCCAATTATTTATATTCACCTTTTTGGTGTTTTTGAAAAAAGATATATGGAAGGAAAAAAAAATTGAAATGGGAGATTTTCTGATAAGTTTTAGATTTTGAAATTAACATAAACAATCAATAACTAAAATAAATAGATAAATATGTAAGAAGGGTATCATAGTAATTAATTGTATCTACTCTTAATCAAGATTAAGTTTTTTTGTGTTTTATTGCATTAAGGTAATAGCATCGTACTAAACCTTTCCCGCCCTTTTTTTAAAATTAATTATATGTTTTATTTATCTAAGAAGACCCTTTATGCAGATTGAAGATATAGTTCGTGCTGCAAAAAGAGCCTGCTATCGATCTGTTCCTCCGCCTTCTACAGCTTAAGCCTAACATAAAATTGTATTGGTTTTTTCAATAAATGACCTATTCTCTCGGTTTGGGTTGTGTGCAATCATATGTTTTCCATAACCATATATAAGATTACTTGTACGTAGAAATTCATAATTTTTCTTCGGATATTCTGTTAGTTATGATATATAGATATAAAAGTGAAAATAGCTTAGAGATCATCAATGCTTTCTTGCTCAGGTTTGTGTATATGCATGTGTGTTGACAAATCGTTTGACTAAAACACAGAATCAACAATACTTTTAGCTAATTGTGTTATTTCAGTCGATACAGAAAGGAAACGACATACTGTACGACATAAATATATATATGTATCTTATTCTCCAGAGTAAATAAAACACGAACGCTTTATTCCAGTAAAACAATTAATGGGCTTTTATTCGGCTGCTTCTTCTCGACTTCTCATACACCTGTTACTTTAGCGTCTTGAATTATGCTTGTGACTGCATTTCCATCATAAAAAATAAAGACAGGAAAGTAAGCCACTCAGAAGATGTTAAAAATGGCATACGGGCTTTACTATAAAGGCTAATGATTTACCAAACGTTATCGAAAGAAATGCGTTACCTCTTTTATTCTTGTTATCCTGTACTGTTCCAATTAACTGATTGTTCGATACATCCCTGCAATTCGCCCCGAGTCAACATTTAAACAACATGATAAGAACCCTTTTTTGATACCGGATTGTTGAAATTAAAAGAGAGAAAACTCACAGAATTTGCAAGTCCCCTGATTGAGCGAGTTGAAGAACCTTGTCCGGTAGCCTTCCACTTAGACTATTACCATTTATTCTCCTGCATTTAGATAATATTCATTAAAAGGAACGCAATAACGGAGCTACCCTTAATTTTATTTATGTAAAGCTTATAGTTGTTTTTCTCATATGAACCACAGTATGGACTGTAATTATGCTGAAAAAGGGTATTGACAAAAAAAAACTTACAAAAATCTTAATGATTTTAAATAGCCAAGAGTTGGTGGGATAACTCCGCTAAGATTGTTGTCGTAGAGGTCAAGGCTGACCAAATGCCTTAAACGACCGAATTCTGAAGGAATGGTACCGCTGAGATAATTTCCAAACACTTCCCTGCCAATAAAAACATATACGATTATACGTGGTACCTACTTATTATACATACATGCTATACGTTAGCTCAAAATAGCTTCATGTTATTTTTAGTCATATTACATCAAATGATCAAAAGAAAGCGGAAGTAAACAAAAAAACCACAACACAAATGTGTTTCAAAGTAGATTTGTTAATTGTTAACATTATGGGATGATTTGGTTGACTGGTTCTTTAAAAAAATTCTAGAAATTGTGGAAAATGTGGTATGCGTAGAATGGTTACAAATAATACTATATATTAATGTATTTACTTATTTATTCATTTACTCGCACATGCGGGGTATCTAATATTCACATTTTATAACATAAATATTGTACGAATTTTTTTTACCACAATATGACATTAAGCGAAGAAGATAATTATGGGCTTGTTCGGCTGTGAAAGCTCAGTTTTTTTAATACTTATAAGTTGTAATTAACTGCATTTGGCTGACTAGGTTAGATAGCATATAGCTTTCTTAATATTAAATCTGACAGAAAAAATATCTAAATTTATTGAACCAAGAAGTTTTTTAGCATATCAAATAAAGACGTAATAAGACAATTAAAGAGGCCAACTTACAAGTACTGAAGATTTTTCAAACTTGCCAGTTGAGGCACAAGAATTCCTGAGAGGTTTGCATTCCCCAAGTCCCTTTATATGAACCAAACCATGCATTATTTTGTTAGAAAATTATGATAAACAAATACTATATCATGTTCTGCGTGTTCCAAATTAAGTATTAAATAAAAGATCTAATGTGTACTTACAATCTAACGACTGTGTTATCGATGTTGCAAGTAACGTGGAACCAGGTGCATGGATTTTTGAGGGTAGGATCCCAACTTTGGAGAACATTGTTTGGGTCTATTAAATTGGTTTTCCAAACATACAGAATATCCCCTGCTCAAAATTGATGTAAGAATTATTAGATAAACAAAACCAAAATTGTAACGATATGAAAGTAGGCATTGCTTTGTAAGAATATCAAAGATCACTAACTATGTGTTACAATAATCATGTCTTATCACATGTTCGTACTGTTTCTTTTTCAAATTACTAATAGTATTTGATTGATCAAATTTCATAAGCTAAGAAGAAAACACATTATGACGAAACATGAAAATTTAACATTATTTTACCGAATAGTACACACCTTCTGAGTTGCAGTTAACTGTCACCAAAAGTAGAGAAAAGAGAAGACAGACAAGAGAAGGGAATTTCATAATGCTGCAAAATTGTTCTTGGTTTATCTCTTATTCTCTAACACATCAAGTTTATATACTCAATAATTGGCATGGATCTCTAGAATGTATTGAATATTTGTTGACATATTCAAATGAAATTCTCACCAGTCACAATCATTTTCATTTTCTAAATTTTAAAAGATACCATCACTATAAAAAAAAAATACTTAAATAGCAATGGATTAGTGACGGTATTTTTTGTTACGAGCTTCTTAACAATAGTTTTTGTGATGGTTTTGTGACAGTTTAGTCAATTTGTGACAGATTTGTAATATTTTTTTAAATTAGTGAGACTTGTGACATATTGCAACTCTCGTTAAATCAAATATTATTTTGTAATGCACTATTCAACTATCCGGACCTTTTATGCAAGACTTTCGAGGAAAGTACTGGGAAGGCTTAGTCTTATTTATTAGTCTTTTTTAATAGTAATCCAGAAGGAATTTGTCGCTTCATCATTTATTTATTTTTTATTATTTTGGGTGACCTGCTAAATTAATTGCTGAATTTCAAACTTTGAACATAATATGATAACCGTCAAAATAATGACTAAAAAAACAAAAAAAACAATGTATGCAAGAAATCAGAGCTAGAAGCTAATATTGTGATTCAAAAAATCTTAGTGAATGAAAAAATAACCTTCAAGACTTGCAATTGCTGTTGACAATGATGTTAAACAGGGTGATTAAACAAGATCTTGATGAATGATGGCAATCGAAAGCCTTGCAAGTAGAGGTCGGAGACTAACTCCGTAGCCTCACTCCACGAAATGAACTAGTTAGTGACAGTCGTGGGCTGCAACCGCTTCTTGAAAAAATACATTTTTTCGTAAAATAACTTCATATAAATTATTTTTTTTATATAGAAAATCAGTCTCATATTTCATAATTTTGGTTCCGTCACTGCCATTTAGGACTTGCTTATCAATTATTTTTTTACAGGGTAAGTACGATTAATATTTGGTGATTTTGAAAGCAAAAAACCATTGTTTTTTTTTTTTTTAGAAAAAGTCAAAGCTTTCGGCTAGAAGAACCCGTACTTATTCTTACCTTTAATTTGCAGTCATCGTTTTCCACTTTAAATAACTTCAAAAATGAAAATTCAAACGAGTTTATTCCCAAAATCTGTTAAAATATTAACATTCCCAAGTGTGGTATACTTGCAAAATTAAATTGTTAGGTATACAAAGAGAATAACAAAAACAAAAAACACAGGTCAAAATCTAAACATGAATCGATGTATTTTGAGCCTATATACGGAACAACTACATGAGTGTGGCTAAAAAAGTAAGAAAGTTAAATGGATATATGCTGTGTTAAAAACAGGTGTTTGCTTAATAATCAGGTAAATTGAACTAAAGTAATTGCAAGTTACAACCACAATTTTATAATGTATGTGAAAATAATCAAAATCATGCCATGAGAAAAGACGACATAGATACTTCTAAAGATAAAACGTAGAATGAGTTATGGAGTCTTATGACAAGTAACTTGTGATGTAAATTTCTGTAACATGGCTTTTATACATGAAAACATTTTACGTACTTGGTTGATTTGTTACTATGATATTTTATGCTAGAAAGAAATGTTTAGTTGTTTACATACAATCTTTCTTCCCGCAGATCAGTTTTCATTACTAGAAAGGCTAAATTACATTTTGGTACACCAAGCTTTACACGTTTTTTGATTTTATGCATCAAAGTTTCAAAATTTCGATTTTGTACACGAACGTTACATATTTTGTACGATTTAGAAAACCTTTATTGGTTCATTGGATGATATAATGGTACTTTACAAAAATACCCTCATTAAGTTGTTTAATTACACTCCCATATCATCATGTGTCCAACTATATTATTTATTACATGAATAACCCACATAGTTACAAAACAAGTATAAATTGATACTAGAATTTTTTAATTATGTCGAATTACACACTAGAAAAATATATTAGTATTAAAAAAAGATAAGCCTAATCAAAGTTTTAAAAATACATCATATTAGAAGTATATCATCATACTTGTTCGAGTGAAATTTTAACATACTTCTCATCGAAACAAATAATAAGTTATATAAAAATATAAATTTTAAATATTAATAATAAAAACAATCTTACACTTTTTTCCGTAACAAAAGAGACTACACTATTTCAGTGGAACCTAACGTACCCGTGTCAAATTTTAACCAGAATCATCAAATTAGATGATTAAGGTATCAAATTCCGTTAAATAACACGACTCTTCTGATTTTGAGCCATTATATGCCAAATTAGTTAACATAAGACTATTTTTTTAATATAAATAACACGAGGATCCCTCATAAAGAAATTGAGTATTAATTATCATTTAAAGTGTTGATAGTAGTTTATTCTTATACTTTAACAAATCATCATGACCTACCTGTAAACCTTACATTTATCAAAAATTATTTTTACCTCTTCTAAAAATGAGTGGATCGAATTGTAATATTCAGAAAAAATAAAACTACATTTTGCTACCATAAAATTTCAAATTTACAAAAAAACAGTCCCTACCTTGTATTTTCCCAAATAATAACAAATTTGGAAAATATGACTTATCAAAAGACGAAAATGCCCTTTGGAGTTAACAGAAAAACCGTGGGGTCACATGACTGTTTTTCCGTGACAGAAATTTAAAAAACGTAAAAAAGTGTAACGCTGGTGTACTAAATCGAAAGTTTGAAAGGTTGATGTACTAAATCGAAAAATAGTGAAACTTTGGTGTACCAAAGTATCATCTGCCCTTACTCGAATTTATACTATTATCTCGACGAATTGTTAGGAACTTGGCGATTTGCAGTCATATAATAAGCAGTTAACATGAAATGATGAAAGTCAAGGTAATCTAGATACCATCATAACGGACACAAACATAGTTTTTTTTATATATAAATTGGTGGGTAAACCCACTACTTCATTAATAATAAATGGTCGTAACGAGATTATTATAATTTAAATCAACAATGAAAATTTGGATAAAATAAAAGCTTACGGTGCTAAGAAAATAATAAAAAACAGTTTTTCTATGCACTTCATAAATTTGTTGTAATTTTTTCAAATCTTGTGACAACAATTGAGTATCTTTTTGTGATTAGAAACTTTTGTCTTCAATTGTAAAAGATTGTTTTTGATAATTTTGTGATCATCAATCAAATCAAGGTCGTTTTGTTTGAAATAAAAACCTTTGTGTCACCTTGATTTTACTCTGAACGGAAACTTCGATCATCCATCCAATAGTGCATCAAATCAGTATTTTTGGTTATAAATAACTTGCGGAGCTCCGTGTAGAACCACAACACGCTAAAATCTCATCTATCGGATCTAATCTTATAGACCCCAACCCATAAGTCATGAAATCGGAGAGGCGGAGAGATTAGATCCACTCGTCTGAAAGAGCAGCGCACCGTTATAAAGTTGAAAAAAATGAGAGGAAAAAAATATCCGAAAAAAAACCCGGATCCAAATATGGGGAGATAATAGGAATATATGTTATAAAGTTTAGTGGTAGAGGGGCGCCAAAACAACAGTTTTACCGTGAGATGGGTAGCGGCTAGAATTAGCGGTAAGAGAGATACTTTTTTTTTTAGAGAGAGAGACGGGCTTTTGATTATATGACGGACACAGACATAGTTACACACATCGTTTTAAAAATCACGCTATATGGCGTTATAGTTCGCGAAATAGCGTTCTTCGGCCGAAAAACGCTATGATAAACCGCTATTTGGATGAAAAAATGCTAAATTCGCGCTATATGAACGCTATTTACGCTATAGCAGAAGCTATTTACGCTATAGCGGGTGCAGTCCAAAAAATTTTATTTGTTTTTTTAATTTTTTTTTTGTCAAAATTTTAATGAAATTATTGGAGGCTAAAAAGAATCAAACTCCAAAACTATTGCAAACATAATAAATGCTATGACATCTAACCTACAATCATTTTGTGATTATTAGTTACAACTTTTTATATATATATTTAGTTAATTTTTATTAGATGTTTTGAATTTAATACTATATTTATATGTATTTAGGCAAAAAAAAAGTACACCGTAAAGCGCTATGTAGCAACGCTATTTGCGTTTTTAGCGTTTTTTTCAAAAAAAATATTACGTTAGCGATAACGCTATTTAAAAATTGGTTACACATGGAACTTTCATGTAATAAAACTCCACATGTTAGAAATTTTCACAATACTGTGTTGATCATAAATTTCCAGAACTTTAATTCACATGTACACCTTAGAACCTATCCATTTTTACAGGGAGAAAAAGAAGAATAAGGTTCACGTAACTTTTACAAACGGATAATGGGACAATAGATATATAACATATGCACAATGTCGACCAATGACTTGTTAAGTTTTTATGCTGGTAAAGCAAAACTTTTATCAGTCCAGTGTGAAGGATCCATCACTGCACATAAATCCGGCTTCTCAAAATGAGCAACCTGTTTACCAAACAATCCACAGGTAAAGGATACCGTAATGTTAGTACGCATAATCCACTTAAACTATGTCCTTCTTCAGTTGCAACACTTTGTAAGCTCAGTCTTTTTTCATATTATATTTTTAATTCTATTTTTAGAACTATTAAATGTTTGATCAGCTTATATTCTGAGCTTTTCTAGCTTTTGGCCTGGAAAAGCTGAAAGGTTTAAGCTTGACGAACCTAGTTTTTTTTCGCAACTCAAAAAACCAACTTATAATTAGGTGCAATTAAACAAGCCATAAGGCAGAAAATGATTGTAAAGTTGGATTGTATTTTATACTTTCTCATTGCATGTAGGACAATAATGGTATTTATGCCAGAGGCAATCCATAGAAGGACAGAGGAAGCAAAACCCAAGCATCACTGGCATGATGCAAGCCACAACAGCTGCCAAACTTGGTTTCGATCTGTTCAGAGAAACACGGAGATAAGGGATTAGACCTAATTTTTATATAAAAAATGAGAGTTGTTCAGGAAAAAGCTTGGTATAGTTTTAACTTTTACTATGGTCTAATAGCGTTGTTAAAAAATAAGTGTCATCGATTTCAAAAGTACAAGGCATCAAGATTCTAGATAGACTTGGGAATCACATAAAAGCAGATATGCGGAGAAGATTTTGTGATTAATACTATGGTCGATTAATTTATACAAATTTTAGAGATTTATTAGAGTCTTTAGTAATGGTAATAGCGTATGAGTATTTGTAGGCGGTGGCGAAACCAAGATCCGCTTATGGGAGAGGTTGAACTTTAACTATAACACACAGTAAAAATTAATTCTTGATGTTTCAAAAATGAGGGGCTGTTACTTCTTGTGCCTTTCTAGTCCACCCCCCGTGAAAGTAGCAAGATAGCAACTTACCAACAACAACAAAAAACAAGTTAGCAAAAATTCTAAATATGTACAACGCAATGGACAACTTGATATGGGTGGTTAAGCTTAGTGACATTGTGGCTAAAATTTCTTTTAATTATAGAAACGTAAAGTTCATATTTATGCAACAAGTTCCCATACTACCACCAAAACTCCTAAATCTGAAACTAATCAGGATATCATATATAAAACTACCTCCAAACAATTTCTAGGATTTTGATGGAGAAAATAGAGTACCTAACAATAGTGAGAGCAGAGGTAGCGCAATGAGAGCAAAAGAAAGGGGCTGGTGTGTCTCTATATATGGTTTGTTGTATCGGTATCCCCTTGGGGTCGCCCATCAAGGCGTTTGGTGGGATCAATCCCGCCTCATATGGCTTCTCATTACCATTATAGTATGGTATTCCTATCACAGGCTGAACATCCTCGATTGTCTTAGACATATATTTTTTACGACAACTATAAATACTACTTTTAGTGTTTCAGATGTTTGGAATATATATGTTTCCATCTCCTATATTTATATATTTGGAATGTATGAATATTTGGTAGTGACCCTTTTAAAAAGTTCTTTGTAGGAGTCTAAAAAGAAGTCATGCACACAAGCCTTAAATTAGTCTTTTCTGCAACAACATTAAGGAAGAAGACATGCTAATAAGAACAAAACTTGTAAGCAGATATCCTATAAGCCATGTCAGTTTGACTGCAGAATTTAAACAAATAAGCTGCTTTGTTTATGATAAATAAAAAAGTTGGATTATCATGTTCCAAAATGTTAGCTTTTCCGGTTTAGGAATCTAAGAACATCTGCAATGGTATTGCTACATTTTTTTGTTAAGTGATGTTACATCAACGAAAAAATGTATTTTAACTTACATCATCACATTGTACTTAACTTGTTTTTTCACACCACAACGGCGTGGTTAACTTTAACTACAAAAAAACATATATTGATATTGTATTTAAAATAAATTTGCAACTTTTGTTGTTAAAATTTTTATTTATGTAATTTTAATAAACAACAAAATCATTTCCGATCCAAATAATTGCATCCTATTTTTTAAAAAGGGAAAACTATCAATATTTAGTACGTTTCTAACAACTAATTTATGAGAAACACAGCCTCAAAACTTTTATTAAGATATAATACGTTTGTGTTTTTCCCTACCTAAATTACGCTTTCTTATCATCGTTTCTCTCTCATGTACCCCTACATTTTCTTATTCTTCCCCAATTTTTGCATGTATCATAACTGGATGGTTCCTATATTTTACATCACTCTCTTACCTCATATAATGCTATTTAAAAAAATTTGAAAAAATTACCAAAACATACAAATTTTCAAGTCTAATTATCAAAAACTACAAACAAAAACATTTATTTCCAAAATATATAATTCTAATAAATATGTATAATTATATGTTTGTATGTTTTGACAAGAAAGTTTTAGTTGTTTTATGTTTTGTTAATATGTTTTTGTTGATGGTATGTTTTGGACATTGACAGTTAATTTTCTCTCTCCCTAATTTATTTTCTTTTCCTAGTGTTGGAAAAACATGTGAAAACATGGGTGTTTTCGAATGGTCACTGGACCAACTTTGAGTCATTATTTCGTGTAACAGCGCTGAGTTGTTTATACCGTACTCAACGTGGTTGAGTAGCCCGTGTGACGAGCTTCGTAGCGGTATATCACATGACCTATTCGGAGAATGGGTGTGAATACAAAGTGGCTTCAAAGTTAGTGCCTCGAAAGCTCAAATCTGAAAAAACCGAAATGGTAAAGGAAAACCATTTAATATAATCCCATATTGGAAGATTAAGAGTTAATTTTACAATATATATACCATACCAACCCATGTAGTTATTAAACTAACATGTCCACATACACCTAAGAGTATTAGTGTGTACCACACACGCTCGCTCGTGTCTCGGGTCTCGTGTCTCGGGCGTGGGCGCGGGCTTGGTATTTGGGATTTGTCTCGGGTCTTGGGTCTTGGGTCCAAACCCGAATAGGGAGTTTTGTATAAAATACAAAAGTAGTCCCTAGAGTTTCCAGCAATAGAAACGCCAGAAATGAATGAGATTAAATGCTGCGGTTTCATTAGAGCCTATAAAAGGCAGCCATCCCCCTCTCATTTCAACACACCAGAATACACACAACCTCACAGCATAAGCATCATATAGAGAGAGAACCGCATCACCAACAGCTCGACCTGTGGTTCGGTGCTGGTTTCCATACGAGCCACTCTGAGATATAAGTTGTACCTTGGAAACAAAGTTCCGAAACCAGAAACCTTTAAAGGTGGTTCGGGAAACTGCTCAGCAGTTGCCTCTTATTTTATATTTCTGTTATTTATTTTTCAGTCCTTTACATTCTGTTTCATTTCATTTCAGTACCATTTCCTTTCTGTAATTTACTTTTCTGTACTGTTTCTTTTCTGTATTTACTTTTCAGTACTGTTTACTTTCAGTCTTTCAATTCTGTAATTTACTTTTCAGTTATGTAATTTCTAGCCTTTACAAAAACCAGTCCGGCAGTTTTTTATTTGTTAAAAACCAGTCCGGCAGTTTTTTATTTGTTAAAACCAGTCCGGCAGTTTCTTTTATTACAAAACAGTCCGGCAGTTTGTTAAAACCAGTCCGGCAGTTTCTTTTATTTAAAACCAGTCCGACAGTTTTATTTAAAACCAGTCCGGCAGTTTGTTAAAACCAGTCCAACAGTTTATATAAAACCAGTTCGGCAGTTTATGTGTTAAACCAGTCCGGCAGTTTCTTTATAACAGTTCAGCAGTTTTATTTACTTGTTGAGTCAGGAATTGTAATTTATATTCCAATTGTGAGAAATAAAATTGTTTATTTCCTTTGCGTTCCTGTCTCTTTTATTTATTGTCCTTTCAATTATTGTATTCGAAATAGTACCAAAAACAACACCTAGTTCAATTTTCTATTCTATTTTCTATTCTTCATTACTCAACCTAGCAAAAATTTCATGGAAAACTACCAATCACCGGTGAAAAATTCATCTATTTTACCACGTATACACTCTTCGATGCTCTGTTGTGTTCTCAATTTCCAACTATTGATCCTCACAGTTGTTCTAATATTTACATTTTATCTAGTAATTTTGAAGTGTTTTAGGTTTCAAATGTTTTTAGTGTTTTAGGTTTAATTATAATAGTAATAATCATCTTTTTTTTCTTCGTATGCACAATGTTGCTCCATGATGCTATCTATAAATAGTTTCCATAGGATATTTTGTGATGCTCCATTTGTATTATTGTTAATGAATTTGTTTTTTCTTTTGATATTTTTTGGTTGCTTCGTTGTTTCTCTTTGTTGTGCTATTTTTCTCTATTATTCTTTGTCATTGAACGTCGACATTACTTTTTTTATTTATTAAATGAACGTTGACATTATTTTTTTTTTATTAAATGAACGTCGACATTACTTTTTTATTTATTAAATACGATGCTATGTGAATTCATTGATGCTATATTGCTATGTGATATTCAATTGTAGTATTTTTTTTATAACAGTTTAGCTATAATTAGTACTCTTAGTGTTTTGTTATTTTCTTTGTTGCTATATTTATTTTGACTATAAATATGCTATCTTATTTTTCAAGTTTATAAATATGCATAACACATTGGTTTTATTTTGATGCTACCTAATGCTATCTCTTACTTAATATTTAAATATTACTTTTCTTGTTGTTATTCGATACTATCTCGTTTTTAAATTTTTTATTTTCACTTTTTTTGTGTTTTTGAAAAAAGATATCTAGAAATAAAAAATAATTTGAAATGAGATATATTTAGATAAGTCTCACGTTTTAAAACTGAGAGAAACAAGCAATAACTAAAACAACAAGATAGATAAATAAGAACTACTAAGAAAGATATTCTAGTAATAGCAAGTTTAAATTGTATATGATCTTAAACAAGAATTAGTTTTTTGAGCTTTCTTGTATTAATGTAATAGCATCGTACTAAATATTTTTTTCCCCTTTAAAAAAATATTATATTGCAATAAACCTTACAAAAATTAATCTACATTTTTTTTCAAGATAATATTAATAATTATATATTAACTGAATACATCTATGGTTAGATGTATTAAATATGTACATCAACAAATTAAACTTCACTAGAACTAAAAAATGGTGATGCATTTTTTGCCCATCTCCATTGGAGATATAATAAATATCTCTTTTAGTTAAGTTAATGAATTTTTTTCAGAGGCTGGATTTTTATACTATATTTTTTCTGAAAAAAACGCACAAACCGTATAAAAAAATCTACGGTTTGCAGTGATTCAGTGCAAACCGTAGATTAAATCTACGGTTTGCATGCAATTTTCAGAAATTACAGAACAGTTCTTGCATTTCGTAAAAACTGCATATTGGTTATATCAATAAAAATACTGAATATTTTAAAAAAAATTAAACATGAATTTTTTTTTTATAAAAAACTAAATGGCATATTCTTAAAAATATACATAACATAAAAACAATTTTTTTATAAAATACTAAACTTTTCAACATGATTTTTTTAGACATGAATATTTTATAATTAGTTGATTTGATAAATTTTTTAGTTTATTAGAGTTGCAATATTGTTTATATCAATAAAAATACTCCAATTTTAAAAAGTAAACATGATTTTTTTTAATTAAAAAAGTAAATACCCTATTCTTAAAAATATAGATAAAATAAAATATAATTATTTTTATAAAATACTAAATCTTCTAGACATGTTTTATTTTTAAAAATTAAAAATGATTTTTTTATTTTTTTAATAACGAACCGTAAAAACAAAATACAAACCGTAAGTTAAATTTACGGTTTATAGTGTAAATGTCATTGGATTCCCTATATATAAAAATCATCCAACAACACTTAGTCACTTTTGAAATTTTTTGATTGATTTGATAACACACAAGTTCGTCTTTATTATGAAATGACAACCCTATCCGAAAATACTTTCTCAATGCATGATTAAAGCTTGAAAATGACTAGACATTATTTTAAAAAAAAATTAAATATGACTTTTTTAATAAAAAACTCAATACCCTATTCTTAAAAATATAAATAAAATAAAAATTATTTTTTTTATAAAATATTAAATCTTCTAGACATGTTTTTTTTTAAAAATTAAACATGATTTTTTTTAATAACGAACCGTAAAAACAAAATACAAACCGTAAGTTAAATCTACGGTTTGTAGTGTAAACGTCATTGAATACCTTATCCATAAAAATCATCCAACAACACTTAGTCACTTTTGAAATTTTTTGATTGATTTGACACCACAAAAGTTCGTCTTTATTATGAAATGACAACCCTATCCGAAAATGATTTCTCAATGCATGATTAAAACTTGAAAATGACTAGACATGATTATTTTTTTTTGAAATTGAATATAAATATGGTATATTTTTGCCAATCCTAACCATCTCTCAAATTAAACACTCACTTGAATCTCTTCAAAAATACTCATTTCTCCAAACAAAAACATACAAAAACACTCTTCGAAAATGAATTACGATTATAGTTAGAACAACAACCAATGGAAAAACAACTATGTTGATTCCTCCAGTAGTTCAAACGAGAAACTAACTGACTATACAGAACATTTTAAAGTTGATGATTTGACTTGGGATACAATAGATGAAATGCTTGCTGATCTTAGTGACGTGGCTGGAAATTAGGGTTTTATTCTTACGATCCGTAGGTCTGGGGGTGATGGGAGAAGGACACCGTATGTTGATATTGTGTGTGATAAATCGGGGGTTTACGAAAAGAAGAAGCCGTCTTCCACAAATTCAGGTACCAAAAAAAAAAGATTGACCATTTTTCATTAAGGGTTACGTAGTTAATGATGAATGGATGTGTCGTGTAGAAAATAGACATCATAACCACCCACTTACATTCAAGGGCAAGCACGACGTGCTCGTTGAGGAAAAATAAATGGTTAAAACTTTAAAGCAAAATAGTTTTAAAGTTAGTGCAATATTATAGACCATAAAAAATCGAAATCCTGACAATGTATCCAACACTAAAACGATACATAATTATTTGGCTGGTCTGAAAGTTAAAGAGAGAGATGATAGAAACCCAATACAAGAACTGTTTAATTTGTTGGATAGACATCGGTATACTTTCTTCTATAATATGAACCTAACAACTCATAGCCTAGAGAACTTGTTTTTTGCCCACCCCAATTTTATAAAGATGTTCAAAGCTTTTCCTGATGTATTGTTAATGGACTGTATCATATATGACAAACCGTTTTAATATGTCATTTCTAGATGTCGTAGGGATGAACATCAACGAACCAAACATATTGTTTAGATTTTTTTTTATTGAGTGATGAGACTCAGGAAAGTTATACATAGACTTTGAAAAAATTTAAATAAACATTGGAGGGTTGTACGCTACCTAGGGTGTTTGTGACCGACAGAGAAATGACCTTTCTAAATGTTTTATCCGTTATTTTTCCCGATTCTTATCATATATTGTGCACTTTTCATATTGCCAAAAATATTTTGAGAAAATGTAAAAAAAAAATCTCAGACGAGGAGTGGCAAACGTTTATAGATAATTGAGGTTTATTGGTTGATGCTGAGACGATAGAGGAGTACAATTATAACCGATCTTCTTTCAATTCCCCCTACAAATCGTATCATGTTGTGCTTAAGTATGTAGACAAGTTGTTAAATGATTATGTCAATAAGTTTGTTGCATGTTATACCAACCATACAACACATCTAAGTAACAGAACTAGTAACCGGGCCGAACAACAACACGCAAAACTAAAAAGATCTCTTTCCACAAATACTGGCATGCTTGAAAATGTTTGGTTAGAAGTGAATAAAATTATGAATAAACAGTTTGAGGATATTAAGATGAAATTGGATAAATGCAAGTTTTATTTTCCACATTCAGAACGGACACCTCTATTTAAAAATCTTAGGTCGTATATCACACACCATGCATTTGATTTATTATTTGAAGAACACAAAAAATATTGCAGCCAGTCTGATGAGAATTGTTCTTGCGGTATAAAGTTGTCTCACGGGTTACTTGCATCATATTATGAGTGAACATATTTTATTCGGAAAGGTTCTTCCACTAGAATATATCCATATATTCTGGAAAAAATTAGATGTAATAGATGATAATAGGAAAAACGATGATTATGTGGTAGAGGGTGATCTAGAAGAGTTTAAAAGTGTTTATTCTACCAAAACTAATGTTGAAAAACGGCGTATGAAAACACAACTCCGAGAGATAACATTACCATCTGAAAACATCCATGAATGATCCTGAAGTGAGACTAACTAGGGGGAGACCTATAAAAGGAGACAATTCTAGTAAGAGAGATAAGTCGGGATGGGAGTATGTGGAGGAATAAAGTGTTAGTGCTAGTAGAGATAAAGGTAAAGGTAAAGCGGAAGAAACAACGGAGGTAAAGGTAAATCCATCTAGGAGGCCGCGAAACCAAACAAATAAGCCCACCACCACTAGGCAAAGCTTCCCGTACAGTGACCAAATATGGATCATGTTAGATAATTACATCGATACGGTTTATGATGTGCGTGTGGATGGTAACTGTGGGTTTCGAGTAATTGCAAAGGTTATGGGTAAAGAACATGGAGAAAATGATTGGTACGTAATTAGATGTGAGTTGTTTCAAGAGCTGCAACAAATGAAAGGTGTTTATTATGATCTGTTTGAAAATCTCGATTTTGAAGGTTATTATTATGATTATATTCTATCCAGTTTGAATTTTTATCATCATACAAATCCTGTCCCTTTTGAAAAATGGATGATATTTCCAGCTTATGGTTTTTTAATTTCATCTCATTATAATATCTCAATTGTATTGCTGTCATTATGGCCAAACAAAAATGGAGGGGTACAAGTATGGAATGCCACTTTTTTTCCTCTTTATACTGGTTCGCCTCCTGGAACGACATATTACATTTCTACTGTAATGGTCTACGTCAACAATTGTCATTATGCTGAAATTATTCCTAAAGAAGGGATCTTCCCAATACCAAGAATTATAGCACGGTGGGAACAAACACGCACTGAGGCTGCTGAGCCATGGAAGAAACTTTTTCGAGCAAATTTCAACTTATACATAGCGTTAGAAAAGCAATCGGGAAAACAAATCCTAAATGAAGAAGATGCTATAAATGTATCAAGTCCATAATTAATTTTTTTATTTTTATTTTTATGTAGTGTACTTTTTTTTCCAAGTTGTTGTAAACTGATTTTGATGAGACTCAAATAAAATTATGTGATGTATCATGTTTAACTAATATGTTTTATGAAATTTAGTTAATGTTTGCATATTGACGATTGACATCAAATTGACGATTTAGTTAATCTTTCATATTGAGTTATCCAAGTGTTAAAAAACAAACCAATATTATCATATTGGAGCTCTAAAAACTATCCCGTATGTATATGAAAATGTATGATTTTAACTGTTTCGTATTTCTTACTTCACCTACTAAAACTTGCAAAAAGAGTGAAATTAAAAGGATCAATAAATCTCAACTTATACACTTCACAGAAAGGTAACATGATGAACCAAAAACGTGAAATTTGTAAAATCAACTTTTTTGGGGTAAATTTGTCTAAATTTATTTATTTATTTTGAGAGATTGTTAGAATTGACCAAATTTATATATAAAAAAAATTATGTCTAAAAGATTTAGTATTTTATAAAAAAATTATTTTGATTTTATGTATATTTTTAAGAATAAGGCATTTAGTTTTTATAAAAAAATTCATCTTTAATTAAAAAAAAATCATGTTTAATTTTTAAAATTGGAGTATTTTTATTGATATAAACAATATTACAACTCTAATAAACTAAAAAAAACTATCAACTATTTATAAAACATTCATGTCTAAAATTAGAGTATTTTTTATTGATATAACCAATATTTCAACTAATTATAAAAAAATCATGTTTAAAAGATTTAGTAATTTATAAAAAATTGTTTTTCATTTTATGTATATTTTTAAGAATATGCCATTTACTTTTTTATAAAAAAAAATTATGTTTAATTTTTTTTAAAATATTAAGTATTTTTATTGATAAGACCAATATGCAGTTTTTACGAAATGCATGGACTGTTTTGCAATTTCTGAAAATTACATGCAAACCGTAGATCTAATTTGTATTGAATCACTGCAAACCGTAAATTTTTTATACGGTTATACGTTTTTTTAGTATAAAAATCCAGTATTTTTTTCATAAGAATCCAAACACGTTAAACAGGAATAGAGGCATAAAGGTAGGAATTAATACCATTAATGCCACGAAGTGAAGTTAGACGTGTTGTACATTTAAAAGTGCGACAATAGTTGATCCATTTTAAGTGTTGAAGAGCATGTATAATAATTATTTTAATTGCATGTTAAATATTATATATGTAATTTAAATTTGGTATTCACATTAGTGTATTAACTTAACAAAATTATTTAATTTTAATTAAAATTAATTATTAATTGAAATCTCATTAATTAGTCATTTTGTAAACCCCCACTCATATATGAACTAAAATATGAGTAGTTGAAATAAAGTTCACGTTTTAATTAGTTCTATTTTGTCACATCATCAATTAACAACATTAAAAACATTGTTATCTTTAATAGTTTTTTTAACATCTAGAAATAACACATGATTTAACATAACTAATGGAGATAAAAAAAAAACATTATTAGTTAATTATTTTAGTTAAAAATAGAGATAACAACACTATTTCAGATACTTTAACTATACAAATTATTTGTAGTTAGAAGTTATTTATTCCTTTTGAAGGACAAAATAGTTGGTCATGTCCACACCATCCAAATAAATATGTGTCAACTTTTGTCAAATCATCATCATCTAATTAATTTAGCTCCTTTATCTTCTTTCTAGAAATTATTTAGGCCTTTTGAAGTACTTCATCAAAAAGTTTTATAACCACACATTCACATTCAGTGAGTCATATAGGCTTACATAATAAAATATATTAAACGTGTGGTTATATAAATTATTGAAGTATTAGTGTAAAAGGACCAAATAATTTCTCCGCTTCTCTCTCTCAAATGTGGGCCAACCCACTCAATGTCATTTGTATACTTATGCGCCAAATGACTAAGCAAATACTATATAAAATGAGTTTTTTTTTGAAAGGTATAGAAAATGGGTTTTTCTCCCTAAACAACTGAGAAGTGAGAAGTGATTATTGCGAAGTTCAAATTAAAATAATTTTAAAATGGTTTTAACTTCTAAAATGCTGAAATGTTTTATGCAACAACGATTACAATTTGAGAGTTTTGGAATGTTAACAATCGCTTTACATTACCCCGCACGTACCTCGTATTCTCATTCTAACCACTAGATAATATTTTAAAACTTTTAGATATTAACGACTGCGTATGGCTTAAATTTTGTTACCAATACCTTTTTCAATTTTACGAGTTTTATTCATTATTTTTTATTTAGTCATAATGTTTTTTTGCATGCTAAGAGTTTGCATATTTTGCATTGTTAACACTTATATGTATAGTCATTTGTCATGATAGTTTGACATGTTTATTTAACCGAGTCTTTTTTTCTCGATTTTTTTATCACATAGTGTATATGTGGTGATATAATTTTTAACCAATTTCTGATTTTTAATTTAGTCATTAGTAAATAACATAATCACAAGATGTTTAACATTTTTTTTCTAAATTTTTTTTTGATAATAAGAACACTTGGATTCTAAAGTAAAAATTTAAAAGGATTTAAGAAAATAAAGTTTAAAGAAAATTTATAAGTTACAGGACGAGATGTTGAAGCAAAGTGATAACATTGTTTATTGTTTTTTTTTTATATTTAAATTGAATAAATCAATAATTTATGGATAAATTAACAAAACATACTAATTTTTAAACTAAATTACAAAAAACATACTCTTACAACTTTTCATTATCAAAAAATACCAAACAAATTTAAATTTAATGTTGTTTATTCTTTTTCTTATCTCTCTCTCTTCTCCGTTCTTATTTCTCACAAATTTTTCTATGTATCTCTTCATTCTTCTCTCTCACAAATTTTTCTGTTTATCTCTCTCTAATCTTACTCTCTCTCTACTCCATTCTTCTATGTATCTTTCTTTAATATCTCACTATATCTCTCTCTTACTCCACCACGAAAACTCATCACTAACTACCGAATAGCATTTAGATTATATATATATATATATATATATATATATATATATATATATATATATATATCCATATACATATAAATACAAATATATACATACGTAATACACAAATATTATACTATTTGATACCCCGTAATATATGAAAAATATATGGAATTGGTGAGATTGTTTTCTATTTATTGAGTTTTGAGACTATTGTAAACATTGTAGATTTCAAGTTGAAAGAGAAGAATCCATATGTACAATATTGAGAGAAATTCATATGTAGGGTATGAAGTTTTGAAATTAGAGTATAAAGTTTTAAAATTAGGGTATGAAATTTTGAAATTAGGATATGAAGTTTTAAAATTAGAGTATGAAGTTTTAAAATTAGGGTATGAAGTTTTTGAAATTAGGGTATTAAGTTTTGAAATCAGGGTATGAAGTTTTAAAATTAGGGTATGACGTTTTATAATTAGCATATGCATATTTTGTGAGTTTTTAATCATATTTAAAGAGAGATGAGTGATTAGCACGTGTTAGAAAGAGTTACGATTATCGTGTGTTAGAGAGATATATGCGATTAGAGAGAGATATGTTAGGTTAGAGAGATGTTAGATTATAGAGATATATGTTAAGTTAGAGAGAGATTAGATTAAGAAATAATAAGTATATATAAGTATGTTTTTGGTAATTTAAATTATTAGGGTATGTTTTTGTTAATATAATAGAGATAGGGTATGTTTTTGTTAATTGCCCCATAATTTATTTGATATACATAGATCACTAATGGCGCAATCAGAATTTAAAGTGGATATTTTGGATAGTGATTTTTGAGCTTCAATCTTCTCGGAAATTGATATTTATCATATAAAACTAAGTTCGTACGTTTCTTTTGCTTCGAACTAATATTGTATGAATATGTGCTAGTAAGTACCGGTAAATACTCCATCCGTTCTTATTTAATTGTCAACTACGAAATTACGTACAATTTTGACCGGCTTATAACTTGTATCAAAATTGTCGAAATGAATTTTTTTTAAAATGTAATCATAAAATTTAACATTTGAACTATATGATCAACTTTTAAAAAATTTTATTCAGATAATTTTGATACAAATTTTTAAACGGTTAAAATTACAACTGTTTTTGTAATTAATAATTAAATAACAATGAGAGAGTATAAATAGTTTTGATTATGATTATCATTAAAAAATAAATTAATGAGCTCGTATTTTTATGGAGCTAAGTGTGTGAGTTGATAGTTGCAATGAAAAGAGATGGCGGCTAATTCATTGGCAAGTGATGAGTTGGCAAAAGTTAACACATGACTCTCCTTACATAGAGTGGAGGACCACCTATTCTATCTTTTAGGATGACTAAATAATTTATCGTGGACGGGTTTTAAAACATTTAATTTGCTTCGAAAAAGTACCATTTTTCTATAGTCTTACACTAAAAGACTTCTTGTAGGTACCGTTGGAGATGCTCTAAACAAAGCTAGCTTATAAGCTATCCCACCAATGCACTACAAATGAGATGAGAAAAACAAGCAAAATGAACTCAAGAGAAGCAACAGAACAAGCACATATAATTACATAATGAAATGCTTCTTTAACGTGAGAACACCAAGATGATTTTATCAGCGTAAAAAATCATGAAAGCAAGCTTATTTTGTTTTACTTAATCTTTGAATCGAGCTTTGGTTCAATTTTTTTGACTTTAAAGTGTGTTTTAAAACATTGATGATTACTCGCATCCGAAGGGGTTTGATCATAAGAAGTCCAGGGAGAACAACTAGGTGGGAGATGTAAGGAGTAGTTGCCCCCTCACTAAAACAAAATTGTATGGTAATTACTTTTTATAATGTATTTTACTTAATAACTTCATACTAAACTGCTTTAGTCTCTATAGCACGAAAAAAGATTCAAACAAGATTGTATCTCGTCATTTTATCTTTTTCCGGTTTTGCCTCTGAATTCGGGCCAACCTTGGATTTTATTCTCATCAACTTATAGTAAGTATTATATATACCTCTTGAATATAATTGACAAAATTATTAACTTTTGGAGACCAGAAGTAGAGTCATGCCCAAAGGCGAAGCTAGGACCATAAACGGGGTAGCCAAATTTGCATAGAAACTAATGCTTAGTGAAATTATAAATCGTCGCAGTACCAAATTATCCTTTTCTACAAAGTTTAGTAAAAATACATGATAATTTTTTTTAAAAAATCATAAATTTTGGAGATACAAGAGGCGTCGTGACCCCGATAGTCTCTATTTAGTTGGGGGTACTAAAGAACTTTTTCACCATTTAACAACTTACAGGTTCTTTGAAAGAATGTGATGTAAACAGACAGACGTTAGTAAAAGCAAAATTTAAAAAATAGATTATGTAAAGTAATGTCTAGGATAAGGGAATGAAAGTTCACTCTCTCAATGGCTTGGAAAATCATTTACCTATTAAATCCGACTCGACCTATCATACCAATCAACTCTCCTTATATAATTGACAGTACCAAAATCAAATACACAGTTCAATGAGTGAATGTTTACATACAATATCTTAGTTTGAAGCAAAACAAAGAAAGGAAAAAGAAAATAACAATCTCCATATACTTTTGCTGTGTTGTACTCCTAGATTTGTTTTCTTCTAAATAAGATGTAGAAAGAGGTCTAGCAAGCCTTGACAGACCTAAATAACATAAAGAGAAAACCGTGGACCGTCCAATGACTTCGAGACACAGAAATTTCATGCGACACATGTAGTGGTCATACAACAACACTCAAAACAAAACCAAGTCTCTTTAACCATAGCAAATACAAAAAAATTGAAACGTTCAAAACACTTACGTTTTTCTTCTCATCCATTTTAGCGGGTAAGAGCTAAATCAAAAGATAGGACTACCACATAGACTTCTAGAACGAACCTCAACTGTCCTCAGATCACGAAGATGCTGCAAAATTTCCCTAAGAAGGTCTATACCTTCGTCTCCTTTACTTAACGAGCCAATGCAATGCTTTAAAAAGTCCCTATCACTTTCAAGATCTTGCAGCCTGTCGTAAACATGACCCATCTCTTCTTCAATGGCCACTCTACTGTTCACCCTATTAAACTTAAAATCCAAGCATTTGATCTTGTTAGATGAACTAGACTCGATTTTCTCTTCCCTCGAAGTTCCATTGTCATCAAAAAGCAACTTCCTTGACACAACATTAACCATCATCCCATTTTTATTTGGACTAACAGAATCAAACATATCTTCGTGTTGATGACTGTTTGTACGATTTCCACTCAAATTAATATCCTCAAACGACTGTTCATCGTCGTTAGCCAATATGATAAGCTTCATTTCCAATGCCTTTAGATCTTTAAGAATAGAAAGCCTCTCTAATTCAAATTCTCCCAATGACTCGTCAATTAAGCTTGAATTATTTGGAGATTCAATCCCCATTTCATCCAAATCTAACTCTATATAGGCGCAAAAATCGTCTTTATCATTAACCTCTTGTATTGGAGTAGTAAATCGCTCTTGATCTTCATAATCTGAAACCATCTTTCTATAATTTTGCAACTCTTTTTCAAGCCCTTGTTTCTCTTTCTCTTTCTTGACCATGAGGTCATTTAAAAGCTGCAATGCTTCTTGGTCATATTCAGATTGTTCTTCCATCAGTATTTGGTATTGTTGAGCTTCCGTTTCTATATCCGCTTTTTCTTGCTGCAGCCTCGTCATCATAGTCATTGTTTGGTTGGCAGCTATCGTAGATGCATTTCTCTCTTCTTCTAGTTCCGTGTATAAATCGTTTAGAGCCTCTTGTGTGGCTTTTAGTTCCATTTTGAGCTTTTCAATTGTCATAGCATCGTCGCCAATCTCCATTTCGATTATCTTACTCTCAGCATGGTAATTCCTAGTTTCACATAGTTTCTCAGATAACTTCCGTCCCTCCACCTTGTTAGGATCTGTGCTTGACGAAACTTGGGGTTTAAACTTACTCAATATTTTGCAAGCCAGAACATAACTACGGCAATATTGTTTGATTTAAAGTTACTAAAAACCAGTATAGTTTCAAAAAATTACAAAGAAAGGTCTTTTCCTTGCTTCTTAAATTGACCTTACATGAACGAGAAAACTAATTATTTATTAAAACCGGGGACAGCCTTCATGTTTTGGGTCGTAGCTTTAGATTGGCCTCCAGCTTTACGGTGCCAAACGTAATCAAAATTCACAATTGTCTAACCTCAATAATATGATTTTAATACGGGTACTATTGAGGTGTCTATACGATCAATAGCTTATGATATGTATCTAAGTATCTTACATTCTTACCTTGGTCCATATTATCCCCAACTGATATATCAGGGCTGTTTGAGGTTCCAGTATTATTTATTTCCTGGGAAGATTGAACGAGTTTTCCCCTTGGCGATGAAGATACCATGCCATGGAAAAACTCAAACTCTGTTGCACCATTCAGTGAACGAAAATCATCATCTTCACCTTCTGTTTTTTACAAAAGAATGCCCACGTGAGCTACTAATATACGCCAGAAAATGACCAAAACACTAATTTGAAACAACAATTACAAACAGTAATATAATAACTAACCTTGAAGCTCATTTTGGGCACCTGCTCTTATAACATTGCTATCAGTACATGGAGATTGGGCTTCTTCGGTTGCTACACTGACTATATCTTGCATAGCCATTATAATCGAAGATACGAGCTCACCAATCTCCATCTTTTCGAATACTTCATTTGTAGGCTTCTCTTCAATTTCATCTACCACACTATGTAACTGAAAATTATTCTCCTGATCATAGATTTGTGACTCTGTACTCTTATTTTCATAAAACTCGTTTTTTTCATTCGAAGAACAAGAATATTTTGTTTCCAAACACTCAATTTTCTTTTTTTCTTTTCCATTTATCTCAAGAATTGGGTTATGATGATATGGGCAGTAGCTCAATTGAGATACTTCATAAGTGTACTTTTTGCGTATAAGATCTCTGTCAGTATTGTTGTTCTTGATAGGGTCTAAGATGTGATCAAGACTTGAACAGAAAGTGCAGGATAATTTGAGCCCAAAATAGATCACAAATTTTGAAATGAGATAAGACAGGAGTGAGTTTAATAGCAACAGAAATATCAAAATCCACTCAAGGAATGCATAGATTAGTACTTGATCTATCTTGTTAGTTGCCATGAATATTACTTAGAGGGAGAAAGATAGAGGTTTCCTTAGTTCATTCAGAAAAACAAAAGAATAAAAAAAAGTCTCTAATGGAAAAATGAAAAGAACTAGAAATAAACTTTAGGTTATTCTTTGTCCTTTATTTTTCGACCATCAAACTCTAACACCAGAACAACCAAGTAGTATCTGTTTAATACCTTTTTTCAAGTTTAATAAGGTTTAATGTAATTAATTTTGTTTTCAATTACGGTTTAGTGTGTTGACACTGAGTTTTTTTAAATATAATTAACTTTGTTTCAAATCTGATTTAGCGGATTAATCTTCAAACTTTACTAATTAATCTAATTAACTTTGGTGTAATTCCGATATAGTGCGTTGACCTCTAAGTTTTACTAATCTTGATTATAAGTATAATACTTTTAAATTGAAACGAAATTGTATTAAATTGAAAAGTCTAATACATTAATTCGAAAAACTTAGAGATCAACACACTAAATCAGAATTAGAACAAAGTTAATTATATTAATTAGTAAAACTTAACTAAATGTCTCTTACAAAAATACGTGCAACTTTGTCAAATTGGAATTGGAGTAAAGTTAATTTCTCTTTCCGTCTCTAACTAAATGTCTCTTACAAAAATACGTGTAACTTTGTTAAATTGGAAAATTTTAAATATTTCGTCATATAATTCTAACCATGAACTATTGTATGTGATTAACTTTTCAAAAAAAAAACAAAACCACAATTTAGATATATAAATTTTATCGATAAAAATTACACGTATAAAATACATGAATATATGAATATATGGAGAAATGGAGTAAGCTCAGCGTTATTAAACTCTTAACCTTTTTCCTATACAGAAAACTTGGTAGTTATTCTTAGTGGAGACACACTTATTGGTTTGGGACCGACAAAAGAAGGAGCGTTATAATGTTTTTTTTTTCATTAAATTTGTAATGTGGTACTTCTCGATAAACTATGACATTTAACCAAAAATGTACATTTAAAATCCAATGTTCTCACTGAACTTACCCTACTGGGTCCACTGGATTACCATACTTAACTAAAGATTTTACACATTACAACATGTGTTCTTATTAATATTATATGGGGATTACGAAAAAAAAATTAATATAGTGAGTTTATTCCTATATAGAGTTTACATATTAAAATATATATATATATATATATATATATATATATATATATATATGCATTTACATAATATTATATACATATACATGGTTCATTATAAGTTAAAACAAACAAATGAATTGATAGAACATAAAAATTAGACCCGAATATTCTATTCGGGTAATAATCAACCCACTTTATAAATGGGTATCCAACGCTTAAATGGGTCGTCTCATACTTTTTATAGGAATTGAGATGTTACTATCAAAAGCCCAAGCCCAATCCAATGGGGACCCATGTCTGAAAAACCCCTGGGATGAAGACATTTGTCAACATCCTAGAAGGCATAGTTGCCTATAAATAGCCAACTACCCCTCCTAGAAAAGGACCAGAAAATCTATCCAAAAAATATAGAGAGAAGTTGAGAAAAGAGAGAAACTAACCAACGCATACCACTTCGAGAAATAAACCGAGAAAAGACAAAGCCGAGCACCGAATAAAAGAGGAGAAAGATCAAGACGAGAGATTAAATAGTCATATCGAGCACAATTGTAAAACCGAAATACTAATCCGAGCAAGTGTAATAGTCCGAACAAGGATAATAATCCGAGCAATAATAAAGATCATGAAGTGTCCATTATTCACGGTTGATTTACTATTATATCATTGTTGAAAAGCCTAACGCGACCGACCAAAGTTATGGCTTTATCAAATGGCGCCGTCTCCGGGAATCATCTAGTTCCCAACTAGTTTAGAATTCGAATACCAATACTCTGCCAGACGAGCGACAATGGTTACCAATGTAGAGGAAACCCATCCCGAGATAATAGAAACCAATAACCAAAACACGCAAATTAGCCAACAAGACCTCGACGATCTACTCGCCATCCGCAACAAATATGAAGCTATCCAATCCGGAAACCAACCAACAACCTCCTACGTCAACCAAGAACAACCGGTCGAACCACCCCGACATTTCATCGAAGGGATTGTCGACGAACACCCTTCGTCCTCGGAGGACGAACAAGACGTGCCCGTATTAAGGCGTGCACGAAGACGCTTAACCGGGTCCCAAGCAGGGCCGAGCTCAAGAGTCCCTTTGCCTACAGCCTCGGTCAACTCCGGTGCTCATTTACAAACGGACGAAGCTCATCAGTTTGGCATGCCCGAGGATCATGTACTCGGACAGTCGCCCCGACTACCGACTAATCCTCCGAGGATGATTACACCACCCACGGTGGAGGTACAACACGTTGTTCCGTTAGCCGATGAAAGGAACTACTCCCAGCTACAAGCTCAGCTGGCGGCATGCATGACGGCCATGACAGCGGCCGGCATCGTATTGCCAGTTATCCAACCCGACAAAGACCCACGCCATGAAGTGGAAGATTCGGCCTACAGGGCCGCTCTGGAGGCAGCGGGTCGGCGACCCGATACAAGAGTCCCCCACCAAGGGGGCAATGTCCCAATAACTATCGTCCATCCGAACACTCGTATGGAACGTGTCCACACAAACACGAAGGACGGTAGATATCCCGAATACAGGATCGGGGAAGGATATGGCCCACCACCACATCAGGGAGGATACCCTCCCCCCTACCAAGTCACGGATGACGCGTTCCAACAGGCTTGGAACGTATGCCAAGAAACCCCGTGTGCTGAACAGATCACGCGGTACCGCAATCCTATGGGATTCGTCATCCCCGAATTCAGGCTCTATGATGGGAAGAGTTGCCCTATCGACCATCTGAGGCACTACAAGACGAAGATGGAACTGTGGAGTGATGACCATGCACTGATGTGCTAATTTTTCAAAAACAGCTTGGGTCAAGAGGCTTCGTCATGGTATCACAACTTACCACGGGGCTCCATTAGAGACTGGGCAGAATTGCTAAGAGCATACTCCACCCGATATGCTGCTCATCGGAAAAAGAAGGTTAGTATCGAAACCCTTCTTAAAATGGCGATGATGCCAAATGAAAGGTTCAACGATTACTGCATACGTTTTATCGACGTAGCAAACCAGATTCCACGATATGCCAATAATATAGCCATCCAAAACTTTATCAATTCCATCCCTAATGGCTATTGGGCGAGAAGGAAGTTCATAGGCAAAAACTTCCCGACCACTGATTCCCTGCTAGCATATTGTACCCACCTCACCGATAAAAATGACGAACTGTGTTTCCTCAACCGAACTCTACCGAGAAGAGAGTCGGTCCGCGAGGCACAGGTGGGTCGCAAAAGAGTTAGGAATAACCAGGGAGAAGCATTCCAACCGACCAGAAAGGGCAAAGAGCCCGAGGTCCATAGCAGGGTAGAGCGACCACGAGCATTAGAGCCCAAACCGCTCCAGATCGCATACCCAACACCGACCAACGAACATAAACCGCTCCAGCTCACCTACCCAATGCCACCCAAGCCGTTTCAACAAGGTCGGCCCCAAGAGAGGGAACACCGAAATGCTTTCGGACCGGTCGAGCTGCGATACACTTTCAACCTGTCTGCTGAAGATATCCTCAAGGATATATGCAGGGAAAGTTGGTATTCCCGACCGCAACCGATCAACACTCCCCCCAGTCAGAGAGATTCCAAGCTCTTCTGCGCATATCATGAGGATCACGGCCATCTCACTGAGCATTGCCGTAACCTGCGATGGAGAATGAACCAGTGGGGCGATGCAGGATACCTAGCCAAGTTCATCAAAGGAGCTGGGAATAAAGGCAAACAATTGGCCATCGAGGGATCCGACAACCGGCAAGGCAAAACAATCAACGTCGTTCATATGACAAGACCCAAGGGCCCAGGCGGGGAACGATCACGACAACGGCAGCTGGCCCACTTTGGCCAAGTAGCCAAGGCATCACAGGCGTCGACCTATAAACGACACTGCACACAACGACGACATCCGCCCATTTCTTTCTCGGATCTTGACGAAGAAGGGGTGATTTACCCCCATGGAGACGCCATTAACCTCCGAGTTCAAATTGGCCTAGACACGGTCAGCAGGGTACTTGTCGACCAAGGAGCCTCTTGTGATATCATGTACAGGGAGCTCTTTGACAAAATGGAACTCAAACTGCAAGATCTACAGCCTACTGACGTCACTCTGATCGGATTCATCTCCGAAACGACTAAACCGTTGGGTAAGATCGTCCTCAGTGTCACAACCGGGTCCGTGTCGGTTCCCGTGGAGTTCTTAGTGGTCAATGACCACTCCGGTCACAATGCAATATTGGGCCGACCTTGGTTACATGCCATGCAGGCCATACCCTCGACCTATCACCAAAAGGTCAAATACCCAAATGACAGGGGAGAGATCGAGACAGCCAGAGGATGTCAAGAGGATTCAAGACGCTGCGAGGACATCACCGCGACTCTCCAAAAACAACGAAGCATGGTGGAACAACCCACCAGCACCAAGAAGCTGATCAACCAAATATCCAAAGCCGAAAGGGTTGTCGAAGAACAAGTAGGAGAGACACTCAGGAAGGTGTATATACCAGATATGGACGAGGAACATTACTTCCTCCTCGGCGACAACCTTCCAAAACAGGAATCCGAGGAGTTGAAAGCATTCCTTCTCAACAACACTGATAAGTTCGCCTGGATTCCTAAAGATATGCCGGGCTAGACCCCAATACAGCATGCCACCACCTAAGTGTAAACACCGAGTACAAGCCGATAGCACAGAGGAGTAGGAAAGTGTCTGTACAGCACAGAGCAGCTATAATCGCTGAAGTACAAAAGTTATTGGAGGCTGGAGCCATAAGAGAGGTTTACTATCCAAAATGGTTGTCCAACCCGGTCGTCGTCCCAAAGAATAACGGGAAGGAGAGAGTATGTATAGACTTCACCAACCTCAACAAAGCCTGCCCGAGGGACCACTTTCCCCTTCCAAGGATTGATCAACTGGTGGACGCAACTGCGGGGGCAGAACGGATGACCTTCCTTGACGCATATTCAGGATACCATCAAATTCCCCTCGCCCGCGAAGATCAAGAGAAGACTTCGTTTATATCGCCTTTGGGAAATTATTGCTATACGGTAATGTCGTTCGGCCTACGCAATGCGGGAGCAACATACCAAAGGATGATAACAAGGGTATGTCGAGATCATATAGGGAAGACGATGGAGGTATACATAGACGACATGGTCGTCAAGAGCGAAAGAGCCACATCCCACCTTCAAGATATCAGGGACGTTTTCCGAACGCTGGGCGAGCACAAACTAAAACTCAATGCAAGCAAGTGTGCATTTGGCATCAGCAAAGGGAAATTCTTGGGGCATATGGTTAGCCGGAGAGGAATAGAGGCTAATCCCGATCAAATAACGGCTCTACGAAACCTAGCTGCGCCCAAGAATAAGAAACAGGTACAAGAGCTCACGGGAATGATGGCCGCGCTGAGCAGGTTCATTAGCCGATCCGCAGATAAGGGACGGCCATTTTTTGAATCACTCAAGAAGGATAGAAAATTCGTCTGGGACCCGGAATGTAAAGCTTCATTCAACAATCTCAAAGAGTACTTGAGGACACTGCCGCTACTGGTAAGGCCGAACAAAGGAGACGTTCTGGCATGCTACCTAGCAGTTTCCACTACAGCTGTGAGCGCAGTTATCTTAAGAGAAGAAGGTCGCGAACAGTTTCCGATCTACTTCGTCAGCAAGACTCTGGTCGAAGCCGAAACACGTTATCTACCCTTGGAAAAGCTGTGTCTGGCATTGGTCGTCGCAACCAGAAAATTGCCACACTATTACATAGCTCATCAGGTCCGGGTATACACGAAATTTCATATCAAAGAGTCACTTCGACGGACGGACATTAGCGGTCGAGTTGCCGCCTGGGGGGTCGAGCTATCCCAATTTCATATCGAGTTCGCACCCCGCCAGGCCATAAAGGGACAAGTCCTGGCCGATTTCGTCGCGGAGTTCACCCAAGGCTATAACGAGCCTTTGGCACTCTCTCCACAATCACACTGGCAGATACATGTCGACGGATCAGCCACCAAGGACGGATCTGGAGCGGGGATCGTCCTAAAGTCTCGAAAGGGAACAATAATCGAAAAAAGCATAAAATTGGGCTTCCGAGCTACCAACAATGAGGCAGAGTACGAGGCCATGATAAATGGCATGCTCATTGCCCGGTCCCTCGGATGCTCCCACTTAATTGCAAGCTCAGACTCCATGCTCATCGTCAATCAAGCCATCGGCGAGTTCCAAGCCAAAGATGACAGAATGATCCTTTACCAAGAGAAAGTCCAAAGCTTGATGGCAACTTTCGAACAGTGCGAGTTAATAAGAATTAATCGCACCGAAAATGCACACGCCGACGCCTTGGCCACCCTAGCCTCGACATTAACAATGACTGACACCCGGTCGATCACAGTGGAACTACTGCCAACACCGAGCATAATTAAAAGGGTAGACTGAGTGACATCAATACAATACGAACAAGGTTGGATGGAGGACATGACCCATTATCTGCGAAATGAGACGCTTCCGGCCGACAAGATAAAAGCGCTAAAAATTACAAGAAAAGCTCCTCGCTTCTGGCTATCCGAGGACGACAAACTATACAAATCCAGTTACCGGGGACCCCACCTACTATGCGTCCCGACCGAGCTACAACTGCCGGTCTTAGAGGAAATCCACGAAGGATCCTGCGGAGCACACATCAAAGGGCGATCCCTTGCAAACAAGGCAGTGACCCAAGGATATTGGTGGCCCTATATCAAGCGAGACGCCGATGCGTACGTCCAACGTTGCGACAAGTGCCAATGATTCGCCAAGATACCACGGCTCCCTTCATCTATGATGACCCCGGTGTCGGCACCATGGCCGTTCGCTCAATGGGCAATTGATTTGGTCGGTAAACTCCCAAGAGCACCTGGGAGTGTGGAATATCTGATCGTCGCGACGGATTATTTCACCAAATGGGTCGAAGCTAAACCCCTCCGAGAAATCAAAGCCAGCAACGTCAAACAATTCATTTGGGAATACATCATAACTAGGTTCGGTATACCGTACGCTATCGTCGCCGACAACGGAACCCAGTTCAAAGATGCCAATTTACAGCTGTGGTACGAGGAACTCGGTATCCGAAAATTCTATTCGACGCCGACATACCCACAAGGAAACGGGCAAGCCGAAGTGTCAAACCGAACAATATTAGACGGCATCAAGACCACCCTTGAACAAGCAAAGGGGAGGTGGCCCGAGCGGCTACTCAACGTTTTATGGTCGTGCCGAACTACACCCAAGACGGGCACCAAGGAAACCCCGTTTAGCTTAGCATACGGTGTTGAGGCCATCATACCGACAGAGATCGGGCTACCCACGCTCCGAACGACGTTGGTCGAGCAGGGAAACAATGAACAAAGAATGAGAGAAGAGCTCGACATGATAGACGAGAAACGAGAGATAGCGGCCCTTACCCTAGCTAAGTACCAACAAAGCGTGAAGCAAACCTATGACAAGAGAGTAAAAGGGTCCAAAGAATTCATGGTAGGAGAACTGGTGCTGCGACGAGTGACGGTCTATACCCACAACGAAATACATGGCAAACTAAGCCCTACATGGGAAGGCCCATACGAAATCGTCAAGCAAACAAGTCCAGTCTCTTACAAAATCAAAAGCGTCCTGTTCGCCAACAGCCGAGGGGAAAAGAATTCTTGGAATATGGCTAACCTAAAGAAGTACTACGTATAGGCAATCCTCCGAATGCAAGTACAGGTGCTACCTTACCCTTCTTGTTTAATGGCATTATCTTTCGTCTTTTGAATGAATAAAATATATTATCATGCTGTCTACTAATACTATGAAATTCCCAACATGGCCGAAGTGCCTAGGAATACTATGAAATTCCGTAAATGGCGTGTTACCGAAGGAACGCCTAGGAATACTATGAAATTCCCAACATGGCCGAAGTGCCTAGGAATACTATGAAATTCCGTAAATGGCGTGTTACCGAAGGAACGCCTAGGAATACTACGAAATTCCCAACATGGCCGAAGTGTCTAGGAATACTATGAAATTCCCAACATGGCCGAAGTGCCTAGGAATACTATGAAATTCCCAACATGGCGTGTTACCGAAGGAACGCCTAGGAATACTATGAAATTCCCAACATGGCCGAAGTGCCTAGGAATACTATGAAATTCCCAACATGGCGTGTTACCGAAGGAACGCCTAGGAATACTATGAAATTCCCAACATGGCCGAAGTGCCTAGGAATACTATGAAATTCCCAACATGGCGTGTTACCGAAGGAACGCCTAGGAATACTATGAAATTCCCAACATGGCCGAAGTGCCTAGGAATACTATGAAATTCCCAACATGGCCGAAGTGCCTAGGAATACTATGAAATACCCAACATGGCGTGTTTTCAAAGGAACGCCAAGGAATACTATGAAATTCATATGCAGGTATAATGCAAGGAATTATTCAGGTCCACCTTACGGCGGCGATACAATACAAATTGGCTAAAACAATGAAGGAGAATCAATCTTGTTGAACGATGCTCTTCAATTCGATTATTTTAATGATAACAAAAATTGTAAAACATGATAAAAGATCGTTTTGTGTACTAATCTTTTATCGAGTGTATTAAAGGTTCAAAATGATATATTGCGTAATTACAAAGCCAATGGTTCAAGCGTAATCTAAATCGGATTTGAAACGAACTAGTTACGGGATTTCAAAGTTTGTCGAGATAACCGAAAACAAGCCCAGAACAAAAACGACTGCTTAAACGATCGATCATTTCAGAGAAATTTTCTTCCAGTGAGCTCAACGCAAAAAACGACCGATCGCAGGCTTAAAACGACCGATCGTTTTAAGTATGTTTTCTTCCAGTGAGCAAAGAACAAAAACGACCGATCGTCAGAATCAACGACCGATCGTTTCAGTGCTATTTTCTTTCAGTGAGCCAAGATGAAAGTCGACCGATCGTTTTACAGAAACGACCGATCGTTTCTGTAAAATTTCAAAATCCAGCTTTTAAGCAATTCCTGAAAATGGGGCGAACCACTGCATTAACCAGCATTCAATTCAGCCAACAACTGCAACGGTCTGAAATTTATTGCTGCATCTTTTCACCCTACAAAAGAGCTCCAAAAACCTTAAAGGAAGATCACCCAAGCAATTTACAACTTTTAAGCAATTCTTACTAAGAAATCCTTCAAGCTTATACTACTCATTTCTCACTTGTAATCAAAAATATTCTCGATTATATTCTCTTTGTAATCTTATAAATATCGAGATAATATTTGTTAGTGAGTGATTCGAAATCAAACTTGTAAAAGAGTATTTTATAAACTCATTAGTGAGCGAGTGAATTGGGTAGAGGCTTTTAAGCAAGTGTAGCTTAAAAGCTCTAGGTCATTTATTCGGGATACTCATATAGTGAGGGGGAGCGTAATCGGTTGATTAAGCTCGTTAAGGTGTAACCTTGAAACGAAGATTTTTAGTGAAACACTCGGTAGTGAAAATACCGAGGAGAGGACGTAGGCGCGGTTTGCCGAACCTCTATAAATCTTGCGTTATTTCTTTCCCTAAACTTTTACTTTACGTATTTATTTATCGCTTATATTTATTGCTTGTTTATATTATTTAGCGTTAATTTGGTAACGAAAAAGTTTAGGTTATAAAATCTACTAATTAACTTAGTTAAATACCCATAGATTTAATTCCGCGAAAAACGTACGAAAACCTTATTCACCCCCCCTCTAAGGTTTAGACTCCTACGGACCAACAATTGGTATCAGAGCTTAGCTATTTTATTCACAAAAATCTAACGATTTTATAGTTTAAAGATCCGCTATGTCTTCATACGCCGACTCTAAATCCATAACTAGGCCCCCATTCTTTGACGGCACTAACTATCCCTACTGGAGAGACCTTATGAAAAATTTCCTTTGTGGGTTTGAAATAGACCAATGGATAAGTATTAGCAAAGGCTATAGAACGCCTAGGAGAAATGGCGAAGATAAACTTGTAGAGGAACTAGATTCCGATGAACGCCTTGCGTTTTCCCTAAATTGTAGGGCTATGACTTCCATCACTTGTGCGCTCTCGCCTAGTGAATACGATAAGATTTCCGGTTGTGACACCGCTAAGAAAATGTGGGATAAGCTAGCTATTATGCACGAAGGAACTAGTCAAGTTAAGGACTCTAAAATTAGCATGCTTATTCATGATTATGAATTATTTAAAGTCGATGATGACGAGTCTATTGCTTCTATGTTCACTCGTTTTACTAAGATTACTAATGATCTTAAAAGACTTGAAAAGGTATACTCGAGCAAGGAGATGGTGACGAAAATCCTTCGAAGTCTTCCAAGGAAGTGGGAATCTAAAGTGACGGCCATACAAGAGGCCAAGGACATGAACACTCTCTCTCTCGATAACCTCATTGGATCCCTAAGCACTCATGAACTCGACATGACGACTCGAAAGCATGAGGATGACTCGAAAAAGAAGAAAGGCATTGCTTTCAAATGCACAACAAATGACGATAGCGAAAATGATTCATCTAGTGAGGATGATGAGATGGCACTCTTCGCCAAACGCTACAACAAATTCCTAAGTTGGAAAAAGAAGGGTGGACAACGATTCCGGAAAAAGGAGTATAAAGGAGAGCCTTCCGACAAATCGAACAAGAAGGACGAAATCATTTGCTACAAATGTCACAAACCCGGCCATATGCAAAACGAATGTCCTTTGAAGAAAAAGGATAAGTTCGGAAAGAAAAAGGAATACAAGAAGGCATTTTTGGCCGCATGGGGGAGCGATGATGATAGCTCCGATAGCGACAATGAAGAAGTCGCAAACCTATGTCTCATGGCTAGAGACAACGATACCGAGGATGTAAGCTTTCACTCCTCTAACTCTTCTATTTCTAGTGATGATGAAATTGATATAAATGATATGTTAGAATCCTTAGAAAAAGCTAGAGGTAAAAACAAATCCTTTAGAAAATTGTTAATTACTTTACAAGACGAACTAGAGAACTTAGCTATAACAAATGACTCACTCACGTCTAAAAATGCCGAACTTACCTTAGAAAATGATAGGTTAGTTAAAGACCTAAGTTCTTGTAAAGAAAAGGCGGATAGAGCCGAACTCACTCTCTCTAAGTTCACTAAAGGTAGTAAAATGCTAAGCACTATATTAGCTTCTCAACAAGGCGCGTATGATAAAACCGGTGTAGGATACAACCCTCTCTTAGCGTCTAAGCATAAAAATCTATTCACCAAACAAGTGGAGAAAAGTGAAAATAGAACCCCAAGTTACTCCCGTAAGAACAATTCATATAAAAGGAACCTAGTTTATAATCGTTTTGTTAAACCTATCTCGCATATAAAATGTATTACTTGCAACCGTAGTGACCACTATGAGGATTATATATATTGCCCTAATAGGTATAAAGTAAGTAGAAATGATTTGGTTTGGATTCCAAAGGGTCGAGACTCTAACCCTCAAGGACCCAAAAATGGATTAGGGTACCAATGATCGTTTTGTCTTGTAGGTATGCTTGAGATCAAAAATCAACGAGGACAAGTGGTTCCTAGATAGTGGATGCTCAAGACATATGACGGGAGACAAAACAAAATTCACCACTCTTGCACCTAAAGACGGAGGCTTTGTGACCTTCGGGGATAATAGCAAGGGCAAAATCATCGGTATTGGTAGTATCTCTAAACCATCTAATGTCGTTATTGATAATGTATTGCTTGTTGATGGTCTTAAACATAACTTGCTTAGTATTAGTCAACTTTGTGATTTGGGTCACAAAGTCATTTTTGAAAAATCGCATTGCATTATTCATTGTATTTCGGATAATAAAACTATTCTTATGGGTCAAAGACAAAATAATGTCTATATGATTGATTTGAATAGTTCGGTGGATGAGGAAGTCAAATGTCTTGTTACTATCAACGACAATGGTTGGTTGTGGCATAGACGACTTGGTCATGCAAGTCTTGATTTACTTGCTAAACTTTCTAGTAAAGATTTGGTAATAGGTTTACCAAAAACTCCTTATATAAAGGACAAACTTTGTCACGCTTGCCAATTAGGCAAACAAACAAAGATTTCTTTTAAGTCTAAAAATATTATATCTACTACTCGTTGTTTGGAGCTCATTCATATGGACTTAGTTGGCCCCTCCCGGACACTTAGTCTTGGCGGGCGTGCATATGCTTTCGTCATGGTTGACGATTTTAGTCGCTTTACGTGGGTCTTGTTTTTAACTCATAAGCATGAAGCATTTAGAGAATTCTCTATTATTTGCAAAAATCTCCAAACACGAAAGGGTTATATGATCAAAAGTATCCGAACCGATCATGGTAAGGAATTTGAGAATACTCCATTTCAAACTTATTGTGATGAAAATGGTATTGATCATAATTTTTCGGCCCCTCGTACGCCCCAACAAAATGGGGTAGTTGAGAGGAAGAATAGAACCCTAGAGGAAATGGCACGGACCATGCTTTGCGAAAATAATTTGCCAAAGTATTTTTGGGCCGAAGCCGTAAATTCCGCTTGTTATATTTTAAATAGAGCCTTAATTAGGCCCATATTAAAAAAGACACCTTACGAATTATGGAATGAGCGAAAGCCCAATATTTCTCATTTACGTGCATTTGGTTGTAAATGCTATGTTCATAATAATGGTAAGGATAATCTAGGGAAATTCGATGCTAAGTCCGACGAAGGAATTTTCGTTGGATATGCTATATCGAGTAAAGCTTATCGTATTTTTAATAAAAGAACTTTATTGGTGGAAGAGTCGGTACATGTCTCGTTTGATGAGAATTTGCCGACGATTGATAAGCCTTTAATTGTTCATAATATTAATGATGATATTTTTCATAATGCATCTTCTTCCAATCATGTTGCATCTAGCTTAGAGTCTACGCCTAGAATAGAGGTTGAACCCGTAGTTGATGAAGTCACTATAGATGTACTTCAAAAGGACTTAGAATCTAGTGTACACATTCATGAGGATTTTCCTCAAGAATGGCGTTATGCCAATCACCATCCACAAGATTTAATTTTGGGTAACCCGGGAGAAAGAGTGCATACACGTTCTTCTTTAAGAAATATAGTTAATCATTTTGCATTCTTGTCTCAATTAGAGCCCAAGAACATTCATGAAGCGGAACTCGATGAGAGTTGGGTATTAGCTATGCATGACGAATTAAATCAATTCGAGCGTAGTAACGTATGGACCTTAGTACCTAAACCGCGTGAGAAAACCATTATAGGTACGAAATGGATATTTCGTAATAAGATGGATGAATCCGGGGTAGTTATTAGAAATAAGGCTAGACTAGTAGCTCAAGGGTATAATCAAGAAGAGGGCATCGATTTCGATGAAACTTACGCACCCGTAGCTAGACTAGAAGCCATTAGAATGTTACTTGCTTATGCTTCTTTTAAACGCTTTAAATTGTTTCAAATGGATGTTAAAAGTGCATTTTTAAACGGCTTTATTAATGAGGAAGTTTTTGTAAAACAACCACCCGGTTTTGAAAATCACGAGTTTCCTAATCATGTGTACAAACTTCGAAAAGCACTTTACGGTTTAAAACAAGCACCCCGGGCTTGGTATGAAAGACTTAGTAAATTTTTGATCAAAAAGGGTTTTTCTCGTGGTACTTTAGACACTACTCTTTTTATTAAAAAGGATGGAAAAGATATGCTTTTAATTCAAATTTATGTTGATGATATTATATTCGGTGCTACTAATGCTCGCATGTGCGAGGAGTTTTCTAAGTGTATGCAAGGTGAATTCGAGATGAGCATGATGGGTGAACTCACCTACTTCCTTGGGTTGCAAATCAAACAAACAAAGGACGGAATTTTCGTCAATCAAGCAAAATACACGAGGGACTTGCTCAAACGGTTCAACATGAGCGATGCAAAGCCGCTAGGAACTCCAATGAGTCCGGCAACAAAACTAGACAAAGATGAATCGGGTAAAAGCGTGGACCAAAAGCTCTATAGAGGTATGATTGGATCCCTCTTATATTTAACCGCAAGTAGACCCGATATCATGTTCAGTGTTTGCATGTGTGCTAGGTATCAATCTTGCCCTAAGGAATCGCATGTTATAGCCGTTAAGCGCATATTTAGATATCTTGTAGGTACTTGTAATTTAGGATTATTTTATCCTCATGATACTTCTTTTGAATTGCTTGGCTATTCCGACGCCGACTTTGCCGGTTGTCGATTAGATAGAAAGAGTACTAGTGGTACTTGCCATTTCCTAGGAAACGCCTTAGTTTCTTGGCATAGCAAGAAACAAAACTCGGTTGCGCTTTCCACGGCGGAGGCGGAATACGTCGCCGCGGGTAGTTGTTGCGCACAAATCCTTTGGATGCGTCAACAACTAAATGACTTTGAATTATCATTTAATAGTGTACCTATATTGTGTGATAATACTAGTGCTATAAACCTTTCGAAAAATCCGATCCAACACTCTCGCACTAAACATATTAATTTACGTCATCACTTTTTACGGGATCATGTCCAAAAAGGGGATATTACTCTTGAATATATAAGTACGGATAGGCAATTAGCCGATATTTTCACAAAACCCCTTAATGAGGAACAATTTTGCTTTATTCGACGAGAGTTAGGCATGTTTGATGTGTGAAATATACATATATTTGATTAATTTCATATATTTCAGTATTTTTGCTATTGTTTCTTGCCAAATCTGTGTCGAAATGTGCCAAAATTTTCTGTTCTGTACCTCATTTACAGTCGATCGATCGTCAGATAAAACGACCGCTCGTTTTGCTACAGACGACCGATCGTTCCACAAAACGACCGATCGTTTTTTAGTCTTACTCTCTGGAAGAATTCAGATCTTTTTCGATCGATCGTCTCACAAAAACGACCGATCGTTTTTGTGATTTTCAGTGTTAAAACTCTTTTCAAAACCCTAATTTCTTTACACTCTTCAAAATTCTCTCTCTCAATTTCGCCTCCTCCTCCAAAATCACCCATATTTTCCATTTTCACTATGGTTCGCACGAAAAGAACTTCTCTCGTGGATGAAAATGACGAAGCCTACGTGCCTCCGTCCCCTCGTCCCCGTATTCCTCGCGGTCGCCGAACCGGATCTTCCTCCTCCGCTCCTCCATCGGGCCCCGGTGCCTCTTCCGGCCCTCTTCCGCCTCTCTATCCGGCTACTATAGCCAAAAGAGGTATATTGTCAAATTTTACTCTCAATATGTCTCTATTCACGGAACGCTTTCCATTTGTTATGCAAAGCCTAAGCTTTCAAAATCTCGAAACCATTCTAACCCTCAAAGAGCCATTTTTCATCGAAAATGTTTATGAATTCTATTACAACCTCGCTCTTGATAGGGATGATGGCGCACTTCGCTTGCGTTCATCATTTAACGGACAACCTTTCGTTTACGGTTTAGATCGTCTACGAAATTTATTACGCCTAGGAAATGATGGCATTTATGAGTCCAATGAAGAAATGTGTGAATTTCTCGAGATCGATCACTTTAACGATCTCAAAGATGAAATTTTTCATCCCCTCCATAATAATCGCTCCAACAAGGCTCATGGCCTTCTTTTCAAATATAAAATGGCCTACCATATTCTATCTCATATCGTCCTACCTCATGCCTCAAATTTCACCGATGTTACGAATGAGTACATCTTTCTCTTAGGTTGCATCCATCGCCAAGTCAAGATTGACTTCGCGACTCTCATATTCCTTAAGATGGATTCGCTCAAAACGAAATCCAAGAATGGGCTACCTTACGGTGCCTTGATTTCGGCCATCTTAAAGGACCTTCATCTCGTTCCCGGTGGAACGTTGTTCAAGAATAAGGACAAACATGTTTGGGATACTTCCTACCTTTCTCAAATGTCCATCAAATTCCATAATGCCGACAAGTCCATAACTTGGTCCGGCAAACGGGTGTCCGGCCCCGGCTATACCCCTCTTTCCCCCGAAGAGGAAGAGTATGTCGGCCCCAAGGCCACACCGCGTGCTTCTAATGAGGACGTCGCTATATCCTCCGATTCCATCCCCCCCGTCGATATCCCTACATCCTCTCGTCCCTCTCGACGACAAGGAAAAGCTCAAGTGGGATCTTCTTCTCGTATCCCGCGCTCCGACAAGTTCTACGACTCTCTCTACATCAACCAATACCATAATGCGCAAACGACTCGTCGCATGTTTCGATTTTTGAACCCGGGACAAGAAGAGCTAGACCGACTTGATCGTGAAAGCGCCGAGCAAAGGGCACAATTTCATGAATTCTTTCCCAATGACGACGACGACGACGAAGATGATGCGACTTCCCACCGCGACTAGGCGGTTATTTTTTTTTTCATGTTTTTGATGATGTCAAAGGGGGAGAAGTACCTCTCTATATTGTTTTTCTCTTTGCATTGTATTTCTATTTCCTTTGAGTTGAACAAGTTGTTTTTGATGTAATAAGTAGGAAACGGTTTTATTTGATATTATGATGCGTTTCTTCTTACATTTGCTCTTGTTTATATGGCATTGTGTGATTGCGATTTTAACTATGCGTTTGGATCTTATTTGATATTATTGCATTTAGTACGCAAAGTTTGCTAGTTGATTGGATTATATATATTGTTTCTCTTTTGTGGCGATTGACCATTTTTAGGCAAAACTATGGCCAATTTTTCGCTTGCATATAGATCTTCATAATTCCTAATCGTTTAAGCTTGTTTTTACGTCTTTTTAAAATCGGATGTTATGACATTTACTTGCTTTTTCTCTAAAACGTTTATCCAAGTAAAGCGTCATCTACACATATCGGTTATACTTGTTTTAACAAAAAGAGCTTATAGTATGTTGAAGTCAATATTTTGTCATCATCAAAAAGGGAGAGATTGTTGAACGATGTTCTTCAATTCGATTATTTTAATGATAACAAAAATTGTAAAACATGATAAAAGATCGTTTTGTGTACTAATCTTTTATCGAGTGTATTAAAGGTTCAAAATGATATATTGCGTAATTACAAAGCCAATGGTTCAAGCGTAATCTAAATCGGATTTGAAACGAACTAGTTACGGGATTTCAAAGTTTGTCGAGATAACCGAAAACAAGCCCAGAACAAAAACGACTGCTTAAACGATCGATCATTTCAGAGAAATTTTCTTCCAGTGAGCTCAACGCAAAAAAACGACCGATCGCAGGCTTAAAACGACCGATCGTTTTAAGTATGTTTTCTTCCAGTGAGCAAAGAACAAAAACGACCGATCGTCAGAATCAACGACCGATCGTTTCAGTGCTATTTTCTTTCAGTGAGCCAAGATGAAAGTCGACCGATCGTTTTACAGAAACGACCGATCGTTTCTGTAAAATTTCAAAATCCAGCTTTTAAGCAATTCCTGAAAATGGGGCGAACCACTGCATTAACCAGCATTCAATTCAGCCAACAACTGCAACGGTCTGAAATTTATTGCTGCATCTTTTCACCCTACAAAAGAGCTCCAAAAACCTTAAAGGAAGATCACCCAAGCAATTTACAACTTTTAAGCAATTCTTACTAAGAAATCCTTCAAGCTTATACTACTCATTTCTCACTTGTAATCAAAAATATTCTCGATTATATTCTCTTTGTAATCTTATAAATATCGAGATAATATTTGTTAGTGAGTGATTCGAAATCAAACTTGTAAAAGAGTATTTTATAAACTCATTAGTGAGCGAGTGAATTGGGTAGAGGCTTTTAAGCAAGTGTAGCTTAAAAGCTCTAGGTCATTTATTCGGGATACTCATATAGTGAGGGGGAGCGTAATCGGTTGATTAAGCTCGTTAAGGTGTAACCTTGAAACGAAGATTTTTAGTGAAACACTCGGTAGTGAAAATACCGAGGAGAGGACGTAGGCGCGGTTTGCCGAACCTCTATAAATCTTGCGTTATTTCTTTCCCTAAACTTTTACTTTACGTATTTATTTATCGCTTATATTTATTGCTTGTTTATATTATTTAGCGTTAATTTGGTAACGAAAAAGTTTAGGTTATAAAATCTACTAATTAACTTAGTTAAATACCCATAGATTTAATTCCGCGAAAAACGTACGAAAACCTTATTCACCCCCCCTCTAAGGTTTAGACTCCTACGGACCAACAAATCTAAACAACGAAATATCAACAAGAAGCATCTCCAAAACAGGAATAACGAAATAACAAATGATTCAGCAAGGAAAAATCGATCCAATCAATCAAATAGCAATACGGCAATGGAAAGGTACAAAACAGGAACAAAGAAATAACATAAATAGTCCTCGCCCGCATTACGGAGGCAACAAGAAGATCATCGACACTAAAGAGATTCATTTAAGAAGAGCTACTGCAGGAGGAGCACGACGGTAATTGACCGAGCTCAATCTCTTCGTCATCCGTCGTTGTGTACCCATCAGACTCATCACCATCAAAACGCTCCTCAGAAATGAGGGCATCAAAATTGGTCGTATGAGCCCCAACACAAGTCAGCGTCTGAAGCCGCGCGTTGAACTTGGCTTCTTTCGCGAACTCGTGAGCATCCGAGGCCGCTTTACGGCGATCATCGTCAAAGGAGAGGTTACGGCGAGCTTCGATCATAGCTGCGGAAGCATCGTATCTGGCACGAGACAAACGGAAATACTTCACCAACACGTTGGCCTTGGTCACAAGCAACTTTAATTTGCCGAAGTACTTGTCCTTTGCACGCCAATATCGATCCAAACGACGCTCCTGAACCTCAACAGTATGCTCGGCACGGCGAACGTATTCTCGAAAAGAGGCCGCCTGGGTTTTCAGCTTGGTCCGCAGTCAAGCACATTGGTCGGTCAATTTGACATTTTTGCTCATCAAAACAATGTAGGGCCACCTGTCAGGCACCTCACTAGCCGCACCAGATGAGACCTCGTCCCGGGCAGCACCAGTAGGTCCTAACCCCGGGTTAACTAGGCATGGAGAACCAGCCTGGTGCGACATAGTAGCATGTGCCTATAAAAAAAAAGGGGGGGGGGGGGAGAAGAACGAGAAGAGATGAATATACAAAAAAAAAAAAAAAGAGAGAAAAAGAAGCTACAAAAAAAAAAAAAAAAAAGAGAAATTTTTTTATACAAGCTACAAAGAAAACGACAAAACAAGCTACTTTATTAATCCGACAACCCCTCAACAGACCCCGAAGTCTCTACTACATCGGCAAAATGAATATCTCGCAATGAATTAATTTGTGTCCCCAAACGCTCACGAATGACCGCCTCGATTCGGTTTAAGGCGACAGTGGTTTCAGTTACCCCGGCCTTCGCATCAACCATGCGCTCTGCCCGGGATACACCACTCATTCCTTTTATATGCTCAAGCACCTCTAAAGCGCGAGCTCGGGCCCAATACGCTTTGGCAAAGGATAGCAGCAGGTCCGCGTCCTCGAAAACGGCCCCAAGGACCAAGTTCAAGCTCGTCACACGACCTCGGGCTTCATCACGAGAACGTCGTAGGGCACCGAGAAGTTCCTTCGCTTTACCCTTATTTGCCGTATAATGGGCGGTTTTTTTACTAAATTTCTCTCCCAAATCACGTAACCGAATCGCCAAGTTGGAAATATGAATATTCAGACCCTCGATTTCCTGATAAGCACAAGTCAATTTCGCGGTAAGGGACGCCTTAGATCTTTCCAAATCTTCTATTACGTCACCTACACTACGACTAGGCGAGGTCCAGACCACCATGGCAAGGGGGTTATTTGGTACCTGACAATATTTTGTTTTCACATCCTTCAAAATATGACGACCATCAAAAGAAATTAACCCAAGAAAGCCCAACAGAAAGAAAACACAGCACCTATGTTATCACTTCCCCAAAAGAATATGTTTCTAGATACACAAGAGACCAACCAAAAAAAAAAAAACCAAAAAAAAAACAAAAAAAAAAACAACAAAAACAACAAAAATATACTATACATACTGCTAGAAAGATAGTCAAGGTTCCACCTGAGGATATACTGGTGGGGGAACAACAGTAGCATCCGGTCGAGGAGTGGACGGGGCCGACATAGAGTGAGGACGCAGCGCTGTCGAAATTGTCTGTCCCGGCAGCCGAGGAAGCTCCTCTTCACGAAGATTCGCCCAGTCTAAGGGTTTCGGCGGTGCACCATGCGGACACGGATACACCAACTCCGACCACGCGCTATCCGATAAAGGAACATTCGCGAAATTGAGCGCCCGCACATGAGCACAGTATACAGAAAAGTTGGCCATCATTGCTAACTTTGTTTGCTCCTCTGCGTGTGCCGTTTTCAGGGCAGTCACCTTAGCCCTTTCGGCTTCCACGTCCTCTGCCATGAGCAAGTTCTCCTCCTCTAGTTCGTCGTACTTAACGACCATGCTCTCTTTTTCCGCCTTCAATTTATCGACATCCCCGGTCAGGTGCAGAAAGTCCACCGATAGCTTGTCATAATTCTCGCCCAGGGTTTTATTCTCGGCGACCAATTTCTCTTTCTCGACCTCGAAAGCCGCAAGCAGATCCTTTATCTTCTGCTCGTTCTCCTCGCCTATGGCGTTCTTCTCGGCCACCAGCTTCTCTTTCTCCGCCCCTAGAGCTCCCAGCTGATCCCGTAGCGCCACGGTACTCAAGGCAATCTACACTTCAACACATTAGATTCCAAACAGAATACAAGTACCAGACCTATATAACGAAATACGAGCATCATGGTATATATATTACGAAATAAGCGCCCCCACATACCCTCAGCGCATCCGCGTGGGCTTGCTCTATAACCGACATTGTAAGTTGAGCAGCTAGTCTTTCTGCATCCTTGAACGTAAGGGGTTTCAGAGCCGTATACCCCATCTTCAAGGTTCGCGGTTGCTCCAGCAGCTCACCCCTACATCGGTCAATGTAACAGGTCATTGCAACCCCGTCAACCAACACCTTCTCGGATCCATCGAGAGCGTCATCCTCGACACCCGTCACAACATCCTCGGCACTCTCTTCGCCGCCTTCCATATCCACTTCCTCGATCGCCTCCTCCTCTGGAGCATTAGTCTCAGGGGTCCTGCGTTCGATTACATCCTCTGTACGGCTGGGCGAGATACCAGACAGGTCCAACGCGGCCTCGGCAAGGACAGGCGAGACCGCAGGCAGGGTCATCGTCTCCTTCCCCATAGCCACCAACATGTTGATATGTCCGAACAGGCTATCGACCGACCCCTGAAATACAACAATACCCATCGACCGGGCAAGAGCGAGGGTAACCAATGGAGAAGTCAGTAGCTGAAACAAGATAACTAATAAAGCAAAGCACTAGCGAACAAACCGATAACCAAAAGACAAGAAAATCATAATACATATACACATACCTCGCCCGGCGCAGAGGCATCCTCGGCGGTATCCCCTTCGGCGGCAGCAACCGCCCCCTCGCCTGAGCCAACGATATCAGCCTCCTCGGTAACTGATGTATCGGTTCCCCTGGCCCTCTTCGTTACTCCACCAATAGGGTCAGACGCATGACGCTTAGACCGAACGAGCTTCTTCCCGAGCCGAGCAGCACTTCGAGCCCGGACCACTTTCAAGAACTCTTCCTCGGGCTCTTTGGGGATCTCGGGCGTAGGATTCCCCTTGGTCACCGACCCCATAGGATACCCGAGCAGCATCGGAGCAGTATGACTCGCCGGATCCGGCGTCGGTCCCGGCCCCCACCATTTCCAAAGAGCTAACAGAGCCTCCACATTGGGAGCGCCGAGGTCGGGCATAGGGGGAGCGTTGGTGGACGGTCCAGGAATCTGGTGTCCCAGACAGCCCCATTCACCAGAAGCTATCACGATACCAAGATTGCGCTCTTTGTTGGTATCCGGCAAACCGATAACCAGCCGGCAATAGGTACGCTGGGTTTTCAGATACGAGCTACGACGCTCAAAGCTCAGACTGTAGACTCCGAAGACGTCCTTCAATTCAATCGGTATTCCGGCCAACTCCGATAACCTTTGAATACCGTTCAGAGTACGGTAACCATTTAAGGCCAGTTGGGCTGGAGCAATCTGGACGGCCTCAAAGAACGAAGCCACCCAGTTTGTAAAAGGAAGTCGAAGACCCCCAGTAAAAAATGCCGAAGAGCGCACAACCACCTCGCCGGCAGGAACAAATCCCAGCACCTCCTCGTCAGAAATAGGAAGCCGGATATGTATGTTGTCAGGTATTCCGGCAAGCTCTTTAAAATCCTTTTCCACGAATGTGCCAACTTGGGCCACACTTTGGGTCAGAATTTCCTATCCAAACATCATTCACAATTCCATCAATATACTAACCAAATACACAAACAAGAACCACATCAATATAATGCACCCCCCCCCCCCCCCCCGCACTCACATTAACCAGATACATAAGAATCATCATACACATATAGACAACCTAAACCATATCCCAGTGACACATCTATGACCACAACGACAAAACTACCTACAACCCCTACCAACAGAGAAAGAACACTTACGGTTATCATTATGAACAAGCACGGGAGAACAGCAGCAAGTCTTCCAACAAAACCACGAAACCCTAGATCAAGCGGCCGAACTCTTTTCCTTTTCGGCGGGAAGAATATGCTTTAGAGAGAGAGATATTTTCTTCAGCAAATTTTGTGATAAAAATAAAAAAAGGATTACTTGGCATAATAGAAAGGAGTGGAGTCACAAAAAGAATAAAATAATAACCGTTCTTTCGTGTAACAGAGGTTTACCTTTTTTCCAACCATACAAAAGTCAACAACCGCTGCTGTTTTTAACATATGAACGCTCCAGATTTCGCCACGTCAGCGCGTATCCCACTACCCAAGGCAATTCACATCATTACACCTAAATAAACGGCCAGTGGACCCTACCACGAAAAGCTTCCCACATACGCTACCACTATTATCACACCGAGAATGTCCCCCGATTAAAGTTCCTCGACTCCCATCCGATTCTTACCCAAAGGGCACACCGAACAAGGTGGACGAAGACCGTTTCTAGCTTGACGGCAGGGAGCATCAAGTCTAACAACGCTCTCCGGGGGGATAACCGGGCATAGACATATTGTTCGGTGTATGCTGAGAGACATCAAATGATATCAACATAAAAGAGTGAAGCAAACAAGAAATAAAATAGGACAGAATCAAGTGCAAGACAAGTTTTATTCATCCACAAAGGGGGAAACACAAACAATACAACAGAAAAAGAAAAATGTTACAAGAATATATCCCCCATAGCAACATCCCTCTTCGCCAAAAGTTCCTCCAGACGCTCCTTCTCCATAATTAAACGAGAAATCGCCATCTCAGCCTGTTTCAAGGCGTAAGACTGAGACTCGCATTTTTGCTCGGCCTTGAAACGAGCAGTGCCCTCCTCGTCCCAATATTGTTTAAACCTCCTCACTTCAGTCCGAGCACACATGAGATCATGTTTCAGCCATGACATCTCAATTTCTTTTAGGTGAAGAGGAGTCAAATCCTCCTCCCCAAAACCAGGGGGATGAGGTAGCAAAAAAGTAGGCTCCTCTTCCATAAGGGTTTTCTTTTTGGAGGCAGACCTAGTGATGGGAACCATCTCACGCAAAAGCAAGTTAGAAGAAGCAAATTATAAAACAAGAGAAAGGTAGAAATTGGTAATGAGATACAGGCAATAGGGAGCATTTATAGAGAATCAAAAGGCACAAAGTACGAAGCGTTACAATGGTTCACAAGACAGGCACGAGATACGAAAAGATACAACTGATTCATCAAATACAGAGAATAAAACACAAATTGCAAAAGGGGAAATACATAAGAAAACCAGCCCAATCTAAGGATCAATGGGTGGAAAAACCGAACTGCCAGACCGAGAGAAAGCAAAACGAGCAGAACAATTCAACCGAGCTTGGTAGGAATCGTTCATGGCGACCAAATTGTCATTCTCCGAGGAGAGCCTGTTGTTTTCCGTAGTAAGAACCCTGACGCGCTCCACGAGCCGAGCATTCTTTACCATTATGCTGGCTAGGCCTTGAGGAGAGTTGTCAAACTCATCTTGAGAATGGTCCCAAATCTCCTCGGCATCATACCAGGAGTTGGCCAGATGGTTTCTCTGTAACAACAAGTGATCGAGCTGGCGACTTAGTGCCGAGATCTCGATCCACTTCACCGTCTCTTCGGGAAAAGAGCCGAACAAGCTCAAGGCCAAAACGCCATACTCTTTCTCAAGCCTTGCCATCCGACGGCGGACCCGAGATACCTCAGTGTCCAAGCCCTTCATCTGAGCATGATATCTCACCACAGGTCCAGACATTCTGGGAAATTGTTATAGTACGGAAGAAAATAAAGGGCTGAGGGAGAGGAAAGCAAAAAGAAAAATGAGATGATAAACTACCAAAGAAAAGAGAAGTACTTATAGAACGGAGATAGCATGCATATTCCTGACATACTAGGGAGCATGCATATTCCTGACCTACTAGGGAGCATGCACCTATATTCGACAGTGATGGGGACATCTACTGACATCTGATACAATAGTACAGAAGGAAATAAAGACGAGATATACAAAGATCTAACTTCCCGACAAACAACAAACCACAGGTGCAATATAAAAAGAAGTGCAAAAATAAAGGGGCAAAAATACTTTTCATTAATAAAGATGGGATATATCATTGTTCATTACATCCGAAAAGAAATTTATTACATCCGAAAAGAAAGTCTATTACATCCGAAAAAGAAAGTCTATTACATCCGAAAAGAAAATCTATTACATCCGAAAAGAAAATCTATTACATCCGAAAAGAAGATCTATTACTTCCGAGAAGAGCTAGTACAGAAGATCAGGGAAAGGATCAACTATATAAGCTGACCAAGTGAGCAGGATACGCCTAAAAAAAGAGAAGAAAAAAGAAAAAGAAAGAGATGGGAAAAGATGGGGAAAAGCAAAGAGAGATAAAAAAAATAAGGGGGAAGGTTAGGGGGAAGTCGATCGGTATCGATGAGAGGGCCCGGCAGAGACATCCCTGTCCCTCAGTGTCGGGTTCCCCCTTAGCATCTCATTCTCTTCGACTAGAGCCTGACGAGCACGTCGGCTATAAGCCAGTTCGGATCTTAGCCAAGTTAATTCCCGAACCATCTCGGTATGGTGATAACGCATCACCTTCAGTTCCTCCTCGGCATCCCTCAACAGCCTTTGTACATGGCTATAAGAGGCTTCAAAAGCCTCGACTTGCAAAGCTAATGTTGATGGGGTGAAAGGACCAGACATCTTAGGGAAATTATAAAGATGAGGGTCTATATATGGGAGAAAATAATATGATGAGAATTGTGGATGTAACCATGCTGTAAGCAGGTATTTATAGATCAATTAGATGAGGGCTGGGATTGAGAGTCGCAACCGTTCGCCAATGGGTACTAAGAAGCGATGGCAATTAAAAGATGTGTCTGTTCAAGAAAGAACGTTTGGATTCCCCAAAGGTTCTAAAAAAGCGTGAGTAATTAAAAGCCACTCTTGTTCACAAAACGCTTGGATTCTTACCAATATTTAAAGAGGGCAAGTAATAATGGCATTGAAACACGCGTCATTTCTGGGGAAAGGCATTAGGTTCAAATAAATATCTAAGATCTTTTGCACAGAGATCAAGAAAACTCTGGTGAATAAGATTTTTATGCACAGGGCTCAAGAAAACCTATTGGTCCCCAGATATAAAGAGTAAGAAGGTCCAATGGATAAGGTCAAACGCTAGGCCCAAGAAAAAGCATTGATGAGGCCACAAGCGTGCGCAGTCAAAATAAATTGCATTGGAAAAGTAATTCAGATATAAACAAGAGAAAGATGTCTTTATTGATTGATTGGTACTTCGTTACAGAAAAAGCAATAAAAGGAAATACAATGAAAAAACAATAAAATCATTTCGTGGAAGGGCCCGCTTCGTCATTTGGTTTCCCCTTCGACCGAGCATACACTTCCTTAAGGGCCAGTTTGTAAGCCCTCTTGGAAGCAAGTTGCCTATCTCTGGAGGCCTCGAGCTCTTTGATCCGAGCACGAGCGCGAATACTGTCGAGCAAAGACCTCTGATGCTCCTTCTCCAGGGCCCGACGAGCTTCCACTGACAACCTGGCAACCCTCTTCTCGAGATAATGCACCTTCTGAACTTCCTCTTCAAGACGAGCAACGTATTCAGGAAGGTTGTCACCATAGTTTTCAAGAGGAAAAGCCATTTGGTCGTTAATAAAGAATGAATTACATAAAGAATACTGGGACAGTACTTTTATAGGAAGAAACAAGGAGTAGATCAAAGGTCATCTCGAAGAAATACAACCTCGTGAACTTCCCAAGAGCATTTACGACAAATTAACCACAGTTCCAAATCCAATTAAAGTCATCCAAAAAGACATCAAGAAGATAAACAGACAAGAACAAGGAAAGGGAAATATTTTATTAATTTCAAAAACTTCGATTACAACTGAGGAGAAGACTCCCCATTCAAGAGAAATTACGACAGAAATTACAAAAGACTAATTATTTCGAGGAAGAGCCTTCTTCATCGTCATCCGAACTCGGTTTAGACCGAGCATGCAACTCCTTGAAGGCAAGCTTATAGGCCCTTTTTGCTGCCTTCTGCTTGGCCAGATTAGCCTCGAGCTTCTTTATATGCTCGTAAACCCAATCCCGATCGGCCATCGTCACATGATGATCAGAATCCATGTCAGACAGCCTTTTCTTGTAGTCTGAAACCTTGGCCACGAGTTTCTTATTCGCGGTACGAGATTTCTTGATTTCCATTTCTAAATATGAAATATAATTAAAGGAGCTCTCACCAGTAGAACCTGAAGAAGCCATTATGTCACGAGCAAATTAGTAGTAAAATGCCTAATTATGGAGGGAGCACACCCCTTTATAGGAGTTTTCCTCGAAGAAAGATATTAGGATAGGAAACATTAAATGTGCCCCCCTGGGAACCGTCATGAGTCTATTGCGTTTCTCGATGAAGCATTGGGAAGGACAAGACCGAAGTAACGTTCTCGACAAACCGAACATGACTCCCCCGACATGGAAACCACGCCGAGAAAGTCAGGGAGCACTTGATAGAACATAAAAATTAGACCCGAATATTCTATTCGGGTAATAATCAACCCACTTTATAAATGGGTATCCAACGCTTAAATGGGTCGTCTCATACTTTTTATAGGAATTGAGATGTTACTATCAAAAGCCCAAGCCCAATCCAATGGGGACCCATGTCTGAAAAACCCCTGGGATGAAGACATTTGTCAACATCCTAGAAGGCATAGTTGCCTATAAATAGCCAACTACCCCTCCTAGAAAAGGACCAGAAAATCTATCCAAAAAATATAGAGAGAAGTTGAGAAAAGAGAGAAACTAACCAACGCATACCACTTCGAGAAATAAACCGAGAAAAGACAAAGCCGAGCACCGAATAAAAGGGGAGAAAGATCAAGACGAGAGATTAAATAGTCATATCGAGCACAATTGTAAAACCGAAATACTAATCCGAGCAAGTGTAATAGTCCGAACAAGGATAATAATCCGAGCAATAATAAAGATCAGGAAGTGTCCATTATTCACGGTTGATTTACTATTATATCATTGTTGAAAAGCCTAACGCGACCGACCAAAGTTATGGCTTTATCATGAATCTATCAAAAGTTTAGTTAAAATGCTTGGCAAATTAGAAATATTTTGGCTTCAACAAGATGATATACATGTCGACGAACTAGTAGTATAGACGCGCATATTAAAAGATGTGGTAGAAACACAAAAAATTAAGTCATCATCGCAAACAATCTTACATAAGTATTTTACATCATCATAAATTTATTGTAACTAGATTTATATATTTTTATAATGAAATGTATTTTATTCCTATAAGGATGTGAATTTATAACTAACGGGATCATAAAAAATTACGGAATATGACAATAGAGAGTTTATTCCTATTTTAAACTGGGCCGAGTTGGGATCGGGATTTTTTATTAGTATAGAGAGTTTATTCCTATATAAAATATTTTTATAGAGAGATTTTAGTGTAAATGGATATCACCCGGTTACAATAAGATTTTATTTATGTATTGGAAAATTAGATGTATTTGAGAGAATTAGAATCAGTCAGTATAATAGATCATCACTGGCTTGATCCTTGATTAGTTGTTTACTACACCATATTTTTGAAAAGCAGTGAGTTAATTAACATGGTCGGTCATACACAAGGAAACCCTTCTTATCATTTTGTATTTTAGAAGTAATATGCAAAACATATTGGAAAATAGAAAATTCTTTCAGATGAGCACTTTAATTTAAAAACATGTCAAAAATATGAATCCGCTAGCTCCACTCTCCCGACAAATCAACCACTGATTCAAGGTATAAAAATACGAAAAATGAATGATTAAATCTAAACATATATAGCTGTCACATTCTCCCCACCACTATGGTAAAGGTAGAAGAAAAATAAAGCCCTTAATTACAAAAGTGAAACAAAGAGGCCCGCCCCCTCTAGACTGCGAAAACTCGAGCCACTTTTATTTTGCACAACCATATATAGAGGTTATCAAACGGATAACACAAAAGAAAACATTTGATAAACAAATATTTTTAAGCTATTGTGCATTGTTGTGACAAGTATAATCATAAGATCAAACTAGAATTTGTGCATGTTTAGTTGTTTACCTTAACCTATTTTGTTAATATTAATATAGAATATGTGTACGGTGGTATACTCCGAAGCTACGCTGTTTTTTGTGTATATGATTTGTTTTTTTGCATATTATAACCGTATTCTAAGGATCTGTAGATGGAGCTCTTACTTATTGATTAGTCTTGTATTATTAATATGACCATTGTCCTAGATTCAAGGGGTAAAATCTAATATCACAACTTTTGGTCCTTTTAAGTGTACGTAAGGGGAATTGTGAATTTTTTTTGACAAGAATATCCTGTAGTCACAATTGTATGTCCCGAAAATATTTATGTCCCGTAAAAGAATATTTTCTTTTGGCAAAAGTATACTTAATAATTTTGTTACTTGTACGTTTTTTTTTAAAAAAATTGTTAAAACATTTTGTGTCGTTTATTTATATCTCATTCATTTTGCTCTGCACCTTCTGATAAAACCTAAAAGAATCAAGGCCAGCTAATCTGTCCATCATCTGTTTTGTAGATTTATGGATTTTGAATAAAGATAGTCACAAAATAATTGACATCTTTATACATTCTTCTAATTTCAATAGTGACTACACATATATAGTGGCGGTGACCTCTATATGAAAAGTGATGAAATTCATGTAATTTCTTTTTTCATTTTGTTATTATACGTTGTATTGCCAAAAATCTATTTTTCTGAAAAAATTAAGAAAGACTTACAAATAAATGCATATCAATCAACTTAATTACAAAAAACTCATATTGCACTTTTTTACAATTAGTTACATATACTTATTTACAATTAGACGCATATCATAAAAAATAACAAAATAAATCAAAATAAAAAAAATAATTAAAAAATCGAAAAAAATTTAATTTAATTTTTTTAAAATCAAAATTTTTGCATATATTATCAAACAGGATTAAACATGATTGGATATGATTAGATAGAATGTGACAGAATTAGTCATATATGATTGGACAGTATTAGACAGGATCAAACAGAATTAGACATACATGATTGAACATGATCAGACATGATCACAAATATTTTTTGTATAAAAAATGTAATTTTTAAAATTTTGGTTTTTTTTTTTAATGATATATGTATTTATTTGTAAATAAGTTCACAAAATATGTATTTTTTTATAAAAGATTCATCAAGTTCAAAACAACCGTTTTTTTTTTTTTTTTGTAAATAATTGACCTCTTTATAGATTTTTCTAATTTCAATTGCGACTACATTTATAGTGGCGGACTGGTGACCTCTGTATGGAAAGGGAGGAAATTCATATAATTTTTTTTTCATTTTGTTATTATATGCTGTATTGCCAAAAAGTTATTTTTCTGAAAAAATCTATGATAAAAAGTAGTTGAGTTTTCCTTTAATACTAGAAAAAACTATTGCCTAAATTTCAAGTTGCAGTTACGTTTTCATTTAGTTTTAACTCAATTTATAACTGAATAAAACTCAATAACAAACACTGAATAAATGAAAGTGAACCCACAAACTTTAATTACGAAGTTCGATCTATATATACGATGCACTCATCCAGTTATATATTGATATGTCAAATGACAGTGACAAGTTTTGAGCCCTATAACACTCTCGTTTATATGTCTAACTCTCATCTCATAACTAAGACACTACCAATCTTTCTAGGACCTAACCCTATGCTTGAATTTGTCGAATATCTGCAGTGTTATTCGTTCTGCAATTGTATAAAACTCTCTGACTTTTTTTTTGCGCTCAAAAGGTATCTTTTAGGAAGACTTATAAATACTTACATACCAATCAACTTAATTACAAAAAACTCACATATATATACTTATTTATAATTAGTTACATATACTTATTTATAATTATGTATATATGTCATAAAAAAATAACAAAATATACCAAATGAAAATAAAAAAATTAAAAAATTGTACATATTATCAAATAGGATTAGATATAATTGGACATAATTAGATAGGATTAAACAAGATTGGACAGGATTAGACATGATCAAACAAGATTAGACATACATTATTAAACCGGATTAGATAAGATCACACATATTTTTTTTGTATAAAAAACGTATTTTTTAAAATTTAGGTTTTATAATTTTTAAATATTTTTTTTTGGATTTTTAATGACATATGTAACTATTTGTAAATAAGTTCACAAAATATTATTTTTTTGTAAAAGAGTCATCAAGTTCAAAATAACCGCGTTTTTTGTAAATAAGTTTCTAAACATGTACTAAATTGTCATTTTCGCTATCTTTTACCTATGATACTAATATGCTTGTGTAAGGCACTTACAAGATAATCTAAAACTAAATGTTTTTTTGTTTATCTCGAATATCTTCCGTCTTTCCATATCTTGTATATCTTGTATATTTTATTGAATACTTCAAATATTTTTTTATTCTAATTGATTTAAACTTGTAATTTGTTTACTTGCCTTAATACCATGTCTAAATCATCTCCTTTATATTGATTTGATCTTCTGATTAGTTCTCTTGCCTTGCCTTAACAACCCCATTACAATCTTTAACCTTGTCTTTGGAAATATATGTTGACAGAATAAAATTCGCCATAAACTCAGTTGTATGTTAGTTATAACTCAACTCAATTGTATGCCAGTTATAACTCAAACTCAAATATGTGAAACATACTAACTTCAAAGGTTAAAAGCATCATTTTATAACAAGAATAAAATTAATAATATTGCCATAATAACTACAAATAAAGTGGCCATTTAGTGTACTAAACGGGACCTAACAAGTACAATTTGAAAAATAATATAAGAGCTATAGTTGAAGAAATAAAAAGTGGTTTTCCCACCATTAATATAAAGAAACTCTAAATATAAAAGACGATTGTTGGGAGACGGATGCTTTAATCAGTGCAATGTACGTATAAATAAGGCCCAATATTGAATATACTGCAATATTACTGACTTTATAACAACAAAGGGACAGGATCATGGCTGTATATTGGTAGTTAATTAAAAATTAGAATTTTTTAATGTCTCTTAAAATCACAAAACTTTAAAATTACAATCCCACAAAAATATAATTGGATTAGGCCCTTTTTCAACAGCCCACTGAGACCATGCAATGATGCTAAATTGTTACTACCCTTCAGGTATAATTCTTCAATTAAATGATATTGAAAAAGAGAATCAAATTCATAGAGCTTCAAGCTTTTTATAGTCATTAGTAACTCGGGAAATGAAAAAAGGTTAAACTCTAAAGTTGCAACCAAACAAGTCCTTAGTAAATTGAATGGAAAATGTTATTCCAAGAGCCAGAGGTGCATTCTTGAATACTCGCATGGCTATTTTTTGAAGCTAACAAACCCCATGAACCAAAAACACTTTGGTGAACACATTATTTAGAGTAATTTATGGTTTACAAGAGTTTCGGAGTAACCAAATCAACAAGCAGTTTTTGCCAAATTACTTAGAGCCATAAGTATGAGCATGAGGCATGCTCTTGAAGAGGTGGTGGGTGGCTTTCTCAAAGCTCACGAACCCCATGAACCAGAAATCATGCCCGTCTATGGTCACAATCTGTATGTATTTCTCAGGTGGATTTTCTTTCAGTATCACTGGGTTCACTTTGCCGATGCTTGCCAGAGGTATCATTATCTGATCCCAAGAATAGATCATATTAAAACTTTTACATTACAAAACGCGAGTTTACTATGACTTTAAGTGTTAAAACTTAAACAAATCGAATTCAAGAACCTGCCGAGCATGATGTTTTAGAAATCATTCTCGTACCGATAAAGTGTGCATTAGATGTATGGATATTAGAGGCTTATTTGCTTGCTGGTTTTCAACTAAAATAGCTAAATATTTTCGTTTTAAAAAAAGAAAGCAAAGTTCACCCTGCTTAAAGCTCATTAGCTTTTTCAGGCCGGAAAAATGAACAAACTCCAGTTATGAGCTGCTCAACGAAATGCATTCAAGAAAACTTTGCCTTGTACAAGGGGAGTGTTTCAATATGTATCTATTTATCAGCTTGTCTGCTTGAATCTCTTAGAAAATAAGTTAAATCTTTAGTTTCAGAAAAGAAACCTGAGTTCATCTAAGTTTAAGCTTGTCATCATAGTGGAAGTAGTGGTATATGAGCTTGTCATTCTTGGCTGCCAAATCACGGTGACTTGGATAATCGAAATGGATATTAACAGTACAAAACTTGATCATAATAATATTTAATGAATGTCTAAGAAAATGCAAGTTCAAGACCAGCAAAAGCAGGATGCTTTCAAAAAAGCTTTTTCTTTGTACAAGTGAAGCTTGAATTATAAATATGTAAATGACTTACTTTGTAGTAGCTATAAGTTCCTTGTCCAGATGTGCTTTTACACAACAATGGTCGATCACTACAGAAAGCCACGTGAGCGGTAGAGAGAAAAAGAGTTCCAGAAACGGGTCCGGTTGCTGTGGAAAGGTAACATGCAAACCACTTTTTCAGCTTCTCGTTTCGATAAGTATCAAAACTCTGCTTGAATAAGGACTCAAAACCCCCTTCATTGAAGGCTTTTGCTGTCAGACTAATCTTCCCGCACGCAGCTTCGGATAAAGAAGGACCTAGGTTTACTTGGCAGAAAGAATACAAAATTTGTTGGTTTTTGGTACTATTTCGAAAACAATAATTGAAAGGACAATAAATTAAAAGACAGGAACGCAATGAAAATAACACTTTATTTCTCACAATTGGAATATAAATTATAATTCCTGACTCGTACAGAATTTAAATTACACTAATTAAAAATCCAGACAGATTAATATAAATTATTAAACTGCTGGACTGAATTGTAATTGTTTGAAACTGCCAGACAGAATAGTATAATTACTAACTGCTGGACTGTTTTGACAATTAAAGAAACTGCCAGACAGAATAGTATAATTACTAAACTGCTAGACTGTTTCTGTAAATACTGGAAATTACAGAACTGAAAAGTAAATTACAGAAAGTAATTACAGTATAGAAAGACAGAAAATAAACAGTACTGAAATGTAAATACAGAAAAGAAATAGTATAGAAAAGTAAATTACAGAAAGAAACAGTACTGAAATGAAATGGACAGAATATAAAAGGACTGAAAGATAAATAACAAAAATATAAAATAAGAGGCAACTGTTGAGCAGTTTCACTTAAACAATATTTTCCGAACCACATTTAAAGGTTTCTGATTTCGGGACTTTGTTTCCAATGTACAACTTCTGTCTCAGAGTGGCGCTCGCATGGAAACCAGCACCGAACCACAGGTCAAGCTGTTGATGGTGCGACTCTTTCTCTCTAATATGATGTTGTATGCTGTGTATGTGTGATTGTTGTGTCTGAAATGAGAGTGGAAGGACTGTCTTTTATAGCCTTTATAGAAACTGTTTCCAATGTACAACTTCTGTCTCAGAGTGGCTCGCATGGAAACCAGCACCGAACCACAGGTCAAGCTGTTGATGGTGCGACTCTCTCTCTCTAATATGATGTTGTATGCTGTGTATGTTGTATGCTTTATAGAAACCGCAGCCATAATGGTGGTCATTAATTCTGTGAGTTACACAAAACTCCATTTTCGGAACCCGCACCGTGCCCGTGCCCGCGACACAAGCAAGCGCGTGTGTGTGGTACACACTAAGACTCTTAGGTGTATGTGGACATGTTAGTTTAACAATTACATGGGTTGGTATTCTATATATATTGTGAAATTGACCCTCAATCTTCCAATATGGGATTATACTTAATGGTTTTCCATTACCATTTCGTTTTTTCCAGAATTAAGCTTTCGAGAGCCCAACTTTGAAGCCGATTTGTATTCACACCCATTCTCCGAATATGTCATGCGATATACCGTTACGAAGCTCGTCAAATGGACTACTCAAACACATTGAGTACGGTATAAACAACTCAGCCCTGTCACATGAAAAAATAACTCGAAGTTGGTCCAGTGACCATTTGGAAACACCCATGTTTTTTACATGTTTTTCCAACAAAATTTACATATTATTAGATTTTGAGAAGTTACAATTTTTAGTGAATACTTGTCGGTCAGGATGTTATTTTTGTCACTGTGTTTGTCTTGGATATAATTTTAAATGTGTTTAACTGCTTCTTCGAGGCAAAGATTATGGGTTCAATCTACTTAAAACTTCAAAATCTTCACAAACCGGAAACAGAAAACAAAATAATAATTTTACGCTGACCAACTAAATCAAAGAAAAGCAACTTAATAGCATAAGATTTGATAAGGTCTAGTTTCTATGCTTTGTGCTTGTGAATTTTTTTAAGCAAGTAATCTGAATTCTTTAAAGATAAGAAAAAACTGTTTTTATCCGACTTACTACTTTTAGTTTTTTCAGGGCCGATAGGTTAGAAAATAGTTTTTCTCTCACCAACCTGATTTCCACAGCTTATACGCAGAAAAGCAAGTAATAGGTTAAAATCTACAAAAAGACAAGCCCTTTACATTGTTCCCTCTAAAATTTAAGCTAACCCCGTATAATATGCAAGACAATGTTCTCTGCACTTGAAATTTAGATTTATGCTTTAAATATTGTTTAATTGCGATTAACCAGAAAGGTGGATCAAGCTTACAGTTGTGCCAGATGTTACGGGATGTGATGTCCGCTTTTTTGCTCCATTGATTAAAGGCAGACACGAAATTATTAAGAGGCTTGTTTGCAGGTTTTTGATCAACGAATGAGTATTGGATATATGGGTTATTCTGCAAGTGACTCTGGTGATCAGAACCTATCCACGTGGCAGTTTTATGTTTGTCCATGTGGACTTTCGGGTTCACTGGTGGGCCCATCATACGAGTTTCCGACTGTTTTTCAGCTGAAACCGAAATTGATGGTCCGTGTCTTTGTGGTGGCTTATCTCGGCCTTCCACATAGACGCTTGTCATATCAGTTTCTTGAAAGTTTATGTAAGAAATTGAAGTACAAAAAGAAGAGTGTTTCTTTGGAAAGTTATGTCCTGATGGACTGTGAACACAGTTAAAACAACTAAAAAGAAGCTAAATTGAGCTTCAAAGTTGCGCTAATTATTCGCAATGTAGTGGATGGAACATATTCTAAAATTGGCTTATTACATTATTATATAAGTCATATAGTGGAAATGAGTATTTATTCCTTGTGAAAAATGAAAATGAACGATTAAGAAACAGAAAAGAGAATTCTTTATACCATGATCTATGCACACAGATCTTGGTAGAACTCAACTGTAAAGATTTGCTTGTTTAGATACAATTTCTTAATAAAAAATAAGCTGATTTATCCGAACCTTCATTCTCTGCTTTAGTTTCAACAAAGCACGATGAGTTTCCATCACAACATTAAAAAAAAATAGATTACGAGCTCATTTGGCATCCGTTTTTTTTGGGTCAAAAATCTGTTTTAGCTTAGAGAAATATTCCTACAACCCAAAACAAAAACTTAGAGAAATAATATCTTTGATAACTTTTGTTTATTAGATGAAATAATAAAACTTTTGTTTCGAGACGTTTTTAGTACACAAAATGTCAATATAAAAGCACTAGATTTTTCGACATTAAAAATAAATAAAAAACACTTGGTAGTGTATCCAATATATGACCTAAAATCCGAAGAACTTACTTCGCGAAATTAAACGCAATTTTTTGACCGAGAAAAATCTCATACATAAAAAAGTCGGAAATAGAAATGTTCAAAAGTCAATCATATAGTGTAACACTTTCACTGGTACGATAAACATTGAAATTTTTACTTCAATAATCAATACGAGACTTTTATTAGTCTAATAAGCACTGTTAGAAATCATCAAATGATCACACTACATATTAATTCCGTCCCCTCAATACGTGATCATGCTTTAACAACTACTATGTTATTTAAGGCTTCCAAAGAATTCGAATAAAATTCAATAAACAATCAACAGAACATAAAAAATTTTAAACAACAATATGTGAGCCTAAAGTGTAATTTTCATATGAGTTAACTACAAAAGAATGCCTATTTCTTAAATAAAAATAAAGCTAGTAAATTTTTTTTTAAAAAAAAAAACACTTATTTTGGGACTAAAAAAAATGAAAAAAAGAAAAGAACGGATTATATACTTAAAACCTTAAAAAGTTGTACTAATGTCACACAGGTACAAATTTTTAAGGTTTTAAGTATATAAATTTACTTCCTAAGTCCGTTATTTTCTTTTTTCAATTTTTTGAGTCCCAGAATAGTAGTGTGTACAAGTGGAGTAACATTAATTTGGAGGGTTTTAGCAACTCAATCCATAAACCAAAACCCTCTGAAATCTCTCTCTCTCTCTCTCTTTCTAAAACTGTGAGTAGTGAACAATGATGAAGAAGCTTGTTGTTCTCCCACGATTTTATGCCACTAACAACAACAACAACAACAACATATCCGGTCTCGTAAAAGTATATTTGTCTTTCTTCACTACAGAACCATCATCATCAACAACAATAATAACAAATAAGGACACGCTGTACGGTCGTCTACTGGAACACGGTAGCCCAAAGGTGTCGATAGAGCCGATACTTGACGATTGGGTACGATTAGGACGCCCTGTCGATGTTAAGGGACTCGTTATACTTATCAAACAGCTTCGTAAGTTCAAACGCTTCTCCCATGCCCTCCAGGTCTCGATTCTCTCTCTCTCTCATCATCCCTTCTTTTTATTTATCTTCCATTTATATATGTGTATATGTATATATTGTTAGTTACTTGTTCCCTGGAACGGAACCACAACTTTGTGAGGGGTTGAAAGACTTATGTACAAAAATATATTATATTTTCATCGATTTCTAGAGAGGGAGGGGGGTTTCAGCTCTGACCCCAACTATATCATCCCTTGTAGGTGTCGATGGACTGTCAGGTGACCGATAGGTGTTTAAAGAGTTTTTAGGGTGACTAAAATAGGTGACGAAATTTTAACGGGACTGAGGTGCTAAAATACTAGGGCCTCGCTGGCTACAGCCCCCGACTTCCTCCACCTAGTAGATCGTTCCATTTTCAAAAACAACGTCTTCCACTTGACTCTTCTCGTTTCTCATTATTTCCCTTAGAATATTTCCAGTTTTTTCGTGTTTCATTTCCCGTTTCGTTTCCAGCATTTACTTTCCTCCTTGGTATTATGACTAAATCTTAATTTAACTGGTTTGCAAATTGCAATTGGTGATGGAGACGGTTGGGTGGGCTGTAGCTACTCCCATTTTTATAAATATAAACGCAAGTGTAGTTTTTCCCTATGTGTTTTAATTAAAGTTTCTAAATTTAGCGTTTCGTCCGCTCGCATACTAAGCAGAGAAAATCATATAGAATATCATTCCTTCCTTTGTGGACTTTTGGTTCCGTCCCTGCAATTAACTGATTTTTTATAAGTTCATAGAGTCATTTTTTCGGAAATGGGTATTGAATTAGTAAATGAATATGAAGATTTACCGGCAAGGGCGGAGAGTTTACCACAAACGCGACTAATGGCAACCCCAGAATTTTAAAAAAATCGGATTTCAATGTAGTTTTTTTTTCTGTTGAAAGCGATAAAAATAGTGTAATTTTGTAACATATATAAGTTAACATTTGGTTTTGAGAACCTCTGAACTTTAATCATGGCTCCGCCCTCCAACCAATGCCTAGCAGAAAACGTAAAATTCAATTTTGAAATTGACAGATGAAGATATTTTGTCCCCAAAGGAAACTACTTTGTTTGAGTAAAATACCAGATACTCTGTATCTTGAACACAATTATGTGCTATATGATCTATTTAATTAGGCAGTTCCTTCCAATTTTCAGAAATTACAAGTCAGCTATCGGTCATTTGTTTCTGATGATTTCTTTTATACAGAAATTATTTTTGATACCCAAGTGAATAAGAGTTTAAGTTATATGGATCACTATCAGATTTGTTCTTTATATATTCCACTTCATTTTTCCGATATACCGTTCTAAAATATCGTTTGACGATAATGTCCAAGAAGTAATGTTTTTCACATTGCAGTATGTTCATTTAAAATACATAAATTAAGAAAAAAATCTATGTAAAGAGTACTGTCGATCACAATGTTATGTCGTTTGTCAATTGTACATAAATTGTACATTGAAAAGAGCGGATACTACATGATGTTAGGTTGGAAGTACATGCCGGTGATTTCCATAATACTTGCACTAATGGTTGTTTTCATTCCACCCTTGTTAATTTAATTATTTCGTGATGAGTAGGTTGTTTATATTTGCTTGCAGCTAGAATTTCAGGAAAAAAAAAACATTTCCTGTGACATTCTTTTAGTACTCTGTTTAAGGATGATTGTCTGCTAGTTCTAATTCCCTGTGATTGCTGTCTCTCCTTTTTCCCCTATTCGGTTTATGTTTACTACGTGAAGGTAAGATCATTTCTGATTTATAGCCTTATATTTGACCTGTAGGCTATAGCTAGGATATGACTCAAAAAGATGAAGCATTTTCTAGAGAATGATGATCAATGTGTAAATGTATTTGCAGTTTCTTCATTTCCAGTTCTAGCATGGATACCGTCTTTCTCCTTTCACTGGATAAACATAAACTCAAAAAACCACTTCAACCATTTTCTCTTTCTTAATTCATTGTTAGCCATCATCTGTTGTGGATAAGTTGCGTTTCTTTTCCGGATTTAGAAAAATAAATTCCCCATAAAAAGATCAGGAAGCAAAAATCTGAAGGTACTCCTTTTAGGGATGGTCTGTAAGTTATGCTCCACTATCTTCTAGGAAGAAGCAAAGTAAAGAGATGCTTAAGATAAAGAAGGAAAAGATTTGGATTTAAACAAAGATTTGATTTACGTGACAGTTCCTTATGTCTTACCAGAATCTGTACAGTATGTGTTCATTCATTGTTGCAGCGCATATCGAGTATAGACCTTTAGAGGAATTTTAGTATGCTGGTTTAGATTTTGATATTTGGAGACTTCTTTATAGTCATACTAGTTACCAATGTACATCTTGAGTTCTTATATTTACCTACTGTTGGGGTGGGGGACGGCTTAGTGGTTGGTAAACATTACTTCAAAACAGCTTTGTAATACTACTCATGGCTGGAGTTGTTCTCTTCAAGAAAGAGCATTAATCCTGGATCCATAAGTTTTAAACTTTAAAATACATAAATAAGACTGCTCGTTGAAGCACAGTTTGATGTATTTTGTTAGGTAAAGGAACGCCCTTTGTGGAATTATGTAAGTATTCAGTCAGGCGACAGACGTCTAAAAACATTAAATGATTTAATAATGCATGACAGTGCTAGAAATGGTTCGAAAATTTGAAGGATCCTTCAGTGTATAGGGAAATATACCAGCAAAATCATTTAAGGTTTTTTATCATCTGCGCTTAGTCCTGAAACATATACGTACTTTACCACTCAAATTCACAGTTTTTAAATGTATTTTCCTCTTAGGTATCTGAATGGATGAGCAATAAAAGATATTTCGACTTGTCTCCTGGAGATGTAGCAATTCGATTGGACTTGATAGCTAAGGCGCGTGGCATAGAAGAGGCCGAAAATTATTTTAATTCTCTTCCTGTCACTTTGAGAAACTTCCAGGTGTATGGTGCCCTTTTAAACTGTTATGCACATACAAACTCTTTAGAGAAAGCTGAGGCCACTATGCAGACGTTGAGAACACTTGGGTTTGCGAATAAACCGATTTTGTACAATGTCATGATGAACCTCTATGCTCGAATGGGAATGCATGAAAAACTAGACCCGCTGATAAGAGAGATGGAACAAAAAGGCATCCCTTCTGACAAATACACATTAAATACGAGGTTACACGCGTATGTAACCGCTTCTGATATAGAGGGAATGGAGAGGTTTCTCACAGAGATGGAAACTAATTCCCCTGAAATGAGAAACTGGCATGTTTATGTTGTGGCAACAAATGGGTACCTGAAAATTGGTGACTTAGACAAGGCCTCGGAAATGCTAAAGAAATCAGAGCAGCTAGTGAAGCCTTACAAAAATTGGTTTGCTTATGAAGTTTTGCTCACACTGTACGCTAGTTTGGGTGCTAAGAAGGAAGTACACCGCTTATGGAACCTGTATAAAAGAACCGGTAAAGTATATAACATGGGGTACCTGAGTATGATAAGCTCATTAGCCAAGCTAGATGATCTTGATGGTGCAGAACAATTACTGTCCGAGTGGGAAAAACAGAATAAAAGTTTCGATATTAGGGTTCCCACTGCACTCATCAACGCTTATTGCAACAAGGGTAATATCGAAAAAGCAGAATCAATCATTTGTAGGATTCTTGAGAGTGGTGAAGAGGTAAATGCGACCACATTGGAGCGAATGGTAGCTTTATATCTCAAACATGACCAGATAGATAAAGCAATCGATTCTATGCAGAAGGTAATCTCTAAAATCCGTTTACGGATGTCTAATTTTGTCACCTTTGCTCAGTGTTTGGAGTGTTTGAAAGCCCATGGTAGGACAGAGAAAGCTGAGGAGTTGATTCATTTGACAAAGGCGAAGAGCCTTCTTGGGGAAGACGCATATGAGAAATTACTTGATTTTGTGAGAAATGAAAAGACAACTACACTAAACGCTTTTGAGATTTTGGAAACCAAGAAAGAAGCAGAGGTCGTCGAATGTACTAACGTTAGCTAAATCCAATAAATAATGGTTAGAGCCATGCAATTGAAAATTTCTCTGCTACTTGGTCACGGTTTTTCTTTCTTCATCATGTCATCTTTGTTTCCGTCATCAGTAAGTTTTTTTTTTTATTAAGATCAGTGAGTAGAAATTATTACCAACCAATTAGAGATGAATGTGTCTTACATTAAAACCCAAATAGTGTTCTCAGTGATGTGACCACACCCGATGAAGAGTTGATTTTATTTTATTTGCTTGCAATTTGTAGGTGATAGCTCATGTTATGACGAGTCCTATGTTTCATTAATCCAATTTTCTCGAAAATCCCAATATATGCTTTATCAGTCTATTGTTTCTGGGGACGGACTTGGTTTATTTATGCTAAATATTTGTTGCTTATCTAAACAAAACACAGACTCATTTGTACCAAGGGTTTGTTTGGTGGCATCTTTTAGGCTTAGCATATTTATTTAACAAAATTCGGTCTCAGTCAACAAAATTGAATGAAGGAAATATAAAGTTCCGTTTTGTTATAATGATACACTAGTCAAAGAACTTGACAGTATTTTCATTAATAAAATTGATTAATCCAACGGTGCAAGAAAACTGATTAATCCAACCTTACAATCAAGTGAGGAGCTTCGTATTTATATTTTTTAAATTTTGCATTTATATTGTGAAAAAGGCTGTTTTTGCCCCCTGTAATTTTCTTTTGTTGAAATCCTATCCTGCGTGTAGTTATATACTAGCTTTCTATTATAATAAATCAACTCAAGTAAAATAAAACTGTTCAATTTAGCCATTTTTTTTCGAAAATACACATACATCTTTATATTAATTACAATAATATCATACTTCCATATAAATATAAAAAGTAAAAACTAATAAAACTATTTATCACTCTTTAACAACCAAACATTATTTTAAATATTAAAGTATGTTTTTTTTTTTTATATTATCCATATATTTATATCATAATTATACATATTTTTTTATATTTTTATTACATCACGCGCGTAGCTGTACGATTAGTCGTTTAAAAATAAATCATTAGAAATGTGAACAGGAACGGAACAACAGTGTAACGCAAATTCTAGAAATTCATTCCGTATCCAACTTGAAAAGAAAAAACATGGGGAAAAGGAAAAGAAGAAAACAAAAGAATGAGATTAGTGCATGGGGTAAGAAGGTAAATTCAATTATAAACAGTCTACAGATGGCAGTTTGAGTAAAGACAAGAGACCAGTTTATCTTCTTCTTTCTTTCTTTCTTTCTTTCTTATTATTCTTTTTCTTTATCTCTGTATGTATTTAATATGTATGGTCAGTAAAGTTGAAGTTGAAACACACCAATGTTGTCATCAGTTTCATCACTTCAAATTAATAATAATTCCATTATTGGGATTTTACTAAACTGCTACCCTCCTACATTTGTGAGTTCTCTCTTTTCTCCTCAACCCATTTTAATTATCAATCAACACATATATGTGTACATATGTATGTGTATGTTATCTATTTCTCCTTTGCCTTTGTGTTTACTACAATAAGTTAGTATTCTGTAGTGGAGTAATAAATAGTAAGCGCAGATCTTCATTTCACTTACTAAAAATTGCGGTTTTTTACAGTATGTTTTTTTAAAAATGGTGACGAATAATTAATAATAAAAAAGAACCAACGGTAATAATAATAAATAAAAAAAAAAATGTCCAAATGAAGTTCAGCCTGTCGCAAATACAGACCTGGTTCCGCCACTGATTTGAAGTATTTCAAACTAGAACCTATCAACTCCATATAAATCTCAACCAAAATTTGCACGGGGAACATAATTGGAAAATTATATTTAAGGTACCTAACCGAAAAGACCACAAAGTTGATATTTCATGCTAAATGGCAACTTCCGAAACTACACTATCGTCCTGCGTCAAAATCAGTGTCATTCTGCGGTGAAGGAACTATTTTTTCAATGAAAACTGAGAACTTTTACAAGTATGTGGCAACTACGACCCGTTTCATCACCCCTTTCTCAATTTATTTATTAATAATTTATGTTTCTAGTCATTCTAATCCTCATTTCACGTATTTCAAACCCTAAGCTTGCAAACTAGGTCCATTATAACCTGGATTTGCTCGAAGTAGAGCCTAAAATTCATATATGAAGTTTTCTTTTTCTTTTTATGGAGGTCTGTGCTGATGTTATTGGACAATTCATGTAAATTTAGAACTGTTATGAACATGAGGGGAGTAGGATCCTTTTGTTACCACTTACTCCTGCCCGATTAATGTAATACTATTGTTTCTGTATGTCTTCTTTGTTAATTTGAGTGGGAAAGTACAAAAATTAACTACCGGTATTGTATTGTGTGACATGTACCAGCGGAAAGCATCAGCCAAGTGTTCCGATGGTCGAAAGCTGCCTACTCATCCTAAACCTTATGGTCACTGCTCTAAACTCTGTGCTCACAAACTGCTATCGATTATTTTTTCTTAGTAACCAATTACTTACATGTACAAGTTGCAAATTTCCTGCTAAGAATGAAATCTGCCATAACTTGTGACAGGTTCTAATCGGAGAGATATACTTGTGAAAGTACCATTAACTATCGGCTTCTCAGCATCAATCTTTCGAAACTCTTCTAAGGATCACGACATTGCTCTCGCCTCCGAATTTGCTGACAGTATTGTCCTTTTTCGTAGTTTTTATAGTTAGCGTTACTAGTTTTTTTATAAATCTGTTTTTTTCCTTTTTCACTTGCTTGACTTTCATCAACTCTTCGTTTTAATGGTGCTCTCATGAATTGAGAGTACGATTGTAGTTTTAACGCCACCCTTTCCTCCACATTAAGGGTTTGTTTGATTGCATATTTTAAGCAAATAAACATTATTGTTTGACACTGAGAAATTACTTGCTTCACTCAAATTAATTACTCTATCCTTTTCAAACAAACATGTGAAACAATTCAGCTTTTGAGCTAACAAACCAACTGTAACACCAATATAAGCATACAAACAAGGCTTGGAAACTGAAAGCAAACAAACCCTACACTAGAATTTTCTGCAGGGATCTTCTTGTCCATGTTTGCAGCATATGCACTAAATTGGAGTAAATCCCATGCTTGCTTTGCTTCGAACTCATGAATATTTGTTGCTGCGAGTTGATACCATTGTTTTTGGCTTCGAATTAGCTTATTAATGTTTCTGTACCTTTCTTTTTATTTTCAATGAGCTATGATGGCTTATTTTTTGGTCATTTCTGTGTTTTGACATGTCACAGTGCCAGCACTTAGGGGAAAGGACTATGGCAAGACAAAGATGCGTTACCCAGATTATGACGAAACACAGTCCGGACTCCAGTATAAGGTCGTGCATTGGGGTGCATATATTTTGTTTTTAAATCGTACATGGAATTAGTATATGACAAATGGGATAATTAGCTGATTTGTAATTTCAAATCTGAAAAAGAGTGCAGGACTTGCGACCAGGGAGTGGCCCGCCACCAAATCCGGGAGACACAGTTGTTGTAAGATAAGCATGTCTTTGTTTCCGCCTAGATTTAAGATTTTCTTTTGATTATTTTTTTATGAAAAATCTGAATATCCAGGTTGTATGAGTTTTTAATCGTTACCTTTAATCTTCTATAGTTTCGATACGAGTGATTATATGCTTCTCTGGAAAATATCGGAAGTTTTTTTTATTTTGCGTCTAGCATCTCGGCTTCCTCCTTTTCCAGTTTGCTAATAAAAAACGAAACTGCTCTTAGTCAGCTTTAGTAACTTCCAGGTTGATTGGGATGGATACACAATAGGATACTATGGCCGCATATTTGAAGCTCGAAACAAAACAAAGGGCGGTTCCTTTGAGGTATTGCATTATATTTCATTTTCTTAAACAAACCCTATGTTTTAACTGTAATTGTTAATTCAGTTTCTTTGCATTATCCAGGGGGATGACAAGACATTTTACAAATTTAGGGTTGGATCTCAGGAGGTGAGAAGTTTTGGTGTACAGAAACTAAGTTTCTATGTCTGTTTCCTTTTTCTCATAGTAAGTTGAAGATGGTGTTGCAATGTGCAGGTAATACCGGCTTTTGAGGAAGCAATTTCAGGCATGTCTATTGGTGGTGTTAGAAGGTATGCTATCTGCTTTCGTGCTATCTAGTTACACATAAAGAAGCATATCTATTATGGGTGTCTCCGCAGTTTATCCATATAACAACGGTTAAAAACTCAGAAAATGAACACCTTGATAAGCATAAACATCTGCAATTTTAAGCCGTAGGCCTTAATTATTAAAGAAGCAAATCTGATAATTCCCTATGTTGCATTACTTTTCTTGATTGTTTAATGCAAGCTTTGAACAAATGAAACTTATGCTTAAACATGTTTATAATATCAAAATTTTAAGACCTTGCACGAACTTTTGGTTAGCTGCTAAAGTTGCAAATTTAGCCAGACTTGTTGATGAGTTAAAAACATAAGAGAAAGGAAGCAAAAGCTACATGTTTCTGAACCTGCGTTTGTGCATCTATCCATCCATAGGTATAAGCAAATTTATTTTCTTTCCAGACATCATTTTCGTGTTTCTTTTTTATTTCCCTGTCTGATTTCATAACTAAAAAGAGTGGGGCATTGGTATCTTAGTTAATCTGTCTATAACTTGAACCTGTAAGTTTTACGGTTCACGGCCTGTGATGGTGCAGGATCATAGTGCCTCCAGAGTTGGGATATCCTGATAATGACTACAAGAAGTTGGGGCCAAGGCCCACTACATTTTCGGTAAAGCTTTTCAGTGGTCATACATTAATGCACTGATATATTTCTGATCTTCCTTTGTAAACTCAAATGGTTCAAATTACAGGGACAAAGGGCTTTGGATTTTGTGCTGCGGAACCAAGGATTGATAGACAAGACCCTTCTTTTCGACATTGAGCTCGTTAAGATCATACCCAATTGATACCTAGCCAATATATCAGGTGATGCATTGAGTAAAACAGCCATACAAAAGCATATGCGCCATTTACCGTCAGAAATTATTCTAGTATATATTACAAAAGGAAAGAGAAAACATCATATCTATGAGAAGAGTTGTTTTCCAAGAAGCATTACAATAGCTAATTAGCTATTGTTGAATGACAAATTGTGTGTACCTTCATTATCTGTACATGGGGTGAATATTTCATGACTAATGTTGCTTGAAAAGTGCTTTAGCGGCTTTCATTAATTACTTATTGATGGTCCGGCCGGCAATACATTAGGTGTCGGTTTTTGCGTTTTGGTCCAATATCATCCCTTAAAATAATATCAGGTTTATTAGGATACGATCTCATCAAAATTAGTAGCAAGTTACCCCTATGATTTACAATTTTACAGTAATTTATTAAAAAAACATCGGTTGAATTAAGAAAAAAAGAAGTGACGGTTGATCGTAACCTTTACATTACTAAATCTGAATTATTATAGATTCGTTGGATTATTGCGCTGTTTCCCTAAAATGTATAGAGCTATGGAATTGACAAAATACCACATCAATTAGGATTATTATTTATTTGTTCTACAGCTTAACACACCTTCAGTACCACGGCAATTTAAACGAAAAGTTGTCAATTGTTATTTCTCATTGTGTTTCATGCTAATATTTGATTACTGTCTATATTAATTTCCTTATTAGTGCTGCATGACACGACTACTTTGTTACGCCCCTCAGCCGTAATATTCTGATCTTTTCCCTTATAATTTTTCTTTCTAAAAAAAGTTATGACGTTTCAAAAATTAATTAGTTTTATATTATTAAGCACATGTTTTAGGGGAATCCTTTCTGCTTTTTTGCAAAAATAAGTGGGCACACAGACGACCATAAAGTCTAGCCTACCTTTGTTTTCTTTCCCTCTTAAGATTAAGTAATTGTTTAGCTTTAAAAAAGGAATTAAAATAGTAAAAGAATTATCTTAAATATTGCTTACTCCTGACAAAGTCACCAAAGAATAATTAGTAAGAAAAAAAATCACCATGCACCCCATTTCCTTCTACTTCTTTTCTGCATCTTCTGAGAAGCTTACAACTTCCTCTTTAGTTTCTTGAACATGTGCTCGATTCTACGCATCCGAAATGGAAGAGAATGAGATATAAAAGATTTTTAACGTTGAAAAATCATGTATGACACGTTATATACAAGCGATAAAAACGTCCTTTTCAAGATACCTAGGATTTACTTGTTAATTTAATAATTTATGATCATGCATGTCATTATCTCAACTTAGTTTCAAATGTTTTACTCGTAAGAAAGATGACACCAATGGGATACAGATGTCTTCTGATCTCTAGTCTTTTCTTTTTTGTTGTTTTAAACTTTTAATAAACTGGTACTAGTATTACATAATTGGCTTCCTGCTAGTACACACAAGGTAAAGCGAAAAGTAAACAGCTTATACGCAGTTTGTGTGTGTTTTTGTTCAATTAAAAAAGGTTTGTGTAGTTGTTAACTTGTTACAAATGCATGTGAAGGTATCATCATGTTTTAGATGAGCAAGCAATTAATATATCTTTGACAAATAAAGAGACGTTTGTATTTCTTAGTGACGAAGGCTTGCTTTTTTTTCACTTTTATTAAACAAACAAACGTTCACCCCACTCATGCTTCTCTAGCTCCTTTTTATGGCTTATAAAAGCATATTAAGGACATCTGCTACAACCTCATGTCTAACTCTCCATCAAAATTCAAACATACTCTCATATTCACACTTCGTTCCTGAAAAAAAAATCTCCTGTTTTTATATGGTGCTTGTTTAAATTATTTGTTAGTTATTTACTTCTTAGATTGGTCAATTAGAATCTGTTTCTAGTCTAGCCTTAGAAAATCGCAATGACGAACAGTACTACTAGAAGTCCCACTAAGTTTTTAAAAAACATCATTTCAATGTTGAGCTCAATTGCAAAGGCTAAATCATTGGCCATCAGAGACAAAACAAATGGGCTCAGGGCTCGGCTTGTAGTACTATCCTTACTTAGGAACAAGAAGTTTTCCCTGGGTTCGATCGCTCACAAGATCGAATCCATTCTAAACCACAAACACGAAGATGGTGAGGAGGAGGATCAAAGCAAGTCGATTGTACTTTACAATACGTCAATTCCTTCAAGCTCAACAGCAACCCGTGACCAGTATCACGAGTATAACTACAATGACTATGAAAACAACGAAGTGGATAGTTACCCGGATCTAACGCATTGTCTATTTGATGAGGAAGATGAGAGAGATGAGCTGGACTTGGGTGACCCTAACGGATCAGTAATCGACTTGGTGAGAAATGCCAAGGAAGAGGGAGAGGATTTTAAGCTTGAAGATGAGATTGATCACGTGGCGGATTTGTTCATACTCAAGTTTCATAAACGTATGAAGTTACAGAAGCTAGAGTCGTTCAAGAGGTATCAAGCAATGCTCCAGAGAGGTGCTTAATTTTATCTGTGTCGAGTCGAAGGACCACTGGAATATATATAACTACATATATGTATGACAATAAGATCAACCAAACTTCGTCATTCACTACTACAAAGACGATAGGAGTATTTGTTGACGATATTGAACGTTTGATTATAGTATTCAGTGTACCCTTCTATTTTTGGGTTGTATTCTTTCTTGGGGAGACTTTATATGTGTTCAAGTAAAATGATCAACAAATAAATAAGGTATAAGAAACCTGTCTTGGTCAACTACCAAATTTTTCCATTAGTTTCAAGTTTATTTATAACATTGGCTTGACCATTGTGATTTTGTGATTTTCCTACTTAAGTTTCTCTCTTACTTGATTTCATGTCTCTCATAAATAATTAAGTTTTTTTATATCTGCTACTTGATTTCATGTCTCTCATAATAAGTGTTATTTGCAATTTTGCATTACCCTAATAAATTATATGCGTGAATGTACTGTACAAATTAATAATTATATTTAATTGTTATTTAAAACTTCATGATTCATGAAAAATATGTGAAATTACTATTTATTTAATTTTGAAACCTGTCAAGCGGGAAACTAAATTGTAAACGGAGATGTTGTTATGAAAGTGTAACATGACAGGATTTGAAATAACACTCGATGCTTGTTAACTGAGTTCCAGCTAAACAGGGCACTCATCCGGTGTTTGTTTATTGATATCGTTTAGATTACAAAAGTAAATTTTAAGACCTTTAATTAATACTATGATCTCTTGTACGTATTAATTAGTTTATCTCATAATTGATCTCGCGTAACCAACTATCAAGTATCAATACCAAATGTTGTCCGACTTACTCATACAAATCTATTGTATAATTTTCTCGCTAAACGTCCTATAAAACACACCAGACACTAAGACGTACTTAACAGCATTTACAAACATCTTATTTATTTATTTCATCTTTAAGATCTTTGACTGGTTATCTCTAGATTGGTTTTAGCTACCATAAAAAATTCAAGTCAGTCTGTCTTTATTTTTCAAGACAGCAAAAACAAATCTCTCTTGGATCCATTTAGTATATTTTTCAGTTCATTAATAGGTGTTAGATTTTTAGTATCTGACGCACCCAAAATAATAGTGTACTAGATTCACGATAGTGTTAATCGTTCGGTATTCATTTCAAAATACACTATTATTTAGAGTGTGTCAAACAATAGTATTTTTTAGTTTTAATTTTAAATTAATTTTAGAGTAGATATTTTTGGTTTCATTAACATGTGTTGGGCTTTTAGTATTTTTTAGTTTTAATTTTGAATTAATTTTAGGTTAAATATTTTTGAATTCATTCATATGTGTTAGATTTTTAGTATATGACACACCCTAAATAATAATGGATTAGATTCACGATAGTATTAATCGTTCGATTTTGATTACACAACATTAAAACAAAAATATAGCGTATAAAATTACACATTCGGACAAATTTCAGCCAGGCTGCAAAAATGGATTCGTTATCTCTTGATATTGCTTTTATTTCAGACTATTTTCACATCTTTCCAATTTGTTTTGCAGGCATAATGTATAGAAAACCTCAGTTTGATCTCTTGACGAGACAGAATATCCACTGAATCTGAATGGCTGTCTCAGTTGTAACTTTTAACTGGCTGTATTTTGAAAAATACTCCTTAGAAAACTGTAAATGGTAAATTTATTCACAATAAAATGGAGAGGCTCATTAGATACGACAAAGGAAAAAGGCTTTGTATGTAATTTGGTATGACAAACCACCAAAATATCTCCCTGTCTAACTGACAAAACACGGGGATATTTATAATGTAGATATATGGCGTTACATGATTAGTGATTTTACCCCAATGTTAAAAAGGGGAATAGTGGATGAACATGTGAGCTTGTGAACATGTTTTATTATCTTTCCATCCCTATTTTTTACGAAATTACGTGTAATTTTAATCGGTTTATAACATATATCAAAATTGTTGAAATGAAAATTTTCAAAACTAAATAATATAATTTAATATTTGAACTATATGATTAAATTTAAAAAAAGTTCATTCCGACAATTTTGATACAAGTTACTAGCCGATCAAAATTGTACGTAATTTCATAATATACAATTAATTGGTAACGAATGGAGTAGTATTTCACTGGGTTGCCCTTCTTTTCACTAATTAAGCCAATCTATTGGGAAAAAAAAAAGATGCATTTTTATTGCCCTAAAATTTTATAAGGCAGCTAGCTTGCCTTAAAAAATCACAGTCATTAGCCCCTTTTTACGAATGACCACATTAGCACATAACTTTTTGAGCCTTCAAAAAATATATTCATTAAACTTGATTTTTGTAGTTATTTTTAATGGAGAATATTATTATATATTTAGATTTTTACAAGCCGTACATGGGGTTATGTGTAGTTTTACATGAAAAAAACTTTATTTTTAGTTTTACCTAAAAAAAAATACTCTGCATAACTTAATTTTTAACTTTACCTAAAAGAAATATAACCTAAAAATATATCCATTCAACTTAGTTTTTAGTTTTACCGAAAAGAAGCAGAAATAAGATGCAGTTTGTATGATCACCCAAGTTAATACAACTGAAAAAGTGAAAAAAGCAAAAACCAATGATTTTGTAAGTTTTTTTTTTAAGATTGAATGAGTTTATAAGTTGCGATGAATGTTACCTTGTACAGAGAAATACATATAAAACTAATTTAACTGGCTTCCTTAGAAAAATGAAGTCATCAAAATAGATAAAAAAAAAACAAGTATATACTAGTATTAGTCTTTGACAGAAAAAGAGTACAAGGTGCGAGGTAAAGCTTCGTGGTCATAAAAAGTTAAAAAACTATGCCATAACAATAAAGGCAGTTTCCAAACTAAAAATGCTCATTTAATGCATATTTTGATCATAGTTAAAATTTCTTTTAGAATTACATGAAGATGTTCAATAATTCTACTTCTTTTTGCTATTATTCTTTAACTTTGATCATGTTCACTTATACAGTCTACATAAAAAATGGACCAAATCTAAAAAAAAACACAAATTGGAGTTTTAATAATCAGTCCGAAACTTGAAAGTATGTTTTAACAATAACTTTTTGGTTTTCCAGTCTTACGCAAAACACAAAGTGCAAAATATATTTGCATTATTTATTTATTCTTACCCAAAATATATTTAGTCTTACTCGAAAGTATTTATTCTTTCACAGGATTATTATCACAATTCATTGTTAACTTAGTAATTGATTAATATTGTATCAGTAGCTGCACCATTTATCCTATAACTATACCACCCATGACATGATGACAGTAACAAAGTGCAATTCTAGAAATAAACTTACTTTATTTATTATTTATCTACCTATCTATATATTGTCCTGCCCAATGAACAATTGTTATAGAATGTTGAGAGTGCTCGTAATAATACACACATAATCGTCCCTTGGTAATAAATGGACATTATTAAAATAGGAGAAGTTGTAACTACCATATTGATTAAATAATCATACGCAATTCACTACTCTATTACGGTTGATAAAATAGAGAGTGATTGTCATCGAACAACTAATTTAAAATCCGGAGATAACATGGATGCCATGTGCCTACAGGTTTATAATGTTGTCTTTTTGTCCATTTAATAGTAGCTCAATAATATTCACAATATATGCACAATAATATTCCAATCACCAGAAACTTATATGCATATTATTTTCAACAGCTTGGTGATTGCTTTCTATTTTGTTTATTAGATATAGGAGTATATGTAATAGTAACAAACTAGGTCTCAAAATTATGTTTCCGGGGCTTTAAGAAAATTTGGATTGTAGTAGTACTCAATAGAAGAAGTTTTAAGTCATCTCAACTCTCGGATATCCCCGATTTCTTCAGTTATCTATCCCTCAATCTTAATTTTGTAAGGTTTGGTACAAAAATTTTATGGTCTTTAAAATTGTAGTAATTTAACTTTAAGAAAATAAAATAAAAATAGGAAGTAATTTAATTATGGATTGCGTCAGTATTATACTCTGTAGTCTATGACTCTATAAAGTAAAGAGTACACAGTCTATCTTATGGGTTTATGTGTCTGGCACGTTCTCTTCTTTCATCTCATGGTGCCATAGATTTTCTGTTTTCGCTGTTTTTTAAGATTTTTTTTTTACTGAGAGTAAGCCTCGTTTTACTTTTTTTTTTTAATCCATATTTTAATAAATATTTAGACTTTAAAAAAAATAAAATTAATGGCACTGCATGTTTATCTTATAAACCATCAAATTATGGATAACATGGATATGTTTGATAAATAAGAAACAAAAAAGTCTTTCATTTTTATTATTTAACAATCAAAATTATATACTTATACTTTATATAGATTTTTCACCTTTATCAATTGGAAAGACGGAGAAAATAAATAAATATATAGGGTAACCGTTGTTTCGTGTGAATGTAAAAGTGTTAACCAAAATTAGAAAAAATATAGTTTTTTTTGTTGTAAAATTTGAGTAAGAAAAAGGGAAGCTACGGTGCTCGCTCTAAATTATTGTTTTTGGGTTTTCTTGGGTTTATTAATAACTTTTGGTTTGTGTTTAGTGAAAGAGGTGGGCTTAAAACACTATATTTTTTCTTAATAAACTCTGAGACCGTAGATTAAATCTACGGTTTACAGTCAATGACTGTAGACCGTAGATTTAATCTACGGTCTGTATTAAATTATGCAGAAATTACACAGTCAGTCCCTGCTTTTCAAAATTACACAGTCAGTCCCTGCGCGAAAATTACACAGACAGTCCCTTGAAAACAGAATTTCACGTTTTTTTTAAAAAAAATAAACTTTTATACTATACTCTCTCTCTTTCTCTCAAAAACCCCCAATTTTCATCCCAAAAAACCACCCAAATCAATCAAACACATTACCTATCAAATTAATTAACAAAAAAACCCCAAATCATCAATCAAATTTATCCATAATTCAAGGGTATATCTTTTATTCTCTAATTTATTATTTATATTGTGTAATTTTAATTTGTAAAATAGGAAAAAATATATAAAATATGCAAATTGATTATTCACTTAGCTATATATAATTGTTTGTTGTTTGTTTATATTAATTATAGAAATTATAATAATTGTTGATATTTGTCCCATTTTTGCATTTTTTTTTGTGTAATTTTAATTTGTAAACTAGGAAAAAATATATAAAATATGCAAAACCATAATTCACTTAGCTATATATAATTGTTTGTTATTTGTTTATATTAATTATAGAAATTATAATAATTGTGGATATTTGTCTCATTTTTGCATGTTTTTTTATTTTGTGTTTGGTTAATTTCAATTGTTGATAATTGTTGATAATGTGTTTGGTTATGATTAAAAAATTGAGTTATGATTGTTTGGTTTATGATTAAATGTGTGTTTGGTTATGATTAAAAAATTGAATTATTATTGTTTGGTTTTATGATTAAATGTGTGTTTGGTTATGATTAAAAAATGGAGTTATTATTGTTTGGTTTATGATTAAATGTGTGTTTGGTTATAATTAAAAAATTGAATTATTATTGTTTGGTTTATGATTAAATGTGTGTTTGGTTATGATTAAAAAATTGAGTTATTATTGTTTGGTTTATGATTAAATGTGTGTTTGGTTATGATTAAAAAATTGAATTATTATTGTTTGGTTTATGATTAAATGTGTCTTTGGTTATGACTAAAAAATTGAGTTATTATTGTTTGGTTTTATGATTAAATGTGTTTGGTTATGATTAAAAAATTGAGTTATTATTGTTTGGTTTATGATTAAATGTGTGTTTGGTTATGATTAAAAAATTGAATTATTATTGTTTGGTTTATGATGAAATGTGTGTTTGGTTATGATTAAAAAATTGAATTATTATTGTTTGGTTTATGATTAAATGTGTTTGGTTATGATTAAAAAATGGAGTTATTATTGTTTGATTATGATTGTTTGGTTATAATTGTTTGGTTATCATTGTTTTGGTTATCATTAATTGGTTATAATTGAGTTATCATTGTTTGGTTATCATTAATTGGTTATGATTGTTTGGTTATCATTAATTGGTTATTATTGTTTGGTTATCATTAATTGGTTATTAATTGGTTATTTTATCATTGTTTGGTTATCATTAATTGGTTATTAATTGGTTATTTTATCATTGTTTGGTTATCATTAACCGAGTTATATTTGGTTATCACAGTTAGAATGGCAGATCCAGGTCCATATATTAAAGGCAGGTTGGGTATTTTACGACAGACCGGTCACATTTCTAATCAGACTTGGGATGCTGGAAGAGAAGCGGGTAGAGGAGATGCCAATAAGATTAGGGTTTATAATTATAGTTGGCAGATACCGACGCCTGAAAGGGTAGTTCAAAATATGATTAGGGCTGGTTTTTACGGTATTCACAGTATAGGTAATTATACCGTAGACCGAGGCTTGCTTACAGCCTTAGTTGATAGGTGGCGTGATGAGTCGCACACGTTCCATTTTGTCGGTGGAGAGTTGGGGATATCTTTACAGGATGTAGAGATTATGCTTGGTCTCAGGGTGGATGGTCTTGCTGTTACCCGGTCGGAGCGGAATGATAACAGGGCGAGCAGGTTAGATATGGTCGAGAGTTTGTTGGGTGTTAGACCGGCTGACAATCAAGTGGATAAAAACTGTCTGACAGTTAGACTTGATTGGATGTTACACACGTTTGGTGAATTACCCCCCAACCCTAGTGAGGAGCGTTTGCTATATCAGTCTAGGGCTGCCATGTTGTTATTACTTGCGGCACATGTATTTTCAGATAAGAGCAGTGATCAGATTCCACTCTGGCCTCTGCCATTTCTGGAGGATTTTGACACGTGTGCTGAGTATAGTTGGGGATCAGCTCTTCTGGCCTGGTTAGAGGCTAATCTATGCAGGGTGGTACGTTGTAAGACAAACGGAGTAAGCGGGGCGGTGATGTTTCTGGATATGTGGGCGATTACCAGACTACTGCCGGTTAGACCATGTGAAGAGCTGCCGGAAGATATCGAGCCACCTGAGGGCTTGCCTAGGTTCCCTCTCGGTTACAGGTATGATATTATTTAGTTTTTGTGTCTTGGATTTGTGGTTTTTTTTTATTGCGTCATCTATCATTTACTTAGCTGCCGGTTATATTTATTGTTTATCGGGTTTTGTTTGTATATTACAAATGGAAGATTTGGAGGCAAACTAACCTTACGCCATATGTCTACGGACATAATGTAGTCCACATACGTGACCAGTTTGACAATATGTCGCCTGAACAGGTAAATTTTAACTTTCGTATTATATGTAACTTACGTATTATATGTTGTATATGTTTGCATTGGTCTTATGTTCGCAGAATTTATTACTAGTATTTTTAAACCCTTGTTTATATATTCTAATTTTGCTGATTACAGATAGTGTGGCAACCTTACGGGAATCTCAATCAGTATCCGGAATACTGCACGCGGGGCCGTTATATGTGGCATTGTTCTGTGCCTCTCATTTGTAATGAGAAGATTGAGTTCCATCCCGCGGACAGGTTCATGAGACAGTTCGGTTTTGTTCAGCAGGTCCCTACATATATTTGGAAACCCAGAAATGGTCACGGCAAGGATAGAAGATTTGGGATTGGGCAAAAACACGATTGGCCTGCACTTTTTGCAGAGTTTATTATCGTGTGGAATGACCGCCACAACCGGCTTGTGAATGGCGAATTTGGTACGGGGACGTCACCGGATTACATGAGATGGTATAGAGAGAGGACCCGCATCTTCATAAACCCACCTGAACTTGCCCCGCCATCTCACGGTTTCCGGGAGCATACAGGGTTGTTCAGTAAAATGGTAACAACTAATTAAAGTTCATTAATATTTGATTGTTATTTTTCTGTTTGTATATTTCAATACTTATAAATCGTTTTTGATTGGGTTTTTTTTCTTCAGAAAGCGGTATTGCGCCGAAATTTCAAATCGTTCAAACACCATAAATTGAAAACGGAAGTGGACTTACTACGAAAGGACTTCGTTGAAATGGGATTGAATCCGTATGGGTCAGCTGATGAACAGTCGGATGAGGAGGATGACGATGACGACGACGACGACGATGGTGATGACGACCTACGTTACGACCCAAGAACGTTCACTAGGGCTTCAAGTTGCCGGCGTCCCGACGAAAGAGGCAGAGGGGAAGGCGAATCTAGTAGCCGGGGTAGAAGATCGACTGGAGGTCGACCCCCGACTACAGATCAGGGTCCGGGTCCGAGTTCAAGAGGTCATGGTCGTCGTTCTTCTTTTGCTGGGTCGGAGTACGTTCAGGATGATGTTCCGTTCGATTATCATAGTCAGCATTCAACCGACAGTTGGAGTCGCGGATTAGCACTTACATCCCACGAGCGTGCTCCGTATCCAGAATCGCAGCATCGACAGAGACGGCGTACGGAGCTAAACGAAATCGAAGAGTCTGCTGAGCCGTCATCGGATAGATTAACATCGGCCGGAAAGATGCTCCATACGTCCAACTTTAAATCATTTAGTCGTTACAAAAATAAATAAATGCACATTTCTGTTTTTTGTAAATGTTTTTTGTACTTGATTTCTATGTTTGATTTGTAAGTTTTATTCTTAGCTGAGTTGGAATATTATAAATTCGTAAGTTTAATTTGAGTCGTATGTTTGATTTGTATGTTTCTAAAAAATATTCTGTATTTTAATTGATAGGACCAATATTGAGTTTTTATAAACCCTAAACCCTAAACCCTAAACCCTAAATTACAAAACCTAAACCCTAAACCCTAATTACAAACCCTAAACCCTAAACCCTAAATTACAAACCCTAAACCCTAAACCCTAAACCCAAATTACAAACCCTAAACCCTAAACTCTAAATTACAAACCCTAAACCCTAAACCCTAAATTACAAACCCTAAACCTTAAACCCTAAATTACAAACCCTAAATCCTAAACCCTAAACCCTAAATTACAAATTACAAACCCTAAATTACAAACTCTAAACCCTAAACCCTAAATCCTAAACCCTAAACCCTAAACCCTAAATATTCTGAAATATACATGCAAACCGTACATTTAATGTACGGTTTGTACATATTTCATACAAACCGTACATTAAATGTACGGTTTGTATGTATTCTGTACAAACCGTACATTAAATGTACGGTTTGTACCCCTGATTTAAGCAGCGTCATTTTATGAATGTACTTTTTGCACTGAATCACCGTTAATAACGTAAAAAAAAAAACTACAAACCGTAAAAATAATCTACGTTTTGTAGTGTAAATGACATTGGATACCATATCTATCAAAATAATTCCGACAAGACCTTACTTTTGAATTATTATGATTTGACAACCCTATCCGAAAATGACTACTCAATGCATTATTAAAGTTTGGAAATGACTACACCAAAAATTCACTACAAACCGTAAAAGTAATCTACGGTTTGTAGTGTAAATGACATTGGATACCATATCTATCAAAATAATTCCGACAAGACCTTATCACTTTTGAATTATTATGATTTGACAACCCTATCCGAAAATGACTACTCAATGCATTATTAAAGTTTGGAAATGACTACACCAAAAATTCACTACAAACCGTAAAAGTAATCTACGGTTTTTAGTGTAAATTAACACTATAAATATGACTCCATTTTGCCAATTCTAACAAACCATAAAATCAAACACAAACACATTTCGGAAATCTCTAAAAAAATCCTCATTTCTCCCCAATAAAATATATAAACAACCACTTTTCGAAAATGAATTACAATTATGGTTATGACAACAACCAATGGAATAACAACAACAATGCGAATTCATCCAGTGGCTCAAACGATGAGCTAACTGATTATTCAGAGCACTTTGAAGTTGATGAATTGACTTGGGAAACAAGGGATGAAATGCTTGCTGATCTTGCTGATGTGGCTGGGAATTGGGGTTTCATCCTTACGATTCGTAGGTCTGGAGGGGGTGATGGGAGCAGAACACCGTATGTTGATATTGTGTGTGATAAATCGTGGGTTTACGAAAAAAAGAAACCATCTTCCGTAAAATCAGGTACAAAGAAAAAAGACTGTCCATTTTTCATTAAAGGTTACGTAGTTAATGGTGAATGGATGTGTCACATAGAAAATGGACAACATAACCACCCACCTCCAACTTACCTCCAAGGGCAAGCACGACGTGCTCGTTTAACCCAATATGAAAAAGAAATTGTTAAAACTTTAAGGCAAAGTAGTTTTAAAGTTGGTGCTATATTAGAGGCCATTAAAAATCGAAATCCTGACAATGTATCAAACACTAAAACGATACATAATTTTTTGGCCGGACTGATATTTAAAGAACGCGATGGTAGAAACCCGATACAGGAACTTTTTAATTTGTTGGATAGACATCGCTACACATTCTACTATAATATGAACCCATCAACCCATTGCCTTGAAAACTTGTTTTTTGCACACCCCGATTCTATAAGGATGTTCAAAACTTTTCCTGATGTCTTGTTAATGGATTGTACATATAGGACAAACCGTTTTAATATGTCATTTCTAGAAGTCGTAGGAATGACATCAACGAACCAAACATATTGTTTAGGTTTTGTTTTCATGAGTGACGAGACAAAGGAAAGTTATATATGGGCATTGGAAAAATTTAAAGTTACATTGGAGGGGTGTATACTACCTAGGGTGTTTGTAACCGACAGGGAAATGGCCTTATCAAATGCTTTATCCGTTGTTTTTCCCGATTCGCATCATATTTTGTGCACTTTTCATATTGCAAAAAATGTTTTGAAAAACTGCCGTAAAAAGATCCCTGACGAGGAGTGGCAAACGTTTCTAGATGATTGGGGTTTATTGGTTGATTCTGAGTCGATAGAGGAGTACAATTATAACCGAACTAATTTCAATTCCTCTTACAAATCGTACCCTGCTGTGATTAAGTATGTAGACAAGCTTTTAAATGATTATGCTGAAAAGTTTGTTGCATGCTATACCAACCATACAACACATCTAGGTAACAGAACTAGCAATCGAGCCGAACAACAACATGTTAAGCTGAAAAGATCCCTTTCCACAAATACTGGCACGCTTGAAACCGTTTGGGTAGAGGTCAATAGAATTCTAGAAAAACAGTTTGAGGATATTAAGATGAAGTTGGATAAATGCAAGTCTTATTTTCCACATTCTGAACGAACACCTCTGTTTATAAATCTTAGGTCGTATATCACACACTATGCCTTTGATTTATTATTCCAAGAACACAAAAAATGTAGTGGCCAGGCTGATGAGAATTGTTCTTGCGGTTTCAAATTGTCTCACGGTTTACCTTGTCATCATATTATGAGTGAACATATTTTATTCGGGAAGCCTCTTCCTCTAGAATATATTCATCCATTCTGGAAAAAATTAGACGTAATTGATGATAATGAGAACACCGATGATTATGGGGTAGATGGTGATCTAGAAGAGTTTAAAATTGTTTATGCTGGCAAAACTAATGTTGAAAAACGGCGTATGAAAACACAACTCCGAGAGATAACCGTACCAGCCAGAACATCCATCAGTGACCCCGAAGTGAGAGCAAATAGGGGGAGACCTAGAAAAGGCGACAAATCTAGTAAGAGGGATAAGTCGGGATGGGAGTATGTGGAGGAACAGAGTGCTGGTGCTAGTAGGGACAAGGGAAAAGGCAAGGCGGATGAAACACCGGAGGTAAGGGTAAACCCAACTAGGAGGCCGCGAAACCAGAACCCTAAACCCACCCCCAATAGGCCAACCTTCCTGTACAGTTACCAAATATGGGTCATGTTACATAGTTACATCGAAACAGTTTATGATGTGCGTGGGGATGGTAACTGTGGGTTCCGGGTACTTGCAAATGCGACGGGTAAACAGCATGGGGAAGATGATTGGTATGCGGTAAGATGTGAGTTGTTTCAAGAGCTGCAGCAAATGAAAGGTGTTTACTATGAGCTGTTTGAGAATGTTGGCTTTGAAGCTTACCGGTATGATTATATTTTATCAAGTTTAAATTTTTATCATCCTACAGATCCCGCACCTATTGACAAATGGATGAGATTTCCGTCTTATGGGTTTTTAATTGCTTCTCATTACAATATTCCAATTGTATTGTTGTCCTCATGGGAAAATAATGATGGAGGGGTAAACGTGTGGAACAGTACTTTTTTACCTCTTTATACTGGTCCGCCTCGGGGAACGACAAATTACATCCTGACTGTAATGGTGTTCGTCAACAGTTGTCACTATGCTCAGGTTATTCCTAAAGAGAAGAGATCTTCCCAATGCCAGGAATTATAGCACGGTGGGAACAAACACGCACTGAGACAGCTGCACCATGGAAGGAACTTTTTCGACCAAATTTCAAGTTATATATGGCGCTGGAAAAGCAATCGGGAAAGCAAAAAGCAAATCAAGAAGAACCTATAGATCTAAGTCCATAATCAGTTTTTTATTTTTAATTTTATGTAAAATACTATTTTTTTCAAGTTGTTGTAAATTTATATGATGTAAACAAATGTTTAATAAATTTGTTTTATGAAATTTAGTTCATGTAATTTAGTTCATGTTTGCATATTGGGTTAATTTCTTTTATGAAATTTATATAATTTATGATTGTTTCATTCAAGAAAATTGTCGATTGACACCAAATTGACGACTTAGTTATGTTTCATATTGCGTTATACAAGTGTTAAAAACAAAAAAAAAAACTTCATAAAAATTGACGCTTTAGTTAATCATTCAATAAATATCAACTTATACACACTTAAATATAACATGAACAAAAAACATAAAATTTATCAAATCAATTTTTTTTGTGTAAATTTTGTGTTTTTTTTGAGAGATTGTTAGAATATTGGTAATTTATTTTATGTATAATTTTAAAAAGAAGGCATTTAGTTTTTTTATTAAAAAAAAATCATGTTTAATTTGAAAAAAATATTCAGTATTTTAATTTTAATTATTAGAATTTTAATTTATGTAAAAAGAGTAATTTACATAAAATTAAAAATAAAAAACTGATTATTGACTCCAAATTGACGACTTAGTTAATGTTTCATATTGCGTTATACAAGTGTTTAAAACCAAACAAAAAAACTTCTCAAAAATTGACAATTTAGTTAATCATTCAATAAATATAAACTTATACAATTGACAAAAATATAACACGAACCAAAATTGTAAAATTTATCAAAACAACTTTTTTTTGGTAAATTTTGTGTAAATTTTGAGAGTTTGTCAGAATATTGGTAATTTATTTATGTAAATTTTTAAAAATAAGACATTTAGTTTTTTTATTAAAAAAATCATATTTAATTTGAAAAAAATATTTTAATAAGGCATTCAGTATTTTAATTTTAATTATTAGATTTTAAATTTTAATTTTTAAAGCAAATAATCTGAAAAACACACAGACCGTAGATTAAATCTACGGTTTACAGTGAAATCACTGTAAACCGTAGATTTAATCTACGGTTTGGATCAAATGAATACAAACCGTAGATTAAATCTACGGTTTACAGTTAATCACTGTAAACCGTAGATTTAATCTACGGTTTACGCGTTAATACAGATTTTTTGATGTTAATTAATCCAACCTCTTAGTGAAAATAGGGTGTATTCATTAATAATACGCCTAAAATTAACCAAATTTTAGAGAATGAAACAACCCCCAGTTACCCCTAAAGTGATAAATTAATTTTCTTGATCTTCATTTAGCCAGGAGAACATTGATTACTCTCGTTGCAATTGTTATTGTTGTCACACCATCACACCATAATTGTTGATTGCCATATGCATATGAACTCGTAACTCGTTCAAGAGAAACGACAATATTTGACATTTCACATATTTTGGGCGTCTAAAGTAATTGTAGTCTAGAAGTAGGTTTTTTATTAGATTCAGGAGGTTAAGCTTAATGTGGAGTTGATTCAAGGGCTAAAATATACTCGGTACGTCTCAATATGATATGTCCCATTTTTTTTTTAATATATGCCAAGTATATATTATAATAATGATTACAGTACATCTCAACAGTTGAATGTTGGCCCAACAGTTCTTTTATTTCAGTCACAGTAATATGGAGTAATAATAATAATTACACCAACTTTCCCTCCTGTCAAGTTTTGCCACTCCTTTCATAATAGTAAAAGTAAAATAGAAAATATAATAACTGAATTAAAAAATAAGAAAAATAAATGAGGTCGGTGGCAAAACAAGTAACAACATTGACCAGGAGAAGACATGACCACTACCCTATATAATGCAACATTGGACTTCTATTTTCCTCCTCAACTCACTCCCCAAATTTATCTTTTATCATTCTTCTGTTTCTCTCTTATTTAATGCTATAAACTATAGTAGTATCTTAGTAAGGCATTACTTGAGTAGCCTAGCAAGTTTAACAATAAATATAAGAACTAGCAGTAGCAGCAAACAACTTTACATTATTGATGTTAATGAAAATGGGTTGTTGTAACTGGAGGTGGAGTGGTGTTGTGTTATTAACTGTAATGGTTTTTAGTAGTTATTTTAGTATCGGAACAATGGGTGCGACACCGAAAAAGCCGGTGGGTGTGGCGTTTGGTAGGAACTATAAACCGACATGGGCTTTCGATCATATTAAGTACTTCAATTCTGAATCTGAGATTCAGCTCCATCTAGACAACTACACTGGTTAGTATATTACCAACCATGTTTTAACATCTTTACTATATCTACTACTTGCAGTATACTCACATTTTCATGATTTTTAACTTTTCATACTGGATATTTGGGGAATGTAGGAACGGGGTTCCAGTCGAAGGGATCGTACTTATTCGGACACTTCAGTATGCAGATCAAGATGGTCCCTGGTGATTCTGCTGGCACTGTCACTGCATTTTATGTATGTTTACTTTTTTATACATTCTATACTTTGGCCTTGTTTGTCTGTAACTTTTAAGCAAATAGGCTGGATTTCGAATGTTGAGAAAAAATCTGTTTCCATTCTAAAGTTTCTAGTACTGTCAGCCAAAATTTCAAAATTTTAAATATATAAAGAAAAAAACAGCTTACGCTTTTTCATAGCGAAAACTAACTTTTAAGAAAGAAAAAGATAAAGATTAGCATGAAAACTGCAGGCTAACACGAGGCCTACATCCTTTCTTTGATTGTTAAACATTTGAGGGGAAGGCCAGGAAGTTTTGGTAAATTCAGAAACCAGGGGTGGGAAAAAAATCCGTAAATCCGCCCCGTAACCCAACCCGCATGGATTGGGGCGGGTTGGGGTGTGTTGAATGTAAAAAAAAAAAAAAAATCCGCCCCGCCCCAATCCGTTATATATTTTGCGGGTTGGGTTAGGGTTGAGGTGCACAAACCGCGGGTTAATCCGTCTCAATCCGTTTCAAACCGCAATATATATATATATTGTGTATTTTAATATAGTAACCTTTAATTATTGTTATATTTTAGTTTTATTACTTGTTCGTGAATATTCTAAACGTACTTTGATTGAGTTTAATTTATATTTCTGTTTGAAATATTCAATTTATTTTAAAATTTGGGTTGATTATGTAAACTATGAAAAATAAAGGATCAAAATAAAAATTTAAGAATCAATCTAAACCTAACCCGCCCCAACCCGCAATTTATTTTGCGGGTTGGATTGGGTTGGGTTGAGGTTTTAATTGTAATGGGTTAGATTGGGTTGAGTTGAGATTTAAATTTTATCAATCTGCCCCGCCATTTATTTTACGGGTTGGGTTAGGATTGAAACAAATCCGTCACAATCCGTCCCGTGCCCACCCCTATCAGAAACTGTATTACTTTTTCTTTTTGATACAAAGTACTACTAATTGATACTTGTTTTTCTAAAGTAGAGTGAATGAATGTGTAAGTTTGTATGTGCAGTTATCGTCACAAAACAGCGAGCATGACGAGATAGACTTCGAGTTCTTAGGGAACAGGACAGGGCAGCCGTACATATTGCAGACGAACGTGTTCACAGGTGGCAAAGGGAACAAAGAGCAACGGATTTACCTCTGGTTTGACCCGACAAAAACTTACCACTCCTACTCCATCCTTTGGAACCTCTACCAGATTGTGTAGGCTATCTAATCTAAGCTCTTTTATGTTTGATAAAGCTTTTTTTTTTTGGCTTTATTAATCGTAACGAGCCTTGTTTGGTTGCATCTTTAAAGGAGATAAGCAAGATCTTAAGGTTCATAAAAAAGCTGGGTTCATGCAACTTAATGCTTCTATCTTTCAGGACAAAAACTTGAAAAATATAACTTCACTCATTAAGCTGATCACCGTATGTGATCCAACATTTAAAGAAAAAAACGACCTTCTACTGCTCTAAACCATACAAGGCTTAATAGACTAATTTTAGGCCATTTACATTTACTTTGCATATTGCACGCGTGATTTTTTTTTTTTCAAGTAGAAAATGAATTGAGATCAAAACCAAGATTTACAGTTGGTACTCGGTAGGGGCTGAAATTCACGTAATCCAGAAATCCTAAAATATAAATCTTTTAAGTTGGGAAACCCCAAATGCATTTTAGGCACTATTTTAAAGCACGCTTCGTAGTGAAAAAGCTCAATAAAAACTCGATTCAAAGCTTAAAAAGCTTGTTTTTCCGCTTTTTGGGCCGCTAAAAGCTAACGCTTTTTACACTTTTAGCATATCTCTTGCAAAAACGCTTTACCTAAGATTTCGATTTTTAAAACACTGATTTTAGCTTCTAAAAATGCATTACCTAATTTGAGTAACCTTATGGCCATTTACATTTTCTTGGGCATACTGCATAAAAGTCTTAAGACTGTCTAGTTTCTGTTTCAATTACTGATGACAGTGGCAAACCAAGATTCCCTTCCGGGGAAAAAAGGTTCAAATTCATGTGGGGAGTAATTTGCTCCTACTGGGGCCCAAGTTAGCTAAAAATGGACTTTTAACGAAATTTATGCGAAAAAAGTGGACTTTAGGCTAAATTTATGCTAAAAAGTAGAAACTCTTGTGTCACCACCTAGTTCAATATGATACGTCTAAATGTTTGCTTTTTCTTTGGGCAGTTTCTTTGTAGATGAGATCCCAATCAGGGTGTTCAAAAACAGCAAAGATTTAGGAGTAAAGTTCCCATTTGACCAGCCAATGAAGATATACAACAGCCTGTGGAACGCCGATGACTGGGCCACAAGGGGAGGCCTAGAAAAAACAGACTGGTCCAAGGCCCCTTTCGTAGCCGGCTACAAGGGTTTCCATGTGGATGGGTGCGAGTCCTCAGTTAATGCCAAGTTTTGCGCCACACGTGGAAAAGATTGGTGGGATCAAAAGGAGTTTCAGGACCTAGACTCGTACCAGTACCGAAGGCTTAAATGGGTTCGAACCAAGTACACGATTTATAACTACTGCACTGATAAGACTAGGTTCCCTGTCATGCCTGCTGAGTGTAAGAGAGACCGAGATGATATCTAATAAGACCCTTCATTGGGACACTAAATGACCTCTTAAATTAAGGATTGAGACGGTTTCAGGTTTGAGATTTGATCTCCATCCTTTTATATTAATGGATGAGATTTGTTGCGTCGCTGTGGATGTCAATTTCGGCTATATATTTATTTGCACCTTGAATCAGCTTTGAACAATGCAGTGGACTCATTCCTCAGGGGTTTCCTTGCATATGCAGTGTTTACGATTTAATTTTCTATCCAAAGTTATTGTTGTGTTGTCTACTTATATTGTTCCGTGTAATTGTTTCTTAAATATGTAGCTTGTTACCATTATCACTTGATTATTTGATGTAGTGTCACCCCATAAAACTCATATAACTACTGCAGAAGAATAAGTCATCTTGAAACTGGTTCTACTTTTGCTAGCATGGCATCGGCTTGGCGCTGGTGCGCAGCTATTGTCTATTAATTATAACGGCATCGAGCATGCTACTATTCTGGTCCTATGAAGGAATATATAACTGACCAAGATTTCATTTTCCAAATTTCAGAATTTAGTAACTTTCGCATCTCAGGACTAGTTTAGTGCGCTATTTAGCAAACAAAATTATTTAAAAAATTAGATGTGAATTTTGTTTAGCAACAATGTGCTAAGATACATTCTGTACAATCTCATTTTCAGGAAAGAAAATGCAAAAAAAAAAACTTGGGTAAACAATCAACCGCAGCCTGATAACGGATACTCTCTAGTCTATACATGTATTTTTTAGCTTAAAAGTCGTAGAAGGATTGTCTTCCTTCCCATCTTCACCCGGACCCAGCAGTAAATAGAGCCTCACCTTTTTAATGCTTCTGCCCGATTCCAATCAATCGGAACTTGGATAAAAACAACAAAAATGTCAGTTTAGAATCTTTAGATTAAACAAATGTATAGAAAAATTAAAATTTAAATAAATAAGAGATTGGACTGGAACGTACAAAGTTATTTTGTGGTTGCCTCCAATAGAACCCCTGCAAAACCAAAGGTAAAACATTGCACGCTACGAGGACAAATATTACTAATGCGTGCTTCCCTATCAACTCCAGAAATAATGTCGGCCGCCTATACCCATATGCATCGACCTTCAAATAACGAGGCGATAGATTCAAAACCAATTAAGAGTACTAGTGGTGGAACCAGCAATAAATTAAAACTTCAGTAAGGTGTGGAAAACAAATAAAAAAATAACGCCATATAATAAGACTCCATTTGTCCCTATTTAAGTGCCCACTTTTATTGTTTCAAAAAAAAAACGCCCACTTTTATTATTTTATACCTCACTTATTTAACAAATAGGACACTTGAATAGGCACGGGAGAAGTATTAATTAAGACGCGTGCAAATCGATACTAAACAGAAAATTACAACATTTTTTACCACAATATGTTGTACTCCAGGCAACAATCAAAGAACAAGGATATATTATAGAAACATGAATTTCGAGAACCGACCATTACGTATATCGCAGAGAAGAGAATGCCAGCAGCACCGGAAGTGGCACACATGTAACTGAAAGTATACAGAGCCTTGTTTATATGCATACCTACAACAATACAAGGATGGTTGAGCTCTCGAGATTAAGCATGCCTATAAGATCATTACTATTTTATATGACATTCATCGAAGAATTGATACATTACAGAATCAGAATCCTACCAAAAAAGTCGAGGATGATACCGACTGTTATCATAGCAAATGATGGAATAATCCAAAGCAAAACTCTTTTCTTGTTTTCCTGCATTAATTAGTAAAAAGTAATCGTCACCAACAACTGAAACTCTTCAGTTTAAAAGGATGTTATACATAATACATACATGTCAAATACTGTTACCTTAAAATGCACGATGATATGCCCGTAATGCAAACCGACCATGCATGTGACAATAGCCATCACTGAACTAGAATATCACAAAAGAAGAGAGCAAAATAAAGTAACTTTACAGACAATTCATCCAAAAGCATAAATGTAACACCATATCCACGAGGCTTGTTTGGTTGCAAGGTTCAAGCAAAGGATCTGAAATTTTGAGTTTGAGAAAGAAGTTATGGTTCTCTTCAATTTTCCAGCCCAAAACCCAAGAAAACTCTCATCTTAAGATTTAAAACCAAATTAAGTCCAGCTTCTAAGAAAACCAAACAAGGCTTAAATAAGATTAGTTGAAAACCTTAAAAGTCCTTCAGGATCAAAAGGGGCTTGACACCATGAAGGAGCACCATCAGGAATAGGCCCATAATCTGGGGAGTTGGTGCTACATTCCTGGAAAAATTCAAGAAACAAAAATTAAGAAGAAGTTGAAGAAGAAACTTGACACGAGCACCATATGAGTAATAACTAAATGATGTCAAGTCCTAGATGGAACTTTTACCTTTGTCCGCCCATAAATTGGTCTTCTGTATAGGTGTTCAATTCTCAAAACATTACGATCTATCATTCCGACTGCATTACAAGCAGGCTCGGTGTTTCCACGTACTCCGCATTTCACCTTTAATAGTAGTTAAAAATAGAATTAACCGCATCATTCTTAATATATATATTTTTCGCTATATATATAATGTAACTTATAGAACACATCGAAGGAAAATTAGAGCAATGGGGTTCACCAAGAATTTATTGGGTGCCAAAGAGGCTCCTAGTGGAATCTCAAACTCCCAGTCAGGAACATACAGACCATACACGAGTATAAGATATGATGCACTAAGTAGTGCAACTACCACCCTGTGAAATCATAAAAATACGGTTATGAAACTATGCTTCTATCCATTTCAATCAAATCTGACGAAAAATATCGACTTTATTAAAAAATATGGTCAGGTGGTTTCAAACATACCAACAATTCATCCACATTATGATGTTTATAACTTAAATTCTTATGAAGCTCACTTAGTACACTTACCATTGGAATTGGTATTTCTTCAGCAAAGTTGTCCCTGAATATACTTTATTATCACATTTCAACCAAATTTCACAGGCAGCTGTCAACAAGTAAGCGATTGCTATTCTCTGAAAGTACAAAAAGGTAACAGTTAATGTACTAAGCTATTCTAACAAATCTGTTCACATAAACTGATAAACATAAATGATATTGTATATAACATTCCAACAACAACTACCTGGAGTATACCCATCCACCTGATCTGTCGTATATCCACTCCGTAAGATAGATTGTTTATGCCATGGAAAAATCCTCCTATACGTGCAAATAAACAGAAAGCTAGGGTTATGGTTGAGCATTTCATAAGAGTTTGAAAAGTGATTTTTTTTCTTCACACAGCGTTCATAAAGCAGCATACTTTTAACAAACTACACAAAGTTTTGAAAGGTTTCATACCTTGAAGAAAAAGACCTACTGATAGAAGTTTCAGTGCTCGAAATAAGGCTTTTTTGGTTGCGGTAGAATTGCAGGAGACATTCTGTAAATAAATAAACAAACAAATTAAATCTAAAGATACAAATCAGTACAACAGCTTGGTTATATACAACTGAATTAAGAGACTGTACCTTATAAGCTAACCCAAGTGACACTCCAACTATAAAGAGGAAAAATGGCATTACGAAATCAGCAAGGGTCAATCCGTTCCACGGCGAGTGATTGACTGCTGGAAGGATTCCCCCAGCATTATCGACAAATATCATGAGCTGTTCATAAGTGAATGGTAAGAAAATTACAGGAGACCCTTTTTTTTGAAAGAAAAATAATAAGATGGGATACTTGAAGTTTATGATCGTGAATGGAACTCTTTAGGAGCATACATGCTAGGAAATAGCTTGATATACATTTTATGATAAATCCCCTAGTTTATTTTTCCATATTGGTATTATCATATTATAGACTTAGAGTCAGATGGGCCTTCTCCAAGACAATACTGCAGTGGCGGCCCAAAGGTCCCCGGCACTTTAGCCCGGACTGAAGATTTTCACCCTTACTCATTTATTGGACAAAACAAAAAAATCACCCTTTCATATTTGCTTTTTTCAAAAAAATATATTTTCGGTCCGGGTGGCTGACTTGCCACGGAACCAGCTCTGGATATTCTTACATTGCCTATAAAGTTATCAATCCATCTAGAAAGCATATAACTACATTGCCTGTTATGAGATGTGAAGCTTTTGAAAACAACCATAAAACAGATCAAGTGAAAAGGTGGAAGTTATGTAAGCATATAACTACATGTACCTTTTCAACAACTCGTCTACTAATAATTGTAACGCAACACTAATCACATACTATATATTATAAAGAGACAAAACAAAAAGTACAAACTTACACACAATACAAATTAAGCATATTCTTAGCTTATTTCTTTCGTCAACCCTTTAACATTGATATTCAGACCTTTAATCTTTTCGTAACTTTTAGTGGCGATCACAACAGATATATAATTGATCATAAGTCGAAAGACGGATAACAGTTTGGCTTGAAAAACAAACTCAAAAGGCTATGTATTTTTTTTTATCAGATAAATATATTATAAAAAACTCGCTTTTCTACTTTTTAGTCTGCTTAAGCTTTTAGCATAGCTCTTGAAAAAAGTGCTTTTGCTTTTTAAAACACTGATACAAAATTAACCAAAAGTGGTAAGTTCATTACCACAACGGTGAGTCCTCTGAACACATCAAGGGAAACAAGACGGTCACCGTGACGCTGAACGAAGCTGACGTTTCTTCCATTACAACCGTTTAAAGAGGACGAGAACTCAAATAGCTTGTTTTGATCCAAATTTGATTCAACATCTCCTCTTTCAACAACATCTCCTCCTCTTATCAGCTTATACATTCCCATGTCTCTATTCTCTTCTCTTTTATTTTTTATTTCAATATCAGCCTAATATACAGACTACTAATATTACTAACCAGGTTTAGCTCCCTCTCTAACACAATGTTAGTGTGGTACATGTAACAATATAGACAAATATGGACAGAAAATCTAGAAAAAAAGAAAAGAAAGAAAGAGTAGAAGATATGGATGATGAGATACACTATTCCTTATTTGTAGGTGAGAAGGAATGCATGTATGTATTTTATTTATTTATTGAAATAAAAATATGCATGTATGTATGGATTATGTATGTTACGTACGTGTGTATATAGGTCTGTACAGTGACCTGAACTCACGAAAAACCGGGAAAAGGAATTGGATAAGCCGTGCAGTTATGTTATTGTTGTTACATGATAGAAAGATACTAAGATAGACATTAATTAATTTGATTTCTACTAGTATTAGTATTCCCTTTTCGTCTCAATCTCATCTACAATATTATGGAGTACTTTTTAAGGGAAAAATATCATTTTTTAAAATTAATTTAACTAAAACACACCTGACAAATTATTTATTCTCAAAAACACCTTTTATAAACTCAATATGGTGTATTTATTCAAAAAAAAAAAATGATGTTTATTTCTACTTTGACGTTTCTCTTTGTATTTGCATGACTTGTGAGGGTAGTGGTGAAATGTGATTGAAACAAATAGACTTAAATGAGTACGATCTTACAAAAAAAAAAATGAAACATAACAAGTTGGGTTACAATCTTACAAAAATGGAGTGGAAACTCTGAAAAAATTGGTTATGAACTTGAAAAAAAACCGAGCATGACTTTGAAAAAATTGTATATAAGTTAGGAAAAAAGGGTATGAAGTTTACGAAAAGGGCAGAAGTCGGCTAAAAAGAGTATGAAGTGTGAAAAATGTAAGAAATAAGAAAGAAGTGGGTATGAAAGGAGTATGAACTTCGGAAAAAAAAGAGAGGATATAAATCATTAAAAAAAAAGGATATAATAAGTTTCATAAAAAAAGAATGAAGTTGGAAAACCTGATATGATGTCCAAAAAAAGAGTAGGAACGATACTTTTTTATCATTGTCCCGTTCTTTAAACTATTGTTCATTTTTAGCTAGTGATTTTATTTATTTGTTTCTTGTTTACTCTTGTGAATATCATCCTTTAAAAACCGCAAACTAAATCAACAAATAATAAGTGTTGACAAACACTTTACTCCGTCGTTACAATGGATTTGATTTGACGTTAATCAGTGTACTTGTTTTTTTGAAAATATACAGTGTACTTCATGTTGGACTTTGATGATAGTATCTCAATTTTTGTAAAGTTATTAATTACAGTATTTAGTAATAATTGGATGAGAGAATAGCAATAATAGTACTGCTGTACAACAAAGTGGGATTTCCTCTGTCACTGTCATCATGATACTAGTTCTGCTTTGGAGGAAAAGGGAAAGTGTAGTAAAATGCTACTACTACTACTACTATACATACAGGGAAAATGCGAATATATATGCTGTACTATAGTTGTAATTCGATAGGAGTATTTTTTATACAAATGAGCCTTTCTTTGTTATCCCTGCGACCCTGCCACTATACTATACTATATCTTGAAGTAATCAAATAATTTACAAAATACAAGTACTGCAGACTACAGAGTATGAAGTTCCAAGACAAGAGAACATAAAAGAGAGAGAAATACAATTACTACATTACATCTCTTGTGATCTTATTTTCCATCCTCTGACAACTTCCTTTTTTCAGTAAGAATTCTATTTAATCAAGGCTTCAAAAGTTTAGAACCTTCATTTAGATCCATCCAAGCTGTAATTACGTCGACGAGCATATCTACATCCTTTGAAATTTCAGCACGGAGGATTTTGCCATCCACACCCAACGTGTTGTTTATATCTTTCGCAACACTCTCCCATGGTGTCCCTACCGTTAAATTCGCCAGAAACTCTCCTCCTCTATTAACTGCATCTGCCATTGCTGGCGGAACATCAGGGAGTGCCTGCATCAATACAATAGAATTTATTAGTAATTTACTACAATTGCCCCCACGCCTAAAGCAAAGATTCTTTAACAATTGGCTCATAAGATGGTAACATAGGTAAGCAATCAAAGAGTTGAAATTACATCAATGTCCCAATGGCTATCAAGACTATCCAGGGGCGGGCATCAAGTTAGGGGATTTAATTTATATAATTTTTGTAGGACTTCCCAAGAAATCAAGTTAATCTTATAAGCTTGTATTCTAGGGATTTCCTGTGAATTTAATCTTACAGCTTTGAGTCTGATGACAGGGTAGATGTCTTCATTGCGGATTATATTTTACAATAATCATATTAAAATTTAATCAGAATTACTACCTGTGATATGTATGCATAGATCCAATGGTTCTTTTCTTAAAAGGTAAAACTTTACCCAGATTAACCTAAACGCATGTTATCAACTCATAAAACCTGTAAATAAAATCATAGCAGAAATAGCAATAGCAACTAGTTTTACCTGCTGCAATGGAAGACCATGATCTCCAGGCAATGAGCGAATGGACATGTCGAGCATTGAACTAATGGCAGAATCACTGAGGACTTGTGCTAGTGCCGATGTTTCATCAATCGTATCATCTTTGAACTTTACCAACAGATTCTTTGAGACGCCATAATACGACTTTATCTGAAATTTTGTTACCCAAACATATTCATTATAATTATTCATTCTTACAGAGATCTATGTACATGAAAAATTACAAACTTCCTGCTGCACATGAAAAAGAAAGGGAGATGCATAGAATGAAAGAAGAGGATAGGACAAAAGAAGAGGATGTAGCCTAACAAAACGAATAGATCTTCGTTTTTAAAAATCAAATTTACAAACTGAACCAATCTTATCATGGTACTGAAAAGAGGTAGTAGAGAGTCGAACATAGGTAACAAGAGCCAGAAACTTAGATGAAAGACGAATATTTTTTATAATATGAGTTCAGGATTTAGAACTTGGGTTTACTCCATATCATTATTCATTAGCTGTCAATATAGTTACCAGGAAACTCGTTTCCGCTTTCAAAAACCCCGTTTTCCGCTTCCCGCTTCCTATTATTTCACGTGTAAATTTTAGTTTTTTTTTTTCCATTTTTACACGTTTCTGTTTCTCGTTTCGTTTTGTTTCCCGTCTCCATTTCCTATTCTGGTAACTAGCTTAGAGAAGAGTGCTTTTGCAAAAGGGTCAGCATTCAAGAACCACAGGTTAAGAAGCTGCCTGGTACTCATCAATCTCATTCTTTAGCCTTAAGTAGGGTTTGCCATATCATAAATATGTAACAACTATTCTTATTTACTGATGAACAATGAATTACAAATATATAGGACAGAAAAGATAAATTACATCCTAGAATCAAGTAACAGAAATCAAATCCTAGCTAATTAAGGAAACTAAGTGCCTAAGAATAAGAAACTGATAAATCAAAGATCCCTTGATTAAGGGAATTAGTTTACAGCTTTTATTTCCCTAAAATCCACACTCCCCGCAAGCTAGGCGTAAATGTTAATTAAGCCTAGCTTAGAGCCAAGCTTCTGAAACGTTGTTCTCGGTAATGCTTTAGTGAAAATATCAGCAGTTTGTGGCATGTTGAAGTGTACATCAAAGTAATTATCCCAGATTCTATTTTCTGCTTGATAAAGTGTTGATCAATTTCCACGTGCTTTGTTCTGTCATGGTGAATTGGATTCTTTGCTATACTGATAGTAGATTGATTGTCGCAGTACATCCTCATAAGATTTGTTACGGAAACGTTTAGTTCTTGAAGAACCCTTCGTAACCAAATTCCTTCACATATGCCATGAGCCAAAGCTCTAAACTCAGCCTCCGCTGTACTTCGAGACACAACAGATTGTTTTTTACTTCGCCAAGTTACTAAATTTCCCCAAACATAAGTGCAGTACCCCGAAGTTGATCGTCAGTCAGTAACGGAACCAGCCCAATCCGCATCAGTGAAAATTTCGACCTCTGTGCTCGGAGTCTTCTTGAAGAACAATCCCTTGCCCAGAGTTAGCTTAAGATATCTTAGAATTCTGAAAACAGCCTCCACATTTTTCTCCGTTGGGCTATTCATAAACTGACTTACAGTACTAACAGAAAAACTGATATCCGGCCTAGTATGGGAAAGGTAAATAAGTTTCCCAACTAGTCTTTGGTATCTTTCTTTATTCACAGGTATACTTTCATCTCTTCCTCCAAGTTTGATCGATGGATCCATAGGGGTATCGACAAGTTTACATCCAAGCATTCCCGTTTCCTTCAAAATGTCCAGTACATACTTCCGCTGAGAGACCGAGATGCCTGTTTTTGACCTTGCGACCTCCATTCCGAGAAAGTACTTGAGATTACCTAGATCTTTAATCTCAAATTCTTTGGCCAGAAAACTTTTAAGCTTGAGTATTTCTTCTTCATAATCTCCTGTTATGATAATATCATCTACATATACGATAAGAATCAATTTCTTTCCTGTAGAAGAATGCTTGACAAACATCGTGCGATCCGTTTGGCATTGAGTGTATCCAGACTTCTTGATCTCTTTAGTGAACCTGTCAAACCAGGCTCTTGGAGATTGTTTTAGGCTGTATAATGATTTCCGTAGCTTGCAAACTTGGTTTCCAGTGGTTTGCCTAGCAAAACCAAGGGGCATCTCCATGTAGACATCTTCTTTTAGATCCCCATTAAGAAACGCATTTTTAACATCTAATTGGTGTAAAGGCCAATCTAAATTTGAGGCTAATGAAAGTAATATTCGGATTGTATTGAGTTTGGCTACAGGAGCAAAAGTTTCTTGGTAGTCAATTCCATAAGACTGTAAATCCTTTTGCCACCAATCGAGCTTTAAATCTGTTCACACTTCCATCTGCGTTGTGTTCAATAGTAAAAATCCACTTGCAACCTACAGGACGTTTTCCACTTGGAAGATTACATATTTCCCACGTACCATTCTGTTCTTAAGCTCGAATCTCTTCCAAGGCTGCTGCTTTCCATTCCGGTACAGCAAGTGCTTCTTGAATGGTATTAGGAGTCCATGCTTTGTCAATATTGGTCACAAATGCACGGTAACCAGGTGACAATTCATTATAAGAAACATAATTACATATGGGATGAAAAGTGCAAGATCTCACCCCTTCCGCGTTGCAATTGGCAAATCAAGATCATTATTAGGCATTTCAATAGGATCATCATTAGAGATTGAATTACCTAGTGCATTTTCTTGCGAATCTAGAGTCGAGTTGGATTCATTGCAGTGCTCAGGCGGTTGCTCTATTCTTTCTTGAGTTCCGGTTCTCCTTGTATAGACACGAACCTCATTAGGATTTGCAGGATTAGTAGGTACAGTTTCTTGAAGAGTTTGAGGCACTTCTTGAGACTCTACATTAGCAATCTCAGGTAAAGCTACTCGAGGAATATTGAAGTGATCTTGATTGAAAGTTTCTGGGGAATTTTTAGAAAGATCGTTTGAAGACGATAGTTTTGAAGTTTCAGTGTCCCAAAGCTGGTATTCTTGTGCAAAAGTCTCCCCCTGAATATCAGATTTGGAGTAATACGGTAGTTTTTCAAAGAAAGTGACATCCATGGAGTTGTAGAACTTTTTTGTGACAGGAGAGTAGCATTTATACCCTTTCTGATACGAGGAATAGCCGATAAAAATTCATTTGAGGGCTTTGGGGTCAAGTTTACTTCGATGTTGAGGATGTACGTGAACAAATGCGGAACAACCGAATATTTTAAATGGGATGGTCATCAGGATACGGGTATTTGGATAGGAGTGTAAAAGGACTTGAGCTGGTGTTTGGAAATTTAATAATCGTGATGGCATTCTGTTTATTAGGTAGGCAGCCGTTAAGATAGCCTCACCCCATAAATACTTAGGGACATGTGTGGTAAACATGAGAGATCGAGCTACTTCTAAGAGGTGTCTGTTCTTTCATTCCGCTACTCCATTTTGTTGGGAAGTATCGATACAAGAGCTTTGGAGTATAATGCCATGGCTCTTTAGATAATCACCTAGGTTGTTCTCAAAGTATTCCCTTGCATTATCAGTTTTCAACACTTGTTTGAATGACCTAAACGATAGTGCAATAACATAATTTCACTATCCTTATTGGGTTGATTGCTAAAAATAAGACTCAAGATATACTGATTCTTAAGAGTCACACTTCATGCGTTGTGAGTTTGTCTTTTCGGAAATTCATTAGTTTTGAGAAGATAAAGACCTGAGGACGCCTTAACACTGCCAATCGTCCTCTCCGAATCCAAATCTTGAAATTCACATATATTTGAATAGAACTTAGTAACACAGTTATGTTCTTCGGTGAACTTGCTAATTGATAAAAGATTGCAGTCTAATTTTGGGACATGGAGCACAGAGTTTAGGGTAAGATTTGTTGAAACAATGACAGAACCTGTTCCAGCAACCGTAGAGAGTGATCCATCGGCTATTTTTGTAACGTCTCGGAAATTTTGTACTTTATTATTAATTTTAGTAATACGATAGTGATATTTAGTTTTGTGGGTGATTACGTATTTGTGTGAAATATACACGTGTGATATGAAATTGGGTGTATATAATAGTTGTGGGGGTGATTTGTATTATTTAATAAGTAAGTGGACTAATAAGTAAATTAGTAAAATCTAAATATATAGATAATACATATACATATTACATATATACATAGATACATATATAGAAGAGAGAGAGATCAGTGGAGTTGACATAGAGAGAGAGAGACGAACACCGGAGAAGGGGTTAGGTCGTCGGAAAGGGGCTGGTCAGGCTGTGGTGGTAGGTGGCGGTAGTGGGTGCGGTTTATGGTTTTAGGGCAGCGACTTCGGGAGCCGATTACGAGGTCATCGGGAGTCCGTTTTCGGCAATCAAATATGTTTTCTTAGCCTATTTTTCGAGAGCTATCTATCCGTGTAAGCCGTTTCATCTGATTTTAACTTTTATAAAAACCCATTTTTGGGAATAATTGTTATAATCCGAATTAGGGATTTTTATATTAATCCGTAGTTTGTTTTAATTACGTTTAGGGACTGTTTAAGGACCGTTATTGGGCTGTCCAGATCTGGTTCTAACTGCTCGTTGGGCTTTCGACTTGAGTTTGGGGTTTTTTTGACAAACGAGCTCTCGTTTGTGTAGGTAAGGGGGAAGAATATGGTTTCGTTTTAAAGACGGTTTTGTGTGTTGTTTGTTGTATGCTAGGCTAGTAAATGGTTAGTGTGTATTGCATCATGTTATTGTATTTTGTGTATGTAACAGCTTCGCATCGTTATTTTTATGGTAATTATATTGTGTATGGCGATTTTACTATTTTTATTATAAAATGATTTTGTGAAAAAAAAAAGGTGATTTAAATGTGTTCTTTAATTAAATCTTTTAAAATCGTGAAAGTGGTGAAAGTGTGTTAGTGGTGATATCGTGTATACTCTTGTGGTGATACCGTGTATATTTTTGTGGTGATATGTTTATCTAATTGCATCGAATATTATAAAGTGTGTTTTATGTTTTATTGTGGAGTTTACGGTTTTCGTGTTTGGTATTCGGAGTCTTTTATATTTATTTTAGGGATTGCAGTACCAAGTGTTAAGGCGGAGCTGTGTCAGCTTACGGTGAGATCCCGGAAACTTGCGCAATGATTAGGTATATCGGTACCATAGGGTTAGTCCCCTTAAAGCCGGCCCCATATCTTTTGGTCACATGTTAGTGTCAGATTATGGGTGAGGGAACCATTGCACTTTGGGTCCTAGAGCAGAGTGGCTCTAAAAGTGGGTACATGTGAGGCAATCCCGACTTTGTGTTTCGTTGAGTCTTGTTTTATTTTGTTTTGTTTTATTTTATTTTGTTTTATTATTAATTCAGTTGATCTTGATTATACAGTATGTTCATTTACTTGTGTTGCGAGTTATATTTGTTGATGTGTTTTTCGTGCAATTGCCTTTGTCATTATTTGCCAAGATATCATATTTGCCATGTTAGGATTGTGTGTGTGTGCTTAGTAGCACGCGCCATTTTTAATGCGAGATTGTTTTCTTAGCTCCTTTCTTTGTTTTCTGTACATTTTGTTCATGATCGATGTACAGGTGTTGATGTAAACTGTGACGAAGTTTAGAATGCTTGCATGGGGCTCATTATCATATTAACGTGATCGTGCGCACGTCAGACTTGTTTTTGTTCATTTTGGCATTATCTCATTTTGAGCCTTGTTGGCCTAGTAAGCGTTTAACGCGAGGTTAATTTTCTTTTGGTTGGAGTAATTTATCTCGTGCCCTTGTATATTTTAGATTACGCTATTTTATAGAATGTCAGCTGGGTTGGATTTGATTTTGGATTATTTGGTAATCGCGTTGCGATTTTGTTATATGTTGTTTCAGGCAGGTCTAATTTATTGGAAACACATAGATACGCAAAGCTCATGCCGAAATTTTCTAAAACGTATTGTTTTGTTTGTGTTGTCACATTTGAACACCGTTGGCTACCCTTAGGCCAATTTAGTGAATCAAATGTGATTATCGGCATGGCTTGAAGTATTTATTTGGTTCTATTGATTGGCATATTATCGAATGGCTTTCCGCATGTTTTGTTATTTTAACTTTTCCCTTTTTATTTTCATTTACATTCACGACCCGGGTTTACCCAAATCCGGGGCGTGACAATTTTTACCGTAAGATTTTCACGACATGGACTGTAGTTATGGAATAGATTGATATCTCCAGTCATATGATCAGATGCTCCCGAGTCTATGATCCATACATCCATTTTGTCTTTATGAACAGAAAGAGCACTTAAAAAATTACCTTTCTGTACGAATGACCCGGTTCCAATTGTTTTACCAGACGGAGACGGGACTTGTAGAGAATGTGAAAACATCTTCTTTAGTAATTCAAGTTGTTCTTTGCTAAATAGGGTTGGTTCCGTTGCAGCGGTGTTTTCATCGGTGGATGCATGATTTCCACGGATTTCTTTTGTCGTGCTGGATTTTGTCATGAAGATTTCTTAGGGTTCAGAGAGTGCTCTGGTACCATGAAGAATATGTAACTATTATTCTTATTTACTGATGAACAATGAATTACAATATATAGGACAGAAAAGATAAATTACATCCTAGAATCAAGTAACAGAAATCAAATCCTAGCTAATTAAGGAAACTAAGTGCCTAAGAATAAGAAACTGATAAATCAAAGATCCGGGAATTAGTTTACAGCTTTTATTTCCCTAAAATCCACAAAAGTCATCATGCGTTTTTTCCTATAAGAAATCATTTTATTTACTAGCTGCCACCACTAATAAAATAAAAAGGGAATTATTGCTGTCACTAACTAGTTATGTGTTGACGGGGAGTAGTCAAAAATTAACTTCTTTGTCTGCTGTAATCCTTAATAGGTCACCATCTAATTTGTGGAGTACATTTTACTAACTCTAAACTTCTTCTTTTTTTTGAAATATTTTACTAACTCTAAACGAACTCAAAGTTTTTAGAACTGTGCATAGGTGAACAAGCTAATCAAGTCTTTATTTCTTCTGCCTTCAAAAATTTCTGTCCTATGTAAGAAGAAGTGCCTGGAAGTAAATAAACAGCTCAAAAGGAACTAGAGGAAGCACAGAAAGCAAATACTTATAAGTAAAAATAACATAATAAATAAGAGATGAAGAAGACATACTATTCGTTTCGTTTCTTCTGGCTTAGGAGTGAAATTATCTCTACCGTTGGCCAAGTCCATATAAAGAGGAGGAAGTTGCTCAACTAGAGGAAGAACTTGCTTCATTATTGCAGGACTCAAGTTCTCTAATTGTTTCTTTGTCATCTCTGCCTGTATATTGTAAAATCTATCGGTGAGAATTTATCATGCCATAACAAGCAATAACTGCAAGGGTAAGGATATGAATAAAATCCCTAAGAAAAACTACAAAGACAAAAAAAAAGCAAATAATAAATAAATAAAAATCTGATATCTCTGACGTAGTCTTCACTCAATAGATTCAGAATGTATCAAGTAACACCCTCATAAAAATTCTGAAAAACCTTACACGGTATTTGTCGATTCCAAGTACTGGAAACATCTCATTACCCTAATGCCACTGCTGCCCAATATCTCCTATTTTCAAGACGCAGTTAGGTTCGGTGTATAAAGTAACATCCCCAACTCATGAAATCAAATTGAAAGAGTTGATAATGCAATCACTTTTTCGAACAAGATATAGAGAACGATAATTGCAGATCATAGACATCTATAGTTAAAACTGTTAAAGGCAAGGAATATACATCTAAGATGAACCAAAGATACAGAGAGAAGGTGATTAAAATTAAGTTTAATGCTGCGGTGAATCAGTGGTCCCTTGTAATGGCATGCTCTAATGAGGTGAAAGGGCAGGGGTCCGAGAAGGGTTCATTTGCTTTTGTATCAAAAGGTTGATAGTTTAAAGATGCTAGATTTCTGAGGTTATTTTTATTGAAATTGGAAATACAAGTTGTAAATATTTAGTAAAGGCTTAAATTTGGAAAGGGTAACCTCGTAAAGCATAACAGTCGCTCTTCTTCAAGTCCCTTCTAAAAATACTGGAATTTTTTAGTGAATTTTTTAATAAATGTGAAGAAACACTCACCCCCATCCGAAGAGTTGGAGAAGATATAATCTGTGACAGAAAAGGCCCCATACTCTGAGCCATCGGCACCACAACTGGTGAGAATATAGGGATAGCCATGCTTGCGTCCTACAAATTCACCATAAGAGAAAAAAGGGTTAAATTACACATTAGCCTCAAATATAATAAAACAAAAATACCTTTCAAACTATTGTTTTAGTTACTAGAATACATATAGACGAACGCAAAAATAACCAAAGACCTTAAAACAACCTGAGAGTTTCTTCACATTTATGAAAAAATTCACTAAAAAATTCCAGACACAAATGCTAATGAAAAGACCATGAGACTGTCTCAACTAACTGAGGATTTTTAATCCTAAGTGTCGAACCTTTCAAAATTTCATCTTTTATTATGCAAACAGATCTTACTAGTAACATTTTTAAAAGAAAGGGAAAAACTGCAACTGCGAGACAAAAAACAACTCGTTAGACTGTGCAAGAAGCAAACAAGCAAAGCATTCATGAACGAAGTCAGCAGCAACTTACCAAGGCTTTATTTAGTGTATGCAGATACCACATAAATAATACTAATATCTTCTCCAACTATCTTATGATTTATTAACTCTTATCCTACAGAATAAATTTCTTCTCCACCTTCAGAGATGAGCGCTGTAAGTGACTAAACTAAGACTTTTCTAATCTTTTTTATTTTTTTTCACAAAATAGTATCGTATTAACGTGACAGACTGACAGGCATATCCTCTGTCATAATCCTAGAGGATATGAGTGAACTCAAATAAGCCACGTTACCAACTAAGGGTAACTAAACTGATCCCTTCTTATTCTGTAAATCACACTGAATGGAGGGCTATGTCCTCCGTGATAAACTCATGACTTGCAGTCAAAATTGTAAAAGATGAGTTTAGGCCATATATGGTAAAGTGGGCCATACCTTATTATTGAAAGCCATAAGCACATTTCCTTTTCTTTCAACAGCATATCTAGAGCCTGATTAACAATCAATTCCGACAAGTCTTGAAAAAGTTAATTTTGACCAAACTTGTCACACTTTGAAAACGGATACAAATAGATGTATATGTCATACCGATCAAAAGGTGGATGAGTGCTCCCAGAGAATGTCCTATGCCAAAAGTAGGAAGATCCTGTATCTGTGTCATGTAACAAAAGTTTAAGAGAAATATGCAACTTAGCAGTCCAAAAATTGCACATAGCCGGGAGAAAAATAACAATTACAGGTGACAGATATTTCTGCTAGTCAGATTTGAACTTACTGGTTCCTGTAGAAAGCGCCGGCACCTATCAAACTTGAATTGCACTTCATCTGCAATGAGGAAGTGATCAAACCCACTAGAATAAGGTGTCGCAATCACCAAAATACCCCTACATAAATAAATCGGATATTACTCATTCTCATATTCTTTGGTGAAAGAGCTTAATCTACTACAAGAAGAATCTACTGGCAACAATTTCTTAGAGATGCATTATTAAATCATTTAATGCAAATAAGTCTCCAGCTTGGCAGAATTGTTACACAAAACTAAAACCATCCAGCTTTCTGATATAAAGCCTAATGTGAAATAAAGCCTTCAAGGTTCAAGAGGAAAACACCATACAAAATATAACATCAAACTAGTAAATTCACGGTAGCAAGTTTATAAAAGTAAAACTGAAGTGTAGAGAAGGCTCACTTGTCAGACAAACGTTCTAGAAACAAGCGGTAGGTAAGCTGAGGGGCGGCGCCAACAAATATACCACCAACAAAATGTACCACCGATATTGGTTTTGAATTCTTCGGTTTCAGAACCCATGCTCCCTGTGTAAAAAAAGGGAAATATATTCAACAAAGAAATCATTTATAAACTCCTGTATCCTCGGCATATGACAATAGACTGAGATGGATCTATCTCCTTGTTAGTATGTTCACTTAGAAAAAGGATCTCATTTGGTGAAAGAAGATATAGGGGCTAATATTCATATGCGTTTTCTCTTGCCCAAATAAAACACCATTCAGTTTCAAATTGCAAATTTTAACAATCGATATCATTACATATTTCAGTATCATTATTATCGGATATCTCCCATCACAGCGCGTGTACGTGTTTGGGTGGAGGGTCCTATTGGTAGCGTCAAAACAAGCTAGAACATAACAATAGTGAAAATAGCAGTAGTTGTATTACCTCAACTTCAGTCCAGTCGGATGAACCACCGCCAAATGCACCTTGAGACTGTTTTACAGTGTCCATAAGCAATCTGTAACAAGAAAAATACTAAGAATTGAAACTGATATTGATAAGCAGGGAGTCATAAGAAGAGTGAAACAATAGTTTGTATATCATGAAATACCTCAAGTGATTGGGGGATTAACCAAAACATATACTAATTGAAACAATATTTTGAAGACAATATTTGGTCATATCATGACTGGTGCTATTTCGTGAAACAATACTTTTCCATAAGTTGCTTTTTTTGCAGATAAAGATAAATAGGCACCAACATTTTGACTTAACAGAGGTGGGGAATTGATAGGTCTACTATGATTAGCATTACCTTGTGTTATTTTCTTACTTTTTTTTCGAGAAATTATTTTTCGTGGTTAAAGTTTAGGCACCAACATTTTGACTTAGTTGAGGTGCTGAATTGATCCTGCAAACCCTGATAATAATACTAGACGACTAATCCACGGTCTAACCACTAGTACAACAAACAAAGAGTAATTCAAATTATGTTCTTGCTTTGTTACTCAACACAAACGCCCTAATGAAATAGAAATGAAAAATAAAACAACGACGACGTGTGTTGTATTATTATATGATAAAAGATCGGTTTTTCTTAGCCAACTCCTAGTGCAATAACAGTAAAAGCACATAATACTAGACTAATCTAGATGCCACTAGTACAAAAAACAAAGAGTATTAAAGCATTACATTATGCTCTTGCTTATTTCCTAAATCGCTAATTAAATAGAAATGTAACCAGAAATTTAAATTGGGAGAGCCTGATATTCTATTTGAATTTTTTTCATATTCTCTGACGAGTTTTTTTCATAACTGCAGCGAACAAACTAGGTGTAACAATCGGAGGGCCCTTCATTTTGATAAAAAAAAATGATGAAAAATTAAACCTTTTCTATGTAATTTAGTTAAAATATTCAAAAATAGCATTTTGGCCCCATCAGGCCTCATCTACCAAAATTCCTCACTAAAGTTCCTCGTTCCGTCCCCGATAACAGGGAGTCTGAAATGCTATTTTTCACAGATTTTAATCATCGATTTTATATTAAAATGGGGGGCCACCTACTTCCCTTCCCTGAATGAAAAGTGAAACAAAGATCACGTCTTTTCGCTAGCCAAAGCAACCAGCTCAGTTGACAAAGCAAAAATACAAAAAACACAAAAGGGTATAATATTTGGAGTAGAATAAAGGTGAAATATTAACCTCTCGATGTCTTGGTAAAGCTGAATGCCACCAGCAGGAGCAGAGGTATTATCGGAAGAAACAGTAGTAGTAGTAGTAATAATAGTAGTTGGTGTTGGTTTAGGATCATCTTTATCTTTATCTTTATCTTCTTCTTCTTCTTTTTTTTTATAGGTGGAATTAGATATTACAATACTAAGTTTTTTTCCCAAACATGTTTTTGTTCTTGTTCTAAGGAGGTTGGTTTTGATCAGTTTGTTAGGAGAATAATAATTAAATCCAAGTGATGTGAATGAACTGTAGTGGTAACTGGTTCTAAACATCATCGTCATCTCTTACCTATAACTATATGTATCTATGTATTCTCTCTCTCTCTCTCTCTCTGTGTTTTTTTCTTTCTTTTTTGAGAAAAAACATGACTTAGTTGATTATTAATTACTGTTACTTATAAAATACTTTTAGTTTATTATATATCAACCGTTGAGTTTGGTGTATAAATTTGTGTCTAAAATTTGGGTCGTTATATATCATATTTGAGTATTTTTTATTTATTTTTTACAAATGTTCATAGAATTACACTTATTATGTGATACGTGAAATAACGATAGTGCAATTTTGTCATTTTACTTAATGTTAGATATTCAACTGTGACAAGATTCATAGATCAGTACCTCTTAATTGTTAAAAATGGTGGCCTTGTATATTATTTGTTAACCAGTGGTATCACATACTTACTACTATAAATTAGCAACTATTATTATCGACAACATAAAACAAACAAAATTGTTCATTAAGAATAAATAGTTAGGAGACATAATAAAAAGAATAAAGTAAATAAAAAATTTAATTTGCCTTCAAGGAACTTGATTTTTTGGGGTTAATTTATCTTTTTTTTCATTATTTAAAACTGAATATTAATTTAAATTTGGAAAAAAATCTGTTTAGCACAATGTATTATTGACTTTTACAGTTTGGTATACAGCTTCTAAATTTTATCAATTTGGGTCTCAATCTATCAATTTTCATCTAATTAATGATACGACCGTATAAATCGACGAAATTACACTCACCATATCTCATATTTGGAGATTTATTTTTTTATGAACGTTGATGCAATTACACTCACTATGTGATAAGTAAGAGAGCGTGAATACAATTTCGTTATTTTGTTAAACACGCGGATATTAGATTGTTAGATTGAGGTCTAAATTAATAAAATTTAAAGGTTTGATATTAAATTAGCAAAATTCAATAGTTCAAGTTTAGACATCACTTTTCCTATAGATTTGATACATGTGAACTTAACACATGGGTTCATTGGGTTGAGCCTGCAGACTTTTCAGTAGTCAAATGCCTACCTTATTGATGTTATGTTTTTATATAATATCAACGGATGAGTTTGAATTATGGTATAACTTAAATAAAAAAAAAACATATATATATATATATATTTATTTATTTACAGGTTTTTAATATATCATAATAAAAACCAAAAAAAAAAAATATATAGAACCTTAGTTGTAATACTACCCTAAACTTAAATAATAATTACAATAAAATATTATATATATATATATATATATATATATATATATATATTTATAGGTTTCCAATACAACACAATAAAAAGTCAAATAAAAATATATAAAACCCTAATTGTAACTAGCCTAAAATTAAATAATAATTAAAATAAAAACACACACACACATATATATATATATATATTTATAGGTTTCCAATATAACACAATAAAAACTCAAATAAAAAAATATATAACTCTAGTTGTAACTGGTCTAAACTTAAATAATAATTAAAGTAAATTTTTTAACTTAAACTTAAATAATATTAAATAAAAAAGCTTAAAGATAATATGGAACACAATAAAAAGGCAAGAGAGTTTTAATCTAATACTTTTTACTTTTCTAATGTTTTTTTTATTATAAAGCTTAGATAATTTACAAAACACATGCAATGACCTATAAGCTAGGAGTGTGAGGAGTCTCCGTTTGGAGTTGATTCATCACGGATTAATCAGTTATGACTGAATTGACTACTTTTGAACTGAATGACAAGTTTTTTTTTTTTTTGAAAGATAGAACTAAATGACAAGTTGACAACTAAAATATAGTTCGTTCAACTAAGATCTTTATTCTCTTATGAAATTCCGAGTTTGTGAGCTTTAGATATACCCAAAAATCAATTCATTGGATTGGATAACTACCTAAAACCAGTTCATTAAACGGGAAAAAAAACTTCTAAATACTAATGCATCAAATTGGATGACTACCAAGTATAAACTTTTTTAAATGAATAACTACGTAATGATACTCCATACCTAATCTCTATTTAGAACCGTAAAGGGGAATTTTGATCATTCATTACTTTCGAGTTTCGACAAGGAGCTAATATTCGTTACTATTTTGATTGAGTAGTGCATGCTTTTCAAAGTATTACATATAATTTTCTTATATAGTTTTGTATCATACTTGGAGCTTGGAACATTGTTTCTTTAATAATTGTTGATCTGTGCTATGTGGATGTTTAGGTTTAAAATTAAGTGTCAAATGACAAGTTTTCAATTAAAAATCATCGTGTTTCATAGTTCTTACTAATATACTTGAGCCAGATATAATCAACACACGTTGACACAGAATTTGTAAAGAATGAAAAACATATCAAAGTCCACTCTTTTATCTCAAAATGGAAAGGAAACAAGTACACCATTAAAAGAGCCAAACTCCATTGCCAGAACTTATAAAATGGATAACACAACATTACCACATGTCCTGAAAAGCCATGGCTGACAGTTTAGGAGCGACACATTTAGGTCATTTCTAGTTCTGTTGATTGTAACATTATAAAATTACACATCTCTTAACATTATTCTAATGTATAAGACAATCTATAAATCGGAACTTTCCCACACAATTTACCGGGGATTTATAGGATGGCCACGAAAAAATTGAAAAAAAAAGGCTAGATAACTTGGCCAACAACAGACGAAAAGGTTCAGCAAATTGGCACACATCTATACAGGCTGTCTCATTGGGGGAAGCATAGCTTAGGTGCTGAAGAAGATTACGGAGGACTCCAAGAATGCTCACTCCAAAATCTATTCTTCTTAACAACAATAACTTTATGTATGTACATACGTTACATACAACTTGATCATCCAGAATTGCCAGCAACCTCAGCAGCTCGCTGTCTCATCATTTCCATCACAGCTGCTCTACGCCGTGAATCAGCTTGCTGTGTTAACCTCCTCATGTGCTCTTTCAAATCCCTGAAAACACACGTGTATGATTAAGAATACAAATTCAGCAGCGGAACATTGCGCCTATATATTCTTACTTTCCATGGAAAAGTTGAAAAAAAAAAAACTATGAGGCTGTAGCATCTTTAATATTTGTAACTTAAAATTTTGGATAAATGTGCAAACCTGCAACGGGGGACAAAACACTGGGATTCTTTGCAGGTACGAGCATGAAGTTGAAGGAGCTCCCACATCTTCTTACAGAGTACACAACCTCCAGATGCACGCGTTTTACATTGCATCCCATGTCGGAAAAGACCTTTCACCTTCCTACAGTTCAAGTATTGACAATTCGTAGAACGGCACTGAGAAGCATGCACAAGAAGCTCAAGCATTTTCCGAAGCTGCAGCCATTAAGTGAACAAAAAAAAACACCCAGAATTAAAAGAAAATAGAAAATATGCAGCTCTAATCAATAGGCATTTAAGAAGAAAAAAATATTGCTTAAAAGACCCAATCGCTACAACTAATATCATAAAATCTCCCAACTTAAGTCCACCATCTGCGACATAAACGCGAGACTCATGTATCAAGATTAAATGAGTGGTACCGCAGTTTCTTTTGAAACTGTCGAAATAGCACGTTTTCCATGTAAAGAGGCTAAATATGTGTAGCTGCGTACATACACCATCGTACTGTTTCATCGTATTTTTTGTTTTTGTTTTCTAGCACATGTTTCTAAAAAGTATACTACAATAAAAATCCCTCATTAGATCATTGTTTCTATTTAAAAAATGGAATTGGCTTTTCTTCACTGAACGCCCAGGCTCATGGAAATTAACTGTTAAAAAAAACCATCAAGGAAAGTTATTGGGATCTGGCAATTAAGGCGCTGGAATTAATTGGTAGAGTTTTATTACTGAAGTTGATAATTTTATAGTATTTCCTTTTTGTTATATGTTTGGCTGGATCAGGGTTTTAGTAATTGTACTACTAAGATTAACATAGTTAATATTTTAAACTAGATGTTAAGTGACCCCGTTATGTAAGCTATGCCTGTAAATTAACATATCAACCGTAAGACATGCTGCATAATGGACAATGAGAACATGGAACTGAAACTAAAATACTTTCAATACGAAGCTAGAGAACATGAAAGAGAAACGAAGACTAATAATAACCTGCAAAACTCGTTGCTGCCTTGCTTCTTTATTCTGTGCATTACGATCAGCCATAGATGGATGATTAGTCAACTCGTGAGGATGGTCAACTCCTCCATCTTTTTGATAACAACTATTGCAAACATCATAGTCCGGACAAGTCTCACATCGCCACCCTTGACCGGCTTCAATATCAAGATGGCATATGCAACAAGTGATTACAAATGCAGGAGCAGTTGGGTTATGAAGATGATAAAGAACCATCATAGACGAATGTTTGGCTCGCCGGAGGGTATCATACTGGTAATGATTTCCTTGGCAAAGACTTAGAAACGCTTGTCTTGTATCAAAAAATTCACTCTCGAGTATTTCGTCGTTATCCTTGGTGTCTTCAGGTATATCACCGATTAAAACCTTTCAAATTGAAATCTCTCTCATTAAACACCAGCTATATTGAGAAGGAACCAACCAGAACGAAACCACAATATATGACAAAAGACTAAAGTAGTTAAAAAAACTCACTGGATAGAATGTATGTTTATCCCTTAGGTTGAGTGGATGTTTCTCTCTGTCCTCGAGTTTTTGTTCAGCTTCGTAACACCTGTAATAATAAAACCACAAACCCCAATTCATTAAATGCTTTCACTACAAAATTATTCATGAACAGGAACTAGTAATCCAGAAGAACATTTTTCAAAACTCATAAACGAAATAACTCATAATATCGTGCCATCCAGATTGGCCTATAATACCTTGTTAAAATTTAATTCGAGTAATTAAATGGTGGAAGAATAGTGATAAGATGATAATGATATCATATATAGATGTCTTCGACCAGCCGGCACACAGGCTATCTTTCAACTCAATATAAACGATTAGTCACAACTAATGCAACCAATTATAGTATTAACAAAAGAAAGATGGTAGACGCCAACTACATAGATAAAATGTAAACCTTTTAGCTAGGGAAACAAAATTGTCTAATTGGGAAGAAGAAAATCAAGAAAACTAGTTGTTTTCTGCATTTTACGCTGACAGTATTTCATCACTCACAACTTGGTAATACCTCTATAGTTCCCTAACCCTTGAATGGTAGTATCAATGTAGAATCACTATACTAGTACCAGCAGTAATGTGGGTTAAGAAATTACTACGTAGAATCAATATGTAAGCTGTTTTCCTATTCGTTAACATCGCCAGACGATCCAACTATTTGGTTTTAAATAACTTCAAACAAACAAATTATAAATCTAAATCTGAACTTGTTTACTTGAGCCTAATGCATCTTATATATCTCCATCTATTAATAGCTAAAAGTGAATGAGTGGACAACCACGCTGGAAATTATCTAACCAAAGTAGAAAGAGTAAAATTTATAATGCTCCAATATCAAGAAACCTTACTTGTCACAAAGTTGGAAACTTTTGCACTGCTTGCAGACCCAACGATTCCCAAACACCATTAAAAGACAGCAATGGTTGCATGCATGTTGCAAGTGAACCATGATGAAATCTTCCTTCATTGGCGAAATTGTTTCACCAAGCTGTACGAAATACATCCATTTAAGCAAGTAACCAAACAAATCTAAAAAAGAATGGAGTACATATTAAAAGGAACCGGAAACAATTTCCGATTAATAAAATCATAAAATAAGGAAGATCCATAGAACAACATAGAGCTACCTTTGTACTTTGCAATTACATTAGCATACCGAATTTGCTTTATTTAAACCACTAGAATTCAGAGATGTCCACTAGTTAAGATTCTAACTACCTTATGCATGAGTAGCAAATCCTTTGACGCATTTCCCGAAAGGTCATATTGCCCGCAAGCTTTAAGAGCCCTTTTGTTTATGGACTTTTTCATAGGGCCTTTCTTAGATTGTTTTCTACCATCTTCATCTTGTTGAATTTGATAAATCATATCTTCAGCAGCACCAGGCCAGTAGTCTCCATCAAAGTAAGGCAACCGGGCTGCAGTTACCTTAGCCTTACACTCCCCAGTCGATACAAAGAAATGATCATATAAATTAGTCAGCTCTACCACAATGCCTTCCTTCGATGCCTTTCTCAACATAGATAAGTACCTGAAACAATATACCGTTTTCACTTAGAAGAGACAGCAAAGTTTATAGATTATGACTAGTGAAAATCAAAAATCTAAACTCACCATTCTCTAAGTTTATCAGATTTTGGAGTTTTCTGGATTTCTGGATGGCAATATAATATGTAGTCTTCACCCTTTAGTGGAGGGCATGCCCATATATAACAACTAGTGAAACCACGTTTCTTGCAATAGTCCAAGTATCCAATCTGAAATAAACAGGTTTGACAGAATATAAGTATAAATTTAGTATCCATGAAAATTACATTGGCAAGGTGGAGGACTACATAAACGTATTGAAGAAAAATTAAAAACTAATTGAGAATGAGAGTACAAAGTATTTAAAAATATTAATTTACAAAAATGCAATACAAGGAACTTATTAAAATGCTTTCTGAAATAAAATAGAATTTTTTAAACCATTACCACAAGTGTCAAGTCCACAACAAGCAAGGACAACCCACTCATAATATTGACTACTAAATGCTAAAAGCAAGAGCAACACTCTTATGATAGCTAATAGAAAGGCTAAAAAAAGTTTAAGGTAAAACGAGGATGTGTGGCTTGAACTTGGGACTTTTGAACATGAAGTGGCAACTCTGCGATGGACACACTATAGTCATTTATATGTTAACGTTCTATATAAATCCATTTTTGCATATTTATATACGGAGCTGTAAACAAATATTATTAGAATCTTTGTTGGAACTTGGAACCATGGAGGAGCATTTAGCTCCCCTCGCCCCTACTTGGCTTTGTACCTGGATATAACACAAAAGTAAAAGAATAAAAGAGATACTCACGAGAATTTCATGGTAAACAAATGTACGGAGTGCCTCCCCTGTCACTGTCCTAATCTCAGGCCTGAAATACTTGACAGAGTCAAGATAAGAGAGATACACACGTCGATGATTTGGTTCTTGACACTCTGACCCAAACTCCTGAACATACATTGCAAACAAGCATACTTCCACCCCTTCAGATCTCTGAAACAATAATACTACCTGGAGAAGAAAGAAAAGCCTCATCATATTTAATATGGAAGTAATAAAAAAGAACATGCTAACTCAAAGACCATTACAGTCACATAAAAAAGTACTCCAGAAAGAAGAGACGAGATTAATGCCTAAAACAGTCAAAAAGGGTTGAGAGTGTTCCTGTGACTCCAGCCTACCTTAGATTTATATGGATATTCTGTTGGATAATTTTCTTCTTGAAAAATCTCCAGAAATCGCTGCTTGACTTCTAGCTTTTTATCTACAGATGAAACAACTCTAACCACAAGTGCTTCTACTCCTGGAACCTGAACAATACAATCAGTTAAGAAACAGTAAGGCTCCGCTTGGGAACTCTATAGCTTTGGGATTGTAGAATTTAACAATTTGAAGTGTTGGCATAAAAGAGCATATATATTAGTCATTTGAAGTGTTTAAAAGGAAGAATAATGTAGTTTTTTTTATCATAAGCATTCAATTCATCATATTATATAGACTTATCTTAAATGCACATCATATTTTATTGCTCCCATCATGTTCTACTTCCCTCAGGAAACAACAAACGCCCATTCATTACTATATGTCCCACCTCCCAGGCTTCTACACGGAGGTCCTGAGCTAGAATCCATCCAGTATCTAGTTTATTATGAAAAATTCATTGAAAAATGGGCTTTTGACATGTACCACAAACGAAAAACTACATATGTATCCTGTACACTTGACACTCACGCCCTATGATCCAGTTTCTATGTGCCAGCTTTTTAGTCACATATGCTCCTTCTATTGTCCTGTTTACTTCTTTAATCATGAACTTAATTAATTCTCTATATTCGGAGATATAGATAAATAACGAATGCATTGGAGGAAATTCAATTATAGGGGGAATCATACGCAATAATTCCCGGAAGTTTAAGAACTAGCATTAAGTTACTTCATTGGAGACGGGTCAAAAAATAAAAAGCAATAAAAGAAATTTTAATTAATTAGTAATCATTTAAAATAGATGTAATGCGTGCAAAGGTTCTCCAGACGTCGTCAAGTTCAAGCCAAAATGTAGGTGTGCTTTTCGATAGACTATTAGCGTGTTGGTCATTAAAAAGAAATATGGTCATTCAGATATACAATTACATAAACTCACTGGGTAAAAAAGAATGTATTACCTCATCGTAACTCTTCCCTTGAAATCTAGCTCTATCCTGTCTTTCTTGTTTCAACCGCTTAAATAGTCTTTGCTCAATATGATCACTTAGTATTGTTCGAGGCAGATCTTTAGCCCCAAGAACAGCACTTTGAGGTAGGGGTTTGCGTTCCCCTCTTTCAACCTCGATTATATAGCAGTTGGGACAAGTATAATCAGCTTGTCCACCATCATTTCTTCGCCCATTGAATAATGCACATATCTGATGTTGCCAAGCTTCACACTTGTCACATTGAACCCACTACACAACACTCATCCAACGTTAAAAGTGTAAATGAACACAACAAACACAATACAAAGTTTAGTCATAAAAGACATAGACATACCCATTCTTCAGTTTCCTCGTCATTTTTCTTCTTCTCCATCTTCCCTTTGGGCATAGCAGTTCCATCAACAGGGATAGAGTCGCCACGGGACTCATTATAACACGGAATGCAGAAGTAGTGTTGTGTATCTCCAGCTCTTATCGTGTAATACATGGCATTTCTTTTAATGCGAGCACCACATGGAGAACAGTATATAGGTGGCGGCTCGAAAGTGAGTTTTTCAACTGCACATAATTGGCAAGAATTCTCACTCATTGAATGCTCCATTGCCTGATTCTTTTCAGCCTTGGCTTTACTCTGTCAAACGAAAACGATATAACACTTTGAATATAGCAAGAAAGCAGCCTACTTCTTAAAGAAAGAAGTATAATAAGTTTTTAATAAACAGGAACTCGGTTTCAGAGGCAAGAAAACATGGCTAGGTCTTATATTACGTTGTTTCTCATGTTCAATATATAATTCTACAGTATACAAATCCTCAATAGCAATGCACAACATTGCCAGAAAGTCCTACTAACTACAGTGTCTGGGTTACCGATGACAGTATCTAAATTCAACTACTTAACCTCGACAGCAAGAGTTTGTCAGTTGAATATTTGGTGGTTAAACTAAAAGACAACCTGCCATTTTTTATAATAATGTGTCCTGCCAAGAAGGTATGCTAATTGATGTAGCACATGTTAAAAAAGATGTAGCTTAAAAATAACTTGCATAAAATATTAAGGTACTTTGGTTGTATGAGGAAAGTAAATTTAAGGAAACATATGGACCCACATGTTTTGTGTGTTAACTTTCCTAATCTATTCCTATTTTCCACTACATCGGGGTTGTATCCGACTATTAATAAGCATTCAATTCAGACATAATACCAAGTAAGCTTTAGAAGGGTATATGGAAGTGCAAAAGGGTTAACTGGTTTGACGGATATTTTTGTATTTGATAGCTATAAGCCTATAACTGCAAATTGTTTACCGAAAAAAAGGCTATAACTGCAAATTGCTCAACTGCTAAGGTTTTCTGAAGACATGCTCAACCAGTCAACCATAACAAACGTTGATCTACTCAGCTGCAAGAAGTAAAATTTTGGTTGCAATTGATTATTTTGGCAGACAATAATGAATAATCAGGGTCATGGAGGAAGCAAAGTAAAAACCCATAAGGATTAAAACTGAATGATCAACTACTTATGTTTAATAGCAAGAACAGCTAGTATGGTGACATATCACACACAAAAAAAATGCCAATCAGCTCCAAAACTCGAACAACATTAAACGACTAATAAAAGAACATAAAAGGATTCAGGAACATACCTGGCCAACCCACTGCCTGAGACCTCTGATATGTTCCCTCACTTGCTCAGGAGTGAATAATTCAGTCAAAGACACTCCTTTAATATTTGGTTTACCAGATTTTGTTCCGGTTGCATTTTCAGTCGAAGATTCT